>CM057455.1:1531269166-1532655000 GCA_016271365.2 Neoceratodus forsteri
CAAAATTCAGCTTCTCCTGCACCACGTTATATGCCCCTCTATCTGAGTTGCAAATGAGGGACAAAAGAGTGAGGTGGAGCTGCTGTAGCTCTACCGTTTCAAAAGTATGTAACGAGTGGCTGAATTTACTAACATACATTTGTTCTTGTATTTTTTCCTCATCTAAAAGGTATGACTCCAAGGTCAACACCAGAATCCAGTTTTAAACCAACGACTTTGGATATGTCTGGCAGTCCTGTACCACTCAAAAGAATGAGGAGAGAGATTGCAAAGAAAATCTATAGGTACATTTAATCTTAATTTGTTACATGCAAGGTTATCAGGTTGACATTTATAAGAAAAAGGATTCATATTCAGCCTTGCCTTTGCAGATTTCAGACTTGTAAGCCAATGCTTAGTACTGCCCAGTAGATTTAACCTTGTATCATGCATGCATGCATTAACCTTTCTGTGTTTTTCTTGTCCCCCTCCAGTTACTGTATCTTTATATATTCTAAGAGACAGCCTCCTCCATAGAGCATCACTCTTTGTTCTTAGAGTTGGAGGCACTAGGAACCACGTTTGATGCCAACAGTGACCATGCACAGCACCAATATACAGGGCCATGGACACGCCATCTACATATAAAGCAGTGCCAGCCCCAACTGCCTCAGTTCCTTTTTATGTTCACCGTGCCATCCGTTGCGAACATTTTCTATGAGAGCGGCTTTTGTGTGGAGACACACTGTTGGTCCAGTGCAGAGCAGTCTGCAAGGGACTTGTCAGTGACACACGAATCAACAGCCAGGCTGATCATGACACTGTTCTAGCTTACTGAGCGGCAACTTCATGTATTTCAAAAGAAAGAGCTCACCCAGTCATAGGTGGGCACTTTCCTTTGATCTCTGCCACCCAGCAAACATAGCTGATTGTGTCATGATCAACCTGCTGTGGTTGCTCCCCAACTCAGATAATCCCTGGTGCCAACCCCCCCAAACCCGTGCCACAAACGATAAAAACAAAACCTCCCTGGATCACTCTACAGGAAGTCTGGACCAGCTGGAACAGACAGACTATAAATGGTAGACACTGGACCGATCAGACCAGCCACCAGACCGTGCAGTTATACCCAATCCAAATTTAACGATGTTGTCTAGTTTTGGTCTGGTCCTAGTAGAATTTGTCTTGTCTTTATAATAAATTTGCTTGAGCCCTACGAGTTAACTTTTTACATTGATTTCTAAACTTTTTGAAAATGTCTCCAGTGTCTGACATCTACCGATTTGTTTGCTTTCTGTCAAGCCCTGTCCTTTACCTGATTGCTTTCTTGAGTTTCCAGATGATCTTCTTTGAGGAAATCTCTTGCAGTAGGGCACACCTTGGGAACCTTAGCCATCAAGCGCCAGGACCACATGGAAGCTTTTTCGCAAGCAGTCTATCTAGGGGTTGCTCATGGTGACGTCTCCACATCTACGTCCCCCTATATAGCCATGGGCTGCCCCACGCCCTCCTCAGTTCTTTTCCCGCCATCGACCATCACATCAGACTCCACGGAGCACCATCGCTTCAGTCAAGTGCCAGTTTGCAATTCTTTACCTCTTCTTGGTTTGTTTGTTTTTTCTCACCCTAGTACCTTATCCCTTTGGTTTCTAAAGTCATCCCCCATTCCTTACCTTATTGTGTAGGTCTGGCTTGGACTCGCTTTTCCGTTCCTGCAGCTGCGGGCAGAAAATCTTCAACAAGGATCTCCAGGACTCCTGTCCGTTGCCTCAGCGCCGGTCATGACACCCAGGCCTGCGGGATCTGCAGTGGCTTTAACCAGGCCACTCACTGACGCTGCATGAAGAAGCTCAAGGCATACCTCATGGAGCAAAAGGTGACTGTCTTAGAGAAAGAGGTCCAGGCCAGGTGTTCTTCTGCTTCCCCGGCCATATCGTCGGGCTCACACTCCTGGCAAAGCCCAGGACAAGTCTTCGTCGGGGAAGCACCACCTCAAGGAGAAAAAGTTGTTCCTCCCTCGAGCGATCCAGGTCACTGCTCTCAGTGCCAACCGCTTCACGGCCATCATCATCAGCAACGCTGCCGGCCCTTCTGGCTATGGGGCAGGTTCTGGCAGCCCTCACTGCTGGGGCCACACAGTCCAATGGTAGTTCATCTTCAGCAGGTTCCTCCAACCTCCCGCTGATGATCCCCACTGCCTCCTTACTCTCTGCCACAGGGAGAACGCTGGCAGTGTGGCCCATCAGCTCTGTCGATGCTGGGGCTTCGTCCTTTGCCCCTGCATACCTAACTGCCCTTGCTCAAACCCCCTCTTCTCCCCAAGGGGCTCAGCCAGGGAGCGCTGCTGGTGTCCTTGCAGCCGGCAATGGGCACTTCTTTTTGGGCCGTCAGCCTGTCTCATTGAAGCCTCTTTCAGCGACAATGGGGATGCAGGAATCTCAACTGGTTCCCCAGCCTGGCCGCATTCATTCACTCCTTCCTGTTATGTTCTCATCACAGCAGGGATCTCAGTTCTCCCCGCCTGTGCCTCACGATGCTCCGTCGATGGCTGTTGCCATCAGTGTCAAGGCCCTGTTCTCCTCGGTCCTGGTCCTTGTTCAGCAGGTAGTCCCAGCCCCAACCCCATTGTCAGGACATGCTCGGCCACCTCCGGCGCCCCCGGACTGGTTATGGAAGAGAGCCACTCCTTAAGCTTGTCATTGTCCTCGGTTCCACCCTCCAAACCCAGGGATGACAATGACTGTCACCTGGACTTCTTCCACCCAGAGGAGGACAACAGTGAGGAGGATGCAGGGGGCCAGAACACCCTCCAGCACCTCCACAGTCCCGCCAGCGGGGGATGACTCCTCCAGCTATGTTTCACGCTCCCCCCCACCCCCCAATGATCCTTCCTTTGCTGTCATGATGCTTCACTTTCGGGCAGCCATGCTGTGATTCTGCAGAGCAGGATGCCCCTCGGAGGAACCTGTCACACTACGTACATCTGCCTGAGTCTCCTCCCTTTGTTATACCCCCATCATCAGTGCCTATGAGGATACCATTCTAGCAGACTGGTATAGGCTACACCTTGTCCCCCTATGCCCAGGAAGGCAGACAAGCTATACCAGGCTCACTTGGAGCCCTTTCTTCCAATAAGGAGTCCAGGAAGCTGGACCTAATGGGCAAACGGGTCTTTGTATTCTCTACCCTTGCCATTAGGGTCCTTAATTATGTGGGGCACATGTTGAAGTACCAGGAGGCTGACCTCTGGAATATTGCTAAATCAGCCGCCCAGTCTCTTCCTAAGGGTCCCCAAAAGCAAGAAATGCTTAAGGCTCTCCAGTCTGGTGCTGACATAGTAGACATTTGTTGCCAGTGCCTATGATGCCCTGGCTGCCTCAGCGAGGGCTTCAGCAGTAGGCATTTGCCTCAGGCATTACTCCTGGCTCAGAGTCTCAGGGTTTGCGACCGATGTCAAGCAGTCAATCTTGAATGCCCCCTTCAGGGGTCACAAACTCTTTGGAGCTGATGTGCAGGACATTCTCCCTGATCTGCAGGCTTCAGGTAGAACCATGCTCTCAATCCACTCCCTTTACCACACCCACCAGAAGCCACCCACAGTCCTAGAGCCATCTCCAAGCAGCCCATCAAGCGTAAAGTGGCCGCTGCCCTGGCGCGCCCCCCAAAAGCAGCCAACCTGGCATGTCTGCACAAGGTGGTGGAGCAGGCCCGCCACAGCATGACTCCTTGCGTCCCCGTCCCCCCCCAAAATCTCATTCCTCAGGATGTGGTCATAGGGGGTCATTTCTCCTTCCATCTTGACAGGTGGCAGAAGATTGCATCCGATGTGTGGGTACTTCAGCTTGTACGTCAGGGCCATGCTCTAGAATTTGTGGAGAGACCTCCAGAACCTCCACCGAGATCTTCCACTTACCCTCCCACACACGTGCCCATGCTGCAGGCGAAGAACCAGATGCTGCTGTCAAAAAGGCCATAGAACCCGTTCCCAAGAGACAGTGAAACACATGGTTCTGCTCCCACTTCTTCCTCGTCCCCAAGTCCACAGGGGACCTGAGACACATCCTGGACTTATGCAGCTTGAATCACTTCATTCAATACAAAACATTCAGGATGGTCACCCTCCCTGGCCTGTTACCCTTGCTCAGGGTGGGTGACTGGTTCTGCGACCTGGATATGCAGGATGCTTATCTGCATATCAAGGTTTGCCCTTCCCACAGGAAGTGCCCTGGGTTCCTGTTCCTAGTAGAGCACTACTAGTTCAGAGTTCTCCCCTTTGGCTTATCCTCGGCACCTCAGGTCTTTACCAAGTGCCTCGCAGTGGTGGCAGTGGCCCTCATGAGGGACGACCTCTATGTCTTCCCTTACCTGGACAACTGGCTACTCGGGGCTTTGTCCAGGGAGCAGTTGTATTTGACCATGGCACGTACCCTGCAGCTGTTCAGCAAGCTGGGGGTTACAGTCAACCTAGCCGAGTCAATGTTGAACCCTGGCCAGCATCTTCAGTACATTGGGGCCATTCTGGATAAGGCTCAGGGCTCAGTCTTTCTGCCCCAGATTGGGCCAAGCGCTTAATAGCGCAGGCCCAGGAACTCTTTCACAGCCGGTACATCGCAGCCCAAGCGTACCTCAGACACTTGGGTCTGATGGCCGTGGACATTGCTACTGTTTCCCTAGCAAGGTTACATATGCACATCCTTCAGTGGACCTTGAAGGTGCAGTGGGACCAGTGGACCAACGACCTGGGACAGACGGTACTGGTCTCCTCCCCCTGTCAAGAAAGTACTCCATTGGTGGATGGAACCCAGCAACTTACTAGGGGGCTTCCTTTCTTCATTCCCACTCCTCACCTCGGATACTTAGGGGATGGGGTGCCCATCTAGGTCCATTTCAGACTCAAGGGACGAGGTCTCCACTCGAGGCCCTGCTGCACATCAGTGTCATGGAGATGACAGCGGTCCTGTATGGCCTGCGGGCCTTTCACCTGTCCCCAGGCTCTCTGCTAGTGCAGATGGACAATATCAGTGTGGTTCACTATATCAACAAGCAAGGGGGCACCCACTCTTGCCCCGTGCAGGGAGGTGATGAGGATTTGGTACTGGGCTCTGGACCACAGCCTGGGAGTTGTCCATTTTCCTGGTACCCCAAACGCCCTGACAGACCACATAAGCCAGTCGCAGCTCAGAATGCACAAATGAGAACTGCTGACTTCAGTCGTAGAAGACCTGTTTGGCAGGTGAGGCGTCCAGAGTTGGACTTTTTGTGTTCCCAGACAGTGCAAAACTGCCACTTTTCCGCTCACTTGATCCAGGGCCTGTAGTTTTCTGGCAGGAGGCATTGTCCTTGTCTTGGAAAGGGAGGTTCCTTTATGCCTTCCCTCCTTTTTTCCTGATCCAGAGAGTACTGATCAAGCTCCAGAAGGAGGGTGTTAAGCTAATGTTTACGGCTCCCTTCTGGCCTTGTGGATCATCTTGTAAATAGGACTTTGTCCTAATGATGTGTAAATCCACCAATTTCCTGTCTAAAAATAAAGATTTTTTTACTACTACTTGTCAGATTTGTTTTCCCTGTGCTCGGGCCTGCTGTCGCAGGAATGAGGGATCTTTCTCCATCCAAACCTCCAGTCCCTGCACCTGTATGCCTGGCTTCTGAAGACTTAGCCATCACCAGATTTGGAGCCTATCCTAAAATTGCTAATGTTCTGGTGGTCACGAGGAAGCCCTACACCAAGGCAGCTTATTCCATGAAGTGGAAGTGCTTTGCCTTGTGGGCAGCTTCCTGTCATCTGGATCTGTCCACCTGTCCAATAAACCAGATTTTATAGTAGCTGCTATCCGTGTTTGATGCTGGCTTTAAATATTCTTTGCTCAAGGTGCACCTGTCGACCATATCAGCTTTTCATGTGCCCGTTGAGGGACATACGGTAGCCCAGTTGGAAGTGGTCCGTATTTTCCTGAGAGGCATACTGCACTTGAAGCCCCCAATCCGCAATTCTGTTAAGGCCTAGGACCTGAATTCTGTTTGTGTAACTTTCGTTAGCTCCTTTTCAGCCTGCCACAACTTGCAAGCTACGCTTTCTGTCAGGGAAAACGTTATTTCTAGGGACGTGGATATGTTGTTCTGTCCACACGTAGTGGCAGTGTCCTTTCCCTTTAAGATATGCCAGAAAGTCATCAAGCTGGCTCCTCCCACCAACCTGGGTGGTATATCCCTTGGCTCTGCCCCAAGACACCAGATCTTCCTTTCCGCTAGAGGGATGTTGGGGTGTATTAGTGGGGTTATCACAAGTCGTAAGAGGGAGGTAATAATACCTCTTTACAAGACATTGGTTAGGCCCCATCTGGAGTAGTGCCTGCAGTACTGGAGGCCGCATCTGCACAAGGACATTAACAAAATGGAGGCAATACAGAGAAGAGCATCGAAAATGGTGCAAGGACTGCATCAGAAAACATATGAGGACAGATTAAAGGAGCTCAATGTGTATACCGTAGAGCAAAGGAGGGAGAGAGAGGTGATATGATGGAAACATTCAAAAATCTTAAGGGCATTAACAAGGTGAAAGAGTCTAACATGTTTCAGTGTAAGAAAAATTGTAGGACAAGAGGACACAGCATAAGATTAGAGGGAGGCCGATTAAGGGGTAATGTGAGTGAGTTCTTTTTCACAGAAAGGATGGTGGATGCATGGAACGGCCTACCTCAGGAAGTGGTGGATATGAATACAGTGCAGGGCTTCAAACAGGCATGGGATAGGCATAAGGGAACGATACAGATGAGTATCAATAGATAGGCCATTGACAGAGTAAAGGCCTATGGCACATTCATAAGGTAGAAAACATGGGCAGATTGGATGGGCCTTGCAGTCCTTATCTGCCGTCAATGTCTATGTTTCGGCTGGAAGAAGCAGGTTCCCTCCTTACCACTCCTGCGTTGAGTAGGCCCTAACACTAAAATCTTCGGATTTACTTCCAAAACTTTAAACTAAGAGTTTTAGTCTTCAGCTTGATCTTCAATCATGACCACAATAACCGTTAAATCCGCACCTGAATTTTGCCGGTGCCCACGCGGGCAGAAGATGTTGCATAGCGACCCTCATACCACATGGGTCTACTGCCTGGTCCACGATCATGATACCCAGGCCTGCGACATTTTGCCAGTCGTTTCACACAATGATCCTCGAGAACCACCTCGTCTTCCTTAAGTTGGGCCGCCTGGAAAAATGACATCCACCGGTCAAATCTAAAGATACCCATTGGGTGGTCTCCGCAGCTGCAGTGTCCGCTGAGCAGTTGGAACAGCTTACAACTTTTGAGGAGGAGGCGGCTCAGGCCGCCGAGCAGTCCTTCTCGGCTTCTGCCTTCGTTCTGCTCTGATTGGGCTACACTTTTTCAGGCTCCTTCAAGGAGCTGTGCCAGTCCCTCCCAACTAAGGGGCAGGGCCCTTCTGGTTCGAACAGCTTTTGTAAGAAGGAGTCAAAGAAAGAAAAAGAATGCTCACCGTCTATGTTCCCGGGACTGGTAATGTTCTCGGTCTCAGGACTCCCAGGTTTGGACCACGGTCAAAACCGCTGCCTCGGCCGCTGGCTTCACGGAGACCCCGACAGGCCAGTTGGTCAAGATGCTGGCTGATGATGCAGCCAAGATTTTTCTCGACCATATCAATCGGTTGTTGTTCTAAGAGACCGACAGTTCTCTTTTCAGGACTCCAGTCCTGCCCATAACATCAGAAGGGGGCTGCTCTGTCCGCTGAGCAGCACCCTCCAGTCACCGACCCAGACCAGGAGGAGGAGCCGCGGCACTCTCCGGCTTCCTCCGGGATACCCCATCAGCACCCCCAGCGGTCGAGGTCTTAGTCCTTCTCCTCCAGTGGGACGAGCAGCTTCCGCCGTCATCGATGCTGCCGCTATTCTTCATCTTCATCCTCCTTGGGTGAGGAGAGGCTTTGGCACAAGTTGCGTCAATGCTACAAAGACCTCCTGTGGCTACAGTTGGTGCTGGCCGGTCCAAAGCCGACCCCGGCCCCCACACCGGCCATCACTTGGCTGTCTGCCAACACAGGCTTCCCATGGGGTCAGTCAAGACTGTTCCACCCGCAGTGGAGCCTGTCAAGACTGTCTCGGTTCGGCTGAATGCCGGCCTCTCCACCAGTCATGGTAGAGCCGCCGACCAGCGCTCCAGCTAAGGAGTCTTGGACAGCCAAGGGGCTTCACCATCTGCTGTCGGTCACTGTCACACGTGACCATCCACGGAGGATGACTGGGGGTGGTCGGCCACTTTATGCGGACTCCTCTGAATCCGAGGATTCCTCACTGCACTTCCATCCGGTCAACATGGAGTCCTTGGGGGATCTCTCGACGGAGGAAGGGCCTACTTCCTTTATGGGCATCCTCTGTCCCATCTCCAAATCCACGGGGATGAAACTGGAGCCCATCCAGAAACGGGCTGGCTATCCCCTCACAGAAATTCTAGACATAGGGGACTCTCTGGAGGCTTTCCCAGTGGCCAAGGCCATTGTCTGCCCAGCCCTGGAACTTTGGCAGCGTCCTCCTGTCCTGCCCTGTGCCATCTACCTGGATGGCCCGTAAATATGCGGTGCCCACCGGTACCCTCTCAGGTTTCACAGAGTACCCCTCAGCCGAAGGTTGGTGGCTGATTCTGTGTTTCAGCGTTCGGGCAATATGGGGGATGTTGACAAGCCGATGGACAAGAAGTCTAAGAAATTGGACCACATGGCTAAAAAAAAATCTATGCTGCCTCCTCACTCTGCCTCTGGCTGGAGAGCTCAGCCATCATGATGGCACATTTCTTCCATGCCCTCTTGGGCTCTTTGGATAAGGTGATTCCTCACCTACCTGCGGACCTCCAGACCATGGTCAAGCAGGTCCAAGATCAGGACCAGACTGTGGCCAAGAAGCAATTTCAGACGGCTCTGGATCTGGGGCATTCCTGTGCCCGCTCAGTGGCGGCAGTAGTTGCCATGCGCCATATGGCTTGGCTGCTGATCTCCACCTTTACGGCAGACACTCAGCACAAGCTGACGGATGTCCCATTCATGAGCACCAACCTGTTTGGGCCCGGTGTGGAGGATCACCTCCAGCATATTGAGAAGTCCAATGCCACCTTGGACTCTTGTTACATCCACACAGAAGGATCCCAAAGGCTCCAGGCAGCAGAAACAAACGCCCTTTCGGTCTTCCACTCCCACGGCAAAACCAGCCCAGTATCTGCCAGGCCAGTAGGCTCAGACCTAGCAACCCAGGCCCAAGTCAGTGGCCTCGGTTGTCCATAAGCCTGGAGGGAAGGGACCTGGTGGCTTCTCAGCCGGGTCCTCCTCCTCCAAGCCTGCTCAGTGACAGGATGGGGGGTGCCACCCTCATACCCGTCATGCCTCCCCAGGGTCCGCCTGTGGAGGGCCGGCTCTGCCACTTCCTTTCTGCCTTGTCCGCTGTTACCACAGACAGGTGGGTTCTGGATATGGTCAGTCAGGGTCTGCCTCTGGAAGTCGAGCAGTACCCTCCAAGCAGAGCCCGCGCCCCATGGGAGGACTTGGTATCCACAGACACTTGGTCGGCTCTCCGAGACGACATTGACCACGACCTCCTTGCGGAGGAGCTGGGCTGAGTAGTGGATCCTCTGGAACACTCAGGGTTTGTCTCCAGGTACTTTCTGGTGCCAAAGCGGACGGGGGCTGGCGCCCCATTCTAGGTCTGCACGACCTGAATAAGTTCCTCAGCTCGTGCACCTTCAGGATGGTTACTCTATCTCAAATCATACCATCTCTAGAGCAAGACATGTGGTTTTGCTCCCTGATCTTCAGGACACGTTCTTTCATGTCCCAATTCGTCCATCCCACAGAAGGTTCCTCCGCTTTTGAGCCAAGGGAACCCTTGACGAGTTTCGAGCCATGCCATTTGGCCTCTCCTCGGCCTGCAGGGTCTTCACCAAATGCATAGCAGTGGTGACAGCTTACCTAAAGCACCAAGGGGTCCCGGAGTACCCCTACCTGGACAACTGGCTGATTGCAGGTTCCTCCAGGCAGGAGGTGGAGCAGTCCAGGGACCTAGCCCTCCAGACCTTCACCTCCCTTGGCCTCCTGGTCAATGAGGACAGGTCAGAACTTGTGCCTTGGCAGGTGATCGGCTTCATTGTGGCAGATCTCTTCCTTTGCTCGATTATTTCAGGTTGGGCAATTGCACCCTGCCCGGGACTTCCTGCGCCTTCTGGGTTACATGACGGTCTGCACCAGCGTGGTACATTGGCCCATTGGAATATGCGCTCAATTCAGTGGGAGTTAGCCACACAGTGGTCTCAGTGCAAAGGTCACTTCAACCAGTTGGTCACTGTGACCCAGAAGATGTGGGATCCCCTCCAGTGGTGGCTAGTCCCAGAGCATCTGCAGGATGGGATCCCATTTGTCTGCCCCGATCTAACGGTCATCCTGATTACCGACGCCTTTCTCATCGCCTGGGGTGCCCATCTGGGGGAACACAGGGTCCATGGGCTCTGGACACCTGAGGAGTCCCAATGGCACATCAATCTGCTGGAACTCTGGGCAATTTGGCTGGCGCTGACTGCATTCACTCATTATCTTCGGGATCAAGTGGTCCAAGTCCAGATGGACAACACCACGACCATGTACTACGTCAACAAGCAGGGCGGGACACACTCCCTGCCTTTGTGCAAGGAAGTTCTCTGCGTAAGGACCCTCGTGCGCAGCTTTAAGATGAATCTCCTAGCCATCCATGTGACAGGAGCCTCCAGTCAGCTGGCGGACACCCTCAGCTGGGTAGGCGAGGCGTCTTACAAGAGGTCTCTCCATCCTGAGGTAGTTCACAGTCTGTTCTCCCAGTGGGGCACCCCTCAGGTGAACCTGTTCGCCTCCAAGGAGAGCACAAATCTGAGGCTGTTCTTTGCTTGCCCCTCTCAGCAGGACTCGCTGCAGGGGGGTGCCTTCTCGAGGCCCTGGATCCCTGGCCTCTTCTGTTCCTTCTCTCCACTTTCCTGGTCCACATGGTGCTGCTCAAGGTCAGGAGGGACAAGGCACAGGTGATCCTGGTGGCTCCAGAGTGGCCCCACCAGTTTTGGTACTCCGATGTCCTCAGCCTCAGCAACAGGCTCCCGAAGCATCTTCCAATACACCCGGACCTGCTCTTCATCAATCAGGGGAAGCTACTCCTTCTGAACCTTCAGTCCTTTCACCTGACAGCCTGGTTCCTGAGCGGCTAGAGCTCCAGGCTTTGGGTCTCTCCAAAGATGTCCTCATCGTGGTGGAGGCATCTAGAAAGGAATCGACCAGAAAATGCTTTGCCTTCAAATGGAAGAGATTCTCCATTTCGTTTCAGGGCAAAGGGCTGAACCCTTTGTCCTGTCCGGTGGTCAGCATTTTGGACTATCTGTGGTGTCTCTCCAAAGGAGGACTTTGGTCAGAAACCCTTAAGGTGCACGTGGCAGCCATCTCTGCTTACCAGGTGTGGGCTGGTCAGCTGTCGGTGGTGCAGGAGAAGGTGGTCTGGCACTTTTTCAAAGGCTTAGATAACATTTCCCCTCCGGTGCATGAACCACCACCGTGAGACTTGCTGCTGGTTTTGGCAAAGCTCATGTGCAAGACATTCGAACTGATGCACAGGTGTGACATGTCTCACTTGTCGTGGAAGACTGCCTTCCTGGTGGCTATCACGTCAGCCAGAAGGATCAGTGAGCTCCAGGTGCTTTCAGTGGAGTCTCCTTACCTGGTTTTCCACAGGGACGGATAAGGTTGTCCTGTGCCCCAACCCAAAGTTCCTCCTGGAGGTTGTGTCGGGGTTTCACCTGAATCAGGTTATGACTCTTCCGGTATTTTTCCCAAATCACACCTCTGAGGCCGAACACAGGCTCCATACTCTGGACCTGAGGCAAGCACTCACTTATTACAAAGAGTACATGACTGGAGTTCGGGGAGAGGTTCACCAGCTGTTTGTCACCTATGCTGAAGCCGCACCTGGCAGACCTGCATCCAAGCGTATGATTGGCAAGTGGATCACATCCTGCATTGATCTCTGCTATAGGTTGGCGTGTAAGGAGTCTCCCAGAGTGCTAAGGGTTCATTCCACCCGCTATACCACTGCGTCGGTGGCTGCTTCGAGGGACATCCCTATCTAGGAAATTTGCAGGGCTGCTACCTGGAAGTCAGCACTCACCTTTCATTTGCCTTTACCACATTGACCTTGAGCCATGCCGGGATGTTGGTTTTGTGCCTCAGTTCTCCAGTCTCTGTTCCCTAAGTAGGGACTGTGCACCTTGCCTCACTCCTCCCAGAGAACTGCTAGGAGTCTGCCAGTAAGTGTGGCTAGAACAACATATCCACGTCCCTAGAATCACAGGTTACTCACCTGTAACAGATCTTCCACACGGATAGT
Source organism: Neoceratodus forsteri (assembly GCA_016271365.2). Taxonomy (NCBI): domain Eukaryota; kingdom Metazoa; phylum Chordata; order Ceratodontiformes; family Ceratodontidae; genus Neoceratodus; species Neoceratodus forsteri. The sequence goes on from CM057455.1 coordinate 1,531,281,536, forward strand.
CTCTTGCAACAGGTAATACACTTGGGTCGTCACCAGAGGGCGCTCTTGTGCATGGCAGCCTTTTTCTAGCCGTCGTTTCCATGGGCCACCCACACATGACATCATCATCCTGCACCTATATGAGTGGGCGGCCCCAGGCATCCTCAATTAATTTTCCCACCATCTTCAGTTTGCACGCAGCAGCTAGCGCTTGTGAAGCAGTCATCGATGAGAACTTGGGCTGGGAATGGATTTTCCCTCCGTTTCCGATCTTGTTCGACAAATGTCCAAAGAATCTACAAGCAGATCGTCACTTTTTCAGTCATTTCGTTGCGGAAGGGAGATCGACCGCTACGACAGCCACACTGTTTGTGTTAGGTGTCTGGGTCCCACACACGACATCACCTGCAGACACTGCCAGGAATTCAACCAGGGAACACGTCGACCATGACTGCAGGAAATTGAATTACACCTAGTGGAGCAGAAATTGTCTCTCTTAGAGAAGGGGGCCCATCCCAAGGAGTCCTCCACTACACTTCGAACAATAAGTATAAACGAGATAAGGTTAAATCATCCTCATCCTCATCAGGCAGACATTTGTCAATGGCCACCGATCTTCCTGGACATAAAGTCTCCACCACTCATTCAAACTAATGGGAGTACGCTGGAGGCGCTAGGACCCAGCGGGGGCCAAACTTTTTCCGGAGGGCCGGTATCAAGATGGAGCCACGAGGAAGCGGCACCGCGAGCCAGGCTCGTGCAGTATAGACTTATCTCGGCGTCGACCCTCCAACCGCTCCAGTTCCTTTTTTCCCCGCCGTTGAGTGCGCATCTATGACAACGTTGCTCGCCAGGAGTCAACTTCAAACTAGCAGCTTAGGTTTCAGTTTTATTATTTTGTATTTTATCTCGAAGTACCGATTGCATTTTTAATAAACTACTTACTTTACAAGAAAGAAGTCTTCAGCCCTTCATTGACTGAGTCGACCATGAGTGGGGCAGGTGATGGTAGGGAGACTTCAGGTGAAAGCTGCTCAGTCAGTCGGGTCTGGTCCACCACCTTCTCCGGAGGAGGGTCTGACAACGGATGGTCCAGTGCCCGGGGGGCATGGGTAGTCCCTCGAAAGCATAAAAAGAAACAGTACCGTTCAACCTCGAGTCCTTCTTCGGCGCACCGGTCCAAGAAGAAGCAGCATCATTCGAGGTCGCTCTCCGGTACATCTGCGCGTAGACTGTCAGTTATTGGGGTCAGAAGCCGGTCTCTGACTCGCAGAATTGCCGATCTTCTTGGATTTGAGTCCATCACTCATTCACACAAGTGGGATAGCGCCGGGCGTTAGGATAAACACGAGCCAAAACTTTCTGAGTTCTGCGCGAGACAGAGGCCCGCATCGCTTAGCACCACGAGATTGCCTTGTGCTCTGTGTAGGCTATCGCAGTGATCTACTGTCCAACCACCAGTTCCTTTCTCTCACCATCGAGTGTGCTTGGATGTCAACGTTGCTCGTTTGCCTGAGTCAAAGTTTTCGTCTATATGACAGCAGCTTTTAACCATTTAGTATTCCTTTAATTTAAAATTTTTAGTAGTATTTTCTTCTTTTTTGTCTTTGTAAAAAAAAAAAAACAGATTATGAAGAAAATAAATTCCCACTTGCCATGAACTGAATTGTCCTTAAACGGTAGCGGTGACAGAAAGACTTCGTTTGAAAGTTGTTATGGCAGTGGGGGCTGTGTTCGTTCGCCCCCTTTGTTAAAGAGGGGGTCCGACTACAGACAGTCCTGTGCTGGGGGGGACAGTCCACCAAAGCACTAATCTGGCGGTTCCAGGGATCCATCTCTGCTTAATCTTGAGCTCTTCTTCCTCGTTGAGGGAAGAAGAATCGGTGCTGCTCAAGGTTGCCTTCTTGTATGTCTGCATGGGAATTGTTGGTCGGGAGGGGCGATAGGCCTGAACCGACTTTGGTGGGTTCCCCTTGGCCCCGCTCTTAACGGCCGTGTTCTTCTACTCCAAACTCCATCTCTGTCCTCGATGGAGTTCCGGTGAGCAGTTTCACCTCTGGGCCGCCTCCTATGGAGCAGGGGTTTGACTTCTGTCCGGTTTTCCTGGACAGTGTCGTTACTGGGCCTCGGAGCAGCTGACCGGTCTGTCGACAATCGGATGTGTGCGGTGCCCTTTGGTGCCTTTCGCCATCGACAACCCTCGTGCCTATTCCTCCCTCTTTCCATGCAGGGGCCAGCACGAGCACCACCTTTCCTTCCCCTTCTCCTGAGGATTTCTTCATTGGCATTCTAGGGACATGGATATGTTGTTCATCCACACTGTCTGGCAGGTATCCTTGCCGCTTTAAATCTTGCGGAAGGTCTTCAAAGCTGGCTCCTCCACCCACCAGCGTGGTAAAACTCTCGGCCCGTATGGCCTTAGTCTTCCTTACCGCTTGGAAGCTCAGGTTCCCTCCTTAATGCTCATGAGTAAGACTGGTTCCTAATTCTTCAGTTTTCCAAATTTAAAAGTTTTTTGCATTATAGACTTCGGTCTTCTATCCCTCGCAGCTGCGATGGACAAATCGACTCCCGGTTTTCGGAGGTGCCCTTGCGGGCAGAAGATGTCTCGGACGGATCCGCACTCCACGTGTGTCTACTGTTTAGGCCTTGAGCACGACCTGCAGGCTTGCGACCTGTGCTCTTCCTTCTCAGCCTACGTCCTCGAAGACCGTGCTGCCCGTTTACAACTGGGGCGCCCTGAGAAACGTTTTCCTCCGGTGAAGTCAAAAGAGGCCCGGTCGGCAGTTTCCGCGGCGGCGGGCTCGGCGGATCAGCTAGAGCAGATGATCGCCCTCGAAGAGGAGGCGGCGCGGGCCGCATCTTCCTCGACCGCGGCATTTATCCCGCTCTCCCTGGGTTCCTCTTACACAGCTTCCTTTAAGGAGCTTTGTCTGTCCCTCTCCACTAGAGGAGAGGGACCAACGTCTGCTGGACCTTCTTCTCGGTCCAAGAAGAAAGACAAGGGTAAGTCCCTCCGTCGACGCTCTTGGGAGCGGGAAAGGTCCCTCTCCCCGAGTTGTTGGCTATCGACTACGGTCGATCGTTCGGCTTCCGCCACTGGTCTCACGGTGTCCCCTCCAGGTCAGTTGACTGAGACTCCCGTCGACACAGTCGAGATCTTTCTTACCCGTTGGACGGGGTTGTCGACCGACCCAGCGGCTAAAATCCTCTCTCCTGGTCCCCGGTGGGAGTGAGATCCCGCTGGCTTACCAGTGCCTCCGTTCCGGAGCCCTCGGGTGAACCCTCCAGCCGAGGGAGGAGCCGGTTCCACCGTCCCTCCCGCACCGTCCCTCGGAAAGGCCGAGGTTCTCGGTCTCGGACTTCTTCGTGGTCCAGCCGATCCCGCCGTCCATAGGCGGTCTTGGTCTCGGCACCGCTGAGCGGCGCCGCTCCTCGTCCTCCTCCTCGGATGAGGGGAGGCTTCGACTTAAGTTACGTCGACGATACGAGGACCTCATGTGGCAACAGCTCCTTCTGACCAGGAACAAGCCGATGCCGTCACCTTCCCCGGCCATTAAGTGGCTGTCACCGGAGCGGCCAAAACAACCCCTCGTCTTACCCGAGGAGCCTGTTCCCAGGCCGGTTGTTCGGCCAAAACCAGCAGCTCCACCGATTCCGGTGGAACCTCCACCTCCACAGCCACTGTTTGGGGCTCCAACCAAGAACTCTCGGTTGGCTCAGGGTCTGCCCCATAGGCTGTCGGTCACCCTCACTCCCGATCGCCCTCGGCAGGTGGAGGGTGGCTCAGGCCCGAGGCAGCTCTTTGCGGACTCTTCTGAGTCCAACGACGATTCCTCCCTTTTCTCCAGGCAAGTGGAGTTGGAGTCCTCTGGAGGTCAGTCACTGGACGACAGCCCTTCGTCCTTCCTGGGTTTGCTCAGGCTCATCTCGGAGTCCACAGGGATGCAGTTTTAGCCCGTATCCAAGCGGGCCAAGTATCCCCTCACGGAGATATTGGACCGAGGGGATTCCCCTACGGAGGCCTTTCCCGTGGCCGAAGCCATTGTTGGCCCAGCCTTGGAGCTCTGGCAGCGCCCTGCTTCCTGCCCTGCGCCTTCGGCCAGGATGGCCAGGAAGTACGCGGTCCCTACCGGTTCCCTGTCCGGTTTCTCGGAACATCCCTCAGCCGAGGGGTTAGTTACCGACAGCGTTTCCAGCGTGCGGAAACACTAGGGATGGGACAAACCTCCGACCAAGGAGTCCAAGATTGGACTATGCGGGCTAAAGTCTACGCTGGTCCTCCCTGCCTTCTTCGCCAGGCCAGCTCAGCCGTGCTTATGGCACATTTCTCCCATGCCCTGTTGGGCTCCCTGAACGAGGTAGTCCCTCATCTCCTGGCTGACCTGCAGACCACGGTTAGGCAGGTGCGGGACCAGGGCAGGGCAGTGGCCAAGCAGTAACTTCAGACTGCTCTGGACATTGGAGACTCATGCGCCAGGTCAGTTGCGGCCGCAGTGGCTATGCGCCGTCGGGCATGGCTGAGGATATCCACCTTCACAGCGGATACCCAGCACAAATTGGCAGATGTCCCCTTCCTGGGGACCGACCCCTTCGGCCCTGGAGTGGAAGGCCACCTCCAGAGGATCGAAAAGTCCAATGCCACTTTGGACTCGGTCTCATTCGCTCAGAGGGACAAGGGCCACAGACCGCAACCCAAGCCCTTTCGTCCGTCCGCGCCCGCGACACATCAGGGCCAGCAGGCTCGCGCTTGGCGTCCCAAACCCAAGCCCGCGGCTTCCTCCTCCAGGAAGCAGGGAGGTAAATGCCCTGGAGGTCCCTCAGCGGTCCTTCCTCCTAGCCTGCCCAGTGACGGGTTGAGGGTGTCGCCTCTAACCCCCGGCCGGCCACCCAGGTGCCCCTGGGGCGGCTCCGCCACTTTCTTTCTGCCTGGTCCGCTATCACCACAGACCGGTGGGTGTTGGAGGTGGTGGGAAAGGGCCTGCCTCTGGAGTTCGAGCAGGCCCCACCCTTCAGAGCCGTCGCACCTCGTGGGGCCTCGGGGTCCGAAGCCTCGCTGTCAGCTCGCCGAGCCGACGTCGCTCTCCTCCTCGAGAAGGAGGTGATAAGAGAGGTGGCAGACCCCCCCTCAAACCCGGGGTTCGTGTCCAGGTACTTCCTGGTTCCGAAACGGACGGGGGGCTGGCGCCCCATTCTCGACCTACACGACCTAAACAAGTTCCTAAGGTCTCGAACCTTCAGGATGGTCACTCTGGCTCAGATAATACCATCCTTGGAACACGGCATGTGGTTCTGCTCTCTGGACCTGCAGGACGCGTTCTTTCACGTCCCTATCCGTCCGTCACATCAGAGGTTCCTTCGCTTTCGAGCAGAGGGATCCCTTTTCGAGTTCCAAGCCATGCCTTGGCTTATCTCCAGCTCCCAGGGTCTTCACCAAATGCATGGCAGTGGTGACAGCATTCCTGGGGCGCCGAGGGGTCCGGGTTTACCCTTACCTGGACGATTGGCTGATAGCAGCCCCCTCCAGACAGGAGGTGGAGCGGTCCAGAGATCTGGCCCTCCAGGTTTGCTCTCAGGTCGGCCTCCTCATCAACGAGGCCAAGTCGGAACTCGAGCCGAAGCAGGTGATTCTTTTCATCGGGGCAGAGCTCGAGACTCTTCGAGCCAGGGCACGGCTCCCGGCGGACAGGGTCGAGGTTCTTTCCTCCTTTGCCCAGTCATTTCTGGTTGGGCAATTGCGCCCTGCTAGGGACTTCCTGCGCCTCCTGGTTCTCATGGCGGCCTGTACCAGCGTGGTCCGTTGGGCCCGCTGGAACATGCGCCCCCTTCAGTGGGGGCTGGCCAGCCAGTGGTCCCAATGCTGCGATCCATTGGACCAGCTAGTGACGGTGACCTGGGATGTGGAACGCCTCAGTGGTGGACCGTTCCAGTTCATCTGCAGGAGGGCATCCCATTTGTCCGCTCGGCCGACGGGTCTCTATCGACCGATGCCTCTCTGATGGGTTGGGGTGCCCATCTGGGGAACACCGAGCTGACGGCCTCTGCCCCCGTGGAGTCCTGATGCCACATCAACCTGCTGAGCCCGAGCGTCCGCCTAGCTCTCACCGCCTTTGCTCCGTTTCTTCGGGGTCAAGTGGTCCGGGTCCAGACGGACAACACCACGACCATGTACTATTTAAACCGCCAGGGCGGGACGCGCTCCATGCTTCTATGCAAGGAAGCTCTCCGCATCTGGTCACTCGTGCGCAGCCTGGAGGCGGATCTCCTAGCCATTCATGTGGCAGGAGCCTCCCAACACCCTGGCCGATGCCCTAAGCCGAATAGGGGCTGCGTCCCAAGAGTGGTCTCTCCTGCCGGAGGTAGTACAAGATCTATTCTCCCATGGGGCACACCTCGGGTGGACCTGTTTGCCTCCAGGGAGAATGCGAAGCTGAGGCTGTTCCATGCCTGCCCCCCTCAGCAGGGATCGCTGCAGGGGGATGCCTTCTCGAGGCCGTGGACCCCGGGCCTCTTCTACGCCTTTCCCCTGTTCCCCTTGATGCACAAGGTGCTGCTCAAAGCAAGGAGGGACAAGGCGCAGGTGATTCTGATAGCCCCAGACTGGCCCCACCAGTACTGGTACCCAGATCTCCTCAGCCTCAGCTCCAGGCTCCCGAGGCAGCTTCCAGCTCGCCCGGACCTGCTCTCAGTCAATCAGGGGAAGGTATTCCATCCGGACCTTCAATCCCTGCACCTGAGCTGCAGAGTTCCAGGCCTTGGATCTTTCCGGACGGTTCTCAACGTAGTTGAGGCGTCCCGCATGAGTCGACCAGAAAATGCTCCTTCAAATGAAAAGATTTTCCATTTGGTGTCAGGGCAGAGGGCCTGGACCCTTCCTCCTGTTCCTTGGCGAGCATATTGGACTACCTTTGGTCCCTTTCTCAGCAAGGGCTTGGGTCGGCGACCCTTAGGTGCACCTGGCAGCCATCTCTGCTTACCGGGCGCGGGCCGGGAAGCAGTCGGTGGCGCAGGAGAAGGTGGTCTGGCGCTTTTTCAAAGGCCTTGATCACATTTCCCCTCCGGTGCGAGAACCTCCACCTCCGTGGGATCTACTGCTGGTACTGGCAAAGCTCATGGGCAAGCCATTCGAACCAATGCACAGGTGTGAACTCTCACCTGTCGTGGAAGACCGCCTTCTTGGTGGCTATCACGTCAGCCAGAAGGATGGGAGAGCTCCAGGCGCTCTGCATCGAGTCTCCTTACCTGGTCTTCCACAGGGACAAGGTTGTCCTGCGCCCCCAACCGAAATTCCTTCCGAAGGTGGTGTCGGAGTTTCACCTTAACCAGGTGTTGACTCTGCCGGTGTTATACCCCAATCACACCTCGGAGGCCGAATATAGGCTCCATACTCTGGACCCTAGAAGGGCGCTCGCTACTATAAGGAGCGCACAGCTGAAATTCGGGGAGAGGTTCGCCAGCTGTTTGTTGTCACCTACGCTGAAGCCGCACCTGGCAGACTTGCAGCCAAGCGGATGATAGGCAGGTGGGTCACCTCCTGCATAGATCTCTGCTATAAGTTGGCGGGCGTGGAGCATCCCAGAGGGATAAGAGCTCATTCTACCCACCATACTGCTGCATCGGTGGCTGCTTCCAGGGACGTCCCTATCCAGGAAATCTGCAGGGCTGCTACCTGGAAGTCAGCACACACCTTCATCACCCATTACCACATCGACCTTGAGTCACGCCGGGATGCTGGTTTTGGGGCCTCGGTTCTCCAGTCTCTATTCCCTAAGTAGGGGGTGTGCGCCTTGCCTCCCTCCTCCCGGAGAACCGCTAGGAGTCTGCCAGACAGTGTGGATGAACAACATATCCATGTCCCTAGAAATACAGGTTACTCACCTGTAACAGGAGTTCTAGGAATGGTATATGTTGTTCATCCACATGACCCACCCGACCTCCCCGCCTTTGACGCACAACCTGAACTTCCAGCGGGCCAGATCTGGCGTCATGGGGCGGAGCCGAGAGTTTTACCACCCGGGTGGGTGGGAGGAGCCAGCTTGAAGACCTTCCGGCAAGATTTAAAGCGGCAAGGATACCTGCCAGACAGTGTGGATGAACAACGTATACCGTTCCTAGAACTCCTGTTACAGGTGAGTAACCTGTATTTCTCTACGGTGGTGTTGGTCCTGGCACCGCGGCTGATGCCATGGGTGGCACCACAGGTCCAGCACCGTGTAGTGGTTCCACTGGATTTGGCGTCAGTGCCGTAGGTGGCACCACTGGTGTTTGGGTTGACGCCGTTGCTATTGTGCGATGCCGCGGTGCTGTTGGTGCCATGCCACGGTGCTGTTGTTGGTGCCGTTGGTTCCTGGCGCCACTGGCGGTGCCACAGGTGTCTTGCGGCACCAGCAGGTGGCGCCGAGCACCTGCAGGTGACGTCGTGAGCACCCACGGGCGCCATGGGTACCACGAGTACATGGGTGACCTCAGGTGCCATGGCTGCCATGGGTGTAGAGGGTGCCTGCGGGTACCCTTGGGTGTTGCCCAGGATGGTATAGGCATTGCATGGTGCCCTCCTGTGCCAAGGGTGATGCAGGTGCCACAGGGGTGCCAGTTGGTGCTGTCCGTCAGAACTAGTGGCGGATTTTTCCTTCTGCAGACCTCTTCTTCCACTGAACTTTTGGCAAGATGATTTCCGCAGAATGAAGCCCTGTTCTGTGGATTATTTTTCCACAGATATGAGTGAGTGGCGGTCTATATGGGATCTTGTGACATCCAGCGGTTTTCCGCTGCTGGAACTCTTCTGTGCTGTTCTGCCAGCAGAATCCCTAATTCCGCTCAGCATTTTCTCCGCTCCTTACATGGTGCCGAGCTCCTCGACAACTTTCCTGGTGGCGGAGTCTCTAGAGACTCTGACCGAGACCTCCCGTTAGGTGTCCTTCTGGGGTATAAGTGCATCTGGATGAGTCTCTCCCTGTCCTACTTGTCGGTGATACAGCAGATGACTCATTTTATAGACTGGAGGGCAAGCCTTCTCTGTCACCAGAGTCTATGATGGAAGATCTTTCCAGTTGTTCCTCAGTGATGGGATCCACTATAGTATTTCAGACTGCATCCGTGGACCAAATGCTTCTGCGTCTAGACTCTTTTCAGTTGTCAGGACAATTACACTCTGTGGAACATTCTAATTAAATGGTCAGGAGCCATTCAGGCTGTTCCACTCCTTTGATAGGGATATTTAGCCCCTTGGCAACAGGTGATCAACATCTCTTCAGCTGTGATTATTGGTCTGGTCATGATTCCAATTATGAACGCTCAGGCTCCTCCTGCTCCTCAGATGGACGACGTCTTCGTCATTTATGTGTCTGGCAATCCTTGCGAGATAGCAGCCTGAAAGCCTTGTCAGGCTTGGACTAATGGTAAGGAAAATCATCACAGCACGGGGCCTAGCTCCAAATGACCAGATATCATCCTTTTGGATCTGGCCAGGTTCCGCCTCAGCCCCTGAGGCGGTCATCTCTAAACTACAGTGAAGAGCACCTGACTTCTTCTACCCCTAGGGGAAGTTCGTTCCAGCGGAGGTATTGGTCATCTCATTTCTCCAAGAGAGATTTCTCTTATTCAGAGATATTCCCTAGGCCTAGGCGGCTGCCCAGTCTGTTGGTTTCCTTTTTTTTTAATCGGGCTTTCCTCTCTTGATCAGAGCCTCAGAGCAACAGAAGTGACTCCACAGCGAGTCCGAACTCAGGTCCCTAATCCTTGCTTGATTCAAGTTAACAGATGGCAAGCTCCTTTCTTGACTGTAGGTCAAGTAAGTATTTTGTTCGGAGCTGAATTCTCGATATTCGCCTTTGGTTCCTGCACACTGGTTCCGTGCCAGTCGCTCATGAAGTTGCCCACTTCGAGTGAGTGACAAAACTGTGATGTTTGTTTTTCATCAGCAAGCAAACTAGAGTCCTCTCCTACTCCCTTTCAGGAAGGCCGGAGCAAGTCATGCTTCACCACGTTGTCACTTCTGCCATTATCCAGTCACTTTCAACGAATGGGTTAGCCCAAACTTGGTCCTGCTGCATCCCCCCTCGACGCAGATCTGCCTCTATTTGCCTTAGAAATCCAGACCCTGTTTTTTCTATCGGAATGTTTTTCCGCAGTGGACACGTCCTTCTGTACAGTTCCCTCTCTTCCCTTAGTTCAGAGACTGCTACTACAGCTGTAGGCACACAGGGCAGAATGATTCCTTTTTTGGAATGTGAAAGTGGGTTGGATCTGGTTCTGCTAAAACCACCACAAGAGGCTTCTAAGTCGTGCTTTGGCCTTCCATCAGGAAATTTTCAGTGACTAAGTGGAAACCATTCTCCTTGATGGGCTAACCCCACCTGGACCTCCTTTTGCTCACCAGGTAAGGGGTTCAAGTGCTCCTGGACCTGTTGTTCGCAGGTCAGCCATACTTGGCAGTGGGGGTTTCAATCTGCGATTTTCGGTCTACCCTGACCCAGTAGACTTCACCTCCTGCTCTTTCAGTTCCTGAGGTCCTTTACGTTAGATTAGTACATGTCTTTGACACTATTAATTTTTGTCCTAGACCAAATTGTGCAGCCGGGTTCTTGCCGCTCTCCTAGAGTGGTTGCGGCCTCCTGGCAGAGTTTCATTTTGTGTCCATTGCAGTCTTCTGCAAAGTGGTGAGTTAGAACTCAAGCGCTTATCTTGTAAGCACTATGCTCTAGATGCTCTTTCTAAGACAACTCTTTTTATTAGCAGGACAGTCCTTGGCCATCCTTTCTGAGTGAGCCCTATCTCCTACCACCCTACTCAGGGTTGTTGGCTTTAGCTTGGGCCACCCTACTCAGGGTTGTTGGTTTTAGCTCGGTACTCTCCCACTAGTGTGAATGAGTGATGGAGACTTGAGTCCAGGAAGATATGGAAATTACGTACTTACCGTAATTGTTGATCTTCTTGGACACAGTCTCCATCACTCATTCACACGGCCACCCACCATCCCCTGGGCTTACTCGTTTTCTATCCTGGTCTTCATGGTCCTGTGATTCAGGCTATGAAGACATTGTTCTTGACCCTTCTTGCAAGGGCCATGCGAGCCCTCTCAGGCCCAAAAAGTCAGGATAAGTTGTTTTCATTAGTTACGCTGCACCTCCTCAGTCGAAAAGGCACTGAGGCGTTGGAGGGTCAACACCAAGATAGCCTACACAGGCGCGAGCTAGTCTCATGATGCCATGCATGCGTGGTCCTGTCTCGGCGCCAACCCTTCAGAAAATTGTTTGCTCCTGTTTGGTCCTAGCGCCTCCAGCGCTATCCCACTAGTGTGAATGAGTGATGGAGACTGTGTCCAAGAAGATCAACAATTACGGTAAGCACGTAGTTTCCATTTTCTGTCTCTGGTAGCCGGCCTTTTCGACACCGGAACCCCTGTCCACCTAATAGAGGGGCTTCCGATGAGCAGTTTCACCATTGGGCCGCTCTTATGGAGCATTGGGCCCGGAGGTTGTCCCGACTGTCCAAGCCGACCAGTCCGTCACCGGGGCCTTTCGGTCTGTCTGTCTCGGATTGACAGGCGCAGCAGTTAGGACTTCCTAGTTGCGCAGTGCCTTCTTTGGTACCATCGACTCCGCGCTCAGTGTCTATCCCCCTCACATGGCTGCAGTGCAGCAGGGCCGGCTTTAGGGTTTGGGGGGCCCCCAGCAGAATTAGTGAAGTCATGGGGCCCCTCCTGCCAGCCCATCTTTAGCCCATGTGTTTACTGTATCTATAAGTGCAAGATTTTATTTGTGGTGATACGATAGGCAGGGAAAAATGGGCAGATCAGGGCCAAGCAGTAGTTATCTGCTGGCAAATTTTAAATTTCTTTGTTTCTATGTATAGTTTTAGTATAACCAGTAGTATCTGAAAGCATTTTTAGGAGGACACAGCAGTGTCAGTTCTTGGGGCTGTTCTTCCCATCACATCCATTGCTGCCTATCCACCTCATATTGACTGGATCATAGGTTGTTGAGGTATTTCATGACATACCCAGAAGGATCTGCACAGTCCATTACTGATGTTTTAAAAATATATTGAGATAAAAAATGTTTAAAAATGAATAAGGTAAACTTCTTTGGTTGGGGGCCCCCATGAGCAGGGGCCCCCAGCAACCGCAGGGTTTGCTGGTGCCTAAAACCGGCTATGAGTGCAGGGGTCCACACCGATGACTTTGTCTCCTGCCATTTTTCATCCTTTGTCTTCCAATCGCAGTTTTCAGACTTCTGCAATGGTGCCGTCACCGCTGGTGCTGGCTTCCCCGGCGCCGAGATCCTTTTTGGTGCTGCAGGTGGTGTTGGCGCCGCAGGGGTTTTCCACGCTGCCTGGCAGAGCCATCCTTGGCGCAGTGGTTGGTGTCGGCGCCACACTTCCTGTCAGTACCATGCAGGGTGCCGTTTTCTGTGTCAGCACCATCTCTGTTCTTTGCGCCGTTTTCCTCTGCGGCGCTGGAGGTGTGTACAGCGCCACATAGTTCCCAGAGGTTTTCGACTCAGTTTCTTTCTTCTCCTCTTCTTCCTCCTGGTTTTCATTCCTTTCCTATCCATACAGTCCCCTGGGCTGTCAGGAGATGATTTTGAGCCCGATCCGGATCTTCGGCTGGGTGATGATGTTGATGCTGATTCTGCCGTAGGGGTAGGGATCAACTCTCCTGCAGAGCCTGTTGTTGAAGACCTTTCCTTTAAGTCTCTGCTTAAGAATTTAAATTCTGCTATTTCTTTCCAGACCACGGAAATCGATCCCGGGAAACTTCTGCGTCTCCAATATCTTAATGTTCCGGAGATCCCTATGGATTTAACCCCTCCAGTACAGCCCTCTTTTGAGACTCTTTCCCAGATGGTGTGGAAGAATCTGGCTCTTATTCCCTCTGTGGCCAAGTCCATAGATAGAATATATGCCTCTCCCAAGGATCGCCCCATCTTGGCCTCACAAGCCTTTGTGGATGCCATAGTGGTCCTGGCAGAGAATGATAAGGCTGTCCTCCCTCAGGAGTCTACAGCCCGTCCTATAAATAAGGAATCTCGCAAGATAGATACCTTAGGTAAGAGAGTATTTGCTGCCTCTACCCTGGTTATGCATATTGCCAGCTATCAGGGATATTTTTCTCAATACGAGTATGTTCTTTGGCATGCTTTCAAAGTAACGGTAGAAACTCTGCCCGAATCAGAGGTCAACTCAGAGCTACTACAGACCATAACTAGAGGAATCGAGTCCAGTAATCAGCAAATTAAAGCTGCATTTGACGCCTTCGATACTGCTTCCAGGGTGGCGGCTGGCATTTGCACCTGTAACCATTCCTGGCTGCGTACTTCGGACTTTACAAATGACACCCAACAAAAAGTCGTGGCCTTACCTTTCAAAAGTATGTGTCTGTTTAGGCCTCAGGTGGAACAAGCACTAGAGGCCACACACAAGACCAGGTCTGCCATTAAGACACCTAGACCTCCGCCCGCTCCCTCTCGAGGAAGTGGGAACAAGCGTCAGTTTCACAACTGTCACCCATTTTGTGGTAAAGGCAGAGGAGGTTTTAACTGAAACCAAAACCCTCGGCTGCAAAAGAAAATGCAGCAGAAAGCACAATGCCCCAAAGTGTCCAGTGCCACCTTCTGAGTTCCCGGCCCAGGTCCCACCTCAAGTGCCTGAGGGGGGACTCTTCGTTGGCAGTGGGAGGAAATCTGACTCAGTTGTACCATAAGTGGAAATCTATAACGTCAGACAAATGGGTCCTCAGGATAATCCGAGAGAGGTAGTCTCTCAATTTGTCGGAACCCCCCCGGATCATCCTCCCAAGCGACAGCCCAGACTGTCTGAGGCACACTCAGACCTTCTTGCTTCTGAGGTACAAGGCCTTCTGTACAACAGGGCAGTAGAAGTATTTCCGCTGGATCAACGAAACACAGGTTCCTACTCCTATTACTTTCTGGTTCCGAAGAAAACTGGCGGCATGTGCCCTATTCTGTATCTCAGAAAGTTAAACAAATTGCTTTACAAGGAAAAGTTCAAGATGATATCACTCAGTACCCTGCTACCTTTGATTCATCGGCACGATTGGCTAGTCTCCCTGGACATGCAGGATGCCTACCAGCACATTCTCAAATACCCAAATCACCACAAATACCTAAGGTTTTTGGCATTGGGTCAGCACTGTTAATTCAGAGTCCTGCCCTTTGGGCTGTCCTCGACACCTCAAGCCTTTACAAAGTGCTGTGCAGTTCTCGCGGTGCACCTGAGGAGAATCTGAATCCAAATATTCCCATATCTGGACGACTGGCGTCTAGTAAGCTCCTCCAAGCAAAAGACTCTGGAGGCTGTGGCCACGGCCTCAGACTTCCTCACGTCCATGGGAGTCCTGAATCTCAAAAAGTCACAGTTGCAGCCCTCCCAGAATCTCCTTTTTATAGGAACCCTTCTGGACACTTCCTATGCGAAAGCCTTTCTTCTGGAGGACAGAAGGAACGATATCCTGCAGACGGCCCAATTCATCAGAGATCACAGCTCGGTATGAGCTCTCTCGATGCAACGGATGCTGGGTCTCATGGCATCCTCTCTGTTCACTGTACCTTTGGCTAGTCACATGAGAACCTCTCAGTGGATGCTCAGTACTCAGTGGTCCCCAACCACTCACCCTCAGTTCTTTCTCATCAAGGTGACGAAACCTCTGAAGAGGTCACTCACGTGGTGGTCTCAGGAGGACAATTGGGTGGTCTCAGGAGGACAGTCGTCTGAAAGGATATCCCTTCGCCCACTCTGGATAATCAGATCACCATTACCACAGATGCATCCCTGATGGGTTGTGGAGCTCACTGCCGGGATCTCCACACCTAGGGTACATGGACTCAGGACGTGTCTCAACTTCACATAAATGTCCTGGAGATGAGAGCCGTCCTCTCTGCAATCCGGGCTTTGAAGGACATACTCTGTCACAAGAACATTCTCCTTCAAACGGACAACAAGGCAGTGATGTATTACATCAACAAACAGGGCGATACTCACTCTTACCCATTGTGCAGGGAAGCAATGAGAGTGTGGGAATGGTGCCTAAAGCACAAGGTTCTGATTCGGGCAGTTTACCTGCCAGGAGTACAAAACGAGCTGGCAGACCATCTCAGTAGAACAGAGACAGATCTTCACGAATGGTCTCTTGACTTAACTGTCGTTCAGTCACTCTTCGGAGAGTGGGGAACTCCAGACATGGATCTTCTTACGTCCCCACTCAAGGCAAAACTGCGTTTCTTCTGCTCCAGAAATCCAGGACCTGGCATTTTTTGTCAGGATGCATTCAGGCTGCAGTGGACAAGACGCTTTCTATACGCAGTCCCTCCTCGTCCCCTAATTCAGAGGGTACTGCTCAAACTGGAGGCATGGGGGGCAGAATGATTCTCATTGCCCCATTCTGGTCTCGTCAGATCTGGTCTCCCCTAATCAACAGACTATCGGAAACCTGTCCGAAACCGCTTCCTCTTCAGACAAACCTTCTGACACAGGGCCCTGTAGTCCATCCCAACCTGAGGTTTCTTCACCTCCACACTTGGCTCCTGAGGAGACAGAGGTGAATAGGTTTAATGTTTCCCATAGGGTTTCAGATATTTTAGCTCCTCGCAAGCCAGCTACCAGGAAAACCTACACAGCCAAGTGGAAGTGTTTCTCTATCTGGTGTGCAAAATCCTCTTGGAACCCCTTTTCCTGCCCACCAAATAAAGTCCTGAAGTATCTCTTAGACTCTCAAACACGGGTCTGCAATACTCTACAGTCAGAGTTCATCTTTGCGCAATTTCCGCATATCACGAGCCAGTGAATTCCGTGTCTTTGGCTCAATTACCTGTGGTTGAGATTTCTTAAGGGTATTCTGCATACTAGACCTCCTGTTAGGCGTCTGGTTGCAGCCTGGGACATTAACCTTGTGCTAGATATGCTCACCCCTAAACCTTTCGAGCCTCTAGCCACTTGCAAGTTGAAATTCCTTACTTGGAAGACGGCCTTCCTGGTAGCCGTTACTTCTGCTCGTAGGGTATCAGAAATACACGCTCTAGTCAGAGACCCTCCGTATACTGTATTTCACAAAGACAAAGTAGTTCTTAGGACTCATCCTAAGTTCCTTCCTAAGGCTGTATCAGAATTTCACCTGAATTAACCTTTAGTCCTTCCTGCCGACTTTGCAAACTTCCAGAATGAAGGCGAGAATACCCTTCATTCTCTAGACGTAAAAAGAGCCTTGCAGTTCTATCTGAATAGAATGAAAGAAATTTGCAAGGCTCAACAACTGTTTGTTTCCTTCAGCACGACCTGGCTAGGTCAACCTGTTGCTATCAGGTGCATTTCAGCGTGGCTGGTGGCATGCCTTCGCCATTGCTATTCCATGGCACAGGTCAAGCTGGAAGGCAAAGTGTATGCTCACTCTACCAGAGCAGTTGTGGCATCTCTGGCGGAAATTCGTAATGTCCCCATTGCAGACATTTGTAGTGCGGCCACCTGGAGCTCCGTGCATACTTTTGTTAAGCACTGTGCCTTAGAAGTCCATGCCAGACAACATCAGTTCATTTGGCAGGACAATTCTTAACAGACTCCTGTCCTAAAAAAGTGAGCTCCTCTTTCTCTCCTGCCACCCTTCTCGGGGGATTATTTAGCTCGGTACCCTCCCATTAGGGTGAATGAGAGGTGGAGACTTTATGTCCAGGAAGATATGGAAATTACGTACCTACTGTAATTCTTCTTGGACGAGGTCTCCACCACTCATTCACACGCCCACCCACCATCCCCCGAGCTCACTTCTCTGTTTCTGGTCTTCACTTCCTCAGTGGTTGGACTGTGAAGACTTTGTTTTTGACCCTTCTTACATGGGTCATTCGGACTATCTTGTATCCAGTTTTTAGGTTAGTCCTCTCTAGGTTAGTTACTCTGCACCTCCTCGGGGACTGAGACGGTTGGAGGGTCATTGCCGAGATAGTTTATACCGCACAAGCCTGGCTTGCAGTGCCACTTCCTCGCAGCTCCATCTCAGCGCCAGCCCTCCTGAAAATGGTTGGTTCCTAGTGCCTCCGGCGTACTCCCATTAGTGTGAATGAGTGGTGGAGACTTCATCCAAGAAGATCAAGAATTGTGGTTGGTAAATAATTTCCATTTACTGGTGCTCCACCATCAACGATGCCCTCTAGAACTACTACCTCGTCGATGGGAGTTTACATCCTCTCATCGACGGTGCTTTCTGGCGCCCTTTCAGCAGTTTCTGCAGAACCTTATGCAAGTTCCGATGCCTTCCCGTCGACAGTGGTTCGTTTACCATAGACGACTGCTTTTAAGTAGTCTACCTCCCCATTTACTGCCCCGTCGATGACTGATCAGGTTTTCATGGAGAGAACTATGGGATTCTCTATGGCTACAGCCCCTCCTCCTTCACAACCATTCTCTCACAGGGGCCAACCAGATAGGGACCGAGACCCTGGTATTTATCACCCAGGGGCCAGACCTGTTTATACCTCACGTTCAGTTACTTTCATAATTCCTCTGGTTTCCCAGAGGACACCTGCCCTACCCTCTACTACTACTTCATTGGAAGTGGCGGCAGTGGTGCAACAGGTTTTGGAAGTGAGGAGGGGTTCTCAGCCTCTCACCCCAGGAGACGTGGGTCTCCCTTCCCGTTCTCCTACCCCTCCACCGAAACCTTTCCAAGGTGATAAAGAACCATCTCTGGCTTGGTCCCCCACCCCCACCCTATGAGGAAGAATATTTCTCAGAAGAGGCAGAATTTCCTGGAGGTTTTCCAGGAGATCTTAAAAGATTTTGAGCTCCAGGACCTGGACTCCTGTCCTCTATTTTGACTGTCTCCTCCTTGCACGAGGATGTCTTCCATCAGGCAGCTGCCTCTCCTCCGGATAACCCATCCTTTCATGAGATGATGGTCCAAATTCAAAAAATAATGGGATTTTCAGCTACGGAACATGATAAACAGGGAAAGGATATGGCAGACTATCTTGAACTGCCTGAGGAGCCTGTTGTAGTGGTACCCCCACTTATACAGACTTATCAAAATGCTTTGCTGGCTGCTTGGAATCAGCCCTCAGCTGTTCCTGCAATTCCTAGAAAGGTGGAGCACCTGTACTAGGCTCCTCTCAACCACCCTTTCCTTTCTGCTACCCCTGAAGCAGTTTCGGTAGTGATCACAGCAGCTCATGATCGTACCAAACACCCAAAGCACATGAACTCATTACCCCCGATAAAGAATCCCGCCATCTTGATTACCTCAGGAAGAAGGTATTCCAGGCGGGTACCATGAATCTCAGAATTTTAGACTATATTGGACACATGGTTAAATATCAACACACACTCTGATCCAATGCTGTAGAACTAGTCAATAAACTCCCTCCTTTTCAGGAGAAGGACCAATTATTGGCAACAGTTTCAACTGACAACTGCATCTCTCGACATCTGCTCAGTTTGGGGTACAATGCGGTGGGTACCTCTGCCTGTATATCAGCCACAGGTGTTACCCTCAGACGAGACACCTGGTTACGTGTGTCAGGATTTACACCAGATGTGCAACACAAAGTGGTAAATGCCCCCTTCAGTGGATCCAAACTTTTTGTCCCTGGCACCCAGACGACCTTGGATGATTTCCAGGCTCCTGGATGAACTTTACGTACAGTACATGGCATGCATCATTCCTTGCAGCCATCTTCCCAGTACTGCTCCTAGTCCCCTCTTCAATCAAAGAGAAGCAGCAAATACAGAGGTACCTATAGAGGTGGATTTCATGGTTGTTCTCAGCCATCCTCCAGGACCGCCACTTCTACCTCCAAGGGCTCCTACTTCCACCTCTCAGGTGGAGCCAGTCAGCCCACTTCCCAGTGACCAACTGGGGCATTGCCCAGGCTTTCTCCATCAGGCTTCGGAAGCCACGGACAGTCGCTTTGCCCTCCATTTAGAGGCCTGGCAAGCAATAACATCACACTAGTGGGCACTTCAGATCATACAGATGGGGCATATGCTGGAACTCACCTCATTGCCTCTCCCTCATCCTGCCAACTCTGTCTCTTACCCACCCAACCACATCCCCATTCTTCAAGAGGAAGTCCAAGCACTTCTTCACAAGAATGCATTCTATGTGGTTCCTCCTCAGGAGAGCCATCAGGGATTCTAATCCCATTTTTTTCTGGTACCCAAACGCACTCCGGATCTTAGACCTATACTAGACCTCAGACAACTGAATTTACATATTCGGTACAAGAGGTTTCGTATGGTCAATTTAACATCCATCATGCCAATGTTAAAACAAGGGGATTGGCTATGCGTAGTGGCTATGAAAGATGCCGGCCTACATATCCCCATACCGGTTCCTTGGCTTCTTCCTACTAAGACATTTCCAATTTTGGGCACTCCCATTCAGCCTCTCTTCTGCCCCGAGAGTCTTTACCAAGTGCCTACCGGTAGTGGCAGCAACTCTGAGATGGGACGGACATTTAGTCTTCCCGTATTTAGATGATTGGCTCATAAAAGCGGATTCCAAAACCTTTCTGCTTTTATCCCTCCAGGCGACGCTCAGTCTGTTCCAGCCCCTCTTTATTACAGTCAGCTGGCCCAAATCCAATCCAACTCCTACCCAGCTTCTCCAGTTTATAGGAGCCATTCTGGATACCACCTCTGCCAGTGTTCATCTCCCTGCCGACAGACAGGACAGACTTTTATCTCTGGCTTCCCACATAGAAACTCAGCAGTTTATTACAGCCAGACGCCTGTTATGCCTTTTGGGAACATATGGCTGCAGACATCCCCATGGTGACCTTTGCCCATCTACACATGAGACCAATCCAATGGACTCTTCAAGATTAGTGGAGGCAAAAAACGGGATTTTTGAAGACAGAGTCCGAGTCATTCCTGCTCTATGTTCGGCCCTAGACTGGTGGACCTATCATGCCAACCTATCTCTGGGCATGCTCTTTCAGTCCCCTCCTCCCCAGCAGATGTTGACCACAGATGCTTCCTCCTATGGCTGGGGAGCACACCTGGGTCCATTAATGACCCAGGGCAGGAGGCCCCAATACTCCATCCCTCCTCATATAAATATACCAGAAATGAGAGCAGTCCGCCTCGCCCTTCAGGCTTTTCGTCCCCACCTCATCCCAGGACACGTACTAATCCAGTCTGACAACATCTTGGCGGTGTATTACCTGGACAAAGAAGGATGTACCAAATGCCGCACTCTGCAGGGAACCGATGGCAGTTTGGCAGGAAGCCATACTTCAACATTTGTTGATGATTGCTGTACATCTACTGGGACACCACAATATCTTGGCCGACATTCTTAGTCACCAGACCTCCGTGCACAAGTGGACACTTCATCACAAAGTTTTTCAGATGGTCTTTCGGTTGTGGGGGATCCCTCACCTCGACCTCTTTGCCTCCCTGACAATCACTACTTACCCAGATACTATTCCATTAACCCGAACAAAAGGGGACTGTCTATCAATGCCCTGTCCCAACCGTGGACAGGAATCTTCTTAAGTTCCCCCCCCAGTCCCGCTCCTGCAATGGACTTTACTGAAACTTCAACTCAAACCTGCCACCATGATCCTCATAGCTCCTCTGTGGCCTTGGCAGGTGTGGTTTCCCCTACTTCAACAATCCTCAGTGGCGGATCCACTCCCGTTGCCCATCAGGCCAGACCTGTTGACACAGAATCAGGGAACTCTCCTTCACCCCAACCTGAAGTCACTACACCTTCACACTTGGCTCCTGAGGACACTTTCATAGCCTGCCTTCAAGTCTCCTCACAAGTGGCCAACATTCTTTTTGCCTCACATAAACCATCTACCAGGGTGTAGCGGGGTCGTTGGTTCAGGAGACAAATTGCAGGCAGACAACAAAAATCAGTACATAAAAAAATGCCAGGATGGCATTTATCATTTTGTTGTTATACTTCATGAAATGATTCAAGTTCTTACAGAAGAGAAAAAATGTCATTAGTTCAGCTTCAAAGGATCAACTATTTCACCCAGCAGTACTCTGAGGTCTTATCCCTCGGACTCACAGTTCCAGACTGACTCTCTGGTCTCGTCTCTTTATCATTGTGGCAGGATATATCCACCTTCCTTTACCTGGAAGGGAATGGAACTAGGCCCACCCTCACCAAAGCTCCGTCTCAGGGACCCATAATAGTGTAATACATTTAATCTATTGTAACACTCAAAACAAAATGTATTCCCTTAGACTAGTCTGTACTTCCCCCAGTACGTAATCTAGTAAGTATCCCCGCAGCATTTTTAAGCTGCTGTCTAGCTTCTTTTTCTCCCCCATCTGGTTGTTCATTTCACAACCCTTCCATCAGTTTATAGTTCTGTTTATTACTGAGACAGTCCCTTCCATACATGTACCCAGCAGTCCCTCACTTGTATTAGTGTAGCCCATCGTACACCTAATATCTAGGGCTTCCTGGGGTCTCTGTCAGACACCAAGAGATAAATAACCACTCTTCTGAGATGCTTTCTTACCACCCAGTACCTCCCAATCTACATGGGTGCTTTCCCCTTCTCCAAGGTTGCCATCTCTTTTGGCCTTCCCACTGTTGGTTTCAACACCCTATGCGTTTGGCAGACACCCTCTTCAGACTAAGACTCTCTTTGAATCCAGGATGGCTCATTGCTGGAATAGTCCTTGGAAGACTGGAGTATTGTTTTGTTTTTTTGAATCTTTTGTATTTCTTTTGACGTTGCAAGTTTTACTTGGTTATTTACTTGTCTCTACTTAATAAAAGATTTGGCTTGGTAACATTAAGCTTTGCCACCTTACTGTGGTCTCAGTGTCCATCATTGCCCCACACCCTTTGACATTCAGAGCACTGGGCAGAAATCACATCGCGTCAACACCCATCTCGGGCCTTCACGATGCTTTGTTTTAATTAACAGTCGGATTCCCTGTCCGCATTCTCCAGTTCTGTCACGTTAGCCGCTGTCGGACGATGCGGGACAAAAAGAAGCTAGATAGCAGCTTAAAAATGCTGCAGGGATACTTCTTCTTTGACACAGGGAAACATATAATGCTAAATGGAAACACTTCTCCATATGGGTCACTTCCTGGTCTTTGGACCCTTACTCATTTCCATTGACTAAGGTATTGGACTACTTGGCTTCACTCGCCTCGATGGGCTTGAGCTACTTCTCTATCAAAATCCATCTGGCCTCTATCTCGGCCTTTCATGAACCTTTAGAAGGGAGACTACTTTATCAACACCACCTTGCCAAGATGTTTCTAAGAGGTATGTTGCACCTCAAACCTCCTATTAGACGGCCCACCCCTCCATGGGACTTGAATTTCCTGTTGGAAAAGCTGACAGTCGGCCCCTTCAAGCCTGCGGCTACTTGCGACCTCCGCTTCCTAGCCTGGAAGACATCATTCTTAGTTGCTGTCACTTCAGCTCGACGTATTTCTGATCTTCATGCCCTAATGTGTAGGGAACCTTACTTAATCCTCTAGAGTGTCCCTTCGTACCAGTCCCTCCTTTTTACTTAAAGTGGTCTCGTAACACACCTTAAATCAGTCTATAGAATTACCAGTCTACTTCCCTGAGCATTCAAGTTCAGGACAATATGTCCTACACACTTTAAATGTTCATGGCATTTTGAGATGATATATAAATCTTACCAAATCTTTCAGGAAGACTCCTCAGCTTTTTGTTACTTTTGCCCCAACCAGGGAAGGCTTCCCAATCGGTAAGCAGACCCTTTCCAACGGGTTGGCACGTTGCATAACTTTTTGTTATAACAAGCCATTACCAGGACCTGTTCAAGCCCATTCTACCCGAGCCGTGGACACTACAGTGGCCTGTTTCAAAGTGGCATCTATCACAGATATCTGCAATGAAGCCACATGGTCCACAGTACATACCTTCACAAAGCACTACAATTTAGATGTTGCTTTTCACCGTAGGACAGCCTTTGGCCGCACTGTCCTACAAGGCCTTCTATCATAACTTTTCCATCCTTCTTGGGTATACTGCTTGGGAGTCATCCCAAGTGTATTACCTGCTGCAAGAGATTATCCCCGTGGAAGATAGTACGATTGCTTACTTACCGTAATAGTAGATCTTGAGGGTATCTCTTGCAGCAAATCTCCCTCCATCCCTCCTTCTCTAAAGAAGAACTTCAGTCAAATATATATACAGTGTGTGTATGTATATATATATACATATATATATATATATATACACACCCCTTACGCTTGCAGCATACACACACACATGAGGAGGGTACTAGTACCTCGGCTCTCCCTCTGTACTCACTTAGCGAGCTGAACCTGGGAAACTGAGAATGCCTGGGGCTGCCCACTCTTATGTAGGTGCAGGATGATGATGTCGTGTGGGTTGCCCATGGTAAAGACTGCTAGAAGAAAGCTGCCATGCATAAGAGCACCCTCTGGTGACGACTCAAGTGTATTATCTGCTGAAAAGAGATACCCCTCAAAGATCTACCGTTCCGGTAAGTATGCAACTGTACTTTCTAGGAGTGGTATATGTTGTTCATCAAAACTGACCCACCTGACCTCCCTAGGCTCAGGCGCACAACCTCTCTTCCAGCGGGCAAGATCTGGCATCATGGGGCGTAGCCGAGGGATATACCACCCGGGTGGGTGGGAAGAGCTAACTTGAAGACTTTCCAGCACATCTTAAAGGGAAAGGACTCTGCCAGTAAGTGTGGATGAACAACATATACCACTCCTAGAACTACTGTTACAGGTGACTAACCTGTGTTTTTAGTTGCTATTACTTCTGCTTGTAGGATCTCCGAGTTGCAGGCATTCCTGTGTGAGCAGTTTTGACTTTCCACAAAGACAGGGTGTCTTTGCGTACTAACCCTAAGTTTTTGCCAAAAGTGGTGTCGGAGTTTACTTTGAATCAGTCCATCCATCTACCTGTTTATCTCCTGGACCATGCCAGTCCAGGGGATGCATTGCTCCACACTTTAGATGTGCATAGACATCTGCGTTGCTATACTCGCTGTATAAAGGACTGTAGGAAGTCCTCACAGCACTTTGTTTCTTTTGCTCCTGGGAAAGGGGGCACACCAGTTTCGAAGCAGTGCTCGTCCAGATGGTTGGCCATCTGCATCACTTTTTGTACAGGAAGTACGGTAAGAAACTTCCTGGGGCTGTTAAGGGCCACTCTACCAAGGGCATGGCCACTTCGGTTGCCTGTTTCAGGGGCATCTCAGCAGCGGAGATTTGTGCTGCTGCCACTTTGAGTACTGTCCACATTTTCACAAAGCACTACAGCCTGGACATCACCTCTAGGCGTTGTTCCACTTTCAGTCTGGTGGTGTTGCAGGGCCTTCTCTCCTAGCTCACCGTCTCCTATCCTCCCATTCTAGTCTGTCCTGCGATATTTGATTGGGACTCGTTCCTAAGGTGTGACCTGCTGCAAAAGAGATTCTCAAAGAAGGAAGAACAGTTATGTAAGAACTTACCATAACAGTAGATCTTGGAGAGAATATCTTGCAGCAGGTCATACCATCCTTCCCCCTTTCCTTGGAGTTTCTCTATCCTGTTTCTCCTCTCTAGGATGGTGACCCTTTGGCTCCTCATGCTCTTTCTGGCAGGATCTTTCCTCTGTTCCCTCGAAGGAGAATCCTCACTAGATGGTCTCCGATGGGGAGCGTGGGTGTGGGGCCGCCCACGGCTGTATAGGGGGACATCAACGTAGTGACATCGCCATGGGCGGCCCCAGTTAGACTGCTTGCAAATAAGCTTCCGTGTGGTTCAGCACCTGTCTGGTAAGGTTCCTAAGGTGTGACCTGCTGCAAGAGATTCTCTGAAAGATCTACTGTTACAGTAAGTTCTTACCTAACTGTTCTCTCTGGCAGCAGGAGCAGGAAGTTGAGAAGAGGCTTGCTGATTGAAAGTGTCTGGCAGTGTGATCTTGTAGAGTCAATCCCTCAATTTCAGAAGCGGAATCACAGCAGACCTGGCAGAATCCCTGGTGGTTACTGTAAGTGGGTTGGCAGTGGGACCGCGGTGGCAGGAGGCGCTGCTGTTCGCCATCATGACAATCTGGCAGGGGCTGTGTGAGCTTGCTGAGGACCTATACATGCTGAGCAAGAAGAAAGATACAATGTCAGGTTCCCGCCCATGAGTACCTATCAACTGTCCCCAACCCATAAGCTGCAGGAGTAGCGGAGGGGAGATGGGCCTACTACTAGTATGGCGCCTTGGGCTAAAGTGCAACGCCCTTCCGCCTGCATTTTCCCAGTGCAGGATGCTTTTTTGCAGGTGCCTCGGTGTATGTGGGGCTATGTGAAAGCGCGGCAGCTAGGCCGGCTCATTCTAATTATGAATTAGCAGCTGGCTTCTGAGTACAAACAGCGTGCCCTCCAAAGGAGGAGTGCCTAACACCTGCAGGACAGCACCAAACCCTCCACGGTTCAGTCTCCCAGTCTTGCCTAGGGTTGCTACCCCTCATCTCATTTACCGGTTTAGCCCCAGTTTGTCTATGAAAAGGGAAGCATACCTCTCTATTGTCCCTGATTTTTCAGGGATGTATTTGAGCTTGCATTAAAAAACATCATGGGCCCGATTTTCAAAGGTTAACGCTGGGCTTGTGTCAAGCCCTGCATCAACCCTGATGTTTGGCACAACTGCGACCAATTTTAGTACATTGGTACACTTTCCATGATTTATGTCAGCTTGCACCAAATGTTTGGTGCATGCCCTGTAAAAAGGGTCCCTGAATGGTGCAAAATTAGACTGAAGGGAGCTGGTCTAACTTGTGGCGTTTGGCCCACCTGACAGAAAATCGTGATCTGTGTCAAAGGAATGCTGCAAGTCCCCCCATGCCATACATTTGGCGCACCAGGGACTTATAAAATCCACAAGTGTTTTCAAAATCTGGTCCAGTGTGTCTCAGTCTCTCCAGTTTCCTAATGTTGATGTTTCTGTTCCATAAGAATGGATTACATCATTTAATTCATTTGAGAATTAAGAATTGTCAGAGGAGTCCAGTATTTGATACACTATTGAATCTTGCAGCGACCTGGATGTTAAGAGACAAGCACAGTGGACTCTTGGCCTTTTTTAGTGTTTACCATTTCATTTACATATTAATTTAATAACAATCAAAAATAAAATTAACATTACGTCTAACATACCTTCTCTTACTTCTCATCCTGCTCTCCCTGCCATCCCTCCACTTGCTCACTCCCCACCGCTCTCCGCATGCTAACCCTATTAACCTGCAAACTCCCTTCTATAACTATGTAGCAAAGCCAACCCATTTTTTTCCAATCCTGGTCCCACTACTCTATACGTCCTTCTGCTTCACTCATATTTATACCTCACTCCTGTACCTTACTGTGTATCCCTAAATTTCACCTCTCTACTTCCAAGCACCCTCTTAGTACTTCCAAATCAATTAACCATCCCTGATTCAAGAATACCAAGTTGCATTTCAGCATTATCACTGTCTTGCTCCTCTCTGCAGGAGACATAAACCCCAACCCTGGTCCTACACTAAGAAATGCCCCTTCTACAGTCACCTCTCCCTCACCCCCAACTCTGTTTCATTGCCCTGGGGTCTAAAAATCCTGCATCTCAACATACACAGCCTTCTCCCTAAATTAGACCTCCTACTCCACCCATGGGCTCCTTTAATCCTGACATCCTCATCTTATCTGACACCTGGCTAACAAACAAAATCCCTGATGCTCCTATTGCAATTCCTGGCTACACCGTTACTCGGCAGGACCGCTCTGGGAGGGTGGGGGTGTGGTCATCTACTCCTCCACCTCGCTTCAAATCATTACTGTCCTATCAACCACTGACCCCACTGCCTATGAAGCCTTGATTGTTAGGCTCTCATTACCTTTTTCTGTACCAGTATTTGTTGGTTGAGCTTACAATCGTGCTGGCCTACACCACTCGGTAGCCACAGATCTCATTACCACTATTGGGTCCCTCTCCTCCTCTGGTGAGCTCGATCTGCTAGGTGACCTAAATCTGAACTGGTTGTCACCTGCCCTAGGCAAGACTCGCTCTGCCATAGCTGCTCTTAATCTGTCCCAACTAATTACAGAACCTACTTGACTAAAGCACAAATCCCAAAATCACACTCTTTTAGACTGGGCCCTAACCTCCCACCCTCACAGGGTTTTTCAGTCTGGCCTATTACCTGGTGCTCTTAGCCACCGTCATAAGATCTGACTTCGAGGTGGAGCTCTTGCAGCAGGTATTACCATTAGGTCTAATGCCAGCAGGCATTAGGACCCCATGGAAAAATCTTGTAGCTAGCAGTCGTAGTCGGGGGACCGCCCTTGATGTCGGCTCCGCCCGACATCAGACATGGTATAAAAGGAGCAGTCCCCCGGTGCCATCTCAGTTCTTTTCCCGATGTCGACCCGCTTAGTTCAGCTTCACTGACGCCCTTCATCACAGTCGACTGCGCTTTTTTGCCATTTTTCCAGTTTGTAGAATATTACTAGAGTTAAGTTTTCTTGCATGTCTTCTCCCTCTCCACTGCGGCACAAGTCAATGTGTGTGTGCGAGAAACGGATACCGGCCAAGTACGACCATGTGGCCTGCCTCATCTGCCTAGGTCCCGACCATTGGCCCGCTGACTGCCCGCATTGCAAGAAATTCAGTCAGAAGACCAGAACCCGGGGAGCCAACGCCCTCAAGGCCTGCCTCCTCGAGCAAAAGGTGGCAGCTATGCAGAGGACCTCGGAGCACAGTTCTTCTTCTCCCATCAAGGACTCCTGCCCAGAGGGCTTTGGGAGGAAATACCATGGGAGAAAGTTAGGGCCAGGTCTGAGTCCCGACAAAAGTCACCTTCCAAGACACCGTCGTCTTTGGCCTCCGGTGGGAAGTCGGGTTCTGTCGCTCCGACAGCAGCAGGGACATCTTCGAAGTCGACTCCCTCCTCTTCCCAAGGTAAGCTCAGGGAGCTGTCTTCCTCCAGGCATTCACCTGCACAACCTTCTCTGGTCCACCGACCCCACAAATCTTCCACTGGGTCGACCCAAGAAGGCCATTCGCTGCTGGCAGGCCTAAGGACTCCAGCCATAAGCCCAGCAGGTCGTCCGACAAACGCAAGCGACCGTATGACTCTGACAGAGAGGAGACCATCCGCCATCAGACACCCCCTCTTCTGGCCAAGGTGTGCCCACCCCCAGCCGCCAGTGGCAGTCGCCAGATGAATTTCAATCACCCGCCCCACCTTCTGAAGGGCAGTCGCCCGATGGGCCCCTTCGTACTCCAGATGCCGGGTTCCCCAAGAACATGGATATCAAGCAGCAGCCTGACAAGGGCCAAGAGGGATCCCCTGACCGGACGCCAGATCCTGAAGATCCGCAGATGCCTGGTCCTGCGAACACGACACCCGCACCACCTGTAGTTCCTCTGGCGGACATCGGCTCGCTCTTTTCCACCTGGTGGAATATGGTCAAAGGAACCTGCTATATAGACTCTCTGACCCACCTCCTAGGGAGACTCCTATGGGGCCCCTCCAACTCCTGATAAACCGGATGGAGGTGACCAACCCCACCCAGATCCAAAGGGCAAACGTAGGAGAAGGTACTCATCCCTGGTTCCCTCCTCCAGTGGATGCCCGACCCCTTCAGACGACGGTGCTGTGAGTCCCTCTGTCTGAGACGAGGAAGGATTTGCGCCCTCTTCTCCAGGTCCCAGCAAATTGCCTAGGTCTCTCTGCGCCCCCTCCCCCCCCCGGACGACCCTTTGTTCCTGGACATTGTGCGCCATATTCATTCCATTTATGAATGGGACACTGAGGAAATGAACACAGAGCGAAAGCGGCTGGCCAAGTTTCTAGGATCCAAAGAGCAAAAATTTCTGGTGGAGCCTTTTCAAGACATCACCAGACTTGCGTGACAGAAGCCATCCTCCACCTCAGCTGTTCCCAGGAAGGCAGACAGACTCTATAAATCCCCCAAGGCAGAGCCTTTCTTGGGAGAACATCCCAAGGCAGATTCTCTAGTGCTTATAGCTGCTCTTGGTCGTGTCAGCCAGCCCAAGCACCTGAGCGCCCAGCCCCCTGATCCGGAGTCCAAGAAACTGGATCACTGGGGCAGAAAAGTTTTTTCTTCAGCTACCGGTTCCATCCGTTCACTGAATTTTCTTGCCCACATGGTTACCTACCCACAATCCCTGTGGAAGAAAACTATGGAGTTTAAGACTCTGCCAGACTAAGACAATAAAAATTAAAATCTAGCTTATGTCCAGTCCGGGATGGACGTGGACAGGCACATCCTCCGTTGCTCGTATGACTCGGTGGACATGGCTTCCTGTGCGGCTGCATCGGGAATTTGTCTGAGGAGGCACTCCTGGCTCAGGGTGTCTGGTTTTCACCCTGATCTTCAAGATTCTATACTGGATGCGCCCTTCCAGGGTCCAGTGTTTGGCCAGGAGGTAGTCACTCGTCCGGAGCCTGCAGGACTCCGGCAAGGCTGTTGCCGACATCCACAAAATGTACAAGTCGGAGCCTCAAGGTCCCCGTCATCATCCCTTTCGGAAAAGTCTGGGACAAGGGGGCAAACAACCCTAAGGAAAAGGGTTCAAGAGGCGCGGCCACCCTGTCCCTCAAGGTGCCCAAGGCCCCAAGCAGCCCAAAGCTCCTAGGGCCCCAGGCCCAGACCCCTCCTCATTCTCGGGTCATGCAGAACAAGACAGTAAGAGAGAGATTTTCCCTTTTCCTCACAGAATGGTCCAGTATCACCTCAGACCAATGGGTGCTGAAAACCATTCGGAGAGGTTACGCTCTCGAGTTTCTCAGCATACCCCGGACAATCCCCCTTCATTGTCCACCGCCCATGCCCGGCTTCTGGCGGACAAAATTCAGTCCCTCCTGTAGAAGAAGGCCATTTAGCGGTCTCCCCAAACCCAGTGGGCACATGCTTCTACTCCCGTTTCTTCTTGGTTCCAAAGAAAGCAGGATCTTCATCCCATTCTGGATCTCAGCCAACTCAATCTGTCTGTCGAGTACCAGAGATTCCAGATGGTGACATTGGCAAGCCTGTTACCCTTCCCCCATCAGAGAGACTGGTTACGCTCCCTCGATATGCAGGACTCCTACATGCATATCAAAGTCCTACGTTTCCACAAAAGGTTTCTATGCTTCTGGTTTCAGGACCAGCACTACCAGTTCAGGGTTTTGCCCTTCGGATTTTCGTCAGCACCCAGGGTTTTCAACAAGTGTCTGGCGGTGATCTTGAGGAGGAAAGGTCACTTTGTTTACCCTTACCTGGACGACTGGCTTATTTTGGATCAGTCGGTAAGCCATTTGAACGTGGCCCTGGAGGAAACAAAGGATCTTTTTCGCTTCCCTGGGCATCACTGTAAATTGGCCGAAGTAACAACCCTGGCCCTTCCAGCAGCTGCAGTACATTGGAGCCGTTCTGGACTCTACCCAGGATAAAGCATTCTTGCCATCAGACAGAGCAGGCCATCTGATGGACCTGGTATGCAGGGTTCAGGCAGCAGTCTTTTTCCCAGCAAGGGTGATTCTTCAGCTTCTAGGCCACATGGCTGCGGCCATAGCTACGGTCCCTCTGGCCAAGCTAGACATGAGGGTTTTGCAGTGGCACCTCAAGGTCCAGTGCGACCAGGCGGTGGACGACTTGGATCCGATTGAGTCTCAGCGGCGATCTGTTGTTCTCTCCAGTGGTGGCTTTGCCCTCCACATCTTGAGAGAGAGTCTCTTTCCAGGGCCGTGCCCGCCATGAAACCTTGATGACAGGCGCCTCAAAGTTAGGTTTGGGGGGCCCATCTAAAGACCACAAGACCAGGGGGGCTTGGTCCCCCACAGAGCGGTCTCTTCATATCAACATTCTCAAAATGAGGGCCTTTCTGTGGGCGCTTCAAGACCAGGTTTCCCAGGGTCCTCCCTTGGTGCAGTCAGACAACACTCCAGTTGTCTTCTACATCAACCAGCAAGGAGGCACTCGGTCTTATCCCCTTTGCAGGGAGGCCATGAGAGTTTGGGACTGGGCAGTGGAACACCGTCTGGATCTCATGGCTGTGCACGTTCCCGGAAGCCAGAACATTCTTGCCAACAGTATAAGTCGCTCTTGTTCTCTGAGTCACAAATGGTAGTTGCTCCAGGAAGTCATAGACAGCCTCTTTGGTCGTTGAGGGCCGACCAGAGTTGGACCTATTTGTGTCCCCGTGCAATGCCAAGCTGCCAAATGTTTGCTCGCTAGATCCAGGGCCTGGTGTTTTCTGGCAAGACATACTGTCCTTCTCCTGGACAGGGAGGTTTCTGTATGCCTTCCCTCTCATTCGGAGAGTTCTGCTCAAATTGCAGACAGAGATGATCAGAATGATTCTAGTGGCTCTTTGGCCTCAACAGATTTGGTATCCGCTGCTGCAGCAACTGGCCACGGAGCCTCCCATGCAGTTGCCCCTCTCTGCTCACTTGCTGTCTCAAGAGCAGGGGACACTGGTCCATCCTGCTCTGTGGTCTCTTCACTTGCACACCTGGCTCCTGCAGTCTTAGCATAGGAGAGATTAGGAGTGTCAAGCAGGGTGGCAGAGGTTTTGGTGGCAGCGAGGTAACCCTCCACTAGGGCAACTTATGCCATGAAGTGAAAGCGTTTCTACCTTTGGGCAACAGCACGTGCCCTAAATCCCCTGGATTGTCCGGTCAAGCATGTGCTAGACTACCTTCTCCATCTCTTGGACCTGGGCTTAAGCTGTTCGCCCATTAAGGTGCACCTGTGTGCTTTATCAGCATGTCTTGCACCATATGGGGAGAAGACTCTGGCACATCTTAATGTGTGCAAGACCTTTCTGCGAGGTGTAATGTATAGGAGACCTCTCAGAAGGGACCCTGTCTCTCCCTGGGATTTACTTTTTGTTCTCAAGACGCTCACCCTTCCTCCCTTCGAAGCAGCCACGACTTGCAAGCTGGGCTTTCTTTCGTGGAAACCGATATTTTTAGTTGCCGTTACTTCTGCTCGATGGGTTTCTGAGCTTCAGGCCCTTGTATGTAAGGAGCCTTATCTGGTTTCATAGGGACAGGGTGGCCCTGTGTACGAATCCTCAGTTTTGGCCGAAAGTGTTGTCCTAATTGACGCTGAACCAGAACATCCAACTTCCAGTTTATTTTCCAGAGTTTTCCAATAAAGGAGAAGCTTTGTTGCATACACTGGATGTTCATAGAATTTTGCATTATCTTAACAGAACTAGTTCCTTAAGGAAGATGGACCATTTGTTTGTCTCCTTTGCTCACAGAAAGACGGGGGCTCCTGTCACCAAGCAGACACTAACCCGTTAGTACACTGCATTTCTTTTTGTTACCAGCATCACGGTAAGCCCTTGCCGGGATTGGTTAAGGGTCATTCCACGAGAGCTGTGGCTACCTCCTTTGCCTCTTTGAGGAATGTTTCCTCAGCAGATCTCTGCGCTGCCGCAACTTGGAGCTCAGTCCACACCTTCATTAGGCATTACAGTGTGGACATTGCCTCTAGGGGGAGAGCAGGATTTGGACTAGCCGTCCTTCAGGGCCTACTCTCTTGAGGTTTTTCAGCTGTTTTGTTGTTCTCCCCTGCCCGTCAGACACCGGCCTAATTTTGGGTACTGCCTGGGACTCGGTCCTAATGGTAATACCTGCTGCAAGAGCTCAACCTTGAAGTCAGATAGTACAGATCTTACTTCGAGACACAGCTCTTGCAGCAGGTTACACCATTAGGACCGAAGCCGCCAGGCGCCAGGACCCCACGGAAAAATTCTAGCTAGCTAACTTCTGGCGGGGACCGCCCATTCAGTCCATATCCGGCGTCAGGCGTGTGGTACAAAAGAGGCGGTCCACCTAGATTCCCCAGTTCTTTTCCGCCCGTCGACAGCTACCTGACCCTCGGTTACCAGTCTGGCGTGCGACGGCGTGAATAGTTCTTTTTGATAAAATTTTAATCTTCAGAATCCTCTTCAACCAAGATCTTGATGTCATCACCAACCGGGCCATCCTTGAAGTGCGCTTGTGGAAAGCAGATCGTTCAAGGACCCCACCACGGCTACGTCGGTGCCCTGAGCCGAACCACGATACCGGGCCTGTCCTTCTTGCCAAGGGTTCAATAGCCGTAGCGGATCCGGCGTCAGAGAACTACGGCGTTTCTTCTGGAGGAACAACTGAAGACCATGTCCTCAGAGAAAAGCTCCAGGGTCACAAACGCAGCGGAGAAGAAGAGAAAGGCCCCTTCAGGTCCTTCTAGGGTTCAGTCCGTAGCTCCGGTTGAAATCTCCCGGCTGCAATCAAGAAACCTTCATCTCAGGAAAATCCAGCCAGGCCTTCCCCTCCCTTCCAGGGCCTTGGCGATCCGAGGAATGACACCATCACACCACAGAGTCAGGGTTCCCGCTCCTCGGTACCCGACGTCAGGTCTTTCGTCGGTGCCTCCACGCCAAGGCGTTGGAGCTCACGCCTTTAAAAAGGCCTGTAGCCCAGGCGCGGCTAGACAGCTGTCCAGCCGTCGCCCTTCTTCCCTGGAGCCGCGTCGGCCCGGCGGCCCGGCGCCGGCCACTATCCCAGCGGGGCCCGGTAGGAGGACCGGCCCGCCCTCCTGAAAGAAGAGGCCCTGTTGCCTCCGACCGACGTCGGTCAGGGCACTCTATCGGAGGACCTAGAGCAGCCCGAGGACCAGGCAGGCGACCCCGGTCCCGTAGGTACTCCCAGGATCCCTCGCCATTACCAGAGCCCCTGTGGAGCTGGCCGGCCCGGGACCCGACCACGCCCACGGCACCCGGGCGTCGTCGGGCCTCTCTCTAGTGGAGGTGAAAGATCTGTTCACCTACTGGTGGGATACCATTAAAAAGACATGGTTCCCCCCTCCTCCTATTCCTCCTCCTCCTACTCGGTTCCTGCCCCCTCGCCACGCCGGTCAGCAGGCGTGTTCCTCCTCCCGGGAGCCTAGGAGCCTCCCCAGGAGACCTGATAAGCGGAGACCTCCGTGAAATCCTCTTCTGGATCACCCAGCCCCAAAAGTCAGGAGGCCCGGCGTTCGCCTTCCAGCGAGGACACGGATCAGAACTACTCCACCTCTAGTCCCCATCTGCCTCTCCATCCTTCTCCGGACCCACGTGAGATGCCTAGATCTCCTCCGGATGATCCCTCGTTCCTTGATATTATGAGACATATACAAGAGAACATAGGATGGGATGCTGAAGACTAGACCCGAAAGTGCGACTAGCCAAATATCTTGACAAAAGGACCCCAAGCCTGTGGTGGGTACCACCTTGGTTGACGCACTTTCGTGGGCGTCACCAAGGCTGCGTGGAGCGTCCACTCGCTCCAGCGAGACGAGAGAAGCTGATCGCTTGTACAAAACCTGGGGCGACCAGTACTAGGCGCAGCATCCTCAGGCCGATTCTCTGGTCATCACAGCCTCACATGACCGGTCACAGGGCCACAACATTTGAAACACCCTGCCACCGGACCCAGAGTCCAAACAACTGGGCGCAGTGGGTAGGCATCGTATCTTCCGCTACCTCGCCATCAGATCCCTGAACTATTTAACCCCATGGTTCCAATTCCAGAGCGCTTTTGGGAACAAGGTCTGAAGCGGCTGAAAAGATGCCCGAAGGTGAGCAGAAGGAGCAGAGTGCCAGCTCCTCCATCTGAGTTCAGGCGTAGGGACAAGTGCTAAAACGCGTATGACTCCAGCGGACTCCATCGACGAAACAGCAGCTTCTGGCGTTTGCCTCGGAGACACTCTTGGTTGCGCGTCTCGGTTTTACCCCGGACGTCCAAAGAACATCTTGGGCGCCTTTTTGAGGAGAAGTATTGTTTGGTAATCCTACAGAAAGATCTGCCCCAAACTCCAAGAGGCGGAAGTAAGGTCGGTTCAGGCCATGTCCGACCTCAGCTTAGTTACTTCATAGGAACCAAAGCCATTACCGTCTTGAGAGCCTTGAGGCAACAGACCCCTCCGCTGCACCTCAGAGGACTCTGGTTTGTGAGCCCAGGGCAAACACCCACCAGCCGAGGCCAGCGTTCTCCTAGGCAGGCCCAGCCAGCCCGGGTCCATCTGCCGCCACTGGCCTGACTCATGCCGGCCCCGCCCTCAGGATCAGCGGGAGTTTATAGTCGAGTGCGAGTGCGAACTTTCCTGCGGGATGGCAGGCCATCACCACCGACAGGTGGGTTCTTCAGTTGGTCAGTCTAGGCCACTTTATAGAATTCGCAGGAAAGCCACCCTGAGGCCTCCTTTGCTCTCCCAGTATCAGGGTCAGCACAAAGCCTTGATCTGGCAAGAGTACTCGCGCTACTACGAAGGGAAGCGATGAAATACGTCCCAGAAGAACCAGAGAGAGGACTAGGATGCTATTCCACTTCTTCCTGGTTCCAAGAAAACAGGGACCTCCGTCCAATCTTGGACCTCAGCGACCTCAATGTCTCGGTCACTACAGAGATTCCCATGGTGACCCTTCAGGTCTTATCCCATGCTCAAACAGGGCCTTCTTTTTAGCGTCTCTATAGACATGCAGGATGCCTACCTGCACATCCCTATGGCTCAGGCGCACAGGAGGTTCCTGCGGCGGTTCTCGACCACCACCTTCAGTTCCAGCCCTTCCTTTCGGACTGTCTTCCACACAGGGTCTTTACCAAGTGCATGGCAGTCGTGGCAGCGTCTCTGAGGAGACAAGAGCCTCGTGTTCCGTACCTGGACGACTGGCTTCATGCCGCCTCAGAGGCGTTGCTTCTTGCAATCAAAAGCACCCAGGATCTGTTCCGATCCCTGGGCATCCTCATAAATTAAAGTCTCTCCTGGTACCGTCGCCAGAAACTGCAGTTCATAGGAGCAGTTCTGGACACTGTTAGGAAGAGCCTTTCTTCCGGCCGACAGGCGGGCGCATCAGATCCCTCATAAAGGGACCTATCACTAAGCAAGGTTGTACCTGCCAGGTCGGTCCTTTGCTTGCTCCGGACCACATGGCTGCGGCCATTCCTACTGTCACTTTCACAAGACTCCACATGCGCATTACTCAGTGGATGCTCAAAGTGCAATGGGACCAAAGGCAAGACCACTTGCAGCATCCGGTCAGACTCCGAATTCAGTGATTCAAGACTGGCAGTGGTGGCTAGCCCAGAGTCGCTCTCATCAGGCGTCCCGTTCATTTACCGTCCCGAGGTCACCCTCACCACAGGCGCTTCCGGTCTTGGGTGGGGGCACACCTGGGCGGGGTAAAGTCCCAGATACGTGGACCCAGATGGAAGCTCACCTTCACATCAACGTGCTGGAAATGAGGCGGTCCTCTATGCCTGCAGGCCTTTCAGTCAGTTGTATCCCGTGTACTCTTCTGCTTCAGACAGACAACACGGCGGTGATGTAATACCTCAACAAACAAGGCGCACTCTTACCCCTTTGCAGGAGGCCATGAGAGTGTGGGATTGGGTAATCAGACCGCGGTGAATCTGATCACTGTGCGTTCCCGGAGTGGACAACACTGTTGCAGGCGGCCTGGAGTAGTTCTCAGGCCAGAGTCCACGAATGGGGAACTCCTTCAGAAAGTGTAGAGGATCTGTTTCTTGATGAGAACTCCAGATCTGGACTGTTAGCCTCCCATCCAACATAAAACTGCCCAGTTTTGCTCGTTAGATCCAGGGCCTGGTGTTTTCTGGCGGGAGCCCGCGTTATCCCTCTCCTGGGCCAACAGATTCCTCTACACTTTCCCTCCTTTCCCGTTGATCCAGAGTTCTTCTCAAACTGCTGAGGAGCGCAATAATGATCCTAGTGGCCCCATTTTGGCCCAGACAGATTTGGTTCCCTTTGTTGATTCAACTATCTCGGGAACCCGCTCCCGTTAGCGCTCAGCTCCCTTACTGTCTCAGGAGAGGTTCCTTGTCACCGGACCTCGTTCCTTGAACCTGCATGCTTGGCTCCTAGAGACATAGCCATTTTCGTCCGGGGTCTGCAAGAGGTTGCAGAAGTCCTTTCTGCAGCCAAGAAAGCGACAACGCATGTCGATATGCGCCATGAAATGGCGCGTTTTCTGTGTAGTCGCGAGCGACCTTTCCCCACTAGGTTGTCCTGTAGGATAATATTAGAATATTTGCTCTCCTCTTCATTGGTCTAGTCTCTCCTCTATTAAAGTACCTCTGTGCCATTTAAACCTACCTCCGGTGAGAAGTACAGTATAAGCTCAGGTGGGCGCCTCTGGAATTTCCTTGGGGGTGTTGCACCTTAGGCCTCCTATTAGAGACCCTGTGCCTCCATGGGATTGCTTTTTGTCCTTGAACAGCTCCGCTCCCCTTTGAACCTGCAGCGGATTCGAGCTCGTTTTCTGTCATGGAAGCGTTGTTTTTATTACTGTTACCTCGGCAAGAAGAATTTCTGAACTTCACGCTCTCATGTGCAAAGAGCCTTATTTAGTTTTCCACGGGACAGAGTATCCCTGAGGACGAGACCTAAATTCTTGCCTAAGGTGGTTTCTTCCTCCTCTGAACCAGGATATGACCTTCGGTCTACTTCCCGAACTACTCTAATAGAGGAGAGGCTCTGCTCCATACCCTGGATGTTCACGCAGCCTGAGTTTTACCTCAACAGAACTCAGTCCTTTCTTAGTTCTGAGCAGCTTTTCATTTCCTTCTCTGAGAGAATGATGGGCCAATCAATATCCAAACAGTCCCTTTCTCGCTGGCTTGTCCAGTGTATTTCTCACTATTGATGGTATCAAACAAAGCCCCTCCGGGTACAGTCGAGGTCATTCCACTAGAGGTGGCTACTTCTTTGCAGCGCTCAAAATGTTTCTACTTCTGCTATATGCTGCACATCCTTGGAGTTCTGTGCATACCTTTATCAGGCATTATAGCCTGGACACCAGCCTCTCGGCGAAGGGCTATTTTGGTTTGGCCGTGCTTCAGGGTCTCCTGTCCTAGGGTTCAGGACCTGGTTTTTATCCTTTAATTTCCTCCTCCCGGATTTCTGACAGCGTTACTGCTTGGGAATCAGTCCTAATGGTGTAACCTGCTGCAAGAGCTGTGTCTTGAGTAAGATGGTACAGTTACGTAGAACTTACCGTAACAGTAGATCTCGAGAACAGCTCTTGCAGCAAATCTCCGCCACCTTCCCCCTTGGAGGAAGCATGGCTCAGTCTTTCTGAGCAGGAATTGTTATCTTTCTGTCTTCTGACGGTGATCCTAGGTCTCCCATTTTGATGTCAGCCTCGCGACAAAGAAGTCTCCGGCGGAGAACTGAGGAATCTGGCGGAGACCGCGCCCCATGCAACCTGCACTTCGCGTCGGGCCGGACCGGCCGTCCGGGCGGTCCCCTGTATGATTAGCTAGCTAGAATTTTCCGTGGGGTCCTGGCGCCTGGCGGCTTGAGGTCCTAATGGTGTAACCTGCTGCAAGAGCTGTTCTCGAAGATCTACTGTTACGGTAAGTTCTTACGTAACTGTACTTTACGTAAGAACTTTCCGTAACAGTAGATCTTCAAGAGGAGCTTTTGCAGCAGGTGGCTTTCCCATCCACTATCCCCCAGGAACTACTGTTGTTACCCTTCTTTAGGGTAGGGGAGATCCTGCTCGGGTCTCCAGTGGGAGAACTGAGATGGTGCCAGGGGACCGCCCCCTTTATACCACGTCTGATGTCTGGCGGAGCCAATGTCAGGGGCATTCCCCCTCCTCAGACTGCTAGCTACAAGATTTTTCTGTGGGGTCCTAATGCCTGGCAGCATTAGTCCTAATGGTAATACCTGCTGCAAGAGCTCCCCTCGAAGATCTGCTGATCTTACTTCGAGATACAGCTCTTGCAGCAGGTAACACCGTGAGGACTGAAGCAGCAGCGGAACCACAGTCTCTAGCTAGCTAACTTCAGCGGGGACCGCCCCCGACGTCGGTCCCACCTCCGACGTCAGGCGTAGTACATAAGGGGGCAGTCCCGCCAGATTCCCCAGTTCTTTTCCCGCCGTCGACTTGCATGTCTTGACCCTTCGGATCGTTTCTAGCGCGCGACGCATGGTTAAGTTCTTCCTTGGGGAAAAAGTTCATTTTTCGGCTCAGTTGCTGTCTGATGTCCTCTCCAACCTCCGTTGAAGGCCATCCCTCGAAGTGCGCCTGTGGGAAGCAAATCCCGTTCAGGGATCCGCATTCGGCCTGCGTCCGGTGCCTAGGCCCAAACCACGACACCCGGTCCTGTATTTTCTGCCAAGGGTACAACAGCCGGACCCGGATCCGTCGCCAGAAGGCTCTGCAGGCGTTCCTGCTCGAGAGAAAGTTAAGGCCATGGACACCTCAAGGGAATTCTTGCTGAAAGCCGGAAACATTCTGAGAAGCACAGGAGAAGGCTCCATCCAAGTCCCGTCTAGGGCCTCCGACTCCCGTAGTTCGGCTCCCGGTCAACCGTTCGCCATCCCGGGCCCATTCTCAGCCTTCCTCCACTGCGGTGAAGAAACCTTCGGGCTCCTCTTCCTCCTCACAGGCCAAGACCTCCAGGCCCTCTTCGTCCTCTTCTTCCAAAGCCCTGGTTAGGTCTGGGGACCATTATCGTCACC
Organism: Neoceratodus forsteri; assembly: GCA_016271365.2. NCBI lineage: Eukaryota > Metazoa > Chordata > Ceratodontiformes > Ceratodontidae > Neoceratodus > Neoceratodus forsteri. The sequence continues at coordinate 1,531,320,997 of CM057455.1, forward strand.
ACAAGTTGGGTTCCCGCCATTCCGAACCCGACGTCAGGTCTGCCTCCTTGCCTCCTCCTCCCCAGCGGAAGACCAAGGAGCTTACCTCGCTTAGGAAGCCGTCGGACTCGACGTCGGCCCGTTCGACGTCGGCCACTCATCACAGGTCCCAGGAGCCGTCGACCACCCAGGCGCCCGTCGCCCGGTCAGGCCTTCGCCTCTCGGTCTTCAGCGGGAGGGCCGACGTCCGCACGAGTCGAGAAGAGGACCCAGACGCCTCCTACCGATGTCGGTCAGGAGACTATCACGGAGGAGGAATTGACGCAGCCCAAGGACCAGACGGGCGAACCCGGTCCTGTCGAGCCTCCCAGGGAACCCTCCCCGCAACCTGAGGCCCCTGAGAAGCCGACGCCGGAACCCGACGACCGGCCACTGGCGTCCAGTCCGTCGTCGGGCCTTTCCTTTTCTGAGGTTAAAGAGCTCTTTACCTATTGGTGGGATACCATTAAAAAGGACATGGTTCCCACACCACCTCCTCTCCTCCTCCTCCTCCTCCACCTGCGACCCCTCCGGCCCCTGTGCCCCCTTCTCCATCCGGGGCAGCAGGCGAGTACCTCTTCCCCAGGGCCTCGGACCCTCAAGGGAAGACCAGATAAGAAGACCTCAGTCCTAGATCCTTTCAGGGTCACCCAGTCCTAAGAGACCCAGAAGACGCCGCTGTTCGTCTTCGACGGAGGATACAGGATCGGAGTCCTCGGTAAGATCCAGATCCCTCTCTCCCCTTCCGATCCCCTCTCCGGACCCACGTGAGCTTCCTAGATCTCCACCGGATGACCCATCTTTCGCGGAAATCATGAGACATATCCAAGAGAACATGGGCTGGGATGCAGAAGAGTTAGACCCTGAGAGACTACGCCTTGCTAGATATCTTCAGCAGAAGGATCCCAAGCCTGTGGTGGTACCACCCTTGGTGGACACTTTTGTGGACGTCACCAAGGCAGCGTGGAAGCGTCCACACTCGCTCCCGTCGATGCCGAAGAAAGCTGACTGCCTGTACAAAGCTCTAAGGAGGACAGTACTTGGCTCAACATCTCTGGCCGACTCTCAGGTCATAAAGCCTCTCTCGCAGACCGGTCCCAGAGACCGCAACATTTGAGCACCCTGCCACCGGACCCGGAGTCCAAATAGCTGGACGCTATGTGCAGGCACACGTATGCTTCCGCTACCTGCGCCATCAGATCCCTGAACTACTTGACCCACATGGTGCAGTTTCAAAATGCTTTGTGGGAACAGGGACTGGATCTGATGGAGAAATTGCCAGAAGGTGAGCAGAAGGAGGAGATGTTGCAGCTCCTCCGTACGGGTTCGGACGTGGGAACCCAGGTGCTGCGAGCCGAGTATGATTCCGCGGACTCCTCGGCCAGAGCGGCAGCTTCAGGCGTATGCCTTGGAGACACTCATGGCTTCGTGTCTCTGGATTTACCCCGGACATCCAGAAGAACATCATGGACGCCTCTTTCGAAGAGAAGTTCTCTTTGGTGCACCCTCTGAGAAGGTTCTCACCAAGCTCCAAGAGGCCGGGAAGGCGGTAAGGTCGGTCCAGGCAATGTACCGACCAAAGCTTAGTTCCTTTCGTAGGAACCAAAGCCGTTTTCGTGGACGGACACAGAGACAACAGTCCCACACCGGTCCACAACAGAGGGGCTTGGTTCCCGCAGAGCCCAGGGAAGACAGCCCGCGGGCAGAAGTCAGTGTCCAGCTAAGCTGGCTCAGCCCGCGGCTCCCTCCGCCGCCACAGCCTGACTCCTTCCCGGCCCCCGCCCCTCAGGATCAACGAGACATCAAGGTCGGGGGTCGTATTGCGAATTACCTGCCAGGATGGCAGTCCATAACCACCGACAGGTGGGTTCTTCAGTTGGTCGAAAAAGGCCACTTTATAGAATTCGCAGACAAGCCACCCTCGAGGCCTCCTCTGCTCTACCGTTACTCGGGTCAGCACAAATTGCTTATCAGGCAAGAAATACTCACACTCCTGCAGAAGGGAGCAGTGGAGTATGTTTCAGAGAACCAGATAGATTCCGGATACTATTCCCACTTCTTTCTGGTTCCCAAGAAAACAGGGGACCTCCGTCCAATCTTGGACCTCAGCGACCCTAAATCGTCGATGCGCCTACAAGCGATTCGCATGGTGACCCTTCTGGGCCTCATTCCCATGCTAAAGCAGGGCCTTCTTAAGCGTCCCTAGACATCTGAGGCGCCTACCTGCATCCCTGTAGCTCAAGCGCACAGGAGGTTCCTCGCTTGAGTTCCTTGGCTACCATTTTTCAGTTCGGGCTCTTCCACGTTCGGACTGTCGCGCACCCAGGGTCTTTACAAATGCATGGCAGTCATGGCGGCGTCCTTAAGGGACAGGGCCACTATGTGTTCCCGTGCTTGGACGATTGGCTTCTCATGGCCGCCTCAGAAGGCGTTGTTGCTGGCTATTCAGAGCACCCAGGGCCTGTTCCAGTCTCTGGGCATTCTAATCAACTTCAGAAGTCTCTCCTGGTACCGTCACAGAAGCTGCAGTTCATAGGCGCAGTTCTGGACACCGTTCAGGAAGCATTTCTCCCAGATGACAGGCGGAGCGCATCAGATCCCTCATCAGGATCTCTCGGCAAAGACTGTCCCTGCCAGGCTGGTCCCCGTCTGCTGCGGACACATGGCTGCGGCCATTCCGACAATCCCTTTGGCAAGGCTCCCACATGCAGGTAACTCAGTGGATGCTCAGGGTGCAGTGGGACCAAAGGCAAGACCACATGCAGCATCCGGTCAAATCACAAAGCGCCGTGATTCGAGACTGGCAATGGTGGCTAGACCAGGACACTTTCTGCGAGTGTCGTTTACAGCGCCGTCCGGAGATAATCCTCTCCACAGGCGCCTCAGGGCTAGGGTGGGGGCGCGCAGGCGGGTGAGGTCCCAGGAACATGGACCCCTCAGGAGCCCACCTCCACATCAACGTGCTGGAGATGAGGGCGGTCCTCGCCCTGCAGGCCTTTCAGTCAGAAATCCTGTCGAGCAGTCTTCTGCTTCAGACAGACAACACGGCAGTGATGTATTACCTCAACAAGCGCAGCACTCTTACCCCCTTTGCAGGAAGCTATGAGTGTGGGATTGGGTCAATTGACAGGCGCCAAACCTGATTGCAGTTCACGTTCCCGGAGTGGACAACACAATCACAGAGCGGCCTGAGTGGTTCCCAGGCCAGAGTCCACAGTGGGAACTTCTTCAAGGGGTGCAGAGGATCTGTTCCTTGATGGGGCACTCCAGAACTGGACTTATTCGCTTCCCCATCCAACGCAAAACAGCCCAATTTCTGCTCGCTAGATCAGGGGCCTGGTGTTTTCTGGCGAGACGTGTTGTCCCTCTCCTGGCGAACAGATTCCTCACGCCTTCCCTCCCTTGCCATTGATCTAGAGAGTTCTTCTCAAACTGCATGAACGCGCAACAATGATCCTGATAAGCGCCTTTTGGCCCAGACAGATCTGGTTCCTTGCTCACGCAGCTGTCCGGGAACCTCGGTCCGCTGCCTTTCAGCTCCACGTCTTGTCTCAGGAGGAAGGTTCTCTAGTCCACCCGGACTTACGCTCACTGAACCTGCATGCATGGCTCCTAGAGACATAGCCATTTCGCGACATGGGGTTCTATAAGAGGTGGCGGAAGTTCTTTCCGCTGACGAAAGCCCGACAACGCATGCGACGTATGCCATGAAATGGGGCCGTTTTTGCCTGTGGTCGCGAGCACGCGGCCTTTCCCCTCTAGGTTGCCCGGTGAAAGCGGTGTTAGAATACCTGCTCTCCCTTTTCCATTCGGGTCTCGCCTACTCCTCTATTAAGGTGCACCTCTGCGCTATTTCTGCTTACCACTTCCCGGTGGGACAGCACACAGTGGCGCAACTTGACGCCTCTCGAGACTTTCTGAGAGGGGTGTTACACCTTAGGCCACCCATTAAGGACCCTGTTCCTCCATGGGATTTACTCTTTGTCCTGGAACAACTCACGCTTCCCCTTTTTGAACCTGCCGCGGATTGCAAGCTGCGTTTCCTGTCATGGAAAACGTTATTTTTAGTTGCTGTTACGTCAGCAAGGAGAATTTCGAGCTTCACACTCTCATGTAAGGAACCTTATTTGATTTTCCACCAGGACAGAGTGTCCCGAGGACGAATCCTAAAGTTCTTGCCTAAGGTGGTCTCTGCACTCACTCTTAATCAGGACATTGACCTGCCTGTATATTTCCCTAAATATTCTAATAGAGGAAGCGCTGCTCCACCTGGATGTTCACGCTGTCTAAGGTATTACCTGAACAGGACTAAACAACCATGAAGTCGGACCAACTCTTCGTTTCCTTCAGCTGAGAGGATGATGGGCCAACCAGTATCGAAGCAGTCCCTTTCTCGCTGGCTTGTCAGTGTATATCATACTGCTATGATACTAAGCGAAGCCCCTCGGGTACAGTCCGGGCCATTCCACTAGAGGTGGCTACCTCCTTTGCAGCACTCCATAGCGTCTCCTCCTCTGCCATCTGTGCTGCAGCCACTTGGAGCTCTGTGCATACTTTTATCAGGCATTACAGCCTGGACATTTGCTTACGGCGAAGGCGGTTTGCCTGGCTGTGCTCAGGGTCTCCTGTCCTAAAGTCAGGACTTGGTATGGATTTTCCTAGTTTCCTCCTCTCAGAATGCTTACAAAGCGTTATTGCTGGAAATCAGTCCAATGGTGTTACCTGCTGCAGAGCTGTATCTCGAGTAAGATAGTACAGTTACGTAAGAACTTACCGTAACAGTAGATCTTTGAGAACAGCTCTTGCAGCAGGTACCTTCCCGCCCACCTTCCCCCTTGGAGGAGGCATGGCTTACCGAGCCTTTGGCAGTGGCTTACGCCCTTTTGTCTTCTGATAGTGGATCCTCGGTCTCTCATTCTGATGTCGTCCTGTGGCCGGAAGTCTCCGGCGGGAGAACTGGGGAATCTGGCGGGACTGCCCCCTTATGTACTACGCCTGACGTCGGAGGGCGGGACCGACGTCGGGGACAGTCCCCGCTGAAGTTAGCTAGCTAGAAGAATTCCGTGGGGTCCTGCTGCCTGCCTGCTTCAGTTCTAATGGTGTTACCTGCTGCAAGAGCTGTTCTCGAAGATCTACTGTTACGGTAAGTTCTTACATAACTGTACTTTATTGTAAGTTCTTACGTAACTGTACTATCTACCTGGTTAGGAAAGTCCACAAACCGAAGGCCCCTCACAATCTCATTACGTATTCGTTCCTTCAAAATACTGGACCTTGCCCCTCTTCATCAGGACTTCACTGGGATTGACTGGACGCCTATAGCCTCTGCAAACACTATTGACCAAGCCCTCAAAGATTTCAGAGCCAATTTCCTCACCATCTGGAACAAATACGCTCCCCTGAAGAAAGTTAAAGGGCAAAGTAGTCACCTCCCCTGGGCAATATCAGAATTCCTAGCCTGTCAACAAGCACGTAAATCAGCATGGAAAACCGACAAATCCTCTAAACTCCCTTGCGATTTCTCTACCTACCAAACACTCCGAAATGCCCGTACCAAAGCCATCTATCTGGCTAAAGCTGAATACTTCAGTCAACCTTTAACACTAAGATAAACAACCCAGCAAAGTTTTGGAAAGTTTTCCTCCCTGTTTTCACCTCAGACTCAACCCCGATACTCAAAATAAATAACCAACTCATAGCTGATCATCCTACAGCTGCTGAGGAATTCAGCTCGTACTTTACTTCCTATGCCTCCACCATGTTAGCCTCCCTTCCAGCCCATCCCTCTCCTACATCCACGCCCACTGCTTCCTCCCAAAACCATCGAATAGTGGAGAGTGTTGCCTTTGCACCCCTCTCTCCCATTAACACCTTAAAGGCACTTCTCTCCATTAACCCAACAAAAGGCAGCTCCCCTGATGACCTCGACCCTAAGCTTCTTTATCTATCTGCGCCTGCTATTTCCCTCCCTCTGGCTGATCTCCTTAACCTATCCTTCCGCAATGCAGCTATCCCTAAAGCCTGGAAACATGCTACAGTTCTTCCCTTACCCAAGATCGGGGATTTCTCATCTCCTGGGAGTTACCACCCTATTTCGCTCTTCCCCACCCTGGCTAATCTTCGGGAACACCTTGTTCTCTCCCAACTCTCCACCTTTCTTGATGACTCCTCTTTCTTCACTGCCTTCCAATCTGGCTTTCAGAAAAATTACTCCATAACCATTTCCCTACTCAGACTTACTGACTGTATCCGTTCTGCCATGGCTAGAGGTCACATTACCTCTGCCATCTTTGTCGATTGTGCTAAGGCCTTTCGACACCGTCTCCCACTCCCTCCTCCTTGCAACCCTCTCATCAGCTGGCCTGTCTCAGATGGCCTGCAGTTGGTTCAGAACTCGATCTGTCAAAATAGCTGATTCTACATTCTCACCTTTACCAATCTCTACTGGTGTGCCTCAAGGCTCTGTACTTGGCCCACTTTTATTCTCAATCTTTGTCAATGACCTTCCGGCAGGTTGCTTCTCGTCCTCTATCCACATGTATGCTGACGATACGGTCTTGTTCACCTCAGGCCACTCCCCCTCTGATATGATTACCAGACTACAGATTGACTTCACCAGTCTTCAACGTTGGCTAAGCTCGCATCAACTCTTCCTCAATGCCAAGAAGACAGTCTCTATGACCTTTGGCATGAGGCAGAGACTCTCTAGGCTACCACCCAACACATCCTTGACAGGACAATACTTGAGGACACCTCCTCAATAAAATACCTGGGTGTCTGGCTTCACCAAACCCTTAACTTTCTTGAACATATTGGTGTCATCCTAAAAAAAAAACTGCGCCCCAATCTCTGTGCCCTTTATAGGAACCGCAGTGTCCTGCCACTTCCAGTTAGGCACGATCTTATTCAGAAAATTATGCTCCCTATCTTCGACTATTGCGACATAGTCTGCAGTGCTGCTGCCAAGTCTCCCCTTGCTAGGTGATGCCCTTTTCAATGCCTTCTGTCGCTTTGCTCTTGACTCCCCGGCCCGCACTCACCACTGTACCTTGTATCACTCTCTAGCCTTCCCCTCCCTGGAGGGCAGTTGTCTCTCACTGCGCCAAATTTACTTATAAATTCTGGCTCGGGCTCTCCCCTCTTATCTCTCTCCTTCACTTACTGCTCCTCCTCGCTCCTCCTGCCCTCTCCGATCCCACTGACGCACGTACCCTAGCTATCCCTCGTCACACCATCTCCATAGGCCAGGCTGCTTTCTCCTAAGCTCTGGAACTCGCTCCCTTCGCCTGTCAGACTTTCCTCATCCCCTTCTTCTGCCTCTCTGGCCCTACACAACTACCATTCCTGTAACTGTTCTTGTTTCTAGTCCACTTCACAACCCTTCCCTCCTTAGTGCGCTGCCCGCCTCCCCTCTTGCGTAAATATCTTTAATCCATTATCCCTGATCCTTCCCCTAATCTCCTAAACTGGTCCCCTCCACTAAGTATGCCCGCGCAGTGTTTTTCATTTCTTTTCCCCTTCTCTCCCCATCTCTCCATACAGTTCCAGGGAAACAGTACTGCATCCTCCTCCTCCTACCTGTTTCTCCTCACTGAAGCCCTTTCCTCCATTTTCTGATCCCGTGTTATTTCCTGCTGCTCAGTTTAGTTTTCCCTATCTCGCCCACACTCCAATCCTCTCTCTCCCCCCCCAATTCCCTTCATCCTCTTCTGCCTAATCATGTCCCCCTGCAGGGGTTCTCAACATCCTGGGTGTGCTTTGCTCTTGGCTGCCTCCTTCCCCCCCACCCCCGTTCCTCACCCTTTTGCCCTGAGTTCCTGTCTTCCGTGCTGGGTTCTTAGCATCCGGAAGGGACCCTGATTCGTGGCTGCTCTCTCCTCTCTTTCCTCACCCTTCCGCGACTCTTGCCCCCTTTTTTCTTAACGCCTTCACCCCTTCGTGCTCACATATTTAGCCCCCTTAGGCATGCATTGGCACTTAACTAGCTTGTGTTCAGACTCGTTCTTCTGGCACTTAAATTGTGTTATCTGTGTTTACCTACCTAGTGTACTGTTCTGTTATGCAATAGGCCGTCAGTGTCATGCAATAGTTTTGTACTTTATTTCACTTTGTATATGTTTTTTGTTTGCTTTCCCAACTCTTGTAACCCCCCTTCCCCAGGACGCTTCTGGAAACGAGCTGGTCACAGCTCATGTTGTCTTTCCTGGTGAAACATTTTGCAAATAACAGCTTTTATGATGAGACAGAGTGGTTTTCATAAGATGGTGTTTTGATTTTGGTAATTTACCCCCAATTTATTTTTACCTGATTGGTAGGGTAGGGAATACAAGGATCGGATGGTGGGCTGACTTGGTAATAAAACAAACAAAAAACTGGGTCCATTCTACAGCTGCTATTGCTGGCACTAAGACCACTTGCAGCTTTGGCAATGAACACCCTTTCCTTATCTTACAAAGGTCTTCGGTGGAATTCAGCAGAGTGAAGGACAATGCATATAAATTCACACAAAAAGTAAAATAAGAAACCTTGGTTTTGATTGGCTGAAGAGAGTCTTGTTGCTCAGACAGGATTCCATTGTGTCCTGGTGAAAATACTGAAACATCCTGATACAGGCCTCCTGGAAGGTGGTAACTGTAGGAGCTTCCTTGCCCGTAGTTAATCCTTTTCTTTTTATGATTGGTCCAGAACATTGAGCACTACCCTGTTTTATTGGCCTTAAATGTCAGGGATATGTGAGCTTGGAAAAAGTGCGTATTGTGGCTGGGGAAGAGTGTGCGTTATAGTGTGTGTGTGTGTGGGGGGGGTGTTGTCCAGGGTACAGTGGAAGTTTGAAAGTGCACTTACAGCTCACAAATGCTCATCTGTGCAGCCGCACATGTAGTGTTGTGGGTGTGGTCTCGATGTGTACTTTCACAGATATTACAGCAGTGTCACAGCTGTTAAAAACAACTCCTTCAGATTTTTGGTAACTAATCCTGACCCCCAACCCTGGACTTAATTCACTGGCAGAACTGGCCATGGGATAGTCTTTTGCTGTATCCTCAACAGTGTCTTGGAGCTTGGTAGTGTTCTGACAGGCCATTCGCTGGTTCCTTACTCCTTCAGAGGCTAAGTACTGGTTAAGTGCAGTTAGTGCTGCTATAGCGATAATGGGACAGGAAGCACCAGAGGGTGTACGAGGGATTAATAATGACACTGGACACCATAGACAAAGACTGAGGCTGAAGGACAAGGTCATTATCTCTGGTGCCCAGTGCCATTCTTCCCAAGGGACTGACCCTCCAGTCTGTCTCATTATCACTGTTATATTAAGGGGAAAACTAGGAGATTTAAATAGAACATTTTTAAAAGTGCTTTTGACAGCTCAACGAATCGTGCTGCTGAAGCCATTTCTGTTTGGGAGTTGGGTTTCTGACAAAACGTTCATGTGGCGAACATTATGTCAGAAACCCATGTTCATGTTCTGAATGCCTCACTTTTCGAAATATCTTTGTTACCCTGTTTGCATATTCCAAAAAAGTTTGTTCAGTAATTAGCATATTCAGAATGCCTTTGCTGTCTCTCATGCTTATTTACAGGACATTGTCACAACACAGTGCCATGTAAATAAAAGGTCTAATTGGCTACAAGGGTAGTACCTGGAGATAATTAAGCAATAAGGAATGAATGGGAGTACGTTATGGTGGGATAATGGCCGGGTGGGTTGAAGCACGAGGCGAAGCCAAGTGCTTCCACCACCTCAGAAGGGCTGTTAGCCCACCATAACACACCCCCTGGAGTGCTTTATTGCGATTATGAAATGGGTCCTTATTAGTAAATTGGATGTAAATTTTTTTTTATATAATTTTTCTTTTTATTAAGTTTTCAACATATATACACATAAGTCACCAATATTTAGACATCTGTACAGTCTTCAGAAAATTCATACTTTACAGTCAGGTAATAATAATGCTGTAACATTCATTATGATTTATCCCCTGCGTGGTTCTTTATCTAGTTTGCAGTTACACTCTTAATTCATTGTAATTATATAACCAGTCGCATCCCCAAACTCAAGGCCCGGACAACTTAATAATATCAGGGCGGTCCCACCCCAGGACTGGAGGCCAGGGGATATTCTCCAGATCACCCCTCTGTTCATGAGCTCAGGCATATAGGCATCCGCCCCTCAGGAAGCGCAGGCTCACTCCTGTAGTAGGCCATTCCGCCGTTATGTGATGATACGCTGGATCGACCTCCAGACAATCTTCCCCTTATCTAGTAGGGGGTTGGCCATTCTAAAGTGTCCTTGGTTTGACCTATCTCCCATTTCGGGTTACATTCTGGCTATATTAAACGTCCGATCTTCCCATCGATCTCTGCGTTACCAATTTGTTCCTTTAGGGGTCCATTCCTAACCAGCCCAGTTCCAGGGCATCTCCTCTATGTAGAGCGCCGCTCCACGAGGACCAGGAAGGCCAGGAGGGGCACAGCCGGGGCACAATCCGCCGCCGTCCATGGGGATCCTAACTGGCTATCACATTTAGATACCCTAGGGTGTGTGTGAAGGTAGGGTCCTTCAGCATATAGTATATCTGCCATCGTGTCCATCTAGCCCTAAACTTCTCCCCCTGTTCATTTAGGTTGTGTGTAATCTTCTCCATGTTATAAATCTGCAGTGTGATATCCCACCAATCTTGGACTGTGGGAACTTTTGCAGTTAGCCACTGCCTGGTGATTGCTTTCTTTGCAGCTGTTAAGAGTAAAACAAGCAGATATCTGGTATTGGGGTTTCTGAAGGTTCTAGGAGATCCAGAAATAAAACATCTCAGGGTCAGCGGAGTTGTGTATCAATTAGTTCTTGCAGCTGGGACTCCGAACTGTACTAGGAAACCCTCGGAGAGCCGGGCATGCCCACAGAACATGAGACAAGGTGGCATGTGGCTCCCCACATTGCCTCCAGCACTCCGCTGTATAGCTTGAGGAATAATGCCGTGTAATCACCGGGGGGCGGAAATAGCGGACCAAGACCTTCCAGGCGAATTCTCGCCACTGGTGTGAGCTAGTGACTCGGCCTGACAAATTGCATGCCCGTCTCCATTCCTCCAAGGAGAGTTGGTGTCCCGTCTCCTGCGACCACTGTGAGCGAATGCCCTCAGTACGGACATTTCCTTGTGAATTAAGTGCCTGATAATACCGCAAGATCAAGTGTTCTCGAGTCCTTGTGGCATTTAACTGTATCTGGCAGTGAATCAATGCTGGGTATCCCTCAGGATCCCACACCGTTCGTGAGAGGCTCTCTATATAGTGTCGCAGCTGGAGATAGCGGAAAAAGTCCCCATGTGGAAGGTGAAACTTTAAATTGGATGTAATTTTTAAACTTACTTTTGTTGAGTTACTTTCAGCTGGGCTGTTGTGCTGGGATAACGGCCCAGCTTAAAGTGCCTCTTGGCAGATTAGGAGCCAGCATTCTTTCAACCCATTTCGTAATGGAACTTAACTTCTGGAGGAGCACAGAACTGGCAGACTGCATGTTTGAGCACTGTAGAGCACCAAGATGTGCTCTACGGATTCTTGGACTCTTGCACAGATATATCCAGTAGTGATGTCAGCGGTTGGGGGCAGGGTCTGGAATGCCATGCAAGTGGCCTTTGATTGGGGAGGGCATGATCGCCTCATAACTGAAAGACAAAATGTAACGGTTAAGTGGCACTGCTCTAATGTTTGTGAATGCACAGATCAGGATCAGCCCTGCATAGATGAGCATTCCCCTTTAAAGTTGATGAGGGAGTTTAACAGGGACAGATTCATAGGATCTTTATTTGAGTATAAAAATGTGTCTATATGTGACCCCTCCTCCCAATGCTTTGTGGTTTTGAAAATTCTGCTGCAAGCATTTGCACTAGTCCTTAATAGTCAGATCTGTCAGGCCTGTCACATTCAGTGTGAACTGAGCATGTTTTAGTCAATATAGTAATTTTAGGTTACTGTGGACTTTGGGTTCATCAGATCTGCGAGCCCCCTTTTTTTTGTAAGTAGTGGCTTAAACAAATGCAATACCAGCATACTCATGGGTATCATGTAAAAGTTGGGAAACCTGATGAGCGGTGGAAACAGTGAAAGATTATTTTACAAAAGACAGTAAAAAGGCCTGACAAGATGACTTCACGTCTTCTCTCCCATTTGCTATTTTCACGTGGCTCTCAATAAAGTTTTAGGAGTCTCATACTGTTATCGCAAAAGTATTACCAGGAATGCAAGATCTTCTTTGGGGGTATCTCAGTCATTACGTTGCACCGTAGGAGCCTTCGCCGTCGGTAAAGGAGAATCCACACAGAAGATTTTCAGCAGTACAACTGGGGGCCCCCCACACTGTCGACGTCCTTTGACGTCACCAACCCTGTGTAAGCGTAGGCAGCCCCACTCCTTCCACAGTTCTTTCCTGCCATCGACTTGCATTTTTTCTGTTTTTATGTCATGAGTTAATCCGTCCTCTTTTTCTCTTTTCCGGTGCTGCTGCTGCTGTGGAAAGAAGATTGCCTCTACAGACAAACACTCCGTTTGTGTTTGCTGTCTTGGGCCAATCCATGAAGTCTCCAACTGTGAGCTCTGCCAAAAATTCAATCAAACAACCCTTAGGCGACACAAGAAGTCTCTCAAGAAATTCCTGATGGAGCAGCAGGTAGCCAACTCCAGGCAGGGGTCCTCCGGGGCCCCAGTTGCTTCGTTGCCCACCGGATTCATGAGCCCCCAGGCCTCCAAGGCCCAAGGCAAGTCCTCGGGGTTGGGGGGGAGTCGCAAGAAAGCTTGGGATCGCGACCACTTCCCCTGGCAGCCATCCCATTGACCTCTCTTTCGTGTGGGGGAGACTCTTCAGCGGCTGCCCCGACGAAAAAAACAGCTCTCCAGGCCTATATTCCTACCAGACCCATACCAACAGCTTCTCCACCCAAACCTCAGTGTGCCTAGCCATCGACCTCCGGGTCATCGGCCATTCCTCATCGTCGATGGCCACCCTGTCATTGCCTCCCACCCCAGGGTTACTGGCCCGCTGGGCTTGCAGGTCGGCAGAAGTCAGCTGCAACCAGCTGTTGAACCCTTTCCGTCAATGACCACCATGGACCTGAACGAGGACTTGGTTAAGTTTACCAGTGTTCTGGTCCAGCAGTTTAACTCCTTCAACAGGCCACCAGCACCGTCGATGGCGGCTTCATCGTCTACACCCATTCATCGTCCAATGGAACCTTCCCACGGAACTCCCAAAGTGTTCCGATGCCAGACCCAGATGAGGAGGTTGAAGTCGACGAGGAGTACCACCCAGACCTCATCTTCCCTGATGAGATTGAGGAGGAAATCCTCCTTTCTGACAAGTCCACTACCTCTTTGGTTAGTGAGGACTCGGTTAAGCATTATCCAAGGTCTCCTCCTGAAGATGCTGCTTTCTATAATGTCATGAAACAGCTGCCTGCCACGATGGGCTTCCAGTCTGAGGAGGATGCCACCAGAAAGGACCTGGCTGACTTCTTGAAGATCCCTGATTCTTCACCTAAAATTATCCCTCCTATGCTGCCAGCCCTGAAAAATGCCACTGTGGCAGCCTGGCACAGGTCAGACATAGTGCCAGCTATGCCACGCAGGACAGACAGATTGTATAATGCCCCCCAGGGCCTTCCTTAACTGACTCAGTTCTCATTAAGGCAGCCCATGACAGGACTAAGGTGCCCAAGCACCTTAGCTTCCCTTCCCCAAGACAAGGAATCCCGCAGGATTGACCTCTGGGGTAAGAGGGTTTACGCCTCCTCTACCTTAGGTCTGAGGATTGTAAACTGTCTTTCACTTATGGTCAGGTTCTAAAATGCCAACTGGAGGAAGGGCAAAGCGGCTGCCCAAGCCCACCCTGATGGCTCAGGAATTGCTATAGTGTCTGCAAACTGCAGAGAATGTCAGCAAACACCTTCTTCAGGCCTTCTCTGATTTGACCAACACAGTGGCCAGGGATGCTGCCACAGGCATTTTCCTTCCTAGGCATTCCTGGCTGAAGTCTCTGGTTTTGCTGCTGATGTACAAAATAAGGTGCTCAATGCCCTATTCAGAAGCACCAAGCTCTTTGGTCCTGATGTCTAGGGTCTCATTTATCATCTTAAGGCCTCTGGCATGGCCCTTAAGTCATTCCACTCTCTCTACCACACTCATCCTCGTGGTAGGGGACACTCTAATTTTCAAAGACAGACCAAAAGACAAGGCTCCGGCCCTTGCACCCAACAGAAGCGCAGAGCCCAGTCTTCCCTGCCTGCCCCCTCTAACTCTGGAGTGATGGCCAAACATACCAGAAATGATGGACCAGCTTCCACACCTGGTTCTGTCCCAGCTTGACTCCTTGCCAGACTGCCCTCCTCTGGCCCAGATCTAGGAGGTGGTGGTCGGAGGTTAGTTCTTCTGCCATCTGAATCAGTGGAGAACCTTAACTTCAGATGCGTGGATCCTTCAGATTACAGAAGCGGTCATACCCTGGAGCTCATTCAACAACCTCCAGATAAAAATAGAAAACAGAGCCACGGCCTGGAGGTAGTAGAGTGTAAGGTCAAAACAACATGCATACAAGAGCACGAAAGACCTCGCTCAAATACAAAAAGGACTGGATTGTCCACGAGCCATATACTTCAGATTAAAAAGCAGGCTTTTTTATAGAAGGCACAGGGTATAAACCCACAGGGTGAAAAAGAAACACCTGCGGGTTCCAGATACCCCTCCTCCACCTATCACCCAACCCACTTGTCTGTTCTCAGGGTGGAAGTGCAGTGTCTGCTGCACAAACTGGCAATCAAGCTGGTGCCAAAGGGTCAGAGAAATTAGGGTTTTTACTCCATGTTCTTCCTGGTCCCCAGAAAGACCGGAGATCTGAGGCCAATTTTGGATCTCGAGGACCTCAATCTCTTTGTCCAGTGCAAAAAGTTCTGGATGGTATATTTGCCAGGCCTCTTGTCCCTCCTCAGGACTGGGGACTGGCTCTGCTCCCTGGTCATGCAGGACGCTTACCTGCACATAGCAGTCTTCCATCCTCTCAGGAGGTTTCTTAGCTTCGCCTTTCACGGTGAGCATCAACCAATTCAAGATGCTGCCTTTTGGCTTATTCTCAGCAACGTGTATCTTTACCAAATGCT
Source organism: Neoceratodus forsteri (assembly GCA_016271365.2). Lineage (NCBI taxonomy): Eukaryota > Metazoa > Chordata > Ceratodontiformes > Ceratodontidae > Neoceratodus > Neoceratodus forsteri. The sequence continues at coordinate 1,531,336,155 of CM057455.1, forward strand.
GAGCGGTCGCAGCAAGCTCTCAGAGGAGAGGGACTGTATGCCTTCCCTTTCCTGGACGATTGGCTTCTCAAGGCACCATCCAGGGCCCAGCTGTGGCTGACTCTGGAGCACACTCTGCAGCTTTTTCACTCTTTGTGCGTAACAGTCAACCTGCCTAAATCTGTTCTGGTACCGTCCCAAAGACTGCAATACATCGGGGCGGTTCCGGACTCCAAGCAGGGGAAGGCCTTCTTACCCCAGAGCAGGGCAGAATTCCTTGTAGCTCAGGCTCAGGAAGTAGCTCAGAGTCGATACATTTCTGCCAGGCTGTATCCCAGGCTTTTGGGTCTAATGGCTGCAGCCATTCCCACCATTCCACTGGCCAGGCTTCACATGCGCATTCCTCAATGGACCCTCAGAGTGCAGTGGGACCAGCGCACAGACAAGCTGTACCAACCAGTCCTTGTCTTCTCCCCAGTCTGCAGAGTTTTGCAGTGGTGGATGGACTCCTCGAATCTTCTTCAAGGAGTCCCTTTCCAGGTCTCCTCTCCCCAACATATCCTCACCATGGATGCTTATGGGCCGGGGAGCCCACCTGGGTCCCTTTCAAACTCGGGGCTCATAGTCCCAGTGTAAAGTCTCCCTGCATATCATCATCCTAAAGATGAGAGTGGTGCTCTATGCCATGCATGCATTTCAGAGCATCTTGCTCTAGGCCAACTGCTGATGCAGTCGGACAGTCTGAGTGTAGTCTACTACGTCAATAAGTAGGGTGGGACTCGCTCGTAACCTCTTTGTGGGAGGCCATGCGAGTGTGGTACTGGGTACTGGAGCACAGTCTGACACTCTGCGATCCACACTGCAGGTGTTCTCTGCACCCTGGCAGATGGTCTCGGCAGGACTCAGTCCAGTATGCACGAATGGGAGCTTCTCTCATCTGTAACAGATGATCTGTTCATCAGATAAGGTCACCCAGAGTTGGACCTTTTTGCGTCCCCACTCAGTGCAAAACTGCCCAACTTCTGCTCACTAGATCCAGTGCTTGGAGTTTTCTGGCAAGACACATTGTCCCTCTCTTGGAGCAGGAGATATCTGTATGCATTCCATCAGTTTCCGTTAATACAGAGGATGCTGATCAAGTTGCAAATGGAGGGGGCCAGCATGATTCTGGTAGTTCCATTCTGACCTCGCAAGATATGGTTCCCTCTGTTTCAGCAGCTAGCAGAGGAACCCCCGGTCCCTCTGTCCCTTTGCAGGAATCTGCTGAACCAGGATCGGGGACCCTGGTGCATCCCAAACTCAGGTCCCACCATCTCCATGTGTGGCTCCTGAGGACGTAGCCATCGCTAGGTTTGGGTTTCTAACAGGGTGGCGAACATCCTGGTGGTTGCCCGCAAGCCTTCCACATGTGCTACTTATGCCATGAAGTGGAAGTGGTTTGCCATCTGGGCTTCCAAGCATTCCCTAGACCCTTTCACCTGTCCTCTGAAGCATATCCTGGACTACCTGATTTCTTTTTGTGACTCAGGCCTCCAATATTCCTCCCTCAAAGTCCACCTTTTGGCTGTTTCTGCCTTCCATGGGCCCATGGGTGACCGCACTATAGAAACATAGACTTTGACGGCAGATAAGGACCGCTAGGCCCATCTAGTCTGCCCATTTCCCTTCCTACAGGATAGGCCGCAGATCCTAGTTAACCAACAGCCTATTTCTTCCTACCCCCCACAAGAATTGCCTTATGTCTGTCCCATGCATTCTTGAATTCTCTCACAGTTTTATTTATTTATTTTATTTTTATTTATTTATATTGCAATCAGTTTACAACCTTTGAGCCAGGGGCTCATTTCCAAAGGTACCTCGTCAACAGTGGTAGATAATACAGATAATACAGAAAGCAGGGTACATACAAAAGAAGAGCATGAGTATAAACAGACACGCATAAATGGCACATGGTTACAGCAAACATTGATAGTGTAATACAGAGCAAAATATGGTATAATTGACAACAGGAGAAGACAGGGTTTAAGCAGCATAACGGTATGTCATGGAAGAGTGATAACAGCCAAACAGGTCTACAGTGTCGGATTACAAGGAGCGTGAGGCATGAGACAGGAACAGTACAGGTAAATCGATAAAGCAGTCACACCGGTCCCATGATAACAGATTACAAGAAGTGTAGGGCCTGAGACAGGAGTAGTACAGAACGGAGGTATGAACCGTATGGAACAGGGTAGTAAATAAGTAAGCATAAGCAGCATAAGGAATGCAGCGTGGTTCGTTCTAGACAGTAGTGATACAGTAGGCAGCGGGAATCGTGGCAGTAGTGAAGTTGTTAGAAATAGGGAAGTGAGGGGACGGAGCTGCCCAGAGGGCATTGTCAGTGAAGAGGGGGGTTTGAGCATCCGTTAGGCACAGGAGCAGCAGCGCTTGCTGAATAGCTCGCTTTTGAGGGCATTTTTGAAAGTGGAGATGGTGGGGATTTCAGTGATGGCCGAGGAGAGTGTTGTACCAAGCAGGGCTCTATGGCAGAAAGATCTCTGTCCAAGTGAGGTCCTATACGAGGAACCAGGAAGGTGGCTTTGCAGGAGGTCCGGTGCTGACTAGGGGCTGTGCTGGGAGGAGGAGGAAGTCAGCCCGGAGGAGAAAGTCCTAGTAGGGTTTTTTTTGAAATGAGGCACGTTTGGTAAAGCAGGCGTTCATCGAGGTCAAGCATTGTTGCAAGGTCATAGAGTTGGCAGGTATGAGTGAGCCTAGGGGCCCCAGTGATTAGCCTGCAAGCCTTATTTAGGAGGAGGCAGATTTTGTTGAGGGCCATCATGTTGGCAGTACCATAGACAGGTAGCCCATAGTCCACCAGGGATAGTATGGAGGATGTAACTGCAAGCCGGAGGGCGTCGGGGGGGGAGACAGTTTTTGTGGCGGTACAGGATACCGAGTCGGATATTGGTTACAGAAGCGAGAAGTCGATGTGGGTATGGTAGGAGAGGGCTGAGTCAAATAAGATCCCTAGATACTTATAGGATTGGACTTGCTCAGTTGTAGTTTAGAGCTGGAGAGGATACGGAGAGGGAGTTGGATGATTTGTTTTGAGGGTGGGCGAAGAGCATGGTTTTAGATTTTAAGATTTATGACCAATCTATGCTCTTTAAGCCAAGTTTCAGCATCACTAGGCCCTTTGTAGGAAACCTGGAGGAAGTGGGCATGTCATGGCAAAGAGGACGGTACTCATGTGACAGCAGAATTTTCCCAGGGCACACACTGGGCAGGGTGTTAAGGTATAGCGAGAAGAGAAGGGGCCCCAGGATGGAGCCCTGTGGAACCCCTGAGAGGATCAACATGTGGGTCAGAAAGAGTCCCACCAATTTTGACTCGCTGGGAGCGGGCGGAAAGGTAGCTGGAGCACCAAGCAAGTGGTCCAGAGGCAAAACCAGCATGACAGAGGCTTCCAGTAGTAGGGGTGGGAGACCGTGTCAAAGGCCGCTGATAGGTCAGGAATCACGGCCCCGCCAGTAACCAGTATCCAGTGAGGAGTGAAGGAAGGCCGAGATTCAATAAGAGCAGTGCTAGTACTGTGTCCTTCGCGGAAGCCGTGCTGTTCAGGGCAGAGGATGTTGTATTTGGTCAGGTATTCAGTTATTTGGGCAGCAACTAGTTTTTCCAGCGCCTTGGAAAGGGGTGGGAGAATGGAGATCGGTCGATAGTTCCCAGCTAAGGACCTGTCACCCCCTTTATGGATTGGAGTAACCGTTGCAGTTTTCCATGAGGAGGGGAATTGTCCCAGGCAGAGGGATTTGTTAAGAAGGTAGGTGAGTGGGGTGAGGACTTGATCCAGGACCAACCGGAGAATTTTGTGATCCAGGGAGATGTCACTGGGACTGTTGCCTTTTAGTGCAAGGGTCAGGTGCAGTCTGGCTTCCTGGGTAGTAACCCTATGAAGGTGGAAGCAAGGGCGATGGAGGGCAGGGGTAGGATGGGGGTGGCTGATCAAAAGTTACTGGGGAGGATAGGGCTAAGGTCTGTAAAGGCGGTGTTGAGGGGGTTTGCAATGTCAGCAGGGTCTGTGATGGTGGTGGTGTTGGTGGTAATCTGGGATGGGGGAGGGGAGCGGGTGTTCCCATTCAGTTGTTTGACCTTATCCCAGAAGGTACGGGCGCTTCCCAGGAGGCAGTGAGGGTGGCCTGATAGTGGTCGGCCTTGGCTTTCCTGATTGCCCATGTACACTTATTCCGCGCAGCACTGTAGGCCTGTCTGTCAGCTGGGCGCCTAGTTTCTATGGCACGGTACCAAAGGTTGTCCCTGTGCCTGAGCAGCAGTGAGAGTGCAGGGGTAATCCAGGGCAGGTTAGGTCTTTTGGGCGGACGGGCAGAGAGAGCAAAGAGATTGCAGGCTTTATTAAAGGTGGAGGTAAAGAAGGCAAAAGCGGTATCTATATCAGGTGCATGGAGAATCGGGACCAGTCTTGCAGTTCAAGGTACTGTTTAAGGTTTTTAGGCCATAAGGTCTGGAAGCGAGGGAAGCAGGTCTAAGGGTGGATGGGTATTTGGAAGACAAAGGGGGGAAGGTGAGGATGGGGGTTAGGGCAGAGGAGGGAGTATTGGGGGAGTGGTGCAGGAGAGCTGAAAGGAGGATTCCAGGGTAGGTAGGCAGACAACAGGAAGTGCATCAGCAGTGGGGTCCCTCTAGTGGTGTGCCGATATAATCTGCAAATGGGAAAGTGGGGAGTTAGAAATATTGGCAGACAGGAAGTGATGTCAGGGACCAGTGCCTATAAAGGAAATGCCTACCCGGGGCGGGCGGGGCAGACGGGCTAACCCCCCTCACAAACGCTGCTGCTGAATGAGGTAGTTTAATTACCTCCGTGCAGCCTCCGGCTTTTCCGTGCTCCCTGGGGGGAGCGATGTTGCTTGTGGGGCCTGGATTTGCTTCTGGGCTGGGTGGGCAAGGCGATGCGGCCTCCGTTCAGCCACCGGCTTTTAGACCCCACAACCTCCTCAGGAAGGCTGTTCCATGCATCCACTACCCTCTCTGTGAAATAATACTTCCTCACATTGCCTATAACTCAGCTGGATGTCTCCCATATATTTCTCAGGGGCATCCTGCATCTGAAACCACCAATCCATTCCCCTGTCCCAGTTTAGGATTTAAATTTTATTTTGGAAAAGTTGACACTGTCTCCTTTTGAGCCAGTCACAACTTCCGATTTGCGCTACCTCTCTTGTAAAGTGCTATTTTTAGTTGCCATCCCTTCTGCTCAAAGAATTTCAGCGCTTCAGGCCCTCTGGTGCAAGGAGCCGTATTTGATTTTTCACAAAGACAGGGCACCTTTGCGTACAGATCCTATGTTTTTACCTAAGGTGGTTTCTGAGTTCACACTTAATCAGTCTATCCACCTTCCTGTTTATTTTCTTGAGCGTGCCAATCCAGGGGAAGCACTGCTCCATACGCTAGATATGCGCAGGACTTTGAAGTATTATCTGCTTCGGACTAAGGAGTCCAGAAAGTCTAAGCAGTTCTTTATTTATTTTGCCCCAAGCAGAGAGGGTGCTTCAGTTTCTAAGCAGTGTGTATCCAAATGGTTGGCAAATTGCATTGTGTTCTGCTACAAGTAGTACTGCAAAGAATTGTCTGGTGCTGTCAAAGTTCATTCCACCAGAGACATGGCTACCTCGGTGGCTTGTTTCAAAGGGGTTTCAGCCGTTGATATTTGCACTGCTGCCACCTGGCGTACAGTCCACACCTTCACCAAGCATTACAGTATGAACATTGCTTCAAGAGCCCATGCAGGATTTGGGAGGGCTGTGCTACAGGGACTCCTGTCTTAAGTTTATGCAGATTCAGCTTCCCAAACTATCTGTTTTCACTTGTCACTGCTTGGTACTCATTCCTACGGTGTAACCTGATGACTGAGATACCCTCAAAGAAGATAGAAGAGTTACATAAGAACTTACTGTAACAGTAGATCTTTGAGGGGATCTCAGTCATCAGGTATGATATCCTTCCCACCGTCCCCCTTCTTGGGGCTCCTGTTCAGGACCTGGCTATCTGCTGTATTCCATCATTTCTATCTAGAGCCATGTCCCTCGGGCCTTTCCTCAATTCCCTAGGGCGGTAGCCTTGCTTCCTTCATCAGTAGAGGGAAAGTACTGAGGAGGGTGTGAGGCTGCCCACGCCTGTATAGGGTTGATGACGTCGGCTGGCATGGACGGCCCCAGTTGTACTGCTGAAAATCTCGTGTGGATTCCGCATCTGACATTGAAGGTTCTTATGGTGTAACCTGATGGCTGAGATCCCCTCGAAGATCTACTGTTACAGTAAGTTCTTGCATTACTGTTCTTTCTAAGTTTACAGGACTAAGGCCGGGCTGGGCCAGTGGCGCAGCGATAGAGCTACTGCCCCACATGCCGGCAACCTGGGCAGGGCTCCCAGATGTGCAGGAATGCCTGTATTTTATTTATTTATAGATGTACTGAATTTTGTTGACTGGATAGGCCCACTGAGACTCGAGGTCCCTTTTTCAGGGACGACCTGTGGGGAGGACAGGGCGGATACAGATGGTAACCAACTGAAATTGAACCAGATTAAGCTGTTGGTGGTATTTTTAGTGAATGGGGAGAATTTGGCCAGGACATGGGGGAAATTCTCTTACTCTTTTTCGAGAAGTGCCATGGGATCTTTAATGTCCACCTGAGCAACCACCAGAACAGGCAGACGGGACCTCAGTTTAATGTCTCATCCAAATGACGAAAGACATTTTACAGGGATTTGGAGCCATTTACAGGGAAATTCTTCCCATAGACTTGCATTGGTTATATAGGAAAGTGGAACAATACGGTTTCCATAGGAAATGATGTAATCTAAAGGTAAACACATGAAAATCACCCTGGAGTTACCAGGAAAAAGCCAAATCAATCTGAGAACACTGCCAAGGTTTGGGAGCAGACCAGGGTTGCTGGGGTGGGGTAATGTCTGCTGGACTGCTCTCCTCTGCCAGAAAGGGAACGGTTTGCCACTGCTGTTGACTGTCACCGGGTGGAAGCCTGGTGGTAGTGCAGTCAGGAGGATGAGAATAGGGAGGCTGCCTTTTTGATGCGTCGTGTGTGCCTCCATATGGCACACACTGATGTCCATGCCACAACATGGGGCAAGGACCAGGGGAGAAAGTGAGTGGTCTTACTGAAGCCCGACTTCCCAGCCCCTATTGCCACCTGAAGACACCAACCCTGATATCTGGATGACAGTCTCAGGGGTCGGCCCTCCCCCTCTCTACCCCGCTATGTTTGGGGGGGTTAATCCATGGAGGTTTACTTGCTGTCAGGTAGGCCCTCCAGAGGGGGTGGTTGGTGGTCAGGGGACGCAAGGCCAGGGCTGAGAGCTGCCTGCTCAGGCTGGGGAGGATATAAATCTCTGGGGGGAAGTTTACAGGGCTGTCATGTGATCGTCCGGTGGGCAGTGCGTTGCGGGGACCTAGGTTTGGGAGCTGGCTTGGACTACTGAAGGGGCTGGGTGGTGTTGCCGTGTGGCAGCATCCCATCTGGGGAGGGATGACGCTGCGGTGCTGTAGTGACCTCTGTGGTGGGCCCTGCCCAGTTCTAGGGGGGAAGGGTCTAAGGGGAGAAACCCCAGAAAAAGACCATCTCAGTGGCAGTCACCGGTACCTTTGGACCCAGGTCTCTGTTTATCTCCACTGGCTTAGATGATACAGGGAGTGGCAGACAGGGCTGTCTGGTCACTGTCAAAAAGACCTGAAGTGGCGGCTCGAGGGGACAAGGAACTAAACGGCTATATAGGGAAAAATGTAGATCTCTCAACTGAGTAAGGTACAGGGCTTGTACTGGTACTGGTAATGTGGAGGGGGCAGTTTGACCCTCTGTTTAAAATATTGGGGATCAGCCCAGAAATCTTTAGGTCAGACGTTTGCTGGAGTATCTGTCTTCTACAACACCCAGCACCCTTTCTGCTAATGACATGGGTGCATACCCTTCTTTAATTTTCCTCCCCTGTCTGACCACCCCCTCTTCTGCCAGTCATCCTAGCCCTGTCACCCCTGCGTCATCCATGGCTTACTTGTCTGCATCCGCCACAAAGGCTAATTCTCTTCTCCCCCCACCCCCAGCAAGGTCAGTGGGGTTCCCTAACCCCCAACATCGATCAGGATCCGGTTCCGCAGGATAGCTGGATATAGAGTCTGCAGGTAGACCTGTGTCTTCCTGCTGGTCAAACTTTTTTCCTCTGTACATGTCTGGCACCCAGGAATGCATTCCCCCAGCCTCTGCTAGGGGTCAAATGTATGCTGGATTCTGCATTCCCTCACCCCCGGAGGAGAAGAGCAGTCCTACGGACGCTGTATCCTCCTACCCCCAGTCGCCCCTCCGATGCCCCAAGTTTGCTTCCAAATCCTGGTCATCTGTGCCTCAAGTGGTAACACTACCGAAGCACTGCTTTTATTTTTGTGCTTCAAGAGTCTCAAAAATACCAGTTGGGGACTTCAGATTGTGTTTTCAAAAAGCATATATGGCGGCAGATCTGCAGTGCTTTAAGTTAAAGAGGGAGTCTGTCCAAAAGTGCTAAATTTCATAATTAGAATAACCCAATAAGTCTCATACTAGAATGAGATCTCCAAGTTACTTTGTTTAAAAGTTACAAGCCTTTTTGTAACCCTGATCTCACTTTCTGTTAAAAAAAAAAAAAGCTGGTTTCGGGGGCGGAGCTAGCAGCCTAGCCAGCAACAGTCTTTTTCTAGAGCTCCCTGTACAGCGATCTACTTTGCTTGAATAAAGCATCTTTCTCTAAAGTGTCTAATTTCAAAATACCATGTACTGCTTCGGGAAGACTTACTGCATATTGTGAGCTAAATCAGCAATGAAGATGGGGCACGCAAAGACGAATAAATCCAACTTTTTCTCCCCGCGCTCAACAAACACTAAGCAGCCAGAAGATATCCCAGGCCCGAGACAGGCCGCTGGTGCTGACTCTACTGGACCCACGTTGTCCACCCTGCAGATCGCAGTCGATGCCCTAACGAAAACAGTCCAACAGATGGACCAGAAGCTTGATGGAGTTAGAGAAATTTCTAATTATGGAACATTGATTGGATGCCATGGGGGAGGTGACTAAGAAGGTGGAAGCTACAGCGTGGAAGGCTCTTGCTGTAATGGCCACATCGGTGAAAGAGCAGGCCGCGTTAAGATCCTAAGTGGAACAGCTTGAAAATGCTGTGAGGGCTGCAAATCTATGAATCTTAGGTTTGAGTTAGGACTAGGAAGGTCACAATCTGTAAGACTTTCGCATTGTCAGGGCATATCAGATCTCCCCTAGGCGACCAGGTGGATTAGATAACCCTCGAACTGTTCTTCTTACACTCGGCTCTTCTGGGGAAAGAGATGCAATGCTTGGCACTATCCGAAATAGGGGCCCAATCTTTATGAATGAAACCCGTATTCTGTTTTTTCCGGACTTGGCTTACACCACGCTAATGCAGAGAAAGGCCTTTGATGGAGTGAAGCGACGACTCCGTGAGCTGGACATCACTTACTCTCTCACCTTCCCAGCCCGCTTATGTTTCACCGAAGGCCACCGGCAATATTGTTTCACTGATGCCACAGAGGCCGGAGCCTGCATGGAAAGAACAGCAGCGAAACACCATCAAGAAGAAAGCTGCGAAGAGGAGGAAGATGCTGTTGGGGACTGACTCTGTTTGGGCTAATGGTCTATCTACGTGCGGTCTGTATTTTTATTTAGGTCGCTATACCCCAATCCAACTGCAGTGGTAATCTGTTTAAGACGCAAAAATGTTACTGGTTTTTATTGCAGTTCGGGACATTATGGACTGTTAAACTTGTCCATTAAGTTCTTTAAGGATACAGTTTTTTCAAGTTGTGACTGTTTAAAGATGCTTTGTTAAAGAGCTTTTTTATTCTTATACCCCTGAAATAAGATTAGGTAGTATCATGGTGGGGTCTTACAGTTGTTCGGGGGGGTTATAAAAATATGTTCTGGGATATGGTGAGACATCTAAAAAGGTTTATAACCTCTAACCAAACACGCTACATGCCTAACGCTGTATGTGGTAATCTTTGGTGCCAGATAATTTTAATATCAAGGGCACAAGCTGGTCTTGGTGTGATTTATTTCTACAGGCACCAGTTAATGGGACTTTTATATCTACCCCTTTCTGAGTTATTTTGTTGGGAACGTTGGGCAGATGATACTGTTTATCTCTCTCCACCCTCATTTGGGGAGCTCTGGAAAGTAAACTAATTAATATTGTATGTTGTTAAGAGTTTAAATGGACCTCAGAAGGTCAGTTAATAATTGTAATGTTCTTTAATGCCAGTTAGTAACTTAAGGCACTGGTTGCAATTAGCTCCTGACATGTATGTAAAACATTTGATGTTTTGTTGTTCTCTTTTAAATGGAAATAACCCCTCTATGATGTACCAATGGAACAGATGCTCATTATCCTATATAATGTACTACTGGATTTATCTCCTATGTACCTGCTCAGGATGTAAGTGTTTGATTTCTTATGCACTAAAGGCTATAAATAAAAATTATAAAAAAAAAAAAAACTGGTTTCATTGAAAAGCTACTAATGATGTCATAACCAGCAATCGCAGGCTAGTCATCCTGTCCCGCAACTATGTTAGGACTTGTACCTCCAAAGTTTCAGAAACTGTAGTTCTAGTAATCATTTGGGGAGGGGGATTGACACTGGGTTGGATGCAGTGCATGCATTTCAAGACTATTCAGAAGCAGGGTACCAAACTCCTATACGTGGATTTGGGATGTCAAGGTTGTGCATAATTTCACATTAAAAAATAGGTTGGGGAAATCCTTGAAGCTGATTGCCTAAGGGCACCAACCAGTCGGTCCGGTATTGGGCAGCAGAGACCCGAAATAATGAGTTCCCGTCTCTGCTGCCTGATTATGTTCAAAATCCTTGTTCCAGTACAACTACCAGTTTGAATTTGCTGCCTCTTTTTTTTTTTTTTATTAACTGAATGACTGAACCCTCCACCCCACACACACTGCAGTCTGTGTACTAAAGTGGCACACACTAGGTCATTTTTATTTAAATTTCCCCCCTCACTACATTAAAAAACAGTGTTTGTTTTTTTAACTGGTAGCACTATCGGAGACACCTGCCTACATGAGCGCTACACACTGAGGGACGTCTTTCCTATCACTTGCTCGCGCCCCACCTGGCTCCCACCCCACTCAGTCAAAAGAAAAACCTAAGAAAATAATTTTGTTTTTTAATTATTATTTAGCTTTTTGGTTCCCGTCACCTCCTCCTGCCAACCCACGATGGGGACACATAGGTGTTTTATAGATTTTCTCCCTAAACCCTCCCCCCTCCCGGCCCCAGCACTTGGCCGTACGAGTGTTTGGAGGCATGCTTCGCACCCCATGGTGCCAGCTCAGCTCCTTCCACCTCCTGATACTTTGTCACCCCCTCTCCACCTATGCTACCCACCAGACCTCCAGCCGGTGGGAGTGGAACTACGGGGGAGGGGACCAACCCACTCTCACCACCCTCAGGAGAGGAGAGCTGCCCACTGGCATACTCAGTCCTGCGCTGCCGTCCCCGACACCGGCACCCTGACGACCCGAGGTCGTTCCCGAAGCCAGGTCGCCAGCATAGTGCAAGGTAAGGCATCCAGTGCCTCAACCCTCTGCACCACCTGGCAGGCTACAGTCTTTGTTTTATACAAAGACAAACTGACCTTACCATTGTCCAGCCGCTCTTTTCATCTTATCTATCCTGGGTAAATATATTATAAAAATGTGTACAAACAAGACCCAGTACAATAGCCATACCAGCAGCGTACATCCGGCATTGACAACTGCTTGTGTCTCCACTTTTGTAGAGCTACAGTCTTGTTGTATATCAGGACTTCTCATAGCTTTCATTTCTAGTTTGTTTTAGTTTTTTCTGGTCGGGCCTGGGTGGTGATGACTCCACTGTAAGTGAAAAGTCCACTCCCAAACTCTTACTGACAGGAAGCAGACAGCAAGAGCCCATGAAGATACAGGATCCCATAATGGGAGAAATAGTAACTAAATCCCCTAAAATTTCAGCAACCTTTGAGAACTGTTACACAGCATTATAAATAATAAGCATAAGGAGAAATTAGGGGAGCAGATAGACTAATACCTAGGACACTGCTCACAGTTACTAATGGACTGGGGGAAGTCATTGTAAACCCCAGTAAGAAAATGGTATTTAATGAGATTGGGAGGGGTGGTTGCCTCCAACATGGAATTTTGCCACAATACTGTTATCATTCTTTCCAAAAGAAGGAGGAGACCGACCTTAGTGTGTGTGACTCATAAAGTCCTATTTCCATTCTGAACATAGATTACAAACTTTATATGGACATAGTTGCAAAGAGACTGCTGATGTTCCTCCCACGGATTATACACGAAGACCAGTTGGGCTTATTCCTAATAGACAAGCTCCTGATAATTTGAGAAAAATTATTCACATTATTGATCACGTCCATAAACATAAGCTCCGAGCCTTCCTGGTAAGCCTAGATGCAGAGAAGGCTTTTTGATAGGGTGGTTTAGAGATTTCTCTGCAAAGTAAGTGGAGCCTGCCAGGATGCAATGTAATCCTGCAGCATTGTGCTACAGAGTTGCTGCAGGAAACAAGGTAATTTCAGTGGCAATTAATCCCTTTTGTCATGCCGGAATCTGTGACACTGTGTTGCATCCTGGCTGGCTCAACTGAACTTTCCAAGTTTGTGTTTGAAAGGAGATTGCTAGAGGGCATTACGAACCCAATTCTCCTGGGTCGTGCCTCAAAATAGGCATTTTATTGTCTAGTGCTCCTGCTTGTTAAAAACTAAGCAAATAAATGTCAAGCACCCAAAGTTTATATTAGAAAAAATGAGAGACTTTCCAACCAAACTGAGTTTTACACCACATCATGAGGCAATTGTGTTCCATCCCCCAAACTGGCCTAACGGAAAAATATAATGGCCAACATCAGGGGTGGGGAAGAGGGGGCAACCTTACACTGTAGTGCAAGGCAAGGGTGCCCCCAACCCCACTGTTTGGCCTTTATTTTTGAACCATTAGCCCAGTGGCTCAGACAAAACCTAACAATAAGAAATAAATTTGGGGGAAGGAGAGCAGAAAGTAGCTTTGTATACTGATGATGTTCTGTCACACCTGTCGGACCCCGTAAAATCAGTTTGGAAGTCTGGGAAGGCTTTGAGTACTTTGGGAATTTCTCCTTTTTTAACAAGTTCCTAATGTGTCTTTCATCATTGTTGTTTGTATATCTGCAAGAAAGCCTTGAAGCTGTGCTCCTAGTATAGATATTCAGACATGCCACTATGGCATATGTCCAGTGCAGGATTAAATTAGGTCAGTTATAAATCTTTGCAGTGCCATCGCAGAAGTACAATGTGCATACAGTACTGGTTGAAGCTACTTCCTTTACCAGTCTATAAGACAACAGATTCTTGGTACGGAGTATTACCCCGTTGCTGTTGTTTTCCTCTTCTGAGATCCCTACACATTGTTTTCCATTTGTCTACAGCTAAGCATCCATCCACACAAGCAGTACACAATAGCAGTGCATTTTATTATTGAAAATATTAAATTTTCAATTATTTTGTGTTATTGTCCATTTTGACCATGTTTCCTATTGCATATGGGGGTGGGGGGATATGGACCTGTATTATAGACCGGTAGATGCTGTCTAAGACACAACACTGGGGACATTCCCCTATTCTTAAATGCCATGAGGTCTTTAACTGTCACCTGGATAGCCTTCGGAGATGTGCAGACTGGACCTTGATGTAACGTTGTACGCTCTGAATGCTCAGAAGGATGCTATATAAATTAAGATTAACCTACCTTATAGGAAGGACAGCTCATCAACAGTGCAGAGCATCCCTAGTTCTGCACTACAGTCAGTAATGGGTATTAACCCAACTTCTGATGTGGGACTAGAACCCATGACCTTCTGATCTTCCGGCTCAAGAGGGAAATTTGTGATGTTGCCATTGCAGATGATATGTACATTTATGCTGTAGTATTTTGTGCCCTATGCATTCGTCTCAACTTCAACACTTGAACTGTAATTATTCTTAAATAATACACAAAATGAAAAAGGAAAAACAGCGGGAATACATGCATACAGTGTGTGACCATTATCCACTTTGAGTCATAGGAACTGTGGAGTACGTAAAGCAGCTTTCACTGTGCTTGATGACATCCGAAACGTCCTGTGCTACACTCAAGCTTCAGTAGTTTGTCTCAAATACAGTCTGCTGGTTTCATCTCATTTAAACTATTTTGGCATGAATAGGACATGGAACAGTCTGAATATGCACAGTGATGTACTAAGAATCATAAGATCTGAACACAACTTACTTCGCTTCACTTTACTTCACCACTTGTGAGTGGTGGAATGTGACATGTGTAAATAAAATCCATATATCTTCATACAGTCAATCTTGTCCATTGAGCCGCACTCGGGTCTTGGAGTCAGAGGCACTCAGACCCAGTGGAATCAGAACTTTTGGGGCTGATGTCATCAGTGATCGACACCAGTGCATAGAGACAGTATGTACCACCACCCTATATATTGTGGGATCAGTCCCAACCACTTTAGTCCTTTGTTCCCCCAGAATCCAGAGCACAGCACTTTGTCGGGAATCGAAGCTTCAGGTTCTGCCAGTGTAGGCCTCTCCCAGTGTGTGTGTCTTTAATTTTTTTTATTGGCCGTGGTCATTGACATGTCAGGCAAACCATTATTTTAACACAAACCAACAGACACTGTTTCATTCACAGAACAATGAAACTTGCAGGACCCCAGTGAGTTCCAAAATGAATTTGCTTTAATTCATATAGCAAAAATGCAAGTGTGGCAGTCAGCTGACAAATTATGGTCTGGTACAGCAGGAGCTGCAAGTCACTCTCCCTGGCACTTCGACTGTACAAGTCATTGTCAGGGGACATCCCCGATGAAGATTTGTGTAGTCGAAGTTGGGGCAAGTGGCTAGTAGCTCCCACTGTACTGGACCATTATTTGTGAGTTAATTGCCACACTTGTGTTTTTGCTGTATGAATTAAAGCTGTTCAGTAGTGGCAACAACAGTGATGGTCCATCTTATCAAGGTTTACTCCAATTCTGATTGCCCTATATACCCTTTCTGGGCAAGTGACATACAGATAACAACTAATGCCCCCACTCCACAAATTGCCTTGACTTCTGGGTGTCTGCCAGTGTCTACAGCAACCTCTGAGTGGTTCTGCTTTGACTTGGTGCGGAGCACCGTACCATTCTCGATGCTGTGAATCATCTGTAATACATCTGTGCTCTGCACATATCCACCAATACTGACCATGGTACTGCCCTCAGTACTACTGCATCCAGGTTCATTCATCTGAATAACTCCCTTAGTCGCAGCTGTCCTGTACCAAACCTGACCATCTTCTCTGAAGGTCTGTTGTAGGATGATGAGCATCAGCTACCCAACTAATCAGCCATTGAGACAGCAGGGACACTCAACACTGGTCTATATGTCATTTGCGCTGAACATTGTGGTCGCTCTGGATTCTGGCCCAACCTCAGAAGGCCAAGACGGGTCAAAGTCTCTCAAAATCACCCTTGTGTTGACTATCTTTTTGGACTCTGACCTTATCCCTGGTGTGAGGGTGTCTGTGCCAATAGGCCAGCCATTGACAAAAGCTTCCCTTAGCAGACTTCCACCGAATTGACCTCCTCTTAAGTGCTATCTGTCTCTGTTGAGGTCCTGGTCTCAATCCCATTCCAAGCATGGGTATCACAAGCATCTCAAGCATTGCAAGAATTTGAGAAACTGCTGTCATTTTCAGAAACTTCTGACTTCCCTGTGACAGACAGACCGGTAGTTTCCACAGTATCTAGGCTATACACATATGCCCGTACCAGCTCCTAGGTGGCCCAGTGCACACTGAAAGTTCACCCCTGAACCCAGCAGTAACTCTGCCTCTGGCAGCAGCCCCAGTGCTGGTCTAGGCTGCCCTACCCAACTGATTCAGGTTATCTCCCTCCAGTTTAGGTAGCATCAGAAGCACTGACCAGACCTTGGGCAAGTCCAAAGGGTTGTCGTGTAGGGGTTTTATCCATGGTGGCCACTCCCAACAAGCTGTTGTCCACTCATGCAAGGATCTCATAAGTGTGAGGCAGATCACCTCCTTTCTGACAGGGTTGTCTCCCTGAGTGACTTGGCCCTCAGTCAGGATGTCTTCTGATATTAACACCTGGTTAGAAGTCATGCAGAAACCCACTTCACACGCATTAGTGGGCATCCTAGATGAGGCTTTATCTATAAAACTAATTTATTTTGGGGGTGGGTTAATTCATGAATTTTTTTTTGATAGATAATTCATGAAGAAGGCCTGTGGTAGAAGCTGTATTTTCAAACAACATGAAGTCTTGCTGTATTCTGACTATATGCAGTTAGCCCCAGCACTTGAACTGCTCTGGAGAAGAAAGGGTTAACTCTATGCAGGAGCATAGACCGTTGAGCTCGAGCTCAGTTTTCAGATCTCTGTCTTTGGTACATATCAGTGTAACCGTCAGATTCTGTACTCCGCCTAACTGTGAAGTCGCTCCGGAGATGATCTCTTTGCATCGGTTCGGTAAAAGTAAAAATTGGTCAGTTTTCGCAACTGTTTCATTTATTTTTCGGTATCAAATCTCTGCCTACGGTACAGGTAGTGTAAGTAGGTAGATAGTGGAAGGTTTAGAAATTGTTTTTCTTCGGTTTCCTATCAGTTAGTCCGGTTGGGAACCGAAACAAATCTTTTCTTTCTTTAATTTCTACATTTAATTGTGGTGTCTGGTTCTTATCGGCTGCAAAAAAAAAAAACTTTCTTCGTTTTTTTCCACAACCCGTGACACGGGTGGTAACCGATAAGCTTGTGTTACCTGGCTTGAAAGCTGAAAAGGGTAACTTTTTGAAAAAGGCTATGTCTGAGAAACCCAATAAGAAAACCAGTCCCACTGGGTTTCCACACTGTACTGAGTATGGGGAGGCTTTTTCTAAAGCTGATCCCCACCTCATATGTGTTTATTGTCTGGGGTTTGACCACCTCAAAACAGACTGCCAGATATGCAGGAATTTTCCCAAAGCCACTTTGGAAAAAAGGTTAAGTAGGCTGAAGGAAAAAGAGGCAGAGAAATCCACTGATCCGGATGGCCAGCCCACTTCAGTTCCGACCGAACCTGAGGAGGTGCCTGCTGACACGGGCGATACCTCCTCAGGCAAAAGGAGAGCCGATTCTGAGGGATCAGTTCCGTCTGAGAGAAAGAGGAAGTCAGCTGGTTCGGATCCAACACCACAGATCCCAACTGCTGAGAAGATTGCCAAAGCGATAAGCATTGTACAGTCGCTTCGCCCGGTTCCATCCGAACAGACGCCTTCAGGCAGTCGGTTCGGATGGTTCCAGCCCCAACGGATTATGATCCGGAGGCTTTTTATGATGATGAGTGGGAGGGAGTTGAAGAGTATCCCGGTGGTGGTGGTGGTGGTGGTGATGATGATGATGATTTTGGAGGCCTAGATGAGCCCGTAGAACCTGACATCTCCCCAGCCAGGCCTTCCAATGTCTCCTTTCCCAGACTTTGAGTCCCCTACCCACTTTTTGTTCTACAAATAAGTGGCTGAAACTCTCCAGCTTCCAGTTGTGGAAGCTGCTGAAGAGGAGGAAGAACCTGACTATGTGGAAATGATGGACTTCCAAGAGGCTGTCTTTCCCACTACATAAGTCCTTAGGGAAGCAGACCCAGAAAATCTTGTAAATACCCACTTCTGTACCTCCTTTGGATAAAAAGATGGACAGGAGGTACATGCCGTCAGGTTCTGGTATGGATTTCTTGAACAATCATTGCAGCCATGGTGGGGTAGTGCAGGCTGTGGCCTGTGACAAGGCTAATATTCCCTTGGCTTCACACCTCCCAGATAAGGATTCCAGGAAGGTGGAGGCCATGGCCAAAAAACATTTGGCATCCTCCTTGGGACTCAGGCTGCCTGTATGGCCTATACAGCCAGGTACCAGAAGTCCAGGTGGGATACGGTTCTGGAACTGGCTAAGAAAGCTTCTCCCAGCTAGCCAAGGAGCTGGAGGAGGTGGCTGCTGATGGTGTTGAGGCATCCGATGTACAATTTCAGGCTGCTGTGGACTCTAATGATGTGGCATCTAGAGTCATGGCTACATCTGTCTCCTTAAGGAGATTCGCTTGGCTCAGGTGTACTAACCTTTTGCAGGATACCCAGGCTAAGGCCATGGATTTTCCTGTCACTGGTAATTCTCTGTTCAGGGAGCAGACAGAGTCTTACATGAAGAAGATGGATGAGTGCAGGATCACCTACAGGAGTGCAGTGGCCAAGGAAAGGCAAGTAACTCCTCAGAAGCAGCAGTCTAGGGCTGGCAGGGACAGGCCTTTTCATAGGCCTTTTTACCAAGCTCAGGCTTCCTCTTCCTTCCAGCAGAGGGGGTTCTTTAGAGGGAGAGGTAGAAGAGGGATGAGCAGGGCTGCATCCTCTTCTCAGTCTAAGGCTTCTGCCAAACAGACACCCTGATATGTCGGACCGGTTCACCTCCTCAATTCCAGTAGGGGGCAGGCTGGCTTACTACTTCCAGGCCTGGAAGTCTGTCACTTCAGACAAATGGGTCCTGGAAGTAGTAAGCCAGGGACTTGCTCTCAGCTTCAAAAGATTCCCCAGATTGAGAGCCAGGTCTTTTGTACCTGCAACACCTCTGGAAACAATTGCTCTAGAGGCAGACGTTTCTTACCTACCACTCCTAAAAGCAGTGGAGAAGGTTCCTCCACAGCACAGGGGAAAGGACTGTACTCAAGATAATTCCGTACCCCAAAAAAGACAGAGTAGTGGTGATCCATCCTAGACCTGAGATATCTGAACCAACATATCACAAAGCCAAAATTCAAAATGGTGACTCTGGGAATAATTCTTCCTTCTCTGAGGCCAGGAGACTGGCTAGCTTCCCTGGACCTCAAGGATGCCTATTTTCATATTCCTATCAGGTGCTCCCACAGAAAGTACCTCAGGTTTGAGTTGCCCTCAGGTCATTACCAGTTCAGAGCCATGCCCTTCGGTTTGACATCTGCCCCAAGGGTGTTCACAAAATGTCTAGCAGTAGTGGTAGCTTTCCTCAGAAGGCAGGGCATCTCAGTCTTTCCATATCTAGGTGACTGGCTTATTGTAGGCCAGTCTTCAGACCAAGTCAAGTCAGCTTTAGAGGTCACCCAGAATCTTCTACATTCTCTACGATTCCTTCTCAATCTATCCAAGTCAGTTCTTGAACCAGTACAGCTCCTTACCTTCATAGGAGTAGAGCTGGGTACTATTCAAGCAAGGGCCTTCCTCCCATGCTCAAGGATAAAGGCCTTTACTGATCTGGCTTCTTCTTCCTGACCTCTGGTGTCTCGTCCAGCCAGACATTTTCTTCAGCTCCTAAGCCGCATGGCAGCTTCCACTGCAGTGGTTCAGGAAGCCAGACTCCAGATGAGGGACATTCAGTTCCATTTAAGGTCTTTTTGGTCTCAGAAAAAGGATTCTGTCGCCAAACTGATTCCAATGACTCAGGCTCTTGTCCAAGCCCTCCAGTGATGGTTGGATTAGGACAATCTCAGATAGGGTGTCCCATTTCTCAGTCAAGCACCCTCAATGGTCTTGACCACAGATGCCTCTCTCCTGGGGTGGGGGGCCCACCTAAGGACTCTCACTGCACAGGGTACTTGGTCACAGCAGGAGTCTCTCCTTCACATCAATCTTCTGGAGCTCAGAGCTGTGTATCTAGCCCTTCTGGCATTCTCAGAATCAGTCAGCGGGAAAGTGGTGCAGATATGGACAGACAGTACCACTACAGTGTGGTACATAAATAAGCAGGGGGGCACTCGGTCCACAGCCATGTGCATGGAAGCTATGAAGGTATGGTCACTGGCTTATTCTCTTCAAACTTCTCTAACAGCAGTTCACCTTCCAGGGAAGGACAATGTGCTGGTAGATGCTCTAAGCAGAATATCTCAAGGCCACCACGAGTGGTCCCTGAATTCTCATGTCCTTCAGGTCATTTTCAGGAGATGGGGCACTCCACAGATAGATCTCTTTGTGGCCCCAGACAGTCATTGACTTCCTCTATTCTGCTGCAGACCTCCAGTCCTGGGGACTGTTCCTCTAGATACTCTCCTGTTAGACTGGACGAGCAGGTTTCTTTATGCTTTCCATCCTTTTCCACTGATATTCAGAGTAGTGATCAAGATCAGGTCTCAACCCTGCACAGTGATTCTAGTGGCTCCAGATTGGGCCAAGCAACCATGGTATCCTCTTCTGCTATCCCGAACAGTCTCAGTTCCTCTGTTTCTGCCCAGGAGGCATGACCTTCTGACCTCCTCTCAGGAGGATTTGGTGTCTGAATCTTCAGTCTCTCAGGCTCAATGCTTGGCTCTTGAAGAGTTAGAGTATGCAGGTCTGCATCTTTCTCAAGGGGGTAATGGATATCCTTAAGGTTTCCAGAAAACCTTCACCCAGAAAAACTTATAATTCTAAATGGAAAAGATTCAGTATTGGGTGTTCTGAGAGAGACATACAACCAGGCTCTGCGAGCATTGCCACAGTCCTAGATTATCTTGTTCATCTTAATAGCTTAGGCCTCAGGCCTGCTCCCCTTAAAGTGCATTTGGCAGCTGTCTCTGCTTTTCTTTCTACAGGGAAGCGATCTTCTCTGGCATCTCATCCTGTTTTTAGTAAGTTTTTCAAAGGTCTGGTTCACATCAGTCCTCCCCTCAGAGAGCCTACTCCTGCTTGGGACTTGAATGTCTGCATTGCACTGCTTATGCAGCCCCCTTTTGAACCTTTATCTTCAGCCGAGCTTAAGTACTTGACTTGGAAGACTGTCTTCCTGGTAGCCATTATTTCTGCCAGGAGAATCAGTGAATTGCAGGCCCTGTGAGTTGAACCTGACTTCATTTCCTTCCATAGGGATAAGGTGGTCCTTAGGACGAATAGAAAGTTTCTTCCTAAAGTGGTTTCGGATTTTCATCTGAATCAATCTATGTCTCTGCCTGGTTTCACTGACCATTCTTCCTCAGGGGAGAGAAGGTTGCACAGTCTCGATGTGAAGAGGGCACTTAGCTATTATGTAGAGCATACTAAAACCCATAGGAACGATTGTACTCCATTATTTCGTACTTATGGAGAGCTAGGAAAAGGTAGACCTGCCACTAAAAGATTTATTGCCAGGTGGATCGTCTCCTGTATCCAATTCTGCTATTCAGAATTGGGGAAAGAGCGCCCCCTCAGGCCTGAGGGCTCACTCAACCTGGGGTACAACTGCCTCTCTGGCAGCAGCTAGGGATATTCCCTTGGTGGAAATTTGTAAAGCAGCCACCTGGAAAACAGTTCATACATTAACCAAGCATTACTCTCTGGACACCCAGACCAGGAGTGATGCAAGGTTTGGCACAGCAGTACTGCAGCGCCTGTTCCCAAAGTATGGTTCTGTTATCCCCTCCTCCAGGAGGGAACTGCTTGGTAGTCTGCATATAGTCAGAATACAGCAAGACTTCATGTTGTTTGAAAAAAAAAAATTACTTACCATAGTAATGTTGTTTCTTCTAATGGAGTCCTGCTGTATTCTGACCTCGCTGCCTGCCTTCCCTCTCAGAACCTAGCCTTTTGGGATGTGGGTTGGTAGGTACAGTGTTGCACCCCAGTGGTGTACGTTTGTACCCTTCCTGGCTAGGTGGGGTTTTATTGTTTTATGTTGTTGTTGCATTTTTCACTATCTTGGTTCTTCTTGGGTGCTCAACTTCAGTCTTTTTGGACCCCAGGTATTTGTTGCCTATGGCCTAAAATTTAAAACAATTTCTATAGCTATTAGTTAGTATAGTGCTTGTAAGAATCTGACGGTTACACTGATATGTACCAAAGACAGAGGTTTGAAAATTGAGCTCGAACTGAACATCCTATGCTCCTGCATAGAGTTAACGCTTTCCTCTCCAGAGCAGTTCAAGTGCTGGGGCTAACTGCATGTAGTCAGAATACAGTAAGACTCCATTAGAAGAAACAGCACTACTATGGCAAGTATTTTTTTCTCTTTTCTCTCTACCACGTTCAGCATCCATTAAATTTCACCCTTTTTTTAATTTGTAGTCTACACACTGACAGAGCCCGCTGTTTATTTTATCCTAGACAAAGACAGCTGTCCCAGAGTCACCTTCCCTGTCACTCCAACCAACATGGAGCCTACACTTAGCACTTGGGATGCAGTCTCACCTGTGTCTGCCTCTTTCAAGGCAGTTAAACTGTAGGTATGCAGTCTCTCTGGAAGGGTTTTTTGGGGAGCACCCCTTCCCAAGGAGTCTTGTAATGGGTAAGGTGTTCCGCAACGATAAGATGCAAGAAGAGTCTTCAAAGCCTCCTCCCTGTAAGTATTTGGTAGGCTGTTAACCAACCTGTATAGCCTGTTACAGCTACAAGTTGCTGTAGATGTGTGACTTCCTGCCAGACTAGCAGTAGGATCTCATCGGTTTCCAGGTTGCTAAACACCAGCTCTAAGTTGCGACTTGGCAGCTGGGGAAGGACCACTCTGGTTATCAGGTGGAGGTTCAGCTCACTGAAACAGCAGTCCAGTGCCATCATGAACTTCTACCTCGGTCACAAGGAGAAAGCTCTCCAGTATCCGAATTCTCTGGGTCCTTTCATGGCTCTTGCAGCAGGGTTAGCAGTTCTTCCTGCAAAGCCCCATCTTGCCTAATGGTTGGTTATGTGGCAACCCCGATGGTACTGGCAGTTCTGGAGGCCAGGCTGCCAAATTTATATGTTTATTTTTATTCTGATTCCCCCCAATCCTCAGACCTGCCCCAACTGCCATCCCCCCGTGCCCGGCCTTGCCACCCTGGGCCGGGCCACCGGGAGGGCTCCCCCTCCCAATGGACACTGTTCACAAGCCCCAGCTTACCCCCCAGGTCGAGGCCACGGGAGCGGGACCATGTCCCGGCGGACGTCGAAGGCAGTGGAGGTGGCGGCAGAGCTGGTCGTCATGCCGGAGTGGGGCAGCTTTTTTCTGATGCTTGCACCCTGGGGACAGGGAAGTGCAGTGACATCCAGCATCAGCCCCGCCCCCCCCATGTGACGGCACTGGTTGCAGTGGTACACCCAGCCTCCCCCAGGGGTCCGTAAAGCGCCAGACACTCTTCCCTCCCTCCCGCCGGAGAAGGAGCGCAGTCCCCAGGACACTCGATCCTTCTCCCTGGCCAGCCTTCCGACTTCCGGATCATCTGTGTCACAAGCAGAAATCCAACCATTGTGCTAGCGGGCCAGCCCAGGCTGCCAAATTTATCTCCAGAGACAAGAAGTGACAGTAGGTGGAGGCCATCCTTTCCCTGCAGACCCTTCTGCAGCTTCCGGTCAGGGGTTAACTCTTGCATTTTCTTCCACAGTGGTTCACAGTCACATCAGATCAGTGGATACTTGAAGTTATTGGCAAGGATTTGTCTCTGGAATTCATGACAGTACCCCCATGGCAGTTCCATTTGCCTTTAAAGATGTCTTCTCTCAGGAAATTCTCACTGCACTAGAGGAGGTTCAGAAACTCCTAGTACTAAGTGCTGTAGAGTCTGTTCCAGAAAATGAAGCTCAGCAAGAGTTTGTGTCATTGAACTTTCTGGTACCTGACTGAATGGAAGGATGGCGCCCCATCTTGGACCTGGTATCCTCAATAACTTTATCTACAAGACAAAGTTTCTTATGGTTACACTGAACCAGATCTTACCATCCCTTGAACCAAGAGCATAGTTTTGTTGTCTTGATCTACATGACATCTACTTTCATAACTTCATCTGTCTCCCAGATAGTTCCTCCATGTCGTCGAGGCACAGGTCAGGAAGCATAGGAAAACCAGGAGCAGTTGTAGAATTTAACAAAAATATTTTATTTACACTAGCAGTAACATAAAAAAATAAACTTGTTCAGTAAACTATTTACAAAGGCCAAATTAAATAGTGAAAGTCCATCTGTTTTTCTTCAATCTCTGTGTCCATTCTTCTTTCTAGCAGTTGCAGCTCAGCTCTCTTTTAAGTCCTTCCAACACCCATTCTGAACAAGCATCCTGTTCTTGTATGTTTCAAGCAGGTGCTGCAAGAGCAGAGTGTGCCTGAGCTGAGGCCCCTTTTCCACTTTTTACACTCCAGTAATCTCTTGAGTTCCTAATAGCTTTTTGCAATCATCTCAAAATATAATTATATACATTTCAATAGGAACACTATATATTTTCTAAACAAAGGGATCCCAATATCAGTTACATTTCCATAAAATGATTTGCATGTATTTTTATATCCGCAGATATGCAAGGGAGAAAGACAGATAGCAAGGGAAGGCTGAGAGACCGTGAGAGGCAGAGAATTGCAAGACTTTCTGGGTGATCAAGTCCTAGGTCTCACAGGAACATTTAGTTGCACAACCAGACAGAGAAGAGACAGGAAAAGAATAGAACAGAACAGATCCTTGCATTTAAACAGTTTCTACATAACAGCTGAGACAGAGTCCTATTCCATCCTGTTACACTCCACATTCAGGTGGGAGGCGCCCTTTACCAGTTTCAGGCCATTCCACTCGGGCTGCCCTCTATTCCAAGGATATTAACAAAATATCCGTCCTTTGCTGTTATATCAGTATCTTCTTCGAGGATATCTCTTCCATTAGGCCACATCTTTGGAACTATACCCACATCAGCACTAGGACCACACAGAAACTTTTCCTAGCCAGGGGCTGCCCACTATGACGTCCCACTTCAGAGTCTAAATGTGGGCAGCCCTATCTCTCCTCAATTCTTTTCCCGCCATCGATTGTCATTGCCGGATGTTGTCATTGAGGCACAAGTCAGGAAGCATAGGAAAACCAGGAGCAGTTGTAGAATGCATCAAAAATATTTATTTGTAACTAGCAACAACATAAATTAAACTTGTTCAGTATAACTATTTACAAAGGCAAAATAAAATAGAGAAGATCCATCAGAGATTTCCTTCAGTCTCTGTGTCCCTTCTCACAAGCAATTACAGCTCTCTTATAAGACCTTGTAACCCCCCTTTCTTAACAAGCATCCTGTACTTTTTAAAGTGTTCTAGTATATTTCAGGCAGGTGCTGACAGGAACACAGTGTCCCAGAGCTGAGACCCCTTTTCCACGGCTCTGCTGCGAAAGGCTTAAAAATTGCACTCTGGTAACCCCTTGAGTTTACAATAGCTTTTTGCAGTCATCTCAAACTATAATTATATATATTTCAAAAAAATTAACACTGTATAATTTATAAACCAAGGGGATCCCAACATCAGTTACATTTCCACATAATGATTTGAATATATTTTTATATCGGCAGATATGCAAGGGAGGAAAAAGAACAGCAAGGGAAGACTGAGAGACAGTGAGAGGCAAATAATTGCAAGACCGTCAGGGTGATCAAATCCTAGGTCTCACAGGAAAATTTGGTTGCGCAGTCAGAGAAGAGACAGAAAAGGAAGGACTAGAACAGATCCCTGCATTCAAATTCTTTCCATAACAACTGGGATAAGGTCCTATTCCACCCTGTCAGACGTGCTATAGGAAATTTTCTCAACTAGTCTTTGCAATTTATATTTAAATGAATTTTGTTGTCGCTGCATACCAACAAAGTATTTATGTTGGTATTGTAAGTACAGAGATAAAATCTACAAGGAAGGTACCCATGAAGTCTTTGTGTGTTGTTTGGGCGTGTCTCATAATGTGAGGGCATGTGAGATTTGCCAGAGCTTGAATCAGGCTACAGGGCAATGCCGTAAGAAAGCTCTAGAAAATCTCCTTAAAACATTAACTACCATGGAGAAGGGTCCAGCGTCCGTGTCTTCCTCTACGTCGGCCGAGAAACGGCTGCCAAAATCGAACAAAGATCAACGTTGAGGCCATCCTCATTGTCAGGACACAGGCACAAGCATAGGGATAAAGAAAGGTCGTTTTTGCTGACAAGGTCCTGGTCAGCAACACAAGGTAAATCAGTCATGTCATCGCCAGGTCCGGCAGTGTTGACAACAGCCCCCCAACCATCGATGAGAAACCAAGGTCGGGGCTTGGCATTGGCGCTGCCATACCTGCTATGGACAGTATGATGCCATCATCGTCCAGCCGGGGCCCGTCATGAACACAAGTAGTCACAGCCCATGTCCAGGGCGTCCTCAACTGTCAGGCTGTGATAACGTCGATACAGGTTGTACCATAGATGGGGCCTGAAGGCGCTCAACCACTGTTGACGTCGGCTGCCAGCACATTGCAGATTCCTGCCTGTCAACCTCCAGCAGTGTCTCCTGCACACTCTGGGGCCCTCGACGACAGAGACATCATCGACGAGACAGAATACAATCTTGACCTCATAGTTTTAGGAGGATTTAGAGGTGGAATATAAGAGAGAACAATATATTGTGCCCCATTCTAGTTCTGCCCTCTCATCCTGCAGTGAGTACTCTGTGGTGTATACCCAAGGTCTCCTAGGATCCCACTTTTCAAGCCATGATGCAACAAATGCATGGTGTCATGGGCTTTGCTGTGGAAGAAGAGGATTTCACAAAGAAGAACCTGATGGAATCCCTAAGGGTCCCAATCTCTCCTTCCATAATTAATTCCATATAGATATATATATTCATTCTACTTCCTCCCTAAAGTCTCTTCTTTCTGACTTTTGTCCTACCTGCAACTGTCTTTGACCCTACTTCTTTTTCTGTATTCTTTAGTTGTCCTCCTCTTGCTGTTTCCGCTATTTGTTTTCTATCTGTTTATGTTTAAATGTGTTTTTATGTTCTAGTTGCCTTGATTTACTATTTTGCCTTTACTATTTTTTATTCTGCTTGTATTACTATATTTTTGCATTTTACCTTGTTATTATATTGTTAGCCATCTCCTTCTCCCCCCTTCCCAGGACTCATCTGAGAACGAACTATTGTCAGCTCAGTATCTACTTCCTGGTTAAACTTTTCAAAAAATAAATATATCCTGCACTAGGGAATGTTGCTTTTGCTGCATGGTACAGACCTAACTCGCTGCCTAGAAAGGCTGGTAAGCAGTATCCTGCTCCATTTGCTAAGCGTTATTACACTAACCAATCAGAAACTGACTCTGTAGTCATCATGGCTTCTCTTGATAGATCTATGGCACTTAGACATACAAGTTCCCTGCCTCCAGGTAAAGAACCTAGGCTGCTAGACATGCTCGGCAAGTGTAATTATGCCTCCATCTCATTTGACCTTAGGATCCCAAATTATTGGGTCCATATGATTAAATAGCAGAATGGCCTATGGAAGACTTCCAAGACTGCAGCTCAGG
Organism: Neoceratodus forsteri; assembly: GCA_016271365.2. Lineage (NCBI taxonomy): Eukaryota > Metazoa > Chordata > Ceratodontiformes > Ceratodontidae > Neoceratodus > Neoceratodus forsteri. The sequence goes on from CM057455.1 coordinate 1,531,363,511, forward strand.
TTTTGTCTGAATGGTCGACCAAGAATGACTTGATTAAAACTTTAACTTTGGGTGCTGAAGTCAGCAAACAGTTGCTGCACTCAGCCTATGATGTCTCAGATGCTTATGACAGGACAGCAGCTTCTGGCATTTGTATGAGAAGATATTATTGGCTCAGAGCAGTAGAATTTGCCACAGATGTGCATCAGGCCATTTGGAATGCCCCTTTTAAAGGGACAAAACTTTTTGGATACAGAGTTGAAGAAGCTGTTAGATGCTTTTAGACATCTAAGATGACGCTGAGATCTGTAAAATCCCTGTTTCCAACTCCTGCTAGAGGGTGTGTGAGGGGATCCTTTCATCAGCCTCCTGACAAAGGTGGCCGTGGTGTCTGCCCACAAGGCCGAGGTAAGGGAGCTGGTTCCCTACTGGGTCCCCTTCCCTGAGGTGCCACTACAAAAGCACCTAGAGTAGGTGCTGGTAGCAGTGCCCCCACCGGTTCTGCCTGACTTGTACCTGGACCCACCTCCACTTCCACGAATACCTTCAGGGGAGGTTGTAAGGAAAGACTCTCCCTGCATCAGCAACAGTGGAGGGAGATTACAGCAGATGAGTGGGTCCTGGAGATAATTGCAAGGGGGCATGCTCTGGAGCTAACAGACAACCCTGCAGATCATCTTCTGCTTCCTTACTGTTATCCTCCAGGACATTTGTCCCTTCTAAAGGAAGAAGTGTAGTCATTACTCCAAACATTTGCCAGAGAACTAGTTCCTTCATGGCAGAGGAACAAAAGAGATCTTGACTGGGGGGGATATCTCAGTCACCAGGTCACACATATGGAACTTCACCATTGGTGAAGCAGGATCCACACGGAAGATTTTCAGCAGTACTACTGGGGCTGCCCACACTGACGTAGTCTGCCAATGTCACCAACCCTGTAAAGGCCTGAGCAGCCCCGGTCCATCCTCAGTTCTTTCCTGCTGTCGACTCTTCATGGGTCTCAACAACTGTTTGTTTCCTTCAGCGAGACCCAGCTGGGTCAGCCTGTCGCTGTCAGATGCATTTCAGCGTGGCTGGTGGCATGCCTTCGCCACTGCTATTCTATGGCACAGGTCAAACTGGAAGGCAGAGTGTACGCTCACTCTACCAGAGCAGTCACGGCATCTCTGGCGGAAATCCGTAACATGCCTATTGCAGATACTTGTAATGTGGCTAACTGGAGCTCCGTGCATACTTTCATCAAGCACAATTCCTTGGATGTCCATGCTAGATGACATTGGCAGGACCATTCTTAACAGACTTCTGTCCTAAGCACATGAGCTCTTTATCTCCTGCCGCCTGTCTCGGGGGGTTGGGGGGGATTGTTTAGCTCGGTACTGTCCCATTAGTGTGAATGAGTGGCGGAGACTTTATGTCTACGAAGATATGGAAATTACGTACCTACCATAATTCTTGATCTTTTTGGACGAAGTGTCCACCACTCATTCACACGGCCACCCACCATCCCCCAAGCTCACTTCTCTGTTTATGGTCTTCACACCCTCAATGGCTGGGCTGTGAAGTCTTTATTGTTGACCCTTCTTACGTGGGTCATTCGGACTATCTTATGTCCGATTCTTAGGCTAGTCCTTCTAGGTTAATTACGCTGCACCTCTTCGGGGGGGGGGATAGGAACTGAGGCAGTTGGAGGGTCGACACCAAGATAGTCATTACCACACGAGCCGGGGCTCACGGTGCCACATCCACGCGGCTCCATCTCAGGCGCCGGCCCTCTTGAAAATGTTTTCTCACGCTGGGTCTTAGCGCCTCCAGCATACTCCCATTAGTGTGAATGAGTGGTGGCGACTTCGTCCAGGAAGATCAAGAATTATGGTAGGTACGTAATTTCCATTTTTGTTTGCCCCTGGGGAAGAGGGCGTCCCAGTTTCTAAAGAGTGCTTTTCCAAGTGGCTAGCTAACTGTATTACGTTTTATTACAGGAAGTATGGTAAGGAACTTCCTGGTGTGATCCTGTGGTCATTCCACTAGAGTCATGGCCACTTCTGTTGCTTACTTCCGAAATGTGTCTGCTGCAGAGATCTGCACAGCTGCTCCCTGGAGTACTATCCACACCATCACTAAGCACTACAGTCTGGATTTTGTCTCTCATAGACAAGCTCAGTTTGGCCTAGCTATACTGCAAGAATTCCTTTCATAAGCCTGCAGGTTCCAGGACTATTAGCTTTTGGTGCTGCTCGGTACTCTTGCCAAAGGTGTGGCCTGATGAAAGGGATATCCTCGAAGAAGATAGAATAGTTATATACTTACGGTAACAGTGGGTCTTCGAGTGAATCATTTTCATCATGCCATGCCATCCCATCCTTCTTCCTCCTTTTCTGTATCTGCAACAGCAGATTCTTATGCTGCTATCTGCATTAGTACATTTTTCCAGCCTTCTGTCTCGCCTGGTATGTGAAGGGCTGTGGTGTCTCCTGGGTCCCTAGAGGGAGAACTTCTGAGCATTAAGTCCGGCGGGGAACTGAGGAGAGGAGGGGCAGCCCATATTTATGTACACATTGACACCTGATGTTGTCGTTGACGGCTCCTGGCTGACTGCTTGCAAAAGTTTCCATGTGATCCTAGTTCCTTGTGGCAATAAGTTCCAATGTGTGGCCTAATGAAGACTATCTTGAAGATCTACAGTTACGGTAAGTATGTAACTGTTCTTTCTACCTCAACAAGCAGGGCAGAACCCACATCTATCCTCTGTGTAGGGAAGCAATGAGAATTTGGAAGTAGGTCTGGAGAATAATGTTTTGATCAAGACTACCCATCTAATGAGAGTGGAAGATGTCCTGGCAGACAGTCTCTCAACAGTGTTGTCCTGGCAGGCAGTCTCTCAACAGTGGATACTGCGCATGCCCAGGTTCCTGGCTTCACTTTTCAGAGTGTTTTTTCCTTTACTTATACCGCTCGTTTCACCATAAACAGCTACATTGCCAAGCTCAGTGATCTCTGTAGGTTTATATTTAGCAGTAAACTCATATGCCTTCTGAAAAACAAAAGCGGTCATGAATGAGCCTACAGGCGCTCCCACGCCATGCACATTTGTGAATGTGCCACACTGCAGGTGGGGGGAGAGAATTAGTTGGTCCGTCAAAAAGTAATGCTGCATTAAAAAAAAAAAAAATGTTATTTTGACATCTTATGGCAGTCGGGTGCCAGGTGTGCCTTCATAGTTTAATAGGCTGTAACAAGCTCAGGAGACAAGATGCCCATGTCGAGCTCACCATCAATACGATGGATTGGAGTTCTATTTGAAGTAATTTTTTCTTTTTTTTGCTGCCCAAGTAAATGTCTAGTTGTCTTTTAAATAAGTTCATGGTGCCACTCTCAACTATTTTTCTAGGCAGGACATTCCACTGCGATACCACCCGTTGGATGAACCAATGGCTTCTTTTGTGAGTTTTAAAGTTATGTCCTCTACATAGAAACATTGAAGTTGACGGCAGATAAGGACCGCAAGGCCCATCCAGTCTGCCCATTTCTTTTTCTACCTTATAAATGTGCCATCGGCCTTTGCTCTGTCAGTGGCCTATCTATTCATACTCATTTTTATTGCTCCCTTATGCCTATCCCATGCCTGTTTGAAGCCCTGCACTGTACTCATAGCCACCACTTCTTGAGGTAGGCCATTCCATGCATCCACCACCCTTTCTGTGAAAAAGAATTTCCTCACATTCCCCCTTAATCGGCCTCCCTCTAATCTCATGCTGTGTCCTCTTGTCCTGCTATTTTTCTTATATTTAAACATGTTAGACTCTTTCACCTTGTTAATGCCCTTAAGGTGTTTGAATGCCTCGATCATATCACTCTCTCCTCCTTTGCTCAAGGGTATACATATTGAGCTCTGTTAATCTGTCCTCATATGTCTTCTGATGCAGTCCCTGCACCATTTTGTTGCCCTTCTCTGGACTGCCTCAATTTGGTTAATGTCCTTGTGAAGGTGTGGCCTCCAATACTGCCGCAGTACTCCAGATGAGGCCAGCAGTGTCTTGTAAAGAGGTTATTACCTCCCTCTTGCAACATGATACCCCTACTAATACACCCTAACACTTTCCAGCCTTACTACATGCTTTAGAGGTCTGCTTGGATGATTTCAGGTCATCAGTGATGATGATGCCCAAGTCTCTTTCTTCCTTTGTGACTGCTAGCAACTCCTCCCAGTCTATAGGTGGCTTCAGGGTTTCTCTTCCCTATGTGCATGATCTTGCACTTCTTTGCATTAAATCCTAGTTGCCCCTCTTCTGACCATTTTGCTAGTTTATCCAGATCTCTTCTCATTCTGCCCACCCCATCTGGATCATCTAATCTGTTGCAGATCTTGGTGTCATCTGCAAACAGACAAGCCTTACCCTCTAGTCCATCTGCAAGGTCACTGATGAAGATGTTGAAGAGAACTGGCCCCAGGACTGATCCCTGAGGTACCCCACTTGTGACTTGCATCTCTTCTGACTGTATACCATTTACCACCACTCTCTGTTTTCTGCCCGTCAACCAGTTTGCCACCCAGTTGACCAATTTCTGACCCACCCCAAGCCTACCCAGCTTATTTATCAATCTTCTATGTGGAACAGTGTCAAAAGCTTTGCTGAAGTCAAGGTAGGCGACATCAACTGCTCCCCTTGGTCCACCACTCTGGTTACCCAGTCAAAGAAATCTATGAGATTAGTTTGACAGGACCTTCCTTTGTAAACCCATGCTGTCTTGGATCCTGTGCCCCTATGGATTCCAGGTGTTTGCACTATCCTTTCCTTAAGAGTGCCTCCATAATCTTGCCCACTACTGAGGTAAGACTGACTGGTCTGTAGTTCCCTGCCTCCTCCCTGCTACCACTCTTGTGGAGCAGGATCACATAAACCCTTCTCCAGTCTTCTGGGACCTCTCCTGTGCTCAGAGACTCACTAAACAGTTCTGCTAATGGCTCTGCTAGTTCCACCTTTAGCTCAAGTACCCTGGGATGTATGCCATCAGGTCCCATTGCCTTGTCCACCCTGTGCTTTGCAAGCGCTTGTAGGACCCTTTCTTTTGTGAAGGGAGTAGTGCTCACCTCCCTCCCCGCTGTGTCCATGGTGCTGAGCTGTGGGCCCTGCCCTACCTTCTCTTCAGTAAATACTGAGCAAAAGTACCTATTTAGGATAGATGCTTTTACATGGTCCTCCTCCTCACATGCTCCCTTTTCTCCATTAAACAGCAATCCCCTCTGGACTTTCTCCTTTCACTGATGTATCTGTAGAAAGTCTTGTCACCTTTCTTTACTGTTCGTGTAGTGTTTCCTCAGTTTGGGACTTTGCCTGCCTTACTGCCTTCCCTGCTTCCCTTAGGGCAGTTTTGTATGCCTCCCTATCTTCATCCCGCTGTGTTCCCTTATATTTCCTGAAGGCCAGCCTTTTGGCTCTGACCTTTTCTGCTACTGTATTTGAGAACCAAAGTGGTTTCCTTCTTCTTTTGCACTTCCTTTTCTGTCTAACACAATGGGATGGTGCTTCAAGTATTGCATCCTTAGTGCTTGCCCACTTTGCCTGTACCCCCTCACCTGTGTTTCTTTTTGCCAGGGCTAGCTTAACTCTGTTGGCCATCTTATCAAAGTCAGCTCCCCTGAAGTCCCATATTTTTGCCTTGGAATGGGATGATTTAGATGTAGTAGCCAAATTGAACCATACCATGTGATGGTCACTGGCCCCCAGGTGACCTTCTACCTGGAGATCTGTGGTCCCTTCCCTGTTAGTCAGTACTAGATCTAGGATAGCCCTGTCTCTTGTGGGTTGTTGTACTAGTTGTTTGAGGCCCTCCCCCTGCAGGGAATCCACTATGTGTCTAGTTCTGGCAGATGTTCCTGCTGGTATTGACCAATCTGTATCCGGCATGTTGAAGTCTCCCATTATCAGAACCTCCCCTTTAGCTGTCATGATTTGTATATCTTCTAACAGTAAAGTGTCTATGTCCTCCCCTGGTCTGGGGCCTGTACACAACCCCAGTTCTTATGGCTATCCCATTTCCTGTTTCCAGGGTGACCCACAGTTCTTCTGGCTCCTATGTGTATTCTGAATTTCTGTAGCTTTGATATTTTCATTGACATACAGGGCCCTCCTCCCCCTTTTTGCACCCGTCTCTTTGAGCAATACATAGCCAGGTACTGAAGTCTCCCTAGTGTGGTTACTGGTAAACCACGTCCTCACTAATTGCTACTATGTCCAGTTTAGCCTCTGACATTATTGCCTGCAGGTCTGGGATCTTATTTCCCAGGCTGTGAGCATTTGTGTATGATTTTCCATTAGCAGATTCCGATGTGTTAGTTGTTGGGTGAGGTTTGGCGTACCCTGTGCGTGTATGGGAGACAAACCTTTTTCTTACCTGGTGATGCAAATGAACTGCAAACATGCTGAATCCCTATTTGACCACTAGCTGAGGGGGAGGTGTTCTTCCCATTCGACGTGATGGTGCTGCACCCCTCTCCCATTTGCTAGTTTAAATATTCTGCAAAGACATCAAACTTATGCCCCAATGCACTGACTCCTCCTTAGTCAGATGCGGCCATCAAATTTAAAGAACTTTGGCCCCAGAACTGTTGCCAGTTCCTACAAATCTGTGTCCTTTTCCTGGCACCAGCCCTTGAGCCACGTGTTTAGCTCCCTATCTCCCCTTCTCTGACCTTCCGTCCATCTGCCCCCTCTCCCAGACTGGCAGGATCTCAGAGAAGGAGATGCCAAACGAAATGATGATAGTTTGTCACCCAGCCTGGTCAGGTGTTCCTTGGTCTCCACAACTGACCAGCTGGCGAGATCAATAGTCCCTATGTGAGTAGGACATCAGTGTTTTCTCCTGCTTTGTGAATTTTACTTAATGCGGTCAGTGTCTCTCCATACTGATGTACCTGAGAGACATCTGACCATTACCCTGGCTGAGATGGGTATCAACTCCCCGAATCATGGAGTCTCCTATGATCAGAAGTTTTTGGATTCTCTTTTGCTTTTTTGTTTTGGTTCCTGATTTGGATGAGTTTTGTTGTGCTAGCTTCTGTGCCGCAGTGTCCTGCTCTGCAATGTCTTCTGCCTCTTTGTTTGATTTCAGAGATGAGGCAGATACCTGTTGTAGTGTTTATATGGTTTTGGAGGTAATATGTTGGAGAGCAGAGGTGATGGGGCACCGTTTGCCCTCTAACCACCTGCCAACCTCCTGGTCCAACTACCCTCTGCGGTCGAGGTTTTTCTGTTGGATGCTGGGGAAATGGCAGGTGGTTCTTATAATGTATTTCCTCTTGAATATGAAATTTGAGGCGTGCAATCTCTACCCATGCTGCCCGGAGCTGAGCCCTAAGATCTCCAGTGGCCCAGCATGTAGGACAGTGTTCTAAATCCTGTAAGACTGTCCTTCTGAAAATTGTTCCACAGTACCTGCAGTTAATGATATCCATTCCAGATAAGTTGCTGGGTTTATAACCTAGTCAGAGTAATTAGAAAGAAAAAAAATGCAAGTAATGGTTTGATTGTGTTTTGTTTTTGTTTAACTTGTTATAACAAGTTAAATTACTAGTGCCCCTGTAAATGGCTCACCTTGTGGATGCCCCACTGACCCGCCCCTTCCTGCTCTGCCACAGGAAATGTCACAACTGTGGTACCCTATAAAAGGAGTGTAGTGTGGGGCGGTTGGGGATGGGGGTGGGTGGCTGGGCCCTTCCCCTGCCGAAAAAGAAGAACCACGGACGAAAGAACAAGGAGGTAAGAGCAGAAACAATCAGTCAGCAACAAATGCAGTAACCCTGAAAGCTTATCCTAGTGTTAGATAAAACTGTAAAACCTGTAAAGCACCACCTGTAATAATTTCAGAGAAGATATACGCTGTAAGAAACACTTTGCTACAGAGAAAAATAAAGCAATGAATTGTTAGCAACAAACAGTAGCAATCCCTGTGAGTAAAAAATAAAAACACCACCACACAGTAAATCTGCTTTGCCAAAAGAAGTCTTAATCCTTTTCACTTGCTCTGGTAAGGTTCTCTACTCTGCCTTTCAAGCAGTCTTGTGAGGAAAGAGCTCAGGTGAAGCTAGGTGCCTTGGCCAGCAAACCAAGTCTTCTACCTCTAAGTTTAAGGCTGTGTGTTCTGGTGGTAGTACAGGAATTGTTCTTCATTAAACCCAGAGTTTCAAGAAGAAGTGGATCTTGGATTGTATGAGTATCGAATGATAGTTTATTGTCTACTAAAACTCCAAAGTCTTTTTCATCAGTTGTCTCTGAGAGTTGCACATTATTTAATTTATAAATGAAATTCTGATTATTATGACCCAGGTGCATAACTTTACACTTCTGTTCATTAAAGGACATATTGTTGTCAGTTGCCCCAGCCCCCATCTTATTTAATTCATTTTGATAATTTGCAGCTTGCACATTGTTGACTAAAGCCTTCTTGGACATCCAGATTTTGCTTGATGGGTGCATTGTTTAAATCAACAAATTCAAAAGGATGGGTCCAAAGACAGAACCCTGAGGGACCCTGCTGCTAACCTTTCCCCATTGTGAGTGGTGGCCTCTGATGACAACACATTGGCATCTATTTTGTAGCCAAGAGATGACCCAGTTCATTATTTTTGGGTGAAAACCAAACTTATACATATGATTAATTAAAACTTGGTGGGATACTTTATTGAAAGCTTTGGAAAAGTCGAGAAATATGATATCCACAGGGAGCCCTAGGTCAAGAGATGCACTAACATTCTCAAAGAAATTCAACAGGTTGGTTAGGTAGGATCTCCCTTTAGAGAAACTATGTTGTGTTAAATCCTGTACATTATTTCTTGAAATATGAGCTTCGATGCTAGTAAGCAACAATCTTTCCAGAAGTTTACCAGTTGCTGACGTTAGACGAATGTGTCTGTAGTTAGATATGATTTTTTTTATTGCCGGTTTTATATATCAGGGTAACAAGGGCCTCATTCCAGGAACGAATTGTTTCGCCTTGACTTAATGAGGCATTGAACAAAACCGCCAGGAGGCCACAAATAACACTAGATGTTCCTTGAAGGAAACGGGGGTGTATATCATCAGGTCCTGGGGATGAGTGGGGTATGAGATTTTGTAATAAGTTTTCCACTTCAACTATGGTAATAGGTAGAAGTTGTGCATTCTGTTCATATGTCATGTCCTTTAACAGGATATCAGACGGTATAAATACGCTTATGAAATAATCATTAAACTCAGTTGCTATACCTAGTTCATTACTTATAATCCCCTTGCTAGATTCGATTGGGCCTACTGTAGAGCAGTTTCCCTTTAATGACCCTATATAACTATAGAAGAATTTATGGTTAGCAGCTGTTGCTGTTGCTAAATTTATCTCAAACTCTCTTTTTGCATTTCTGATGCTATAGTTCACTTTTTTTGTTTTTTCCTTGTATGAGTTCCAGGAAGTTGTAGTAGGGTTCCTTCTATATTTCCTGTAGTAACTCTTTTTTGTTTGTTTGTTTGTTTATAGCCCTCTTAATGCTCTTGTTCCACCATAATGGTGTTCTGAGGCCCTTCTTCTGTTTGGAACCCATGTATATAAACAGAATTTAATCTTGTCCCAGACTACTTGTAAGTTAAGGCCACAGAGGTCTGTTTCCCAATCCCAGGCTCTTATGTATTTCTTTCTTTCTTTGTAATTTGCTTTTATAAAATCCTCAAGAACTGTCACCCCATTAGTGGTGGTGTTTTTTATGTTAAGTTTTACTGTCACCATGTTGTGGTCGCTGTCTCCTAAAGGTACATCTATAATAGGAGTGGACATCCTGTCATCCGTGTTTGTTAGAATAATGTCAAGTATATTATTCTTTCTTGTTCCTTTGGTAACTATTTGGGTTAAGTTTTGGTTTATAGTAAGTTCAATGAAGGCAGATTCAACTTGGTCATGGCTTTCTAGTTTTAGCCAGTCAATTTTAGGGAAATTAAAATCACCCATAATTATATAATTTTGGACAGTTTCCATATTTTGTAATGTTGTTAATAGTTCCTTATCATCAGTCTTACTTAGATTAGGAGGCCTGTAGCAGAGGGCTACCACCAGTGGCTCACTATGTAGGTTAACCTGTACTCAAATTGTTTCTGTTTTACTATTAGAAATTGTTTCTGGGGTTATGCTGTGAGCAGCGTAATTGTTTGATACAAAGAGTGCAACACCTCCTCCTCTGGAATCAATTCTGTTTTTACAAAACTTTTAATACCCCTGGATCTTGGTGTTCCATTCATGTCCTGTAAACCAGGTTTCTGTGACTCCACAGATGGTCACGTTGTCTTTAGCCGGGATATATTTCAATTATTTTATTTTATTAGATAAACTGCATGTGTTTACTAGCATAGTGGTTACAGATCCTACATCGTTACTTGCTATTCTGTTTAAGTGTTGTTTTTTCCTAGAGTCACAATTAGGGTTTTCAATAGGCTGACGGCTGGTTTTAGGAGGGCAAGGTAGACAGTGCCCTTCCCCTAGGAATGTTGGTTTAAAGTCCTATCAATAAAGTCTGTAATATGCTTACCCAGTAATTGAACTACCCCACCTGCTTAGGTGAAGTCCATCCCAGGAGAATAACTCTTCACGATCGGAGAACTCCTTCCAGCGTGTAATGCAAGATATGTTTTGTTTTAGTGTCCGTTTCCGCATCCCTTCATTTATAGCTTTAATTTTCGAGGTATGAAAGTCTGACGCTTTGGGAATTGGTAAAATTTCAGATAAGACAGGGACACAGTCTTAACTATATTAATTTATTAGTGAGTGCCACAAAATCATGTTTAATACTACCTTCTGGATCTCTGAAAATATTATTCGCTCCAATATGTACGATAACCAAAGGGTTGGGCTCTGTGTTGTTTAATATGTTAGTGGACATCTTAGCTATATCCACTACTTTCGCCCCTCCAAAGCTAGATAGAGTTCTAGAAGTTTTATCTGGATTGCACACTGCCCTGTCAAGGTGTTTAATGATTGAATCCCCTAATACTACTACTTCCCTCCTGACTACCAGATTTACAGGTTCTGGGGCTGAGGGCAGGTTAGGATTGCTATCTATTACTATTGCTGGATGAATATTAATAAAAGTGGGGCTGATTATTTCGGATTCCAGTATATCTGAGGCTAGGATATCAAAACTATTACACAGGGGAAGATTAAATGTGTTCACTTTGTTCCCTTTTTTTTTTTTTGCACTTGAGAGTTTTGTACTGTATACTACTCATTGCTTAGGTTTGAAGAGGAATCTTCATCTCTTGCCCTTTTTTTGTTAGCCGGCTGGTAGGTTGGGAGGGTTTCAGATGGATTTAGGGTTGTGACATCAGAGTTGCTAAGATTAAGTGAGGAGGCAGGGGACACCATTAGCAGGCTTGGTTCAAAATTTATTACATTTTGGCCTGCGTTTAACTTTGAGGCCATTTGTTTTTGGCTCGTTTCCAGAAGTTCTAGCCTTTAACTAAATAAACTAATTTCTCTGAGAAGTTCCTAGTTTTGCAGGCATTTGGAGCACTTGTATTCATGTTTGGGAATTATTTCCATGGTTAGATACATATTGCAAGCTGTACATTTAACACCTAGGTCTCCTTCAAGGGTCATTAAGGTATCCATCTTAGGCAGACCACAATATAAACAAAGAGAAGGTTGATATCAGTTCTCAGAAATCCCCTCTTACTTCGTGGGGCACTGTCTCTACAGAACTACCTACTCACACGTTACTCTCTGTGGGTCTTTAGATAGCCCTGTACCTTTCTGGCAAGTCTAATAGTCCTGTTGCCACATGGCACATGCAGACACATGCTAGACGCGCGTGTCTCTGCGTGCGTCTTAGTACACTGCCCTGCCCATGCTCGCAGTAGTGCTCCCCTTATTTAATGAAATGACCCGAAAGTATGCTTGGGGTCAAACACTACCTCAGGCTGCTCAGCATGTGTAAAAAATGCACAGATTAAAATTAATGTTTCATTTAGGTACCACTCATGCGTGGTTTTCTATGCTACAGCTATATTCTCCTCAGCTAAATGTAAGTGCCCCTGGACTTGGTTGTAGTGCGCTTGGTGGAGCCAAAAAACTACAGCCAACTCTTCCTGCTTCTTGAGGGCAGGTAGCAGGGCTCCAATACTGAAACAGTGGAAATAGCCCTTAGGTCAAGAGTTTGCAACAAAGCACGCTGCTGTTACAACAGCAGTTTAAAATAAATCATGTACAGCGCCCTGCGCACAGTAGTGCTCCCTTTATTAAATGAAATGACCCGGAAGTATCCAGAATGAATATGAGGCGCTAAAGGCACCAGGATTGCGAGGTGGAAAAAAAATAGCACAAAAACCTGACAGTGTCCCTTTAATATTTTTGTACCATCTATAATGTTTCAAATGATTGATTTTTACCTGATCCCTTGTAATTACTGTATCCCTTAATCTCATTTTCACCTGAGCAACTATCTCATCCAGGGGAACAATATATTTCATGGAGTTAGTGTCCTAATCCCATGGGAAAGCTAGATTCTTTGATAGTTTTAATTGTATTTGAAGTAAAGTTCATATGGTTGTATTTTAATTCCTCCTCCAAGCATTGCTTGGGAAGTCTGTGTTCTGGAAGGAGAAGAAATATTATTCTTCTCTCCATTGCTATTGTGGTAATTGAATATTGTTCCAGTTCCTTTTTGCATATTTCTGCCAGGACAGATTGCTGGACTTTTAGAATGTACCTATACGTTTTATTTATTTCAGTTTCTAAAGGTTTTATATCTGAAGGGGTCCACATTTCAGATGCATTCATAATACTGTTTTTTTTCTTTGCATTTATTACTTTCAGTAAGACCTTTAATTGTTCTTTGTCCAACCTTTGCACTGAAAATTTTAAATGCATTAAAATATATTTTAAGTTTTTGAGTCATTACATTTATTTGAGGAGTCTATGAGAAGTTTTGTGAACATCGTAACCCTAAATAATCATAAAATGTAGTCATTATTTTGTTTTTATCAACATATAGTGATGGTACTGTTTTACTTTTATTACCGAATATAACTAAATTGGTTTTATCTCTATAACTAAATTATTTTGTTCATATAAATTTGAAAAATTAGTCCATTTACGTTGCAACCCTAATAAAGAGATATATATTAATACAATATCATCCACGTATACTAAACAGGGTACCTTTGTTGAAAGTATAGAAGGGGAGTGAAAATCTAAATCTTCTAATTGTTGTAATATTGTATTTACATACAAATTAAACAAAAGTGAGGTCGAAAAGGCAGCCCTGTCAGACCTCCTCTTCAGTAAAATATAGTAGGTACTGAGACGGATCTTCCTGGGCTTAAAGTCTTCACCACTCATTCATACTGCTGGGTACTATGCTGGAGGCGCTAGGACCAAGCGGGAACCAAAAGTCTTCAGAGGGGTCAGCGCTGAGGTAGGACCACACATGCGTGGCACCGTGAGAATGACTTGCGCCTATGTGGGCTGTCTTGGCGCCAACCCCCTCCCCCAACCGCCTCAGTTCCTTTTTTCCCCGCTGTCGACTGCACTTCAGTGACAACATCGCTAATGCACCAGGAGTCAAAACTTCATGTCTATATGACAGCAGTATTAGTTGTTCAGTTTTGTTAGCTTTTCTTTATTATTTAACAAAAAAATAAATTTCTCTCAACCCTGCCATCGGCGGAGACGACCATGGACGGTCTCAGTGACGGTAGAGATGCTTCTTTAGACGGTTGCTCTGGTAGCGCAGCTGTGTCCGGTCCGCCACCCTCTCCAGAGGGACTGTCCAACCACAGACAGTCCGGTGTCCGGGAGGGAGGGAGGACAGTCTTCCCGGAAACACAAAAGAAGCGGCCTCATTCATAATCCAAGTCGGAAAACCCAGAGCTGCTCGGTGTCAAGCTCTTCCCCTTGCTGTCAGAAGAGGGAGAAACTGTACCGCTTGAGGTTGCCCTCTGTTATAATGTCAGGGAGTCCCACGTAGTAGAGAGCCCTTCAGGTGTCCTGGTGGTACCGCTCTCAATGGCCTAGACTCTCACCACCAGAGCCCTTCTCTGTCTGCTTGCAAGGTTTCCAGTGGACAGTTTCATCACTGGGCCACTCTTTTGGAGTGGTGAATTCAGTATTTTGGCTCGTTTGCCCTTGCCGGCAGTCCTGGTGCCAGGGCCTTAGCACCGGGGCTTTTGACTAGCATCTGCATTCAGTGCCTTCTCCAGTACCAACACTGTCAACGCTGATCCCGTGTACCTTCCTCCCTCACTCTGTTTTCATCCTGTTTTCCAGGGATGGCAGTTTTCCGTTATCGGGCTCTTTGGTACCATTGCAGTGGCGGGGTGTCCTGTGCCACTAATGTCACCATCTGCTTCAGTGCTGCGTACAGCGTCGGGGGACTTTGGTGCCGTGTACGCTTTCATTGGATATCGGTTTCCGATGTCTACATGTGGTGCCGTCAGCTTAGGTGCAGCACCGTCGACTACGGTGCCATGTAGAGCGCTGTCTGCTTTGGAGCTGCATGTGGCGCCATCTGCTTTGGTGTTTCGTGCGGCACCGTCGGCTTCGGTGTCATGTGTGGCACTGTCGTCTTCTGTGCCGCATGCAGCGTCGGAGTCTTCTTTGCCGGATTCGGTTCCTGTCTCCAGTCTCCTTTGCCCAGGTTCAGCCTTGCTGGGGCAATTCCTGTTATTTCTGGGGTGGCTGTGGAGCATGACAGGTCAGATCCTGACCTCATAATTTCTGACAATGGCAACAAAGACTTGTTTCTCAGCCTGGATGCAAATCCCTTGCTTCTAACCAAAACCCTGATTGAAGACCTGTCTTTCCAACGTAGAACCAGGGAGGCTTTCGCGGCTCTAATTTCTTCATATTCCTAACATTCCAAAGACCCTTTTGCCATAGGCCAAAAGGATGTCTCTCCAAAGGGGAGACCCTTCTTAGCTTCACAACCCATCACAAAAGCTATGGTTGACCTTGCTGAGAATGACAAGGCTGTTCTCCCTCAGGAGTCTACAGCTCGTCCTATCTTTTAGGAAGCTTGTAAGATTTGACACCTTGGGGAAATGAGCATTCGCTGCTGCAGTCCTGGGCATGCGTATTGCAAGTTATCGGGGACATTTTTCCCTATATGATTACGTCCTTTAGAACTCCCTCAAGGCCTTGCTGGAGAATCTGCCAGAGCCTGACTCCAAATGGAGCTTCTGCACATTATTTCCCGTGGTATAGAGTCCAATAGCCATCAGCTCAAAGCCTCAATGGATGATGACAACACTGCCTCCAGGGAAGCTGCTGTTGGGATCTGTGTCAGGTGACATGCCTGGCTTAGAACATCAGGATTTTTTCTGATGCTTATCAGCAGGTCCTTCAGCCACAAAGAAAATGCAGCAGAAGGCACAAGGCCTGAAAGTGCCACATGCCATCCTCTGAGACATTGGCACGAGTCCCACCCCAACTGCCGAGGTGGAACGTCCTCTGCGGTGGGAGGTTGACTGACTTTTCAGCCAGTGGCAGTCTATGACAACAAACAAGTGAGTCCCCCAGATTTTCAAGGAGGGGTACTCTCAACCTGTCGGAGATTCCCTCCCAACTTTCCAACCTAGCATCAGGATGGTCTCCCCACTTCACGGTCAGACCTTCTCACTTCAGAGATTCAGGGAAAGGAATACAGGGTTCTACTCCCATTTTTTTCTGGTCCCAAAGAAAACAGGCATCATGCGACCTATTTTCAATCCCAGAAAGCTGAACAAGTATTTGTTCAGGGAGAAGTTCAGGATGGTCCTCTTAGGGACTGTTCTACCACTTCTCCAGCAGCACGACTAATTTGCATCCCTGGACACGAGACACTTACCAACATGTTCCAGTACACCCAAGTCAATGCCGGTTCCTCCGCCTTGGGTCGACACTTCCAGTCCTGCCCTTTGGACTCTCCTCAGCACCTCGAGTCCTTACATAGTGTTTTGCTGTGCTCACCGCACACCTTCGAAAACTGGGTGTCCAAGTCTTTTCCTACCTGGGCGATTGGTTCCTCGCTAGTCGGTCAAGAGAACAGACTCGAGGCAGTCTCTGCATCATCTCATTTCCTCACCTCCATGGGAGCATTGCTGAACCTGAAAAAGTCACAGCTTCAAGCCTTTCTTTTTTTTTTTTTTAAATTCAAGTTTATTGACAATATTTAGGTACAATCTCTCGTTCAAATTAATTAGCATTCCATCAGAAATACTCCTTTCAATACATTTGTTATTATCACTTATACAGTAAGTCTCAGTCCACATTTAGTATTCAAATTCAATGGGCTAATATAATCCTATACTCCTATGTAGGAAGGGCTTCAGACCTGCTCAAGCTGTTCCTGCTTTCCTGTGAATCTCCTTCAAGCAATGAACTAGGCCTCTATTCCCCCCCTTCTCCTTCCAAGTAGGCTCTCCGATCATCCCCCGGGCCCCACTTCAGATGGCTCTTTTGACTCTACAATGTGATGTGACTAGCTATTACTTCCTTGTTTTGCGGTTCGCCACAACTCCCATCTAGTCCATCTCCTCAAGTGTATTGGGGTTCTGTTATTGATTTTATATGTGAGTTCCTTCAAGTCTGCTATGGTGTTCACTATTGATATCCACTCCTCTGTGATGGGAGGGGTGGGAGAGAGCCATTTCCTCATGATGGCCTTGTGTGCTGCGGTAGTCAGAATGGACCACAAGTACTGTGCATCCGGGCCCCATATCTCTTTAGGCGGCAGTCCCAGGATCAGTTCTGGCCACTCTAACCTACTCTGCACTGAAAATAGCTCAGAGATTACCCTCTTAATATCTTCCCAGAAATTCAGTAATACCTCACAGGTCCAGAAAATATGTAAATGGTCTACTTGCGCCTGAGCGTAACCTCCAGCACCGGACTGGTAGCTCGATTTTTTACTTATTATTTGGGGAGTAAGGAAATATCTGACCTTCACTCCATGTGAATTCTTGCCAGTGTGGAGATTGAGTTGTGCATCTAGTCAGGAAGAAAATTTTCTCCCAATCTGACTCACCCAGCCTCTGTGCAGTGTCTTGTATCCATTTACTCTTGATGTTAGTTAACGCATCCTCCTTTAAGTTTGATAGGGCTTTGTAAAGTTGGGAGATCATTCCTCTCTGACTAGTGACTGTCACTCCCTTCTGTATGACCTCTAGTAAGCTCCTCGCCCTGTCTGGGTTCACGTCCTTTTTCTTTAGCCTAGATATATAGTTTCTAGCTTGTAAATACCTGAAGTGGTCCAAGTTCTGTAGATTATAACTATTTTTAAGGGAGGCAAAATCTAATAAGGATTCACCTTGACAGTATTTGGAGAGGAACCTGAGACCCTGGGCATCCCAGGTCTAGAACCTTTTATCTAGCTGTCCCGGGATGAAATCTGGGTCCTGAAATAGTCTCCTCAGAGGCCAAAGTGAGTTTCTGAGGTTGAATTTTTGCCATAATCTATGTAGTGCTCTAGTTGTATCCCTAACCGATGACAGTTGTGAAGGGGACTCCCTGTTTGGGGTGCGTGCTGTTAAGGCGTGGTCCAGGGATTGTGAGCCCCTTCCCTCTCCCTCTCCCTTTTCCATGAGTTTCCATGCCGTAGAGGCACTGGGGTTGGACCAGATCATAGCGTATTTTAATTGGGCTGCCAAGTAGTAGTCTTCTAGATCCGGAAGAGACTGCCCCCCCTTGCCCCGATGCGTTTGAAGTATCCTTAAATTAATCCTAGGTTTTTTAGAGTTCCATAAGAATTTAGTTATCATTTTATTCCATACCTGAAAAATCCCCCTGCGTATGTAGAGGGGTATACTTTGAAATAAGTAAAGAAATTTTGGGAGTACATTCATGCGCAGTGTTTGTATCTTTGAGTACATTGGAAAGTTTAACAGTGACCATCGCTCGAAGTCTTTCTGGAGGGTGGATATTAATGGAGAGTAATTCGCCTGGAACAGCTGGGAAAACTGTTTTGTGATGTAAGTCCCCAAGTATTTCAGCTTTTTGGCCTTCCAATTTAGAGGGAAGAGATCTCAGGATTAGGTTTGTAATTGAAGGTAAGAACTGCTGTCTTATTTTTATTAAGAGAGTAGCCCGCATGGCTACCAAATTCTTGAAGTATTGACCAGACCTTTTTTATGGATTGGTTGGGGAGTGTAAGGCTGAGGAGGACATCATCTGCGTAGAGGGAGATTTTCTTCTGAAAATTATCCGTCTGCACCCCCGCTACCTCCTCCGCCCTCCTCACTGTCTCTGCCAGTGGTTCAATATAAAGAGCGAACAAGAGCGGTGATAGTGGGCATCCTTGACGAGTGCCTCTTCCTAGATCGAATCTGTCAGAGATTCCTCCATTCACCCTAACATAAGCCTGCGGTTTATAATAAATTGCCCGGACAACATTTATAAATGAGGGGGGGAAACCTCTGTGCTCCAAGACAGCAAAGAGAAAGCTCCATGATACTTTATCAAAAGCTTTTTCAGCGTCTAAACTCATGAGGCACGCTGAGTTTTTGATCTCTGAATAGTGTCTATTAAGTTTATCACGCTCTAAGCATGTCTGGAGCCTGGCCAATAGGCCGAATCCTGTTTGATCAAGTGTATTAGTTTAGGTAATATCCTATTTAAGCGCGTTGCAATTATTGCTGTAAATATTTTATAATCCGTGTTTAATAGGGAAATGGGGCGGTATGATTCTCAGTATGCCGGATCTTTACCTTCTTTATGGACCACTGAGATCGTGGCATATTGCCAAGAGGGGGGGTTTGGCTCCTCCCCTGTCCACACCGCCTCGAATACCTCTGTTAGAAGAGGGGAAATCTCACCTTCAAAAGTCTTATAGAATTCCGCACCAAATCCATCAGGACCAGGGCATTTAGCTGTTTTCAGGTTTTTTATTGTATGTTTTAATTCAGAGGCAGTTATTGGGCTGATGAGTGCTTTCGATTCCTGTGGGGAGAGAGGAGGGAGAGGAACCGTCTCCAAGTAACTCTTTTTCTCTTGAGGGGAGGTCCTCTCTTGAGTCGAGTATAGTTTAATGTAGTAGGCCCTAAAGGCCTTCATTATTTGCGAGGCTTGAGTGGTCTCTTTATTGCTATCTTTTGATTTTATTTTAGTGATGGTCGCCTTCGCTATGTTTTGCCTAAGTCTAAAGGCTAATAGTTTTGTTCCTCTCGGCCACCTTCAGTAGTATTTTTGCTTTAGATAAAACAGGGCTTTCTATTTCAGTGTTTTGTATTTTTGAAGGTGCTGCCTACATTCTTTAATGCTTTCTGCTCTGTCTGGATCCCATTTAATTTTCTGCTGCCTTTCCTAACCCTGAATTTGGGAGTTTAGCTCTTTCTGTCTTTGGGCCGTAATCCTTTTTTTGTGTGTGGCTATCTGAATCAATTTACCCCGTGTCATCGCTTTCAAAGAATCCCACAATATCTGTGGGGATATGCCCGGCGTCTTATTTTCCTCTAGCGATTTTTTGAGGAACTGTTTAAGCTCCTCTGTTGTTTCTTTGTTTTTGAGTAGGGAGGTGTTCAGCCTCCAGAGAGTTTTTTTCTTAGCGAGACCCAGGTTTATCTCAACAAACGGGAGAGTGATCCGACAAAATTGATGTTTCCACCCACATCGAGGTATAGAGAGGAAGGTCTCTTGCAAAGGCAAAAAACATATCCAATCTCGAGTATATACGGAATCTCGGGGAGTAACATGTAAACTCCCTAGCTGTCGGGTATCTCTCCCTCCAAACATCCACCAGCCCAAGCTGCCGGGTGAGCGCCGTGAAGGCTTTGGCCTTACTTATTTCGGGTCTGGGAATTTGAGATGTGGTATCCAGTCCTCTATTGAGGATTATGTTCCAATCCCCACCCATAATTGCTATACCCTCTGCTTTTTCTGCCATCAGTTGCAGAAGGGCGGAGTAAGATGAGATCGGAGAACCCGGCGGAACATACACGTTAATCAGTGTGATTACCTGCTCTTGCAGTGTTCCTATTATTATTATGAATCTCGCTGCTGGATCCCGAATCACCTCCCTCACCTGCAGGGGGAATCCAGACGAGAGAAGAATCGCCACCCCCCCTTTTCCTCCCATTTGTCAAGGAGGAGTGAAATACATGAGGAAAAGCTGGGCACTTCAATTTCAGTGCCTTCCTGGGGGTGAGGTGAGTCTCCTGGAGGAAGGCCACCTCACACCTCTGGGCTCCCAGATATCTCTGGAGTTTCTTCCTCTTAATCGGACTTGAGCAGCCGCTCAGTTGAAGGAGATTACCCTTGTACAATGATTATTCATCATTACAATTTCTCTGAAACTTACATTCTGCCCAGCGTGACACTGTAATTCTAATGAAAGACTTTAGAAATTTGTATGTACCTTGCCATATTCTTAACCAAAGAAACTCAAAACAAGACAACTTATCTTTTAACTTTAACATGAAATACTTCAACCATTTAACTTTTTGCTTCGGCATAATCCAATTTCTAGCCATAAGCAACCTGAATGTATTAACACCTGTGGCAACAATATTCCTGAGCCACAAAGTTCTATCTATGTGTATTTGACTTCCAAGGTGTGGCTGAGCGTAAAAACTCAGGGGAGGAAATAGCGTCCTTACTGGACCTATTGGGGAGCTCTGTGGTGCAATGAGGTTCCCCTTTTGCCACCTCATATGTTCTTTATTGTGGCTATCCTCTTGCCGGCCACCTTTCTGGAATACCCTCATGTCAAACGCCCAATCCCCCTCTCCCTTAGTGTTCCTTTGGTTCGGGGGGGGGGGGACCAGCCAAAAGCTATTTAATCGCCCTCAGTCCGTGGGGCAAGGGTTTCTTCATCTTCCCCTCCCCTCATCTCTTTTTTCTCCCCTTCACCCACCTCCTGCCTGTCCTCTTTCTTCCTTTCCTTTATTTCCACGCTCCCCCTTCTCATTGCCTGTGCAGGGCAAAATCCAGGTTCTTTGGGCTCTCCAGAGAGCTCGCTTATTTGTTTATTTTATCTTTTGTTGCACGGGCAAGTGCATCAAAACGCTCCAACCTGTTTTCAGGTACGATCCTATCTTCAGAAGTCTAGGTCTGCCCAATTCAGCATGGACCACATATATCCGAGGTCTGAGTATGCTCGGAATTGGAGAGTATTTCTCTGGCTGGGAGAACCCAAATTTCTACAGTATCTTTAGAAATTCAAAATATTATCTCTTCTGATCTCCACTTTTGGACCTCTCGGGGAATACCAAATTTTATATTTGCAAGGGACACTAGGCTGGCCCCGATTCAGGACAGGTCATCTCTTTTACCAGTCGTTCCGCCCACCAGCTCAGGGAGGGACCGGATCGTCTTATTTTTACTAAAATATCTGAGGCTTACGTGTTTGCTCATGTATAACCCATCACTTTCTCCTACAATCGGAGCCCGCCTATCCCCTGGGCATCCTCCTCTCCCCCCCTCTCCCTTTGTCTGTGTATGGGTTCCATAAAGTATCCCGGGTCCATTTCCCGGCCCTTTAGTGGCCCCAACACCAACAAACAGAGGGGTCCTCTGTTCCTCTTCTTTCCTTCAGCTGGGGAAACAAGTCGGGGTGTTGATGGGACACCCCGTAGCTGGTACGGAAACAAGTAACCAGTGTCCTCCCCCCATCCCCCTTTCTCTGGGTCCCGCTCTTGTGTTTATAATAAAGGTCCTTGACCCAAAGTCTTTCTACCCCTTTCTAGACGTCCCAACAAAATCTTCGGTCTGAGCTCATTGACGTCCACTTTAAATCGCTGGGCTCGAGGACATGGTGAGAATCTCTGCAGGTGCCAATCCCTGCCTGACCCCGACTCTCTGAATAGCACTAAGTCAAATTCTGATCAAAGGGATCTTATACTTAACAATGTCTAGGCTGGTCCAAGTTATTTGCCCATAGAGATTAACAGGAATGTAATGGGCCAGTAGTGTGTCCGGCTGTACCTTCGAGGTTGGCCAGGCTCCTCTCTCCCACCATCCCAGTGTTACAGTATTTCTATTATTTAAGTAGCGAGTCAACTCTAAGGTCTCCCGGGCCATGAGGGGGGCAGGATCTGCACCCGAGCCATATAAGGAATCCATGTCCACAAGGCCACCTTTGTATTCGCATGATTCGAGCTAGTGCAGGAGGCTTTTATTCCCCATCTGCCTCGTGGGCGTGTGCCTGGCAACGAGAAAACTGCTAGGGGCGTGTCTAAATTACCTGGAGTGGGTTTCTGACGTTCAGAAGCTCCCGAAGCTCGCATTCAGCAGCTTTTTTTTTTCCTTTAGGCTCAGATCTTCGAAAACAGGAAAGGGCGCCTGTACCCAGGCGACCAGAAGGCCTCGGACCTCCAATCGATTTCAAGACTGTCAGGAGGTCAGCTCGCACACCTCGCCCGCTCGATTGGCCTATGTCCTTACGCTCAATGGTGCGTTAGGGCTCACCCTCTAGTCGCCTGGCAGGGTGGATAGCAATGCTGAGCCTTCCACGCCTCCCCCACCACAAACCCGAGTCTCACTCTGATCAGCCGCTAGGCACACAGGAGTCCCGATGGGGAAGGGGCAAGCAGAGACTGAACGGAGCAACCAGCGGAAGTAAAATGAGAATAAACCCCTTCAATCCCCGACCCCCGCCTCCTAAGACCCAAACTCCTACCCAATCCCATCCAAACCTGGTTGCGGTCTAGGCCAGTACAGTCTTGATCCGAGAGGATAGAAGTCCCAGCACAGTTTAAGAGGGAAGAGAGAGCAAGAGTTCAGTTAGTCCCTCCACTGCCATTTTTCATCACGGGCTATGCGCTTGTTCCGGTAACCCCTCTTCTCGGGCATACGATTCTTCTTCCATTTGGTGATCTGGGGACTATAAATATTGTGTAGTTTTGTCTATCGAGGAAGTCTCCCCGTACTTGCGGATCATCTTAGCAATGTCGGCTCGCAGCGTTGTCCTGGGGTTACGCTGTGTGGAATTCGTCTTCGTAGTTCCCTTCTGTGCTATGACCCAAGCGGAGGCTATCAGGTCCTTTTCCAGTTTTTCCTTCAGCTAGGAGGAACATGAATACCAAGACTTTCAAGGTAGGTCGAGGCCTCCAGGAGATCTTTAAAGATTTTATTTCCTTGCTGTGTGAGCACCTTAATTCTGGCAGGATGTAGGATCTGAGCCTTGATGCCTTTCAACCTGAGCTGTTTAATTATGGGCCAGAGCGTCTTTCGCGCCTCCTGGACATCAGACGTGTGATCATTATCATAAATTATTTTATGGTCTAGGTACTTGACGTTTTTTTGCTGCCAGGCCCTTCTCAGGATGTCCTCTTTTCTGCTGTATGAAGCCATTCTAACAATGAAGGAACGAGGTCTCGCTTCCGGATTTCTGGGTCGGGGTACTAGCGAGCGGTGGGCCCGGTCTATTTCCAAATCTAGTTCTGCCGGTAGCTTCAGAGAACTTCGTAAAAGAGCTTGGATAAAAGTTATGTTATCCGTTTCCTTCTCCTCCAAACCCTCCGGAACCCCGTAGATACGGATATTCTGCCTCCTACTTCTCCCCTCCAGGTCGTCCAGTCTTCGGTTGATCTCTCGTTCCCTGGCCAAGAGGTACATCATCAGGCGGTCCTGCCTGTCCGATTGCTCCATAGTTTGTGTTAATCCGAGCTCCAATTGCTCTGCCTTATGATCGATCGATTAAAGTCTGATCGAGCCTCTGAGTGTGTTGTCAATCTTGGCAACTGTTCGGGCCGTTGTTTTATCATTTGGATTATGTCTTCTATGGAGGGTCGTGTGCTGAGGTGAGGCCTGGAGTGGGTCTGAGGACGCGTCTCTCGTCTCCGGAATTTCCTCGATGTCAGCCTGTATCATCTCCCTTAATTTTTGCATGGGAGTAACTAGGAGTTTTCCCGGTTTGTTCCTCTTCTGTTTGGCTGGAGATGCCATTCTAAGAGGGTCGATTTGTTTGGATTTTCTTGTGGGGGATCAGAGAGCTCAGCAACTAAGGCACCATTCCAGACGGTGACGTCACCGGAAGTCCAGCTTCAAGCCTTTCAACAGCTCTTCTTCATAGGAGCCCTCCTGGACACCTTCTTCGAGGTCTCCCTTTTGCCCTGCCGGAGCCACAGAATACCATCACCATGGATGCATCCCTGCTGTGGGGGGGGCCTCACTCCCAGGATCTCTGCACTCAAGGAGTGTGGACTCTGGACGAATCTCATCTGCACATCAGTGTTTTGAAGATAACAGTCCTGTTCGCTTTTCAAGCCCTAGAGAAGTCCTCTGTCACAAAATAATCCTTCTTCAGACAGACAACAAAGCTGTGATGAGCTGCATCAACAAGCAGGGAGGAGTGCACTCCTACCCCCTCTGCAGGTAAGCGATGAAGGGATGGGAGTGGTATCTGGAACGCACGCTCTGGCCCAAACAGTTTACTTTCCAGGAACACAGAACAATCTAGTGGACCACCTCAGCAGGGCGGAGGCAGATCCCTGCAAATTGTTGTTCACACAAGACATCGTGCAGTCGCTATTCAAGAGTGGGGCAAACCAGACCTGGAACTTTCTGCATCCCCACTCAACGCAAAACTGCCTCTATTCTGCTCCAGAAATCTAGGACCTGGCATTTTCTGTCAGGATGCATTCAGACTGCAGTGGACAAGATGCTTTCTGTACGTATTTCCTCCTCTTCCATTGGTTCAGTGGGTGCTGCTCAAATTGGAGGCATGGGGGGCAGGATGATTCTAATCACTCCATTCTGGCCTCAACAGATATGGTTTCCATTGATCAACAAATTGTTGGAGGTCCCCCAGGCAACTTCCCCTGCAAATGGACCTCCTGACGCAGGGATGTCTGGCCATCCCAACCTGCGCTCCCTTCATCTCCATGCCTGGCTCCTAGGAGATAAAGGTGGGTTAGTTCAAGGTTCCTCCGAGAATATCAGAAATCCTCTTGGTGCGTAAGCCCTCTACTAGGAAGACTTACAAGGCTAAATGGAAATGCTTTTTGATTTGGTGTGCTAAATCCCTTCTGGACCTATTCTACTGCCCTCCAAATAACGTGTTGGGAGTTCCTCTTTGATCTGTCAAGTGCAAGACTGCAGTACTTGACGGTGAAGGTACACCTATGCGCGATTTCCACCTATCATGAGCCAGTACAGAACATGATACCAGTTTAGTTACCCCTAGTCAAGAGGTTCCTCAAGGATTCCTACACACTAAGCCCTCCGTAAGGAGACCGGTTGCCGCATGGGACATTAACCTAGTGCTAGATATGCTCACTCGTAAACCCTTTGAGTCTTTAGCCACCTGTAACTTGGAAGTTCCTGACCTGGAAGACTGCCTTCCTAGTGGCCATTGCTTCTGCTCGCAGGGTCTCTGAGATGTATGCCTTGGTTACAGACCCTCAATATACAGTGCTTCACAAGGACAAGGTGGTACTTCATACTCACCCCAAGTTCCTACCTGGGGTGGTTTCGGAGTTTCACCTCAATCAGCCCTTGGTTCTCCACTCTTATATTTTGCTAACTTCCAGAATGAAGGGAAATGCACCCTTCACTCCATGAATGTTAAGAGGGCTTTACGATTCTACATCTACAGAATGGGGAGAGTCGTAAAACCAAGCAAATCCGCTTTAACACACAGGTTTCTGTAATAGAATGACCGTTACAGAAACAGCATACCGTTACCTCCCTTGCCATGTAAAGTGCATCTGTTCTGCTCCTTCGGTGAACGTGATTCATCCTGATGTGTTCCATTTTATCCTGCCATGTAAAACCGCCATTCCAGTAGCAGTTCAGAATTCTCGGGTCAAGGCCATCAAGCAACAAGCTCCGTGGGGAGCCAAAATTAAAAAATTCAAAATGGAGGCAGGGGTTTGCTGGAATACTTGCAGAGTGTAAAGTGAACACAGGACGGAACAGAGTACAACGGCACCACACAGGTAATGCTCATTCTGTTATATAAACCTGTGTGTTAAAGCACCTTTTGTATCATTCAGCATGGCCCGGCTGGGACAGCCAGTTGTTATTAGATGCATTTCTGCATGGATTGTGGTATGCCTTCGCCATTGCTGTTCAGTGGCGCAAGTCAAGTTCGAAGGCTGAGTATACGCCCACTCTACCAGAGCGGTGGCGGCTTCCCTGACGGAAATCTGTAAGGTGCCCATTGCAGATATCTGCAGAGCGGCTACTTGGAGCTTGGTTTATACTTTTGTGAAGCACTACACTCTACATGTACATGCTAGACAACACACTTCCTTGGGCAGGGCAATCCTTAATGGACTTCTGTCCTGAGCGAGCTCGGTCTCCTGATGCCCTACTCGTGGGGGAGGAGGGATTGGTTGTAGCTTGGTACTCACCCAGCAGTATGAATGAGTGGTGAAGACTTTAAGTCTAGGAAGATGAGGCAATTACGTACCTTCCGAAAATCTTGCTCTTCTTGGTCAAGTCTTCACCACTCATTCATATGCCCGCCCACCATCCCCCGAGCTTGCTCATCCTGTTTCTGGTTTTCACACCCTCGTTAGTCTGGGCTATGAAGACACTGTTGAGTTGACCCTTTTGACATGGGTCCACAGGGCTATCTTATGCCCAGTTTAGGTTAGGAGTTTCCTAGGTTAGTTTACGCTGCACCTCCTCTGTCAAAATGGTACTGAGGCAGTTGGAGGAGTCGACGCTAAGATGGCCTACACAGGCGCAAGTCAGTTTTGCGGTGCAGCGCATGTGCGGTCCTACCACAGTGCCGACCCCTCTGAAGATGTTTGACTCCCGCTGGGTCCTAGCACCTCTGGCATAGTACCCAGCAGTATGAATGAGTGGTGAAGACTTGCCCAAGAAGATCAAGAATTACGGTAGGTACGTAATTTCCATTTATGCTGCCAATGTGTGCATGGTGCCTTACAGCTGTACCATTGCCCCCAGAAGTTGTGTTTTTTCCCCGCTTGGGTCCTAGTGCCTCTGGTCCTAAGACCAGAGTGTGTGACCCTACAGAGGAGATGTTCTAGAGAAGATCAAGAGTTACCATAAGTATCTTTCCTTTCTTCTGGTAAAATTAAG
The DNA here is from genome assembly GCA_016271365.2 of Neoceratodus forsteri. Classification (NCBI taxonomy): domain Eukaryota; kingdom Metazoa; phylum Chordata; order Ceratodontiformes; family Ceratodontidae; genus Neoceratodus; species Neoceratodus forsteri. The sequence continues at coordinate 1,531,390,469 of CM057455.1, forward strand.
GCTAGAAAATCCAATTATGGAAAACTGGTGGAGAGATTCTTCAGTGTAGCAACTGCCTTTAAACAGTGAGAAAAATTAGAGGGGAGCAGACTGTCACACATGTAGAGTTCATCTGCATCATTGAAGTCAGAGCCAACATTACCCATGCACTGCTGTCTTAGTCTGGTGACTAGCGTTGAAAGGGAATGTACACACAAGTAAAAGAATGCTAGAAACATGAATGGGAATCGCTACATTTAGGACTTTATTTCCTACAGTTATATGCAGCCAGACTTACGGGTGGAGTCATAAATATCTAAAGGAACTTGTGATACGTTATTGAGAGGGTAATGTGTTTCTTTTTTATTAGAAGTCTGTATTCATATTTTTTTAGATTGGCATTTGGGGAAATGTTTTCTCCCTTACAGGCATGTATTGGGAGTACACTGTATTGAAGCTGCTCATGGTTCCAGCAATAAAAACTGGGTTTCTGATAGTCTGAGTGTATTTACGTATTTATTGTAATAGTTTTACCAGGTAAACATACAGAGATGAAGAAGACAAATCTTGCTTGCCGGGGGGGGGGGACAAGGGACAGTCAGGATAAAGAAATGAAATACATTTAAGTAGCTATACATATGCAATAACGGGTACTACAATTAAAGATTGCACCCCAAAGTCAGTGTCGTGTTTACTTAAAAAAAAAAGTTATGGCCGTGACAGCAAAGAATGGTGTAAAAATATAACTGGCTGGAGCAACAAAGTCTGCTATTGGACTCCCAGGTTTCAGGGTTTTTGTGCAAGACTGGGAATCCAGTCAGAGGATTAATGAGAGTATCATGGAGGTCTAGCACTCGTCTCCCAGGGAGGGAGGGAGGCTGTGGACCAGCTGGAGAAGGGGTGCAGCCTTAACTACCCCAGTAGTCATGATGGAGAAGGGGGTGGTTAATAGTACACAGATGATAATGCATGTTCTCACATTTGCTAATAGTGATGTACAATGCATTATGGATGGGTTGGGTATGAACTGTTGCTTGCATTTGGTTTTTCATGTATAGTCTAATTTCTGTTTTTTTCCCCTTGTACACAGCTCAGAGGAATGGATTTCAGCGCCACTGAAGAAACAACAGTCAATGGAAACAAATGGAACATCAAGAAAGAGAAAGTCTTCAAATACATAGAGTTTTGGACTGATTTTAGTTATTAAGTAATTGAAAGTTTATTGGAAAAGTATGTAAATACGTTAATTAAACAATTGTTCTATGGTTCTTGCTGAAAAATTTTTATACGGACAGAAGTCATAAGTGTAGGCCTGTTGGATGTTGCTACTTTCCTTGATATTATTTAAATTTTGCAGCTTCGTTTTTGTATATTTAATTTTCTGAGTTTTATTTCTAAAAATTTCTGAATAGTTTACAGGACTCTGTTCTTTAAATCAGAAATAAAATTCAAGATATTGCTCATTTTCCTAACAAAAAAGAAACTCTGGTCTTGTCTTATTGTCATCAATTTTGTGTACAGCAGCAAAATATCATTTATTCTATTGACGAGACGGTTAGTCATGCATTGGATAATGGCATCCCTGTAGACATAGGCCACCTGGATCTTAATAACATCTTTGATATTTTTCACACAAGGGGTTAGTCACAGAACTATTTGTCTGTGGGAATGAGTTGTCATTACCAGTTGGAAAACTAGCTGGCTTTCTGATAGGAGCCAAAGGCTTAGAATTAACTGTTTTATCTGCAGAAATGGACCAGTGAAAAGTAGCATCTGCAGGGAGTGCTGTACAGGTTCTGTGTTGTTTAAGCTATATATCAGTGATATGAAAAGTACACTGAAAACTGAAACACCTAGTTTGCAGACGACACTACTTTGGAGGGGCTGGTCCAAACACAAGAACGCAGTCTGTCTCATTGCAGAGACCATGATCGAGTCTTCCTGGACAAGCAAATGGGCATGTGTTTTAATCATTACAAGTATCTGGTTATGCACTTCGAAAGAATTGTTCATCCACACTGTCTGACAGGTTTCTTGCCGCTTTAAATCTTGCCGGCAGGTCTTAAAGCTGGCTCCTCCCACCCACCCGGGTGGTAAAACTCTCAGCTCCGTCCCATGACACCAGATCTTCCTTACCGCTTGGAAGCTCAGGTTCCCTCCTTAAAGCTCTGCGTGATAGACTGGATCCTAATTCTTCGGTTCGCCCAAAACTCATTTTAAAATTTTCAAGACTTCGGTCATCTTTTTCCGTCGTGGCTGCAATGGACAGATCGACTCCCGGTTTTCGGCGGTGCCCTTGTGGTCAGAAGATGTCCAGGACGGACCCGCACTCCATGTGCATCTATTGCCTTGGCCTAGAACACGACCCGCAGGCCTGCAAGTCATGCTGTTCGTTCTCGGTCAGCGTCCTGGAGGACCGCACTGCCCGGTTAAAGCTATGGCGCCCCGAGAAGCACTACCCACTGGTAAAGTCGAAGGAGGCCCGCTGGGCGGTTACCGTGGCGGCTGGCTCGGCTGAGCAGCTCGAGCAGATGATCGCCCTCGAGGAGGAGGCGGCCCAGGCCACATCTTCCTCCTCGGTCGCGGCATTTATCCCGCTCTCTTTGGGTACCTCGTATTCAGCTTCGTTCAAGGAGCTTTGCCAGTCCCTTTCCATGATTGGAGAGGGGCCATCGGGACATTCTTCTTGGTCCAAAAAGAAGGATTCTAAGGGTAAGTCCCATCGTCGGCGTTCGTGGGAGCGGGAGAGGTCCCCTTCCACGGACAGCCGACTGTCTACTTCGGTCGAGGTTGCGGCTAAGGCCACTGGCTTCATGGCGTCCCCGTCAGGCCAGCCAGCTGAGACTCCTGTCGACGCGGTCGAGATTTTTCTCGACCCGTCGGACGGGCTGTCGACTGGTGAAGCCGACAACCCTTCTTCGCCGGTTCCCCCGGTGGAGACCGAGGATCTGCCTGCGCCCCCGGTGCAGCAGTCCCCAGTTAAGGTGTCCGAACCGAGGGAAGAGCGGGTGTCCCCCGCTCCTTCCCAGGCCCGTCCTCAGAAACACCAAGGATCTCTGTCTCAGACTTCTTCTCGGTCCAGCCGATCCCGCCGACATCGGCGGTCTCGGCACCGAGGTAAGTGGCACCGCCGCTTGTCCTCGTCTTCTTCCTCGAAAGAGGAGAGGCTTCAGCGCAAACTGCGTCAACGCTACGAGGACCTGATGTGGCAGCAGTTACTTTTGTCCGGGAGCAAGCCAAAGCCTTCCCCGGCCATCAAGTGGCTGTCACCTGAGGGGCCGAAGCAACCCCTCGCTGCAGTCGTGATGCCCAAGCCTGGGCCGGTTGTTCGGCCGAAACCTGCTGCCCCACTGATTGTGGTGGAATCTCCGCCTCCACAACCGAAATCAGGGGTGCCGACTAAGGACTCGCTGTCGGGTCAAGGCCTGCCCCACAGGTTGTCGGTCACCCTCACTCCCGACCGTCCTCGGCAGGTGGAGGGTGGCTCAGGCCCTAGGCAGCTCTTCGAGGACTCCTCGGAGTCCGACGACTCCTCCCTGTTCTCCAGGCCGGTTGACCTGGAGTCCTCTGGGGGCCAGTCACTGGACGAAAGCCCATCGTCCTTCATGGGTTTGCTTCAGCTCATCTCGGAGTTCACCGGGATGCAGCTCAAGCCCGTATCCAAACGGGCCAAGTATCCCCTGACGGAGATACTGGACCGAGGGGATTCACCCACGGAGGCCTTTCCGATGGCTGAGGCCATTGTAGGCCCAGCCTTGGAGCTTTGGCAGCAGCTTGCTTCCTATCCTGCGTCCTCGGCCAGGATGGCTAGGAAGTATGCAGTCCCTACCGGCTCTTTGCCCGGGTTTTCAGAACACCCCTTTGCCGAGGGGTTGGTCACTAACAGCGTTTTCCGGCATTCCAGGAACGCTAGGGACGTGGACAAGCCCCCCAACAAGGAGTCCAAAAAGCTGGACTATGCCGGGCGCAAGGTATACGCTGCGTCCTCCCTTGGCCTCCGCCAGGCCAGCTCGGCCATGCTGATGGCACACTTCTCCCACACCCTCATGGGCTCCCTGGATGAGGTGATCCCTCATCTCCCGGCAGACCTGCAAACCACGGTCCGGCAGGTTCGGGACCAGGGTAGGGCTGGCGAAGCAGCAGCTCCAAACAGCTCTGGACATAGGAGACTCCTGTGCCAGATCGGTTGCGGCCACGGTGGCCATGCGCCGCAGAGCATGGCTGAGGATATCCACCTTCACGGCAGATACCCAGCACAAATTGGCGGACGCCCCTTCTTGGGACCGACCTCTTGGCCCTGGAGTGGAAGGTCACCTCCAGCGGATCGAGAAGTCCAGTGCCACTCTGGACTCTGTCACCTCCGCCCAGAAGGACAAAGGCCACCCAGCAGCAGCACAAGTCCTTTCGTCCTCTGCGCCTGCGTGCACGTCTGGCCCAACAGCACCAGGACCAGCAGGCTTGTGCTTGGCATCCCAAACCCAAGCCCACGGCTTCCTCTAGTAGGAAGCAGGGAGGTAAAGGCTCAGGAGGTCCCTCAGCTGGTCCCTCCTCCAAGCCTGCCCAGTGACGGGTTGAGGGGTGTCACCCCCAGCCTCGTTACTCCCCCTTGGGTTCCACCCGTGGGGGGACGGCTCCGCCACTTCCTTTCCGCCTGGTCCGCTGTCACCACGGACCGCTGGGTGTTGGAGGTGGTAGGAAAGGGCCTGCCTCTAGAGTTTGAGCAGGCCCCACCCTTTGGAGACGTCGCCCCTCGGGGCCACGGGGTCCGCAGCCTTGCTGTCGCCCACCGAGCCAATATTGCCCTGCTCTCAAAAGAGGTGATCAGGAAGGTGGCAGATATCCCTCCAGACCCGGGGTTTGTGTCCAGGTGTTTCCTGGTTCCAAAACGGACGGGGGGCTGGCGCCCTATTCTCGACCTGCAAGACCTGAACAGGTTCCTAAGGTCTCGGAACTTCAGGATGGTCAGTCTGGCTCAGATTATCCCATCCTTGGAACGAAGCATGTGGTTCTGTTCCCTGGACATTCAGGACGCGTTCTTTCACGTCCCAATCCATCCGTCACATCAGAGATTCCTCCGCTTCAGAGCGGAGGGATTCCTGTACGAGTTCTGGGCCATGCCCTTTGGCCTCTCCCTAGCTCCCAGGGTCTTCACCAGATGCATGGCAGTGGTGACAGCATTCCTGCGGCGCCAGAGGGTCTGGGTATACCCCTACCTGGACGACTGGCTGATTGCAGCCCTCTCCAGAGCGGAGGTGGAGTGGTCCAGAGATCTGGCCCTCCAGGTTTGCTCTCAGATTGGCCTCCTCATCAACGAGGCCAAGTCGGAAGTCGTGGCAAAGCAGGTGATACATTCCATCGGGGCAGAGCTCGACTCTCTTCGAGCCAGAGCATGGCTCCCGGTGGACAGGGCCGAGGTTCTTTCCTCCTTTGCCCAATCATTTCAGGTTGGGCAGTCGCGCCCTGCCCAGGACTTCCTGCACCTCCTGGGCCTCATGGCGGCCTACACCAGCATGGTCTGTTGGGCCCGCTGGTACATGCGTCCCCTTCAATGGGGACTGGCCAGCCAGTGGTCACAGCACTTCGATCCGCTGGATCAGCTAGTGACTGTGAGCCAGGGGATGTAGAATGCTCTCCAGTGGTGGACTGTTCCGGCACATCTGCAGGAGGGCATCCCGTTTGTCCGCCCCGAGCCGACAGTCTCTCTATTGACCGATGCCTCTCTGATGGGTTGGGGTGCCCATCTGGGGGAGCACAGAGCACACGGCCTCTGGTCCCCTCAGGAGTCCCGATGCCACATCAACCTGCTGGAGCTTTGAGCAGCTCGTCTAGCCCTCACCGCCTTTGCTCCATTTCTACGGGGTCAAGTGGTTCAGGTCCAGACAGACAATACCACGACCATGTACTACCTAAACCGCCAGGGCAGGACGCGCTCCATGCCTTTGTGCAGGGAAGCTCTCTGCATTTGGTTTCTCGTGCGCAGCCTGGAGGTGGATCTCCTCGCCATTCACAAGGCAGGAGCCTCCAGCACCCTGGGCAATGCCCTAAGCCAGATAGGGGCTGCGTCTCATGAGTGGTCTTTCCTGCCGGAGGTAGTACAAGATCTCTTCTCCCACTGGGGCACGCCTCAGGCAGACCTGTTTGTCTCCAGGGAGAATGCGAAGCTGAGACTGCTTCATGTCCGCCCCCTCAGCAGGGCTGGCTGCAGGGGGATGCCTTCTCGAGGCCGAGGACCCCGGGCATCTTCTATGCCTTTCCCCCATTTCCCTTGATCCACAAGGTGCTTCTCAAGGCGAGGAGGGACAAGGCGCAGGTGATTCTGGTAGCCCCAGACTGGCCCCGCCAGTTCTGGTATCCAGATCTCGTCAGTCTCAGCTCCAGGCTCCCGAGGCAGCTTCCAGCCCTCCCGGACCTGATCTCAGTCAATCAGGGGAAGGTATTCCATCCGGACCTTCAGTCCCTGCACCTGACGGCCTGGTTCCTGAGCGGCTAGAGTTCCAGGCCTTGGGTCTTTCCGACGAGGTCCTCAGCATTGTTGAGGCGTCCCGTAAGGAGTCGACCAGAAAATGCTGTGCCTTCAAATGGAAGAGATTCTCCATTTGGTGTTGGGGCAAGGGCCTGGACCCTTCCTCCTGTTACTTGGCAAGCATACTGGACTACCTGTGGTCCCTTTCCTCAGCTAGGGCTTCGGTCGACGATCCTTAAGATGCACCTGGCAGCCATCTTTGCTTAGCGGGCGGGGGCCGGGAAGCAGTCGGTGGCGCAGGAGAAGGTGGTCAGGCGCTTTTTCAAAGGCCTTGATCACATATCCCCTCCGGTGCAAGAACCTCCACCTCCGTGGGATGTACTGCTGGTATTGGCTAAGCTCATGGCAAGCCATTCAAACCGATGCGTGGGTGTGACATCTCTCACCTGTCGTGGAAGACTGCCTTCTTGGTGGCTATCACGTCAGCCAGAAGGTTGGGAGAGCTCCAGGTGCTTTCCATCGAGTCTTCTCATCTGGCCTTCCACAGGGACAAGGTTGTCCTGCGCCCCCACCCGAAATTCCTTCCGAAGGTGGTGTCGGAGTTTCACCTTAACCAGGTGTTGACTCTGCCGTTATTCTACCCCAGTCACACCTCGGAGGCCAAATATAGGCTCCATACTTTGGACCCTAGAAGAGCGCTCGCTTATTATAAGGAGCGGACGGCTGAAGTTTGGGGAGAGGTTCGCCAGCTGTTTGTCACCTACGCTGAAACCACACCTGGCAGACCTACAGCCAAGCTGGATTATAGCAGGTGGGTCACCTCCTGCATAGATCTCTGCTATAGGTTGGTGGGCATGGAGCCTCCCAGAGGGATAAGAGCTTATTCTACCCACCATACCGCTGCATCGGTGGCTGCTTCCAGGGATGTCCCTATCCAGGAAATCTGCAGGGCTGCTACCTGGAAGTCAGCACACACCTTCATCACCCACTACCACATCGACCTTGAGTCACGCCGGGATGCTGGTTTTGGGGCCTCGGTTCTCCAGTCTCTATTTCCCAAGTAGGAGGTGTGCGCCTTGCCTCCCTCCTCCCGGAGAACTGCTAGGATTCTGCCAGACAGTGTGGATGAACAACATATCCATGTCCCTAGGAATACAGGTTACTCACCTGTAACAGTTGTAGGAATGATATATGTTGTTCATCCACACGACCCACCCAACCTCCCCAGCTTCGACGCACAATCTGGCATCATGGGGCAGAACCAAGAGTTTTACCACCCGGGTGGGTGGGAGGAGCCAGCTTGAAGACCTTCCGGCAAGATTTAAAGCGGCAAGGAACCTGCCAGACAGTGTGGATGAACAACATATACCATTCCTAGAACTCGTTACTGGTTAGTAACCTGTATTTTCTGTGGTGCGCCACCTTGTCAGTGGGAAAGCTGGTTAATACATATGGGTAGTGTGCTCCCCCATTGGGGTAGTGGTACAGCTCCAAAGCTGTGTGACCACAGCATAGACCCTCAGTGACATGGTACAGTCCAGATGCATTCCACCTCAGTTTCATCTGTACCACTGTAAGGGTGGCAGCACTGAGGAAGAATTGTTTGTTTTAAATGTTATTTTTATTAAGGATTGTGTGACTCATGGGTGGGTTGGGGCTTCCTGGTGACAGGGAGCACTTCTAAATTTTAATACTGAATAAAACAATTTAGGAGTCTTGATATTAAAACAACGGTTGCATCACAGTACAGACTGACAGCAAACTGTACCAGTCTGGTCTTGGCATACATCCGGAGACATTTTGTTATCAGATCAGCAACAGTTGCCCCCCCCCCCCGGTCAGGCCCTGCTTAGATTATTGTGCCCAGTCCTTATGTCTGTACCTAAGAAGGGAATTGTCCTCCCCATTCAAGCCCACCCCTTGGATTATTTTTCCCAGTTCTGGTGTCCATACCCAAGAAGAGAGTTGTCTTCTCCACTGGTCAGGCCCTACTTCACTTATTTTTCCCATTTCTGGTGTCCAACCTAAGAAGAGAGTGTTATCCTTCCCCTAGTTAGGCCCCACTAGATTTATTGTTCCCACTTCTGGTATCCATACCTAAGAAGAGAGTTCCTACCCACCCATCAGGTCCCACTTGGTTTATTGTTCCTACTTCTGGTGTCAGTCCTCTCATGCAAACCTAATAGTCTTTAGTGACCTGTAACCTTCTGAATATTAGGTATGCATGACAGGACTGTCAAATATTAGAAGCAAAGAGCTGACCCCAATTTCTTGCAACTCTGTCACTCATCAGCAGTGTCCAGCCATTACCCGCTGTGACTAGTTTACGTGGCAGCCATGTTCCAAGAGCTTGTCCCCGAGTGTCCTCCAGTTTGCAAAATGACTAGGATAGTTGGTCGTTTTCAGGCATGAGTTGCCCAGTGAAGGGAAAATAGAATGTATAACTACTGTACATACAAAAGTAGAATTTGCCAAGAAATAATCTCATGATTTCTTAGCAGAATTACGGAGAGAGAAACATGTTTATTTCCATAGTGTCATTCTGAATTCTCTTATGTTAGAGAGTTGTTTGTGGTTAGAACAGATTTTGTTATCGGAGTAGAAGAATTCTACATTTTACTGTTTTTATGTTGCTTGCATGCATGTGCAAGAAACATAGTGCCATCATCCGAGTTTTCGGAGGTGTGGCACCCGTCTTCCAATGTAGTCAGTTTGTTTGCAGGCGCGGCCCCAGTTCCCCAATCACTGCAGCAGCTGTCTATGACTGTAGTTGAAAATGCAGTGGTCGTGACAGTTGAAAGTGCGCGGGAGAGTCTGCCCAGTGAGCAGAGCCCCCTCCACACACGCACACCGCGTACCCCGGCTCCACTACCCCCCAAAGCCATATCCAGGTGCAAATGTTTGAGGGCCATGGGGTGCCCAATCCCCACGGCTGCATGCCTCCAAGTCTCAGGTGCCATGCCGGCAGCCTACCCCAGCGTGGCAAAATGATGTTATGGCCGACGGGTGCCCAATCCCCATCGACTCCAGCCCCCAACAGTTTTAGCTGCCATGGGAGTCCACCCCAGCATGGCAAACGCTCTCATAGTCTTAAAAAAACAAAAACTGTAAATAAAACTGTCCTCGGCGCTCTCCCTGGCCCTCCCACAATTCCCCACACACCCTCACACCCCATACTTACCTCCGGACCAGCGCAACGATTTTCGTGGACCGGGAACACATTCTGCACTCTTCAAAGCTGACCACGAACTGAGGAAATGCCGTAAGCTGTATAATGGGATAGATGGGGTTTTTAAACTTTGTTGCATATCTCAGTCATTTTTTGAATTTTGACACCAAATTTCAACATGGGGTTTTGGGACCTCCTCATGAATTCTGTCACTGTCATGGCGTTACTGGGCTTGAAAGGTGATTTCACAACCACAGTGTGAAATCACCTTCAGGAACCAGTAACCAAACGACAGTGCCAGTGTTCCTCACAAGGTGGGCTCAAAAGCCTATGTTGCAAATTTGGTGAAACAATTCCCAAAATGACTGTTTACAAGTTTAAGCAGACATTTCCCACGAGCGCTTGTAAGTTTGCAAATTTTAATATTTGCACTGATTTTCAACATTGCCATTTTACCAATAATCCTTATGAGCAGAACAGCTGTCATTTTCACACTCGCCCAAAATGTGCTTCCGCGCATGTAGCGCACAATGGCGCAGTCGGTGTGCGAAATCAATGTATGGGACACATTAAGAAAATCACAGTGACACTGTTCATGAGCAGACATCTTAAAATGGCTATGTTGAAAATTTGGTGAAAAAATTCCTAAAAATTACTCTCTTACGAGCATTTGTTGCACTGATCCTACGCACGCTTGTAAGTTCATGAATTTTCAATATTTGCACTCCAGATTTTCAACATTGCCAGTTTACCACACCTCCTTATGAGCAGTACAGCTGTCATTTTTCACATCTCGCCCAAAACATGTTTCCGCCCATGTAGCGCACAATGGCGCGGTCGGTGTACGAAATCAATGTATGGGACACATTAAGAAAATCACAGTGACACTGTTCACGAGCAGAGGTCTTAAAATTACTATTTTGAAAATTTTGTGAAAAAATTCCTTAAAATGACTTTTACGAGTGTGCGTTGCGCAGTTCCTATGCACGCTCGTAAGTTCGCAAATTTTTAATATTTGCACTCCAGATTTTCAACATTGCCATTTTACCACATCTCCTTATAGCGGTACAGCTGTCATTTTTCACGTCGCCCAAAATGTGTTTCCGTGCATGTAGCGCACAATGGCTCAGTCGGTGTGCGTAATCAATGTTTGGGACAGATTAAGAGAATCACAGTGACACTGTTCATGAGCAGAGGTCTTAAAATGGTTATGTTGAAAATTTGGAGAAAAGATTCGATTCAGACGTTCTGCAGTGTTACTAATGAAGACATTGAACAGGACTAGCCCCAGCACCGATCCCTGCAGCACCCCACTGGTCACCCCCTCTCCCTAGACTGCACCACATTTACCTCCACTCTCTGCCTGCTGTCTGTTAGCCAGTTTCTAACCCAATTTATCACCCTTTCCCCGATGCCCAGTCTACCCAGCTAGTTTATCAGCCTCCTATGTGGGATGGTGTCAAAGACTTTGCTGAAATCAAGGTAAGCATTGTCCACTGCCCCACCCTGATTCACTTCCTTTGTCACCCAGCCAAACAAATCAACCAGATTTGTCTGACATGATGTCTCCACTGTGAATCCATGTTGTCTATGGTCCTGGGCTCCGATGGCTTCTAGATGCCCCACTATCCTTTCTTTAAGCAATGTCTCCATGATCTTCCCCACTACTGAGGTGAGGCTGAATGGCCTATTGTTCCCCGTCTCCTCCCTGCTGCCGGACTTCTGTAGAGGGACCACATGTGCCCTCCTCAAGTTCACTCGTGTTGAATGACTCCGTGGACATGGCTGCCAGAAGTACTGCTATCTCCCTTCGCAGTTCTCTTAATATCCTTGGGCGTATGCCATCTGGTTTCATCACTTTGTCCACCTTCAATTTAGTGAGCTCCTGCAGGACTCTTTTGCCTTTGAATGAACTATTGTCCACCTCTTCACCACCTTGGCAACTGCTGTACTGCTGTGGCCCTTGTCCTTCCCACTCTTGTGTGAATACTGAACGGAAAGACACAGTGGATGTCTTGGGAGTAAGGCATGGAACTATCACTTCCAAATAGCTAAACGGCACATACAAGCAAGCAACATTCGGCACTGACAGATGCTTGTTTTACTGTGTAATCCCCCAGTTTGGTGACCTTTAGCTGACACACATGCTGTCGCTCTCAACTGTCAGCTATATTATAATTTACAGGTTTGCCTTATTTCCTGTAAACTCTTTTTGTAACTGGTTTTGGCTGGAATGCTTTGGCCTGGCTGAAGATTTCTCAGGGCCAGGTCCATAGGAAAGGTGTCCCTGATATCAAGGCCCCACTTGGTTTATTGTTCCCACGTCTGGTATCCACACCTAAGAAGAGAGTTGTTCTCCACCTGATCTGGCCTCACTTGGATTAGTGTTCCCACTTTTGGTATCCATACCTAAGAAGAGAGTTGTTATCCCCTGATCAGGCCCCACTTGGATTATTGCCCATACCTAAGAAAGAGGGTTGCGCCCCCCTCCCCCCGGTCAGGTCTTACGTGGATTGTTGATCTTACTTTGAGCTGGAGCTCTTGCTGCAGGCTATAACCATAAGGACTAAGCTACCGGGCACCAGGACCCCACGGGAGACTTCTAGCTAGCAGTCTTCAGTGGAGACTGCCCTTGACATCAGCCCACCCCCATCAACCGTGGTATAAAAGGGACGCCCCAGCCCCTCCTCAGTTCTTTTCTTGTCGTTGACCTGCTCGCATCAGCGCATGGACACCTCCTGCTATATGCCCATCACATTATGCATTTACCTCTTTTCTTTTTATTTTTAAACTTTTTTTATCGTTACTCTGCATGTCATCTTCTCCAACATCCTCAGTTGAGTGTCGAAGGTTCAGGTGCCCGTGAGGCAAGCAGCTCCCATCGAAGGACGGCCACATGGCCTGCCTCTTCTGTCTTGGCCCAGACCACGATACAGAGGTCTGCCAGAGCTTTATCCAAAGGACTACGATTTGCTGCCAGAAGGCCCTTAAAGTCACCTTCTTGGAAAACAGCTTGCCACCATGCAGAAACAATCCTCGGGGGGGGGGGCCCTTCTTCCTCCTCCTCCTCCATCTCAGGAGTCTCCACATTGTCAGCAACACACCAGGAGGAGAAGTATTCGGGGATGCACAAGTCCTGGAATAAGGACAAGACGACCCAGACACGCTCCTGTTCTAAGTCTCCTCACAAGAAGAAGACCACTTCTGGTTCCTCCTCTCATGGGAGGTTAGACCGTTCTCCCCGGCCTGCCCTCACTTCTTCCGGGCAGCCGGCAGATATACCTCCCGCCTTGGTGCTGATGGCAGACGGAGGTTCGTCAGGGTCCGGGACTTCGGTCTCAGCCCTGCAGCCCCTGAAGGTGAAGGCTATTCATAAGTCTTTGGTCTCCTCCTCAGGTGGCGCGGCCAGTGATACTTCAGATGGTGGGTCCATACCCGTCATCCACTATGGCCTCTAAGCCTTCAGATAAGGCCTCCCGATGCTAGTAGCATGCGTCCGCCTCTGCGGCTTCCATGATGCCTCTGTCCTGTTCCACAGTGTCTTCCCTGTGGGCTCCTGCACAACCAGCGCTGGCTGTGCCCCACGACCGATGCCAGCAGATGCCTGTTCCTTCAATGCCCAGTACTCCTGCGTCTAATCTGCCACACCAGCCATCGCTGGCCCCTCCCACATCGCTGGTAGACATGACTGTCTCCCCTACATTGACGCCGGAAGGCCTGACATCCGAGGTTCCAACTCCCAAGGACCCGACGTTCAATGCCAGCTCTGTCTCGACGCCCGATGGCCCATCGGTCCCTCAGATACCTCTTAGTGAGGTGAAGGACCTTTTTTGGTTTTGGTGGAATGAGTTCAAAGGTGACCTCCTCCCTCCCAAGCCTCTCCCCATTCCAATCGAGCCAACTACTGTGGAGACTGTACCGGAACCCAGGGAGCCTACTCTGCCACCCAAGAGCCCTTCTCTGTGCCCTGATGACAGGCATAGGGGCTCTTCTGCTGTCAGGGCCAAAGGCACTGCACTCATATTTTAGGTCCCCAGACTGACAAGGAAAGCACTCAAGGCAGTAGCCGACATGGGACCTCCTCTTCCTCCTCCTCCAGAGCCTCTGAACCCAAGGGGGCTTCCTTCCATCCTGGACCACAGGGACACCCCTAGGTCCCCTCCTAACAACCCAACATTCATGGACGTCATGAGGCATATTCAGGCCATTAACGGCTAGGAGACAGAAAACCTGGATCCAGAGCAGTGTAGGCTGGCCACATACCTCCGCAAAAAGGAGCCTAAGCCTTGAGTGGTGCCCCTGCTGGTAGACACATTCCAGGACCTTACCAAGCTAGCCTGGAAGCACCCCTCTTCTTCTTCTTTGGTGGTGTCCAAAAAATCAGATCGGCTCTACAAAGCTCCTAGGGATGAGCCCTTCCTTGCTGAACATCCAGTGGCTGACTCCATGGTTATCACACCTGCCCATGACCAGTCCAAGAGGCCCAAGCACCTAAGTAACCAGCCTCCTGACCAAGAGTCCAAGCACTTGGACCAGCTAGGCAAGAAGGTCTACACCTCTGCCACCTGCTCTATAAGGTCCTTGAATTTTCTTACACACATTTTGTGCAATACCAGAATGCCTTGTGGGAAGAGAGCTTAGAATTTGTCAAAGCCCTGCCAGATGTGCCACAGAAGACGGAACTTATGGATCTGTTGAAGTTGAGCTCGGATGTAGGCATGCATGTTTTGCACACCTCTTATGATACAGCAGATACGGCCGCCAGGACAGCAGCTACCAGCACCATTCATGTCTTCGGGTCTCTGGCTTTACACAGGACCTTCAGACCGGAATCGTGGACCTCTCTTTTAAGGGCTCGGTCCTCTTTGGGGACGAGGCCAAAAAATGTATTACTCGCCTCCAGGATTCTGGCTAGGCTATCTGGTCAGTCCAGAAGATGTACAAGGTCAACCAGAAACCTTTTAAGAAGCATTCCTTTTGTAGATCTTCTGGATAGCAGTCTCAAAACCACCAGCAGCAGCAGCAAGGTGGTTTTAAATGCAAGGCCACCTCCCAGACCAATGGGGGTTCCTCGTCCTGAACTACAAAATCTTCCCAGGCCACTCTGCCCACCCCCAGTGTTTCAGCCTGACTCGTTGCCAGGCCCCCCTCCCCAAGCAGAGACCCTGGGGGAGGCGGTGGGGGGGTCGCTTCTCCCTCTGGAGGGATGGAGCAAAATAACTGCAGACCAATGGGTCCTTCAAATCATAGAGAGAGGACATATGCTGGAGTTCGGGAGAGGCCACCAGAAAATGTGCCAGTGTCCTCCCACTGCCCTCAATCTCACATCACCCTGATTCAAGAGCGGGCCATAGAGCCAGTCCCTCCAGGTCAGAGAGGAAAGGGAATTTACTCCCACTTCTTCCTAGTGCTGAAAAAGATTGGGGATCTTCGTCCCATTCTGGACCTCGGCCATCTGAATCAGCACGTCAAGTACAAAAGGTTCAGAATGGTCACTCTCCCAGGCTTACTTCCCCTTCTTCATCACGGGGACTGGCTCTGCTCCCTGGACATGTAGGATGCGTACCTTCACATCCTAGTGTTTTAGCCTCACAGAAGATGCATGCACTTCATCTTACAGGGTATCATTACCAGTTCCAAGCTCTGCTGTACGGCCTGTCCTCGGCTCCCAGAGTCTTCACCAAGTGCTTAGCGGTGGTTGCTGTGACCCTGAGGAGAAAAGGCCACTATGTCTTTCCTTATCTAGATGACTGGCTTCTGGCAGCACCCACAAGAGTTCAGCTGTTACAGACACTAGAAGACACCTTTACTCTCTTAAGAAAACTGGGATCACTCTTAACCTGCCGAAGTCATCCCCATGGCCCAGCCAAAGACTCCAGTATATCGGGGCCATACTGGATACAGTACAGGGCAAAGCCTTTCTACCACCAGACAGGGTGGACCGCCTTCTGTCCCAAGCTTGGATTGTCTCCTCATCCTGTTAAGCTTCAGCCAAAGCATTTTTATGAATGCTAGGTCACATGGCAGCTGCCATTTCTACCGTCCTTCTGGCTCACTTACATATGATGGTCCCCAGTGGACATTTGGGGTACAGTGGGACCAACATTCAGACGATCTGGGCAACCTGTCACAGTCTCCAACCCAGTTAGACCCTGACTTGCTGGATGGACCCCCCTAACCTTTCCAAGGGGATCCCCTTCAGACAGGAGTCCCCCACGGAAGGTTCTCACCATGGACACCTCGGGACAGGGTTGGGGAGCCCACTTAGCAGACCCTGAGGACCTGGTCCCCTTTAGAGCAATCATTGCATAGCATCGTTCTAGAGATGCGGGCAATCATCTATGCCCTACAGGCATTTCAAACGGATCTTCTTCCGGGCCCTCTGCTAATCCAGACAGACAATATGTTGGTTGTCTTTTACATCATCAAGCAGGGAGGAACTCATTCATATCCCCTCGGCCGGGAGGCCATGTGGGTCTGGTATTGGGCACTGGAGTATCGCCTGGAGCTCACCACAGTGCGTGTTCCAGGCATCCAAAACATCTTGACTGACAGTCTAAGCAAGTCTCGGTCCAGAGCCCATGAATGGTAACTACTCCAGTCAGCTACAGAGCAACTGTTTGACAGATGGGGACAGCCAGAATTGAACCTTTTTACGTCCTCACTCAATGCCGAACTGCCCCATTTCTGCTTGCTAGATCCAGGGTCTGTTTTTTTCTGGCAGGACGCGTTGTCCCTCTGTTGGACAGGGAGGTTTCTGTATGCTTTCCCTCCCTTCCCTCTTCTCCAGAGTGTCCTTCTCAAGCTGCAGTCAGAGGGAGCAGATATTATCCTCATAGCTTCCTACTGGCCTCATCAGATTTGGTTCCCTCTGCCCAGCAGTTAGCAGTGGAGATTCCAGTTCCTCTGCCTCTGAGCTTGCACCCTTGCTTTCCCAGGACCAGGGCACTCTAGTCCATCTGGATTTTAAGGCTCTTCACCTACATGCATGGCTGCTGCAGACTTAGCAGTTGCCAAATTTGGGGTTTCCCCAAGAGTAGCTGATGTTGTAGTGGCCACTAGAAAACCTTCCACTAGGTCCACCAACGCTATGAAGTGGAAGTGGTTCTGCCTGTGGACCTCAACCTGCTGCCTCGGCCCTTTCACTTGTCCAGCGAACTCCATTTAAGAGCATCTCCTCTCGCTGTCCAATACTGGTCTGAGTTACTCCTCCATCAAGGTGCACCTCTCTGCTATCTCTGCATACCATGCACCTATAGAGGGCAAGACCCTTACCCAGTTGGATCTGTCCCGCACTTTTTTGCGGGGCATCCTGCAACTGAAACCTCCCATTAGGAACCCGGTCCTTCCATGGGATCTTTTGTTTATGCTGGAAAAAACTTACTTTGCCTCCCTTTGAACCAGCCGCAGAATGCGTGATACGCTTTCTATCGTGGAAAGTGTTATTTTTGGTTGCCATTACTTCTGCTCAAAGGATTTACAAGCTCCAGGCTCTGATGGTCAAAGAGTGTTATTTAGTTTTTCACAAGGACAGGGTGTCCTTGAGGATGAATCCTAAATTTCTGCCTAAGGTGGTGTCCGAGTTTACTCTGAGTCAGGATATCCATCTACCGGTCTATTACACAGAGTATTCCAACAGAGGGGAGGCTTTACTTCATACTCTGGATGTTCACCGGACGCTTCATTATTAACTGCAACGGTCCTTTCAGAAAGACCGACCGTTTTGTTTCCCTTGCCCCAAGATCTGAAGAGGGCCCCAGTTACTGAGCAGACATTGTCTAAGTGGTTAGCTAACTGCATTGTCTACTGTTATCGTAAGTATGACAGGCCTTTACTGGGCCCAGTGAAAGGCCACTCTACCAGGGGTGTTGCTACTGCATTCACCTCCTTGCAGAATGTGTCCATAGCAGATATTTGTGCAGCTGCTTCCTGAAGTTCTGTTCACACTTTCGTCAAACATTGTAGTTTGGACATTGCTCCCAGGTGTAGGACTGGCTTTGGCCTTGCTGCTCTTCAAGGCCTGCTGTCCTGAAGTTCTTTGTCTACCCTTAGCCGCCACCCATGCCTGTCAGTCTCTTCTCCTTGACTCTTTGGGACTCGGTCCTTATGGTTATAGCTTGCTGCAAGAGCTCCAACTTGAAGTAAGATAGTAAAGAACTTAGCCATAACAGTAGATCTTTAAGAGGAGCTCTTACAGCAGGCACTGCTTTCCCTTCCTCCTTCCCCTTGGTATTTCTTCTGCTTTTCCTTTATTTTCGAACCTCCTCGGTTCTCCTTCCCGTCTAAGGGCTGGGGACCGCCCCTTTTATACCACTGGGTGATGTCAGGGGCAGGCTGACAACTGGGGGCAGTCCCGCTGAAGACTGCTAGCTAGAAGTTTTCCGTGGGGTTCTGGCGACTTAGTCCTTATGGTGACTCACCCCCTGATGAAGGTCGTAGTGCTGGGAGAGGACTTTTGTGGTCCACCACCAGGAATAAATTCCTTTAACAAGTCTGGTTTCTGGTATGTTTTTGTTGGATTTTGGAGTGCTCAAACCTTTCTCGAAAGATTATTGTTGGGACTAGTCTCCCATTCTAAAGCACCCTGGAATAAACCTGTGGTACACCTGGTTACCTTTTGTTTGGTCCTTCTGGTTATAGCCTGCTGAAAGAGCTCCTCCTGAAGATCTGCTGTTATGGTAGTTCTTACGAACTACTTAACCATTCGTGAAGTCCCATTCCAAGAAGAGGTTGTTCTCCTCTGCTCAACCAGCACTTTGGCATAGTGTCCCCACTTGTGGTGTCCATACCTAAGAACATAGTGGGCATGGTCAAGAGTGAAGAGAAGAACAAAAAGGATATGCAGGCTGTGTAATGTGCCATGCAGTCATGAGTGCAGAGAAGAGCAACAAGAAAGATATGCAGGCTGTGTAACATGCCATGCAATCGAGAGTGTAGAGGAGAACAACAAAAAGGATGTACAGGCTCTGTAATGTGCCATGCAGAAGAGATCAACAAAAAAGATATGGTGTACTCAGAGGGTGGTTGATATGTGTTGTATCCCACGCCCCTTCCATCATTCAAATCCAGTGTTCCCCCAGGGCTCCATTCTTGACCGAGTCTCTTCTCCCCCAGTGTTCTTAAATGACCTCCTCACCACTTGTGCTTCTACACATGTATGCAGATGACACAGATCTTACCTCGAGGGTACCTCTTGCAGCAGACCACACTGGTAGGACTAAAACACCAGGCACTGGGACCACATGGAAACTTTCTAGCTAGCATTCTACCAAAGGGTGCTGCCCAACACCGACAACACCCTCTGACATCAGTCTACACTATAAGAGTGAGCGGCCCCCACACCCTCCCAAGTTCTTTTCCCACCGCCAACCAATGCACATCGGACCTCTGGAGACCGCCGCAGCTTCAGTCGACCACTATTTTCATGCTCTTTTCAGTGTTTTTCTTTCTTTTTCTCACTGTAGTTCTTTTCCATCATTTCGGTGTTTTTTCTTTTTTTTTTATGTCTTCAAAACCAACTTCGACCTGGGATCATTCCAAAACCAAGTGTGCCTGCGGAAAGTAAATCTGAGAAGAGGACGGCCATTCTGCATGTGTCTGCTGCTTAGGCCCAGACACGACATCCAAGCCTGCTAAGTTTGCCAAGGGTTCAACCAGGCCACCCAGCAGCACCACCAGTGGACCTTAGAGAACTTTCCTTAGCTCGTCAGATCTTCCCTGTGTCAGTCTGCACTGTTTAATAAAAAGGAAAGATCTTACCGATACTTGACAAACAGCGCCGAGTGGACGGCAGAACCGAGGTAGAAGTTTGGCGTCGAAACGGACAGCTCTGAGGAGTGACGACTCCAAGGCTTCGAAGGTTTGAACCATTGAACCATGCCGCAGTGGCATAGAAGCCAAAGCGAGCTGCTGTCTCTATGGGGGGAGAAGCAGAACTGAGGTGGAGGAGGAGACAACGGCCGTTACTGGCCAACCCATGAGCGCCACACAGTGTGCTGGCCTCATGGGCGGTGCCGGCTTCTCCTCTCTCCTACAAAACAAAAAAGCTGTCATGGGGTGCTTCAAGGGGGCTCAGTACTCACCCACCAGTGATGAATTGTAAAGATTGACACAGGGAAGATATGAAAATTACATACCTACCGTAATTCTTTATCTACCTGTGTATCTTCACCATTCATCATTGAATCCGACCCACCTTCTCCTCCCAAGGCCTCAGTCCCTGGCCCATGTCTCCTTCCTGCTTGCCCTCCTCCACAGGTATCCGGTTGGGTCCCCCCTTCTCCTTGTGGCCTCTCCTTAGGAGACGTCTGAGTGATTCTTGGAGGAGGCCAAGTAGGGCTCCTTTCTGAACCAATGGGTGGACTTCTGGTGGGCCCCTTCCCCTTATCCTGGGCCTGATCTCAGGGATCGGCTAGCCCTTGAGATGCGCCGACTCTTGGGTCCCCTGGGATGGGGGGGCTGGGGCTGACTAGAACTTCCCTTTGCTCAGTCTATTGTTACTTCTCTTCCATTCCTGTCTCCTTTGGGGGGAGATGTTAATAGATGGGATCCCTCTCCCCCCGAACCCTATGGGTTCTCCTGGAAAACAGTAACAGGGGGATCCTCCTAGGGGTCAGGGGCCAGAGGGAGGGACCTTCTCCATCTCCTCAGGATTCTTTAACCCAAGTTCTGCCTCAGAAACTTCCAAGTATTGGGCTGTTGCCTCCCTGGAGAATCTGCTCTTGCAAACTCTTTATCCTGGATTAATTTTTGGTCTTTCCTCTCCCCCTTGGTGTCTCTCTCTCTCTCTCTCTCTCTCTTTCTCTCTTTTCTTCCCTTTCCTGCCCCTTTCTAGCCATCCAGGGACTGGGGCCTTTTGGCCCATCCCCTCCCAGGTCCTCCTCCTCATCCTCCTCCTCTGTCCTCTGCTCGGCGTATTCCTTTTTCAGTTTATATCCTTTCCTTTTACTGTGCCTCGGGCTCCCTTGCCCCACCCTTGTTTTCTCTGTTCTCTTTTTTTTCCTCTGTCTATCCGGCATGCAGAACTGAGGTGGCAGAGGAGCCAACGGCCATTACTGGCCAACCCGCGAGCGCCACCTTAGTGCGCTTGCATCGTAGAGTTGGTGCCGACGGTGCCAGCCCTCCCACAAAAAAATAAAAATGCTCCTGCAGGGGCTTGTCTCCAGCCAATCATCCACCAGTGATGAATGGTGAAGATACACTGGAAGATCAAGAATTACTGTATGTATGTAATTTTCATTTTTCCTGACCCAGTCCTTGGGCTTGAAGTCCTCAAAGTTCTGGGACGAGGCCAGCGGGAAACACAAACACCAGGACAAGGACCAGGATAGATGCTGGTCCTTCTCCTCCTGTTTACAGTCTCCCCACCATTCTTCGACCGCAGTGGGGTCTTCCTCCTCCTCCGAGGGGTTAGCCCAAACTGCTGCACACACACACTCTCTCTTCCATGGGGCTACTGATGGCACTGCCTCCTGCCACTCTTACAATTTTGGAGAGAGGCCTTTCAGGTCTGAACTCGCCTCCTGCCCCCTCAGCCCATGCTGCTCATGCACTTACTTACAACAGGTACACAGCATGGTGGTTTGGCTGGCGTGTCATCCGCCGGCATGGGTTTGACAGAAGTCGGGCTCTCCTCTGACATCCCCCCAACTACCCCTGCATTGGTCTCCTGTCTGGTGTCCACCCACTTCGGGCTGGGAGTTGGTGCTGCAGGACACTGGCACCTCCTCAGGGCTAAGCCCTCCACTTTTCCCAGACAGGGCTACTTCTTTCCTGGTGCCTGTCTTACTTCAGCCAGGACCTTCGGTGGCCTTGCCCTAAACAGCGCCCATTGGGCCTACACCAGTCTTGCCCCAACCGGCGCCCATCGGGCCTGTGCCTGTGTTCCCTCAGCCAATGCTTGGGCCTACACCTGTGCCCATTGGGCCTACACCGGTCTATCCACAATCAATGCTTGCAGGGCCTATGCCAGGTTATCCTCAGCCGGCGCCCACTGGACCTGTGTCAGTCTATCCTTATCCGGCACCCGCTGGTCCAACGCCTGTCACTGCTGATTTACAGGGCTTACTAACGTCCCTCTTTGGCTTTATGCAGTCGGTGGTTCCCCCTCCTCAGGACACAGTATCTCCTGCTCCCCAGGGTCCTTCTCCAAGGCTGTCCTCTATGGTGCTTCCGCGGCTGACCCAGCCACCTAGACTGGCTCACACCCCACAGATGAAGGGGTTGAGCATTGTCCAGACCTGGGTTTGCTTGAGGACGAGGATGATCAGGACCCAGATGAGGGGGATGAACGCGACATCAGTGGCTTGTCCACCCTCTCCACAGGCTCCTCTGAAAGGGAAGGGAACCCCAAGTATGTCCATAAATCCACCTGGATGACCCTACTTCACAGCCGTCATGCAACTTATTCAGGAGGCTGTGGGATTTGAGATGGAAGAGCAGGACCCCGAGCGGCTCTAGCTCACTACCTACCTTTGCCAGCCAGACACTCATCCGTTGGTGGTCCCTCCTGTCATAGATACTTGCGAGGATGCAACCATGGCCATGTGGCATTGGCCCAGTCTGGTCCTGGCTATGTCCAGGAAGGCCGATAGGCTGTACCATACCCTGGCAGGTAAACCTTTTCTCAGGGAGCAGGTGCAAGCAGACTCTGTGATGAGAAATGCCGCTCACAACTGCAGTAAATGGCCTAAGCATCCGAGTTCCCTGCCACCCAACAAGGATTCACATTGATTGGACCTTCTGGGTAAGCGGAGGTTCGCCTAAGCTATCCTGGCGATCTGCACCCTCATTTACTTGGCACACATGCTCCAGTACCAAAATATCATGTGGGACCGGAGATACCATCCAGTCCTTACCTGACAACCCTACCAAGCAGCATGCCCTGGGTTCCCTTAAGGCAGCCTTTGACATCGGCTCCCATTTGCTGCAGGTGGCCTAGGATGCATTGGATGCAACCGGCATATGTATACTCTGGCACTCTTGGCTTCAGGTGTCTGGGTTCACCGAAGACATCCAGTTGTCCATCATGAATGCCCCATTTAGAGGGTACAAGTTGTTTGGCAGATATATCAGAGACATCCTCTCCGTCCTCCAGTTGTCTGGACGCACCCTGAGGTCTGTACATTCTATGTATCTCGCACAGCCCAAGTCTTGACAGCAGGCGCTCTTTCATCTGGCTACCCACAAGGAAACCCAAACACCTTCCAAGCCTTGGGGAAAGCCAAGGGTGGCAGCGTCTGCCCTGCCCACCCCCTCTACCAGTGAGAGTTCTTGAGAAGGTCCCACAGCCCTGGCTACAGCTGGGCCCTCGTTCCTTCCTGACTTTCGTTAGACCCCCTTCCTGCAGACATGCAGGAGGTGGTCGTAGGGGGTTGCTTCTTCCTCATCTGGACAGCTGGCAAGAGATAACTTCAGACAGTTGGATGCTGCAGCTCATAGAGCATGGTCACTCCCTGGGACTTCTGGAGTGGCCTTGGAAAGGGGTTTTACTCCCATTTCTTCCTGGTCCCCAAACGTACGGGGGACCTGAGGATCATTGTGGACCTCAGAGAGTTGAACCAGTCAATCCAATATAAGCGGTTCCTGATGGTCTTCCTTCAGGTTCTGTTGCTTCTGTTACACCAAGGGGACTGGATTTGCTCCCTAGACCAGCAGGATGCCTATCTGCATATCAAGGTATGTACCTCCCACAAGCACTTCCTCAGATTTCATTTGCAGGGAGCCAATTTCCTGTTCAGGGCTTTGCCATTTGGCTTGTCTTCAGCACCCCCCAGGTGTTCAGCAAGTGCTTGGCAGTGGTGGCAGCTGCCCTCAAGAGGTCAGGGGTTCTATGTGTTTCCTCATCTGTTCAACTGGCTGCTAGCAGTGCCATCCAAGAGACATTTGTTCCAAACCCTGACTCATACCTGCCACCTGTTCTATGATTTGGGGATTAAGATCAACCTGCACAAGTCGTTTCTGACCCCCTCACAATGACTTCACTACATTGGGGTGGTATTGGAAATGACTCTGGATGGCCTTTTTATCCCAAGACATGGCAAAGCGCATGATGGATAAAGCCTGTCAGCTCTACTCCAGCCGTCACATCCCAGCACGGGTCTTTCTGCTCCTCCTAGGACTCATGGCTGCAGCCATCACTACAGTCCCCCTAGCCAGGCTTCTGTTGAGGCACATGTCAGGAAGCATAGGAAAAATCAGGAGCAGTTGTAAAATTCGCAGCAGAGGTTTTATTATGAATAACAAAATCAAATTATTCAGAATAACTGTTTACAAAGGCAGAATAAACAGAGCAGATCCATCTGAGTTTTCCTTCAATCTGTGTGTGTCTGTCTCCCTTACAAGAAATTGCAGTACTGTTTTTATAAGTCCTTGCAACCCCACTCCTTAACAAGCATCCTGTTTTTTCCTAAAATATTCTTGAAAGTATCATGCAGATGCAGCAATAACACAGTGTCCCAGAACTGAGGCCCCTTCTCCACAGCTTCTGAAAAATGGCTTAAAAACTGCTCTCAGGTTAACCCCTTAAGTTCCCAATAGCTTTTTGCAATCATCTCAAACTCTATATACATATTTCAGCAGTAGCACTATATGATTTCTGAACAAAGGGATCCCAATATCCGTTACATTTCCACATAATGATCTGCATATATTTTTATACCAGCAGATATGCAAGGGAGAAAAAGACAAACAGCAAGGTAAGACTGAGACAGAATTGTGAGACTATCGGGGTGATCAAATCCTAGGTCTCACAGGACAATCTGGTTGCGCAACCAGACAGACAGGAGCCAGGAAAGTAAAGAATAGAACAGATCCTTGCATTAAAACTCTGTAACAACTGGGACATGGTCCTATTCAACCCTGTCACAGCTCCATATAAGGATTTCTCAGTGGACACTGCTGGTCCACTGGGACAAGTGTACGGATGACCTGGAGCAGCCGGTTCTGATCTCTGATTCAGTCAAGAAGGTGCTGTTCTGGTGGCTAGAGCCCAGCAGCCTCCTGAGAGGGGTGCCATTCTTCATTCCACCCACACAGCAAATCCTCCCAACAGATGCCTTGGGTCTCAGCTGGGGGGCTCACCCGGTTGCCACCAGACTCAAGGGACATGGTTGATGAAGACAGCACTCCACATAAATGTCTTGGAGATGTGAGCAGTTCTGTATGCTTTGCAGGTCTTCCAGACCCAGCTCTTCCTGGGCCCACTACTTATTCAAAGAGACATCTTCAGTATGGTTCATTGCCTGATATTGGGCCATAGATCACTGCCTGGAACCCTCGACCATCCATGTTCCTGGTGACCAAAATGTCTGGGTGGACAGCCTAAGCCAGTCTCAGTCATGGGCTCATGAGTGGGAACTCCTAACCTCCATGGTGGAAGATCTGTTCAACCAGTGGGGTAGTCCAGACTCCAGAGTTGGACCTTTTTACATCCCCATTCACCACAAAACTTGACGCTTTTCTGCTCGCTCGCTCTAGGTCCTGGAGTTTTCTGGGGAGTCGTGTTGTCCCTCTCTCGGAAAGGTAGATTCCTGTAAGCCTTCCCTCCATTTCTGCTGCTTCAGAGGGTTCTGATTGAACTTCAGATGGAAGGGGTAACCATGATCCTGATCGCCCCCTTCTGGCCTTGTCAGATCTGGTTCCTCTTGCTCCAGCAGCTGATAGTGGAACCTTCAGTGCTCCTGCCCTTATGCACAGGCTTGCTCTTCTAGGAGCAG
This sequence comes from Neoceratodus forsteri, assembly GCA_016271365.2. Taxonomy (NCBI): domain Eukaryota; kingdom Metazoa; phylum Chordata; order Ceratodontiformes; family Ceratodontidae; genus Neoceratodus; species Neoceratodus forsteri. Next base: position 1,531,415,796 of record CM057455.1, read on the forward strand.
GGCACCCTGGTCCATCTGGACCTCAAAATCTCTCCATCTTCATGCTTGGCTCCTGAGGACATAGCCATTGCGAGATTTGGGGTGTTCTCTAAGGTGGCGGATGTTTTGGTGGCAGAGGGTGACGGTGGTGGGTGGCCCCCTCTGATAGACTGCTAACTAAAAAGCTGCTGTGTGGTCCTTGTGCCTGGTGGCTTAGACCTGCTGGTGTGGCCTGCTACAAGAAATCCTCTTGAAGATCTACTGTTACAGTAAGTTCTTGCATAACTGTACTTTCTGTTCATTTCAGGTGTTTCATTCCTTGAGCTGTAGTCGTCCCCCCAGCATAACTTTGACAATATCCAGCGTTGGATCTTCCTGGACATAAAGTCTCCACCACTCATTCACACTGATGCGATCTACGCCAGAGGCGCTAGGACCCAGCTGGAGCAAACTTTTTTGCAAGAGGGTCGGCACCAAAGATGGAGCCATGAGGAGCAGCACCGCGAGCCTCGACTTGCACAGCAATGACTATCTCGGCGTCGACCCTCCAACCACCTCAGTTCCTTTTCTCCCGGCCACGAGTGTGCTACAGTGATGATTGCTACTGAGTCAAACTTCAAACTAGCAGCATAGTTTTCAGTTTATTATTTTATAGCATTTCTCGAATAAGTACCGCTTACTATAATTTATTCTTATTATAAGAAAGGAGTCTCAGCCTACATTGACGGAGTCGACCATGAGCAGGTCAGGTGATGGTAGGGAGACTTCGTATGAAAGCTGTTCAGTCAGCCTGGCTGGGTCCGGTCCACCGCCCTCTCCAGAGGGGGGTGGTCTGACAATGGACGGTCTAATGCCCGAGGGGAGAGGCGGTCCCCCAGGAAGCATAAAAGAAAACTGTCGCATTCTCGGCACCGTTGGGCCTCGAGCTCTTCTTCAGCCCACAGGTCAAAAAAGAGAAGGCATCACTCAAGGTCGCCCTCTGGTATGTCTGCGCGTCAATGGTCAGTCATTGGGGTCAGTTGCCGGTCTTCTCTTCCGGAGTTGCCGGTTTCTGTTTTCGGTCACCGACCTCTTTGACATCAGAGCCCTTCCCTGCCTTATGGTAGGGCTTCAGATGAGCAGTTTCATCAGTGGTCCATTCTGATGGGGCAATGGGCTTGGAGGTTAGTCCAGCTGCCTGGCCTGGTCACACCGGGCCCTCGGGGGGGGGATCAGGTAGGGCGGTTGGGCCTCCTTAGTCATGTGGTGCCTTCTTCGGTGCCATCGACCCTGCGCTCAGGTGTTTTACCCCCCCTCACATGGCTGCAGCACAGGGGGCCAATCCGATGCCTCTATCTCCTGGTATTCTTCCTTATTTCTCTTCAAATCCTAGTTTTTGGAGCCCTGTTTTGGTTTCGGCACCTTCGGCATCGATGGGTTGCTCGGCGCCGTCCTCAGCGCCGATGCGTCTGTTGGCGCCATCCTTGGCACCTTTGGGGTTGTCTTTGCCGTTCTTGGCGTTGTGTAGCCTTTCGGCATCATGCAGCTTGTTGGCACCATCCTCGGCTCAGAGGGCTCTGTCAGCACCGTTTCGTGGCACTGGGTCAAACAGCGCCGTGCTCTTAGGCGCCGAGACTTGGTGTGACATCTTCCAGTTGTCAGGGCTTCTCGACTCCGAACACTTTTCCTTCTGATTTTCACTCCTTTCCAGTCCATACATTCCCTCCTGGGCTGTCAGGAGAAGATATTGATCCTGACCCAGACCTTAGGCTGGGTGATGACGTGGAAGGAACAGGATCTAATCCTATTGCAGAGCCTGTGGTCGAGGACCTGTTATTTAAGTCTCTGCTGAAAAATTTGAATTCCACCCTTTCTCTCCAGACGATGGATATTGATCCTGGGAAGCTTTTAAGACTCCAGTACCTTCATGTCCCGAACATCCCTATGGATTTAACTCCCCCGGTACAACCTTCCTTTGAGACACTTTCTCAAATGATATGGAATAATCCTGCTCTCATTCCTTCCGTGGCTAAGTCCATAGCCTGTGCTCCGAAGTCTGCACTGGCTGCAGATTAAGTGGCAGATCACCTTTAAGGTTGCTTTTTTAACCTATAAGGCCCTACACGACCAGGGACCGAGTTACCTGAAAGATCTCTTTTGTCCCTACTGTCCCTCCCGTCCTCTCCGATCCACTGATGAGGGATTGCTAGAGGTTCCCAGGGTACGTTTGCAGACATCGGGAGCAAGGGCATTTAGCTTTGTTGCTCCGTCCCTGTGGAACTCTCTACCTCATCGGGTACGAGATTGCTTAACTGTTCAGAGTTTTAAAATTGCTTTAAAAACTTATCTTTTTAACCTGGCTTTTATTGATTAATGTGGTTATTTGTCATGTGGTTTATACTGTTTTTTGTTGGAATTTATATGTTGTTTGTAATTATTTTACTTATGTATTTTATTGTACAGGCACCTTGGTTTTAGAAAGGTGCCTTTTTTATAAATAAAATTGATTGATTGATAGATGGAAAGTATGCTGCTCCCAAGGATCGACCCATTTTGGCTTCCCTATTGTAGTCTTGGCAGGGAATGATAATGTCGTCCTCCCTCAGGCTACTACAGCCCGACCTATAAACAAAGAATCTCGTAAGATAGATACTTTAGGTAAGACAGTCTTTGCTGCATCCACCCTGGGTATGTGTATTGCCAGCTACCAGGGCTGTTTCTCTCAATACGAGTATATTCTTTGGCATTCACTCAACAAATGGTAGAAGCTCTACAGGAGTCGGACACTAATTCAGAGCTTCTTCAAACCCTAACCAGGGGTATCAAGTCCAACAACCAACAGGTTAAAGCAGCTATGGACGCTTTCGATACTGCCTCCCGAGTGGCGACAGTGGGCATTTGTACCCGTCACTCCTGGCTGCGCACTTCAGGATTCACGAATGATGCCCAGCAACAGGTCATGGCGTTACCTTTCGACGGTGTGTATCCCTTTGGTCCTCAAGTAGAACAAGCACTAGAGGCCACACAATAGACTAGGTCTGCCATTAAATTGGCTTGACCTGCTCCTGCCCCTTCTCAGGAGGGGGATGTTAGGAAGTGCCAGTTTCACAACCGTCAGTCCTTTCGAGGCAAAGGCAGGGGAGGTTTTAATAAAAAACAAGCCCCCCAGCCTCAAAAGAAAATGCAACAGAAAGCACAAGGGCCCAAAGCGCCCAGTGCCGCCTTCTGAGTTTCTGGCCCAAGTCCCACTTCAGCTGCCCGAGGTGGACTCTTCCTCAGTGGTGGGAGGTCGTCTGACTCAATTCTACAGCCGGTGGAAGTCCATAACATCGGACAAATGGGTCCTCCAGACTATCCGCGAGGGGTATTCTGTCAGACTTTCAGAGACCCCTCCAGATCGTCCCCCCAAATAACAGCCCAGGCTGTCAGTACTTCAGTCAGAACTTCTCGCTTCTGAGATACAAGGCCTTCTGAACAGCAGGGCAGTAGAAATAGTTCTGCTGGATCAATGAAACACAGGGTTCTACTCCCATTACTTTCTAGTTCCAAAGAAAACCAGGGCCATGCACCCCATTTTGAAACCCAGAAAACTGAACAAATTTCTTCCCAAGGAGAAGTTCAAAATGATATCGCTAGGAACCCTGTTACCTCTGCTTCATCAGCATGACTGGCTAGCCTCCCTGGACATGCAGGATGCTTATCAACATATTCCTATTCACCCAAAGCATCACACATATCTAAAGTTCATGGCTTTGGGCCAATATTATCAGTTCAGAGTCCTGCCCTTTGGGCTATCCTCAGCGACACAAGTTTTTACAAAGTGTTGTGCAATTCTCACAGCGCACCTCAGAAAGATCAAAATACAAGTGTTCCCATATCTGGACGTCTGGCTTCTTGCAAGTCCTTCCAGGCAAGGAACTCTCGACGCCGTATCCACGGCCTCAGACTTTTACATCCATGGGAGTTGTGCTAAATCTCAAGAAGTCGCAGTTGCAGCCCTCCCAGAAGCTCATTTTATACGAACTCTTCTGGACACCTCCTGTGCCAAAGCCTTTCTTCCAGAGGACAGAAGGAGCAATATCCTACAGATGGCCCGATACAACAGAGAGAACAGCTCGGTTCGAGCTATCTCGATGCCCCTGATGCTGGGTCTCATGGCATCCTCGGTGTTCACTGTACCCCTTGCTCGCCTCCACGTGAGAACCTCTCAGTGGATGCTCAGTACTCAGTGGTCCCCAGCCACTCACCCTCAGTCCTTTCTCATCAAGGTGACAGAACCTCTGAAAAGGTCGCTCACCTGGTGGTCATAGGAGGACAACCTTCTGGAAGGGTATCCCTTTGCTCCCCTGGATCACCAGATCTCTTATTACCACGGACGTGTCCCTGATGGGGTGGGGAGCTCACTGTCAGAATCTCCACACCCAAGGTACATGGACTCAGGATGAGTCCCAGCTTCACATAAATGTCCTAGAAATGACAGACATCCTTTATGCAGTCCGGGCTTTGAAGGACATTCTCTGTCACAAGAACATTCTCCTTCAAATGGACTACAAAGCAGTGATGTATTACATCAACAAGCAGGGTGGTGCACACTCTTACCCCTTATGCAGGGAAGCAATGAGTGTGTGAGAATGGTGCTTGGAGCACAAGGCTCTAATCCAGGAGGTCTACCTGCCGGGAGTGCAGAACAAACTGGCGGACTGTCTTAGCAGAACGGAGACAGATCCTCACGAATGGTCCCTCGACTCAACCGTAGTACAGTTACTATTTGCAGAATGGGGAACTCCAGACCTGGATCTTTTTGCATCTCCACTCAACACAAAACTGCCTCTCTTCTGCTCCAGAAATCCAGGGCCTGGCATATTCTGTCAGGATGCGTTCAGGCTGCAGTGGACAAAACGCTTTCTATACGCCTTTCCGCCTCTTCCTCTAATCCAGTGGGTACTTCTCACGTTTCAAGTCCCAGGGGGACAAAATGATCCTCATGGCACCCTTCTGGGTTCGACAGATATGGTTTCCATTGCTCAACAGTATGTCGGAAACCCATCTGAAAGCGCTTCTCCTTCAGATGAACCTTCTGACTCAGGGGGGCCTGTGGTCCATCCCAATCTGAGATTGCTTCACCTTCACGCTTGGCTCCTGAAGAGATAGACGTGAACAGGTTCAATGTCTCTCACAGAGTTTCAGATATTCTTTTGACTGCGCGCAAGCCAGCCACTAGAAAAACTTACACAGCCAAATGGAAGTATTTCTCTCTCTCTGGTGTGCAAAATCCTCTTTGAATCCTTTTGACTGCCCACCAAATAAAGTTCTGGAGTACCTTTTAGACCTCTCAAATTCAGGTCTACAATGTTCTACAGTCAAAGTTCACCTTTGTGCCATTTCAACTTATGAGCCAGTACTTTCCTTGTCACTGGCTCAGTTACCTGTAGTTAAGAGGTTTCTTAAGGGAATTCTGCATACCAGAACTCCTGTCAGACATCCAGTCACAGCCTGGTACATTAATCTTGTACTAGACATGTTCACTCGAAAGCCTTTTGATCCTCTAGCTACCTGTGAGCTGAAATTTCTCACTTGGAAAACTGCCTTTCTGGTGGCCATTACCTTGGCCCGCAGGGTCTCTAAAATACATGCCTTGGTCACAGACCCTCCATATACTGTGTTTCATAAGGACAAAGTAGTTCTTAGGACCCATCCTAAGTTTCTCCCTAAGGTTGTTTCAGAATTCCATCTAAACCAATCTTTAGTCCTTCCTACTTAGTTCGCGAACTTCCAAAATGAAGCAGAGCGTACCTTTCATTCTTTAGATGTTAAAAGAGCTCTGCATTTCTATTTAGATAGAACAAAACAAATTTGCAAAGCTCAACAACTGTTTCCTTCTGCGAGACCCGGCTGGGTCAACCTGTCGCTATCAGATGCATTTCAGCATGGCTGGTGGCATGCCTTCGCCACTGCTATTCCATGGCGCAGGTTAAGCTGTAGGGCAGAGTGTACACTCACTCTACTAGAGAAGTCACTGTATCCCTAACAGAAATCCGCAACGTGCCCATTGCAGACATTTGCAATGTGACTACCTGGAGCTCAGTGCATACTTTGTCAAGCACTATGCCCTGGATGTCAATGCCAGGTGACATCTTTCGTTCGGCAGGACCATTCTTAACGGACTTCTGTCCTAAATTGCGAGCTCTTGGTTTCTCCTGCCGCCCTCTCGGGGGATTATTGGCTCGGTACTGTCCCATCAGTGTGAATGAGTGGTGGAAACTTTATGTCCAGGAAGATATGGAAATTACGGACTTAACGTAATTCTTGATTTTCTTGGACAAAGTCTCCACCACTCATTCACACGCCCACCTGCCATCCCCCGAGCTCACCTCTGTTGTTTGTATTCACTCCCTCAATCTTTAGTCTGTGAAGACTTCTTTGTTGACTCTTATATGGATTGTCCGGACTATCTTATGTCCGGTTTTTGTTAGGCTATCCTTCTAGGTTAGTTACGCTGCACCTCCTTGGAAAAAAAGGTACTGAGGCGGTTGGAGGGTCGGCGCCGAGATAGTCATTGCCACACAGGCAAGGCCTGTGGCTTTCATCTCTGGCCGACCTTTCTTGCAAAGTTTGTTCATGGTCCTAGGCGCCCGCGAGATCCCACTGTAGTGTGAATGAGTGATGGAGACTTCTTCCAAGAAGATCAAGAATTACGGTAGGTATGTAATTTCCATTTCTGTGCAAACCAGCTCTCATTTAATGCCAAAAAAAAAGCTGTCTTACATTTGGCACTAAACAGAGATTAGCAAGGCTCCAACACAGATCTGTCTTCACAACTCTGGATGGCAGCCTGCTTGAACAGGTACCCCTTTAAAGGGGTACGGCAGGATCAGAGTATCGGCTTTTCCACACACATAGATGCCGTACACATGGCTTTGCCATGAGCTTGGGGTGCTGTACCAAAGCAAATCAAGCCTTCCTTTTCCAGTCCACCATGAGATGATCCTTAAGATGATCTTGTCTGTGTTTGACTACATAGATGTAGTCTACAGTTCTGCCTGTTAAGTCTGCAGTTACCAGGCTGGACCCCCTTTTTTGATTCCTTCTGCTGATTTGCTCTTAGTGCTCCATCTCTACACCATCACTGCTCTCATTGCTAATCTCCTGTCTCTCATAAGGCCCAACACCTCTCACACTGTTCCTCCTTCTGGCCAAATACTCGTTTGCCACTGTTCCCACTTACCTCTCTTTAACCCTGTCATCCCCTCTTCCTACTCTGTCCACTCATCCGCTGCTCATTCCTTTCTTATCCCTCACAGTAAATCTGTAGCAGGCCAGTCTGCTCTCTCTATCCACCTTCCAACACTATGGAACAGCCTGTCTCCCCCTGTCTGTCATCTTCCTTGCACTGTCTCTCAAACCACTTTTACTGACACACTTCTCAAAAGAATGCCCCTGCAGCTAAGCTTCTTCCTCTTCACATTACAACAAACCTTGTCCTATCCATACCCCCTCTGCTGTTCTGGTGCACCTGTTTTACCCACTTTTGCTTACTTAGTTGTAAAGCTTCGAACTCGATGTACTCTGTAATCTAAATGTTATGCCTGTCATTCTGTATACTGTAAATCTCTTGCCATACACTGGCAGTGCGCTCCCTTGGCTTTCAGCCTGGCTGTCCCCTAGCCGATACACTTTGTACATATTTTACATTGTTTTGTCTCTTTTTCTGAAACTCATTACTTGTACTGTGATTTTAGTGTACATTCATGTACCTGTTGTCATTTTGCTATTGTTATTTTACTCCCTGCTTCATCCCCTCCCCTGGCTTGCCTTGAAATAAGCTCCAGATCTTACTTCAACAGGGTTCCTTCAGTAGGTCATTACATATAGGACTAGCGCCACCTGATGTCTGGGCCACACGGCAGACTTTTCTAGCAGTACCTGACGGAGGACCGCCCAACCAATGTCATGGGACTGACATCAGCATGGCCATATATAGTGGGCAGTCCCCACGGCCGCCGTCGTCTCGTGTCAGTCGCATTGCAAACTTCCATTAGCAATCGTTGTGAATAGTTCTTGCGTCGGATTTTTCCATATCTCTTCAAATTCTTGCTTGTGTTCACTTAAGAAGTGCTCATCCTGAGGCACACAAATACCCCACAAGGATGGCCATCTTAAGTGCGTGATCTGCCTGGGCCCTGAACACCCTGTCTTATCCTGCCTGGAGTGCCAGCCTTTCAACCAGGCCACCAGAATGTGGAGACAGCAGGCTTTGGAGGCCCACCTTTTAAAAGTCTGTCTTGTTTCATTAGAAAAGCAAATGGACCGGATCCGCAAGTCCTCTTCAGAGAAATCTTCTCCTTCAAAGAAAGAGCACCACAAGGAGAAATCTTAGGAGCGCTCCACGGAGGCCCAGCCAGAGGCCTCTCTGCCCTTGACGAGCAAAGCCACTAAGACTTCTGACGGTCAGACAAAACTTCCGCGAGTAAGTTGGCCATCGGCTCCTCTGATGGCCGCACTGCTACTGCCATTAAGTCGCCCCCCGGCTCCTCCAGGGACCGCCCAGCCACCGGTAAGTTGGCTCCCCAGACTTCGTGGGACCCGCTCAGCTACAGCCAGTAAGTCGGCCAGAGGCTGCTAAGATGCCCGTCTCCGACAGCCGCTCAGGTGTGGTTCTCCCATCAGAGCCTAACGGCACCTCTCCTGATGTCCGGATGAACCAGGGGGAGACTGCCCCTCTCCCCTCTTCTCCCCTGCCAGCACCCTCCCCTGCTCAGGGGGGTACTTCAGGCGAGGACAGTGCAGAGCCCCTCGACGTTGAAGACCATTCCTCGGGGGTCAGTTCTGCACTCCCCTGACGGGGTCACTGGGAAGGAGGCCCCTCCTCAGCTGTTAGGCCTAATGGTGGAAGCCACTCCTCTCCCATCGGGTGGGATCCCCCCATATCCAGCAAATATCCCAGTCCCGATCCCACCGTCAGATTTAACAAACCCTCACTCAACGCCAGAACCTCCTCCAACTTCAGAGCCGTGGTCCAGTCATCTACCCCTGCCTTCTGCTCTGGTGGCAGACAAAGTCCCTCCATCGAGTCACCTTCTTCCAGTCCTAGCGCCGGCCCCTCCAACACCAGATACTTTTCCCGGTGCTGGATCGGGTGGTGCCAGTCCTGACATCAGTACCTCAGACGTTGGCTATCCCAGCGCTGGATCCGCCATCAATTTATACGACGGCTGGTCCAACATGGGTCCCCCCCCATCAGACCCCCTGACATTGGGGATTTATTCTAGACCCAGGACTGTTCCTCATTACCCCCCCGGGGTATCCTGGGGACCACTACCTGGCTGGTCCTCCTCCTGATTGGACTACTTCAGGACAGTACTACTCTGGGTACAATCCCTACCAGGGTTACCATTTCCAGGGTTACCAGGGGGTATCACTACCTATCTCCCCTGGTAATTCCCCATCCTTCTCCTCCCCTTCCCACCCCCTCCATTGGCTCTGGCTACGCCGGACTTCAAGACCTTAATTCAGTCTTGGTGGCAGGGGGCACGCTCGGAGTTGGTCTCAGATCTGGAAAACAGGCTCCCACACCTGCGCTATCCCAGATCTCCGTCCCCAAGGAGTTCTTCTCCTCCGTCCATGGTCCACATCTCGGGGACGGTCCATAAAACTGTTGCTCTCCTGGACCTTCGTGACCTTCCAGATGAAGGGGTGGATGCTGAGGATGAGGATGCTGACGAGTCAGCGGAGGAACCCTTGGACAAACCCAAGGTTCCGAAGGGCAAGGTTTCCCCCCAAGTCCCCCCATAGCACCCTGCCTTTTCAGACCTCTTAAGGTCCTAGAAAGACTTTTTTGACTGGGAGTCGGAGGATCAGACCCCCATGCGACAGAGGCTTCCCGAACACCTGGACTTAGATTCTCTGTCCCTGGTACCGATTCCTTCTTGGATTGGACCTCGCCAGGACCTCACCTTTACTGTCTGGCAGATGCCTCATTCCCTCCTGGCCAGCCCCAAGAGGGTGAACAGAGTGTACCGGGCACCTAAGGAAGCTCCTTTTCTTAAAGCACATCCAAAGGCAGACTCCATCATCATTTCAGCTGCTCATGATCACTCTTCTGCACCCAAGCACATGAGCACCTCTCCTCCAGACTAGGAGTCGAGGCAGATGGACCAGTTTGATAGAAAGCTTTATGCTTTGGCCACATGCACGTTTCAGTCCCTAAATTATGTGGCCCATATGGTGTCACGCCAGAAAGCTACCTTGACCAGGTTGGAGGCCCGCGTCAAGGCTATGGACCCCTCGAGCCTCAAGGAGGGGCTTGCCAAGGATCTCCGCCTCTCGCACGTTTCCTGTAGGTATGCCCTGCAGGCTACATATGACTCAATAGAGCGTGTTCCCCTCTGGCAAAGGGGATGGGGGTTTTACTCCCACTTTTTCCTGGTTCCAAAAAAAGATGGGAGACTTGAGACCCATCCTCGACTTGAGCAGTCTCAATCTGTTCGTCGAATACAAAAAGTTCCGGATGCTGACACTCCAGAGCCTTCTTTCACTTTATTTGGAGGATCATTGGCTGTGCGCTTTGGACATGCAGGATGCTTACCTGCACATCCTGATCTTCCCCAGCCACCACCATTTCCTGCAGTTCTTATTCCAGGGGGAGCACTTCCAGTTTTGGGCCCTCCCCTTTGGTCTGTCCTCGGCACCTCGGGTGTTTACCAAGTGCCTGGCGGTGGTGGCGGCTTTTCTGCACCGCCAGAATATTGCAGTTTTCCCTTACGTGGATGATTGGCTGATCTCAGCACCTTCCAGGGATTCCTTACTGGAAGCTCTGTCCTTTACTCTGGACTTTTTTGGCAAACTGGGAATTACTGTCAGCATTCCCAAATCATCCACGATACCATCCCAGAGAGTTCAATTCATTGGGGCAGTTCTGGATATGGTCCAATGCAGAGCCTTCCTTCCTCCAGACAGGGTGGAGACACTGTTCCATCTGGCTTCTGTAGTGGCTTCGTTCAGGACCATCCCGGCCTGGGAGGTCCTTCAAGTTCTTGACCTGATGGCAGCCTCCATCACCACCGTTCCCCTTGCGAGGCTACACATGAGAATTACTCAGTGGTCCTTGTGGGTGCAGTGGGATCAACTTCTGGACAAACTTGACCATCTGGTCCTGGGGTCATCAGCAGTCCAGAAAGAATTGTTGTGGTGGAGGGACCTCTGCAACCTTTCCTTGGGTCTGCCTTTCAGGAGCCCAGCTTCCTCTGCATCCCTGACTATGGATGCATCAAACATGGGGTGGGGAGCACACCTAGGGGAGCACCAAGTACAAGGACTGTGGTCCAGCTTGGAAGCATCATTACACATCAGTGTTCTGGAGATGAGGGCGCTTTTGTACATCTTTCAGACCCTCCTTCCCAAGGGGTCACTGCTTGTCCAGACGGACAATATGTCGGTAGTTTGGTACATCAACAAACAAGAAGGAACTTGCTCGTCCCCTCTTTGCAGGGAGGCAATGTGGGTGTGGAACTGTGCGGTCCAGCACACACTAGCCCTAGTGGCCGCGCATGTTCCAGGCATTCAGAATGTCCTGGTGGACAGTCTCAGCAGGCTTCGGGGCCTAAATCACGAATGGGAACTAAATCGGGGAGTGGCAGAGTCTCTCTTCCTAAAGTGGGGGCATCCAGAACTCTACCTCTTCGCTTCCCACTCCAACGTAAAACGTCCCAGTTTTTGCTGCTCGTTCCAGGGCATGGTGCTTTTGTTTTGCGGTCTCTCTCTCTCGGATACGGAAACTTTTGTACACCTTCCCTCAGTTTCCCATTCTCCAGAGGGTTGTCCTCAAGTTTCAGGCAGAGAAAGCAAGGATGATCCTCATCGCCCCTCGCTGGCTGAGACAAATTTGGTTCCTGCTACTGCAACAGCTAATGAGAGAACCACCGGTTCCACTGTCAGTGACTCACGACCTCCTGACCCAGGATCCAGGTTGTCTTGTTCATCTGGGGCTCAAGACACTGCATCTTCATGCGTGGCTCCTGCAGACAGAGCAGTTTCCCACTTCAGGGTCTCCTCTCAAGTCGTTCAAGTCCTAGTAGAGGCTCAAAAACCCTCCACTCGTTCCACTTATGCCATGAAGTGGAAAGGTTTTTCCATTTGGGTGACTTCCAAGACTTGGAACCCATTTTCTTGTTCTGCCCCGCAAGTCATAGAGTATCTCCTCCATCTTTCAGACTCGGGTCTGTCATATTCTTCCTTGAAGGTCCACCTTTCGGCAATTTCGGCGTACCACGAACTGGTGGACGGTAAACCCGTGGCTCAGTTGGAGGTCTCAAAAACCTTTCTGAAAGGGATTCTCCATCTGAAACCCCCATCCGCAGTCCTGTACCCCCTTGGGATTTGAACTTTGTGTTGGAGAAACTTACTCTCCCCCCATTTGAACCAGCGATGAGCTGCGATTTACGTTTTCTCTCTTGGAAGACGTTATTTTTGGTTGCTGTTATCTCAGCTCAAAAGATTTCGGAGCTTCAGGCTCTGGTATGCAGAGGGCCTTATTTTATTTTCCACAGGGACTGGGTGGTCCTTAGGACAAATCCTAAGATCTTACTTTGAGAGGGTTCCTGCAGTAGGTCTTCACATATAGGACTGCGCCCCCTGGCGTCCAGGTCCGCATGTAAGCTTTGTAGATAACAATCATCGGCGGGGACACCCCGGCGTCGGTGGCATGATGTCAGCCTGATTATAAAAGGGGCGGTCCTGCGCCCGCTCTCCAGTTCTTTCCCGCCATTTCCTCAAACGTTCGGCTCGTGTTTGAACAGCAATCCAACACCCACGTTGAATTTTGTCGAAGTTTTCTTCGCCTTTTCTTAAAATTGATGTCTTCTAGACGGAAGAAAAAGTGCCCTAAGTGTGGCGCCCAAATTCCACACGGGGATACATAGATACATAGACAGTGTCGGCAGATAAGGGCCTATGGCCCACCCAGTCTGCCCATTTGAGCTTGTAAGTTCAGTTTGTTTTCCTAGAAGTCTGTTTCCCCTTACCCCTGACCTCTAGAATTCCTTTATGTCTATCCATGCATTCTTAAATCCGTGATTGTTTCAGCCCACTACTTCCTCTGGCGGGGTGTTCCACTTGTCCACCACCCGTTCTGTGAAGAAATTCTTTCTCATGTTTCCTCTGAATCGTCCTCCTCAACTTTATCCCATGCCCTCTAGTCCTGGAACACCTTTTCGCTTAAAAATAGTGTTTTCCTGCACCCTGTTCCTCCCTGTAAGATACTTGTATGTCTCTATCATATCCTCTCTCCCTCCTCTCCTCCAGGAGTACATGTTCAGTTCCTTCAACCTGTCTTCATAGGACTTGTGATGCAATCCATGCACCATCTTTGTTGCCCTCCTCTGAACCTTCTCTACCCTGTCTATGTCCTTACGTGGGTATGGTCTCCAGAACTGTACACTGTACTCCAGGTGGGGCCTCACTAGTGTCTTGTATAGGCGGAATTATGACCTCCCTTTTCCTGCTGGTGATGCCCTGCCTATACATCCCAGCATCCTATTTGCTTTACCTGCTGCCTTGTCACACTGTTTCCCTACTTTGAGGTCATCAGAGATGACAACCCCAAGATCCCTTTCCTGCTTGGTGCATGCTATATCCTCACCCCCCAACTGATATATTGTGCCAGGGTTTTGTGCCCCATATGCATTATCTTGCACTTCTTTGCATTGAATTTCAACTGCCAAACCCCTGACCATTCTTCAAGTTTCTGCAGGTCGCTTCTCATTCTGTCTACACCCTCTGGTGTGTCTACTCTGTTACAGAGCTTTGTGTCATCAGCGAACAGTGAAATTCTGCCTTCTAGATCCTGCGCAATGTCACTGATGAAGATGTTGAATAGGACCGGTCCCAGCACTGATCCCTGTGGTACCCCACTGGTCACTCTTCCCTCTGTGGAGTGACAGCCATTTACCACCACCCTCTGTGTCCTGCCACCCAGCCATTTACCTCGCACCACACTACTGTCCTGCCCACCCATATTCCCCAATTTGTGTGATAGTCTTCTATGTGGCACAGTGTCAAAGGCCTTGCTGAAGTCCAGATAGGCCATGTCCACTGCCCTCCCCTGATCCACCTCCCTAGTCACCCAGTCAAAAAATTCAATGAGGTTGGTCTGACATGACCTCCCCCTGGTGAAACCATGCCGCCTCCTTTGCCTGGGTTCTAAACACGATGTCTAGGAGTGTTCCATCTGCCAGGCCTTCAACCAGGCGACCTGAACCAGGCGCAAATGATCCCTCGAGGCCCATCTTCTGACCTGATGCTTGTCGTCTATGGAAAAGGAGCTTCAAAAACTGAGGGAAAGGTCGTCATCGTCAGCCCCTAAAAAGAAGAAAAGCAAAGAGAAGCGCCGGGACCCAAGTCCATCACCACACGAGAGGCCTGCAACTGTGAGTACTTCTTCAGGTGCCCCATCCGCTTCTTTGGGCGGGTCCTCTCTCCCACTCCTGCCGAGGTGAGCGGGCAGCAGGGGTAGCCTCTTTGGAGGTCGTAATCTCTTTGTCTTGTCCTGCCGGTAAGGCACCCCTCACCTCTAGCGTAGGGCATGTGGCCCCCACCAATCAGTCTAGTGGCGGCCTTCCAGCCATCTCTAGCTTGGCCGGATCTGTTGTGTCAGATCCATCCACTCTCCCGTTGGGCTCCAGTTTGTCCCCCAACACCGGACAGAGTGAGGGACAAGTCGACCCATCATCCCCCAGGGTTATTCACCCCAGGGACTCGCCACCTGATCCTCTGCTTTTTGCACTAGCAAGATCGCATTCGGACCTGCCGTCGGGGGCCCCTTGGGTTTCCCCCTCGCCAGGCCTTCCGCCGTCCCCGAACAGGGGTCCGTCACTGACTGGGGATCCAGCCATGGAGCCTTCACCCTCTGGTACTTCGGGTGTGCTCCTGCACCATCTGCTGGCGCTGTGGCACTGCCCCCTGCGGACCCTTCGGCTGGGTTCCCAGATTCTGAACCTCCTTCACGCCTCGGGTGGCCTTTGTCAAGCACTCCGCATCGGCGGCTGGGCTCTCGACACCGGGTTACTCGACGCCGTTCTATCCGACGCCGGGGTATCCCACTCCAGGATACCCCACGCCGGGTTATCCCAGGTACTCCTTTTATTATCTATCCTGGCAGTGCCCTCAGTATCCGGGGTATTTGAGCTTCCAGTCCCCTCCTCTGCCACCTCCAGTACCGGACCACAAGTCTATCCCCCTTTGGTGGAAGGACGCCAGAACACAACTTCTGTCAGAGATAAGACGGTCGGTGGGAGAGGCACCCACTCCCAGGGTCACCTCTCCACCACCTTCTTGGACCAGAGCTTCGGGCTCCCTGACCTTGGAAGCAGACCCATCTGTACCTAGTGGTTCTGAGTCCTCTGACACCGAGTGTCTCGGATCTGTGGGACCCCAGGTCCATGTAAAGTCCCCTAAAGATGCTCCCAGAGTCTCCACCAGGGACCCCTCTTTTCGGAGACTTGCTGCATTCCATTCAGGTGGCTGGTGGCTGGCCGTCCAAAGAGGTAGACCCGCAAAGAAAACGCCTTGCGGAACACCTGGATCTGGCCACTTCTGACCCTATCCCCATTCTACCGTGGATGTGGCCCCATGAGGACCTAGTGACCACGATTTGGCAACAACCGTCCTCTATACCAGCAGTTTCACGTAAAGCAGACCGCACCTCTTACCCCCCGGAAGGGATCTCTCACCTTATCTCCCATCCTAAGGCTGACTCCATGGTCATCACGGCCGCTCACAAACGTTCAGCCCAGCCCAAATACTTGAGCTCTTCGCCTCCTGACAAGGACTCGTGCAAGCTAGAACAGTTTGGGCGTAAAATCTATTCTTCCTCTTGTGTAATATGTTCCCTTAATTATGTCTGGCATATGGTCACCTTCCAAAAAGCCTCTCTTTTAGATCTAGAAAGAGACCTCCAGGAAGTTCAGGATGAAACCCTGAAAAAGAAGTTACTGGATAAAGTTAGGATGTGGAAATCATTGTGTCGTCATGCTCTTCGGGCGACTTACGACTCTGTGGACTCTGTGGCTAGAGTGGCAGCCTCAGGGATCTGTCTCCACCATCTCTCCTGGCTTCGTATAGCAGGCCTGGCACAGGATGTATAGTCCTCCCTCCTGGATGCCCCCTTTATGGGTTCTGTCCTCTTTGGCGGTGATGCCAAGGATATCATTACAGGGCTGCAGGAGAGCGGATGCTCCTTGTGGGATGTCCTTTCCATGTATAAGACGGGCCAGAAAAAGCAGCCTTCTCGCCGCCAAAGAAGGTGGAACAAATCCAAGGCTAAGCACCAAACAAAGAAACGCACCCCTGGATCTGGAGCTTAAACCCCACAGGCCAAATTTCCCAAACAGGCCTCTGGGGCAAAAGCTTTCCTCCCCTCGACACCCTGACTCCTTTCCCCTCCTTCTTGCCCCTTCAGTAACACAGGAGGAACCGGTCGGAGGGAGGTTCAGCCTCCACCTGGACGGTTGGAGGTACGTCACCGCAGATGCTTGGGTGCTTCAGCTCATCCAGGGAGGTCACTCAGCAGAATTCAGCGAGATTCCATTTCTCCCATTTCTGCCTGCGGCTTTGGGCCTCATTATGATCCTGGGCGGTCTGTTATAGCCCAGTACCACCCACCCTGTTGGGTATTATTGCTTACGTTAGGCATACCCAAGTGTAATCTCTTAGCTGGAGTAGCACAGAGTGGGTGCTAGTGGCAACTGCTATGCAAGGAGTGACAAACTCATCACATTAGTGAGTGCGAGATTGTGTGGAGTCTGCTGACAAAAAAAAAAGGAGACACATTCAGCAAAGGCTAAGTGAGCAGAACATTCAGTAAGTATACTACCACTATCCTTTTGGATCTCATAGTTTTAGTGGAGCTGGGAACTTGCACTAGACACATTCACAAACCACACTGTTGCTAGTATGGGAGATACAAACACCTGTACAATGTAAGTATAGATACACATAGAGGTGCTATATATATATATAAAATAACGCACGGGGAAGTGGCTATAACATATACAATAATGGATAGGGAAGTATGCTTAATGAGAAATTAATGGTTGCCCGAAGTGTGGGATGCTACATAAACCCGAGACTCCAGCCCGAGGGGTTTATTAGCCATCCACACCGAGGGCAACCATTAATTCAATTAAGCACACTTCCCCATCTTTTATTATTTATAATTGCTGGGCAGCAATTTTTTCCAGCCCTGAGCCTGAGACACAAACACTGACTCTCTCTCTCACACAAACACACATACACACAGACACACTCTGTCTCCCTGTTCCTCTTTTTTTTTAACTTTTCTTTTGTTACAGTTCCTTTTTTTATGTTTGTTTCATTTGGGCAGATTTGTGTATTGACATCGTGATCGCAGTCTTCTTACCTCAACAAGCAAGGTCGGAGCCATTCTTGGTGAAGTGCATGCCAGGCATTCCCGGCAGCTTTTCTCTGGTGGGGCTGTGAAATGCCCATGCAGGTTGTGAATGGCAGGATCAAAACAGTTTTCGCGCTCTTGGTGTGGCAGCTCCTCACTAAGCAGGACAGAAGAGTCGCCACGTTTGTTACTGTATTTAGCCCACCCATTACAAGTGCAGAGTCAATCAGAATGTGGCTCTTCTTTTACTGATGTGGCACATGTTTGCCGTTATAACCCGTGGGTTATGACGGCAAATTATAACTAGCTCAGCCCATTGAAAAAATTGCTGACCAGTTGTTATTTTTTTTTTTGCATTATGTGTTTATACCTCCTCCCGTGCTTCACTGTCCCTCACTCCTTCAGGCTCCACAAGTTCCCTTCGTCCCCACTGACCTTAGCCAGCCCTCCTGAGGTCCTCAGATCACAGCTGATTCCCGGGATATCCCGGTGTATCCCTATCACTGGGCGGGTCCCCCTCCTCTGAGGGGGAAGGGCACCAGGGAGAGGGGGAATACCCCAGCACACACTTTTTATTAGGGCCCGGGGATGCTGCTGAGGAACAGGAGGCCCTGGCCAGGTACTGGGGGTGCTCCGGGAATGGAGAGCCATCATCTTGGTGGGCAGCGAACAGATTTTCCTGTTTTCTGTGGGCAGCAGTGTGGTGACGTCATGGCTAATGCCGACGTCCGCCCCTCCCCTAACCCACTTGGGCTGTGCGTCCTGTGATACTCCCAGCCTCCACTAGGAGCCAGCAGGCGCCCGACTCATCCCCTACCCTCCCCCCGAAGAAGGAGAGCTGTCGTAGGACGCTCGATCCTTCTCCCCCCCCGGATGGCCCTCCAGTGCTCCAAGCTCGTTCCCAAACCCGGAACGCTTGCGTCACAAGCAGTAATCCAACCGCTGCACCGGCGGGCCAGCCTGACCAGTTATTATAAGGATTTTATGCACACTTGAGGTGTGTGATGCCAGAGGGGTTTATTTGGGCACCATACACCGAGGGTATGCATAAAATCCAAGTTTATATACTTCCCTATGTTTTATTTTTTACATTTACTGGTTAGTGCCCATAATAAACCATGAAAGAATTAGTGAGGCTGCAGTGTGGAACTGTATGGAATATAGAGGTGGAGTACTTGTGCTTCATTAGGTATTGGTCGATGCTGGCACAGATACCTCTAATAGTACGTGACTTGTAGTTTGAGCCGTTTGCCCGTAAATTGTCCAGTTCCGACAATGGTAGTGAGATGAATTCTGTGGACTCACCCATCTCCGTGAGGTATTTTGTGAAGAGCTGTATGTCACTTTGTTTTTTAATGTGTTCTTATTTTCTTGCTCCTCGATGAATTTTTGCTGTTCTGTTTCATTAGGTGGTTGAAATCATGACAAAGTATTTGTTTTCTAGTGTACTTTTATGAGAACTTGATTCGAAAACTGTGCCCTGCTTTTCTTTCTTTGAAGTGATGAGAAGTCTGTCATTTGCGCTGGTGGTTTTCATGAGACAGCATGAGGACAGACCCTGGCACAGGTGATTAGCTGGAATTAGAGCTATTATTGGAACTTTTTAAAAAGATGGTTAACAGAACTCTGTTATTCATGGTCTGTTATTCACACATGTGAATAGTGGAGTTTGTGAGGTTCTGCTGGTAGTTGATTATGGGCACTAACCAGTAAATATATAAGAATTAATCTAACAGAAAATCATTTTCAGAGAAAACCTACTGTTTTTTAATGGACTAGCAACAATACTGCATTTCGTGTTTTCAGTACTGAGAGGTAACTTTGTTACCCCTGGACTAGCCAGTACCTCTGGTGCAGATTTTTAAAGGGGGTCATGCAATAATGATTTTTCTTCATGGGTTTAGTGCAATGCCCAATGGTAAGATCTGCCCATGATATTTGAAACAACCAATTGCTCATGACATCAGTGGTATTCTGCACAAGTACTGGCTCTGTGTGTCTGTCTGGTTTAAAACATGGAAGGCAATGCAGGCTAGTGGTTGGTGCACCGAACTGTGAAACAGGTGATAAAGGGTTCATGTATTGCCACAGTTACATTAGTTGACCTTGAGAAATTCAGATGGCCTCACAGCACTTACGTGCTCCCAGCTATATAATTTGGAGCAGGCAAGAACCCCTACAAGACATTTCTGGGGGCAAAGATTTTGCAATCAAAAAACACACAAAGTAGACAACCCTACTTACAGTCAGACTACTTTGCGTAGATGAAGGCAAGTTTTTGGGTGAAGCTGAACTTAAGTTTCTTTAATGCAAACATCTCAGTAAAATATGAGAGGTCTGCTCCTTCCTCTTGGAAAACAGATGTTGATTTTGAATCTGTCTAGTTTGATGTGGGCACATTAAGCATATACTTTTTGCTTTGAGTGCTAAGTATGTTTGAATGTATATAGAGTTAGTATATGTATTTATATGTGTATATTTGCATATGCAGCCCATGATGCTTTGCATTGTATGGGCATGTGTGATTTTGTATTTTTTATATATATATAAACACATATACATACACATACACCCCCTCCTCAGTACTGTAAGGGTCAAATAGATGTGTGACCAGTCATTCCTACTTTATAAACTTTGGTTTTCCAAGGTTTTTCAAGTGCACCGCACTTAGCTGCCCCTTTTCACAAAATGCGTTTTGTTTGCATCACATTTTGACACAGCATGGCAATTAAAGTGCTGTTTATCAGAAAGTGGTGCAATGTCACAGGCAGATCTCTTGCAGATTCTTTTACAATCATGTTCTTTGTCTGACTAAAGGCAAATGGTTTTATGTAGGGTATTTTGTAAGAGTGTCTCTAGAAGCAGAAAGTAATACGCACTATCTCAAACTTGAATGTCTTGCTAAACCATCTTCTGCCTAGCTAATAAACTACCTGCTTCTTAAGGTAGTCCTTTTAACGGTAGATTTCTTGATAAGGTTGGAGTTTTCCCATCTTGCAAATCAGCCACAACGACGTTTGACTGCAGTGTGCAGCCTGCCTCTCAGCCTGGTGAGCCTGCAGGCAGAGGCAAATGATTCCTGAAATTTCTTTCTGTCTTCTCTCCTCCATCCAAAAACAAAACAAAAACAAGGACGGGTAAAGTGCTTTCCTCCTGCCTGTGAGTTTGCTGACAGCATACATTTGATTTTGATGAATCAATCTGATAAGTCAAATGTAAGAGATGGGGGAAGGGGGCAGAAAAAAAACATTGGTATGTCCAACCGTCTGTCCAAACCAGGGCTGGCTGGGCTTTTTCCTTTTTAACATACAATCAAGTAAGTTTCAGGAACGTGCTGCAGACTATTTCTGCAAGTATAGCCTAGAGGTTAGTGTAATGAGCTGTGAATGAGCTTGGTACATTCAGCAGACAGACCTGGGTTGGATTAATGACTCTCACAACCTTCATTTGTACAGGTTGTATCCTGTGACACCCTGAGCAAGTCACGTACTCTTCCCAGTGCTCCAGGGTCGCCCCCAAAACAGGCACCTGCGTCTAGTGGTAGTGGGCCATATCTGGTTACCAAAGAATAAAAAAAAGAGAGAGAGGCCGATGGGGTGGAGGGGGCAAGGGGGTGCAGTCACCAAGGGGAGTGGGCAGCAGGGGGCCCACAAAACCTTTGGGAGCCAGGGCCTACAAAAGGTTAATCTTGCCCTGATCAGGAGTAAGTAATACTTACAGGAGTAAGAGGTAATACTTCCCCTATACAGATCCCTGGTGAGGCCTCACCTGGAATACTGCAGCCAGTTCTGTAGTCCTCACCTCAGAAAGGACAGGGATAGGTTGGAAACAGTGCAGCACAGAGTAACAGCAATGATTTAGTGCTAACCGGGCAGATCCTGTGAGGAATGCCTCAAGGCACTAAATATGTACTGGCTGGAAACCAGAAGTGAAAGGGGAGATATGATAAAGACCTTCAAGTTCCTTAAAGGAATTAACAAGGTAAACTGTTGGGAATTATTTACCCTGAACACCAACTCGAGGTCACATGGTCACGAGTGGAAATTAACAGGAGGAGGTTCAGGAGAGACATGAGGAAGTATTTCTTTATGGAAAGAGTGATGGGACCTTGGAACAGTCTGTCGGCTGAGGTGGTGGGTGCAAACACAGTCAGGGGATTCAAGCAGGCATGGGATAGAATGAAGAGAATAGTGGTCGCCTGGGGTGACAAGACCGGAAGGAAAATGGGGATAGGAAGGGGAGGGTTAGTACCCTGGAGGAACAATAGTTTCCAGGGATTATAGGGAATATGGGCAGACTGGATGAACCTCTGGTCTTTTTCTGCGAATATGGTCTATGTTTCTATGTAAGCTCTATGTGGCAGGCATAAAATTCTGGGTGGTTTATCCAGCGAAATTGATTGTCAACACTGAGAAGGGACAACAGCACTGTTGGAATTATGCTGGGGCTAAACCCCGGTAGCTATCCAAGGAGCCCTGGCAACTACGAAAAATAAATCTGTGCACTAGGGCCGGGACTATGACCCTGGTAGCTCTTCCTTCACTGGGAACTTTCAGGTTAACCCCTCACACCTCAGAAAGAGTCACTTTTGAGAAAGGCATCTACAGTATGCAAGGCTATCACAGCAGCAGGAAGCATTAAAGATCAAATGCACATATTTCATAATAAACTTGAATTCACATCCCTGTGTCATGATTACTGTTTCCTGAAAATATCATGCTATTTGGTTTTATCATTTTCTTAAAATCAGCATCTGTTAATGTGCTCTGCAGTAACTGAAAGC
Source organism: Neoceratodus forsteri (assembly GCA_016271365.2). Taxonomy (NCBI): domain Eukaryota; kingdom Metazoa; phylum Chordata; order Ceratodontiformes; family Ceratodontidae; genus Neoceratodus; species Neoceratodus forsteri. The sequence goes on from CM057455.1 coordinate 1,531,437,941, forward strand.
AGTGAAGATTTTTCTGTCCCTATCAGTGAGTGATGACATCATTATTGTCTAGCCTGCTGCTTCAGCAATTCATACTGTGATTCATACCATGGCATAAGGAGCTAAGCAAGGTGATGAGCCCGTATGTGCTCCTGTATCTAAGTGTAATAGGAAATGGAGTTCCCATTTAAGATATATATATCCAATTTTTGTTTGAATTCATCTTTAGTTTTGCTACAAATGATATCTTCAGGGAGACTGTTCCACGGATTAACTACACGCTGAGTATATAAGAATCTTCTTTTTTCAGTATGAAATTTGCATGGTTTCAACTGTAACTTGTGTCCTCTGGTTCCTTTATTATGTTTTTTTTTAGTTTTAAGTCTAACTCTTTAAAAAGATCCTTATCCTGGAGCACAGTGTGGCACATAAACGAATTTCCCCTTATTCTTCTGGTGTGAAGAGATATCATATTTAAACTACTTAGGAGGTCCTCATAAGAAAGATTTTTATACTCATAAATCATCTTGGTGGCTTTCCTCTGGACCTTTTCCACACTATCCTTTATACCTCCCTTTATTGGACCCCATAATTGGGATCCATAGTCCAACAATGGTCTTACATAAGATGTGTACCCTACTTTTAAAATTCTTTTTATTGTCCAGAGTTTTTTTTTTTACCTTTGGATACTTCGTGTTAGCATGCATATTAAAAGTCAATTTGTTTGAAATAAGTATTCCTAAATCTTTTTCCTGATCAGTTTTCCTCAGAACAAGGTCGCTAAGGTTATATTCCAGTTTCCTATTGTGAACTCAGAAGTGCATAACACTGCATTTATCTAAGTTAAAGGACATACCAACAGAGGTAGCCCAGAACATAATATTGTCCAGTGTGACTTGAAGACTATTGTGATCAGTGTTATTGCATACAAGACTAGCTATTTTAGTATCGGCCGCATACTTACTAATCCACACTGATTCATGATTTCCCATACTTGATATAAATAATTGAAACAGTAAGGGTCCCAAAACTGATCCCTGGGGAACGCTGCTTGTAACCTGGGATATGAATGAAAAATACCCATTACTACTAACTATTGGTATCTGTTTCTGGGAGCCAGCATTTTATCCAGCCTATGACTCGATGATCTGTGTCGTGGTCGATTAATGTTTGCACAATATATTTATGTGGAACTTTATCAAAGGCCTTAGCCATGTTCAAATATGAGAAACCCTCAAAGAACTGAATTTTATGAGTTCATACAGTACATGTTCCTGAAATAGCAGGGTGTGGCAGACATGTTTGTCAATCTGACATAAAAACAAAATTGTTCTCACATGAACCTATTTATGGAGGATACATCAAAGACACACTGAATCTATGAATTAACAAAATTTAGATTAATTTTATATCCATTAAACAACCCTGTGTTATATAGCCAGGACAGAATGCAGAGTTTTGATGACAAAGACCTGACAGCTGTGATACAGGCAAGGTAATTTCTCACAGACATTCATATCACTTCAGTTCAGCACTGAAGCCTAAATTATCAATTTTTTATGAGAACAGAATGATAGATTTTAAGTTAATCTATCTAAACACAAACCAGATGGGTTAGTAACAAACTCTGAGTGAAAACAATTAACTCTACAGATTGCTCTGACTGGGAACTGCAGCAGCTTCTTCAGTCAATCAGGGACTTAATTACTGAAGCAGCAGGCTAGACAAAAATGATGTCATCACTCACTGATAGGGACAGAAAAATCTTTACCGTTTCTTCACTGTTTTCAGTTATGGCAGAGCACATTAACAGATGCTAATTTAAAGAAAACCACAAAACCACACAGCATGATATTTTCAGGAAACACTAATCATGACACAGGGTCATGAACTCAAGTGAATTCAAGCTTTTCATGAAAGATGTGCATTTGATCTTTAAGGTCCCAAAAACAGTTAAATGCATCATCAAGCAATTGAAGTACAAGATGTTTTTAAGTCCTGTAAAGTTAAAGAATTATGTCCCACTTTTCTAGCCTGCACCAAGACCAGAGATAAAACAGACACTCCTTGTGTTCGAGAACACTGGAGAAGATTCATTATTTTAAGGGAGGAAGGTCACAGGTGCTGTTAAATAAGAGGACATGTTTTCAGTACTATCTGATTGGAACATGATATCATGCTTCTTGGTCCCACTTTGGGCTGTCAGAAGAAGCTTGTCAGGAAGACTGCAAAGGTTTTTACAACCTTCAAAGTACAGAACCTGAACTATTGCTGATTGTGTCAGGACGACACCTTTTGGGAGAAAGACACTGTTCCAGTTTGTCTTGTGTAAGGAGGCAAAAAAGCTTGCTGATCTGGTAAGTGTGCTCTAGCTACCAGCCTGTGGGCACCAAAGACTGAGTGAGAAAACTTGCATTGAGACAATGGTGAGAGAAATACCAGCATCAATCCTGCAGACATTCTGGGAGAAGGGCTGGTTAGTACTACTGCAGGTACTAACTTGCATAACGCACTAGGATCCAGAAGCCTAGACTTGTTTGTGTGGTGTGGGGCCCCTGCTCCTTAGATTGATCTGTCCTGTAGAAGAGGGAAAGGGAAGAATCAGAGAGTTCCAGAGCCTGATCTACATACACATAGAAGTACCTGAGACCTGCATCTTGTAGCTACGCCCCCCAACTGCACAACTGAATCCTAAGCCTGAGAGGACCTCCAGCCGCAGAAAGGAAAAGAAGGAGCCCAGGTTGACAAGGGAGCTGGTAAATCAGAACCATGGGTACTCACAGGGCTGCCTTGCAACTGGGCAAGTTTGTAGAGTTTTGCACCAAATATACAGATTTGGCTAATGGTTCAGGAGCTGCAAATACCTCATTTGGAGGTTGGCCATTTAAGCAATTGCATGGCCTGTGTTTTTTTTGGGTGTGACTGTTCTGTTTGTTTTAAAGTGCATCACCTCTGGCCAACCAGCTGCAATGTCACCAGGTTTGCAATGTTCCTACGGTTGGGTACCCAGTGAAGCACAGGGAGCTCCCTTTAAGGTTTAAGGATTAAATTTTACTAGTGGATAGTGCCCCCCACACAGGTAGACTGGAAATACTAACAGGTTTGCAGTGTTATTTGCTACTGTATGGTCTTGCCTGGTGGGGGGTGGGCACTGCATTGTCACTGTTATTGTTACTGTCACTATTACATCTACTGTCACTGTTATGGTGACTGCTACATTTATAGGTGTTTTAAAGTGTTCAACTGGTCAAGCCTAGTCAGGCAGTTGCGTTTGGTCCTGTAACCAGAGTTAACAAGTTTCTGTAAAAAACAGTTTTTCTTTGCATCCCCCATCCCTTGTGAATATTCTCCAATAAACAGTTTACTGATATTTTACATTTTGTCTCACAAGTATATTGTTAGGGGTAGGTAACTAATTGCATTTTTGTTGTATTTAAGGTTGCACTGTGATTTTCCTTGTGTACAGGGTCACTGTGGGGAGATGGGGCATCCCAGAGAGTTGTACCACTCTGACACCATGCCCACTTAAATTTTACTGTGGGTGGAGGCACCATGCTAAACTTAAAAGACTTGGATTCAAACTCCCCAATCAGGAACATTTGAACCTAGATCCCTCAACCTTGTTTGAACCCACAAGGCAGGGGTAGTAACCGCAACCTTCATGGTGACCCAGTTACAGAAGTAAAGTAAGGTAATGGACTACTTTCTGAAGCCTTCCACGCACCATGGAGGGCTTCAGTAAGGATGTAGGGTCTGGGTTAGATTTAAATGCACATATTGAAGGAGCATTCATTGGTCCTAATTAACAAGTGTGGGGGGAAGGGGAGGGCTGGCATTTACAACAAAAAGGTGAAAAAGCCATAGGTTGATATCTGCTGTTTGGTTTGGATTAAGCAGCAAATCAATGAATGGGTTGCTAGATAGTGCAGTCTGTCCCGTCCCTATTCGTTTATTATATTCATTAGAGCTGGTGGTAACTGAGGAACAATCACTGAGCCAAAGCTAGTTTTTTTATGTAGTTTTGCTTGACTCAGAAAGTGGTGGTCTTCAACCATGCGAGGGGGGGTGGCAGTCGGCGGGGTGGGATGTAGTCAGAGATCAGGTAGGGTCTGTGGTAGCAATATCGGCAGGGACACAATGGGCAGATTAGATGGGCCAAGCAATCCTTATCTGCCAACAAATTCTGTCTGTGTGAAAGGAGGGCTAGGCAGTTCTGCCTACTTTCAGTTTTTCCCCCAGGAATAAGGTTATTTGTTGGTGGCATTTTTAGTGAATTAGTAGTTTCCAGTTACAACCTAAGAGCAAGATATAGGCTTGAGTTCAGCAAGGCTTGTAGTATTTAAAGAAATGTGTGTATACTCCTTAGTAGCTTACTAGATTTAGATTTTTACAATGTGGCAGTATAACCTAGCCTAAAGGTTAGAGTAACAAGCTGTGAATGAGCTTGGTAAATCCAGCAGACCTAGGTTTGATTCCCACAACCTCCACTTGCATACTGTGTGACTGAGCAAAGCACTTAACCTGCCAAGTGGCTCCACCAGTTACCAAAAAAAATATTTGTACTATCTTGCTGGCTGGCCCCTCCCTTCCTCTCATTGCTGCTTAAAAATCAGTTTAAAATAAGTTACAAAACTGAAATTGCAAAACATGATGGTTTGGATACTTTAAATATCGAGGCCTCTGTGGGGTGTCTCTCTTGGTAGAAGAGGCTCCGATCGTGAGGTGTGGGTGAGAAGAGCGCAAAGCATAGTAGAGCAGTTCTGGCTGCTGCCTGAACCTCAAGAGAGGAGTCTGAATATCTTGTACCATAAGACGCACCACAGGGGCTCTATTAACTCATTATAAACCACTCAAGCATAGAAAAAGTATGGGAAGTGGTGCACCTGACTGGCTTTTTTTTATCCTGTCTAAAACATGGGGTGGTGGGAGAGAATTCAAAAGTTATGAAATATGGGGAAAAGGTTTTGGTGAGTTGGTGTGGAATTGGTCTTTCATGATCCACCATGCAATAATAATATTTGACAGAGTAGTGGTGGGCCTTATGCAGAGATAACTGGCTAACTGACTGCCTAAGGGAGTTGTAAGACCCATTGCTGAAGGCAGAGGGTCTTACATTCCCTGGAAGGGTGGTTATCTCAGCACATGGGCCACCCTGTCGTGTCTTGTTACATTGTCAAAATGGATGATACGAAGGTTCTTTAGAGCAGCCTGGGGTTGGGGGGAGGGGTTGCACTGGATCATGTTTTTTTTTACTGCTACTACATCACACAGACAGCAGTCTCACCCCTAGAAAAGTTAGTAATATGATAAGAAATTTGACTGAATCTTGGTGAAGGAACAGTGGTAGACAAGCTTTCTTCACCTTGGTTTGCTAACAGGTTTTGGTGGGGGAACATGACATCTTTTGAAAATGTATATTTTATACTGGCAGTCTGATATATGAGGTGATGAGCCAGGGGCAGGCTGGCAGTGGTACATCTTCCTCAGATGGCATTACGGTATGCAGATGCGGAGATAAATGCCCTGGTGTCAGCCTGTCTAAGGCATCAGTAGCTTGGATTGCTCTACCCATTTTGTAGGCCTTATATAATTACTTCCAGCTTTAGTGTGTATTTTTGTGGGGTTTAGCAAGGTTCATACGTAACATTTTTTGTTTTACAATGGTGAAGCTCAGAAAGTGGTACCCACGTTACTTTTCTAACCATACCTTTGGAAAAGAAAATATGACAGTCTGTCCTTTGCTTTACTTTTGTTTTTAGTAACATAAAATCATTCAGGCAAGTGGCTATTTTCAAGGGATTCAGAGTTTAAGTACAATACATACAGAGCTTATATACAACTGTGCACATATTTTGGATTAGCTTACAGGTGTTTAGGCAAATCAAGTGCAGCATACAAGAATGCATTGTCAAGAATACAATATGTTCATAGGAAGCATTTATATATTCCAGAAGCAGTAAACGTGGCCAGCAACTGCATTTTAAATGATGAAGCTCAGCTGTATGATTTATATGCTCTAGGACTGTACTGCTGTATAATACATTTTACTCGGTTTGTAACTGCAATTTCTTTGTTTTATCTTGGCATAATTTATCATGTCAAAAGCTGCTGACCATCACCCTCTAGCTATGGCTGTCCCTTGCCCCACATTTGCAGAGTGCACTCATCCCCACCATCCACCCTCACCGATTTACAGTATTGTTCCTTCTCTGTACGTGTGTTGCTTTTGTATGTTTGCAGATTTACTTAACTTCATGCACCTTATTGTGCCAGGTGTTTGCATTTAAAAACTGACCTAGATAGCTTGTGGCAGAGAACAGCAAGAGGAAGGAGCTGCTGTTAGAACTTTACTACTCTACTGGACTAAAGAACTAGAACTCTACTACTGGGAACTTCAATTTAGGGTAAAAACAAACAAAAAACCAAAAAAGAGTGTGTTTGTCTGCGTTGGGTGAAGGAATTGTTATCTGTGCAGTTAGCTAGGCGAGGGAGTGGCTTAGACAGAAGGAAGCCAGGTGTTTGCATTTAAAAACAGACCTAGATAGCTTGTGGCAGAGAACAGTAAGAGGAAGGAGCAGCTGTTACAACTTTACTGGGACTATATTGCCCTCCACCCCTAGCCGGTTCTACCTTTAAGGCACAGGATTTGATTGACAATAGGAACTTCCTGTTTGGGGCCAGGAAGTGAGTGATCACAGAGGCACAAAAGACTAACCATCCTAGAAGGAAAAGAGTAGCTCTCCATCCCCCCTAGCTGCTGGAGGTCTGACTCTGAGCAAGTAAGAAGGAAACTATTGAGGAATATAGGAACTTACTGGCCCAGAACAGGAAGATCACAAGCTTTATGGGCACAGAGGCAGTAGGGAAAGTAGGGAGAGAAAAAAAATTATATAAAAAAATAAAATAAAGGGAGAGAGAAAAGAGTAAGTATACACAACAACAGTTAAGGGGCCACAAATAAGACATGATGGGGTGGTGCAGTGCAGTGGCAGTGGAGCAGCAATCTTCCGGGAGACGTTCTGGAGGATGCGGTGTTGTCCCATCTGCAGGCACCTCTCTGGGCTGAGAGAGGAGGTTGCTCATTTCCAGGCTGAGTTGGCCAGGATTCGGGAGACCTTCTTCCCCACCCAGGGACCACCAGGGCCACTGCCGCTGCCTCAGAGGTTGCCAAGAAAGAGGAGCGGTTGGACCACAGTGGGCTCAGGGAGGGTGAGGGTGGTGGAACAGAGGTGCATCCCTCCAGTTGTACCTCTCCACAATTCATATGCCATTCTGGCAGAGTGTGGTTCCTTTATGGAGGTACCCACTGTGGAGACCAAGGAGGATGCTGGGAACCTCCATAAAGGAGACCCACAGGAGGGTGGCATGGGACCCTACAGGGGCAGGAAACAACTCCTGGTGGGGGATTCCATTGTTAGGAGAGTAGAACTAGGGGAGGGAGGTAAGGTGCTTGCCTGGCGCCATGGCTTGGAGGGACAGGGAGCGAATACTCAGGATTGCGGGAGCAGCTACATGGGGGAAGGAGCTGGATGTCATTGTCCACCTAGAGACAAATGACTTGGCTTGGAAAGGGATCAGAGCAGTGCAGGAGGAGTTTATGGGGTTCGGGAGGGGCCTTAGACAAGTAGCATGAACGGTAACCTTCTCGGAGGTGCTGCCTGTCTATGGTATGGGTGAGGCTAGGGTGTTCCGCACTATGGGATTCAATCAGTGGTTGAAAAACTGGTGCAGAGCTCAGGGTTTTGTCTTCACTGGGGACTGGGTATCCACCTGGAGGGATGCAGGCCTATACTGGCACGATAGTCTGCATCTGTCCAGGAGAGGAACCAGGATCCTAGGTGATAGGTTTAAATGCTTCATTGGCAAGCATTTAAACTAGCCAAGGGGGGGGCATTGAAAAGGAGAAGGGAAATCCTAGCCCCCCCTCCAAAAAAATCAAGGTAGTTAGTGAGGTAAACACCAAGATAGAGAAGTCGATATGGAGAAGGGCAGGGGTAAATGGAGAAAAAGACAAAGGCAGTAAGGACAGAGATGGGCCAAAAAGGGGTAATGCCATCAAAAACTGGAGGATAATGAGTACCAATGCCCGTAGTCTAGGTAACAAGCTCCCTGAATTGGTGGCCTAGATGGAACAGGGATGCCTGGATATCATGGCAGTCACAGAAACATGGTACACAGAGAACCATGACTGGGATGTCAACATATCAGGGTACACAATCTACAGGAGGAACAGGGAGGGTAGAAGAGGAGGAGTAGCTCTCTATGTAAGGGAAGGGATCAAAGCAACGGAACTAAAGGGTAAACAGGGAGGAGAAGAGGCACTATGTGTCACCCTGGAGACTGGAAATGGCACCACAATCCGCACAGGGGTTGTATACAGACCCCCGTCGCAGGGGGAAGAAATGGACAAGGAAATAATAGAAGGCATCCTTTGGATGGCAGAGAAAGGGGAGATATTGCTGATGGGGGACCTGAATATGCCAGATGTTAACTGGAGCACCCTTGCTGCAGCCACATCCAAGAGCAGGGCCATTCTCAATGGCCTACAGGGGGCATGCCTCAGACAGCTAGTGTTGGAATCCACTCTGGAGGGAGCAGTGTTATACCTCAAATGGGGACAGAGAGAGGATCTCAGATCTAGAAGTGGGTAGCCATCGGGGAACAAGTGACCACCAAACAGTGTGGTTCACGATAAACTCAGCTGTAGAGTCAAGCCATACAAAAGTGAAGGTACTGGACTTCAGGAGGGCTGATTTTGTCAAAAATGGGAGAGTGCCTCAGAAAAGCACTAGCAAACAGGCAAGGGGGGGGTGGAGCAACAATGGGGAAACATCAAAACCGCCATCACAGAGGCAACAAGCCTTTGTGTGAAGCAAATAAACAAATCAAAACGACAGAAAAAAACACTGTGGTTCTCAAGAGAGGTGGCGGGGAAGGTTAGGGAGAAAAAGATAGCATTCAGGAAGTATAAGGAAACATAGAAGGAGCAGGACAGAGAACTATACCAGTTAAAGCTGAAGGAAACAGTGAAGGCAGTCAGAATAGCAAAGGCCCAAACCGAGGAAAAGATAGCCAACTCATTTAAGAAGGGGAATAAAACCTTTTATAGGTACATTAGGGAGCAAAGAAAGACAAAGGGAGGGATACTGAGGCTGAATAAAGAGGAGGATGGGTGGGCAGAGAAGGACAGTGAAAAAGCAGGGATACTGAATGAATACTTCTGCTCAGTATTCACAAAGGAAGAGGAGGGGGAGGTACCTAATCCAGTCAATGGAAGCACTCTGGATAGGGGGGTCGATATCAGTACTTTCACAGAAGAAAGAGTTCTGAATGAACTCCTAAAACTGAAGGTGGACAAAGCAATGGGCCTGATGGGATTCACCCCAGAATTCTAAAAGAACTCAGGGAGGAACTAGTAACACCATTGACTACCCTTTTTAACAAATCATGGGAGGATGGGGTGGTACCTGAAGACTGTAGAAGGGCGGATGTGATTCCCCTTCACAAACGTGGGAGCAAGACAGAGGCAGGAAACTACAGACCTGTCAGTTTGACCTCAGAGGTAGGGAAAATGGTGGAATCACTTCTGAAGGAAAGAATTGTTGAGTACCTAGAGGCCAGCGGGGCACAGGACTCAAGACATCATGGATTCACAGTGGGAAGGTCATGTCAGATGAATCTGATTGATTTCTTTGACTGGGTGACCAAAGTAGTAGACCAGGGAGGGGCTGTGGGCATGGCCTACCTAGACTTTAGCAAGGCATTTGACACAGTCCCGCACAAAAGATTAATAAACAAATTAGCCAGCCTGGGAGTGGGTCCCAGGGTGGTAGCCTGAGTAAAACATTGGCTGGACAACAGGATGCAGAGGGTAATAGTAAACGGAGTCCACAGCGAAAAAAGGGGGGTTACTAGTGGGGTACCGCAAGGTTCAGTACTGGGTTCAGTCGTTTTAAATGTCTTTATCAGTGACATTTATTTATTTATTTATTTATTAGATCATCAGTTTACAGACCTTTGAGTCATAGACTCATTTACAAAGGCACCTCGTCAAGAGAGCAATACATCACAGCAAACAAACAGTACAGTACATAACGCTTAGATTAAAAAAGCAACCAGTGTTACAGGCATTCACTGGTGGTACACGCTTAGTTATAGGTAGATCACAGTAGTCATAATATAGGTACACGAGTACCACGTCAGGTAGCAACCAGAGATATTTTATTACATTAGTCAGCAGATGTTGCATGAGACCCCAGGTATATACAGCAGAAGTAGATAGGGCAGACCCAGCTTAGGGGTGAAGGTAAGGGGCAGGTGGGGGATTATGTGCAGTTGCAGCAGCAAGTGCTTGTCAGATGGCTTCTCAGGGAGACCTTGAAAGGACCAAGCTTAGTGGAGTCAGCTATATTGGCTGGGAGGGAATTGAACCAGGAGGGAGCCTGATAGCAAAAGGATCTCTGGGCCATAGAGATCCTTACCTTGGGGACAATAAGGGAAGTTTTGACAGTGCTGCAGGTGGAGACTGAGGGGAAGGCATGCTGCAGGGAGGTGGCATACCCAGGGGGGGAGAGCCCTAGCAGGGTCTTTTTTACAAGAAGGCAGGTTTGGAAGCGGAGTCTTTCTTCAAGGTTCAGCAAGTTGGTGGTGGAGTACAGCAGACACGTATGGGTACACCTATTGCAGAGGGACTGGAAGGAAAAGTATGTTTCTTTGCAGATGACACAAAGATCTGCAACAGGGTTGATACGCAAGGTGGGGTGGAAAGGATGAGAAGGGACTTGGCAAGTTTGGAGGAATGGTCAAATGTGTATGGCAGCTTAGATTCAATGCAAAGAACTGCAAAGTAATGCACCTGGGAAACAAAAACACAGGGGAAGAGTACACAATTGGGGGGGTGATACTGACAACAACAAAAATGGAAAGGGACCTGGGGTAGTTATATCAGATGACCTAAAGGTGGGCAAGCAATGTGAGAAGGCAGGAAGGAGGGCTGGGGGGATACTGGGATGCATAGGGAGAGGCATCACCAGTAGAAAACAGGAAGTTGTTATCCCTCTGCACAGACAGTTGGTGAGACCCCATCTGGAGTACTGCGTGCAGTTCTGGAGCCCCCATCTCCGCAAAGACAGACAGAGTGGAGGCTGTCCAGAGGAGGGCAACCAAAATGGTGCAGGGTCTGCACCAGAAGGCATATGAAGAGAGAGACTAAAGGAGCTTAATATGTATACCCTCGAGGAAAGGAGGTAGAGGAGGGACATAATAGAAACTTTCAAGTACCTCAAGGGAATCGACAAAGTCCAAGAGGGTAGCATCTTTCAGAAAAAGAGATGTGCAAGAACAAGGGGGCACAATTTGAAGATAGAGGGGATGGCTCAGAGGTAATGTGAGGAAGTATTTTTTCATGGAGAGGGTTGTGAATGCATGGAACAGCCTTCCTAAGGAGGTCATGGAGTCAAAAACAGTGGAAGAATTCAAGAATGCATGGGACAGATACAAGGCAATTCTAGTGGGGGTAGGAGGAAGTAGGCTGTTGGTTAACTAGGATCTGCAGCTTATCCATTAGGTAGGGAAATGGGCAGACTAGGTGGGCAAAGCAGTCCTTATCAGCCACCAAATTCTGTGTTTCTATGTACTATATTTCTCTACACCTGGTTTTTGCTTTTTGGACAGTTGTTATTGTTTTGTATTTATTGCACCTTGTTAGATTGCATTGTTCTCCCCCACCTCCCTACCCTCAAATAAATAAGTAAATAAATGAATAAGGGTGAATTGTTGCTTTTTTTTCTTTTTAACTTCATGTCCCCTTGTTTCCCTCTCCTGGATCACACCTAGAAATGAGCTTTGGCTCAGTGTGCCTTTCCCAGTTACCAGTAGTTTACAAATAAATATCATGCCATGCTGAAACATGTAGTTTTTAGAACATGCATTAAAAGGCACGTAACACAAGGCTCTGCATTGTATGATTATTGTATGATTATTTTTACTAAGAAAAAATTGGCTACACAACCTAATGGGTACCATTTAGTGCAGTGTGCCTTCCATCTGACCCGCTGGCACGTGTTACACACTGATTTAAAACAGCCACAGGTGGTTCCTGATATAAATTTTGTAGGCCCCAGTAACTCTAATTCCAACACTGCAACAACAATTTCAAACAGATGAAGAATCCAAAGTACAACTCCCTGAAGTGTTCCCGAATCTCCCCCCACCCTGAACACAGAATGGCTGCAGCTAAAATGCTGGTACTGGGTCAGCTTAAGATCTTTAGTCTACACTATACACTTCTTACTGAAGATCATAGTACAGACCACCTGGGGTTTGTTTTGATGCTGAGTAATCTGGTTTCCTTATGGTTTGTCCAGTTCTTAGTTATTACTGATACCCCTGCTGTTTGGGATTTAATTCCTCCCCATACCCCCTGTTTATTGTGAGGCAGACTTAGCTTTTCTATTGATTGGTATCTAACAGACCATCAAATTAGGCAGCTGATTACATTCCTGCCTGAGCCACATGCTGCTGGTTCATGCAGCTCTCGACACAGGTAACATTACTCTCAAGATGGCACTGTGCTGACTTTCCTTTGGTTCTTCCCTGCCTATCGGTGGTTCCTTGCGTGCTGCATAATTGTGCAAGCTGACAACTACTGCAATTGCCAAGGGACACGGATGTGCACCCTCATTTGAGAAGCTGGTAGTTTTTAGCTTCTAACTACACTTTTTGTTTTGTAGACTCTTTTTATCTCCTGGACAATGGGTGGGGGGATATACCTCCCTATTCAGTACCTGGACTTGTCTTCCCAGCATCCCCCTCCAGGTCGCCCAGACTGGGTGGCCCGTAGCTTGCCCCTACGGTGGAGCTCCCCTGGGGGGGTTGGGGAACAGACCAAAATCCAATAGAGACCCCAATCAAGACTTCTGCCTGGGGCATCATTCAGGAGGCAGTCCAGGTGCTTTACTGTGTGGTCTGTGACCAGGAGTTTTCCTGCTTGGTTTCCCCAGGAGTCACGGACATGCAGTGACGTGAGTGCGGTATGAGCGTGCTCCTGCACCTATCCCACAGACATCCACTGATGACTCTGCATGCCAGGCGGTCCCAGCTGCTGGACATCCAGCCTCCACTGAGTGTCACTAGTATGCCAGGAAAGCACAACTCTTCCCCCTGGAGCTGGAGAGCTGTCCATGGGATGGGCATCCAACCTCTCTCTGGCTAGACCCTCTGATGCACCATGCTCACTTCCAAACACAGGTCATCAGTGCCACAGGCGGTAGCACTACCACTATTCTCCAGTGGGACAGCTCTGCTTCTAAGTACACTCTAGCAGCTGGAGGGCAAGCACCAGTAATAAAGGTACTTTGTTTTTGTAACCCCCAGGGGGCGCTACCCTTAGGGCTACTACCCCTGCCTGCCTCAACTGTGACAGGGTGAGGGGCCCAGATCCGTTGATGGGTGCCTCCACCCAGAGGTCGGGGTCAAAACAGTCAAGATTGACTCGGTCACAGCCCTCTGGGTTACTGCAACCCCCCTTTTGTCCCTCTAGTGGCTCACTCAAAGTACTGACAATACTTTTCCCTGGTCCACTTACCCCCCCGGTTCGTATCTCTCCGTTCACTCCAGGAACCCCCTGGAAAGTAAGGTACCATTATTACACTTTCACTGTACAGTATATCCTCAGTAAAACACAATACAGCCAGGGTGTAAGTGCAAAACAAACAATCTGATTTATTTAAGGGAGGGAAATAACAAGGCCAGGGGGAAATCAAGGTGATTGGCTTATCACTATATTTATCTACCTAGGGCTCTGTGCACAGGCCTAAACCTAGTAGTTACTGTCCCTGGGTACCCAAGCCCTAATGGTTAGTCCCTCATGGCAGCTGGTTGGGGCCCTGACACAAATGAACCTTACTGTCCCGAACAGATCAGAATGAGCAGGAGGCTCGCTTAGTGCAGGCAGCAGTATACTGAAATGATTTGGTTTGTCTTGCCACTTGTCTGAAAGATTACCAGGGAGCTACCCTGATTCAGTACTCACAACTCCAACAGATAACCACTCCTTCACCACTCACAGGGCTGAGCCTGAGCTTCGAAAACCTCCTCACACTTTTATATGGAAAACAACAGAGGGGTACCATACCAGGCAGCTGCTTCCAAGGCCCACACGAACTCACAGCAGACTCAGGTGCTACAACGGCAGCTTCAACTTTCTGATGGACCGAGCGCGATTCAGCAGATTCTCCAGTCCTTCACAGGTTGAGCCTGGTAGGTAGCTGTGCTGGCACACAGCCTCCTCTGACCGCCCGCCGACGGATTTAGTCCGATAGTGCTGGCAATTCAAAACGGCTGCCTCAGGCCTTTCACGCGCTTCCCGCGTGAGCACTCAACGGCGCAGAAGCTCAGAGCTCCTTTCTCCTCCTCAGTCACAACACATCTCCCCTTAGAGCCTGGGGCACTCCTTTCAGTTCGGGCATACCCGATTCCATTGGTTGGCAATACCTGCCAGTCGATGACTCCTCCTCTCAGTGGTGCGAAAAAGCGCCATAGCCCATAATGCCTTTCCCGAATTACAAGCAGTTTCTCGATTGGTCAGACGGCTCTGCAGAGTCCCGAGGTACTGATTGGTCCAATTCAGCAGTTCGGGACCAAAATGGAAGAGATAATCAAAACAGTCTTTGCTGCAAAGGAAACAGGTTAGAACAAACACATTATCATTAGTACTCTACGCTGTCATCAATAACCAATTACATCCTTCCAGAGGCCACCCACTGCACAACCTAGCGAGGGCAGTACGGAGCACTTACTGGGCAGTCCGGGCGGGACTTGGGCATACAACCACACAGCCCGCCCCCTCAGTTTAGCTAAATAAGACTGCGAACAAGCAGCCCTTAAAGAGACAGTATACGGAGGCTTTAAAGGCGCTCACTGGCTACCCATTTAAATGGCTTAAACGCTGAACACCAGCCAGGCATGGAGCATTTAAACGAGCTCTGGGGAAGCTTTTAGGAACCCCTATTTGTAGGGGGGTTACATTTACATAAATTGGGACTGCATACTGATGGCCTGTTGTTTCTCCTCCATGCTGGTCTTTTGGGAGCACTAAGATGTCTGGATGGGGTTTGGATGGGACAGTCCAATATATATAAAACTTTGCCTTTTTAATTATGCCTCATACTGGGGGGCGTGTTGGGGGCACATGCTGGACCCAGTGGATGTACACTAATGCTCCTCTAAACTACCACTCTGGTCTGAGGGAATCACTTATGTTTGATGTTTTGCAAGTCCAATATGAGTCAGTTCTTGCTGCCCGAGAGAGCCATAGGGAGACATTTTGCATCTCCATCGCGGACCCATTTGAATTGAAGTACGGTCGTTAGGATTGTGGGCAGAACCTGAGTACCGAACACATCACGAATGGACTTGTCAGGGGTGAGATTGTTAATGGTTTCATTGTTCAGATGCTTTTTTTTTTTCCAGTTCATGTCATATTTCTGTTGCTGTTGCTGCTATTGAATGTGGGGCGGGGGTGAGGTTGGGTGACTGCAGTGT
The DNA here is from genome assembly GCA_016271365.2 of Neoceratodus forsteri. NCBI lineage: Eukaryota > Metazoa > Chordata > Ceratodontiformes > Ceratodontidae > Neoceratodus > Neoceratodus forsteri. The sequence continues at coordinate 1,531,453,463 of CM057455.1, forward strand.
TTTTGTGGGGATTATAACATTCTTCATCTTATACAGCAAAATTACACAATACAGAAAAAGTGTTCATGACGTGCATTGCAATTACAGCAATAATGGAAAGTAACACAGCATATATATAGTGGAACATTAAAGGAGCTAGGACTAAAGCCAAAAGGCATCAAATACTTAGACATATTTAAAAAATATTGGCAGTGAGGATATTTATTTATTTATTTAAATTTTGGTAATCGGGTAGGCCCACTGAGACCATAATGGTACCTTTTTCAGTGGCGACCCAGAATTAATTCCAGGCAACAGTATAATAAAAGTAGGAATACTTCAAGGGAAATTTGAGCAATATAGACATTACAATCAAGGCATATTGTATGATCACAGGCAGGTTAGGTACAATAGAGGCTTAACATGAAGGGTAAAGAAAAAAAAAGTTTCACAAGAAAGACAGATTACATAATGATTCATTGAATGGGACATTTTTGACATTTTTTACACAATTTACAATTACAAGTGTCTTGATCAGCAATAGAGGTCCACTAGTGGTAGTAAAAGGCATGCCAGGAGGGAGACTCCTCAGCGGTGACATGCACAAAGGCTGAGCCCCAACAGTCTTGAAGATTGCTAGGAAGGCCATTCCAGAGGGACGGAATGTAGATCCCGAAGGACCAACAACCTTGACATGTCCGGACTACAGGGATGTGGAAGAGTTGCCGATTAGAGTACCTTAAGGTTCTTCCAGGCTGTTTGAGCATTAAGGTGCAACTCAGACTAGGAGGGAGATTTGTTTGTAGAAGCTTGTAGGCAAGACATAGGGAAGAGAAAGCCAGCATGCCCTCAAGGGAGGGCCAATTTAGAGTGTGCAATACTTTACAGTGGTGTGCTAGAGGCAGGGAACCCAGGGCAAAATGCCCGATTCTATGATGCAACTTTCCTAGTTTTTGCATCTCCGTGTTCTGTAGTGAGTGTAGCACTGGGGCCCCATAGAGTAGGGTTGGCAGGAGCATGCTGGTGGCTATGCTTCAGAAAACATCTCCTGGACCACCAGGACAATCTATTCAGGCATGAATGGGTGGTTCAAGCACACGGGGCTGGGGATTCTACTAGAAGAAGGAGTGCAGGCCAATTCATAGCTTGCAATGTCCATTTTCAGCTTAAGCAAGCATTCACCCAGAAAATCAGTATCTATTTTTAGTGGGGGCCCTGGCCAATACAGACCTGCTGATAGGTGACATCTATGGGCCTAAACTTGACAGCCTAGGTTTTTTGTGAAGATACTGAACGTACTTACACCATTCCTCTCCCTTCCTCTTATTCTTTCAGGAGATTGGAATCTTGTAATAACTAATGAGCTTGATAAATACGGTTGTAGGCTTGGGGGACTGATGCCAGCTCAGAGTACACTTAAAGACATGGTTGACACCTTAAGAGTTGTAGACCCTTGGAGAACCCTTGAGCTGAATGGCAAAAAATACACATTTCATTCTAGCCCACACATCCTCTCTCAAATAGATTACTTCTTAATATCTCAAGCTACTTTGCATGGCCCTTATAGGAGCCAAATATAAGCTAAAATGATATCTGACCATGTCCCTGTTCTCCTACAGCATTCTTTCACTCATGGAACAGGTAGAAACACCTCTTGGAAAATTAATAATCAACTATACTATTAATGGATAAAACAGTCATAGCAGCGCAACAGCACGCTATGAATTGCTTTATAGACTCAAATGAACAGACTGACAGATATGCTCTGGTCTGCTCTCAAATGCATTATTCGAGGCGAGCTGATATTAGTTTACAAATGAAAAAAGAATAGAGAAATCAAAGCAAGGAAACTATGAGACATCAGGGGCCCGATATTCAAAACAGTGCAAAGTGCAGAACCTTGTGCTGCGCCTTGCGATTGCATGGGAGCCTGAGGATGCTGTATTTGGTTGAATAGTGCACCGATGCTATTCAACTGAATATAGAGCCATGTCAGTGCAGTGCTAAATTAAGTAGCACTGCCCTGGCATGGATCCTGAAGCACGCCACCAGAGAGGACAGTGCTGGAGCGCTGTCTGCAATATTCAAAGGGACCCATGCAAATAAGCCCATTGGGCATGAAAGGCACTAAGGGGCCATTTGCATGCCCATTATGAGCTAATTTGCATAGGTAGTTAGGCAAGTTAGCATGGTGCTGCCCCCCCAATTGCCTGGTCCCAGACCTGTGTAGATACCTCTGGTGCCCCCCTCCCTCCGGTCACCTGTTCATATTGTAAAACACTATCTCCCTAGTGGACCACCTCCCTTCCATCACCAGCCCATATTAAAATTTAAAACCTTCCCTGGTGTCCAGTGGTCCCTTCCAGCACCAATCCACGGTACTGCCTGTCGCAATTCCATACCCTCTGGTGTCTAGGACCCTCCCTAACTATAGCACCAAATACCCATGCCCCCAGTCACCTTACCAGTATCTTTGCTGCTGCGGGATAGCATGTGGTGACCAGGGCATCTCTCCTCACACCTCCTCAGTCAGCCACCATATGGTTGAGGCAGGGAGCACACGTCTAATTTATAGGACAGGGCATGCCACCCTCTTTTATAAATAGTACATGCACTTCCTGCCTGGTCTCACGATGGCTGGCTGAGAAACCATAACGAGCTGCGCTGGTCGCCATATGCCTCATGGCACCAGGGATACTGGTAGGGTGAAAGTGAGTGTCAGTGCTGTGATGGGGAGCCCCAGACACCAGGGAGATGGAATTGTGGATGGGTGGTACTGTGGCTCAGCCCGGGAGGTTTCGTCGAGGCACAGGACAGGAAACATAAGAAAAACCAAGAGCAGTTGTAAAATTCACAACAATAGTTTTATTTGTACTAGCAGTTACACAAAAAAAATATATTGTTCAGTATAACTATTTACAAAGGCCAAATAAACAGAAAAAGTTGATCTGAGTTTTTCTTCAATCTCCGTGTCCATCTTACATGCAATTGCAGCCCAGCTCTCTTATAAGTGCTTCCAACCCCCCATTCTTAACAAGCATCTTCCAAAGTGTTCTTGTATGTTTCAGGCAGGTGCTGGCAGGAACACAGTGTACCTGAGCTGATGCCCTTTTTCCACAGCTCTTCTGCAAAAGGCTTAAAAATTGCACTAAGATAACCTCTTGATTTTCCAACAACTTTTTGCAATCATCTCAAACTATAGTTATATACATTTCAAAATTAACTCTATATAATTTCTAAACAAAGGGATCAGTTACATTTCCATACAATGATTTGTATATATTTTTATATCAGCAGATATGCAAGAGAGAAAAAGAGACAGTGAGAGGCAAAGAATTGCGAGACTGCCGGGGTGATCAAATCCTATGTCTCATAGGAAATTTGGTTGTGCAACCAGACAGAGAAGAGACAGAAAAGGAGAGAATAGAATAGATCCCTGCATTCAAACTTTCCATAACATCTGAGACAGGGTCCAATTCTACCCTGTCACATACACCCCCCTCCTTAAGAGGTAACATTTTATTAAACAGGTTTCCAAAACTTTCTATTAATTCTCTACTAACATTTGCTGCTAACTTTCAGAAATTAAGCACATGTGCGGTGTCCATTTTTTCTATAATAGTACAGCAAACAGTAAAGTTCAAACCCATACATTTGTTTTTCAACCTTCAGAACCCCCAATTCCTGATCCATATCTTTTTTTTTTTTATGTAATGCTTTTTGCCATCTGCTGCAGCACACTACCAGCTTGGGGCATCCAGCTGCTGGAGGGCTCCCCCTCTACCTCAGCCAGCCAGGACAGCCCCAGACCCTCCCCGACAGGATTCCGCCAAAGTCCTCCAGGCGGCTCGGAGCACGGCCATCAGGCTGCATAGTCGCGCCCAGCCATTTTCCTCTGATTGGTCCCCTGGAATGCAGGCATGCAATGACATCCGGGCACAGCGTGCCGACATCCGCCACATTCCCCCTCCAGATCGCCAGCACTTGTAGTGCCCCTGAGCATCCCCAGGAGCCAATACAGCATAGCGAGATTCCCCCAACCCACCCCAGGACTGGGAGAGCAGTCTACGGATGCTCAATCCCAGTCCTCCTACCGACCGAGGCCGGGCTCATTCCCGAACCTGGGTCACTGGCGTGGCGTGAGGTGTGGCATCCTGTACCTCAACCCTCAGCGCCACCAGGCTGGCACTCCTGATCCATATTTTGACAGGAAATCAGCATTGCTATTCTCTTTACCAGATTTGTGTATCACTGTGAATTTAAATGGTGGTAATGCCAGGTACCACCTTGTGATTCTGAAATTTTTATCTTTCATTTGGTTAAGCCAACAGAGAGAATTGTGATCAGCTATAAGCATAAAATCAGTTCCTAGTAAATAAAACTTAAGCGACTCCATGGCTCACTTTGCTGCTAAACATTCTTTTTCAGTGGTGGAGTACCTTTTCTCTCTGTCATGCAACTTCCTACTTATATACAGAATAGGATGTTCTGTCCCATCTATATTTTGACTTAGGATTTCACCTAGGCCTACCTCTGATGCATCTGTTTGTAACAAAAATGGTTTCTCCAAGTCAGGGCTTCTCAAAAGAGGGGCTGAACATAATGTAGCCTTAATGGCTTGAAAAGATTCGTCACACACTGAGGTCCATGTCACATTATTTGGGTACCATTTTTTCATGAGTTCAGTGAGGGGAGTAGCTAACTCAGTAAAGTTGAGAACAAATCTCCGATAATAACCAGCCAGCCCTAAAAATGACCTGACATGTTTCTTTGTTTTAGGGACAGGGCTGTTAGCTACAGCTTCTATTTTAGAAACCTCTGGCTTAACTTCTCCACTTCCTAGCATATAGCCCAAATATCTGGTTTCCTGCATGGCCAATGTACATTTGGTAGGATTAATAGTCAGACCTGCATTTTTGATAGCTTGGATAACTGCTCATAGGTGTTCCAGGTGTCTTTCCAGTCTGGACTATACACCACAACATCATCCAGGTATGCAGCACAAGAACCAGTGTGAGGTGATAATATTACATCCCTGCACCTCTGGAATGTAGTTGGAGTACCATGTAAACTAAATGGCATGGTGGTGAACTGATAGAATCCAACAGGAGTGGCAAATGCAGTTTTGTCTCTGGATTCTTTAGCTAAAGGTATTTGCCAGTAACACTTGATGAGATTGAGGGTACTGATATACTTTGCACTCCCCAGTCTGTCCACCAAATCATCTATTCTGGGCATAGGATAACTTGATTAGGGTTCCTAAAATCAAGGCAGATCCTAACACCCCCTTCTTTTTTGTTTACAATTACCATTGTAGATGACCAAGCACTTCTCAACTCTTCTGTGATACCCAATTCTTGCATTTTTTTGTATTTTCTTAACCACATCATCTCTTAACCGCTCTGGTAACCTATATGTCTTTTGCCTAATAGGACGAGCATTCCTTGTCCCTATAACATGCTTGACCCCTTTTGCTCGGCCTGGTACTGTGGTAAAAGTACTGTTAAATGTCTTTAGCACATTACAAATGTCTGCAGTTTGTTCTGAGGTTAAGGCAACATTCACCTTTACAGCATCGGCATTTACAGTTTGTTCTAGTCTGTCATAAGCTACATCAATATCTTCTTTATCAGTTTCTGGTAAAACTAGCAAGGCAGCGTTTGGCATTTTTTCAACCTATTTCATGAGGAGGTTAGCATGGTATATCTTAGTAGGATGTTTCCTGTCAGGGTCTCAATCTCGTAGTTAATGGTGCCAGTATATCTAAGAACCTTATAAGGTCCTTGCCACTTCTTTAACAGTTTATTTTCTGTTGTGGGTAACAGTAGCAAAACCCTTTCACCTGGCTCAAAAACTTTTTCTTTAACCCCATGGTCATAATATACCTTATGTTGGTTTTGGGCCTCTTCCTGATTGCTATGGGCAATTTAAACGTATTTTGCCAGCTTCTTTCTTAGGGCACACATATAAAACATTACAGATTGTTTCTGAGTGGGGTTATCGTCCCATGTTCTTTTATCACATCCAGTGGTCCTCTTGGCTGCCTACCATACATCAGTTCAAATGGTGAAAACCCTGTTGATGCCAGTGGCACTTCTCTGTAAGCAAAAAGTAGATAAGGCAAGTATTGGTCCCAATCTTTCCCTTCCCCTTTTACAAACCTTTTTAACATACATTTTAGGGTTTGGTTAAAACGCTCAACAAGACACGTCTGTCTGAGGGTGATGGGGGAGGTTCTTATGGCAGTGATATCTAGTAGTCTGTACAGCTCCTTAAGTAATGCAGCACCAAAATTGCTACCCTGATCAGTAATAATCTCTTTAGGTATACCCAATCTGCTGAAAATTTTTGCAAGCTCTGCTGCCACTTTTGGGCTGTAACAGTATACATTTGAACAGCCTCTGGGTATCGAGTAGCATAGTTGCATACTAACAGGATAAATCTATTACCCTTTTTACTTTTGTCTAAAGGACCAACCACATTCATTGCAATTCTCTCAAAAGGCACATCTATCAAGGGTAGGGGCACCAGAGGCACCTTGTCTTTTCTAGTGACTGGGGCTACTTTCTGACACTCAGCACAGGAATTACAATAGGTAGCAACATCTTCATGAATTCCAGGCCAGTAAAATCTATACACCAGTCTGGCAAGGGTGCGATCCCTCCCTGAGTGACCAGCCATAGGACTATCATGTGCTATCTGTAACAACTCTGTTCTATACTTCCACGTATAACCAATTGTTCTGTCTGTTCCTGTGTCTGAGGTTTAACCCAAACTCTATACAGTAACCGATTACATTTTTTAAACATTGGTCCACCCTGTTTTGGTTTCACCCCCAGCTGCTTAAAATAACCCTGGAGAGAAACATCGTTAGTTTGTTCTGAAAGAAAATTACAATCGGTGATCAGTTTAGTTTCAGCATTTTCGTATTTTAACCCTTTATGTCCATCAGTCATTTGTTGCCACAGTTTCTTCAGGCATCATTTTTCTTTCCTGGATTTCTGGATCTTGGAGCTGTGCTCAAACAAGTTTGAATCAAAATCAGTGAAAGGAAAAGTGTCCCCACCATCTGAGATTTTCTTTGCCTGAGTTCGTGTCTCCACAGCTGCTGAAACATCAGGATTTACTCATTTCTTGATTAACTCAGCAAATCCTGGAAAGTCATTTCCAATAATCACAGGTACGGGTAACTTAGGTACCACCCCCGCTTTCATTTGTTGTGACACACCCTTAATGGTCAGAGTCACCTGAGTGGTGGGATAGCGTTTAGTGTCCCCGTGGATGCAGATGACACCAGTACCTGGTCCTTTTGCACAGTGTTTTCCCAGCAGTTCAACATGCACTAGGGTTTGTCTGCTTCCCGAATCAGTGAGTCCCTTTACAGTCTTATCTCCCACCGTAAACTTCTGTTAAGTACTTGCCCCAATTTGCCAAGGACAAATCTGCTCCAGTGCCACTCTCCTTACTACAACAGTTTTTGGCAATATGGCATAGCTTATTACAGTTATAGCAAGTAACATCTTTGGGCACAGATTTGTTACCCCCACCAGAGTTCTTATTAGGCTTGGAGTTTAAATTGGAAAAATAGTATCTTACTGGTGTTACCTTGCTGCTGTGGTATCTGTCTGGCCATTTGGTAGTCCTCAGCCAAAAAAAATAGCCTTTTCACCACTTTCTGGTCGGTGTTCCTTTACCCAAAGCTGCACATCTGTAGCCAGGATGTTGATGAATTGCTCCCTTGCAAATGTTTCGATGATCTGTGGGACTGTTCTGCCCTCTGGTTGGAGCCATTTTATGAGGAGTTCTCTGAGTCGGGTGAAGGCTTCTCAAGGATTGTTGACTGAGTTGTACTTTAGAGATCGAAATCTCTGCCTGAGATGTCATACCTTTTCAGGATTTCACTTTTCACCAGGTCATAGTTCTCTGACTGTGCAATGTCCATATTGTTGTAGGCAAGTTGGGCTTTCCCTGTCAGGTAGCATACCAGTCTGATTGTCCATTGCTGCTTTGGCCATTGGCAGGCTGTGGCAACTCTTTCAGAAGTTGTCAGGTATGCCTCAATATCATCCGAGGGACACAACTTTGTACGTTTAATGGCTTTTAAGTTGCTTGTGTTTTGTTGCTGGTCTGGTTCTGTGCCAGACCCTCTGCCTTTGATAGCTTGCAAGGCATCCAGCCATCGCTGCTCCTGTCGCTGCATTTCTTCTTTTCACTGTGCTTCTAAACATTAAAGCTCTTTTTCTCTCTCTGCTTTTCCATCTCTTTTTGTTGTATAGCCCACCATTTGAAAAAGTCCATCAGGCTTTCTGGTCCTGTCATTGCCTGTTCTTTTTCCATAACTTGTGCTGTCTGTACAATCTCAGCTTGGACTTCTGTCTCTGCTAGTTTGGCTGCCATTTTCCTGGTAACCACTCCTGGACTTGCTGCTGCAGAATCCATACCTTTTTTCATGCTTTTCTGGTACTAGGTCCAGTACCCATGTACAAAACTCCTGGCTTAGAGTATGTATGGCGTAAATCCCACTTAGGCTGACACCATCTGTTGTCGAGGCACAGGATAGGAAGCATAGGAAAAACCAGGAGAAGTTGTATAATTTGCAACAAGAGTTTTATTTGTACTAGCAGTTACATAAAAAAAATAATATTTTTCAGTACAACTATTTACAAAGGCCAAATAAACAGAAAAAGTCCATCTGAGTTTTTCTTCAATCGCAGTGTCCATCTTACATGTAGTTGCAGCTCAGCTCTCTTCTAAGTCCTACCAACCCCCCAATCTTAACAAGCATCTTCCAAAGTGTTCTTGTATGTTTCAGGCAAGTGCTGGCAGGAACACAGTGTGCCTGAGCTGAGGCCCCTTTTCCATAGCTCTTCTGCAAAAGGCTTAAAAATTGCACTAAAGTAACCTCTTGATTTTTCAATAACTTTTTGCAATCATCTCAAATTATAATTATATACATTTCAAAAATTAACACTATATAATTTCTAAACAAAGGGATCCCAATATCAGTTACATCTCCATACAATGATTTACATATATTTTTATATCAGCAGATATGCAAGGGAAAAAAGAGACAGTGAGAGGCAAAGAATTGCGAGACTGTCTGGGTGATCAAATCCTATGTCTCATAGGAAAAATTGTTTGCGCAACCAGACAGAGAAGAGAAGAGACAGAAGAGGAGAAACTAGAACAGATCCCTGCATTCAAACTCTCCACAAAAACTGGGACAGGATTCTATTCTACTCTGTCACAGGAGGGACCACTGGATACCAGGAAGGGTTTTAAATGTTTCTATGGGTTGATGATCTCAGGGAGGGGAGTGCACTAGGCACCAAGGAGGTTATGTGTTACAGCATGGGCTGGCAACTGGACTAGACACCAGGAAGGTTATGTTTTACAACATGGGCTGGTGATGGGAGGGAAGGGGGTCCACAAGGCATCAGGGAAGTTATATTTTTTAAAAAATATTTATTTATTTATGTTTTTGGTAACCGGGTGAGCAAACTGATCCAAAGGACCATTTTCAGTTGCGACCTGGGCTGTACAGTGGCACAGACAATAGGTACCAGTTATAATACAGTAGGTACATATAATACAGTGAGTACAGTGGTATGAGAAACAGTGATAGATAAATAACATGTCTTAAAACGGGGTTAAGGACATAAAAAACAAGTTCATGACAAATAAAGTGATGTGTCTCTGCTTGCAGAGAACTAGAACATACACTTACAGCAAATCAAGACATTATTCAGCCAGTTCAAGGTTTACAATACAGTGCATAAGGGATTACACTATAGCACTCAACATTTTCACAATGGAGTCAAAAATGAGTCAATATGTTTATGTGGTAGCCAGTACTTGGGAAGTAAGGCAAATGGTACAGTGAGCCCCGAAGGTGGATTTCTGGTGAGGGTGTTTCCAAGGGAGCAGGCACAGGTGGCCTGAGACACAAGCCAATCTCTTAGCTTTGATTTGAAGGACTGATGAGAAGGTAACATATGAATAGCAGTTGGTATTGTGTTCCAGAGGCGGGGGGCAGTGATAGGGAAACCCTTGCTCCCCATGACAGTAGATACTTGGGAGAATGGAACAGAATGGAAGAGACCCTGAGACAATGAGTTACCACCCTGTTGGTGAGAAGCAAGGAGTACGGGGACTTATATGAGTTCCTGAGAGAGATGTTGACTAGACAGCCCATAGCATATTCAAAATGGCCCTGCAGAGACAGCCAGCCTAAGGACTGATATAGAGAACAGTGATGAGTAGAGGAAGGAACCTGAAGGGCAAAGTGACAGATAGAGTTGTACATGATATTTGTGATATTTAGGTAAGAAAGAAGTGAGGAGGACATGGAGGAGAACACTGGGAGCAATAGTTAAGTAGGGGCAGTAGATTTCCCTGGGCAATTGCAAGATGAGCCGCTGGGGTCAGGAGGTGGTTAACACGGTAGGCTACCCTCAGCTTCTGGTGGACTCTCTTCATAGTGTTAGAAGTGTGGTCATTGTAGGTAAGGGAGGGATCAAGGGTTACGCCTAGGTATTTGAAGGAGGATACAGTGTCAAGAGGAGGGCCTGCAGGGGTGACTATGTGTAACAAGGTTTTTGATTTGGTGGCCTTTGCAAGACATGGCTTTGAGCCAAAGAACATGGCCTTTGTTTTTTTCTCATTTACAAGAAGTTTTTTGGAGAGGAACCAATGTTGAACTGATCCATAGTTTGCAGTCAGTGTAGAAGATATAGATTCAAAGGACTTGGCACTATGGTAGATGACAAGGTCATCAGCATAGAGGAGCACATTATAGTTTATGCTTTCTGTGGGAAGAACATTTATGAACAGTGAGAATAACGGAGGCCCCAGTATGGAGCCTTGGGGGACACCAGTATGGACGGGTAATGCAGCTGAGGTATCTCTTTGCCTATCAGAAAAGACTGGGATCTTTTAGCGAGGTAGCTGCTAAACCAAGTGATGGTGTCTGGGGAGCAGCCTAGGTTTAGCAGGCTGGATTAGAGAAGGTGGTGGTCAACAAGGTCAAAGGCTTTTGACAGGTCCACAAACACTGCACCTGTGGCCATACCCATGTCCATGTTTCTAAGGACATGGTTGGAGAAAAGGGCCAAGGCCAAAGAGGTGCTGTGGTGTTTGCAGAAGTCACGTTGGAGGAGGCTCAGGAGGTTGTACTTATCTAGATGCTCAGATAGCTGGTGGTGAATGATTTTTTCTAATAGTTTGCTTAGATGTGGGAGGAGGGAGATGGGAAGGTAGATTTCCAGGGCAGCGGGATTGCCAGATTTGAAAATAGGCACCACATGCACAAGCTTCCATGAGTCAGGCATAGTTGATGATGAGAGGGCAAGGTAAAATATGCGGGTCAGTAGCTTTACAAGGGCAGGGGAGAGGAATTTTAGAAAGGTGGGATACAAACTGTCGCTACCTGGGCTGCCCCTGGTGGGTAGCGTCTTTAGGAGCTTGCCAGTGACACTATGGTCAATGGCTCTGAAATAAAAGACAGGGCTTGATATCTGTGGGCAGCATGGCTGTTTTTCTGGGTAGATGGAGGCTGTGGAAGGAGTTTGCTGGTGTAGGCGGTAAGGTCAGTGAACATTCTATTGAAGATATCAGCGATCTTGCCTGGGTCCATTATGGGACTGGAGGGGGAGGTAAGTTCCGTTATTTGTTTATTTGATTTTGGGTTGAGGAGGGTGTTAACTGAGGCCCAGAAACTGTGGGGGTTGCCAAGAGGCTTATTTTGTAGGTGGGTGTAGTATTTATGCTTGAGTGACTTCACAGCCTTCTTGCAGGAGTTACGAAGTCGCCTGTATGCATTCCATAATTGGGGGAGGGGGGATGCCTTAAAGGCTTGCCAGGTTTTGTCCCTCTCTTTCATTTGGGCCAGAAGTTAATTTGATAGCCAATGGGTGTTACCACCTTTAACCCTCTTGGTGGTGATAGGGAAGTATTTGTCCTGAAGGTTGTGAAGAGCTTCCATAAAAAGCGTCACCGCCATGGAGACATCTTTGAGCTGGTAGAGTGAGGACCACTTTATGACCCAGACTTACCTTAGCACTAAGTCTGAATCCTGGGATTTGAATTTCCTAAAAGATAGCAATTTGTGGGGAGGACATATTGATTTGGTTATTAGAGTGATATACGTAGGGGTGTGGTCACTGATGGAGTCAGCCATAATGCTTGCTTGGAGGACTAGATTTGCACAGTTTGTGGCAATCCAGTCGAGGGTGGAGTGGGTGGAGGAGAGGGTGTTGTATCTGTTAGGGGAGGAGATGACTTGTTCAAGGTGATGCGTCCTTAGCAGGTGTGCATATTCCAGTACTGGGGATTCTATCCAGTGGAGGATGAAATCCCCAAATATGATGGTGTCCCTGGAGGAGGGAAAGATGCAAGGCCATCCATGAAATTAGACAGTCCCTGCACACCTCCTGATATGGGCTGGCGACCAGAGGGAGGGGGGGACCCATTAGCACCAGGGAAGGTTTTAATTGTTACTGTGGGCTGGCAATCGGAGGTGGGGACTGGGACCATGGACAACAGGGGTTGGGTGTGCTCCCCCCAGTAGCCAACCGGTGAGTTGGTTGCATTATCTCCGGCTAGGGTTGCCCACAGTAAGTCAGGGTCTTGTTCAGCAGTATTTGTGCTGTGCAAAAGGACCGCACTAACCTCCTTTGTGCAGCGCAAAGCCACTGAATATGGGGTGGTGCAGCTATTCGTGGCCACACCCCTCTCCTTGCCCACCCACATACATTATATTTTGCATGGACGCTAACCCTGTTTGCTGCACAAAAGCCCCTTTTGAATATGAGGATCTGGCACAAACCCCAGTTTGTGCAGGTAAAGACCCATTAGCACCCATACAAACCTTTGAATATCGGGCCCCCAGGGATTTTGAAGTCACACTGAGCACTAACATCTCCAAAGATATCTAACTTAAATTGCTTAAATTGCACACTTTGAGAGCTTAGTATGAAGACCTCTATCAAGAACAAACTGAGCACACTATCTTTAGAACCCTTACAAAATATGTCGATTAAGGCAGGCAAATCAGTGATCTTGCACCTTAAAAAAACTAGAATCTGCTCACATCAACAAATGTATTAGGACAAACTGCATCTCATCTGTTAAGCTAGCCTTAAGAGCTATTGCCGACATACTTAAACAATTTTACTTATCTCTATAGCAAGTGTCAGAAACCCCACCTGGTTGGGATGCCATAAATGCTATACAAATGCAATCTCTATGCCTTCTGCCATGCCAGATCATCAGGAATTCCTAAGCTGCCTAATATCACGGGGGAAGTTAATGTAAGCAATTAAAACCGTTGCTTTAGACAAAGCCCTGGCCCTGACTTTTACTCCACATACTTTTGTAAATCTTTGGTGCCTGAAATTGCCCTGATCCTCACTCGTACATTACATATATTCATGTCCAGGGTATTCAACATTTGTCACTCACAGAAGACATGGTGATGCTAATCCCAAAACCAGGCAAGGACCCTGAAAAATTAGATAGCTACTGACCAATTTCCTTACTAAATCAGAGTATGAAGACTTTAGCTAACAATTTTAACAGAAAGAGTAAGCAAGATTTGGGGATATCTCATTGGATCTGAACAGATGGGCTTTATGCCTAATAGGATTTCGTCAGACCACCTCAGGAAGTCTGGCCACCTGGTGGTGCTGAGGGTTGAGGCGCTGGACGCCACACCTCATGCCATGCTGGCAACCTGGGTTTGGGAATGAGCCCAGGCCATCGGGGGTCAGCAGGGGGAAGGAGAAGATCGAGCATCCAGAGGACTGCTCTCTTCTCCTGGGGAGGGCTCAGGATTCTCACGCACTGGTGGCTCCTGGCAGAGGCTACGAGCATTGCCCAGAAGCAGGAATAAGTAGAGGGGGTCTGGTGACAGCAGGCTGTCTGTGGGAAGGCCCGCGCTGATGCCATTGCACGCTGCACCAGGGGGCGGAACACACAAGAAAATACCCTGCCTCCCGGTAGGTGAAGGAGGGTACAGGGGCTGGCCAACCACGCCCAGTGCCGGGTCTCTCAAGTTTGTTCCTCTGATTCTCCTCTGTCTGGCCACTCTGCTGAATTATAGATAGAGCACCAGGAAGGAGTAAGACGGTCCCACCTTGGGGGGATCAGAGCCAGGGGGTTGAGTGTGTCTTGGTGGTGGTCGGGAGAGTCTGGCACTGAGAGGAGTAGGACAGAGGACTTCAGGCAGGTAGGAGCATGGCACAGAGCCAAGTGACCCTCTGGAGAGAGTCCGGGTAGGTCAGTGTAAAAAACAGAGTTTGGAAAAAAAAAAAAGGAAGCCTGGCCACCTCTTCTCTGTGTCCAGGAACCAGGCATTCCTGTGGTTCTGGTTTCCCGTGATGCAGAGAAGGCTTTCAACAGAGTCTTTTTTTATTCAGGGTTCTTAGTAGGTTTGGTTTTCCAGAAGCTTTTCATTAATAAATTCAGGTCCTTTCCTTCAGTCTAAAAGCCAAGGTATGGGACTTCCGGTTTTAACATGGTGCCGTAAGCACTCGGGGAATCGGAGCTCTTGTCCCACCGCATTATTAAGAGGCATTTCCTCCCCACAAATCCGACCATCTGCTAAAAAATAAATCATTTACTGGCATCGGAGTGCATCGGGAGGGACTTTTGGGTAGAAATATTCCCCTCGGGGCATGGCACATCAATATCGCGGTCGCAATTGCTTCCAACCCCTACGCGATCTACCGGACAAAGAGGACTGTGGCCTACTACACCCGGATGCTGCATCCTGCTCCACCCTCAACTCAGAAACTAGAAGGGGCAAATGGGACAAGTAACAACAAAAAATTAAAACAAAAATGCCAACAGACTCACATTCTGAGGCAATCCTCTCGGCTATTGCCGAATTTCGGTCAGAGATGAGGGACGTGCTTAAAGAGATGCGCTCGGACTTGGGGGATCTACAGACAAGGGCTGCGGAGGTGGATGCCCAGATCTTGGAAAATATGGACAGAATTGCTACCCTAGAGAGAACAGTAAGAGCCCTAGCTGAAGAACAGTTACACACCTCTATGAGACAGGAAGAAATAGAGAACCGAGGAAGGAGAAAAAACATAAGGGTGTATGGGATCCCAGAGGGAGAGGAGGGGAATGACCCTACAGCCTTTGCAGACCATTTGTTACATCTGGTGCTTGAATTCGGCCCCGATTTTCAAATCAATATTAAAAGGACACATAGGGCATTGGGCCCACGCCCCTCAAAACCAGGGGCCAGACCAAGATCCTTTGTGATGCGATTTGCAAACTTCAACCAAAAAGATCAGCTTTTAATTAAACTTGGTGCAAACAAAAAGTTATGCTAGGAAACAACCGCATTATTTTCGATAATGACTATGCGTCTGCAACTCAGTGCATGCGATGAGAGTACTTTCCCTTGTTTCCCCCTCCTCCAGGCCAAAGACTTTAAGTTTCGTACCCCATACCCTGCCAAATTGGTGGTAATGTTTACAACTGGGCCCATCACCTACAATACGATGTGACAGAAGCCAAGACAGATCTGCTCCAGTGGGGGATCCCTTAACAGAATGACCCTAAATTTATATTGCGGGACTTGCCCATGCCTTCCAGGTCAGATACCCAAGAGAAATCTTTTATCAAGATTGGAGATCCCCATCTTAAGAAGTTGATGGACAGGGTTCATCAGTTGAGGAATCCAATGCTGCAGACAAATGAGAATTGAGAACTATAATAAAAAAAAATAAAAAATTAGCATTTTAAGGTACTACTTATCGGGGAAGATTCGAGAGGGGGTGAGACACCGGGCGAGCTGTGGCTGGGGGGGTAGAGGGTGGGTTATTGCTCCCTCTTAGTTCTCATAGCTACTAAAATAGCAAAAGCATAGCCACTATAATACAAATGGCTACATTATGAGGCCGGAGGAGTGCCATGCCCCCCCAGCACATGGCTGGGTTTTAAGCTGCTCCCCCTTCTCTCCTCCCTGCTAGCGACAGGGAAAACTCTTGTCTTTCTCTGATGTTTTACCAGCTTGCTTTTACCAAGCTGGACATTGGGAGCCTCTGTTTGCAGATTTGGAGACCTGAGACTTTAAAAGGACAGGAAGACCCAAATGTGTGGTGGTTCTGAATTTCAAGATTGGTGGGCCACAACAAACATTGTGATCAGGACTGTGGGACTCAGGACCCTCTCAGAGTAGCATATTTTGTTTTAGTTTAAAGTTAAACATCAATGGCTGGGGTGGAGGGATGGGAAGGGGGGAGAGGGTACTAATAAAATGTGGAAACTCGGGGAGTAAACAAGCTAAGTTGATTACAAGGGGGGGTTTCTTCAACTCTCTAAGGTCCTACAATAATAGCACGTTTTCTCTAGGGTTCTTACTGGGGCCTGAGGATAAATTGAAAAGGCAGCGATATAAGACATATCTCCTATTATGGGAAGAAGTTTCTTAGCAGTGTCTCTGATTCCTGATCAGAGAGCCTTGTTCACTAAGACCCCTTATTCATTACTTCCTAATTTTCTTTCCTTGTGCTGGGGTTTTAAGGGGGGGGGGAAGGGGGAATGCTGTGGGACAGCAATGATGGAAAAGTTTGAGATTTTTTATTTAGCCAACGTTTGGTCACATGAAGGAGTAGAGCAAGACGACCTTCGAGTTGTCTATCTATAAATTAGAACAGCAATATATTATAATAGAAGAACAAACCCACAAGAGACCATATTCCCATGTTCAACTTAACCACATATATCCAGGCTTAACTCCACATTTGAAACTACCCCGAGGGGAGTTGCTTTCTTTCCCATTGGGATGCGGAGAGCTCTTTTTTTTTTTCTCCATATAATGTCATAAATACTTGAAGCTTTATTTTCCATGTCAAAACCACTCCAGGATTGGTTCTTACTCTTAGGGCAAGGCCGGCTCTCAGAGGGGTGTTCCCCCTCAGGTGGGTCTTCATCCACATTAGGTGGGTGGATGCCCCACTTTCCTAGGGTTGACGAATTTCGATCACCTTGGGACTTGGGTGTGAGACAGCTATGTCTCCACCAACTATGGAAGATCATTTGTATATAGTTACCTAATTTAGGGGATTGGTTTATGTATATAGGTTCTGGTTGCAATATTTGGTTAAATTTCTACTGTTATTTTTAAAAATGGATGGTGACAGAGTTTTTTTCAGGAATGTTGATACCCCGGCTAAGACTGGTGGGGTTGCTCTCGACAGGGTGGATACATCTAGGGCTACCACTCGCTCCGGTACTGCTGCATTTGGCCTATTAGGACCACTGGAGCCAGGGTGGGATGCAGCAAATATAACTTTTTTAGGGTATCTTTCCCTGTGCGAGATCCAACAACCTCCTAGCCCCATAACTACACCACCTTTTCCAGGGAATTATGGTTAACGTTCCTGTAAAAATTTTCTCCCAGAATGTGAATAGTTTGTACTCACCTATAAAACGTTACAAGATCATGCAACATTTAGAGAAGGAAAGGGCTGATTTACATTTTTTAGAGGAGTCCCATCTTTCAGTGTTGGAACATTCTAAATTACACTGGGGGGGTAGATACTTGGTGATAGCATCCTCTCATCTGAGGGGACGTAAAAGGGGTACAGTAATTTTAGTTCCATCTTCGACCCCATTAGAGATACAAGAAACTTATCAGAACCCCCAGGGAAGATACGTTATCCTCACAGGATCACTTTATTCTCAAACAGTGACTCTGGTTAACACCTATCTCCCCCCTCAGACATCACTCCCGGTGGTACGAACTTTTGTACAGAAGGTGATGGAGAGGCTCAAGGGGATACTGATCATGGGTGGGGACTTTAATGTCCCTTTCCACTCACACCTCGATTCTTCTAATCATAACCCAAACAGACTTTCTGGAGCTGCTAAATATTTAAAGGGGAATTTTGCTCATTTGGGTATTGAGGACGCCTGGTGGAGACTTTTTCCATCGGATCCAGAGTACACATATTTTTCCGGGAGGCATGGCACCTATTCCAGGTTAGACTATTTTTTTATAACAGGAGAACATCTTACATTAATTCAAGATACATTGATAGAGCCCAGAGTACTCTCAGACCATAATCCCTTAATTTTAAAAATAGACTTGGGTAAACAAAAGAAGTTCAGACTCTGATGGTTTAATGCATCCATTTTCCAGGATCAAGAATTCCAAGACCATTTTATGACGCGTATCCCTCAAGCAATCCAAGAAGATTAATCTCCTGAAACCTCCTATTCAATACAATGGGATACATTAAAAGCAGTTCTCCGCAGGGAGCCGCTGGAATATGCTTCTCGCAAACAAAAAAAAATGAATACCAGACTCAAATTTTTAACAGATCATCTGGAGTCATATCAATTCATATATAGGGAGGGTGATTTGGTTCTTCAACGCCGAATAAGAGGCTTAAAACAAGAGTTACAACAAATATCAGAGTATAGAACTCTCCAGAGCCTGAATTATTTAAGACAATATAGCTATGAGGGGGGAGCAAGAGGAGCAAGGGCTTTGGCAAGGAAACTTAGAGCTAACAAACGAGCTTTGACTATACTAAAAATAAGATCTAATTCCTCCAATAAAACTACATATAAAGAAGGACAAATTAGGCAAGCTTTTAAATACTTTTATGAAACTTTATATAAAACCCCCCACCAATCCCAGAATCATTCGGAGGCAATATTGGCTTTTCTAGATAAGCTTTCACTATCTAAGTTGTCAGAACCACAAACCAACCTGTTGGAACATCCAATCAGACCTGAAGAAATACTCCTACAGGTTAAAGCTTTAAAACCATTGAAATGTCCTGGCCCAGATGGCTTTGGCCTGGAATGGTGTGAGGCCTTTATGCCACAGCTACTTCCCAGTTTTCTCCTGGCTTGTTGGGCAATGACAGAGGGCGAGACACCTCTACCATCCTGGAGCTATGCGTTTCTATCCCTCTTTATTAAAGCCCAAAAAAGACCCTACTCTTCCTTCGTCATACCATCCCATTTCAATTTTAAATGTGGACTATAAAATATTCATGGCCATATGGGCCAAATGGCTGGAACCCATACTGCTACACCTTATACATAAGAATCAATCAGGCTTTATAAAATCAAGAAGTACATTTGATAATCTATGCCTAATTATGTTATTAATGGAATATATACATACTAGAAAGATCCCTTCCACTATTATAAGTTTAGACACTGACAAAGCGTTCGACAAGGTAAATTGGGAATATTTATGGGACACCCTTTCTAAATTTTGCTTCCCCAACTGCTTTCTTTCCTGTATGAAAAACATTCATTCCCACCCCAAGGCTTATATATGAGTTAATGGCTCTTTATCCCAACCAATTATGATACAAAGAGGCACAAGACAGGGATGCCTGTTATCTCTGTTACTCTTTGCCCTTTATATTGAGCCCCTGGCCGAAGCCATACTGGGAAATGCTCAGATTGAGGGAATACCTGTGGGTCAATGGGAACACAAGGTGCTCTTATTTGCCAATGATACTCTGATCACAACCATTTCTCCAGAAACCTTTCTCCCCGGCGTTGTGGGAAACCCTGGAACACTTTACAGCTGTCTCAGGATTTCAATTAAATATAGCTAAAACAGATCTCCTTTCATTACATTTTTCTCCGTCCCTAACCCTTAAAAAGAAATGTCCCATAAAATGGCATCAAACAAAGCTTAAATATTTGAGAATTCATATACCAAGAAGTTTGGACAACCTGGAATTATTAAATTACGAACCTTTATCTATCCAAATCCAATCAGATTTGGCCCGTTGGTCTAAATTACCATTAAACTTTTTTTCAAAGAATCGATACTATTCGCATGATTATACTGCCTAAACTCTTGTACTTATTGCTAAATGTTCCTACCTTTCCATCTAAATTTTATTTCCAATCATGGGACAAAATTATATTGAACTTTATTTGGAATGGCCAACGCCCTAGAATCAGGATGTTACTACTGCAATTCCCGCTTTCTCTTGGTCGCGCCAATCTACCAAACCTGAAATTTTATGCATTGGCTACCTTTTTAAAAATATTAGCTTTATGGCTATTCCCTGCATACGAGGCACCCTGGAAGGATTTAGAATTTGCTATTAATGATCTATATGACATTATTAAGGTAACCCTTTCCATGGCAGCCAAGATAGCACCCATGAGAGATTATACTCCTTTTACGGCTCAGATTTTGAAACCATGGTACAAGTTAAAAACACATAAAGGTTTTAGAGCACTTTTCTCTTTTTATACACATATTTTGGGGAATGATAGATTTCTCCCACCTACCATAGATCATATTTTTGCAAAATGGAGAAGAGTGGGTCTTCAATTTTTCAGGCAATTCCTCGGTCAAACAGGTATTATTCCATTTGAAACTCTAAAAACAACCTATGGTCTGACGGATACTGACATCTATAGGTATACCCAGGTTAAAAATTATATTCTGAGATAGAGAGAGGTGACAACAAAATTACCTGAACCCATCCCAATGGCATGGACATATTTAGAAGACCATATAAATGGACATTTGTGGCGACACCAAGTGGAACATATCTATAAAATTCTTATAGGAGGAATGGGTGATTCCTCGCTTACAATTTTGAATACTTGGTGTAAGGCTCTTGCTGTGGACATTTTTAATTTTATTTTATTTATTTAGTTGTTTAACCAGGTATAGCACACTAAGCTGAAAGCTTTTTTACAGGAGTGACCTGGGAGCACAAGGAGGTTAAGTGACTTGCTCAGGGTCACACAGTATGCAAGTGGAAGCTGTGGGATTCAAACCCAGGTCTGGTCTGCTGGATGTCACCAAATTTGCAGCTCAGAGCCTTAGACCACTGCACTATACTGCCTCCACATATATGACATATCAGACCTGGATTGGTTGCGGACATCTCCTTTGACATGCAAGATAACTCACTCCACTAAATGGCGTGAATTTGCCTGGAAGTGCCATAGCTGTTTTTTTCGGTCCCAGGCAGTTCTAGCGAAATATTTACTGACCAGTTATGGCAGATGTTAGAGGAACTGTACATGTCCACATGCTGATCAGAGCCACATATTTTGGACATGTCCTCGGTTAACTCCATATTGGTGTATACTACAACAGGAAGTTTCAGAGTGTTTAGGCGAGTTGGTCGAATTCACAGCTGAATTGATCCTTTTATTTATTTATTTAGTTTTTGTTGACCGGGTAAATGCACTAGACAAATCCTGCCTATTTTCAGGCATGACCCGGGGGAAGGGAATACAGATGAATGCTAACTGACCTTGAAACAGATTAAGCTGTTGGTGGTATTTTTAGTGAATGAGGGAAATTTGGCCAGGACACCAGGGAAATTCTCCTACTCTTTTCGATAAGTGTCATGGGATCTTTTACATCCACCTGAACTACCACCAATCCAGGCAGATGGGACCTCGGTTTAATGTTTCGTCCGAAAGACAGCACCTCAGAAGTGCAGCACCCCTCTCATGCTGCACTACAGTGTCAGTACTGGGATATTAACCCCACGTGCCAGATGTGGGAACTGAACCCACAGCCCTCTGATCTCCCGGCCTCAGAGGCGAGTGTGGTACCTACTGAGCCAATGACACTGTATTTCCTCCTCACAAACCCTCTTGGCAGAGTACCTTATTACCTATCTATATTTTAGCTGCAAAAAAGGCTGTTACCAGATGATGGAGAACTATAGTTATTCCTTCTCTGGGAGATTGGAGGGGGGTGGTCTCAGATATTTATTACATGGAATCTCTTACGGCCAAACTCCACAATAAATACCAGGTGTTTGAGACACTGTGGAGACCCTGGGTATTATATTTGTCCAGACATGACCCAGACTTTGTCCCCTGAGCCTCTTCACACAACAATTATTTCCCTAATATTAAGAGGGATTGGGAGTCTTCTGGTGATCCTGGAGTACAGCCTTCACTTCTGGTTGATGCAAATTTATCTGAATTCTTGGAGTAAGTCGAATCTTTTTTTTTAATATATCCGGGGTAGAATACTTATTAAGTTAATAATTTCAGTCATTATAGAAAGAAAAACATAGACACAGGTTAAAGTACAATCACTTTATTGTTACAGATGTATCATACCAAGGAGAATAACTAAGATATTCTGGATAATTGAAAATGACTGTAAACCATGTATTTGTCACATCCTCTGAATAAAAAGAAATTAAAAAAATAAAAATAAAAGCCAAGGTATATTTTTGGGGGACCAGGCAGGGCTTCACACTTTCCTCTCTTCTTTTTGACATACTTTGAACCCCTTATTCTTAAAATTAAACTGACAGGATGTGCAGGGTACTGCAATTGACCCATCCACATATAAATTGTCTGTTTACGCAGACAACATCTTGCTTCACATCAGTTATCCAGAAACTTCACTGTCTGCTGCCCTAGACATCATTAAAGAATATGGGACCTTCTCAGACCACAAATTAAATCTGGACAAAACCCAAGTCTTGCCATCAAATGTTACTGTCTGGAAACAAGTGATGACCAGTGTAAGTCTTACCAGGGTCCCAAACTATATTAGACAACAGGAAATATAACTGAGCAGGGTCCAGTCCTATGTGAAGAAACAATACCTGGAGGAGTTGCATCATTAGACAGGCTTTAGATAGGTGATCAAACCTACTGTTAACACTTTGGAGGTACATTAACATCATCCCATCTGGAGTACTGCGTGCAATTCTGGAGACCCCATCTCCGCAAAGACATAGACAGAGTGGAGGCTGTTCAGAGGCGGGCAACCAAAATGGTGCAGGGTCTGCACCAGAAAACATATGAGGAGAGACTAAAGTAGCTTAATATGTATTCCCTTGAGGAAAGGAGGGAGGGGGGACATGATAGAAACTTTCAAGTATCTCAAGGGAATTAACAGTACAAGAGGGTAATATCTTTCAGAAGAAGAGATGTGCAAGAACAAGGGGGTACAATTTAAAGATAGAGGGGGGACGGCTCAGAGTTAATGTTAGAAAGTATTTTTTCACAGAGAAGATTGTGGATGCATGGAACAGCCTTCCTGAGGAGGTTGTGGAGTCAGGAACAGTGGGAGAATTCAAGAATGCATGGGATAGGCATAAGGCAATTCTAGTGGGGGGTAGGAGGAAGTAAGCTGTTGATTATCTAGAATCTGCAGCTTATCCTGTAGGTAGGAAAATGGGCAGACTAGGTGGGTCAAACGGTCCTTATCTGCCGTCAGATTCTATGTTTCTATCAAAATGAATGTCCTGCCCAGGATTTTACATCCTTTAAAGAAGATAGGAAATGATTTCCTAAAATTTTTATCAGTTAAATAAATCACAGGAATCAAACAATGGCCTCTTTGTATGTTTTTTTATTGAATAATTGGTTAAGATGCTGGTTTGTGTGCCACTTTCAATTGTTGAACACAGAATCAGCTTGACAGTCTGTTTTTGAATCGGGAGTCAGCGCATGTCAAACTTGGAAATGCCCATGTCACAGACTCCCTGTTCAAAATGAAGCGTCTGGCTGCTGGACAAACTAGTGATGCCACCTTTACATCTAATTATTCCCATGTGAAAGAATCGCCAGTCCTTTCTTTGGCTACATGCTCAGCAGCATCCCCCTTCACTCTGCTGCTGGTTGCCTTATAGCATAAGTACACAAGTAATTTATGTCAAGAAATATTTTAAAATGCTGGGGGGGGGGTTGATGATACTGGCAGTAAGTTTCTCAGTAATTTTTATAACAAGCGAAGCAAGCAAGTACAAGTAGGGAGTCGGGCAACACTCTGCAGAACCATTAGTATCAGCACAGGTATGTCTCCTTTCCCTCCGGAATCTCCCTTAGCATCTGTGACAGTACTTACTGTTTAGGGTGAGGCTGAAGAAACAGAGATCTGGGGAAAGGTCTCAACAGATCCATAGGTGAGCATTTAGGCTCGACTAAAGCCGTTCCGATTGTTTGAAAGGAATGTAAGATTACATGGGACAGGTCAGCTCTATCGTCTTTGGGTATATCAGGAGGTTGATGACTGAGGAAACCTGGGATTGGGATCATGATTCATGGTGAACTGCAGCTCTGTTGGAGGGTCCCGACATAATTTTCAAACATGGAGCATGGAGGTTTGTGGGGCTGCTGGAACTTGTTCTGATTCCTGTTACTTGTCCTTGGCAGGTTACTTCCCAGGCAGATTGCAGGAGATCTCACTCATTTGCTGAAGGGGGGGAGGGTGAGTTAAACTACAAGCTCTTCCAGGTAAGCTGTCCCCCTCCAACAGGTCCATGAAGGTCTGGGGTCCCATGTGGGTCTCTAAGCGTAGTTTAGCTGGGTACAAAATTTGCACCTTTGTTTTCCCTGGCTTTGAGTCATTTGAGAACTTGCCACAGCATGCTTCCACGCTCTTTGACTACAGATGTGAGATAAATTACTTGTGGTAGGTAGTCTTGAAGACCTACACGGGACCCCAGACCTTCATAGACCTCCTCCATGAGACCTTTCCCCAATCTCTGTTTCTTCAGAGTATCAACCTAAACAATAAGTACTGTCACAGATGCTAAGGGAGATTCTGGAGGGAAAGGAAACATAACTCTGCTGATACTAACTGTTCTGCAGAGGGTTTTGCTCTTGCTCCTCTGTGGCTCCTGTCATACCCTAATTGTTCTCTTTCTACCACCTTTCTGGACATACAGACAAGTAATTTATCTCAAGAAATATATTAAAATGTAATTTAGTTTATTCACTGGTGTACAGTGGGTCCTGACTACCTACTCGTACTTGCTCATTTCACTTGTTGTAAAAATTACTGAGAAACATACCGCCAGCATCATCAACCCCCCCCCCCAGCATTTTAAAATATTTCTTGACATAAATTACTTGTGTACTTGTGCTATAAGGCAACCAGCAGCAGAGTGAAGGGGGATGCTGCTAAGCATGTAGCCAAAGAAAGGACCGTCGATTCTTTCACATGGGAATAATTAGATGTCAGGGTGGCATCACTAGTTTGTCCAGCAGCCACACGCTTCATTTTGAATAGGGAGTCTGTGATGTGGGCATTTCCAAGTTTGACACGCGCTAACTCCCGATTCAGAAACAGACAGTCAAGCCGATTCTGTGTTCAACAATTGAAAGTGGCACACAAACCAGCATTTTAACCAATTATTCAATAAGCACCGACATCCCTGATCTATGCTTTTTATTTATTTATTCAGGAATTTGGATACAACCTTTGAGCCGAGGCTCTTTTACAAAGGTTCCACGTCATTTAACAGTAAACAAACAGAAAAAACATACAATACATGGGAATGTATCACAGAAAACATAACAAGTTACAAAAATACTAATTCTAAATTGTCATTGAATCTTGCACTAGAGGCACCAGATAAGTAGGTACATCCAGCAAGCTGCCACATCTCTTTAAACACTCAACAATTGGCTCCTCTGTCAAAGGACACACACAATTTTGTTGGCTTCCTAGACTTATGGATGGACTGCTCCCAATCTCTCTTTAATAACAGTTATTTCAGACTTGGGGGCCTACCCATTAAACAGACATTTCTGCGAAGTATTGACATTCCAGCCATGGATCACATTCTTATAAGTGGCAACTTCATACTGTACCATTCCACATTTTCAGACAAGGTGTCAGCTCCCTAATGCAATCTTTTTTTTCCTTCAAATTACCAATACATTGAGTCACCAGTTTGGCCTGTTGCCATGGGGACAAATTCATAACGCACTTCTGTCTGCCTTGGCAACTACAGCGGCTCAACTTCATGCAATATCCCCTCTATACAATCTGCTCTTTACAAAGTCTGCTAGGTAAATGCCCATATTGACAGACGAGTTTCCAGATCATCATCAGCAGATAAAGTGGGAACAAATCTGAAAGGAAGTTTATTGCTATACCAACAAGCTTTGGCCAGAACCAATAGGGTTATGACGAGCTGCCAAGTGAGCAAAGTTACACATGTGCATAGAAATTATTGAATGCCCGGGTGTAACTTGACCATTTTTTGGAGGTGTTGCACCAAATTTTCAACATGGCCTTTCTGGGACCCCTCCTCATGAAGTGTGCCAGTGTCATTTTGTTCACTTGTCCCTAAAGGTGATTTTGCAGAGTGACTGTGCCATTCTGTGCCACAGGTGTGAAAACATGTTTCGGGCAGGATGTGATAAATGAAAGCTGTACTGTTTAAAAGGAGGTGTGCAAAAATGGCAATGTTGAAAATGTGGAAGGAAAATATTAAAAATTGGCAAAGTTAGGAGTGTGGGTAGAAACTGCGCAACGCACACTCGTAACACAGTCATTTTTGGGAATTTTTTCACCAAATTTGCAACATGGGCTTTTTGGGACCCCATCTCATGAACAGTGCCACTGTCATTTTGTGAATTAGTCCTGAAAGGTGATTCCATGCAGCGACAGTGAAATCACCTTTTGGGACCGAGTAACAAAATGTCAGTGAAAGTTTTCATGAGGTGGGGTCCCAAGAACCCCATGTTGAAAATCTGAGGCCAAAATTCCAAAAATGGCTTATTTATCAACATAAGCTGAAAACCCCATTGAGTGGCACTATAGCACGCTTACCTTTGATTCTTCAGTTTGTGGTTCGGCTTTGAAGAGTGCAGACATCTCCCAGTCCAGAGAAGATGACAGAGCCGACCTCTGGAGGTAAATATGGGGTAAGGGGGGGGTGCAGGGAGGTGGGTGCTCAGTGGAAGGGTGGGGATGGGGGAGAGGGACTGGGGCAACAATGAGGGACCGTTTTCTTTTTTACAGATAAAGAAAACACACAAAAACATGTATGGGGACTGTTTTCTTTATTTACAGGTAACCCAAAAAAAAGACAGACATTTGGGCACACTGGGGTGGGCTCCCAGTGTGCCACATGAGTGGGGGGGGGTACATGATGCTGACACTGGGATTGGGCACCCCAATGTTGGCAGGGGAAAAAGAATACATTTGAGAGCATTGGGGTGGGCTTCCAGTGTGCCACATGAGTAGGGGGGCTACATAATGCCAACACGGGGATTGGGGGACCCCGATGTTGGCTTGTTTTCTTTGTTGCTGGTGCTGGTGGTGGCGATGCAACTGCACATGCATGGCACTCGCACACGTGCAGTTGTGGTGAATGACATTTTGCCATTCACAGCATGACAGTTCCAACGAGTTGCGCATGCACAGATCATGCCATGGAATGTGGAAGTTACAGCCGAAATAGTGCTGCTGTTATTTCGTACTGGCCGATCGTGGCGGAGGGTTTCAAGCTCCGTTGAACTTTTGGAAGGATACTTCAAAAAGTCCAATGCAAGGTTCCACAATCAGCCATTTATAGAGCTACTGAGCAATCCCAAAATTGCTGTAGGCTCTGACCACAGCCTTAAAAATGACAGTCTGAGATTAACGCAATTTAATATACTCAATAATCTTTATTATACTCCCACCAAACTTATAAAAATGGGCAGGCTCAATTCAGATCTCTGTACAAGATGTGGCAAACTGAAAGGTGCACTTTTACTCATATTTTGGGAATGTGAGAAAATCCGACATCTATGGGACAGCATCAGAGAGAACTTCGATCCTCTCCTGCGTCTCAAAGACCTATTCACAAAAGAAATCTGTATCCTAGGAGATTACAGTTTTGTAGCAGTTAAAGAAAGAAAATTTCACATAGCCGTTACCTCAGTTGAAAATAGTCCTAAGGCACTGGCTGGATCTAGATCTCCTTCCTTACGGTAAACGGTATCAAGAGTTGCTATTCAACCTGCGAATTGAGAAAATGATTGTGAGTGGTAATAATCGCCCAAAGTCTTTGAAAAAAGATAGAGTAAACATTATATCTCATTACACTGCTACAAGATAATAGCTGATTTATCTCTATAGGATCAAGTAACCTACAGATGTAGGTAAATGTGTTATCTGTAACCACTCTTTCATTATTATGACACAATGTCATAGCTGTATTTGACTGTGCACTTTATACTGATGTTCAGTTTACCCATGGAACCCCATTGTACTGTATGTAAGTTGAGGACGCATATGTTAATTTCTTGTCTCTCTGTGACACTGTTGTGTATATGTATGTATGTATATCTTGTTGAAAACCAACAAAGTATATTACATAGGCTTCTACTCTCACTATTTCCTGAAACCAAAGAAATCAGGAGACATGCGCCCCATTCTTGATCTCAGGAAACTGAACAAATATTGGATCAAGAAAAATTCTAAATTATTTCCCTGGAATCCCTGCTACTTTACCTGAAACATCAGGGTTGGCTAGCATCACTGGATATGCTCACAAACAATCCCTTTAAGCCAGCTGTGACTTGTAACATGAAATTTCTAATTTGGAAAGTAGCATTTCTGGTAGCTATCTCCTCTGCATGCAGAGTATCTGAAATCCATGCTTTGGTCACAGATCCCCCGTATACTGTTTTCCATTAAAGCAAGGTAATGCTCAATATAGACAGCACGTTTCTACCTGAAGTGGTGTCCTGGCATGCATACTAGCACATACTTGTGCACCCCAACCACCACAAGTATTTCTGGCTCTGCCTGGAGGGTCATCACAACCATTTCCAAGTCCTACCCTTTGTTCTTTTCTCAGTGCTGCAAGTCTTTTTTTGTTGGTCCGGACCCCTCCCCCGTTATTCTTGGACCCACTCCACTCATTGCCCCCATGCCCAGGCTTGCCCCCCCGGGCAGGGCTGCCAGGGGTCTCCCCCTCCCAATGACCACTATTGGCAAGCTCTGGCTTACTCCCCAAGGTTGAGACCATGGGAGTGGGACCCCCCAGTGAACATCGGAGGCAGTGGGCGGTGGGGTGGCGCAGATTGTCATGCCAGGGGGCTGACTTTTTGTGGATGCTTGCTTCCCTGGGGGTGGGGACATGCAATGATGTCCAGCATCCACCCCACTCCCCTAGCATTACGGCGCCAGTCACAGCGGTACCCCCAGCCTCCGCCAGGGGTTCTTAAAGCACCAGACACTCTTCCCCAACCTCCACCCACAGAATGAGAGTGGCCCCTAGGACGCTCAATCCATTCTCCCCCTGGCCGGGCCCTCCAACTCCCGGGTCCATTCCCAAACCCAGGTCATCGGCATTGCAAGTGGAAATTCAACCACTGCACCAGTGGGCTGGACCTTGCAAGTCTCTACAAAGTGCTTTGTAGTGCTCACAGTGACCTCAGAAAGTTAGGACTATAAGTGTTCCTATATTAACAACTGGCTCATAACAAGCCCGTCTACACAGGAGACAAAGCAGGCAGTGGCCACTGTCTCCCATTTTCTGGCATCCATGAGAATCCTGCTGAACCTTGCTAAGTCACAGCTGGAGCCCTTCCAGGTGCTGCTGTTCATTGGAGATGTTCTGGACACAAACCGGGATCGAGCCTTCCTCCCATATAACAGACTTTGAACAGTCTTACAGACAGCATACTTCATCAAGGCATACAAAATTGTGCCAGTTCACTCCATACAATGAATGCTGGGTCTCATAGTTTCCTCAGTGTTCACAGTACCCCAAGCATGGCTGCACCTGAGGACAACTCAGTAGATGGGGTCACCCTAAGCATTGTTTGCACCATAGTTATTTTTCCCAATTGTATTTTGCAGTAATCCATCCACTGTCTGCTGAGGATATAGAAAGTAATCCGGGTCCTTTCACTAATACCCACCCCGCCTATAGCTCTCCACTATGGCTGTCCATCAAGTAATTAAAAATTGTGCACCTTAATATAAGGAGCCTCGTCGCCAAGTTAGATGAGCTCACTGCTTGGGTATCCCACTATCAGCCTGACATGCTCTGCATATCGAAAACCTGGCTTAAAGCCATCAATACCTGATCATCTCTGCTACCTCCCTGGGCACAGTTTTATTCATAGTGCTTGTCCTGGCTCAAAGAGAGGAGGAGGTACCCTAATCTCACCTTAGTGTCACCCTATCTAGTAATACCTTCCAATCCACTTCCTCCATTGAATGCTGTCATAGTATGCTCACACTGGGAAATACTATACATAAGTACTGCACCTCTTCTGTCTATATCTCTCTCCTACTGGAGGCATCAACCTCCTTTCTGCCCTCCTTTTGTCCTGGACGCAGTGGTTAAAAACAATGAATTTATTCTGCTAGAAGATTCTAATAGCAGCCTGCTCTCAGATAATAACAAACTAGTGGCCCTTACCCTTAGTTAACTTAACTTGACTCAAATAATCAAAGACCCCACTAGGAGATCAAACCATGGAAACTCAGCTACATTAATTGACTGGATCCTCACTCCTCAGATGGATAGAATCAGATGATCTACATTGAGGAAATCTCTTGCAGCAAGTCACACCATTAGGAATATTTTAGCCACAGGCATTGTTTCCAGCAAGAGGATTTTGTCAGCAGACGACTTGGGACCACCCCCGATGACACCACGTGTTGTATCCTGGTACATATAAAAGGGGGTGGTCCATCAGTTCTTTTTCTACTGCAACCTGCATGCTGCACGTTCTCCATTCAGAGTGTAGCTTCAGTCAATGAAGAAAAATTCACCATTTTTGATGATGCGGCATTCCCAGTTTTGTTGCATTTTTTCCTCATGTCGTCTTTAGATCCTTTGTTTCGAAAGTGTGCCTGTGGCAAGAAGATTGTGACAGAGGACCTGCATAATGTCTGTGTGAGGTGTCTGGGCCTAGCGCATGACACCTGTGCTTGTGTCCTACGTCAGCGCTTCAACAAGACCACTAAGCAGCGAAGGCTCCAACAGCTTCGACAGTACTTTATGGAGCAGGAAGTTACCCTCCTTGAGTGGGAGCACCACTCTAGCCATCCTGGGAATCTTTGTCATCTTCCTCTGGTTCTCACCATTCAGGTTGGGACCGCTCATCAATGGATCAAACTGACACCAAGGAGAAACTTAAACACTCTAGTAAGAGTAAGTATTCTACCCATGTCTCCTCCCTGTTGATGACTTCTATGCCTTCTTCCACTCTCTCTAGGGAACGAACAATCCTCAATATGACACTCACTAACAGACAACTTAAATCAATTCATTGATTTTTTTCAGAAAGACTGTCTCCCTGAAGTCGAATCATATTTAAGAGACACCAGAAATGCAAAATCCATTTTTTAACAACAACATATGTTGGAATAGATATATAGATGACATACTTTCTGTATGGAAAGGCACCCAGTAGGAGATTGGACAGTTCATGGAATGGCTCAACAAAGACAACAAGGTGAACCTGAAGTTCACGCATACAGTAGCACCAGTAATTCTAAAATAGATTTTTTGGATCCACACTTTTTGTGGATGAAAATAACATGGTGCAGTCAAAGAACTTCAGAAAATCCATAGCTAAAAATAATGTACTTAGGGCCATTGTAAGAAATTACTGGCCCATTTTGATGAATGACCAATTGTTGTCAAGCGAATTAGGAGGGAATCCAAGAGTTATATATATTTTTTTTTTTTAGTTAGTACTTTTTTTCCCTGGCCACCAGACTGCTTACCTCTTCGCTTGTCCAGGCATCCTCCTGAGGTATCCGTCTGCCATTCCCAGCACTCCCCGGCTCCATATTCAGGCCCGTGGCATACCCCCATGGCTTGCCCCCCCCATGGCAGGGAGGTGGAAACCCCCCCACGCTCTTCCACCCAGACCGGATCCAGTAGAGCTGTGTACCCTCAGCACCGAGTGAGTCCCTCACGGAGACGGCCATCATGCCACCGCGACTGGTGCCCATTGTTTCCTTGTTCTTCCCCCATGATGTCTGTGGCATGCAATGACACCAAGGGACAGGGGCACACACACTAACGCATGCACTCCTTCCCGGCGTTGGCCACAACACGTCCCCCCATGTCTGCCAGTGATCTGCAGTCGCCCCCAGCCACCGCTAGAGGCCACTAGGACACCGAGGCATCACAGCCCCCCCACCCCAGAAAAAGAGAGCAGTCCAATGGATGCTCAATCCTTCTCCTCCCCTGCCAACCCCCGACAACCCAGGCTCACTCTTGAACCCGGGTCACCGGCGTGGTGTGAGGTGTGGCGTCCAGTGCCTCAAACCTAAGTGCCACTAGGCCTGCCAGAGAGTTATATTTTCAAAAGCTGAAAGCATCAAGGACAAACTAGTCCACAGTAGATACAAATCATCACCCCCAATGAGGATACTTGGTTGCCCCCCATAGGCATGCATAGACGTGGGAGGTACAATATATGTGACTATTGCAATTAAGGTAAAAACTCTGAATTAGAAGGATGTGACTAAAAGGTACAGATCAGAAAATTTTTAAATTGCAACAGCACCTATGTAGTCTATGTAATATGGTGTACCTGCAAACTGCTATATATAGGAAGATAGAAGCAAACAGTGAATCCAAGAGCATATCCACAATGTAAAGGCAAGCCTAACTAACAAGCCTGTTGGGAGACATTTCACTGAAAGACATGATAATAAAGTAGATGGCATACAATTCATTGCACTAGAACAGGCGAAATGTAATCCCGGGGTGGTGATAGACTTAATTTACTGCTTGAAAAGGAAAGCTTTTGGATTTTCACGTCGGACAGTTTGCAACCAAAGGGCTTGAATACAGAATGGGATCTTAAGCCCTTCCTAAAAAGGAAAAAGAATAAAGTATAAGAAAAGGATAAACTATGTTGTAATCAGTCTTAAATAATCTCTCTCTCTCTCTCGCTCTACTCTCTTACAGTTCTATTGGGAAACCTTGACTGAAGACTGGTGGAGCCCCCTGAAACAGAAATGGATACAATAAAGGGTGTGATCACTGCCTTGGCCAGGCCACCACTCAGAACTTTTTGGTATAAATAAGAGATTACAAATCTTATTAAACTTTAAGTTACATAAACTAGAGAAAAGGAGGGAGTTATGAACTGTATTGTCAGTATTATGTTTGCCATCATTTATGGTAAAGTGCAC
This sequence comes from Neoceratodus forsteri, assembly GCA_016271365.2. NCBI lineage: Eukaryota > Metazoa > Chordata > Ceratodontiformes > Ceratodontidae > Neoceratodus > Neoceratodus forsteri. The sequence goes on from CM057455.1 coordinate 1,531,486,344, forward strand.
TTAATAATCCATTCCACAGAATACTTATTATTAATTATAGGAAATTCAGCATATGTTATACATGCAATTAGCATGAATCAAATACCCTGGAACGGTATGTGTACACTTAATCCTCATTTCTAATAAGTTTCTTTTTGTATTAGGTTTCACTTTTTACCTTGGTTAAGTGCTTGTTTAAAAACTGTTACAAATTGTTGTAATTTGTGATTTTAACTAGCTATTACACAGTCACAAGACTTAAGAACCAGTATGGAAAGTTAATTTAATATAAAAAGTTTAAAAATATAAATGTGATGTCAAGAAGTCTGAAACCCCCCAGAGCCACTTGCATGAATAGTATGCACTTAGAACTTTAAACAATAAGGGATACCCCATGTGTTTTAATTAAAAAGTGGCTACTTAAGGGAGGTCAGATAAAACATACTCCACTCCCTGAGGAAGACCAGCTGATTGGTCGGAGCGTTGGGGAGTGTCTTTTGTGGAGACACAGGAGAGACGCTGTATACAATTGAATGTTAAGGTTGAAATAAACCCTTTTGAAATCTATTTTTTTTTTGTCTGTGGTGATTGCACTATAGGAGTGTGGAGTTCTTTTGGACTGCAATCCTCGGTATGAAAGCTGTTTTTATTGGCTCTTTCAGGGGCAGCAGCCATGTTGTCCTCTGCTCCATCAGCGACCTCTGGCTCATCTTACACCCGGTCATTGATGAAGCCTTCATCAACGACTTTCCCTGATGTGATTACACTGCAGCTTCCACTGCTGCCACCTCCATCACAAAGGGCCCTTTATCATCCCTTGGTGGACCTCACTGGTTAGTCAACGGCCTTGAACATTATGGCAAGTCAGGACACTTTGAACTCTTTTACACTCTTGTCAATGCCCTATCTGTTGACAACCCAGGGCACATTTTTGCCTTCCTCGTCGATGGCCAGATTGGTTCCTCAACCTGCACCAATCTCTTCATTTTACCCATAGAATCAGCTCACAATAACCCTGTGACTACATCTTCACCTCAGCTTGCCATGGTAGCTGTGCAAGCATTGGTCAGTACTATTCTTGACCTAACTAAGGGCACTTCTCCCTCTCATATGGGAGTCTCTTCTTCCTCCCCAATTTCCATGCCTTCTAGACACTCTTCTGCCTCTAGAACTGCGAGTACTTCTCCTGCATCCCCTGGTCCCTCGCAGGACCTCGAAATGGAGGATTCTTACTTACAGGAGTAAGAACAAGAGGACCAAGTAGAGGCTATGGATCAAGGGAATTTTCTCTTTTCTCTGATTCCTCTGCCTCCTCAATGCCTGAGGACTCTCCTCCTGTTCTTCCCTGGTTCCCTCCGGATGATCCGATTTTTTTTTTCTACTTTGTATTTATGCTCCCTACTTGTCTCCCTTCTCCACTCTCTCCGGCATCCTTCTACTTGCAGGCCACACTCTCCATCGAGATCTGCCTCCACAGAACACAGCTCCACACTATCTTACCCCCAGTATACCCCCCTGGGTAGGAGTGAGGAGGGACGCCCCCCATGCTTACCTCCCCAAACCAGCATACTTTGAATTGTGGAGTTGGTGCAGCGGAGTCTGTCCAATGAGCCTGGAGATCTGCCAGGGAGGTGTCATTGCCTAGGAGAAGCTGAGGTGTTTTTCCTGTGTTCTCCCCAGATGTCGGCGTGCAATGAGGGCCTATAAGCTAGGAGGCACGCTGAGACATGTCTCCCGCTCCGCCCCTCTGCCGACGTCTGCCCAATGCCCTTACTACTTCTCCACCTACCGCACACCTTCCACCCAGGCTCCCCCAAATGGCGATATTGCAATGGGAGCCTGCAGTTAACCCCCCACCCTGAGGAGGAGAGTGGCCATTGGGCACTCCATCCTTCTCTTCCCCAGCCAACCCCCGGTGTCCCGTGCTCATTCCCGAATGATGATCCGAGTTTTTCAGATATTATGCAGCACCTCCAGAAAACTTTTGGTTTTCAGGAGTTGGAACAAAATGCCTCCAGGCAGAAACTGGCCAGTTATTTGGATCTTTCAGATAGCCCCTCCCTTATCATTGCTCCTTTACTAGAGGCCTATGAAGATGCAATCTTGGCAGCAGCATTTTGTTACCTTTACCTTTTTTGTTTTACCAGGAGAGACACACTAAGCTAAAAAGCTTGTTTCCAGGTGCAATTTGGAGCACAAGGAAGTAGAGTGACTTGCTCAGGGTCACACAGTGTGCAAGTGGAGGCTGTGGGATTCAAACCCAGGTCTCCAGGTTTGCAACTCAGAGCCTTAAACCACTGTGCTATACTGCCTCCTTGGCACCAAGAAAGGCTGACATGACTTACAGTATCAGACCCCGGTGGAGCATCCTTATTTTACTTCTCTGCCACAGGCAGATTCTGTGGTCGTTAATGCAGCTCATGATAGGTCTGTTAGATCAAAGCACCTTAGTGCCCAGCCTCTGGATAAGGAATCCCAGAAGTTGGATATTGTAGGTAAAAGGATGTTTTTCTCTTCCACGATGACTCTCAGAATCCTGAGCTATATGGGTCACCTCCTCAAATATCAAGAAGAGTTCCTTAAGGCGGCTCGGTCTTCCACACAATCTCTCCCTAGCACTGCTCCAAAGGAGGACCTTACCACTAAGTTGAAAACTGCCTCTGCACTTGGATGTCATCTTTTCAAAGCAGCGTATGATGCTGTTGACTCTACAGCTAGAACGTCCTCAGCTGGAATTTGTCTGATAAGACATTCCTGGCTCTGTGTCTCTGGGTTTATCCCGGATATCCAGCAATCTACCCTAAATGATCCTTTTAAGGGTGACAAACCTTTTGGACCTCAAACTCAGGATATTTTGACATCCTTGCAGACCTTGGGTCGTACATTACAGTCTGTACACTCCCTCTACCATACCCAATCTAAACCTTAATATGAAGGAAATATTTGTAGGCGTGCCAATAGACAGCAGTCTGCTCCCAGACAACCCAACAAACAAAAAGCTCACGTCTCCCTGCCAGGACCTCCTGCTAACACAAAGCATCCTGTTATGCCCCCTCTGTCCCCCAACAGGGACAGTCTACTGCCTGAGGGTCCTCCCATGCCAGTGGGATCAGAGGCCCATCCCACGGTGGTCGGGGCAGATTTTCCCTACACTAACAGGGTTGGTGAAGTATAACGATGGATGCATGGGTACTCCAGCTGATTCAGCCAGGGCACAACCTGGAATTGACTGATGTGCCACCCCATATGCCTCCAGAGGCCTCTTTTTACTCCACCCTCCTCGATCACGAATCAGTATTAGCCGCAGAGATACAAGCTCTGGTACTAAAAAACACAATAGAACCAGTTCCCCACCCCCAGAAGGGCAGAGGCTTTTACTCTCATTGTTTTCTGGTCCCAAAATGGATGGGAGATCTGTGACCCATTCTAGATCTCAGGAAACTAAATCTCATTATAGAGTACAAGAAATTCAGAATGGTCACTCTGCTAATGCTCCTGCCTCTTCCAAACAAGGGAGACTGGCTCTGTTCTGTGGATATGAAGGATGCAAACCTACATATAATGATCCACACTGCTTACACACGGTATCTGTTTCTGTTTTCAGGACCATCGCTACCAGTTCAGAGCCCTGACATTTGGTCTGGCCTTGGTTCCTTGACTTTTCACAAAGTGCCTAGCAGTAGTGGCGGCTGCCTTCAGGAGGGTGGGCCACTACATTTTTCCTTACCTAGATGATTGGCTACTCACAGCCTCGTCCAGACTTCAGTTGGAAACCACCTTATCCCAAACTCTCCAGATGTTTTCCTCTTTGGGAATCACCATCAGCATGCCAAAATCCAAATTGTATTACACCAAATGTCTTCAGTACATAGGGGCCTTCCTAGCCACCTCCCAGGGCTTAGCCTTTTTACCAAGAGAGTGAGTGGACAAGCTGATAACTCTGGCATCAGAGATAGGTGATGGCAGGTATGTCTCTGGCCGGGACTACCTGAGGTTGCTAGGGCATATGGCGGCAGCCATCTCAACCATCCCTCATGCCCAGTTACACATGAGGGTCTTACAGTGGACAGTGAGAGTACAATGGGATCAAAGAACAAATGATTTTGAGGCACATGTCCTACTCTCTTTCCTGGCTCTCTGTGAATTACAGTGGTGGAGGTCTCTGGACAACCTCTTACATGGAATTCCGTTTCAAGCTCTCATCCCTCACCGCACCCTGACTGCTGATGCCTCCTTCCATGGGGAGCCCATCTGTCGGATCTTCAGACTTAGGGAATGTGGAACTCAATGGAAGCACGTTTATACATCAACGTCCTAGAGATGAGAGAGGTCCTGTATGCCCTGCAGGCATTAAAGGATCTTCTCCCTCCGGGTTGCCTCCAGATTCATTCGGACAACTCCTTGGTTGCTCATTACCTGAACAAACAAGGAGGAACACATTCCTACCCCTTGTGCGGGGAGGCGATGAGAGTGTGATACTGGACAATCCAACGGGGGATACGCCTAATGGCAGTTCATATCTTGGGCATCAAAAACACCCTAGTGGATGCACTCAGCAGATCCAGGGTCCAAAAATATGAATGGGAGATCTGCCAGGAAGTTATGGACATCTTCCTTCAGTGGGGTCGACCAGCTCTAGATCTATTTGCCTCTCCGCACAATACCAAACTACCTCACTATTGCTCGCTATAGCCAGGTCCTGGAACTTTGTTGCTGGATGCGTTATCTCATTCCTGGAGAGGCAACTTCTTTATGCCTTCCCTCCCTTCCCGCTCATACAGAGGGTTCTACTCAAACTAACCAGGGACCAGGCCTCCATGATTCTCCTTCCTCCTCTGTGGCCGAGACAGGTCTGGTTCCCATTGTTATAACAACTAGCTGTCCAGGAACCCATCTGTCCCACCCTGCTCACTCAGGCCAAGGGGACTCTTCTATATCCCAATCTTCACTTCCTGCATCTTCATGCTTGGCTCCTGAGGAGATAGTACTCTCTAGGTTCCATGTCTCCCCTCATGTGGCAGAGGTTTTATGAGCAGCTCGTAAGCCTTCGACCAGGGCCGCATACTCCATGAAAAGGAAAACTTTTACACTTTGGGCAGTGGACTGGGACTTAGACCCATACACTTGTCTGTCTTAACGCATTTTGGACTACCTGCTCTCCCTATTGGATAGTGGACTGAAATACTCCTCAGTAAAAGTTCATTTAGCAGCCATAATGACTTTTCATTTATCACTGGAGAACAAACCCTTGACCCAACTGCAGGTTGTGAAAACCTTCCTGAAAGGTATCCTCCACCTCAAGCCCCCTATATGGGACCCCATACCCCCATGGGACTTAATTTTTGTTCTAGAAAAAATTATGTTATCCCTTTTGAACCAAAAGCTTCATGTGAGCTGTGGACCTCTCCTGGAAAACTCTTTTTTTAGTTGTGATTATGTCAGCAAGACGTATATCGGAATTACAATACTTTACGTGTAAAGAACCTTACCTGAATTTCCGTAAGGATAGGGTGTCATTACATACCAATCCTGATTTTCTTCCAAAAGTGGTCTCAGAATTTACTTTAAACCAATCCATACATTTACCAATGTATTTTGTGGAGCCTACTAAATCCAGGAGAATCCTTGCTCCATACATTAGATGTACATAGAATTTTGCGTTATTATCTTCTCCATACCAAACCACAGCACAAATCAGTGCAACGTTTTGTTTCTTATGCTCCAGGTAAAGAGGGCAATCTTTTTTTTTTTTAATTGTTTAACCAGGAGTGGCACACTAAGCTGAAAGCTTTTTTACAGGTGCAACCTGGGAGCACAGGGAAGTTAAGTGACTTGCTCAGGGTAACACAGTATGCAAGTGGGAGCTGTGGGATTCAAACCCAGGTCTCCAGATTTGCAGCTCAGAGCCATAAACCACTGCGCTATACTGCCTCCAATCCTGTTTCTAAGCAGTGCCTGTGCACATTGTTGGTCAACTGCATTTCTTTTTGTTATGAAAAATACAACAAACCACTCCTGGATGTGGTTAAACCTCATTCCACGTGGGGCATGGCTGCCTTAGCAGCATGCCTTAGAGGCATTTCAGCAACTGAAATTTGTGATGCTGCAACTTTGTTGTCAGTTTATACTTTCACCAAGCATTAAAATTTGGATATTGCATCCAAGAAATGGACCAGTTGTGGTCGGGCAGTCTTAAAAGGCCTGTTGTCCTAATTTATTATTTGGCACTCCTCTGCCCCATTTGTCTTCCAACTGCTGGGGACTCATTCCTTATGGCATGACCTGCTGCAAGAGATTTCCTTGATGAAGATAGTACAGTAGCGTAAGAACTTACCATAACAATAGATCTTCCAGAGAATCTGTTTCAGCAGGTCATGCTGCCTCTCCCTCTGGCCCCCTTGCTTCCCTCTCTAGGAGGAAGACTTGCTCCTACTCTTTGCAAAAAATATTAGGGTATTCCCACTTCTTCCTTGGTTCCCCTCGGAGGCCTCTAGAATTGTAGTCTCATATACCATCACTGAGGGGGAAAAGCACCGAGGAGCATCTGGGACCGGCCCCTTTTATATGTACCAGGATACAACACATGGTGTCATCGGGGGTGGTCCCAGGTCGACTGCTAACAAAATCCTCCAGCTGGAAACAATACCTGCAGCTGGGATGTTTCTAATGGTGTGACCTGCTGCAAGAAATATTCTCAAAGATCTACTGTTACGGTAAATTTTTATGCAGCTGTACTTTCAGGGTTACTCTCTGATGCAATAAGTGACACTTCTTCTGTCTTTTGTACATGGCATGCCAAGATGTTGAAGCCCCCAACTAGCTCTATCCACTTTCATAACTACTCAAATTTTTACCCTAAAATGTTTAAGTTAGCGGTGTTGCAAATGGATTGGTCCTGCTTATTCCAAACCTCAGATGTTATTACAGCAGTATAATTTTTCACCCATACCTTCACTGGCCTACAAAACAAATGTGTCCCTGTCACTCAGAGACATGTAAGAGGGTTTTCAACTAAATGGCTCAATAGCTCCCTCCTCTCTAAACTACAGGATAGGGATAAAAAGTGGCTTGCTATGCAGGCCTCCTCTTCCCTGCCTGATTGGAAACTATATAGGGAATGCTGTAATGAGTGCAAAAAACTAATTAGACAAAACAAAAGTGCCACAGCAAATAGCTCTTTAACACCTCTGCAAAAAAACCTAAGCTGTTTTGGAGGCAAATCAAACATATTAGGTAAATCTGACAGACACGTTCCTTCTGAAATGCTAATAAATGATGTCAGCTGTAATAGTACCATAGCTAGTGCCTTCAACAATTACTTCACTGACCTCTCCACATACAGTAATCACTTTCAACTTTTATGCTCACTTGACGTAAACCACCACCCCCATACCTCCCTACACTCAAGATGAGCATGGTTTCACTTCAAGAGGGATAGTATTTCTGAGGTCCATAAACAGCTCCAGAAAGTGCCTACCTCTAAGCCTGCAGGTTATGATGGCATCAAACCCTATCTTATCAGGCTTGCAGCATTTGAACTCACCCCTCCAATCACTAGGCTGATAAACTTATCGCTGTCCTGCTGTGTAGTACCTGATATATGGAAATGCTCCAATGTTGTATCCATTTTTAGAAAAGGGATCATAATTTGATTAGTAACTACAGACCCATTGCCATACTCCCTGTACTAAACAGAATACTTGAAAAACTTGTGTCATCCCAGCTCACCTCTTATCTCACCACTCATAACCTTCTCTCGCTCATGCAGCATGGCTTCCGAAAGGAGCATAGCACTACCACTAGTATGCTCTTTCTCACAAACCACATGACACACATGGATGGTGACTGCTTCACAGGAGCACTTTTTATTGACCTAACGAAGATGTTTGACCTGGTTGACCACCTATGTCTCTGTGAAAAATTGGGTGACTTGGGCATATCTTCCTCCATACTCCCATGATTTAGAGACTACCTAACAAATAGATCACAAAGAGCCAAATTTGGACCTGCCCAATCTGAACCTGTCCCTATGGTCATGGTTGTCCCACAAGGTTCAGTTCTGGGCCCCCTTCTGTTAGCGCTTCGTATAAACCAAATCACTCAAAGCATGTCCCACTGTTCTGCTATACTGTATGCAGATGATTTGGTCTTGTAATCCAGCTCTAATGATATCTCCCTTATCAATCGGTACTTTTCCACTGACCTTCGATCCATCCAGAACTAGCTATCCCATAATAAGCTCATTCTTAATATGTCCAAAACACAGTCAATGCTCTTTGGACCACCACCAAACTTAAGCAATGCCCAGCCCCTCTTTCTTGACCTGGGGAGCAATCTGATTGCAAAAACTGGTATTAATTGGTTCAGGTGACTTATCTTATTTTTTTGCATAAACTTAGCAAAAATATTTATTAACAAGATCAACCATCTCTTCAACTCTATGGTGGTATTGTTGCAAAGTAGTGGCCCTACTTTGCATCTGGGTTTTTTCAGGGAATTTATAGAACCAAACAATGCTTTGCTATTTTGTTTAGTAGCATTTCTTGCCCAACTAGGCTTCATGTTGCTTTTAGCTTTTCTGATTTCATATTTATACTATTTTTTTACTTTTTGTATTTTTTCCATAGAATTGGGGTCCGCAATATCCTGAAAGATTAAAATATTTTAAGTTTTTTATTAATAAGTCTAGTAATTTTGTTGTTAAGTCAGTTTGGCCTTGATTTATTATTATTATCTGACTTCCTAAATTTCAGAATAAATCTGTTATTGAGATTTAGTATGCTATTCTTGATTTTCTGCCACACAGTCTCGATATGACGACTGTGTAGTAACGAGTCACAGTCTATGTTGGACAGGGCTCTATTTATTTGATCTACATCAGCATATTTATACAGAAAAAACTGTGATTCACTGATGTGCCTAACATATGCAAGGTTGATGTTAAACTGGATAGAATTGTGGTCACTTGTACCAACAGGAGGGCTGACGTTACAGTTTTTACTAATTAGGTTAGAAATAAATATCCAAAATATTGATACCCCTTGTGGGTTCAGACACATATTAATTCACTAAAAGTTGCTCACATGCAGCCATAAATTGATTTCCAGAAGCAGAGCCAGCCAGCAGTATGCATTTTCCTGTTTCTGTTCCCTAGATTTAAGTCACCCATAAGAAGCACCTCACTTGCCTCACAGGCAGATTCAATTCTGGTAATGATTTGTAATGTAACAGCAAATGGAGAATCAGGAGGATGATAACAAAGTCCTACAATAGGGAATCAGGGGAGTTTGAAAAGATTTTAATCCATAGACTACCTGTGTCAGACATTTTATTAATCTTGCTGTAAGTAGTACCTATTGGATTGAAAACTGAGCTAACATATAAGGAAATCCCTCCACCATATTTTATTGTCCTGTTATTGTAAAAAAGATCATATCCACAGATTCCCCCCCCCATTCATTATCAATAGACCACCAAGTTTCAGTGATTGCAATTATATCTGGCTTGTCTTTAGGTATGAGTGCCAGAAGTTAATCAGATTTGTTGTTGAGCCTGCTGGCATTTAAAAGACAACACTTATTAGTGCTGGAGTTTAAAATTTTAGTTGGCTTATGTTCAGGGTTAGGAAGATTATGAAAGATTTCCCCCAAGTCTGTTAGTTTAAACTCCTGTTATCGAGAGTGGGTTTGAAACTCTCACCTAATACTTGTGCAGCTTTTTTATTCACGTTAAGTCCATCTTTAGGATAGAAGGATGTGTTGGCCCAAAATCTGTCCCAGTTGTCAATGAATAATAACCCCCCTTTTTATACCAGTTTGAAAGTCTGGCTTTAATCCTAGATATAGTGTGATTTATTTTTCTATGTGGGCATGTGGTACGGGTAATATACTGGACATTGTACCTGTATTTCATTTATCTTTTATCTTTTATCCTTTTCTCTTTCACTTGAAAGGATTATGAGCTCATCTGTTAATGTTTGAATTCTTGGATCACCTTCATTGGCAGATCCAAATAGCTAACTAGCTTTAAATACATAAAATAGCATTTAATTTATTTCAGTGCTGCTGATGAGCTTCATTTGCACATTTGAGTGAGTTTGTGTAGTAAATGTGGATTTTTTGGAGTCCAGTCCTCCTTGAACCGCCATTCAGAAATCAGCTCTTGCCCCGTCTGTCGCCCCCCCATTGCCCAGGCTTACACCCCTGGGTGGGGCTACTGGGTGGGTGTTCCCCAATGGTCACTGTTGGCAAGCCCTGGCTCAGCCCCCCTGGGTCGGGGCCATGGGAGAGGCCCCCCCGGTGGGCATAGATGGCAGCGGGGACAGCGGCTGAGCTGGGCATCATGCCTGGGGGGGCTGGCATTTTTGTACATGCTGGATCCCTAGGGGTGGGGACATGCAATGACAACCAGCATCCACCCCACCCCCCCTAGGTATTAGCACCGACTGTGGCAGTACCCCCAGCCTCTGCCAGGGGTCCATGAAGCAGTGGACACTCTTCCCCTCCCTCCCTCCCCCTGGAGAAGGAGAGCAGTCCCAATATGCTCAATCCTTCTCCCCCCTGGCCAGGCCTCTAACTCCTGGGTCCATTCCTGAAACCTGGGTTGTCAGCGTCACATGTGGAAATCCAACCACTGCGCCTGCAGGCCAGCAGGTAAATGTGTTGATTATGAGAAACAACATCTGCACGTTTCTGAAAGTATATTTAAACCCAGCAGCTATGGGTGGCTCTCATTCCCCGAGGAAGAGGCAGAGCACCTCAAAGAGCTGGAAGATTGTTGGTGTGGTATCTTGTGCAATAAACCACTTCTTTTTTTTTTGTAACTTCGTCTTTATTGAAAAGTTCACGTATACAGCATTACAATTTATACTGACAAAAAGATATTGGACATAGCATTACATGAACCCTTCATTTCCAGTGATTATTACCATTTTTACAGAAAAGAGAAAAATGTGGTATTAACTAGCAACCCAATCAGTATTGTTAATTCAACATGAAAAAAATAGAATTACAATATAACAAAGCTGCAGTGTTGAATTTTCATTTACTTGTTATCTTAATTATTTCATTGCAGTCATTCATAATAGTTGTACTAATTATTGTTTATCACTTTGGCAGATTTGTGGCATTACCACGTGAGAAACCCAAATGGCTTAGATAAAAATGTGAGTCAGTTCTTTAGCTTGGGATAATGACTCTGACATTAAATCAGCCTTAAATGGCCATGCTAGTTGATTCCACTGGATCCCCTTGAAGGATATAGGCATGCCAGGTGGCCCAGTTTTCATTAAATGTGTTCAAGTTAAGCCGTAATATGGCAGTAATCCATTCCTACTGATCACAGATTTCATACGGGTTTTCCACTCTTGGATTGTAGGCACCACCTCAGAAAGCCAGCAGTAATTCTCTTTGTGGCCACTAAACACATAGTACAGAACATATCTTGATATTTTCTTTTTTTTCTTCACCTGGCTCCTTCCTCCAGGCATGGGAGGTTCTGACCACCTGCTCTGCTCACCGTCCTCCCATCCCCAAGCTTAACCCACTGGGTGGGGCCACTGGGCAGGCACCCCACCTCCCCAAGGTACTTGGTCATCTGCCTCTGGCTTACCGCCAGGGCAGGGCCATGGGAGCGGGACCCCCTCCGGCGGACTTTGGTCTGTAGCAGGAGCAGCGGAGATGGGTGCCATCATTTGCAGCCTGCATTTTTTTGGTTTTCCCTTTGGGGGTGGGGATGTGCAATGATGCCAGCATCTGCCCTGCTCCCTAATGTGCGGCACCAGCCATGACAGTACCACTAGCTTCCGCCAGAGGACCGCATTGTGCTGGACACTCTTCCCCCTCCCCCTGGAGAAGGAGAGCAGTCCCTGGGATGCTCAATCCTTCTGGCCCCCCTGGCCTGCCCTCTGACTCCTGAGTCTGTCCCCGAACACAGGATGTTGGCGCCACAACAGACACCTTGCCACTGCATGGTTATCTTGGTATTTTCTACAATCTACTCCAGTGTTCAGAACACTCGTAGTACAGTTATTAAATTCAACTTTAATTGCCATACCCCATGTTTTACTCAGCTGTGCACGGATAATAAACCACTTTTTTATGTGAATCAAAGTAAGTGAGCGCTGTTTTTCTAAGACTTTTTTTAGTGAACTTAAAACAAATGCCCTCAGCAGAGGACATGGCAAAAGTATAGCAGTTTTTCCAGGCCTTCCAGGCTATTGGACATTTTTTATTAAGCCCCCACCCCCCCGGCTCAGGCTCCAGAACAGTGGCCTGTGGAGGAGGAGGATACGTAATACGAAGCAGAGGGTGAAGGTAAATCTATTAATCCACATAGTTTCCCTGAACAAGAATTTGATTTCCCTCTCATTCTCACAGATGATTACACCTTGTACTCGTCTTTCATTAAACAAATGGTGAGTACCCTCAGCATCCCTTCACATGAAACAAAAGAGGATGAAGAGGGAAGCAGAATTTATGTATATGATGGGGCTAGCTCCTACAAGAAGGCTGCTAGTCCCCATACTCAAATCACTCCAACAAGCCACCTTGAAAATCATTTCTGCACCTAATTCAGCTGCAGGCATAGATAAAAAGATTGATAATAAGTATCAGGTGGACAGATGTTGGTGGAATACCAGTACTCCCACACTAATCATGAAGGTGTGGTTCAAGCAGCTACTTGTGAGAGGGCAAAGGTCCTCTTCGCTGCATAGCCCCCTGAAAAGGACTCCAGAAAACTGGATACTATGGCCAAAAAAGCGTATACAACAGCTTCCCTGCTCATTAGGCAGGCAGCTTATTTTATAAACACAGCACAGTATTAAAAAGCACTGTCGAACACAGTGTTTCACTAACTGATAAGGTGGAAGGTGAGGTAGCAAAGGACCTGGGTGCCACAGCAAAGTCAGCTGTGGATGCCACTAAATACCAGTTCCACATGCCTGTAGACACTTGTGACTCTGCTTGAAGGGTCTTAGCCCATGCAGTGGCATTGAAAAGGTTATCATGGCTAAGGGCAACCACCCTTTCCCAGAACACTCAAACCAAGGCCATGGATTTCCACTTTGAAGGAAATTCACTTTTTGGTGACAAAACAGAGGCATAAATGAAAAAGGATGAGTACAAGACAAGTTACAAAAACAACACTCATAAAAGAGAAGGTCTCCACTTCCTACAGGCCTTATGGTAGGGGAGGCAGGGGCTACTACTCAAGACCTTGTGCCCCCTATGAGTATCAACTCCAAAGAGGTTACTACAGAGGCTGAGGCAGGAGGGTTCCAAGTATGCAGTGACAGCCCCAGCTCCCAAGCCACAACCAAAACAGAACCCCTGACAATTCTGCCCAGGTTGCCCATCCATTGCCAGTGGGGGACTAACTGGCCCACTACTTCCAGGAATGTGGACACATTACCACAGACAGATGGGTCCTGGAGGTAGTGGGCTAGGGATTGGCCCTGCAATTCAAGAGGATTTCAACTACAGAAACCCATTCACCCACAGAAAGCATTCTGCTGGATCTGGCAGTAAAGAAAGTGTTGCAGGTAAAAGCAATAGAAAACGTCCCTCCCTCATAGTAGGGTAAGGGCCTATTCTCAAGATACTTCCTCACCCACAAGAAAAATGGGGACTTGCAACCCATTTTAGACCTAAGATATCCAAACAAACATGTCAAAAAGGAAAGATTCAAGATGGTTACACTGGGTACAGTGATGTCATCCTTACAAGCTGGAGTTTGTCTGGGGTCACTGGACCTGAAGGATACCTATTTTCAGATTCTAGTGAGACCTACCCACAGAAGATACCTCAGTTTCAGATTAAGAAACTGCCAGTACCAGTTGGTAGCCCTTACCTTTGGCCTCACCTTGGGCTGGTTTATTTCCCCTGGCGTGTGATATAGGCAAGGCACACTGATGGGTCCTTGGTAGGATGAAACACGTTTCCGTGTCTTCTGTTTGTACACTTTGCAGATTGTGTGAGAGTCCCTTTGGCACCATGCATTCCTGCTTAAAGCTGAACCAGCCTAAAATGTCATGGTGATTTGCATATACAGCTCATAATGCTGTGTATTATGGGGGTATGTGTGATTTTGAATTTTTTTGAAACTTGGCTTTATTGCCAATGCCCTTTGTGGTAACCCTTGCCTCAGTGCTTTTGCACTGAGGTTCTTTGTCTTTGACCCAAACCCATAAGACCAACTTAGGGCTGGTTCATTTCCCCTGCGGTATGATACAGATGAGGCACACTGATGGGTCCTGTGTAGGATGAAACATATGTCTGTGTCTTCTGTTTGTACCTTTTGCAGATTGTGTGAGAGGCCGTTTGGCACCATGAATTCCTGCTTAAAGCTGAACCAGCCTACAATGTCATAGTGATTTGCATATATGTTCCATGATGCTTTGCATTATGGGGAGTATGTGTGATTTTGTATTTCTTTGAAACTTGACTTTATTGCCAATGTCCTTTCGGGTAACCTTTGCCTCAATGCTTTTGCACAGTGGTTCTTTGTCTTTTAGCTTGTTTTTTTGGGGGGAGAGGGCTCACCATGACCCAAACCCATAAGAACAACTTAGGGCTGGTTCATTTCCCCTGGGGTGTGATACAGACGAGGCACACTGATGAGTCCTCGGTAGGATGAAGCACATATCTTTTCTGTTTGCACCCTTTTGCAGATTGTGTGAGAGGCTCTTTGGTACCATATATTTCTGTTTAAAGCTGAACCAGCCTAAAATTTCACAGTGATTGCATTACCCTAACTTCGGTCTTTCCAGGCCCAGGAAAATACTCACACATAAATGCTTGGAGAGAGGGTGACAAAGTTAGGGCAATGCTAATGCTGAACTGCATGATGACTGTTCAAATTGTGATGAACACCACACCACAGATTCACCAAGGCCCAGGGGATTGTTTAGCCTAACATTATTAATATGTAGTGCTTAAAGTCTAACAGATACATCCACATGTTTTTGCAATGAATAGATTTACAATATATAGATAGGTAAATAAATGGAGAATTGCATGCATGGCCCAACTTAAAACAACATGATTTCTTTCTGATGGGTCCCTATGAATTCTGTGACCTAAGGAATGAATGGCACAGTGAAATGAAGCAATGAGTTTCAGTAAGAGTTTATAAAGACTTGACAAAACCAAATCATGTATTTTAACCTAGGCCATGCAATATCATGTTCATGGGTTACGTAGTACACAAATCTTTCATTAATACTTACAAATCTAATGTGAAAATAACCTGTTGTTTCCAAACTAGCTGCATCACATGTTAAACTGATGTTAATTTAGTAAACTAGATATAATAGTCTTTTTATGTGTTGTACAGTATGATACTGTATTGTAATGTAATGGGTTCTGATTGGGGTCTCAGAAGGCACAGTAAAATAAATTATGATCACTGATGATGACTGATACTTAGTGTAAGTATTCTGTCATATTTCAGTGACAGTTCAACAGACATGCCTTTGTAGAGGATAGGAACGAGACCAAAGTTTGTCTGATCAGAAACTTAATTCCAGTTTCTCTGAGTTCAAACATGAAAATGACTCATTTGAGATTTTGGAGCAGTACATTGTTAAATCAAGTTTGGCACAGATATTTCTTCTTCTCTGGGAAACATATCTTGAAATAATTTCCAACAGACCCCTGGTGCACTAGCAACGACATTTTTGGTCCCTCTGCAGTTGGACGAAATAGCAGTACTGTATATGTTAACATTTTCCCAAATTACAGACTGGCATGATACTGTTGTTCAGACACAACCATTTTCCCTAGCACTCCTGCAATGGCTCAAGATCCATATAAATCCTCTTTTCATTCATGAGCTTTAAATCAAAGTCTTACACAATACATACAGGATCCCTTTACAAGTGCCAAAGACTTTGGGGGATTGCTTCGTGGTAGTCTTTGTGCTATAACTGAAGAGTAATTATGACTGCGGAGTTGGGATAGTCAACCATTAACAAAATTATGCAGTTGTTTCCATTTGGTTATGACTAATCGTTTTTTTAATTCCCTGGAAAGTTGCCATTGTGTCTTGCTAGTAGCAGTAGTAAGAGTTAAGACTTAAGTTCTTCTTGTCATTTAATAGTTCACTTTTTGTGGCATTATGCTTTATCTTACACAGTAACTTTCTTTTTGGGTTTTTACCTGATATGTCATCTTGCTGTATGCACCAGAACAGAATGCTGTATACTCCTGAATAGCTATAGTTTATTTATATACCAGGGGCTGGATTTCCAGCCATTCAGGGACTAAGTCCCACTCTGCAGTCACCGCTGTGTGATGAAATCTCTGCACCTGTGGAGATACCTACTTTCAGCCCATGCTATGCATAGGTGGTAGGTGCAGATACGTGAGATGTTATGCCTGGTCCCACCAGGCATAACATTTCAGCACAGCTGCGCCCAAAAAATTTTTGCACGCTGCTATAAACCTGGGAGACCATCGTAAACCAGCTCCCTGTTTGAGAATCCAGTGCATGCGGGGAAAACTGCGGCTCCGCAAGTAGAGCCCCAGTTACAGCAGATCTTCCTAGACATAAGTCTCCACCACTCATTCACACTAATGGGATCTGCGCCGGAGGCACTAGGACCCAGTGGGAGCAAACTTTTTGCCGGAGGGCCGGCACCAGAGATGGGGCCACGAGGAGCGACACCGCGAGCCTCAGCTCGTGAGGTAATGACTATCTCGGCATCGACCCTCCAACTGCCTCAGTTCCTTTTTTCCCACCGTCGAGTGCGCTTCAGTGATGACGTCACTCGACCGCCCGGAGTCAAACTTCAAACTAGCAGCATAGTTTTCAGTTTGGTTATTTTGTAGTAATATCTCGAATAAGTATCGCTTAAGTTTATTCTTATTTACAAAGAAGTCTCAGCCTACTTTGACGGAGTCGACCATGAGCAGATCAGGTAGGTAGGGAGACTTCTTATGAAAGCTGTTCAGTCAGTTGGGCTGGGTCCAGTCTGCTGCCTTCTCCGGAAGGGGGGTCTGACAGCGGTCAGTCCAATGCCTGAGGGGACGGCAGTCCTCGAGGCCACAAAAATAAACGGTCGTGATTTCGGCAACTGCTCGCCTCGAGCTCTTTCTTCAGCCCACAGGTCAAAAAGAGAAAGCATCACCCGAGGTCACCCTCTGATATGTCTGCGCATAGACGGTCAGTTATTGGGGCTAGTTGCCGGTCTTCTCCTTCGGAGTTGCCTGCTTCTGTTTCCAGTAGCCAACATCTTCGACATCGGAGCCCTATCCCGCCCTCTGGTAGGTCTTCAGATGGGCAGTTTCATCAGTGGGCCACTCTTATGGAGCAATGGGCTCGGAGGTTGGTGCAGCTGCCTGGCCCGGTCACTCAGGGGCCTTCGGGCTCCTTGAGAGACCAGGTAGGGTGGTTGAGCCTCCCTGGTCACGCGGCACCATCTTCGGTGCCGTCGACTCCGCGCTTAGGTGTTCCCCCCTCACATGGCTGCGGCAAAGGGGACCACACCGATGCCTTTATCTCCTGCTCTTCTTCCTCCTTTCCCCTCCAATTCTGTTTTTCAGAGTATTGGGGTGTTTTCAGTGCCCTCAGCGTTGATGATATGCTCGGCGCCGTCTTTGGCGCCGATGCGTCTGTCGGCGCCGCGTGGCATTGCGGTGCCATCTGGCCTCTCGGCGCTGTCCATCCTCTCGGTGCCGTCTTCGGCGCCATGTGGCTTCTCATTGCCATGCGGCTGCTCGGCGCCGTTCTTGGTGCCGTGCGCTTCTTCGGCGCCGGGGGTTCTTAGGGCATTATCCACTTTTCAGGACTCCTGCTTTAACTTCTTTCCTTCATCATTTTCCTCTGATTTTCACTCCATTCCTGTCCATACAGTCCCTCCTAGACTGTCAGGAGATGACATTGAGCCTGACCCAGACCTCAGACTGGGTGATGAAGTGGATGAAACAGGATCCATTCCTGCTGCAGAGCCTGTGGTCGAGGACCTGTCCTTTAAGTCTCTGCTGAAAAACTTGATTTCCACTCTTTCTCTCCAAACTACAGACATCGATCCTGGGAAATTGCTAAGACTCCAATACCTCCATGTTCCGGAGATCTCTACGGATTTGACTCCTCCGGTACAGCCCTCCTTTGAGACGCTGTCTCAAATGGTATGGAATAATCCTGCTCTAATTCCTTCGGTGGCTAAATCCATAGATAGGAAATACTCAGCCCCCAAGGATCGACCCATTTTGGTGTCTCAAGCCTTTGCAGATCCTATTGTAGTATTGGCAGAGAATGATAAGGTTGTCCTTCCCCAAAAACTACTACAGCTCGACCTATTAACAAAGAATCTCGTAAGATAGACACTTTGGGTAAGAGAGTCTTTGCTGCTTCCACTCTGGGTATGCGTATTGCCAGCTACCAAGGCTATTTCTCTCAATACGAGTATATCCTTTGGCACTCTCTTAAACAGATGGTTGAAGCTCTACCGGAATTGGATACAAAGCTGGAGCTTCTTCAAACCATTACCAGGGGTATCGAATCTAACAACCAGCAGGTTAAAGCAGCTATGGATGCTTTTGACACTGCTTCCCGGGAGGCGGCGGCTGGTATTTGTACCTGCCGTCATTCCTGGCTGCGCGCTTCAGGCTTCATGAATGACGCACAGCAGCAGGTAATGGCATTGCCTTTTGATGGTGTGTATCTTTTAGGCCCTCAAGTAGAACAGGCTCTAGAAGCTACACAAAAGACTAGGTCAGCCATTAAGGTGGCTCGACCTCCTCCTGTCCCCTCTTGAGGGAGTGTTAATAAACGCCAGTTTCATAACCGTCAGTCCTTTCGAGGCAGAGGCAGAGGAAGTTTTCATAAAAATCAAACTCCCCAGCCTCAGAAGAAAACGCAACAGAAGGCGTAAGGTCCCAAAGCGCCCAGCGCCACCTTATGAGTTACTGGCCCAAGTCCCATCTCAGCTGGCCGAGGTGGACTCTTCCTCAGCGGTTGGAGGTCATCTGATGTACTTCTACAATCAATGGAAGTCCATAACCTCAGACAAATGGGTCCTCTGAATAATCCACGAGGGGTATTCACTCAATCTTGTGGAGACCCCTCCGGATCATCCCCCCCAAATGACAGCCCAGGCTGTCAACCCTTCAGTCAGACCTTCTTGCCGCCGAGATTCAGGGCCTTCTGAACAACAGGGCAGTAGAAGTAGTGCCGCTACATCAATGGAACACAGGGTTCTACACCCATTACTTTCTGGTTCCAAAGAAAGCTGGAGGCATGCGCCCCATTTTGGACCTCAGGAAACTAAACAAATTTCTGCCCAAGGAGAAATTCAAAATGATTTCTCTGGGAGCCTTGTTACCTTTGCTTCATCAACACGACTGGCTAGCCTCCCTAGACATGCAGGATGCTTACCAGCACATTTCTATTCACCCAAAGCATCACAAATTCCTGAGGTTTGTGGCTCTGGGACAGCATTATCAGTTCAGAGTCCTGCCCTTTGGGCTATCCTCTGCGACACGAGTTTTTACAAAGTGTTGTGCAGTTCTCACAGTGCATCTCAGGAAGATCGGAATACAGGTGTTCCCTTATCTGGACGATTGGCTTCTGGCAAGTCCTTCCAGACAGGGAACTCTGGACGCTGTAGTCATGGCTTCACGCTTTCTCATGTCCATGGGAGTCCTGCTAAACTTCAAAAAATCGCAGTTGCAGCCCTCCCAGAGACTCCTTTTCATAGGAACTCTTCTGGACACCTCCTGTGTGAAGGCTTTTCTTCCACAGGACAGGAGGAGCGATATCCTTCAGATGGCCCGTCACATCGGGGAGAGTGACTCTGTTCCAGCTCTCTCGATGCAACGGATGCTAGGTCTCATGGCATCCTCGGGGTTCACTGTACCCCTAGCACATCTTCACATGAGAACTTCTCAGTGGATGCTCAGTACTCAGTGGTACCCAACCACTCACCCGTAGTCCTTTCTCATCAAGGTGACAGAACCCCTAAAGAGGTCACTCACCTGGTGGTCGCGAGAGAACAATCTACTAGAAGGGTATCCCTTTGCTCCTCTGGATCATCAGATTTCCATTACCACAGACACGTCCCTGATGGGGTGGGGAGCTCAGTGTCAGGCTCTCCACACTCAAGGTACGTGGACTCAGGTCGAGTCCCAGCTTCACATAAATGTCTTAGAAATGAGAGCCGTCCTTTATGCAGTCTGGGCGTTGAAGGACATTCTCTGTCACAAGAACATCCTCCTTCAAACGGACAACAAAGCAGTGATGTATTATATCAACAAACAGGCGGCGCTCTTACCCCTTATGTAGAGAAGCGATGAGAGTGTGGGAATGGTGCTTGCGGCACAAGTCTCTAATCCAAGCGGTCTACCTGCCAGGAGTGCAGAACAAACTGGCAGATCACCTCAGCAGAACAGAGACAGATCCTCATGAATGGTCTCTCGACGCAGCCGTAGTTCAGTCAATATTCGCGGAGTGGGGAACTCCAGACCTGGACCTTTTTGCATCCCCACTCAACACAAAACTGCCTCTCTTCTGCTCCAGAAATCCAGAGCCTGGCATTTTCTGCCAGGATGCGTTCAGGCTGCAGTGGACAAAACTCTTTCTATACGTCTTTCCGCCTCTTCCTCTAATTCAGAGGGTACTTCTCAAGTTCGAATCCCAGGGAGACAAAATGATCCTCATTGCTCCCTTCTGGCCTCGACAGATGTGGTTTCCACTGCTCAACAATATGCGGCAACTCCTGGAAACCACTCCCCTTCAGTCCGAACCACTTGACTCAGGGGCCTGTTGTTCATCTAACCTGAGGTCGCTTCACCTTCACGCTTGGCTCCTGAAGAGGTAGAAGTGAACAGGTTCAATGTCTCTCGAAGGGTTTCAGATATTCTTCTGGCTGCACGGAAGCCAGCCACTAGGAAAACTTACACAGCCAAATGGAAGTGTTTTTCGCTCTGGTGTGCAAAATCCTCTTTGAATCCCTTTTCCTGCCCACCAGATAAAATTTTGGAGTACCTCTTAGACCTCTCAAATTCAAGTCTGCAGTACTCTACAGTCAAAGTTCACCTTTGTGCCATCTCAGCTTATCATGAGCCGGTATTCTCCTTGTCACTGGCTCAGTTACCTGTGGTTAAGAGGTTTCTTAAGGGAATTCTGCATACTAGACCTCCTACAAGACGTCCAGTTGCGGCCTGGGACATTAATCTTGTGCTAGATGTGCTCACTCGGAAATCTTTCAAACCTCTGGCTACCTGTGAGCTAAAATTTCTCACCTGGAAAACGGCCTTCCTGGTAGCCATTACCTCAGCCTGCAGGGTCTCTGAGATACATGCCTTGGTCACAGACCCTCCGTATACTGTGTTCCATAAAGACAAAGTAGTCCTTAGAACCCATCCTAAATTTCTTCCTAAGGTTGTTTCGGAATTCCATCTAAACCAACCTTTGGTCCTTCCCTCTTACTTTGCGGACTTCCAAAATGAAGGAGAACGTTCTCTTCATTCCTTGGACATTAAGAGAGCTTTACGTTTCTATCTAGATAGAACAAAGGACTTTCGTAAAGCTCAACAACTGTTTGTTTCCTTCAGCGAGACCCGGCTGGGTCAACCTGTCGCTATCAGATGTATCTCAGCATGGCTAGTGGCATGTCTTCACCACTGTTATTCCATGGCACAGGTTAAGCTGGAGGGCAGAGTTTACGCTCACTCTACTAGGGCGGTCGCGGCATCTCTAGCGGAAATCCGCAACGTGCCCATTGCAGATATTTGCAGCATGGCTACCTGGAGCTCAGTGCATACTTTTGTTAAACACTATGCCCTGGATGTCCATGCCAGACGACATCTTTCCTTTGGCAGAACCATCCTTAATGGACTTCTGTCCTAAAACTGTGAGCTCTTGGTCTCTCCTGCCGCCCTCTCGGGGGATTATTAGCTCGGTACTCTCCCATTAGTGTGAATGAGTGGTGGAGACTTATGTCCAGGAAGATATGAAAATGAAGTAACTACCGTAATTCTTGATCTTCTTGGACCAGTCTCCACCACTCATTCACACGCCCATGCTCCATCCCCCGAGCTCACCTCTGTTGTTGGTCTTCACTCCCTCAAATCTTTAGGCTGTGAAGACTTCTTTGTTGACCCTTCTGATATGGGTTGTCCGGACTGTCTTATGTCCATTTTTGGGTTAAGCTGTCCTTCTAGGTTATTTCACTGCACCTCCTCGGGAATAAAGGTACTGAGGAGGTTGGAGGTCAACGCCGAGATAGTCATTACCGCTACGAGCTGAGGCTCAGCGGTGCAGCTCCTCGCTTGACCCCATCTTGGCGCGGCCATCCGGCAAAAGTTTGCTCCCTTTAGATCTCTAGTGACGTCGGCGCAGATCCCATTAGTGTGAATGAGTGGTGGAGACTCGTCCAAGAAGATCAAGAATTATGGTAGGTACGTAATTTTCATTTTTTTCCCCCACATCTGCACTGATTTCTGTGGGGTTGAAACTCCAGCCCCACATGATCTTATTTTGATAGCATTGAACAGAATTTGATTGTCATAGCATATTTCCATTGTTAATCACTATTGGGGGAAGCACAAATTGGGTGGCTTTTATTGGGCTGTCTCTTGGCTGCACTACACAGATTGCTGGCAATATAATCTGCAGATTAGAGCAAGGAGCTCTGAATGAGTTTGGCACATCCAGCAGACCTGGGTTTGATTCCCACAACTTCTGCTGACATACTGTGTGACCCTGAGCAAGTTCCATAACTTCCCCGTGCTCCTAGGATGTACCTTGAAACAAGCATCCGCTCAGTGTCCCTTTCCTGGCCAAAACAATGGAAGAAATAAGACAAAATGCACATAAGTTGGTATATGTTGCTGGGTGAAGAGTTGTACCAGAAACACGGTGCAGCACTATGATGCAACTCTGTCACAGCTATGGGCACATGGATGGGCGCCATACCTCTCAACTGTACCACATTACGAGGAACGTTCCTCAATTTACTTCACAAAAACTCCCTGTTCCACATTGTGAGGACTTGTTCCACATTCAGCAGTAACATTTTAAAGCAACAATCTATAGTAAATGATAGCAACAAATACATTATTCAATTAATAACACACTTTCTGAACATAAATGCAAACATTTTAACAGTGTTCTGAGCCTCCTAGGTAAAGATTTGATTAAGTATTCCACATTTTGCTCATTTGTTCCACATTTTGAGAGGCAATGTTCCACATTTGGGGGACAAATGGTTGAGAGGTATGATGGGCACCCTGCCCACAGGTGTCTACCCAGCTCAGCCATGACTAATGGGCTCTTGTGATCTAGTGATATTCCACCTGGTGGTCCAGTAGACCCCCAGAAACATTTTCAAATGTTGCTTTCCTGGCAATTCGGTGGTTCCCCCTTCCTAGCCCCAGTGTTCCAATTTAGCTGGTGTCCCCCGATCTCTGGTCACCTGTGGGGCTTTTGCATCTGGTCCCAGAACTGTGCCCCCCTTAAGACTGTCTGCTTTTTACACGCAACAACCTGTCAGAGTTAAAGGAGACTGTGACCGGGCTTGTGTGTGAATGGCCAAGTGTGGCAGGCACACTTCCTTTCCTGACCACTCACAAAGCTGTTTACAAGTATTCAGAAGGGGTAGTCACCTCCACTGAAAATAAGTTGATGAAATCAAGTGTCGGTGGTGGCATTAAGTATTTGCACAACTGCTTGGTGTCATCACCTATGACTGAAAATATGTCCCTGTATCTCTTAGCACTTTAGAAAGCTATAAATTAGATACTGGATGTATGGGGGTTGAATACAGGCAGAGCACTCGTGCTGAACAAAACGTCATGCAAAGTCGATGCAACTGCACTAGAACCTATTTTATTAGAGAGGGTTTATACCTTGCAGTGCATCTAACGCAGGCTAGCCAGCTGTAATAAAGCATTTGGCTTTGGGTGGGGACCTATGTCAAACCATTTTACAGCTGGAAGGAATAAATAATCCTCTTTGTATTGCTTCCATGTATTTATTGCACATATTTATGGTATGTATTTGTCTCTGTATGTATTTGTTTTCTGTGCATATTGTATACCATGAATTACTTGTACTTCATGATCCCTGCTGCTCTCTTGTACTCTCTCCCTTTCAGGTTGCACCTGGAAATGAGCCCGTCCAGACTAAGCTTGCTTACTTGGTGATGGTGATATTTGTTTCAAATAAATTAACAAATCCCTGGGTTTTTAACCTTCCCATTGTCAAACGGTGAGTTAAGTTTATGGTGGAATTTTGGAATCTGGTTCACAATGTTGTGCTGTAACCAGTAGCATACATTGCTTTTTTGTTATTAAAATGTATATTGCTTTTTCCATTTCATGCATAGTAATCTTCAGTTAGACTGACCCTAAGTGTAACATTTCCATAATAACATACAGTACATGAACATGAAATTAAAACACTTTTATACTCATGGTGCCGAAGCAACAAAGGTTAGGCCATTTCACATTTCATGTACCAGTAAACATAAACATTTAGCATTTGTTATCTGAAAATTGTAATAATTTGCTTGTTTTAGTCAAGATTAATAACTTGTAGTGTAATATTTAAAAATATGCTAAACAGTAAAAACTGTGTGCAGGGGATTCAGTGTTCGTGGTTTAATGGTACACTTTATGCTTTTGGATTCTTTACGTTATCCCTCACTGTTTATTGTACATTAAAGGAGAAAATAGCCAACTAAGGTGAGCCTCTAGTTCATTTAAGCAATACACCATGACAGGATGTGGGTTATGCTGGAATTTACCCATGCCTGGTATGTTTGGTCACAAGGCCACAGGCCGAGTGGGCAAAACACACCAGGTGTGGTAAATCCAACATAACCCTACTAGAGTGGATATTATGATTATACAATGTTCCTTTTCTTACAAAAAAAAGAAAATAGTTGTTCCTACATTTTGAATTATTTTTATTGAATTTATTGCTGCGCAAGAAAAAATATTCCTGTGTTGCTAGGGTAACATATCTTCGTACGAGGGGTAGTCTCTAGCTGGTACTTTGCAAACATACAAAATTGGCAGCAGAAACAGGCCTCATGGTCTATCGAGCCTGCTCGAGTATGCAGCTAGCCCCTCATTTGCAGCTGCTGTTCCCGCCCCCCCTTCCCAGTATCCCTTACCCTGTCCCAACCCCTCTTGAAACTGCCCACCGGCTTACAGGACACTATCTCATCTGGTAAGATTTTCCATTTGTCCACCACTCTTTCTGTGAAAAAATGTCTCCTCATCTCCCTCTTGAATCTTCCCCCCTTCAATTTCAGTCCATGCCCTCTCATGTCCCTTCCCCTTCTCATCTGAAAAATCCCTTCTGTGTTGGTCTTCTTTATCCCCTTCAGATACTTAAAGGTCTCGATCATATCTCCCCTATTCCTTCTCTTCTCCAGTGAATACATATTCAATTCTCCCAGCCTGTCCTCATAGGGCTTGATCTCCAGTCCCTGGATCATCTTTGTGGCTCTTTGCTGCACCACGTCCAACAATCTGATGTCCTTCCTCAGGAATGGGCACCAGTACTGCACGCAGTACTGCAGGTGGAGCCTGACCAATGACCTATACAGGGGCAGGATAACCTCCCTCCTTCTGGAGGAGATCCCTCTTGCAATACACCCCAGCATTTTGTTGGCTTTTGCTGCCGCCTTCCTGAACTGAGCAAAGTTGTTTATGCTTCGAGTAATGATCACTCCTAGGTCCTTCTCCTCTGTGGAGCTCCCCAACTGTACCCCATTCAAGTAATAGTTCCTGGTTCCGAAGTGCATAACCTTGCACTTCTTGGTGTTGAACCCCAAATGCCATGTTTCTGCCTACTCCTGCAGTTTAGTCAGGTACTCCTGCAACCCCTTCCACCCCTCTGTATCATCAACCACAGCTCCCATTTTGGTATTGTCTGTGAACAGGCTGATCTTGCTCCAGATCCTGTGTGAGATATCGTCAATAAAAAGCCCAAACAGCACTGGTCCCATTACCGATCCCTGTGGTACCCCACTCGTCACCACAATCGGTGATGAGAGGTCCCCCCACCCTTTGCTGCCTTCCCTTTAGCCAGTTTGTGATCCATTTCACCATTTTTGGTCTCACCCCACATATTCCAGTTTCTCCCTCAACCTCCCATGTGGCACTGAATCAAAGGCCTTGCTGAAGTCCAAATACAGGACATCCACTGCATGCCCCTTGTCCAGTTCCCGCATCACTCAGTCATAGTACTCTACAAGGTTTGTCTGGTAGGATCTGCCCACTATAAACCTGTGCTGCTGAACATCCTGGAGACCGTTTTCCTCTAAGATGCTCACTAGCCTCTCTTTTAGTATGGTTTCTATGAGCTTTCCCATGATCGATGTGAGGCTCACTGGCCTATAGTTTCCTGGTTCATCCTTTGGGCCACTTTTATGGATGGGCACCACGTGAGCCATTCTCCAGTCTTGTAGTACACATCCAATGTTCAGGGAGGTATTGAACAAGTCATCCAGTGGCCCTGCCAGGACCTCTGCCAACTCCCTTAGTACCCTAGGGTGAATGCCATCGGGTCCAGGTGCTTTGTCTACCCTTAATGCCCTCAACCCATTTAGTACCCTTCTCTCTGTAATCCCTACATCTGTAGTCCCCCCACCCCCCCCCTCACCTGGGGTATCTGCCCCCCTTTTCTTGCATGAATACAGAGCAGAAGTATTCATTCGGTGCCTCTGCCTGCTCTGCCCCTTTCTCCACCCACCCCTGTCCTTCTTAATCCTCACCAGCTGATTCTTGCTCTTTCTTCCCTCTCTGATGTAGCAGAAGAAGTCTTTTTCTCCACTTTTAATTCCCTGCACCAGTCTCTGATCCCTGGATGCCTTGGTCACCCTGACTAGTCTGGTAACCTCTCTGGACTTCTCCATGTACGTATCCTTATCTTCACCCCTCCCCAATTTCCTGTACTTTCGAAATGCTGCCCTCTTGGCCCTCACCTCTTCCATAACCTCCTGTGTCAGCCAACTGGGTTCTTTGCCCTCCCCTTCTTGCTTTTCTTCCTAGTGCAAGACTCCGTTGCCTCTGCCAGCCCTTCCTTATGATGTCCCATTTCTGGTTTGCATCCATTTGTGGTTGCATTCCTGCCAGATGCCTGCCCAAAATTTCCCCCATCTTCTTAAAGTCCACCCCCCTAAACTCAATCACTCTTGTACCTGTGTCCCTTGTCTCCCTCCCCATGTTGAACCACAGTGAATAGTGGTCACTCCCAGCCAGTGGTTCCTCCACTTCCAGATTTCTTTCTTTTTTTTTTTTTTTAAATTTACTGTGCTTTTTGTCTGCCCCCATTGTCAGGCTTCTGCCCCAGTCACAGTCCTCACCGCCCTCCACTCCCATATGGCCAATACTCCCCTGTTGCCCCCTTGGCTTACCCCCCAGGGTGAAACATACGACACTAGCCAAGATGCCCGCGACCATAGGATGTCGGAATCTAGAGAGCCGACTGAAGCTTGTAGGCACAGTGAGGTGGCATCATGGAGACACTGGCAATGGTGTTTTTTTCCTGTTTGCCTGGGGGTGGGGATGTGCAATGATGACCCGCGTCTGCCCCACTCCCTGACGACCAGACGCCAGCTGCTTGTGGTACTTCCGGCATCCGCCAGGGGTCCATCATGCACTGGACATTCTCCCTGCCATCTCCCTGGAGAAAGAGAGCAGTCCATGAGACACTCCATCCTTCTCCCCCTGGCCGGCCCTCCAATGACCTAGGTCCATTCTCGGACCCGGGTCGCCAGCGTCGAAAGCGGAAATTCAGCCGCTGCACCAACGGGCCAGCCATCACTTCCAGATTTCTTACAGCTTCCTCATTATCTAGTACAAGGTCCAGAGTCCTTTCTAACCAAGTCAGCCCCTGGACCAGCTGTCAGAAAGCTGTCTTGAAATGCTTCTAGCAGGACCCACTCCCTTGCACTCATGGTGGATGGGGTGCCCCACTCCATCCTCGGTAGGCTGAAATCCCCCCTCACCATTGTGCTCCTCTTCCTGCACACCCTCCTAATTTGTTCAGCTAATTCCCTATCCAGGTCAGTCCCCTGAGCTGGTGGCTTGTGTACCACCCCCATTCTCAGTGTCCTATTCTTTGCATCTTGGAACTGCATCCATAGTGCTTCTGACCTCCCCATCTCCCCTATGCACTTTATCCCTTCCCTTACATAGATCACCACTCCCCCCCATTCTCCTTTGCCCTATCTTTTCTGAATAACCTGAACCAGGGGATCATCATCATATCCCAGTCCTGATACTGGGTGGCCCACGATTCCATAATGGCTGCAATGTCCACCCCCTCCACCACCAAGAGAGCCTGTAACTCTGCTGTTCTATTCCTTAGGCTTCTTGCATTCAGTGAGACCACCCTCCAGCCTATATCCTCCCCTTCCCTACCTCTATTCTTCTCCCCTTATCCCTCCCTGTGCTGCTTCCCCACTGCCTGTACCCATAAGTAGGGGGGTGAGCTCACTAGGCCCCCCTTTCTGGACCCCTTTCCTATCAGCGGTCCCCTCGCCACCCCCTTCCTAGTTTAAATCTACCTTTGTTGATATATACCCCTCTATTCCTTGTTTTAGTACTCCCTTCCCTTCCCTGCTCAAATGCAGCCTGTCTGCTGTGTATAGGTTACTATTGCCCCAGGTCCTGC
This sequence comes from Neoceratodus forsteri, assembly GCA_016271365.2. NCBI lineage: Eukaryota > Metazoa > Chordata > Ceratodontiformes > Ceratodontidae > Neoceratodus > Neoceratodus forsteri. Next base: position 1,531,514,958 of record CM057455.1, read on the forward strand.
CCCAGTCAGACACTAATCCGTACTCTCTGGTATCACAGCAATCCCTCAGCCACTCATTGAACTCCTCTATCCTTGTTTTCCTCACTGTACTTGTGCATGGTACCAGGAGTACCACAGAGAATGCCACCAATCCCCCCACCTCCTCACACTGCCTACCCAACTCCTCGAAACTCCCCTTTACTACCTCTACCATCTCCCCCAACAAGTTGTTTGTACTCACGTGCATCACTATGTGAGGTTTCTCCCTCCCCCTTCATGTGCACTTGAGAAGTGCCTGCCCCACTCTGCCTGCAGTCAACCCCGGAATAGCCTCGACCCAGATGCGACTGTGCCTTTCTCCCTTTCTGCCCCATCTGACCCCATTCAATATAGAATCCCCCAGCACTAGTACCCCCATCTTCTTGTCCCATAACCCCCTTCCTCCTGTTTCTGCTGTCCATCTTTCCAGAGTCTACACCGCCCTGCTCCTTATTACCTCTATCTGCACCATTTGCGACTCCTACATCTCCCCTCCATTTCCGCCTCTCCCTCTACCCTTCTCTTCCCTTCCCCTCTTCTTCCTTTCCCAGCCTGACTCCTGACTTCTGGGCCTTCACTACCCTTCTCCTCCCTCCCCCATGATCTCCGACACCTCCACTACCACCTCCGATGCCAACACTGCAAATGTATTACTTGCTACCCCTGCAGTGGTGTCCATCTTCTCCTTCCCCCTGCCCTGAGCCTTCCCTCCACTTGCTGCCCCCCTGTTCTCCTCACCCCCACCCCCTTCCTTCATCCTCATGGGATTTAGCCCTGCTGTTCCTCGTCTGCTTCTCCCAGCTACTCCTCTCTGGGTCTCTCCTGCCCCAGCCCCCTCACCAGCTCCCTCCAGAGCCCCTGTACCTCCTCTTCCAATCTCCTCAACCTGTAACAAATTGGACAACCTCCCAGTTTTCATAGTATATTCATCCAAACAGCCACCCCACAACCATTGCACCCCACTATCCTCCCTGTGCCTGCCACCCTCACTCCACGGTGCCCCCATTCCATCCACTATTCTGATGTCTCCTGCTACCCTTATTCATGCCCCTCCACCCCTCAGTGTGATCCCTCACATAATGCCCTATTTTCCTTCTCTCCATAATTCACACTTAACTCAAACATTGCCTCAATTCCTTATCACACAGTCTGTACAGCAATAGCTGGATACCATATGTGACCCTGCTAGTTTGCTTCCGAGTCCTTCTTTACCCCAATATCCCTAGCTTGCTAGCTCAGTAACTCTAGTTAACACATTTATACATGACCTTGTCAGTTTGAACTTTAGACTTTCAACTTTAAAATATGTAGTGACCCTTCCTTAACCCAAGTTTGTCAGTTTGACTTTCAAACTTGCAACTTTAAAACATTTAAACCTTAAAATCCAACTAGTAAAAGCTTCAGTGTCTGAACTTTTCACCCCCTGACTATTACCTTTAAGAGTTAGTTTATATGGGCAGTTTGCAGCTCCCCAAGCTCCTCCCTCACAGCATTCAAGTCCAACCCCCAGTGGCTTTCCAGGATTTAAGAAAGGCTGGTGGAGGGAGTGGCGGGGGGGGGGTATCTTTTACTCCAGTCAGCAACAGTCCACCTGAAAATCAGTTGCAGAGTTAAAGAAAGCTTTAAGGTACTCCCAAACCAACTGCAAACTCACAACAAAAAAATAACTTACTGAGTTAAAGGAAGATTTGAACTACTCCCAAACCAACAGCAAACTCCCAACAAAAAATCAGCTACAGAGTTAAATAAAGATTTAAGCCAATCCTAAATCAGCAGCAAAACTCACCCTCCTACCTCCCTCCACAGCAAGCAGAATAAACAGGCAAAATGTCTCTGTGAACATTTAAATAGAGATTCAAACTGAATTCCAGACAAACTTGATTGGCTGCTCTGTCTCTGCGCAAAGAATCCCCTTCCCCAACCAGCCAGCAACAGTCCTTCTGAAAATCAGTTACAGAGTTAAAGAAAGCTTTTAGCTACTCCCAAACCAACAGCAAACTCAAAAAAATCAGTTACAGAGTTAAATAAAGCTTTAAGCTACTCCCAAACCAACCGCAAACTCACAATAAAAAAAAAACAGTTAAAGAAAGTTTTAAGCTACTCCCAAACCAACAGCAAACTCACAAAAAATCAGTTACAGAGATAAATATTTAAGCTACTCCCAAACCAACAGCAAACTTACAACAAAAAATCAGTTACAGAGTTAAATAAAGATTTAAGCTACTCCCGAACCAACAGCAAACTCATAACAAAAAATTAGTTACATAGTTAAAGATTTAAACTAATCCCAAATCAATAGCAAAACTCACCCTCCTACCTCTCTCCACAGCAAGCAGAATGAAGCATCATAGTAGAGACACAGACAGTTACAGTAGTGTAAATGCTTGTTTCCTTTAAACAAAGATAGTCTGCTAGGCTGAACTTTTTTTTTCCTTTTTTCAGAGACAGAGCGTAGCGCTTGTGATTTCTGAAACCTGTTCAGTGCAGTGCAAGCCCCGAGATTGCGTTATGTGCTTCCAGGTTTCATGCCGTATTCGCGATTGTGGCTTTAGTGTGCATTTTGTGGTCAGGAGCAACTGGTGATTTCTTTATTTGTGTTTCTGACACCGGGGATTTCTTTTGTACTTAATTGGAATTGGGCTACTTATAATGAGATGTTACAGCTGCCAGCTTACAGTGTTGGAGAATGGGAAACGGAGACGACAGAGAAAAATGTTCGGAGAGACTGAGGTGAGGTGGGGGTGCTTCGTGGGAGTTGTGAGGGAGGATAGATTACAAAAACTTGTTTTTTGTATGTTTGTATGTTTACATGTTACCAAAAGAGGAAACAAGTGTTTTCAGAGTGGTAATGGCCAGTACTGTGAACAGTGGAGCTCTGCATCTCGCTGTCTGTTGCTGTCTTTATGAGTCCTGGCTTTGTGGTGCTCAGAGGGATTTCTGGGGGAGTTTATGATATGGCTGATTGGCAGTTGACACCTTTTACCATGGGGTGATGCTAGGATTTACAATGGCTAGAAGGAGCCAGCCAGCCAATCAGAGTGCTTCATTTTTCTAGCCGTTGTATAATTAACAAACAAAGCAAAAAATGAGAGCACCAGGCATCTACGGATGGTGCTATATTAATGGCAAAGCAAACAGTCAGAAAAAAAGCACCCATCACACGGACTAAACCAGACACCTTTTTGGTGTCAATAAATATTTATTTGACACCGTGGCAAACTTACTGTAAACATAGAAACACTGAATTTGACAGCAGATAAGGACCGCTTGGCCCACCTAGTCTGTCTATTTCCCTACCTGAAGGATAAGCTGCAGATTCTAGTTAATCAACAGCTTACTTCTTCCTACCCCCCACTAGAATTGCCTTATGCCTGTCCCATACATTCTTGAATTCTCCCACTGTTCCTGACTCCACAACCTCCTCAGGAAGGCTGTTCCATGCATCCACAACCCTCTCTGTGAAAAATACTTTCTAAAATTACCTCTGAGCCATCCCCCTTCTATATTCAAATTATGCCCCCTTGTTCTTGCACATCTCTTCTTCTGAAAGATGCTACCCTCTTGTACTTTGTCAATGCCCTTGACATACTTGAAAGTTTCTATCATGTCCCCCCTCTCCCTCCTCTCCTCAAGGGTATACACATTAAGCTGCTTTAGTCTCTCCTCATATGTCTTCTGGTGCAGACCCTGCACCATTTTGGTTGCTCTCCTCTGAACAGCCTCCACTCTGTCTATGTCTTTGCGGAGATGGGGTCTCCAGAATTGCATGCAGTACTCCAGATGGGGTCTCACCAACTGTCTGTACAGAGGGATAACAACTTCCTGTTTTCTACTGTTGATGCCTCTCCCTACGAACATATGAACATACAAAATTTGCCAGCAGATAAAGGTCTAGAGGTCTATCAAGTCTGCTCGAATATGCAGTTAGCACCCCTTATTCTGCAGCTGCCCCTCCCTTCCACCCTTCCCCTTCATTAACCCTCCCCCTTGTCCTGTCCCATCCCCTTTTGAAGCAGTCCACTGTTCTACTGGATATCACTTTTGCAGGTAAAGCATTCCACCCAGCCACCACCGTCTCTGTAAAAAAGTGTCTCCTCATCTCCCTCCTGAACCTTCCTCCCTCCAGTCTCATATCATGGCCCCTGGTGGCCCTCCCCTTCCTTACTTTGAACAGCCCCTCTGTACCCATCTTGTTTATTCCTTTCATGTATTTAAAGGTTTCAATCATGTCACCCTGTCCTCCTCTCCTCCAGTGAGTATATGTTCAACTCCTTCAACCTCCTCTCGTATGATAAGTCCCCCAGCCCCTTGATCATCTTTGTCACCCTGCGCTGCACCCCCTCCAGTAACTTAATGTCCCTCTTCAGATACGGGCGCCAGTACTGCACGCAGTACTCCAGGTGTGGTCTAACTAAGGACCTATACAGTGGCAGAATCACCTCCTCCTTCCTCGAGGATATACCCCTTGCAATACAACCCAGCATTTTGTTGGCCTTTGCAGCTGCCTTCCTACATTGTGCGAGTTGTTCATTGACCCTGTAATAAGCACCCCAGATCCTTCTCCTCCTCTGTCTGGGCTAGCTGCACTCCCCAGCTGGTAACTCCTCCTTGGGTTCTTCATCCCAAATGCAGCAACTTGCACTTTTGGCATTAAACCCCAGTTGCCAGGTGTCTGACCAGGTTTCAAGCTTTGCCAGATCATCCTGCAACCCCTCAATCCCCTAGGTCATCCACCACCGCTCCTACCTTGGTATCATCAGCAAACAGACTGATCTTGCTCTTGATGTCCCATGATATGTCTGCAATGAATATCCCAAACAACACTGGTCCCAACACCGAACCCTGTGGAACACCGCTTGTCACTGCCCTTGGGAGTGAGAGCTCCTCACCCACCACCACCCTCTGTTGCCTTCCCTGAAGCCAGTTTCCTACCCATCTCACCAGCTTTGCACCGCCCTGTGCCTACTAACTTCCTTCCCAGCCTTCCATGTGGCACGAGTGAATGCCTTACTGAGAGTCAGATACAGGACATCCACTGCATGGCCCCTGTCCAGTTGCCTAGTTATCCAGTCATAGAACTCCACCAGGTTGGTTTGGCAGGATCTGCCACATATGCAGCCTTGCTGTCTGCTGTCCTGTAGTCCTTTGGCCTCTAGGAGGGCCATCAGCCTCTCCTTCAGGATAGTCTTCATTAGCTTACCCACGATGGATGTGAGGCTCACTGGTCTGTAGTTTCCCGGTTCATCCTTGGGGCCACTCTTGTGGAGGGGCACCACATGAGCCATCCTCCAGTTCTGAGGCTCCCTATGCATTCCAGTATCCCCCCAGCCCTCCTTACTGCCTTCTTACATTGCTTGCCCACCTTTAGGTCATCTGATATAATTACTCCTAGGTCTCTTTCAGTTTTTGTTGTTGTTATTAACTCACCCCCCATTGTGTATTCTTCCTCTGGATTTTGTTTCTTAGATGCATTACCTTGCACTTCTTTGCATTGAATCTGAGCTGCCACATATTTAACCATTCCTCCAACCTTGCCAAGGCCCTTTTCATCCTTTCCACCCCACCTTGTGTATCAACCCTGTTGCAGATCTTTGTGTCATCTGCAAAGAGACATACCTTTCCTTCCAGGTGCTCTCCAATGTCACTTATAAAGACATTAAAGAGGACCGGTCCCAGTACCGAACCCTGCGGTACCCCACTAGTTACCCTCCTTTCTTCACTGTGGACTCAGTTTACTATTACCCTTTGCGTCCTGTTGTCCAGCCAGTTTTTTTATCCAGGCCACCACCTTGGGACTCACTCTAAGGCTGGCTAACTTGTATATTAATCTTTTGTGTGAGACCGTGTCAAATGCTTTGCTAAAATCTAGGTAGACCATATCCACAGGCCCTCCCTAGTCTACTACTTTGGTCACCCAGTCAAATAAATCTATTAGGTTCATCTGACATGACCTTCCCACTGTGAAACCATGCTGCCTTGAGTCCTGTGCCCCACTGGCCTCTAGATACTCAACCAGTCTTTCCTTCAGAAGTGATTCCATCATTTTCCCTACCACTGAGTTCAAACTAACCGGTCTGTAGTTTCCTGCCTCTGTCCTGCTGCCACTTTTGTGAAGTGGAATCACATTTGCCCTCCTCCAGTCCTCAGGTACCACCCCATCCTCCCATGATTTGTTAAAAAGAGTAGTCAGTGTTGTTACTAGTTCTACCCTTAGTTCTTTTAGGCCCTGTCCACTCTACACCACTTACAGTCTGTAACGGTTCCAAACTGTTACAGACCGTAACCGTTACAGTGTGTCCACCTGCCGGCAAACAGTCTCGATAACGGTTTGGAACCGTTATAGCCCATCCACATTGTGGGTGCGCTGTAACATTACGGCTGTACCCTATCCCACAATGTAGTTCATGCTGCACTGGGGGAATGCTGGAGCTACATGCTCACGTGTCCAGACTATGGCTGGTAACATTACAGGGCACAACCGTTTTCGTAACCGTTGTTCAAATCACCTCATAAGTGGTTTCAACAATGGTTACGAAAATGCCTTCTGTAACATTACAGATGTAAACGCAAACTGTTGTGGTAACGGTTTGAGCACTCTGTAATGTTACAGAGGCATAGTGTGGACAGTGGCATGGCTGAAAAAGGGGAGACACTGTTGATGGGGGACCTGAATATGCCAGATGTTAACTGGATAACATGTACTGCAGCCACATCCAAGAGCAGGGTCATTCTCGATGCCCTGCAGGGGGCAGGCCTTAGACATCTAGTGTTGGAACCCACTCGGGAGGGAGCAATACTAGACCTGGTACTCTCAAATAGAGAGAGGATCACAAATTTAGAAGTCAGTAGACATCTGGGAACAAGTGACCACTGTACAGTGTGCTTCACAATGAGCACAACCATGGAGATAAGCCATACAAAAACAAGAATACTGGACTTTAGAAGGGCTGACTTTGGCAAAATGGGTGAACACCTGAAAAATGCACTAGCAAATGACCAAAAAGGAGGGGTGGAAGCACAATGGAGAAAAATCAAAACTGCCATCATAGAGGCAACAAGCCTTTGTGTGAAACAAATAAAGAAAACAAAGCAGAGTAAAAAAACACTATGGTTCTCAAAAGAGGTGGCAGAGAAGGTTAAGGAGAAAAAAGCTGCATTCAAAAAGTATAAGGAATCACAGAAGGAGCACGACAGGGAACTGTATCAATTAAAGCAGAAAGAAGTGGGAAAGGCAGTCAGACTAGCAAAGGCCCAAACCGAGGAAAAAATAGCTAACTCAGTTAAGAAGGGGGATAAAACCTTTTATATGTACATTAGGGAGCATAGAAAGGTTAAGGGAGGGATAGTGAAGATTAATAAAGGAGAGGGGAGGTGGGCAGAGGGAGACAGTGAAAAGGCAGAGATACTGAATGAATACTTTTGCTCAGTATTCACAAAAGAAGATGAGGAGGAGTTACCTAAACCAGACAATAGAAGCACTCTGGGTAGGGGGGTTGACACCAATCCATTCACAGAAGAAAGAGTCCTGAAAGAACTCCTAAAACTCAAGGTGGACAAAGCAATGGGGCCTGACGGAATTCACCCCAGAATCCTAAAAGAACTAAGGGAGGACCTAGTGACACCACTGACCACGCTTTTAACAGATCATGGCAGGATGGGGCGGTACCTGAGGACTGGAGGAGGGCAGATGTGATTCCCCTTCACAAAAGTGGGAGCAAGGCAGAAGCAGGAAACTACAGACCTGTAAGTTTGACCTCAGTGGTAGGGAAAATGATGGATTCACTTCTGAAAGAAAGAATTGTTGAGTACCTAGAGGCCAGTGGGGCACAGGACCCAAAGCAGCATGGATTTACAGCAGGAAGGTCTTGTCAGATGAATCTACAGTAATTGATTTCTTTGACTGGGTGACCAAAGTAATAGACCAGGGAGGGGCTGTGGATATGGCCTACCTAGACTTTAGCAAGGCATTTGACACAGTACCGCACAAAAGATTAATAATCAAGTTAGCCAGCCTGGGAGTGGGTTCCAGGGTGGTAGCCTGGGTAGCAAACTGGCTGCACAACAGGACACAGAAGGTAATAGTGAATGGAACACATTCCGAAGAAAGGGGGGTTACTAGTGGAGTACCTCAGGGCTCAGTACTGGGTCCAGTCCTCTTTAACATCTTTATAGGTGACATTGCAGAGGGTCTGGAGGGAAAGGTATGCCTCTTTGCAGTTGACACAAAGATCTGTAACAGAGTTGATACACAAGGGGGGGTAGAAAAGATGAGAAGGGACTTGGCAATGTTGGAGGAATGGTCAGACATATGGCAACTTAGATTCAATGCAAAGAAGTGCAAAGTAATGCACCTGGGAAACAAAAACCCAGGAGAAGAGTACACAATAGCAGGGGAGGTACTAACAACAACAGAAATGGAAAGGGACCTGGGGGTAGTCATATCAGATGACCTAAAGGTGGGTAAGCAATGTGAAATGTCGGTAAGGAGAGCCAGGGGGATACTGGGGTGCATAGGAAGGGACATCACAAGTAGAAAAAGGGAAGTGGTTATCCCTCTGTACAGACAGTTGGTGAGACCCCATCTGAGTACTGTGTGCAGTTTTGAGACCTCATCTACGCAAGGACATAGACAGGATGGAAGCAGTCCAGAGGAGGCAACTAAAATGGTGCAGGGTCTGCAGCAGAAACCATATGAAGAGAGACTGAGAGAGCTTAATATGTATACTCTTGATGAAAGGAGGGACGGGGGACATGATGAAACATTCAAGTACCTCAAGGGAATCAACAAAGTCCAGGAGGGCAGCATCTTTCAGAAAAAGAGGTGTGTAAGAACAAGGGGGCACAATTTAAAGATAGAAGGGGGACGGCTCAGGGGTAATATGAGGAATTTTTTTCACGGAGAGAGTGGTGGATACATGGAACAGCCTTCCTGAGGAGGTTGTTGGGTCTAAAACAGTGGGGGAATTCAAAAATGCATGGGACAGACACAAGGCAATTATAGCGGGGGGTTGCAGGAAGTAGGCTGTTGGTTAACTAGAATCTGCAGCTTATCCAGTAGGTAGGGAAATGGGCAGACTGGGTGGGCCAAGTGGTCCTTATCTGCCGTCAAAGTCGATGTTTCTATGTTTCTGTGTTTCTAGGGCCTTAGAATTCTTGGGTGAATCCCATCAAGCCCCATTGCTTTATCCACCCTCAGTTTCAAGAGTTCTTTCAAAACCCTTTCTTTTGTGAACGGACTGGTATCTACCCCCCTATTCAGAGTTTCTCTCTTGTTTGGTTTAGGTACCTCCTCCTCCTCTTATGTTGTGAATACTGAGCAGAAATATTCGTTCAGTATCCCTGCTTTTTCACTGTCACCCTCTGCCCACATTCCCTCCCCTTTATTAAGTCTCTGTATCCCTTCCTTGGTCTTTCTTCACTCCCTAATGTATTTATAAAAGGTTTTATCCCCCTTCTTAACAGAGTTGGCTATCATTTCCTCAGTTTGTGCCTTTACTATTCTGACTGCCTTCCCTGCCTCCTTCTGCTTTAACTGATAAAGTTCTCTGTCCTGCTCCTTCCGTAATCAGTGTATTAATCACTGCTGGAGACTAAATGGAACACACAGGGTCCCTAATATTCAATCAATCAATCAATCAAAATCTTTATTTATCCAGGTGAGACATCGTTGAGCAAGCTCATTTGCAATATGGACCTGGTTAAGTCCAGATTATGTTAAAAACAAACATCAACATCAATATTTACAGTGGAGATAAAAACATAGTGAAAGTGCGAAACAAGAAGCACACATACAATACAATGCGTATCAAAGACATACATACATAGCAATACCGGTGATACAATAGGCATTAACCAGTAAGCAGATGGAATAGGCAGACCTAAGATTTACAGAAATGGATCGTATTATAGTGATTGTCATAGAAAAGGGATAGGCTAGCCTCAGGTAGTGCTAATAGGGCAGGCAGATGTAAGTGATACAGCTTTTTCTTGACCAGTTCACGAATGAGTAGGCAGGTGAGTCTATGCTAGGAGGGAGCTAGGTGCTGGTAACCTGATAGGTACTAATACCGCAGTCCCATGGGGTGCTTACACTGGGGCTATGGCCAGCTGAGCCGTGGCATGCTGTAGGGGGGTGTGAGCGAGGTACTGGGCATGGGTGGAATAGCATCTACCATGTATTTAGTCCAGTTCTAGGTGCTATCACTATTTGCCAGGTCCATCATACCAACAGACCACAGGGATAGGATGTGTACGTTGTGGCTCTTGTGGCCAGACGCGGTCTGTGAGTCAAAGGAGGGCTTAAGCACTTATAGATCTAATGAGAGCACTTTAGCCATGTGGAGGGCTTAAGCGCTTATACTTCTAATGAGAGCGCTTTAGCCTTGTGGAGGGATTTCATTGGGTGGGGAAGATGCGGTGACAGCTGAATAAGCGGAGTGCAGCAGACCATTCTATATATATATCACCGGTATTGGAGGACTGCCAAGGAGAATTGCAGGAACCAATTGGGAGCAGTGACCAGAGGGCACTTGCGATCCGGTTAGTTGGTGGCGTTAGCAGTAATTTGTTGGTGAAGAGACCAGGCAGGAGAACTCTGAAGGCGGCATGCAAGGGTACAACCACCATGGGGGTAAGACATATTATTTTGGGTTCAGAAAACTCAGAAAGATTCAGAGAGACTTACCTGTAATATGCAATGGGCACAGGGACAGGAAGTAGTGAAAACATGCGGATTAATAACGCATGCATAAGAGTGACTTAGGGAATGGCTGCACATAGTTAGGGCCAGGCTCTGGGGGCAATCTAACTGTAGTTAGTGATTAGTAGCTGGGTGACAATTGCAGTATTCACACGCGCTTTGGGTGTATAGTGCCTTGAAGGCATAAACACTGCAGATGTAACTTAGTTTTAGTATTTTTTGGATTTTGTTCTATAGGGTCATCAACGAGAAGCTAAAAGCCATTCTACCAAAGTGGGTAGAGACTTTAGGGATGTACAGAGAGATATACTATGAACTCCTTAAGCCGTATGGTCCCAGCTCAAGCATAGGGAGACATTCAGTAATATATTGAGGGAGCATTTTTAGGACAGCTCTGTAAGTTCAGAGGACTGCATTTCTTTCACGCCTGAACGTAAGTGATGGTCATGCTACGGCTTTGTACAGCAGGCAGTGATGGGTAGAGAGGGGAAGACTGGTAATGTATCTGATGGCTCTGTGAAATAGCGTGTCCAGTTTGATAAGTGAGGCTTTAGGACAGTGGCTGTGTAAAAAATCACCATAGTCGATTAGGGAGAGAAAAGTAGATTGGACTAGTCTCTGTTTGGCATCACAAGTGAGGAATTGGCTAATTCTGTAGAATAGGCCCAGTCTCTGCCTTAGCTTCTTTACCAGTTCTTCAACATGCTCTGCGAATGTAAGGTTCTGGTCAAGCCACACTCCTAAGTATTTAAACTTAGGGGCAAAATCCAATTTCTCTCCTGGAAGAGTAGTGATCAGAGGCAATGCCCCAGAGCTGGCAGGATTAGTCATACGGCTATACGGTACGAACAGCATGACCTTCATCTTTTTCGTGTTTAAGAGAAGCTTTTTGTGGAGAAGCTGGGTCTGGAGCAGGTCAAATTCTTCCTGAAGGCATGCACAGGCGGCTTGGGCAGTCGGGCGACTTATGTAAACCACTGTGTCGTCCATAAACAGATGTATTTTAGCCTTGTTAATGCCCAAATCGATGTTATTGATATAAGTTGTGAAGAGCAAAGGTCCCAGAATAGATCCTTGTGGCACTCCCCTGAGCAGAGGTTTAAGAGGGGAGAGCTCCCCCTCAGCTTTGACTTGTTGCTGCTGACCTACCAGGTATTCCATAAACCATTGCGAGGATCCACGATCAAGTCCTATACTCTTCAATGTGGAGATTAGAAGGCTATGGTCCACAGTATCGAAAGCCTTACTAAGGTCTAAGAAAACTGCGCGCAGACAAACTTTCTGCTGTCTAGGTCACTGTACCAGTCCTTAGTTAACTTTGGCAAGAGCCAAGATGGTGCTGTGCCTGGACCTAAAACTCGATTGCATAGGGTATAGTAAGTTGTTAACTTCCAGATAAGCTTTAAGTTGATTGCTAGCAACTTTTTCTAAAAGCTTAGACAAGATAGGCAGTAATGAAATCAGTCTAGTTATTTAGATCGCAGGCATCCCCAGATTTGTGCAATGGGATAACATGGGCAGTTTTCCAAATGATGGGAAGGGGCCCTTGTGCCAAAGATAAATTGAATAGGTGTGTAATAGGGACAGCAAGGACGTGATATGCGATTTTTATGAAGTAAGGATCCAAAGAGTCAGCTCCAGCACTCTTTTTTTCGTCCACCTGAAGTATCAGATCTTCAACCTCCTTCAATAGTACAGGTTGGAAGGAGAAGCCAGGGACTGGAGCAATGGTGTCAGCACAGGGGACACTTAGTTTAGCGCAGGCCATGGCTGCAGGGGAATTGTCAAAGGCCAGTCCAGCTGTGGCAAAATGATTGTTGAAGGCTTCTAGGATGTCATGTTTGTTGCATATGGTTTTTCCTTCAGATGTGATTTTTGGTGGCAAGGAGTTGCTTGATGTATGACTGGACATATCCATAATAGTCCTCCAGAATTTAGAGGAACACTTTGCAGCAGAGTCCAACTCCTTGAGTTAAAATGATGCTTTGGCATCTCTGATCATTTTTCATGCAGGCGTTGCATGCCCTTCTAAACTGGCACCAGTCTGGGACCAGTTTTATTTGTCTCGCCTTTTTCCACAGCTTATCCTTGCCTAACAGGGCGGTTTTCAGTTCAAGTGTGAACCAGCGACAGGTTTTGCTTTTTATTCTGATTTTTACCTTCGGGGCATGTGCGTCTAGGGCTCCTACAAGAATATTGTTAAAGATGTCATAGGTCGTGTTTACCTCAGTAGCTAGGTAGAAATCTTGCCAGCGTGGTGAATTTCCCAGTTTGTATGCATAGGTGGCTGCATCAAAGTGCGCCGAGTCCTTTTAGTGGTGAATTTAGTTGTAGTGCCTATGTGATGTAGTGACCTAACTGCGGCAATGAAGCAATGGTCACTGACATCGGCGAAGAAAGTTCCGGCATGCGTGTAAAGATGCGGTTTATCAACTAAAATGACATCCAGCAATGAGCTGTTACATGGGTTCTTTTTATTCGGACGTGTAGGTTCTTGTATTAGTTGTGCTAACCCATGAGAGTCACAAAAGATATTTAGTAGTGAAGCAGCCTTGGAGAGCCAATCAAAGTTACAGTCCCCAAGTATGATAGTTTCCAGGTTCTCTTTTTCAATGATGTTATTAAAGTGAGATAGGAGTAGATTACCCGCAGATGGGGGTCTATAGCAGCTGATCACTCTAATGGCCAGAGAAGAGGATAGATCTGACTTGAGAGTTAGACATTCAAACTCGTTTATAGCAGTGCTTGAATCCAAACAGAACGTCACAAATCTTTCCTTAACATATATAGCTACTCCATCTCCCCTAGTAGGCCTGTCGGTTCTGAATAGCTGGTAGGATGGGATGTTAACCTCGGTGTCCTGGGAAGCCGGCCTAAGCCAAGATTAAGAAATAACCAGGACATCAGGTTGGGTATGACTGATCCACACCTGAACCATTGTGAACTTCTTTAGGAGGCTGCAGATATTGACGTGCCAGAAGCTCATTCCTTTGATGGTGGCTGTATCCGATGGAGAAGTGAGGGGAGAGATGGGACCAGAGTTTAGTTCGATATTACCTGAGCAAATTAGTAGAAGAAGTAGCATCTTCATTAAGGCAGCTAGTGTTAGCTTAAGGAGCTTGGTTCTGGTACGCTTAGGGTTCTTTACATGATGTGTGTGCCTATCACCACCCCCAATGGTATACCGCCCTAGTGCTAGATGAAGCAACACCCTGACCGAGATGTATAGAGGGTGGTTAACATCGTAAGGAACAGAAGGACTAACATGAGGAGGCTGCTCAGTATGAGTACCGACTCAAAAAGTTTCCAGATTGTTTTCCAACAGTAGCCCAGACTGTATGGCACATAAGTAGCTGATAGGTAGAACGATGTATGAGTAACAAGTTTCTGAGGGGTCAGACTCTGTATGCACTGGCATTTGGGGATTAATTGCCACCTGAGCAAAACAGAGTATGATCAGTGCCAATAATAGTGGGGAGCCCTTCATAAGGGTGGAATCCAGACCCCCCATTTTGTACAAAATTAGGGGAATATGCGCTACAGGATGGGGTAACGGGGTCTCAAGAGAAGATGCCTGTGGAGTCGGCCGGCAAACTTTGGGCGCTCCTCAAAGGACAACCGACGAATTAGAGAGGGTGATAAGGACCTTCTTAGGTGTGTTTTAGAAGTGGGTGGGAAAACGGTGTATTTAATAAGTGGAGGGGTGGGGGATGCGTGGGTGGGCGTAATATTAGCAGCTTTTGCTGTACCTTTCAGCTTGAGGAGTCCGGCCTTGAGGTCTCGGGTGGTGGCTGAGGAAGCGCCAGCTGCCCGGTGTTCGAGTGCCTGCACCTGTGGGGCAGTGAGCCCGTGGAAAGCTGGAGAGAGAGGGATAAACACAAGTTTTAAAAGCTGGCCGAGGACAAAGACTGTCTGCACCAGCAGGAGAGCCAAATCTGCAGGACAAAGGGATGTGTATTCCCTTGGCGCCTAAGTCTGGTGCACATAAAGATTTCAAAGAGGAGTTGAATCACTTAAATCTTATCCCTTTACACTCTAATGTACAAGTTAAACTTTAAACACAGGAATCAAGTAAATACAGCTTTTTTTAGCAACAGTTTAGAGAGCAAGTTCAATTTCGGCAGGATTTGGAAGAGAGAACAGAATCAGACTGCAGGAGCCAATCGGAACCCAGCACCCAAGAGCACTCACTTCCTGAATGGTTAGCAGCTTTTGCTGTACCTTTCAGCTTGAGAAGTCCGGGCTTGAGTTCTCGGGCGGCAGCTGAGGAAGCGCTGGCCACGCCGGTGTCTGAGTGCCTGTGCCTGTGGGGCAGGGAGCCCGTGGGGAGCTGGAGCTCGGCTTTCAGCTTAAGGAGTCTAGGCTTGAGGTCTTGAGCGGCGGCTGAGGAAACGCCGGCCGCCCAGTGTCTGAATGCCTGTGCCTGTGGGACAGGGAGCCCGTGGAGAGCTGGAGCGCCTGCATTTATTTATATATGTTTCAGTGCTTGATATTGATGACAGGAGTCAATATTAGGGACCCTGTGTGTTCCATTTAGTCTCCAGCAATGATTAATACATTGATTCACTTTTCTAGACTTAGCAATAGTATTTTATGTGGATGTATATATATATATATATATATATATATATTGTTAATAGTGTGTATGTGTTTATATTCAGATATATTGGTTAGTGGTGGTCTTTTTAGACATATGCATTTTTTCACTAATTAATTGTGATTATTGTAAATATGGTTACGAATTTTTCGTGTAATTGATGTGATCAGTTAACCTCATTATTGACATAACTGCATTTTTCATGCCTGGAATGTCTTTAGTACTCAGAAACTGGCCGTTTATTGGCTAATTGGTTATTAGTCATGTTGTATATAAACACTTGATTGGGAGTAGTGGATCAACTCTGATGACACCTATCAGTACAGCTGGGTGAAACATGGGATTTTTCCCTGATGGTCACACCAGCCTTTTAGTTTTCACTAGCTGAAGTTTGCCATGGTGTAAAATAAATATTTATTGACACCAAAAAGGTGTCTGGTTTAGTCTGTGTGAAGGGTGCTTTTTTTTCTGACTGTATCCATTGTATAATTATAAGTACTGTACAGTGTTGTGGTCATAGCATTCAGTGACGTGCCACAAGAACTAGGGTTCATTTGATCTCACCCACTGCACTGTGTTTCTCAGACGCTTGTGTCCACCATGTCAGTTTTGGACTAGTGAAGTCCTGAGCTCGTCATCTCTGCTACTTTCCTTACCGTTACACCAGCCAGAAAGCTGCCATAATAGCTGCACACACCCTCAACCTGCCAACATAGGGCCCAATGGCATCCTGCAGCCATGAATCCCAGCCTCACTAAATGTCATGGAGGGCTGGGGGCAAGTGGCCGGCTGCAGGGTGCCAACTTTAAAAATGGTTACTTTTTTATAGGCTGTTGGAGACATGGCAGCCTGAATATGGGCTGCCATGTCCCAGGATCTCCTGCTCCTATGGTGCAGGGAATCCACTGTTGGGGCATGGTTGGGGCTTCTGATTAGAATACCCAGTTCAACCCACATCTGACCCCCTGGCCAGCCCCATCCCTGGCACTCAGCTATGCTGCCACACTTGAGTAGCCCAGGGTCTGCCCATGGGGACATGCATACCAGCCCTGCACATCCCATGGGGTCTGGCTACACAGTGTGCAATTGCATGACCCAGTAGGTGCTCCTACCAGCATGTACTTGACATATTTATGAATAGGGTCAGAATGCATGATTTTGTATCCTATTTTTCAAACTTTCTTTGCCACTATTCTTAGTTTTCCCTTAAATGTTCTTTCTCCCAGTTCAGTTGAGAGTAAGGTAGTCCAGAATCATCACAAAAATATGTTGCTAGTACTATTTTTGTCCTCACCTTGATTTTCATTTTTTGGTTGGAGCAGATTTTCCCTTTGTGTGTCAGTATAGAGGATAAAGTATGGTCATCCATACACAAGCCCATATAGGTATTGAGAGGTTGCATGGCAACTGCTGAACCTCAAAAGCAAAGCTCAAGAAGGTAATGGTTGCTGTGACAACCTCAAGATGCCAAACCAGACTTGTTGTATATAGATGACCATACATTATCTTGTATAGTATATTGTTCATCTATAACAAACACAACTGAAGTAATGTACTGTTTTAAATTAAGATTTCTTTTTATTTAGCAACCCCAGCTCAGTAACTGGATAAACTATGGTGGTGGCATGAAGAGACAAGAACAATGCAAATTCAGCATTTAAAAAATTAAAATATTGTTTCCTTCTTGCATCTTGCAGCATGGATTATTTTGGTGTCTCTGGCAAGAGCGCCACTGTTCTTCTGGTGAGAGAGAGAAAGACACACACAAAAAAGAAGTTACCAGCTTGGCATGCAAACTAGATCAGGAACGGGTTGGGGTGGGGATGACAGCTGCTACGTGAATGAGGGCATGAGTTAATGAATTGCTGCTCATTTGTGAACATCATGAAAATTGCAGCCGACATGTTTACTGCTTGTTTAGAGTGCCTTCACAATTGACAAATGTCAGATTTTGACAGTGATGAGATAATACAGTATGTATGGTGTAGAGGGGGGCACGCAAGAGCATTTGCTCTTGTTGTGCTGCAGTAGTAATGTACCTAGTGCAGCATGACAACATTTTGATGTCACTACTGCAGCAAAACAGTGCTACAGTGTGTGATAGAACGCTGTTCCACATGGGAATCCATCCATGGAACAGTATTGTTCTGCTGCACTGGGTTCATCATGATCTTGTTGTGCTGCACTCAGTATGTCAGTAGAGCAGCACAACGAAATGTAATGCTTTCTCGCACTGTAAATGTTTCAAGACGCGGCTACTGTTATCTGCCTTGCCACCTCAAAGTCTGAGTCAGTGTGCGAGGTGACGGCAGTGACAGGCAACAGCGCATAACAGTTAAACCACAAACAGTTCTACATTATTTAAAAAAAAGAAAGGATCGTTGCCGATACTGTAGCTGTAGCCATAGTTGTGCAGATAGCCAATGGACTGTAGTTGTTGTAGTTGAAATATTTACTTCATCCAGTAAAAAAACAAATTATTTTTGATCCTCACACAGCGTGTCTTTCTTTGTGTTTTAGTTAAAATCGTAGAAACTGCTCATACACTATAAAAGATTTTGTATGAGCAGTCATACACAACCCAGGTTATTCTTGTATCTTGAGGTTTCCATGGTATCAGAGGACCCTTGAGCTGCACTCTCGAGGTTTTCTGTTACTAAGGAAACCTCTCGATACAAGAATAACCTGGTTGTGTATGACTGCTCATACATAATCCTGTATGTTCTAGGCATGGATTTCCATGCAGAACAGTGTTCCACCATACACTGTACATCTTTTTCTTGCTTTCTCAGTCACCTCTGTTTTGTTTCCTCTCTCTCTATAGTAATCTGTTTGTTAAGTCTTTAGATGCACTCTCAAAATCTTTGTTTTTCACACAGCTCCTTTTAATTTCATCCTAATAAATTGTCCAAAAGGTATACTTTGTTTTAAACCTTCTGGATGGAAACTCTGCATGGAGTGGGGAATTGCTGTCTTTCTCTTTCTTTTTTTTTTATACTTAGATTTCATTCATTTCACTTGCTTATACATTCAAGACAACATTATTGTCAACTAGATCAACAGTTTACATGTATAGCTCTTAACGCATTAATCATCCATTTATACTTGTCAATTAAACTGTTATTTACTCAAAAACTGACTTAAAAAAAAGAAATAAAATTATTAAAAACAAGGGAGACAAATTCATAAACAAAAAGAACAAGTGTTGTCAATTAATTAATTCTTGCTGTAGGCATCCTAGTCAAGTCATCCAGGGAGGAGTACAACGTTGTTCAGGGGCAGGCGTCCATTCCTTTCATTCATTGCTAGATAGATCCAGGAGTAGATGGGAATCGCAAATAGCTTATAAGGCTAAGAGTACAGGGAGGGGGGAGGGGTGGGAAGGGAAAGGAAGGGGAGGGAGGAGGGAGGGGAGGGAGGAGGGGGTAAGGAAGGGGGGGGAATAAATTGAGACCTAGAAAACAAACCTCATCACATCTTATCTATATATAATTCCCATTTATTCCATCTAACATCATAAGCATTCCCTTTGTGATTTATTCTGTATGTTATTCTTTCCATCTGTCAAATCTGATTAATTATTCCCAACCAGTCCTGCAACGTAGGAGGCAGCTTCTGTAACCATCTTTTGGTTATGGATTTTAAAGCCGATATCAACATAATGGACCAAAGGTACCGAGCTGCCTCGTCCCCAACTTCAGCTGGGCAGAGACCAAGCAAGCAGTGGTCAAGACCCACTGCCATTGTTAAACTAAATAGGATAGCTAAGTACTTAATTATGTGGGACCAGAAGTCACGAATTCCTGGGCAATGCCAAAACACGTGAGCTTGATCCGCTGCCATTTCCCCACACCCACGCCAACAGGTTGCCTGTGCTTGTATTCCCATTTTACTTAGCTTTTTCGGTGTGTGAAAATATCTGATCCTCATCTTCCAGGCGTATTCCCTCCAACCTGGTAATGATGTTGTTTTCCAGGTGTTCATAAATACTATACTCCATGTTTTGTAGTTTAAAACTGTCCCCAGCTCTTCCTCCCATTTCCCCTGTATCTTTTGTATGTTATGAGCTATATCTGCGATCTGATTCCCATATAGCATTGTAAATGCACCCTTCCCATGATTTCCCTCCCATATTATCTCAAATGCACGTGGGTATGGTCGCTCATCCAGCCACGACATAGTTTGTCTCAATTTATTAGATATATAGTCCTGTAGCTGAAAATAAAAGAAGCGGTCCCCTGATGGCCAACTATTATTAGCCTGTAGTGTTTCAAACGGTATGATATCTGATCCTCTAAGGACCTGCCAGGCTGCGACAATCCCCCTTCCCATCTGCATTTTGTACCAAGTATGCAAAGCAGCCGGTTCGTATTCTGTATCATAGCACCACCATCTATATTTCCACAGACTCTTAGCTGTAGAACCCTGCCTTGTACCTTGGATCCATCCTTTTAATGTAACCTGTACTGTGTGACTTCTAAAAGAAGATATATCAATTTGTGCGGGAGGGAGAAATAGAATAGCCTGTAATGGGGGGAGTTTGTTATGGATAACTCCATTTGTTGCCAGTGCGCCCTATATGAAGGGTGGGACCACAAAAGGGCATTTTTCATTTGTGCTGCCAACCAATATTCGTAGAGGTCCGGGCATGCCCTTCCTCCTTTCTATTTAGGTAGTGTTAATGCTTTTTTGGAAATCCTCGGATGGGACTTAGCCCAAAGGAACGACATCATTCTCTTCTGCCACTCCCCGATAACCCCCTGTGGAATTAAACATGGAACTGCCTGGAATAAGTAAAGAAATCTTGGTAATATGTTAGTCATGATTGTTTAAAGTCGGGAGTAAAAGGGAAGTGGCAGCAGTGACCACCTTTCTATATCTGTCCAAACTCTTTTCACTAATGGAGGAAAATTATCTTTAAAAAGATTTTTGGGAGATATTCCAATATGCACCCCTAGATATTTTATAGTCGGGCAGTCCCATTTCATTGGGTATTTAAGTTTAAATTTGCAGGGTACCTCAGCATTAAGGACTAAAACCTCCGTCTTTGCCCAATTCAGTCTATAGCCTGATAATTTAGAATAAATCTCAATTTGTTGAAATACCTTCGGTAACGAGTCTTCTGGTTGAGTCAGATAGAATAAAATATCATCCGCATATAGTGCAATTTTAGGTACCGAGTTGCCCCACTTAATTCCCTCTATCTCTCCATTCAATCTTATACTTTGAGCAAGGGGTTCTATATAAAGAGCGAACAAGAGCAGTGATAGAGGGCATCCCTGGCGTGCGCCTCTGGTAAGATTAAGAGGTTTCGAAATGTAACCATTAGCTCTCACGTATGCCACCGGAGATGTATACATCTTGGTTATTATATTAAGGAGAGTCCTCGGGAACCCGAAGCCGGCCAGGGAAGCCCACAAGAATTCCCAAGATACTTGATCAAAAGCTTTCTCGGCATCTAAGCTCATAATAAAAGCTGATTGCTTAGTATTCTATATTTTTTCTATCATGTTAACTGTTCTACGGACGTTGTCCAAGGTCTGTCGGCCCGGAACAAAGCCTGCCTGATCCATATGAATCAGTCTCGGTATAACCTGTTCTATTCTTTTGGCTAAGATTCCCGCCATTATCTTGTAGTCTACATTTAGTATGGATATTGGGCGATAAGACCCACAAATAGTGGTGTCCCTGGCCGGCTTCGGGATCACCGAGAGAATTGCCTGTGTCCATGAGGGGGGGATTTTACCTTCAACTCGGAAGAGATAATTATATGCCTTACATAGTAGGGAGGATAGGAGATCCTTAAACTGTTTGTAGAACTCACTAGGAAGTCCATCTGTACCAGGACATTTACCGGTCTTAATCCTCCCAATCTCCGATTTAATCTCAGTTTCCGCAAAAGGTCAGCTTAATTCCTCCCCTTGAGTATGGGATAATTTGGGCAAACCCAAAGGAGTCAAAAAGGATTTAATCTCCTGTTCTGTTGGCTTAGGGCCCCCATTATACAACTTTGTATAGTATTTTTTAAAAGCATCTACTATATTTTCGGTTTTGTACTGTAAAATTTGGGTCATAGGATCTTTAATTTTGGAAATCACTGCTCGACTCTTAAACTGGTGTAGCCGACTAGTTAGTAATTTCTGGGCACGTGGGCCTCCCTCGTAGTACCTCTGTCTCAAATAAATGAGTCGCTGTTCCACCTGGTAATCAAATATCTTTATGTATTCCTCCTTTAATTTTTTTAAAAGCTTACCTCTCTCTCTGTTAAGGTTCTGATGTTGTAATTGTTCTAAACTGTATATTTGTTCCTGTAGCTCTATCCACCTTTTCTCCCTATTTTTCTTCAATCTAGACGAGATCTCTACCAGCGCCTCTCTGACAATGGCTTTTATTGTATCCCATAGGATACCAGGAGATATGTCAGGGTGTTGATTCATTCGAATAGCCTGTTCGATAGTCTTGAGTTATTTTATCTTGTACTTCTTTTAACTGAAGGTGTGAGGTGTTAAGTCTCCAGAATGTAGAGCTTTTAGGGGAGCCTATATTCAGCTTCAAATAGACCGGGCTATGGTCCGACAGCGGGGAAACCCCAATATCTGAGGAGTTACATATTTCAAGAGTTTCTCTAGTTATAATGAAATAGTCCAGTCTGGAAAACGTTTGGTGGGGCGGGGAAAAAAAGTGTATTGTTTACGTTTGTTGTTTAAAGTACGCCAGACATCTATTAAGCCTACTTCTTCCAAAGATTTGGCAACCCTTTGAGCTACTCCTTTTTCCTTTCTTAGAGGTTGGGCTGTGGAGTCTAGTTTGGAATTTAGTCTCAAAATGAGGTCCCACCCCACCACCATATGTCCCTCCGCCCACTCCATGATTTTAATAAAGAAGTCACGGTAAAAAGTGAAGTCTAAGCTTGGAGGGGCATAAAATGACACCAGGGTTATCTCCCCCCCCCATCAATCCTGCCCTTAGCAGCTGCGTATCTGCCCTATCTATTAACGTGTCCAGTAGTTCGAAAGGAGTGGAGCTGGGAATAAGTATCGCAGCCCCCCTTCTACGGCCACCAGCATATTCGGCTGCTATCACTTCTTTGTACCCAAATTTCAATAGTTTACTGTGTTCTGTTTTATTCATGTGAGTTTCTTGGAGCAGGATAATACTCGCTCCAGTTTTCTTTAAGAAAGACACAACCTGGGATCTTTTGATAGTGTGTGCTAGCCCATTGACATTGTATGATAAAATTGCTAATTCTGAACTAGCCATTATGGTGGTTTAATTTTATGCCCAGTCTGAATGTCAATGTTGTACGCATACCATGCCCCCACCGTTATGGTTATCTTGACAACGCATAGTTCTCCCTTGTTAAATAACAACTTAACAACATTTTCAAGATCAACAAATATCCATAACTTCAAAACTTTATACATTTTAACTTCCACCGTGAAGGTCATCCTTGCTCCAGGAGACCTCTGTGTGTTCAGTGTTTCCACCTTAAAAAGGCAGGAATAACCGAACAGGGGAGTTGGAGCAAACAGTACTCCAAACTGCTCAGTAGCAGTTCTCCCAAGGAGCCTACGTTGGAAAAGTTTAAAAAAGGCTCCTCCTTAGCTGAAACCAGCTAAATTGTGACTCAGGTAGCTATAAAGGTGTCAATTTGCCTTTAGCAAGCCCTTACATAGACTCTCTTTACAGTAGCTCTAATAGTGTCTGTATTAGAGATCCACCCCCCAGAGGTGGCCCATTCTCATATTAAGTCTCCCCCAGCAGCCAGCCTACAGTTTGAAAAAGTTTAAAACATGAAAAATACGTTTTCTCCTTTTAATAGTAGGCATATGTCCCAAGGACTAACACGGAATTTTGCTATACGCATGTTCAAAAAGTCTGAGAGATTTCATTGCCATCTGATTCTTTCGTTTTGTAGCCTGAAAGCGCAGCAGGTAACCGCAAGACACGGAGTAGTAAAGGACACTCAATCTACTCTAGGCCCTTAGTCCCTCTTCAAACCAATTAACTTACAGCATATCCTGGAAAGTTCATGTTTCAGTCCTGAACAGACTTTGTTTTGTTGTTTCCTTGTGAGTGCTGTGGAGTAGCTTTGATTCCTGATGCTCGAAGTGCTGCCGTGATTGATCCTCGTCCTCGTCTCCTTTTATTCTGCTCCATGAGCCATTCAATAGGAGTCTTCAATAATGCGCACTGTCTCTGCTCGACTACCACCTCCGAAACTGCCTCCATCCAGCCCCTCTGCACCAGAGCTTTCCCTGCATCCTCTGCAGAGTCATATGCTTTCATTCCTTCGACCAATAAATACGGATCCGGCTGGATATGGCATGCTGAAATGGATATTTTTGTTCAAGGATTTTCAGAATAGGCCATATTTCAGTCTTTGCCTTTGGACCTCAGCTGGGTAATCATGGTCAAAAAATAAACGACTCTAAAGGTATTTAATCTCTTTCTGTTGCCAGGCTCTTCGGATGATGTCTTCTTTTATCTTAAAACTATTGAACTTGAGCACCACTGACCTAGGCCTTGCTTCTGGTGGGGGTTTCGGCTGTAGGGCCCTGTGTGCTCTTTCAATACCCAATTGATATCCTGCAGGCAGCTGCAGTACATCAGTTATGAGGTCCGAAACGAAGTCGATCATCGTCTGTCCCGATTCAGCGTCTTCTGGGAGGCCATGAATTCGCATGTTCTCTCTTCTCGATTGGCCTTCAAGGTCAGTACATTTATTTTGGAGTTGTTCAGTTTGTTCTACTAGGGTTTGTAATATTAGGCCCATTTTGGTGGCGTCATCCTCGGTACTGCTTATCCGGCCCTCCGCTTCCTCCAATCTCGTCTCCAGGCTTTTTAGATGTTGATTCAGTTGTTTGAATTCAGCCCTATTCTCAGCCCTCATTTCTTTTATCACGTTAAAGAGCTTCTCAAAATGCGATCTAGATAGCTGATCTGTTTCTGTGTCCGTGTCTGGGATACTCTGGGGGGAAGGGCTTCTGCTTTCGTCTCCGTGCTGAAGTTTGTATCCTGCTACATCGGGGTGCTTAAGCACTTCCTTTAATTTTGATCTTCCTCTAGTATCCTTAGTTTGTTTGGTACTAGCCATTTCTATCAGTTTTATGCTGTTTTCTTATATTTAAACCGCTTCTTAGGCCTCTGAAAGGGAGAGCTCTCTCTAGCTGGCTGCTATCGGCTCCGTGACATCACCGGAAGTCCGCTGTCTTTCTCTTTCAAGTAAACTTTTGTTTTAAACATACTCAGATTAAAAAAAAAATTAAAAAACGGGATTTCTCTATCTCTGTTGTGCATCACAAAGGACAAATATTCCATGTGTGTCAATGTACCCAAGAAAATCCTGCAATTCTGTTTGTGACCCTCTCTGTCCCATATCATTAATAAATCACTTCCAGTATAGTATTTTCAGGCAATACATGCTGCTCTCTGGACTAAAATGAAGTTGTTTTCAAATTTGAACATAAATAAACTGATGTAACTTGATACCATTTTGAAGCTTACGATGGTACCTTTGATTTGCCAATATACTGAGTTCTGAAATCTTAAGCAATTTTAAGTAAGCAGCATATCTGCTAGTTTGATGATATACTCTTTGGTGGGAGTTCTCCAGTATGTCTTGAAGTTAATACCTTTCTTAATGCTAGCAACCCTTCCCTATGTGGGAAGCTGGTGTGTTAATCCGTAACAGCTAGGGTCACAAGTGTGTAGTTGCTGATGCCTATTGGTGAGTTATTCAGTTTCATAACTGTCTTTATGGTATCTGTGATGTGCTTTAGGTATGTCCTTGTTTCCTGGACTGAAGCTTAATAAAATTGTCCACAAACAGAGACAGGCTGCAAAAGAGAACCAATACCAGCCACTATTGGTCTCCCAGGAGGTCTCTCCCTGTTTTTGTGGCTCTCTGGTATCGTGTAAAAGACTGGTACTATAGGGCATTTTGGGAATAGTGCTCCCTTTTCCCAGTGTGTTAGGACTCCCCTGTCCAGTCCTTCATCCAATAGTTCTCCAACCTCTTTTTTCAATTGCTCTGTTGGGTCATTTGTTACTTTTTTGCAGTTTTCTTGGTTCTGCAATTGCCTTCCGCATTCTTTATAATTCTAGTATGTCTGTATGACTGTTCCTTCCCCGTATCAGCTTTTTTCAGTAATTATACCTGTTTTAAGTGCTCACAATGTTGAGAAGGTATGTGTGGCTAATCTGGCAGCACATCTGTCTCAGGGCCAAAGGGTTTTGGGTTCTAGTCCCACACTTCGACTAGGCTCATACCATAAATGCCGCCACCTGGAGTGCAGTACTAAGGAGATGCTGTACTGTTTGGGGGGATTACCATCCTTTGGATGAGATGTTAAACTGAAGTCCTGTCTGCCTCTCCTGGTGGGTGTTCATGTGGATATTATGATCCCATGGCATTTCTCAAAAACAATAGGG
The DNA here is from genome assembly GCA_016271365.2 of Neoceratodus forsteri. Taxonomy (NCBI): domain Eukaryota; kingdom Metazoa; phylum Chordata; order Ceratodontiformes; family Ceratodontidae; genus Neoceratodus; species Neoceratodus forsteri. Next base: position 1,531,540,706 of record CM057455.1, read on the forward strand.
GAATTGTTATTTAAAAAACTCAAACACGTAATAATGTGCAGAAATAATACACAGATTATTAAGGGAAGTACAATAGTTAAAAAAAATACAACACAGGTAAAGAAATTAGGTAAATGTTTACAGGGAAAAGTCTGGAAAATAATTAATAACAGATTGTAACTCAGTCCAGACCAAAGCAATGAATGAAAAAAGAAGATATAAAAAGTTGCTCCATTCTCAGCATCCATATCTGGAAAAACAAAAGATCAAACAAAAAACAGTAGGGGTATTTTATTGTAAAGGAGGGCTACAGTACAATATACTGTACATACAAAGCTCATCAGTCAACACATATCACATCAATGTATACATAAAGGAAAAAGGAAAAGAAAACAAAGCACAGTGCACATATACAATGTGTCTCTCTACACTACCCAAAGAAAAAATAAAATTACTTTAATTACAATTTCCCCATTTATCACAGTTTATCCATAATAGTTTAACTTTCTCAGGATTGTAACGCCTAGTATCATACAAAATTAAAGTTTGCAAAGATAAAGGTACAATCTTAAGAATTTCTACATTCTGAGGTGCCGTCTTTCAGATGAGACGTTAAACCGAGGTCCCATCTGCCTGGATTGGTGGTAGTTCAGGTGGATGTTAAAGATCCCATGGCACTTATCGAAAAGAGTAGGGGAATTTCCCCGGTGTCCTGGCCAAATTTCCCTCATTCACTAAAATACCACCAACAGCTTAATCTGGTTCAAGGTCAGTTGGCATTCATCTGTATCCCCTTCCCCCGGGTCGTGCCTGAAAATAGGCAGGATTTGTCTAGTGCACTTACCCGGTCAACAAAAGCTAAATAAATAAATAAATAAAATAAATTATGAATCACTCTTTGCTGGGTGACCCAGACACACCTTGCCTGCCAAATATAATACCTAAAGATAGAAAGTATAATATACAAGGAATCAGCATGATATTTACACCCCCCACATTGTCACCAAAAAATAAGGTGGAATACTTTAGGAAGGAGAAAAGAGATTTTTGAAGTTCTTTAGCTACATTAACCCAAAAAGGGAGTATGTATCCGCATTCTAAGAACAAATGGGCTTGTGTTTCTAAGCCCTGCATGCATGCATGTCTCTCTTAAACAGAATCTGTCCATAAGTTGTTTGTGCTTATGATTGTTTCTCACACTTAGGTTACCATAATTGCCCAGCCAGACAGTATCCCATACAAATTCAGGTAACCTTTTACTGGTCAATTGTCGTATGACAAAATTAAACCTGTTCGGTGGACAGCACGGAAAAGACACAGGCTCTCTAAACTCAGTCTGAAGGATATGGGAATATACAAATTTGAAGGATATGGGAATATACAAATTTCCTATCAGACATCTGCAACAGGGAGATGATAATATTCCATTTAATAGTTCCTTTAAGCAACTCAAGACCATATCTCAGAAGTATTGGGACTCTATTCAACAACCCCAGTTTCTTTTGTGACCAGTGCACTAAACAAGGTTCTAACCAAGCTAGCATGTTAGATTTCCAGATCTTATCTCCAGGCTTTAAGGCTAACCCCAAGTTACATGTAAGAAATATACTGCAGTAAAAGGCCACTGGATTGACCAAACCCAGCCCTCCATCTTGAATTTTGCTATAGGTGAATTCTCTTTTTTATAGAGTTTAACCTGCAACCCCAGATGGCTTGAAAAGAAAACACTGTATAATGCTGTAAAAATAGACTGGGGTGGGAAAACATAACAGATGTATAGAAAAACAGGAAGAAGCAAGGTCTTAATTAAGAGAACACTCTTCTTTTTAGCAATTTGTTGCCCTTTCCATGAGGAGACAAGTCTGTTGGCTTTCTGCAACCCAATATCACAGTTGTGTTTGGCTAGATCCCTGCTTCCAAACTCCATCCTTAGAATAGAGACTGGGCCTTCAAATATCAAAACCTCTGCAAACTTACCATTATCAGGAATAGGGGTACCCCCCAGAGGAATTTCCTTTCTTTTCTCAAAATTAATTTTAGACCCAGACATCTTAGAGAAGCTGACAAAAGTTTCTGTTAAAGCTTGCTCTTCTGTAGTAGGGGCAAGGCACAAGACTAAATCGTCTGCATAAGACATCATTTTAACTGCTGAGGACCCTGTAGAAACTGTCAATCCCTGTATCTGATTATTTTGTGCTATACTTCTTAAGAGAATATCAATGCTAAAAGTGTATAACAGAGGTCTGAGGGAACAACCCTGTCTGATTCCCCTTTTAACTTTGATTTCTTCCCCAAGCCACCCATTAACGTTGGGAATAACCATGGCTTTACTGTACATGATTTCCAACCAACCTACAAAGGTTTTTGGGATTCCGTAAGCCCTAAGTGTAGCAAACAGGAATTCATGGGACACTTTATCAAATGCTTTCTCCTGGTCAAGTCCAAGTATATACCCCTGAATCTCATTATTATTAGCTTTATTAAAAATTTCCCATAACAAAATAAGGTTGTCAAATTGATGTTTATTTGGAACTGTACAAGTCTGATACAGGCTTATCAATTTGTCAGAGACTATAGATAATCTTTTTAGTAATATTTTACTTAGTATCTTGAGGTCCGTGTGTAAAAGACTCAGTGGTCTCCAATTTTGTAACTCCTTCCTAGCCCCTTTTCTATATAATAGAATTAAAAGAGCCTGGTTCATTGAATCTGATAAGGCAGCATTTTGAAGCATGTCATTGTACACAATTACTAAAGCTGGAGCGAGCTCTTCTATAAAAGTTTTATAGAACTCCGAACCTATGACATCAGTTCCCGGTGCCAAATTAGATTTAAGGGAGGTAATTGCAGCTGTCATTTCATCTAGGGAGATGGGGCTAGACAATCTTAAAGCCTCTTCTTCTTCTTCTGTTTGTGGGAGGTCATATATCTCAGAATTCAAACTAGAAAGGTCAATTGTAGGAGGCTCCCCGAAGAATGAAAAAACATAGTTTTCCACTTGCCCAACAATATCAGCAGGTAAGGTCATTTTTTGACTGGACTCTGAAACTACCTCTGACAGCACCCTATGTTCCACCTGGTTTTACACTCCTTGAAGGGGGTATACCCCCCCGATGGTGACATCAACACAACGACCTACATCGCTGTCAAAAAAATCAACAGTTTGCTGACAGGTCGCTGCGTTGGTGTGCCTGGAACAGGGGCACACTGTCTCCCAGTCCTGCACCCCTTCCCCGAATCAACTCCGACTCAGAGTTGATAATCTAAAGTATGAGGGGTGCAGGGGGCAGAGTCCTATGATAAGAAAAAGGACTGGGAGACAATCAGGATTTATGACAACCACAACTTGTGGTTGACATAAATCCCGTCGCTGTGATGCCGGTCGATGAAAGTGTTGTCAAACCACCATTGTAGAGCCATTGAAGGGGTCCAGAGACCCTTTCTTTATATTTGCATCAAATCTTAATTCTTGTTCTAGTGATTTAGCTATAGTATACTGCAACTTCCCATCTGCTTCTTAGTAACCTTAATTTGAGTTCCATAATCTATTTTATTTGTCTCTGACAGTGAGATTAAGTTCGGCAATTGGCTTCTTAATTGCAAATATTCTAAGTATTCTTTATTTATAGCCTGTTTTGCACGTGACTGGAAAAAAACTGTCCAAGATTGTTTTGTCTCCTCCCACCAGGTAGCCAGGTTTTCATATAAACCTACAATGGAAAGTCTAGAAGACCATTCTTTTCTCCATGCCTGTTTGGTTAGATCATTTTCCAACACAGTGCTAATAAATCTCCATATGTTTTTCTTACATCTGAGATTGATCCCAACCAACTTGGACTGTTATCGACTTATGGTCTGAAAATTCCCATGTGTCTAAATGTTGGCTTAGCACTTGGAGTGTAATGGATAGAAGAATAAAATCGATTCTGGTAGAAATGGGCCCTCTGAAACATGTGTGACCATACTGATAGGTATTTTAGTCTACATGCATCAATTAAATTGGCAGTACTGACTATCTGACATAGAGTTAAAGAACTGCAAAACAGTTTATCTGTTTTGAGGCCTCTATCTGTTAAAGCCAACCCACAGTTAAAGTCCCCCGCCCAAATAACTAAGTGTGAGGTGTGTAGATAAGGCTGAATTTCCTTAAACAGAGAGGTTCTTAGAGCTTTAGTTTGTGTGGCATAAACAGAAATTAACCTGAACCATTCTCCACAAAAATTTATATCTAAAAGCAATGCCCTACCTGGTTGAATGTCCACTAATCTAGACACTTTGAGCTCAGGGTTGGTAAATAAAATCCCAATACCATCACATATGTCATCACTGATGGACCAAAAGGAAGCACCTTTAGTCCATATTTTTTCATAGCTTGCTGCAATTCAAATTGGGTCTTAATCCTAACATCTTGAATGCAGTAGATCTCACTACGCCCCTCCTATAACATACCTAGGGTAGTAAGAATTTTCCTATGGCTTTTAATGCTATTAACTTTAATGGCAGTTACAGAGAGGGAGCTCATTGGTGATTATTATATGGGTGGGGGACTACATATAACCTAAGTCAGGGGGTTTTAGAGACCCTCCTTTGTCTAGTTCTGTGGGATATTGGGTCTTCCCCTTTTCCATCTTCAGGGTCAGATGTAATGTTTGTGGTTGCAGAGGCAATAGATGAGGAATCAGACTCCTCTCCCTCTGAATCTTCTTTTTGTTTATCTGACACTAGAACAGCAAATTTGTTCCCTGCCTTCCATGACTTCTGTTTTTTTCCCCCTTTTTCCCCTGTCTGTGGCTTGGAAGCCAGAGATTTACCTTGTCTGTTTCTTTTCTTAGAAACTACTTTTTATAGGCCTGAGACTGATTCGGGGTTGGGGAGGCATCTCATTCATACTATTGTCCTCTAGGGCTGTAGCCATGGAAGCAGTACTAAGACTGAAACATAGAAACATAGAATTTGATGGCAGATAAGGACCGCTTGGCCCACCCAGTCTGCCCATTTCCCTACCTACTGGATAAGCTGCAGATCCTAGTTAACCAGCAGCCTACTTCTTCTTACCCCCACCCCCCAGAATTGCCTTATGACTGTCCCATGCATGCTTGAATTCCACCACTGATTTTGACTCCACAACCTACTCCGAAGGCCGTTCCATGCATCCACAACCTCTCTGTGAAAAATACTTCCAGAATTACCTCTGAGCCACCCCCATCTTCAAATTGTGCCCTCTTGTTCTTGCACACTCTTTTTTGAAAGATGCTACCCTCTTGGACTTTTTGATTCCCTGAGGTACTTGAAAGTTTCTATCATGTCCCCCTCTCCCTCCTTTCCTCGGAGGCTATATATATAAGCTCCTTAAGTCTCTCTTCATATGTCTCCGGTGCAGACCCTGCACCATTTTAGTTGCCCTCCTCTGGACAGCTTCCATCCTGTCTATGTCTTTGGAGATTGGGTCTCCAGAACTGCACACAGTACTCCAGATGGGGTCTCACCAGCTGTCTGTACAGAGGATAATAACTTCCTGTTTTCTACTGGTGATGCCTCTCCCTATACATCCCAGTATCCCCAGCCCTCCTTGCTGCCCTCTCACATTGCTTGCCCACCTTTAGGTCATCTGATATGACTACCCCAGGTCCCTTTCCATTTTTTTGTTGTTAGTATCTCACCCCCATTGTGTACTCTTCCCTGGGTTTTGTTTCCCAGGTGCATTACCTTGCACTTCTTAGCATTGAATCTAAGCTGCCATACATTTGACCATTCATCTAACCTTGCCAAGTCCCTTCTCATCCTTTCCACCCCACCCTGTGCATCAACTCTGTTGCAGATCTTAGTGTCATCTGCAAAGAGACATACTTTTCCTTCCAGTCCTTCCACAATGTTGCTTATAAAGACATTGAAGAGGACCGTCCTAATACTGAACCCTCGTGTGTACCCCACTAGTAACCCTCCTTTCTTCTGGTGGACTCCATTTACTATTACTCTCTGTGTCCTATTCTCCAGCCAATTCTTTACCCAGGCTGTCATCTTGGGACCCACTCCCAGGCTGGCTAACTTGTATATTAATCTTTGTGTGGGACTGTGTCAAATGCCTTGCTAAAGTCTAGGTAGGCCATGTCCACAGCCCTCCCTGATCTACTACTTTGGTCACCCAGTCAAAGAAATCTATCAGATTTGTCTGGCATGACCTTCCGCTGTGAATCCATGCTGCCTAGGGTCCTGTGCCCCTCTGGCCTCTAGATACTCGACAATTCTTTCCTTCAGAAGTGATTCCATCATTTTCCCTATCACTGAGGTTAAACTAACAGGTCTGTAGTTTCCTGCTTCTGCCTTGCTCCCACTTTTGTGAAGAGGAATCACATCTGCCCTCCTCCAGTCCTCGGGTACCACCCCATCCTCCCATGATTTGTTAAAAAGGGTAGTCAGTGGTGTCACTAGTTCTACCCTTAGCTCTTTTGGAATTCTGGGATGAATCCCATCAGGCCCCATTGCTTTGTCCACCTTCAGTTTTAAGAGTTCTTCAGAACCCTTTCTTCTGTAAATGGCTGGTATCAACTTCTGTATCCAGAGTGTTACTACTGTTTGTTTTATGTACCTCCTCTTCATTTATAAATACTGAGCAAAATATTTGTTTAGTATCTCTGCCTTTCACAGTCTCCTCTGCCCACCCTCCTCCCTTTATTAAGCCTCACTATCCCTCCCTTGGTCTTCTTTGCTCCCTGATGTACCTATAAAGGTTTTATCCTCCTTCTTAACTGAGTTGGCTATCTTTTCCTCGGTTTGGGCCTTTGCTGTTCTGACTGCCTTCCAGCCTCCTTTTGCTTTAACTGATACAGTTCTCTGTCCTGCTCCTTCTGCGATTCCTTGTACTTCCTGAATGCTTTTTCTTGAACCTTCACTGCCACTTCCTTTGAGAACCATAGTGGTTTCTTACATCGTCTTGTTTTATTTGCTTCACACAAAGGCTCGTTACCTCTGTGATGGCAGTTTTATTATTCCCTTTGTTCTTCCACCCTCCTTCCTGCCCATTTGCTAGTGCATTCCTTAGGCACTCACCCATTTTGAAAGTCAGCCTCCTAAAGTCCAATACTTTTGTCTTTGTATGGTTTGACTCTATTGCTGTGTTTATTGTGAACCATACTGTTCGATGGTCGCTAGTTCCCAGATGGCTACCCACTTCTACATCTGTGATCCTTCTCCATCTCCATTTGAGAGAATCAAGTATAATATTGCTCCTCTCAGTGGGCTCCAGTACTAGTTGTCTGAGGCATGCCCCTGTAGGGCATCTAGAATAACTGCACTCTTCGAGTGGCAGCTGCAACTGCACTCCAGTTAACATCTGGCATATTCAGATCACCCATCAGCAATATCTCCCTTTTTCTGCCATTCTAAGTATACTTTCTATCATTTCCCTGTCCATTTCCTCCCCTGAGAGGGGTCTGTATCTAACCCTGTGCGTATTGTGGTGCCATTGCCTGTCTCCAAATTTACCCACAGTACTTCTTCTCCTCCTGTTTACCCTTTTGTTCTGTTGCTTTTATTCCTTCCCTTATGTAAAGAACTACTCCTCCTCCTCTTTACCCTCCCTGTCCTTCCTGTAGACAGTGTATCCTGGTATGTTTATGTCCCAGTCATGGTTTTGTGTGTACCATGTTTCTGTGACTGCCACGATATCCAGATGTTCCTCCTCCATCAAGGCCACTAATTCAGGAAGCTTGTTACCCAGACTACGGGCATTGGTACTCATTGCTCTCCATTTTTTGATGGCTTTACCTTCTGTTGCAGCATCCCCCACTGACCGTTCTACCTCGGTCTTTTTCTCATTTAGTACCCTGTTTTGTAGGGAGAGGCTGGGATTTTCCTGCTGCTTGTCAGTGCCTCCCCCTTTGACTAGTTTAAAAGCTTGCAAATGAAGCATTTAAACCGATTGCTCAAAAGACTTGTTCCCTTCCTGGACAGATGCAGACCATCCTGCCAGTATAGGCTGGTGTCCTCCAGGTGGAACCCAGTCCCCAATGAAGCCAAACCCCTGTGCTCTGCACCATTTTTCAACCATTCATTAAACTGCATGGTGCCAATTACCCTCGCCTCCCCATGCCTTTGACAGGCAGCACCTCTGAGAAGGATACTGTGTGTGCTACTTGTCTTGGGTCCCTCCCCACTCTGCAATGTCCTCCTGCACTGCTCTAATCTCATGATGAGCCAAGTCATTTGTCTCTAGGTGGACAATTACGTCCAGCTCAGAATCCCTTGCAGCTGTTCTCGTGATCCCGAGGATGCACTTCCTGTCCCTCCAAGCCATGGCACCAGGCAGGCACCTTACTTCAGTTTTCCCAGCTCCCCCCAGCTCTATACCCCTAATAATTGAGTCCCCCACCAGGAGCTGCTTCCTTTCCCTGTGGTGTCCTCTGGGGTCAGAAGTACCTTCTGAGTTCAGGGACTCAACCATCTGAACCGGGGGGGGGGGGAGACTGCAGCCTCTGCAAGATTCTCAGGCCCTGCAGGGTTCTGGGAGGATTCCTTTCTTACAGGGGTAGTGTTTACACACTGTGCAGCTACCTTTTGGGCTTGAAATTGCTGGGTCTTATTGATCAGGCCTTCATGAGAAGGGCAGTCATCTCGATCATGGGAAGACCAGGGGCATGTGCCATAACCATGTCCGGTTCTTTCACAAATGTTACATTTAAAAAGATTTAGGCAATTTGCGGACATGGCCATAATCGAGGCAATGACTGCATCTTGGAGTGTCACAGGCAGAACTCAGATGGGAACAAGACCCACATTTAAAGCAGAATTTGGGCTGCCCAATAAAGAACAAAACGCCCCTGTCTTTCCCTAGAAAAAAACTGCTGGGTAAATGCACAGGCCCATTGTTGGTGGAGAACAACTTAACCATAATTTTCCAACCCCCATTCCAGATTTGTTCACTATCAAGAAAGGGGGGAGGGTCTGTCACATCTCTGGCTAAAGCAAAATAAAATGTCTTCAACATTTAAACCCTCATTGCGAAACATAATGGTGATGTTTTTACTGCAGGCTTGGTAAGGGGTATGGCCATAAAAGGGATCCAAACCAGGGTATTTTTTGCCTGTTGATACTGTGCCCAGAATCTATCTAAACTAGAAACCATCTTGAAACTAAGATCATAGTTAGAGTTACCCAAATGTATCAGTGCAAAAATTTCAGATGAAAAAATGTCATGGATCCTTTAAGCAGAAGCTTTGCAATATACAACCTATCTGGGGGAGTCTTCAGCCCTCCTTTGTAGATTAAACAAATGTTTCTATGGGGGGCTGGCTCCCCTTTGTTCTGTAAGAGATCTGCAAGACAAAACATAAGGTCAAGCCAAGACCTTCTAGTTTGGGTCTTACAAATCAGAATTTGAAGGTCCCACTCTGTTTCCGTTATTGTCAGAAGAAACAGGAGCAGTCAATTGTTCAGTAAGTTCAGAGGAATTTTGTTGCATGCATGCATTGGGGCCCATTGTATGATTAACATTTGAATCAGGGTGGGTAAAAGAGGAGAAGGAGTAGCTCTCTATATAAGGGAAGGGATTAAAGCAACAGAACTAAAGAGTAAACAGGAAGTTGATGAGTCACTATGGGTCACCCTGGAGACAGGAAATGGCACCACAATCCACATGTGGGTTGTGTACAGACCCCCATCTCAGGGAGAGGAAATGGACAAGGAAATGATAGAAGGCATCCTTAAAATGGCAGCAAAAGGGGAGATACTGTTGATGGGGGACCTGAATATGCCAGGTGTTAATGGGAGTACCTTTGCTGCAGGCACATCTAAGAGCAGGGTCATTCTTGATGCCCTACAGGGGGCATGCCTCAGACAGCTAGTGTTGGAACCCACTCGGGAGGGAGCAAACCTAGACCTGGTACTCTCAAATGGGGAAGGAGGAAGGATCTCAGATTTAGAAGTGGTAGCCATCTGGAAACAAGTGACTACCAACAGTGTGGTTCACAATAAACACAGCCATAGTCAAGCCATACAAAAACAAGAGTATTGGACTTTAGGAGGGCTGACTTTGGGAAAATGAGAGAGTGCCTCAGAAAAGTACTAGCAAACGGGCAAGAAGGAGGAGGAGTGGAGGAACAATGGGGAATAATCAAAACAGCCATCACAGAGGCAACAAGCCTTTGTGTGAAGTAAATCAGCAAAACAAAACGTAGGAAAAAACCACTATGGTTCTCAAGAGGTGGAAGGGAAGGTTAAGGAGAAAAGGATAGCATTCAGGAAATATAAGGAAACACAGAAGAGCAGGACAGAGAACTTTATCAGCTAATGCAGAAGGAGGCAGGGAAGGCAGTCAGAATAGCAAAGGCACAAACTGAGGAAAAGATAGCCAACTCTGTTAAGAAGCGGATAAAACCTTTTATAGGTACATTATTTATTTTTTTTTTATACATTATGTTTATTATTTCAAGTAAACATTGAAGTACAGTTTACAAGCATAAATATAATAGATGTAAACATATTAAAGACACATTGAGGTCACCACTCCTTTTGATTACATGAAAAAACACCATCTACTGCTTAAAGATACATCATGAGGGGGTGTTACTATTTTAATTCAACACCAAACATAACTATGTGAAAAAGCTGCATGATGAGCCCATGAGCAGCATGGAAATGTTCTACAAAGATCAAAATATTTAACTCAATATATTCTCTTTCCTCATATGAGGAAAAGGAGAAAGGCTCCATGCATTAATCAGCAATATGTGCACTAACTGTGCAATCTCCCTTTAGGATAGTGCAAAATTACAAAATACTGCCACTGTTTTGGTGGTATAAAACTAGACAACTTCATACAGAAACATTTATGGCTAGGTGCTATTTAGCCAGCAATATAATAGACAAAAATACGTAGCCCTGCATTTATAAGGATGTTCACTCGAGTCGGCGATGTAAACTTAACACCCCTGGGTAACTGCAAAAACAAAGAAGTCATTTAGAGTCTTTTAGAGTCCCCTGTGGATGTTCCAACCCAGACCAATAAAAGAAAGTAACATAAAGTACCTACAGTTTTGCCAACAGAAAGGGTAATTCCATCCACTCATATGAACTAAATAACAGATTTAATCCTTATGTCTTCATGACTCGCTGTCTTCCTTGGAGGATGCATCTTCCCTGGGTTTGTTTCTTCGCCTCCTTGGAACCTTTTTTTGGGCCCAATGCATGGCATCTTTCGAATCAGAAAAAACAAAGATCTTGCCTTGATAGGCAACTCTAAGACGGGCTGGGAATATAATTCCGTGTGGTATTCCGGCTTTCCTCATTATAGCTCTGGTCCCATCGAATTGCTTTCTCCGCTGCCGTGTAGCGTATATCCGGATATAGGTGCACAATTTGACCATCGCAAAGTAGAGTTTTTCGTTGTTTGGCCAAAGCCAAGAGGTAGTCTCTTGTGCCCACACCATCAGTGACTGCCACAACCGTACATGGTGCCTCCGGATTCACTGGCTTGCCCCGCGTTCTGATTCTGTAGGCCTTTTGAATTCGTTGAGTGCGCTCAGCCACCTCCTCACTAAATTGCTGCTGTAGCCACTCCTGTATGAATAACAGCAAGTGGTCCCCCTCACAGCCCTCCGGAAGACCCAGTATTCAGATATTCATTGCCCTTGTTTGGTTTTCAAGAGTTTCCAGCCTGTTGCGTAAGTGTCCGTTTTCCTTGATGGCTGCAGTCACTGCCCTCATAGCCACATCAGCCTGCTTTGTAGTCTCTGCAGCTGCTGTAGAGACAGTGTCCAGCCCAATTTACACTGTAGTCACCCGAGTGGCTAAGTTATCAATTTTGTTGGAGAGGCCTGTCACCGAGGATATCAATCTATTTATTTTCAGCCCCAGGAATTGAAGCGTTTCTTCTTCTGGATAATCAACAGGGGAGGTCTGGTTCTGTAGGCCAGATCTCGAGGCTGATGCACTACTCGAAGTTTTCACCTTAGCACCCTCAGTTTGCTGCTTATCTCATTGTGGATTTCCCATTTTGGCAAGGAAAGATTCCCCCATGAGTACGTCTAGCCCGAAATCACAGGTGCCCCAAATTAGTCTTTTATTTTGTGATTCAAACTCCACTAAGATGCTGAGCACTATCCACTGGCTGCCATCTTGTTCGGGCTCCACAGCGCCCCCCCTTTTATAGGTACATTAGGGAGCGAAGAAAGACCAAGGGAAGGATACAGAGACTTAATAAAGGGGAGGGAATGTGGGCAGAGGGTGACAGTGAAAAAGCAGGGATACTGAATGAATATTTCTGCTCAGTTTTCACAACAGAAGAGGAGGGGGAGGTACCTAAACCAAACAAGAGAAACACTGTCAATAGGGGGGTCGATACCAGTCCATTCACAGAAGAAAGGGTTTTGAAAGAACTCTTGAAACTGAGGGTGGACAAAGCAATGGGGCCTGATGGGATTCACCCAAGAATTCTAAAAGAACTAAGGGTAGAACTAGTCAATGCCACTGACTACTCTCTTTAACAAATCATGGGAGGATGGGGTGGCACCTGAGGACTGGAGGAGGGCAGATGTGATTCCACTTCACAAAAGTGGGAGCAGGGCAGAGGCAGGAAACTACAGACCAGTTAGTTTGACCTCAGTGGTAGGGAAAATGATGGAATCACTTCTGACGGAAAGAATTGTTGAGTACCTAGAGGCCAGTGGGGCACAGGACCCAAGGCAGAAACACAGAAGCATATACTTTGATGGCAGATAAGGACCGCTTGGCCCACCTAGTCTGCCCATTTCCCTACCTAGAGGATAAGCTGCAGATCCTATTTAACCAACAGCCTATTTCTTCCTACCACCCACAAAAATTACCTTATGTCTGTCCCATGCATTCTTGAATTCTCCCACAGTTTCAGACCCCACAACCTCCTCAGGAAGGCTGTTCCATGTGTCCACCACCCCCTCTGTGAAAAAATACTTCCTCACATTGCCCCGAGCCGTTCCCCCCTCTATCTTCAGATTGTGTCCCCTTGTTCTTGCACATCTCTTTTTCTGAAAGATGCTACCCTCTTGGACTTTGTTGATTCCACTGAGGTACTTAAACGTTTCTATTGTGTCCCCCCCTCTCCCTCCTTTCCTCAAGGGTATACATATTAAGCTCCTTTAGTCTCTCCTTGTATGGCTTCTCTTGCAGACCCTGGACCATTTTAGTTGCCCTCCTCTGAACTGCCTCCATCCTGTCTATGTCTTTGCGGAGACGGGGTTTCCAGAACTGGACGCAGTACTCTAGATGGGGTCTCACCAACTGTCTGTACAGGAGGATAACAACTTCCTGTTTTCTGCTGGTGATGCCTCTCCCTATACATCCCAGTATCACCCCAGCCCTCCCTACCGCCTTCTCACATTGCTTGCCAACCTTAAGGTCATCTGATATGATTACCCCCAGGTCCCTTTCCATTTTTGTTGTTGTTACTACTTCCCCCTCCATTGTGTAATCGTCCCCTGGGTTTTTGTTTCCCAGGTGCATTATTTGCACTTCTGTAGATTCAAACAATTCTTCGGGAAACTCCTCAACATCCATATTATTTGCGCTGGCCTCTAGCATATCAGGGACAGGGGAGGAGGCTTGCTCTCCTGCTACTATAGCATTCAGCTCTCCTCCTGGCTCCACCAAAGTGGTCATCTTGGAAAGACGGCCAAGAGTTCCCCCTACTGTCAGAGTAGGTGAATTTCCCAATTTTCCCAGCGTTCTGGCTAAATTTTGTCCATTCACTAAAAATAACACCAACAGCTTAGACTGGTTCTGTTTTGGTTGGTTTGCATCTGTATCCCCCCACCCGGGACAATGCTGAAAATAGGCACTATTATTTGAACCTCCTTTCCCGGTCAACAAAAACTAAAATATAAATCAATCCATCAACCAATCAATTCATCAATCAATCGATAAAACTCTTAGCACTTATTTATATTTCTCCTTTCTTTCTAACTTCTATTGTACGGCCCCTGCTAGACACTTTTTTTCTCTCATCTGGTGCCAGTGTTAGCTCTATGCTGGAATAATACTGTCTCAGTCTTAACTTTCTATATTTATTTTCTTTTTTTTTTTAAACTTTCAATCTTTTTTATTTTACATAGAATACAAAAACTAAAAAATAAGAGTTCCATAAGAACATTTAAAAAGAATAAGTAAAAATAAAAAGAGTACATGCAATAGTACATATTTCTTGATTTCATTCAGTAACATTGTGAGTTGGGTCCTGAGTTAATAAAGCTGGAAATTCAGGGAACAAAGTCCAAACGTTGGGGTGTAATATACATCACCCATCTTCTCCATCTATTCTCAAACCTAGCTTGTGATTTATTAAGAATAGCTGTTATTTTCTCCATTTTATACAGCTGAATCATTATTAGGGACCATTGGTCCATCGTTGGAGGCAGTGAGGAGAGCCAATTTTTGATTATGGCTTTCTTAGCTGCAAGGGTAGCCAAATTCAAAAATTCCCTTGTTGGGATATCTTTGCATGTCTCCAAAGAGAAAAAAGAGGGGGTCCACTATTATATCTGGGGAGATTATTCGTTGCAAGGTCTCCTGAAATTTAACGAAAAAAGTATGCAGGACCCTACATGCCCAAAATATATGGCTCAGCATAGCTGGAGTGTGTCCACACTGCCTCCAACAAGCCCCCATAATGAGGTTATACTTCTGGCTTATAGCTGGGGCTCGAAAGTATCTTACAGACAGTTTCCACGCAAACTCCTTCCAGTGCCCTGAATTAATGTCTTTCCCCATTACCTGTAAATGTTTTTCCCATTGTATGGGGGAGATCTCGATCCCTAAGTCTTTCTGCCAGGTTAATCTGATCTTTGCTGTTGAATCAGCTTCTAAAGAGCCCAGGGCCCCATAAAGAATAGAGATTGGGTGGGAAGGGATTGGGTATTTATCTATGACTTTAATGAAAATCTGCAGGAGATCAGTAAGAGGGGAATCCCCCCATTTTACCACTCCGAGTTTTCAAAGATAGTCCCTTGCCTGAAAATATCTAAACCTGTCTGAGTAAGAAATACCATACTTCAGGTTTAATTCTGTTAAAGGTAGAATCATTCCCTGAGGCATAAAATGATATACCAAGTGGAGGTCCTTCTTCTGCCAGTGTCAGAACCCCACATCTAGTTTAGCAGGGATGAAGGAGCTCGTATATGGCAAGGAATATAATGCGGGTCTTCAGTCAGAAATCCCTCTAAGCCCCAGCACCCCCTGCCAGTATTTTAAAGTTGAGTGGGTGTATGGATTATCCACCCTGCTAGATTTTATATCTGGGGGAAAGGATAACAAAATTTGGTATATATTTTTGAGTTCCTCCTCCCGGCTCTCTATTGACTTCCACCTAGCCACATAGTTTTCATCCAGCCAATAAAGAGGTATTCTGATCTGAGCAGCTACGTAGTACAATCTAAAATTCGGTAATGACAACCCTCCCTGTCTCCTGGGTAACTGCAGTATGGATGGCCTTATCCTTGGTCTCTGGTATGCCCAGATAAATGGACTTAGTTTTCTTTGCAGGGTTCTGTAAAAAGTCTCTGGCAATAGGATGGGGAGAGTTTGGGCCAGATATAAAAAGCGAGGCAGCACTACCATTCTGATAATTTCAGTTCTATGGTGCAGAGATAAGGCCAGCATTCTCCACCTCTCTAAGTCAGCAGACAGTGCGTCCAGGAAGGGGGCATAGTTTAAGAAGAAGAGGTCTGTATGTGACCTTCCTATCTGCACACCTAAATATTTGATGCACCTCAAGTCCCAGCGGAAGGGAAATTTAGTTTTCAACTGCATAGAAGGAGCATAGTTTAAAGCCATTACCTCTGTCTTAGAGGGATTAATTTTATACCCAGCTAAATTTCCAAATCTGGTCAGTAACTCCCAAAAACAAGGGAGAGAATTCTCAGGATCTGCCATGTATATCAATAAATCATCAGCATATAGTGCAAGTTTATGAGTTTCTGTATCCTCCTCTACTCCCTTCAGGCCCTTTTCTTTTCTCAATGCCTGAGCTAAGGGCTCCAAGTATATAGCGAATAGGAGAGGCGATAAGGGGCATCCCTGCCGAGTACCATGAGACAGTAAGATAGGGGGGAGAAGGAGCCATTTACTCTGATGTAAGCTCTGGGGTCAGAGTACACTAGCTTTATTGATGTTATAACCTGTTGGGGTATACCTATTTTCCCCATTACTGCCCACAGAAAGGCCCATTCGACCCTGTCAAATGCCTTCTCCGCGTCCAACGAGAGGAGCAGAAAAGACGTTCGTTTCCTCCCCACTCTATGTATCAGATGCAGGGTTCTTTTAATGTTGTCCTGCGTTTGATGTCCGGGAACAAAGCCTGTTTGATCAAGATGTATTAGTTGGGGTAGGAATATTTTGAATCTATCTGCAAGAATGGATGCAAATATCTTATAATCTGTATTAAACACCGAAATTGGTCTGTATGAGGAGCAGGAAACGGTGTCTTTACCTGGTTTTGGGATACTGGCTATGTAGGCATAACGACATGAGTCTGGAATTGCCTTTCCTTGCTGAATCCCCTTACATGTCTCCAGAAGAGTCGGGGCTAATTCTTGTCTAAATGCTTTATAAAAATCACTTGAGTAACCATCGGGGCCTGGGCTTTTACCTGTTTTTAAGGCCCTGAATGCATGGTTCACTTCCTCAGTGGAGATTGGTTTTAATAAGGCCTGCTTTTGCTCTTCTGTTAATATTGGAAGGTTGAGACCTTGCAAAAAGGCCTCAGTTCCCTGGGAGTGCACTGTCTTCTCAGATTGGTAGAGAGAACTGTAAAAGGTTTGAAACGCTTGCTCTATCTGTTTGGGAAGTGAAACCATATTATTTGTAACTGGGTCTCTAATTTGGGTTATATTGGAACGAGTCTTATGTTGCCTGAGTCTATGTGCGAGTAGATGAGTGGCTCTAGGGCCCTCTTCATAATATCTTTGTCTTACAAGTTGTAGGGCTTGTTCCGTGCGGATGTCTAGAATCCCCTGAATTTGCTCTCTGGTGGCATGCAGCAAGGGAAGAATCTCCACATCTCCCGCAGCATGTTGGGCCTGAAGTGCACAAAACTGATGCTGGAACTTATCTAAGCGCATCTGCTGCTGCCTTTTATGGTGAGACGCAAACTTTATTATGTCCCCCCTTAAAACAGCTTTCAGAGTATCCCACAGGGTACTCACCGAGATCCCCTGACTGCTGTTTTCAGAAAGAATCTGCTTGATTCTCCTCTGAATCATATCCCTGAAATCCTTCCTGTTTAAAAGGAAATTATTAAATTTCCACAAAGTATTGGTTCTCTTTTGTTCCCAACACATTTTCAGGGTGATGCAGGAATGATCAGAAAGCACCGATGGGGATTGTATGCAGTCTTGTATTTTATACAGATGCTCCCTGGGGACAGGTATGTAGTCTATACGAGTGCATATCCCATGGGGGGATGAAAAATGCGTATATTCCCTTTTATTAGGGTGTAGGTGTCTCCACACGTCCACCCATTGGGCCTCTGAGAGGAAAACCTGAGTTGCCCTTTGAGCTGGATTCTTTTTGAATATTCTCATGTTTGTGGTATCTAACGGGGACATAGTCTGATTATGATCCCCTCCCAACACTAGCATTCCTCTATGTACCTCCATGACCCTTCGGAGCAGTGATTTTCTTATTTCACCCCCTGAGCCGGGGGGGACATAAAGGGAGGCAAGAGTGATGTCTTGGCCCTCCAACTGTCCCACAGCAACAGCCAGCCTGCCCTCCGGGTCTGCGTATGAGTTTGTTAAATGGAATGAAACATTTTTGGGTACAAGGACTGCAGCCCGTCTCCTCTTACCTTTCCCAAAAGCAGACGCTACAATAGTGGAGAACCCGAATTTAGAAAGCTTTTGGTGTTCTCTCTTATTCAAATGAGTTTCCTGTAATAATAGAAAAGCTGGTCTCAATTTTTTAAGGGAACTGATTACTTTGTATCTTTTTATAGGATTGTTAAGCCCATTAACATTATGGGAACATATTAAAATCGTGGGTGGGTTAACCATGGGTTAAGGGATTATTAATTAGAGCTGCCTGCAGAAAAATAGCGCGGACACCACCTAATGCGGTTATAAGTTCCCCTGATGCCAGTGGAATAAGGAGATCATCCCATTCCTCTCTCTTCCCAGACCCTCTACTCACAGCTACCCATACTTTCCTTACTAAACTATTACAAAGAAAATTAACCTTTAGAGTACGTTCAACAAACATGTCTGGAAAAGGAACATTCAAACTTGTAACAGTTATCTAGCTAAGCAACTTATTTATAGTTGTACTTCCAAAAAAGAGGGTGATAATCTCAACCCTCCAGAACAGGGAACTAAAGTCCCCCAAGGAGGAAAAATGGCCAAAAAATCTTAGCCAGGCCTCCCGGCCCTCCAGCCATCGGGGCCGAGTGCGAGGTGCGCCACCCGGATAAGAATAGACCGCCCGCCAGCCCAGCAAAGCCCGAAACATTTTTTAATATCTAATCAGGTGCTGAGGGAGGGGGAAAAAAAAGGGGGGAGGGGGAAGGGGAAAGAGGGGGCGATAGGAATAAGGGGGGAAAGCAGTGTTGAAACAGGATTTGAGTGGACCATGTTAACATTGAGAAAATATAGAGAGCAGCCCAGATAGTGTCTCTGTCCAACAGCAGTATGAGACCCCTATGTATCTAGGGGCTTCTGTATCTAAAACATGTGAGGGAGAGTATAGTAAGCAGTTTCTCCATCTTAGAGCACCACAAAAATCATTCAGGAGAAAGGCCCATCAGCCCTAAGAGTCTCCGTGGCCTCAGAATAACGAAGGCACAAACAATGTAAATCTCAGCTTAATCCACAGTCTCGTTCAAGTGTTCTGGTCTTCGGCTATCATTTTTTTGGAGGGTTATGTACCCTCCGAAGACACTCTTTAATCTCCAGTAAAGAGCTGTGAGTGTCCCATTGCCTATTGGAACCTCCTCGTTTTCGTGCATTCCTCTGCCAGCTCGACCGTGGGGGACGCTTTTCCTGTAACCCCGGACCCGACGTCTGGAAACTCCAACCCTTACTCTTTAGTTCTGGATATATTTCTTCAGGGGATGCATAATTTTTGCTACCAGTGTCCCAAAATACTCGTAAGTTCGCAGGGTAAGGTGTCTGGAAGCGTACCCCGTGCTCTGTCAGGGTTCTCAGTATGGGTGCATAAGCTGCTCTCTTCTTCATTATCTCCGTAGGATAATCGTTGTCAAACAGAAGTTTAGCCATGTTGTAAGTAACAGTTTTCTTGGTCCAAGCAGCCTTCAGAATCATTTCTTTATCTCTGTAGCTCGAGAACTTTAAGACAACGGATCTAGGTCTGGCAGTTTTGCTTGTAGGCTTTTGTGTCAGAGCTCTATGGGCTCTCTCAATTCGAAATTGAAACGTAGGTGGAAGGTCCAGTACATCCCTGAGCATATCCGATAGAAAATCTTCCATTTTTCCAGTTTCCGAGTCTTTGGGGAGACTGTATATACGGAGGTTGTCTCTTCGTGATCTAGCTTCCAGATCTAGTAGTTTCTCATGAAACATCTCCTGTTGATCTATCAAAAAGTCCACGGCATGGTGCAGGTTCTGGGTCTCCTCAGCCATCTCTCCGGCTGTTGCCTCTGACCGGTCTAACCTCTCCTCCACTTCTGATAATCAAGTCTGCAGCAAAGTAAATTCTTTTTTATTTTCCACCTGAAACGCTCTAATTTCTGACAAGAGCATCTCAAAGCGTGAGTGGGATAGCGTCTCTCCTTCTCTGTCTGTATCTGGGTCTCCCGTTACGCTACTTGCAGGTGAGACACTGCGGCTATGATTAGGCCTTCTTTGTGATCCGTTTACATCTGATCACCCTTTATGTCTCCCTGAGCGTGATTTAGTTGAATCTTTACCTCCAAACATTTTCTGGCTTATGTGACACTGTTTTATTGCCCTTCAGAGCTGTTTTGGGGGGTTTATTCTTTGGACCCTGTTGGAGCTCTTCTCTCAAGCGGCCATTCCGGGGGTGACATCACCGGAAGTCCCCCTATATTTATTTTCAAGTAGAAGGGATTAACTTTCTAAATGTGGAGAGAGAGGTAGATCTCTGTTTAGGACTCTTTCTTCTGTCGATGTAAGGGTTCTATTAGATACATTATAGATAACTACAGTATTTGGTCTTCTGATTTTTCACTGCTACCCGGTTTCTTATTGTTGGTTCTTTCTTTTTCTTTTGCCTGTTTCTCATTTTCTGTTTCTCTTCCTTGGGCCCATCAGAGTCCCGTGCCACCTGTTCTCTGGTAAACCCAGGTCTGCTGTCACTTCCTCTCTTTTTCTTCTTGCCTGTGCCTTGAAAAAGGGACTTGTGGGTCTCAGTGGGTCTACCCGTTCATCAAACTCAAATAAATAAATGAATAAATATACCTCTGTTTCTCCACCTGTTGTGCTTTGAGAATCTCCCTCTGCAGTTGCTGCTCCCCAATAAACTTCTGTCAGGATATTGTAGTTTCCAGTCTCTTTCTGTGCTGCTGTCTGAGGCATAGATAGAAGAATCTGAATCTGGATTATACGTAACTCTGTTTTTTGTTATGCTATTACATCTTTATTCCAGGAGTACACCTTCCTGTCCCTGTAGTCCACCAGATTCCTTTGAATGTTTTTTCAGTTTCTGGTTAATTTTGTCCCAGTCAAACTCCTCTAATCCTTTTATCATTTTAAAATGAACTCTTCATACTCCTTAATGCCAATCTTGCTTTCATATCGGTCAGTATGATTTTTAATTTCTTCTCCCAGATTTGTTGATTCAATTGTTAATATTGCTGTTAGGACTAGTATGAAGTCCAAAGAACTTATATCCCTCACACCATCCAATCTCTTTTTTAGTTCTACTTTGCTGAACATTAACTCTGGCTCTATTGGTATTCTTAGGACTCTGGGGATCCACTCCTATAGTACTTATTTGTCCAGTGTTAAAGTGCACCATTCTAGCCTAATCTCCCTTTGTCTTGCTCAGTATCCCCGTTAGGATCCCACAGTACTGTTGCCTATGTTTTTAGCGTTGCAGTGGTCAGAGCACTGCAGACCTCTTGCTATCAAAAAAGCAGGCAGTGCATTCCTTCCGACCAAACAACATGTTGGAGATGCACCACAGTCACCTCCATGTCCGTGGAGCACTCCACTCACACTGCACTATTTTTTTCTTTAAAAAAAAAAATTGGTGGCATCCTGATCGTGACACTGGGGGATTGGGCACCCACAGTCCTACTCTTATGTTTCTGGGGGTGGAGTGGTGGGTGCCGAGAGGGAGGGTCGGGTGGAGGAAGTATCTCTAATTTAAAAAAAACAAAACAGCGGTCACGGCAAAATAGGGCACAGTCCACCATGTCCAAGATGGCCACCACACTCTACTGTTAATGCGTGACTACCAGCACCTGTGCAGTAGAGTGCAGCTGCCATCTTGGACATGGTGGAGTGTGCCGTGTTCTGCCATGCATGCCATTTTTTTTTTAAATTTGTAGTTTTTGTGGAATTTCCCCATTTTCTCCCCGTTGTTCCCCGGACCCCGGCAAACATGGCAGTGTGTGCACATGGAGGTACACATACACTCCGGGTGCTGGCTCAGCCCCTTCCAGCCCACCCCTGGCAATTGCTGAGCTCCCCTGTAGCCAGAACTGCCATCAATCCTCCACCAGGTGGCAGCCAAGGGCCGGGGAAACCCTCTCATCCCTCCCTGGGCAAGGAGATCCACCTCATGGCAGCTCAATCCTGCTCCTTGCCCTCCCCCCTGCCAACCCAGGCTCGATCCTGAACCCTGGTTGCCGGCGTGGTGCGAGATGTGGCATCCAGCATCTCAACCCTCAGTGCCACCAGGCTGGCCATTTGTTTATTTTTTAAAAATTAGAGATATTCCCCCCACCTGACCCTCACTCTCAGCACCCATCACCCTGCCCCACCCTCAGAAACATAAGCGTGACACTGGGGGTGCCCAGTCCCCCAGTTTCACGATCGTGTTCTGCTGTGACCTTTGTTGCCCCTCCCCCCACTGACCCTCCCTCTCAGCACCTCCACCAGAAACACAACAGTGACATTGGGGGTGCCCAATCCCCCAGTGTTGCGATCAGGAATCCTCCATCATTATTTTTTTTTTTCATCTGTAAAAGAAAAAAGTCCATCGATGTCTTTTGTGGCCATTCCTGAGCCCCCATCTGACCCTTCCACTCAACACCTACCACCTCATGCCCTTACAAACCCATCTGGAGTCCAACGCTGTAATCCTTTCTGGACCGTAGACACATTTTCACTCTTCAAAGCCGGATCGCGAACTGATGAAACAGGTATGCAGTTCAATGTATTTCAATGGGGTTTTGAATTTAGTGACATAATGGGCATTTTTGCATATTTTTGGCCCAAATTTTCAACATGCCTGTTTTTGGACCCCGCCTCATGAACAATTGCACTGAGATTAGGCAAATCGGTCCCAAAAGGTAATTTCGCAGTCCCTGTGTGAAATCACCTTTCGGGCAGGAGTTGAAGATTCTCTCTGCCCTTGTTTATCAGGTGTGGTCATAAGAAGGTTATGTTGAGAATTTGGTGTAAAAATATTAAAAAACAATAAAGTCATGAGCCTATGTAAAATTTTGCGAACACAGGCTTGTAACTTTGGTAATTTTCAATATTTTTACCCCAAATTTACAACATAGCCATATCTTTACAGCACCTCACAAATGTGATAGCTGTCATTTTTCAAATCCTGACCAAAACGTTTTTTTACTTCTCAAAAGGTGATTTCACTTCACCTGTGCAAAATCACCTTTTGGGCAGGAGTTGAACATTTTCTCTGCCCTTGTTCATGAGGTGGGCTCATAAGAAGGTCATGTTGAAAATCTGGTGTGAAAATATTAAAAAAAACAATAAGGTTATGAGCCTACATTGAATTTTACAAATGCAGGCTAGTGTCTTTGGTAATTTTCAATATTTTACCCCAAATTTAAAACATAGCCATTTCTTTACAGCACTTCATGAATGTGACAGCTGTCATTTTTCAACTCCTGCCCAGAATGTGTTTTTGCATCCTGAAAGTTGATTTTTTTTTTGCAGTCGGTTTGTTAATTACTTTTATGAAGATACAGTCACAGCTAATGCATAATTAAATTCACTTAACTGTCATGATAAGGAACATTACCTTAGGATTTGAAAACAGTTCTCGTTTTGTTTCCCCGGGGTGTGTGTGTGTGTATTTTAAATTACAGCATGTCATGTGACTAGCTAGCGTGCCACAAACCTAATGACAAGATCCAATAATGCTACTCCATGAACAAACAGAATGACCATCAAGGGCCGTAAGAGCCCAGGTCCAGAACTGTTTTTATAATGGTGCGTTGTAGAGCAGCTAATGTCAACATACATATCAAAAAGAACAACTGTTTTAACCAATAGAAAAAAACAGGATGCTTGTTAAGAAGGGGGGTTGGAAAGACTTGTAAGACAGAACTGCAATTGCTTGCAAGACAGAGACTGAAGGAAAACTCAGATGCATCTTCTCTGTTTATTATGCCTTTGTAAATAGTTATACTGAACAAGTTTATTTTTTTAATTTTATTGTTATTCATAATAAAACTCTGGTGAATTTTACAACTGCTCCTGGTTTTTCTATGCTTCCTGACCTGTGCCTCGATGACAGATGGTGTCAGCCTAAGTGGGATTTACGCCGTGCATACCCTAAGCCAGGAGTTTTGTGCATGGGTACTGGACTTAGTACCAGGGAGGCATGCGGAAAGGTATGGATTCTGCAGCAGCAAGTCCAGGAGTGGTTACCAGGAGAATGGCAGCCAAACTAGCAGAGGCAGAAGTCCAAGCTAAGATTGTACAACCAGCACTCCCCAACATCCAGCTGAAGAACCTCGACCGTAGAGAGTAGTTGGTCCGGGAGGTTGGCAGGTGGTTAGGATGGGCAAATCAGGTGCCTCATCACTCAGTGCTCTCCAATGTATCACCTCCACAAACCATATAAAAACTACAAAAGGTGGTATCTGCCTCTATCTCCAAAATCAAACAAAGAGGTAGAGGACACTGCAGAGCAGGACATTGCTGCACAGGAGCAAGCACTACAAAACTCTCCCAAAACAGGCACCAAAACAAAAAAAAAGTGAAAAGGAAATCCAAAACACTTCTGATCATAGGAGACTCCATTATTCAGGGAGTTGATACCTACCTCCAGCTGGGGGTAATGGTCAGATGTTGCCCAGGTACATCAGCATGGAGAGACACTGACCACATTGCTAAAGTCATGCAGGAAGCAGGAGAAAATATTGATGTCCTGGTACACATAGGGACTAACAATCTTGCCAGACGGTCAGTTGTGGAGACCAAGGAACTCCTGACTAGGCTGGGAGACAAACTGTTATCCATTTCATCCGACATCTCCTTCTCTGAGATCCTGCTGGTCTGGGAGAGGGGGGCAGATGGATGGAAGGTCAGAGAAGGTGAGATAGGGCAGCTAAACATGTGGCTCAAGGGCTGGTGCTAGGAAAAAGGACACAAATTTGTAGGTAACTGGCAACAGTTGTGGGAGCGAAAGTTCTTTAAATTTGATGGACTGCATCTGACTAAGGAGGGAGCCAGTGCACTGAGTCAGAAGTTTGACATCTTTGTAGAATATTTAAGCCAATGGGGAGAGAGGTGCAGCACCTGATACATCGAACGGTAAGAACACCCCTCCCCCCTCAGCCAGTGATCAAACAGGAGTTCAGCATGTTTGTAGTTCATTTGCATCACCAAGTAAGGTAAAATGTTTGGCTCCTCATATGACGTGCAGGGGAAATGCCAGGCCTCACCCAACAACTAACACACCGAAATCTAGCCGATGGAAAATCATGTACACAAATGCCTGCAGTCTGGGAAACAAGATCCCAGACCTGCAGGCAACAATGACAGAGGCTAAACTGGACACAGTAGCCATTAGCGAGACATGGTTCACCAGTAACCACACTTGGGAGACTTTAGTACCTGGCTATGTACCGTTCAGAAGAGATCGAGGTGCAAAAGTGGGGGGGGGAGTAGCCCTTTATGTTAATGAAAATATCAAAGCTACAGAAATTCAGAATACACATAAGGAGCCACAAGAACTGTGGGCCACCCTGGAAATAGAAAATGGGACAGCTATACGAACTGGGGTTGTCTTCAGGCCTCCAGACCGGGGGGGGGGAGGACACAGACACATTACTGTCAGAAGATATATAAAACATGACAGCTAAAGGGGAGGTTCTGATAATGGGAGACTTCAACATGCCAGATACAGATTGGTCAATACCAGCAGGAACATGCACCAGAAGTAGACACATAATGGATTCCCTGCAGGGGGAGGGCCTCAAACAACTGGTACAACAACCCACAAGAGACAGGGCTATCCTAGATCTTTTTTTTCATCTTTGGTAACCGGGTAAGGCCCACTAGGCACAAGTGCCTGTTTTCAAGGGTGTTCTGGGAGCACTGGGTGGTTAAGTGACTTGCTCAGAGTGTCACACAGTATGCAAGTGGAGGTTGTGAGAATCAAACCCAGATTTGGTCTGCTGAATGTACTAAGCTCGTTCACAGTGCATTACTCTAATCTCTAGGCTATACTGCCAGCCATCTAGTACTGACTAATGGGGAAAGGATCACAGATCTCCAGGTAGAAGGTCACCTGGGGGCCAGTGACCATCATATGGTATGGTTCAATTTGATCACTAGAATGAAATCATCCCATTCCAAGGCAAAAATATGGGACTTCATGTGACAGGAAGCTCCTGCCACTCTTGAGGACTGACCTTTCCTTAAATCTGTTACAACAGTTCTATTTTCTTAGCCTAATCTATCCTTTACAATTTCTAGTCCATAAGGTTGGCCACTTATGGGCACCCCCTTCCCTTTCTTGACCATGCTATAGTGTCCTCTTTAGTTTTCCTTTTCCCTCTCAGGTCCTCATATAGGGAGGTTATTGTGGTATCCTCCAAACATATGTAAAAAAGGATGTGTTTATCATTGCTGGATTTAGTATGTAACAGCACTATGTCATAAAATACCTTGATCTATATAGCTTATGTTTATGAAACCTGTAAATGTTGAAAATACCATGGCACTAGGTGTTTTTGATAATGGTAAAAAGTACTAGGTGACTACTATAGAAATTAAGTTAGTCATGCTATTTAAAATGCATGTAAATTGCTGTAAATTGAACAAGTCTGAAATGTAATGGTGATTTGCATATATCCCATGATGCTTTGCATTGTGGAAGTATGTATGATGTTGTATTTCTTTGATACTTGATTTGTTGCCAATGCCCTTTGGGTAACCCATGTTTCTGTGTTTCTTTGTTTTTAGCTTGTTTTGTTTTTTTCTTTTTGAGCCTCCACTGCCCAAGCAAACAGGGCCTACATAGGGATGAAGGGTTTTCACTGAAAAGTGGTTAGATCACAGATTAATGTCAGTAGGTGCTGGTTAAGTGCAGAGAAAGGACATTCATAGTCTGTTGCTGCAAACTCATGTGCTGAAGAAGGAATATGCTATTGCTGAAGCTTATAAAAAAAAGTCCTGTATTCTGAATAAACATCACACAGGGACTGCGTGTTGAACCCGAAGTTTGGTGTCTGGTCCATCTGTTATCCCACAATCCCTCCACACTTCAGAGGAGCTGACTTTGATAAGATAGCCAACAGAGTTAAGCTAGCCCTGGCAAGAAGAAATATAGGTGAGTGGGTACAGGTAAAGTGGGCAAGAATTAAGGATGCAGTACTTGAAGCAACATCCCATTGAGTTAGGGAGAAAAACAAGAGCAAAAGAAGGAGGAAACCACTTTGGTTCTCACAAACAGTAGCAGAAAAGGTCAGAGCCAAAAGGCTGGCCTTCAGAAAATATAAGGGAACACAGCGGGACAAAGACAGGGAGGCATACCAAACTTCCCTAAGGGAAGCAGGGAAGGCAGTAAGGCAGGCAAAGAGCCAAACCGAGGAAACAGTAAAAGAAGGGGACAAGACTTTCTATAGATGCATTAGTGACAGGAGAAAGTCACGAGAGGGTATTGCTAAGATGAAAGGGGATAAGGGAGAGTGTGAGGAGGACCAAGGAAAAGCATCTATCCTAAATAGATACTTCTGCTCAGTATTTACTGAGGAGAAGGTAGGGCAGGGCCCACAGTTCAGCACCATGGACACAGGGGGGAGGGAGGTGTGCAAAAGTCCCTTCACAAAAGAATGGGTCCTACAAGAGCTCTCTAAGCTCAGGGAGGACAAGGCAATGGGACCGGATGGCATACATCCCACAGTACTAAAGGATCTAAGGGTGGAACTGGCAGAGCCATTATCAGAACTGTTTAGTGAGCCTCTGAGCAAGGAGAGATCTCAGAAGACTGGAGAAGGGCTCATGTGATCCTTGCTCCACAAGAGTGGTAGCAGAGAGGAGGCAGGGAACTACACTCCATTGAGCAAAGTTAATTTCAAAGGAGGTCCATTTTACAAAAAAAGAAAAGGAAAAAAAGACAAACTGTTATACACACAACATTATAAAAAGGAAGACAATGAATACATTATATAAAATCATTATTATACATACACATTATTAAAAAGAAAACACAGCATACAAATACAATCACTAAATAATATATAATAAAATCTCTATTAAACAGGCACACACATACATCTAGTTAGTGTTGCATCTGATTTAGTTTTAAACCACTGTTTGATACCACCCAGATAATTACCTGATTTTTTTGACGTAAAGAAATGGGTAATGAATTCCATACTACAAGCCCCTTGTCCCAAATGGCAGACCTGCCAATGTTAGAATTAGATCTAGGAATGTCAAATTCCGGACCAGAGGCAGACCTCAGGTTAAGCTTTGTTTCCCTGATTGAAAAAAAATCTAATAAATAATGTGGTAAGTTAAGTTTGTGTACCTTATACAGAAATGTAAGAAGATGCCATTCTCTTCTGCCATTCAATCTCAACCACTGCAAAGATCTGTATAAGTAGCAGTGGTGAGTCTCTCTAGGTACCTCCAGTATAAAGCGAGCCAACCTGTTGTATAGAGTATCTAAACTAGCAAGTGCTCCCCCTGCTGCCCCTGCATAAAAAAAATCCCCATAGTCTAAAACAGGGAGCAACATACTATTAACCACCCTTAATCTAATATCTGTAGATAAATAATGCCTTATCTTGTATAGTGCTCCCAATTTATTGCCTATGTTCTTCTTCAAGGTTTCAATATGTGGTTTCCAAGTTAGCTTAGCATCCAAGATCAGCCCTACATATTTATAATTGTCTACCCATTGGATAATAGTGCCATCCATAGATCTGATTTCAAGATTATTTAAATCATCAATCCTAGAAAATAGAATCCAATTAGTTTTTTTTACATTTAAACACAGATAGTGTTCCTGAAAAAAAACCTGCAGGTTGTCAAAAGCTATTTGTAATTTTGTTTGAATATTTTCAGTATCCTTTCCTTCAATATATACAATTGTGTCATCTGCGTATATGTGGTAATGTATTTCATGATCACTGAATGCTAAATTATTAATATAGAGATTAAAAAGTAGTGGACCCAATATCGACCCTTGTGGGACTCCCTGATTAATTTTAATTTGTTTTGACTTAAAGGAACCTATAACCTCCAGCTGTTCCCTGTTCAACAGGTAGGAAGCGAACCAAGTCAACTCTTTCCCTTGTACCCTAGCATAACGTAGTTTGGACAGGAGAATGCTGTGGTGCAGAGTGTTAAATGCTTTAGATAGATCTACAAATAGTGCACCCACAGACATTCTCCTGTCCAGACTCCTCTGCAAGTCACCCACCACCTTTGCCAAAGCTGTTTGTGTACCGTGAGAAGATCTAAATACTGATCGGTATGGGTTCATCGTTCATTTTCTTCCAAAAATCATGTTAATTGTGTAGCCACTAGACTTTCAAAAAGTTTGGAGACAACAGGCAATAAAGAAATGGGGCGATAATTATTAATCTCATTTTGGGATCCACCCTTTTAAATGGGTGATATTTTTGCAATCTTCCAATCTTTGGGAAATTCTCTTGTAGTTAAGGAAAAATTTAATAAATAAGTCAAAGGGTGTACAATAAAGGGAGCAGCGTACTTCAATAATCTAGTGTCTAAATTATCCAAGCCGGTGGCCTTTTTAGTATCTAACTTTAAAAGCACTTTCATTGTTTCATGTCTTCCAGTATGTCTAAATTTAAAAAGTTTCCCGATTTTCTTATTTAAATGTTCTAGCTGGGTAATTACTAGGTCACTATCTACTAAATTATCACCTAGAGTCTTTGAGCCAATTTCAGAAAATAATTTATTGAATTCATTTACTATTAAGTTGCCCAGTGGGACCAAATCACCCTTTATGTTTATTTTAACAATCATTCCCTTATCCATTTTACCCATTAATTTAGTTATTGTATTCCAGAAGAGTCTAGGACTTTGGTTTTGATTTTGTTCCAAAAAGGACCCATAGAAGAGTTGTTTGGTTTTTCTAATTAACTTAAGGTATTTATTCCTAGTTTGTCTATAAAGGGACCAGTCGGTATTCAAGCCAGAAGCTTTAGTCTTGTGCCAGCAGATGCCCCTCTCTTTTTTTAATTTGTGTAGGGTAGCATTGTACCACATACAATTGTTTGCATTTACCTTTCTTCTTTGCATGGAAGCATGTCTGTTACAAATCTTTATAAATTCCTCCTGAAAATATTTCCATGCATCTGAAACTGTTGGTATTAACTCTAATTTATCCCAATCAGTTGTAGTGGGCAAGATTATGGAGGTACTCCTTAAGCAAAGGATAGTGCAACACCTGGAATCCATAGGAGCACTGGATCCAAAACAGCATGGGTTTACAATGGGAGGGTCCTGTCAAACTAATCTCATAGATTTCTTTGGCTAGGTAACCGGAGTGGTGGACCAAGGGGGTGCAGTTGATGTCGGCTACCTTGACTTCAGCAAAGCTTTCGCTACTGTTCCACATAGAAGATTGATTAATAAGCTAGGTAGGCTCAGGGTGGGTCAGAAGTTGGTCAACTGGGTGGAAAACTGGTTGGCAGGCAGAAAACAGAGAGTATACAGTCAGAAGAGATGCAAGTCACAAGTGGGGTACCTCAGGGATACGTCCTGGAGCCAGTCCTCTTCAATATCTTTATCAGTGACATTGCAAATAGACTGGAGGGTAAGGTTTGTCTGTTTGTAGATGACACCAAGATCTGCACCAGAGTAGATGATCCAGATGGGGTGGGCAGAATGAGAAGAGATCTGGATAGACTGGCAAAATGGTTGGAAGAGTGGCAACTGGGGTTTAATGCAAACAAGTGCAAGATCATGCACATAGGGAAGAGAAACTCTGAAGCCACCTATAGGTTGGGAGGGGAGTTGCTGGCAATCACAAGGGAAGGAAGATACTTGGGCATCGTCATCACAGGTTACCTGACATCATCCAATCATTCCACTAAAGCAGTAGGTAAGGCTAGGGGTATGTTGAGGTGTATTAGTAGGGGTATCACAAGTCAAAAGAGGGAGGTAATAATCTCTCTTTACAAGACACTGGTTAGGCCCCATTTGGAGTACTGCATGCAGTACTGGAGGCTGCACCTTCACAAGGACATTAACAAAATGGAGGCAGTCCAGAGAAGGGCAACCAAAATGGTGCAGGGACTGCATCACAAAACATATGAGGACAGATTAATGGAGCTCAATATGTATACCCTAGAGCAGAGGAGGGAAGGGAGGTGATATGATCAAAACATTCAAACATCTTAAGGGCATTAACAAGCTGAAAGAGTCTAACATGTTTCAATATAAGAAAAATAGCAGGATAAGAGGGCAAAGCATGAGATTAGAGGGAGGCCAGTTAAGGGGTAATGTGAGAAAGTTCTTTTTCACAGAGAGGGTGGTCGATGTATGAAACGGCCTAACTCAGGAAGTGGTGGATATGAATGCAGCGCAGGGCTTCAAACAGGCATGGGACAGGCATAAGGGAGCAATACAGATGAGTATGAATGGATAGGCCATTGACAGAGTAAAGGCCTATGGCACATTCATAAGGTAGAAAAAATGGGCAGACTGGATGGGCCTTGTGGGCCTCATCTGCCGTCAACTTCTATGTGTCTGTGTTTCTATCAAAGGCAGAGGATCTGGCACAGATCCAGATGAGCAACAAAACACAAGCAACTTAAAAGCCATTAAACTTACAAAGTTGTATCCCTCCGATGATATCGAGGCATACCTGACAACTTTTGAAAGAGTTACCACAGCCTGCCAATGGCCAAAGCAGCAATGGACAATCAGACTGGTACCCTACCTGACAGGGAAAGCCCAACCTGCCTACAGCAATATGGACACTGCACAGTCAGAAAATTATGACCTGGTGAAAAGTGAAATCCTGAAAAGATATGACATTTCAGGAGAGACCTACAGGCAGAGATTTCGATCTCTGAAGTACAACTCAGTTGGCAATCCTCGAGAAGCCTTCATGTGACTCAGAAAAGTCCTGATAAAATGGCTCCAACCAGAGGGCAAAACAGTCCCACAGATCATTGACACATTTGCCATGGAGCAATTCATCAACATCCTGCCTACAGATGTGCAGCTTTGGGTAAAGGAACACCGATCAGAAAATGGGGAAAAGGCTCTTTCTTTGGCTAAGGACTACCAAATGACCAGACAGATGCCACAGCAGCGAGGTAACAGCCAAGCACCAGTAGGCACTCCTTTTCCCATTTAAACTCCAAGTCTGATAAGAACTCTGATAAGGGTAACAAATCTGTGCCCAAAGACATTATTTGCCATAACTGTAAAAAGCCAGGTCATATTGAAGAAATTGCCATAAGAAGAGTGACACTAGAGCAGATTTATCCTTAGCAAACTGGGGCTAGTACTTAACAGATGTGAAGGTGTGGGATAAGACTGTAAAGGGACTCATTGATTCAGGAAGCAGACAGACCCTAGTGCATGTTAAGGTGCTAGGAAAACACTGTGCAAAAGGACCAGGTACTGGTGTCATCTGCATCCACAGGGACACTCGATACTATCCCACCACCCAAGTGACTCTGCCCATTAAGGGTGTGTCGCACCAAATGAAAGTGGGTGTAGTACCCAAGTTACCTGTACCTGTGATTATTGGAAATGACTTTCCAGTGTTTACTGAGTTAATCGAAGAGGGAGTAAATCCTAATGTTTCAGCAGTTGTGGTGACAAGAGCTCAGGCAAAGAAAATCTCAGATGGTGGTGACATTTCTCCTTTCAGTAACTCTGATTCAGACTTGTTTGAGCACAGCTCCAAGATCCAGAAATCCAGGAAAGAAAGATGATGCCTGAGAAATTGTGGCAACAAATGACTGATGGACATAAGGGGTTAACGTATGAAAATGCTGAAACTAAGCTGATAACTGATTGTGATTTTCTTTCAGAGCAAGCTAATGATGTTTCTCTCCAGGGTTATTTTAAGCAGCTGGGGGCCAAACCAAAACAGGGTGAACCTATGTTTAAAAAATGTAATGGGTTACTGTACATAATATGGGTTAAACCTCAGACACAGGACCAGATAGAACAATTGGTTATACCACAGAAATATAGAACAGAGTTGTTACAGATAGCACATGATAGTCCTATGGCTGGTCACTCTGGGAGGGATCGAACCCTTGCCAGATTGCTGTATAGATTTTATTGACCTGGAATTCATGAAGATGTTGCTACCTATTGTAATTCCTGTACTGAGTGTCAGAAAGTAGCCCCAGTCACTAGAAAAGACAAGGTGCCCCCGGTGCCTCTACCCTTGATAGATGTGCCTTTTGAGATAATTGCAGTGGATGTGTTTGGTCCTTTAGACAAAAGCAAAAAGGGTAATAGATTTATCCTAGTAGTATTCGACTATGCTATTCGATATCCAGAAGCAGTTCCAATGCATACTGTCACAGCTTCAAAAGTGGAAGCAGAGCTTGCAAACATTTTCAGTAGAGTGGGCATACATAAGGAAATTATTACTGATCAGGGTAGTAATTTTGGTGCTGCATTACTTAAGGAGCTATACAGACTACTAGGTATCACTGCCATAAGAACCTCCCCCATCACCCTCAGACAGACGGGTCTTGTTGAGTGTTTTAACCAAACCCTAAAATGCATGTTAAAAAAGGTTTGTAAAAGGGGAAGGGAACGATTGGGACCAATACTTGCCTTACCTACTTTTTGCTTACAGAGAAGTGCCACTGGCATCAACAGGGTTTTCACCATTTGAAATGCTATATGGTAGGCAGCCAAGAGGGCCACTGGATGTGATAAAAGAAACGTGGGAAGATAACCCCCACTCGGAAATAATCTATGTCTTATATGTGTGCCCTAAGAAAGAAGCTGGCAAAATATGTTGAAATTGCCCACAGTAATCAGGAAGAGGCCCAAAACCAGCAGAAGGTATATTGTGACCATGGGGTAAAAGAAAAAAATTTTGAGCCAGGTGAAAAGGTTGTGCTACTGTTACCCACAACAGAATATAAACTAGTAATGAAGTGGCAAGGACCTTACAGAGTGCTTAGATGTACTGGCACCGTTAACTATGAGATTGAGACCCCTGACAGGAAAAATCTTGCTAAGATATGCCATCCTAACCTCCTCAAGAAATGGGTTGAAAAAATACCAAAAGCTGTTTTGCTGGTTTTACCAGAAACTGATAAAGAAGATATTGATGTAGCTTATGATAGACTGGAATAAACTGTAACTGCTGATGCTGTAAAGGTGAATGTTTCCTTAACCTCAGAACAAACTGCAGAAATTAGTAATGTTCTAAAGACATTTAACAGTACTTTTACCACAGTACCAGGCCGAGCAAAAAGGGTCGAGCACGTAATAGTGCCAACAAATGCTCTCCCTATTAGGCAAAAGTCATAGAGGTTATCAGAGTGGTTAAGAGCTGACGTGGTTAAGGAAATACAAAAAATGAAAGAACTGGGTATCATAGAAGAGCCGAGGAGTGTTTGGTCATTTCCAATGGTAACTGTAAACAAAAAAGAAGGGGTGTTAGAATCTGTCTTGATTTTAGGAAACTTAATCAAGTGACAGAATTTGACAGTTATCTTATGCCCAGAATAGATACTTTGTTGGACAGACTGAGGAGTGCAAAGTATGTCAGTACTCTCGATCTTGCCAAAGGTTACTGGCAAATCACTTTAGCTAAAGAATCCAGAGACAAAACTGCATTTGCCACTCCTGTTGGATTCTGTCAGTTCACTACCATGCCATTTGGTTTACTTGGTGTGCCAGCTACATTCCAGTGGTACATGGATGTAATTTTATTACCTCATACTGGTTATTGTGCTACATACCTGGATGATGTTGTGGTGTACAGTCCAGACTGGAAAAGCCACCTGGAACACCTTCGATCCATTATCCATGCTATCAAAAAGGCAGGTCTGACAATTAATCCTACCAAATATGCATTGGGCATGCAGGAAACATATTTGGGCTATGTTTTGGGAAATGGAGAAGTCAAGCCACTGGTTTCTAAGATAGAAGCTGCAGCTAACAGCCCTGTCCCTAAAACCAAGAAACATGTCAGGTCATTTTTAGTGCTGGCTGGTTATTATCAGAGATTTGTTCCCAACTTTGCAGAGTTAGCTACTCCTCTCACAGAACTCAGTCCCCTTTTTGTTTGCTAATACTTACAGTTCCTTCTAAATAGGTTGTCAATAGAGCCAGATTTTCCGATTCTGTATATCCAGATTGTGTTAATTAATTTTCCCCATCCAAAAATGCACTTACAAAATGCATTTATTTATGCATTTTGTTCATTTTATAGCTAGTATGATTACCTAATGCTACTTATTTACTATTGTCTAAGCTATATTTCATTGTGAAACAGAAGCATGAACATTTTTTTATTTGTTTAAATTAATATTTTTTCACTGTTTGCACTTGGTAGCACTTTTCATGTGTGTGCATCACTATAAACATTATAGAATAAATTACTCATGGGATGTTTGTATCTAGATATGCCACTGTTTTAAGACCCACTGAAGGGTTGAGGCGCTAGGGGCTATAGGTTCTTTCACAGGCTCCTTGTCGACATTAAAAGCATTTGCTTTTCTGCTTCATTGCCTGAGAGCCATGCTTTCTTTGTATATTATTGTGCTGCATATCTGGATGACGTTGTAGTGTACTGTCCAGACTGGAAAAACACCTGGAACACCTTCAAGCAGTTATCCAAGCTATCAAAAAGGCAGGACTGGCAATTAATCCTACCAAGTATGCACTGGGCATGCAGGAAACAAGATATTTGGGCTATGTTTTGGGAAATGGAGAAGTCAAGCCAGAGGTTTCTAAGATAGAAGCTGTAGCAAACAGCTCTGCCCTAAAACCAAGAAACATGTCAGGTCATTTTTAGGGCTGACTGGTTATTATTGAAGATTTGTTCCCAACTTTGCAGAGTTAGCTACTCCTCTCACAGAACTCATGAAAAAAAGCACTACCTGAATAATGTGAAATGGACCCCAGAGTGTGATGAGTTTTTCAAGCCATTAAGCCTGCAATATATTCAGCACATTTTAAGAAGCCCAGACTTTGAGAAACCATTTTTGTTACAAACAGATGCATCAGAGGTAGGTCTAGGCACAGTCATTAGTCACAATATAGATGGGATGGAACATTCTATTCTGTACATAAGTAGGAAGTTGCATGACAGAGAGAAAGGGTACTCCACCATTGAAAATGAATGTTTAGCAGCAAAGTGGGCCATGGAGTCCCTTAAGTTTTATTTGCTAGGAACCGACTCTTTACTTACAAAAGATCACAATAATCTTTGTTGGCTTAACCAAATAAAAGATAAAAATTCCAGAATCACAAAGTGATACCTGGCACTATAGCCATTTAAATTCAAGGTGATGCACAAATCTGGTAAAGGGAAGAGCAATGCTGATTTTCTGTCAAGATATGGATCAGGAATTGAGGGTTCTGAAGGTTGAAAAACAAATGTATGAGTTTAAACTTTACTGTTTGCTGTACTGCTATAGAAAAAGGGATACTTCACATGTGCTTAATTTCTGAAAGTTAGAAGCTAATGCTAGTACAGAATTAAAAGAACGTTTTGGAAACCTGTTTGATAAAACAGGTTCCCTCATAAGATGGGGGGTGTATGTGACAGGGTTGAATAGGACCCTATCCTAGTTGTTATGGAGAGTTTGAATGCAGAAATATGTTTTGTTCTTTCCTGTCTCTTGTCTGTCTGGTTGCGCAACCAAATTTTCTGTGAGACCTAGGATTTGATCACCCCGACAGTCTCACAATTTTTTGCCTCTCACTGTCTCTCAGTTTTTCCTTGCTGTTTCTGTCTTTCCCTCCCTTGCATATCTGCTGGTATAAAATATGTGCAAATCATTATGTGGAAATGTAACTGATATTGGGATCCCTTTGTTTAGAAATGTTACAGTGTTACTGTTGAAATGTATATAATTATAGTTTAAGATTGCAAAGCTACTTGGAACTCAAGAGGTTAACCTGAAATGTAATTTTTAAGCCTTTTGCAGAAGTTGTGGAGAAAGGGCCTCAGTTCTGAGACATTGTGTTCTTGCTGCACCTGCCTGACATTTACAAGAACATTTTAGAGAAAAACAGGATGGTTGTTAAGAAAGGGGGGGTTGAAAAGACTTACAAGACAGACCTGCAATTACTTGTAAGACAGAGATTGAAGGAAAACTCAGATGGATCTGCTCTGTTTATTTTCCTTTGTAAATAGTTACACTGAATACATTTGTTTTTTTTTTATTTTATTATTCATAATACAACTTTTGTTGTGAATTTTACAACTGCTCCTGATTTTCCTATGTTTCCTGACCTGTGCCTTGATGACACAGGGGAGATAAAAAATATTTGGTGCTTGCTTCCGAACTAGAGGTCTGTATGTTATTCAAAAAAACTTTGGGGGAGCAGCAGCATTTTATTAACAAAAAACAGAAGTAAAAACAAAACAAAAGAAAAAAAAGCCTCTTAGAGAAAATGCGATTGTCCCTGAGTGTCTGTCACTGTCTCTCTGGGTCTGTGAGGGAGACAGCAGCAGACTAGCAGGTGCTGTGCTGGGGAAAGGGCTCTTTATTTTGTGTTTATAGAGCCTCTCAATCTCACAGTCATATAGACTACTAAGGAATCAGACTATAAAGCAGGCCTGGTGGCACTGAGGGTTGAGGCACTTGACACAACACCTCATGCCATGCCAGTGACCCAGGTTTGGGAATGAGCCCAGGCCACCAGGGGTCAGCAGGGGAGAGAGAGAGAGAGAGAGAGAGAGAGAGAGAGGATCCAGAAGACTGATCTCCTCTCTCGGGGAGGGAGGGGTTACCATCCCACTTTTTGGTCTCCCTCTAGTGGCGGCTGGAGGGAGATGTGGGTTGGGAGGTACATAGCTGACATATGTCATCGGCGGGGAGGGGGGCAGAGGGGGAAAATGGAGCTGGCAGGCTCTATGATGACCTCCCAGTACCTGCCTGCCTCCCTAAACATCTGGATTTCTGTCCGGGGTGGAGGAAAGCTGGTGCCCCTTCGCCTCAGCCCTGTCACAGGGGGAATCTGTGGGGGATCGCAGGGGATGACAGGTGGGGGAACAGGGGGTCGGAGACCGAGTTTCTCTGAGGGAGAGACCAGAGACACCTGCTAGGCTCCTGGAGTGATAAATAGATAACAGGAAGAAAAAAAAAGAATCGGGCTATAATTTTATAAAATTAAAAAAATAACTTTTCTAAAGAGCCTTTTGAGCAAGTGACAAAATAGAAAAAAAGACTTTGGTGGGTTACTTGGCTAGGAGGAAGCAGCCAGCTTAGATTGTAGTTATTTATTTGAATAATTCCTGCAATTTACTTGAAGTTGGTCACAACAGCCATGACAGTATAAACCTTATTAAAACTCTGTGGGCCAACGGTTATCATATTTAAAACGGCAGCAGAACAACAGAAAATGTGTGCTGCACTACCAAATTCATGCCATGGTTGGACGTGTGCAAGTTTTCTCAACATATTTTTCCTAGTCTGTGGTGGTGACCATTTTCATTCTTACAGTATCTATTTTATATATCATTCCTCAGAAAAAAAAGAATAAAATATGCCTCATCTGCTGCAGGCAACACAGGAGACTCCCAACCAACTGGATATTCCCCGTACCTCCTAATGTTTGGTAGGAAGCTATACTACCCGTTGACTTGTGCTTCGGGGTCTGTGCCAGCTGGAGACTGCTCTTCAGTATGGTCATCAAGGATCAGTGGAATGTTACCTGCCAGTAGGCCTCAGACATGGCCGGAAAGAGAGGCAGAGTCAATGATACAAACATACAGAGAAGCTGGCAGAATAAGGCCATTTGGTCTATCTAGTCTGCTCGTAGTGCAGGGTCCTCAGCTTAAGCTACTGACCCTGCCCCCCTCTTCAATTCACTCTTCTGATCCATCTGTCCCTCCCTTGACCTTTCTTTTCCCCTTAATTCTATCCTAGCCTCTCTTGAAGCTGCCCACTGTCTTCAACAAAACCACCTCTTCCAGAAGCACATTTAAACCTGCAACCACACACTCTGTGAAGAAGTGCCTCCTAGACCTCTCCCCTCTAACTTGACACTGTGTCCCCCTCATGTTTTGGTGTTCACTAAGCTTAAAGAGACCCTCCTTATAAATCCTATTTATTCCTTTCAAATACCTGAAGGTCTCATCATGTCCTCCCTCCCTCTCTCTCCTCTCCTCCAGAGAGTACATGTTCAGGGTCTCCAACCTCTCCTCATATGATCTACTCTGCTGGCCCATGGTCATCTTCATTGCCCTCCTTTGGACCATCTCCAGCAAGTTAATAAGGCACAAGAGAGTAGCATCTTTCAGAAAATAAGTTGTTCAAGAACAAGGGGTCATGATATGAGACTAGGGAGGGGGTAGACTCGGGGGTAACGTGAGGAAATATTTCTTTACAGAGAGAGTAGTAGATACATGAAGAGCTTCCCAACAGAGGTGGTGGGGGTGAAAACAGTGGGGAAATTAAAAAATGCATGGTATAAACATAAGGAAACACTAGCAATAGAGAAGAGAGAGTAAGTCGCAAGTAAAGTGGGTACTGTGGTATATGCACTGAGTAGGAAAAATGGGCAGACTAGATGGGCCCAGCAGTCCTTATTTGCCATCATATTCTATGTTAATGTTCTTTTTAAGGTATGGGCACCAGTACTATACACTATACTCCAGATGCAGCCTCACTGATGACCTGTAAAGGGGCAGTACTACTCCTCTCACCTGCTGCTGATTCCTCTAGCAATGCACTCTAGCATTTTATTTGCCCTTGGCGCTGCTTTCCTATACTGTGTGGAGTGCTTCAGGTCACTAGTGATCATCATTCCCAGATCCTTCTCCTCCTCTGATGCAGATACCCAGACACCTCCCAAGCTGTACTCAGTCCAGGAGTTTTTGGCTGCAGTATGCATAACTCTGCATTGCTTTGCACTGAAGCCGAGCTGCAAAATCCTGGATCACCTCGCTAGTTTTCCAGATACACCTTTAGATCTTGTATCTCTTCTGCTATGTCGTCCCTTTGATAAACCCGCACTACCTCACATCCTGGAGACCCTGTTCATCCAGATACTCTACCAACCTTTCCCTGAGTATAGTCTCCACAAGCTTGCTCATGACTGAGGTCAGACTGACCAGTCTGTAATTCCCTGAGTTGTCCTTGGGACCACTGTTATGGAGGGGCACTACATGTGCCATTCTTCAGTCCTCCGGTACCACGTCAGCTTCCAGTGAACTATTGAACAGGCTAGTCAATGGTTCTGCAAGTTCCTCAACCAGTTCCCTTAGTACCCTTGGGTGTATGCCGTCTGGGCCTGGAGATTTGTCAGCCCGCAATGCTAGCACCCCTGTCCTCTCCCTATTCACCTTCATCACATCTGTGCTCCCCAACCCACCTGTTCTCTCCTTCCTCCTAGTGGCACTGGTCTATCATTCTCCCTGGTGAAGATGGAACAGAAGTACTCGTTCAGTACCTCTGCTTTGCCCCCATTCTCCTCCACCCACCCCTCCCATTTCCTGAGCCTAATAATCCCATCTCTCTTGTCCCTTTTCTTGCTAATATAAGGAAAAAAGGTCTTCTCCCCTTCTGCAGTTCCTTCTGAGCTTTAGCCCTCTGGACTACCTTATCTGCTATGCTGGCCATCTTCAGGTAATCCTCCCTGTCTTCCACTCTCTTGGGCCTCCTGAATTTCTTGTGGGCTAATTTCTTGTCCTTTACTGCCTGGGCGATCTCAGTGCTAAACCAGTTGGATGCTTTGGCCCTTGATTTCTTCCCTGTGAGCCTAACACATTCCTCTGTGGCAACCGTTAATCCCTCCTTGATGATGGATGATGATGATGATGATGTTTAGTATGACAAAAGAGTGAAGACTCAAAAGCTGGTGCTGGGAGACAGCATTGCTGAGAAATGTGGGACTGCCTTGAAAACACAGGATTGTCTACAGATGGGGGAATACCCCTTATGTTGTTATGGAAAAAGTATCCAACATGCCTATGTACAAGATATGTTGGAAAGAGAATCAAGTGGGACCCAGATGATCCACCAGAATAATATGTTGTCCATCAGTCAGTTGAACTGCAGCACTAATGCTGAAAATGTGGAATGTCAGTAACCAGATCTGCTATGCATAGATGCAACAGAACATGTAAGGTAACAGTTCAGGCACCATTGAATACCTGCAATGA
The DNA here is from genome assembly GCA_016271365.2 of Neoceratodus forsteri. NCBI lineage: Eukaryota > Metazoa > Chordata > Ceratodontiformes > Ceratodontidae > Neoceratodus > Neoceratodus forsteri. Next base: position 1,531,581,368 of record CM057455.1, read on the forward strand.
TGCCCAGAACCAGTCTCGTGAGGAACCAGACTCGGTGAGGTATTACTCCACTGTGGATCTCCCCGAGTCTACTTGCTGATCTACAGGTATCCGGGTGTGGGAACTGTGATACATGCAGTGCTGGGCTGGTGCTAACAGTGAAGGGGCAGCCAGCCCCAGGTAAATGCAGAGTCCGGGAATCTGTAGCACTCATTGGAAGAACAAAGTCTTAGACAGGCCACATGGCTGCTACAATAGTGTTTATTCACAGAAATTAAAAAAAAAACAGGCTTACAAAGTCTTAGTTGATGCAGGTAAATGCTGCTTCTTCATTTGCCCCAGCACTTCGACTCTCATGAGTCTTCCTCAGGAGGCCCAAGGCGATTGGTGAAGTAGTATTTACCTACACTAGCTAAGACTTTGTAAGCCACTTGTATTTTATTTATGTTTTAAAATTTCTGTGAATAAACACTATTGCAACGGCTATGTAGCCTGGCTGAGCCTTTCTTCTCCAACAAGTGCTACAGATTCCTGGACTCTACTTGCTGATCTACCAGCTACCCCTGAAGTGATACCTCCTGAGCAGCCCAACTATGTAGATTCCCAGTTGGACATCATGCTACCCAGTTTGGGTATTCAGATACAGTGCCAGTAGGCGAAGGCATCTCCATTGAGGGGGGGAGGTGGAAAACCCTGGAGCCAGATGAAGCTGTGAAGCCCATTTCAGCCGAGGATACTTATAATCAAAAAGACAGGAAGTGCACACCCAGATTCAGAAGAAGAAGTATCTGTTCTACTCTGTCACTGTGAAAGAGCCATCAAACCTTTACTCAAGTTAACCTATGACTCACTTTCCAGGTGCCTCCACTGACTTGACTGTGTATGTAATACAGAGAGGTATACAGTGGAGCCTGCTAGGCTGCAACTCAATTCTGCATCATTCTGCAGAAGAGTAACTGCAGGAAACAAGGCAATTTCAATGGCAATTAACCCCTTTTGTCATGCAGGAATCTGTGACACTGTGTTGCATCTGCTGAGCTCAACTGTATATGTCATCCCCAGCTCATGGCCCCATATCGCATTTGTTAGTGCCCCTGGTGAAATGTAATGGGTTTCCTGTTACCAGCTGTTTAGACAGAAACCTACACATCTAGATAGGATGTACTGATGACTGACCTACAGTACGTTAGCTAGAATTCCATTGTAGAGATAGCCTGTCAGTGTTGTTGAATAATGCTTATGTTCAATGGCACCGTCCAGGATGCAATATAGTGATGCGGCAGTATATCACAAAATGCTGCAGTATATTGCAGTAACAGTGTAATTCAGTGGCAATTATTTATTTATTTATAATTTATTAAATTTTGATGACCCGGGTAGGCCCACTGAGCCCCGGAGGTCCCTTTATCAGGGGCGACCTGGACAGACATTATTTGGAGCACTACATGCAAAGGCGGGATTACAGAGTGTTACAGAGTATATACAGGTAGCTGTGCATTACATTACTAACATACTAATTTCCAGCAGATTAGGTCTTATGGTCCATTGAGTCTCTTCGAACCTCAGATCCCTAGTTGGGTGCCAAGGGCTCCCCCTTGTGTTCCAGAAACCCCTATCATCCATCCCCACCCCCCTGGGCCAGGCCATCATCTGATACATCCGCTTTCTGTGTCTGTCCCACCCTCTCTTGAAGCCCTCCACTGTGGATCTCTGAACCAGCTCTCCAGGCAGTGCATTCCAATGGTCCACCACCCTCTCAGTGAAAAACCTCCTCCTCTTTTCACCCCCCTCACCTTCCACCTTCCAACTTCAAACCATGCCCTCTGGTGATACCTCCCTGCTTTAGTCTAAAGATCCCTTCTATGTTTACCCTATTATTCCCTTGAAGTACTTGAAGACCTCAATCATGTCCCCTCATCGCTCCTCCCCTCCAATGAAAACAGGCAGAGCTCCTCAAGTCTGTCCTCATACATCAAATCCCCTAGTCCTCATATCATCTTAGTTGCCCTCCTCTGTACCCTTTCCAAGAGCTGTATGTCCCTCTTCAAGTGTGGTCTCCAGTACTATACACAGTACTCAAGGTGTGGTCTAACCAGTCCATTGTACAGCGGCAGAATCACTTCCCTGTTCCTAGAGGTGATCCCCCTTACGATGCACCCCAACATCCTGTTTGCCTTGCTAGCTGCTCTTCTGTACTGCTCAGAGTTATTCATACATGCATCCACCATGACCCCTAGGTCTTTTTCCCCTGTTGAGGCCTCCAGCGCCTCCCTTCCCAGGGTGTACCTGTGTTTAGGGTTTCCCTGCCCAAGATGTAACACCTTGCACTTGGTGATATTGAAATTTAATTTCCATGTGTGAGCCCAGCTTTCCAGGGTGTCCAGGTCCCCTTGCAGGGCCAACCTCCCCTCTTCCCCCTCAACTACTGCTCCCATCTTGGAGTCATCAGTGAAGAGACTCATTTCACACCCTATACCCTCCCTGATGTCCGATATGTATGCATTAAACAGGATTGGACCCAGGACCGAGCCCTGTGGTACCCCACTACCGACCTCTCTAGGGTTTGAGAGCTCCCCACCGACCACTACTCTCTGGTCATACTTGTCATTTAATACAGATGCATTTGGAGTATCAGGTGACATTTGTTTTGAGCCCATATATAGACCCTAGTACATTGGCTGGTTAGTGTGTTAGGAGGTACTCTGTGATAAGGGGTTTTCAGGTATAGGGGTTGAGTGAAGGGGGGTGTGATTGTCAGGTGTTCTGACAGTGACAGGTGCTGGCCTCAAGCATGTGGTTTTTGAGTCTGGTTCAGAAATTTGGCAGAGTGGATGCTTCCTGTACCATGGGAGGGAGCTTGTTTCACAGATAGGGGGCTGTGTAGGCGAAGGACTTGTCTCATGCATTGGTCCGGATCCTGGGTGTTTCTAGCAAAGTCCACCCAGAGGTTCTTATGGTAATAGAGTTTTTGGGGGTGATTATAGCTTCAAGGCTGGGAGGAGCAGCTGTGTGGAGTAGCTTGTAGGCCAGGCAGAGGAGTGGGTAGTGGAGGCAAGCATCAAAGGTGGGCCACTGTAATTTGGCAAGTGTGTCACAGTGGTGACTTCTGGGGTGATCCTGGGTAGCAAATCATGCTACCTTGTTGTACAGGATCTGCATTCTGGTGACCTCTCGTTTGGCCATCCCCTGTAATACTGGGGCAGCGTAGGTCAACGTTGGTAGCAGTATGCTGGTTGCAATGGATATCCTGATTCCTAGCTTCTGGGATAAGTTGGTCTTTTATCCTGTATAGGATACCCAATTTGTGGTGGATGGAGGTGGTCACTTGGTCCACATGGTTCTTGTAGGTGAGACCTTGATCCAGTATGAGCCCCAGGTACTTCAGAGAGTCTACTACCTCGATGCTTGTCCCATCCAGTGTGGTAAGCAGAAAGGCATTGGTCCTATCTTGCCAAAGGGATCTTGGTCTGAACAGGATGGCTTTTGTCTTGCCTGCATTCAGGACCATTCTGTTCTTCCTTAACCAGTCCTCCAGGGACATTAGATCAGTTTGGAGTGAGGGGCCGATCTCCGCAAGATTGTACAAAGAGCGGTAGATGCCTGTGTCATCTGCATATTGTACAACTGAGGCCCCCCCACAGTGTAGGTTGAGGTCATTTGTGCAAAGTGAGAAAAGAAGGGGACCAAGCATTGAGCCCTGTGGTACGCCCTCCTTAAGGGGTAGGGGGGTCAGATAGTACACCCTTCCAGATGACCCTCTGTATGCGGTCTGATAGGTAGCTCTTGAACCATTTGAGCTCCAGAGAGTCTAGGCCTCTCTTGCTAAGTTTGGCTAGGAGGAGGTTGTGGTTGACAAGATCAAATGCCTTGGAGAGATCCACAAATACTGCTCTAGAGGGGGTCCTCCTGTCCATAGCTCTAAGGACGTCTGTTGTGAGGCTAGTGAGGGGAGTGTCCATGCCATGGTTGGTCCTGAAACATGCTGGGAGGGGGCTTGTACTTGCTGAATCTCCAGGTCCTCATGGCATTGGTTGTATATGAGCCTTTCTTGGAGCTTAGCAAGCAGACAGAGTAGTGAGATTGGTCTGTATTTGCTCATTTGTTCCCTAGGGCTCCCTTGTGGATGGGGACCACGTTTGCCTGTTTCCACTGGTTTGGGACTATTCCTTCCAGCAAGGACCTGTTTATTAGCCAGGTCAAGGGTCTGGCGAGGGATATGGCTAAGCCCTTTTTTACTGTAGTATTTTGCAACATGTCATTTACTGCAAAGTACTGTGTTGCATCGTGGTTGACTGCGCTGTAGTAAGCATTTGCACAGACAAGAATGTCTACTGTTTACTGTTTGTTTTAGCAGATGGATTCTGTTGGATCATACTTGATGCAGATGTCAAGACTTTAGTTAGGGAAGAGGGCCCCCCTCATGTGGGACTTACCTTTAGGGCTTCATGTAGACCACCCCGTGGAGCCAGCCACCTGCACTGTTGCTCCCCCAAGTCCCCTGATCTGGACTCTTGCTATCATGGGGACATGACTGGGAGAGGAAAGAGCTGGATTTCTTCAGCAACTCCTGCACCCATACACAAGCAGCTCCTGCTCCGCATCAAAGATGGCCACCCACCACCAATAACGTGATTAGTCCCACTCACAACTGACAGCGGATTCCCCCGATCAAGGTCTTGACCAGACCGGATTGGAAATACTACAGTGGGCACCAGATGGCCTGTTTTGGTGCAGGATCCCTGTTTGGACCAAGACAGAGGCAAGAGACCCTCAAGGGTACAGTACAGAAATGCCATCATCTTTGTGTTTTTTGACCCAGTATGACATTTACAGGGTCAAGGTTCACACTTTCAGCCAATCAGGTAGCAGAGCATGAAAAGGGAGCCACAAGAAGCTTTTATTATAACAGGGATTGGGCACCGGGGAGGGGGAGGGATACTGTACAACGGAGAATGGGGGAAGATAATGAATAGACATCTTAAGCAGGCAGTAGATTGAGAAGGGAAACAGGCATGATGGATGTGGTGCAGTGCAGTGGCTGTGGAGCAGCAGTCTTCAGGGAGATGTTCTGGAGGCTGCATTGCTGCCCTATCTGCAGGCAACTCTCTGGGCTGAGGGAGGAGATTGCCTGTCTCTGAGCAGAGTTGGCCAGGCTGCAGGTGGCATCCATCCCCACCCATAGATCATGAGTCCACAGCCTGAACCTCAAAGGATGCCTGGGAAGAAGAGTTATTGGACCATGGTGGGCTCAAGGGAGGGTGAAGGGGGTGGTCAAAAGCACATCCTCCAACCGGTCCCGATAAGTAACTCCTACACTGTTTTGGAGGAACAGGAAAGCCGCACTCAGGAACCCGAGGCCGGGACCAGGGAGGATGGGTGGGTCCTCCAGGATGGAGACCCAGGGAAGGGAGGCAGGGGACCCTGGAGGAGAGGGAAGCTTCTTTTAGTGGGGGACTCTACTGTCTGGGAAGTGGAGTTGGGGACACCTAGCAGGGGAGAGAGGGAGCTCAAGTGCCTCCCAGGAAGTGCTGTGTGGAGGGATGGGGCATATCTATAGGATCACTAGGGCAATAGCTAGGAGGGAGCAGCTGGATGTCATTGTCCACCTTGGGACCAATGACCTGGTAGGGAGAAGGGTGGAGTTAGCCAGAGTCCAGGAGGATTTCAGGATGTTGGGGGGAAACCTGAAACAGATGGCAAGCTCCGTCTCATTCTCGGAGGTGCTATCTGTCCAGGGCACAGGGGAAGCTAGGGCACTCCACATCCATACCTTCAACTCCTGGTTGAAAGATTGGTGTGGAAGGAAGGGTTCTGGCTTCATTGGGGACTGGGGCCCGACCTGGACAGATGTGAGCTTATATACGGAGGATGGTCTGCATCTGTCCGAGAAGGGTGCCTTGGCCCTCAGTGAAAAGTTGAAATGCTTCAGCTGCAAGCATTTAAACTGGCCAAGGGGAGAGAGCCAGGAGGGGCAGGAGGCTTAGTAACTGCCCCCCCTTGGGAACATGCAGGAACATAAGTTGCCAAGAGATGCAGCTGAAGCAGGCAGGGAGGGACAGGTAGGCAAAGCGTGTATAACAAGTGATATATGGGGAACACATAGGAAAGGAAACCAGGTTGGGGGAAGACGCTGGAGAGGGAGGAAAGGAGCAGAGGGAGGGAAGGCAGACTGTAAAACATGGAAGGTCATGTTAACAAATGCCCGTAGCCTAGGAAATAAGGTTCCAGACCTGGAAGCCTTGTTGGTGGATGCAGATCTTGACATAATAGCAATAACAGAGATGTGGTACGCTGCTAATCATGGCTGGGAAGTCAATGTACCAGGCTATACACTGTTCGGAAGGGAGAGGGAGAGTAAAAAGGGTGGGGGGGTGGCCCTGTACATCAGTGATGGTATAAAGGCTACAGAAGTTCAGGGAAGACAGGAGGAGGCCGAGGTAATGTGGGTCACCCTAGAGCCAGGGAATGGAACAGCAATATGCACAGGAGTGATCTAAAGACCTCCGACACAGAGGGAGGAAGTTGACAGGGAACTAGTGGAGGACATACACAACATGGCAGCTAAAGGCAAAATCCTGCTACTGGGGGATTGCAATATGCCGGACGTGGATTGGACCACCCAGGTGACTGCTTCAGACAGAAGCAAAGCCATCCTAGAATCCCTGCAGGGGGTTGGACTCAGGCAGCTGGTGCATGAACCAACCAGGGACAAGTTGATTCTGGACCTGGTATGGACCAGTGGGAACAGAGTTGAAGAAATACAGGTTGAAGGGCAGCTGGAGTCCAGTGACCACCACATGGTGTGGTTCAGGATGGCAGCATGGACTCAAGTATGCCACACAAGGGCAAAAGTATTAGATTTTAGGAGGGCAGATTTCACTGAAATAGGTAGATGTATACAAGCTGTCCGGGGAAGGGAGAGGTAATAGAGGGGGTGGAAGAACAATGGGAGAAACTGAAAGGAGGCATAATTAGGATAACAAACCAATGCATTAGAATAGTGGTCAAAGGGAAAAGAAGAAGGAAACCACTATGGTTCTCTAAGGAGGTGGGGGACAAAGTCAGGGCTAAAAGACTGAGTTTCAAGAAATATAAGGGGACCCAAAGGGAGGAGGACAGGGAGGTGTACCTTGAATGTCTAAGGGAGGCAGGAAAGGCTGTTAGGAGAGCTAAGTCGTAGACAGAGGAGGGTTCAGCACGGTCTGTGAAAAAAGGGGACAAGGCATTTTATAGGTACATCAGTGAAAGAAGAAAAAACCGGGGGACTGTGAGGCTCAAAGGAGAGGAGGGAGAGTGTAAGGAAGGGGATCTGGACAAGACAGAAATACTGAACAAATACTTCTGGTCAGTATTCACTAGGGAGGGGGAGGGTCAAGGACCATGGAGGGGTAGCAGACACAGTGAGGGGAGAGAAGCGGACACCAATCCATTCACAGAGGAGAGAGTTCTGGAAGAACTCACAAAGCTGAAGGTGGATAAGGCCATGGGGCCAGATGGTGTTCACCCCAGGATATTATGGGAGCTATGAAGGGAACTGGCAGCACCTCTGGCAGCCCTGTTCACGGAGTCACTCAACATGGGTGTGGTTCCAGAGGACTGGAGGAGGGCACATGTGGTCCCACTGCACAAAAACAGCAGTAGGGAGGAGACAAAGAACCTCTGTGAGCCAACACTGAGGCAAGGGTTACCCCAAAGGGCATTTGGCTGGGAGCCCAAGTTTCAAGAAAATACAAAATCACACATGCCCACACAATGCAAAGCATCATGGGCTGCATATGCAAATCACCACAGAATGTTATGCTGGTTAGACTTTAAGCAGAATTGCATGGTGCCAAAAGGCCTCTCACACAGTTTGCAAAGGGTGCTAACAGGTGACATAGACACGTGTTTCGTCCTACCAGGACTCATCAGTATGCCTCATCTGTTTGACACCCCAGTGGAATGAACCAGCTCCCCTAAGACAGTCTGTCTTGGTTATGTTGTGGTGAACCCATTAAAATAAAAAAAACTATTTAAAAGACAAAGAACCTCTGTGAGCAAACACTGAGGCAAGGGTTACCCCAAAGGGCATTTGGCTGGGAGACCAGTCCTCTGAAACCATACCCGTGTTGAGTGACTCCATGAACAGGGCTGCCAGAGGTGCTGCCAGTTCCCTTCGTAGCTCCCATAATATCCTGGGGTGAACACCATCTGGTCCCATGGCCTTATCCACCTTCAGCTTTGTGAGTTCTTCTAGGGAGGAGGTGGGGAACTACAGGCCAGTCAGCCTCACCTCAGTGGTGGTAAAGATCATGGAGACACTGCTGAAAGAAAGCATAGTGGCACACATGGAATCCAGAGGTGCCCAGGATCTGAGACAACATGTATTCACAGAAGGAAGGTCATGTCAAATGAATCTGATAGATTTTTTTGATTGGGTGACCAGGGAAGTAAATCAGGGAAGGGCAGTAGATGTCACCTACCTAGATTTCAGCAAAGCCTTCAACACCATCCCACATAGAAGGCTGGTTAACATGTTGGACAGTCTGGGCATGGGAGACAAGTTGGTGAACTGGGTTAGGAACTGGTTAAAAGACAGGTGACAGAGGGTGGTGGTAAATGGGGTACAACCTGGGGAGAGGGGGGTGACCAGTGGGGTATCGCAGGGATCCGTACTGGGACCAGTCCTGTTCAATGTCTTCATTAGTGACACTGCAGAGGGTCTGGAAGGAAAGGTCTGCTTGTCTGCAGATGATACCAAGATCTGCAACAGGGTGGATACTTTAGAAGGGGTGCAGAAAATGAAGAGGGACCTGGAGAAGCTTGAAAGATGGTCAGAGATGTGGCAACTGAGGTTCAATGCAAAAAAGTGCAAAATAATGTGTCTGGGTAGAGGGAACCCTGGGGAGAGCAATAGGTTTGGGCAGGGGGAGCTGACTGTCACCAAGGAGGAAAGGGAAGCCGGTTTGGTGGTGCTGAGGGTTGATGCGCTGGACACCACACCTTGTGCCATGCTGGTGACCCAGGTTCAGGAATGAGCAGGGGCCCCTGAGGGTTGGCAGGGGAAGGAAGAGATTGAGTGTCTGGATGGACTGCTCTCTCTTCCTGGGGGAAGGTACAGGGTGTGCTCGCTCTTGGAGTGACCTCTGTCAGTGGCTGGAGGATCGCTGATTGCAGTGGCGCAGTGTATGCCTGGGGGCGGAGCCACGACACTTCGCTGTCTTGCTAGCCGGGCTCCGCCGGGGGTGAGACAAGTACAAAATCCCTGGCTCGATGAGGAGATAATGAGAGCCCCAGTGATCTCCCTCTCAACCCCAATGCCGGGCCAGGCCACACTGGGGATCCATGGCCAACCTCCCAGAGGGATGGACCCTCTAATTTCAGATAGAGCCCCCAATGGTGGGCGGGCCCTGTTCCGGGGGGTGATCTGGAGTGCTAGGAAGTTCCTTTGGGGGGGTGAACCGGTGATGGATGGCCACGGCCGGGAGAAGAAGGGGCATGATTGTGTGGGCACCTCTGAAGGATGCCTCGGAGAAAACCGGTGTATAAACAAAATTAAAAAAAAAAGTAGGAAAGGGACCTAGGGGTTATCATCTCTGATGACCTTAAGGTATCAAAGCAGTGCGCAAAGGTGGCGTGGAGGGAAAGTGGCATGCTGGGGTGCATAGGCAGGGGTATCACTAGCAGGAGGTGGGAGGTGGTGATGCCATTGTATAAAACATTGTTATACAAGCATTTGTCAATGCTGAATGTTTGCTTGCTGGTATTAGCATTGAAAATGCAGGAGTTAGACAGATGCAGAATAGGAATGGCAGTGAAGTACTGAAGTGACACCAACCCCACTCTCACCCTGCAGAGATGGACAGGCATTGGGGTGTGCCTTTGGGTTGCTGTCCATTATGCTCATGCCATTTCACCTCACCATACCCTGCAGAGACTGACAAGTGTTGAGGTGTGCCTTGCGGTGTTTGGCTTTATAGTCACCCCATTCCATAAGGAAATATGCTGAAATGGGTGCAGTATAGGAGAATGAGGTGAACTTTGGGGCTGAAGAGTCCAAGGCACACCTCGATACCTATCACTGGCTGCAGGGTGGGGGTTGGGGTGGAATGGCATGAGCATTATTATTGACTATCCCAAGTCACACCCCTGACGCCTGTCAGTCCCTACAGGGCAAGGCGTTATGGTCGGAAACCCTAATGCCCTGGGGATTTCTTGGTATTTTCACTCCAAATTTTCAACATGGGCTTTTTGTGACCCCACCGCATGAACAGTGACACTATCAGTTAGTTAGCCAAAAGATGATTTTGCACAGCAACTGTGCCATTTGGCGCCACAGATGCGAAAACACATTTTGAACAGTATATAAAATATGACAGCTGTACTGCTCATGAGGAGGTGTAAAAAAATGATAATGTTGAAAATCTGGAGTGAAAATATAAAAAAAATTGGTGGAGTCACGAGCATGCGTAGAAACTGCGCAAAACATACCCATAATGCAATTATTTTGGGGATTTTTTACACCAGATATTCAACATAGGCATTTTGGGACCTCTGCTCATGAACAGTGGCACTTTGATTTTCTTAATCTGTCTCAAACGTTGATTTCGCACAGTGACCATGCCCATTGTGCACCAGATATGCGAAACCACATTTCGGGCAGGATGTGAAAAATGACAGCTGTATTGTTCATAAGGAGGTGTGCAAAAATGGCAACGTTGAAAATCTGTACTAAAAATATTAAAAATTCTCAAAGTCAGTGTGACAACCCACCTCTCCCTCTGGGCTGAATCAGCTTTTAGAGAGGTGTGTGTCCTCAGGTATTCGCTGCCACCAGCTGAACTTTCCTTCCGGCACCTCTTTCAAGTGTACAAACTTGAATAATCAAACGTGCAATTCCACAAGTTAAAGTCTGGTAGTGTGTCTCTTTCAGGTGGCAGATGCTGCACAGAGTTTACCTTGGCCAATGGAAACCAAATATTACCTTAGAAAAATGAATCACAGTCACAACTGTTGAGCAAATAAATAGCTTTTTACTTAACAGAAAGTGCACTGAGCATTTACAAGAGATATATTTACAACACAAGAGAATAACACTCATACAGAAAAAGTAAACAAATGTTTTTAAATAACAGATGACAAAAGAAGAAGGCTATTTCTGAAATATGCTATCACTAAACTTACCCTTCCCTGTCCTTACAAGAGGCACTGGACCCTGTTCTAACTGCCAGCTCCCACGGACATAGCTACCAGATAGGCTCCAAGCTTATGTTTCCCCTCCCAGCTTCCAAAGGCAAGAGAGCCTTCTCTGCCTTTCAGAAGCTTATATACTCTACAGAGAATAGGTCATTCCTATTCTCCCTTTAAATGCACCAACCAACTAACATGTATGTATTTAATTGTCCCAATCAGAGTGAACACCTATCAGCGACCAATTATATTCCCTTTTCACTCTAAGTTTATATTTGAATGATCCAATCTATTCAAACTGCCCTGTGTCTGTGTCTGCAAGGTCTGTGTGTGTCTGGAGATGTCCACTCGAGATTTATGACCCAGCTCTTACCTAGCAGCTAGGAATTACACAAGCTGGATGCTGCTGCAGGGTTTCAGCCTCAGTGTATTTTTTTCACATTGCTAAAAAAATAAGGCACCTACAGAATCCAAACCATTAACTCTTTCCTTCCCATTTCTGTCACAGTCAGTCCGGCCTGGTGGCGCTGAGGGCTGAGGCGCTGGTCACCTTACCTCACGCTACGCCGGCGACCCGTGTTTGGGAATGAGCATGGGCTACCGGGGGTTAGCAGGGATGGAGAAGGATCGAGCATTCAGCAGACTAGAAACATAGAAACATAGATTTTGACGGCAGATAAGGACCGCTTGGCCCACCCAGTCTGCCCATTTCCCTACCTAATGGATAAGCTGCACGATCCTAGTTAACCAGCAGCCTACTTCCTCCTACCCCTTCCCCCTAGAATTGCCTTATGACTGTCCCATGCATGCTTGAATTCCACCACTGTTTTTGACTCCACAACCTCCTCCGGAAGGCCGTTCCATGCATCCACAACCCTCTCTGTGAAAAAATACTTCCTTAAATTACCTCTGAGCCGCCCCCCCTTCTATCTTCAAATTGTGCCCTCTTGTTTTTGCACCTCTCTTTTTTTGAAAGATGCTACCCTCTTGGACTTTGTTGATTCCCTTGAGATACTTGAAAGTTTCTATCATGTCCCCCCACCTCGCCCTCCTTTCCTCGAGGCTATACATATTCAGCTCCTTAAGTCTCTCTTCATATGTCTTCCCGTGCAGACCCTGCACCATTTTAGTTGCCCTCCTCTGGACAGCCTCCATCCTGTCTATGTCCTTGCGGAGATTGGGTCTCCAGAACTGCACGCAGTACTCCAGATGGGGTCTCACCAGCTGTCTGTACAGAGGGATAATAACTTCCTGTTTTCTACTGGTGATGCCTCTCCCTATGCATCCCAGTATCCCGCCAGCCCTCCTTGCTGCCCTCTCACATTGCTTGCCCACCTTTAGGTCATTTGATATGACTACCCCCAGGTCCCTTTCCATTTTTGTTGTTGTTAGTATCTCACCCCCCATTGTGTACTCTTCCCCTGGGTTTTTGTTTCCCAGGTGCATTACCTTGCATTTCTTAGCATTGAATCTAAGCTGCCATACATTTGACCATTCCTCTAACCTTGCCAAGTCCCTTCTCATCCTTTCCACCCCACCTTGTGCATCAACTCTGTTGCAGATCTTTGTGTCATCTGCAAAGAGACATACTTTTCCTTCCAGTCCCTCTGCAATGTCGCTTATAAAGACATTGAAGAGGACCGGTCCTAATACTGAACCCTGCTTTACCCCACTAGTAACCCCCCTTTCTTCAGAGTGGACTCCATTTACTATTACTCTCTATGTCCTATTCTCCAGCCAATTCTTTACCCAGGCTGTCATCTTGGGACCCACTCCCAGGCTGGCTAACTTGTGTATTAATCTTTTGTGTGGGACTGTGTCAAATGCCTTGCTAAAGTCTAGGTAGGCCATGTCCACAGCCCCTCCCTGATCTACTACTTTGGTCACCCAGTCAAAGAAATCTATCAGATTTGTCTGGCATGACCTTCTCGCTGTGAATCCATGCTGCCTTGGGTCCTGAGCCCTCTGGCCTCTAGATACTCAACAATTCTTTCCTTCAGAAGTGATTCCATCATTGTCCCTACCACTGAGGTTAAACTAACAGGTCTGTAGTTTTCTGCTTCTGTCTTACTCCCACTTTTTTGAAGGGGAATCACATCTGCCTTTCTCCAGTCCTCGGGTACCACCTCATCCTCCCATGATTTGTTAAAGAGGGTAGTCAGTGGTGTCACTAGTTCTACCCTTAGTTCTTTTAGAATTCTGGGATGAATCCCATCAGGCCCCATTGCTTTGTCCATCTTCAGATTTAAGAGTTCTTTCAGAACCCTTTCTTCTGTAAATGGGCTGGTATCAACTTCTGTATCCAGAGTGTTTCTACTGTTTGTTTTAGGTACCTCCTACTTCCTTTGTAAATACTGAGCAAAAATATTTGTTTAGTATCTCTGCCTTTTCACAGTCACCCTCTGCCCACCTCTCTCTCTTTATTAAGCCTCACTAGCCCTCCCTTGGTCTTCCTTCGCTCCCTGATGTACCTATAAAAGGTTTTATCCCCCTTCTTAACTGAGTTGGCTATCTTTTCCTCGGTTTGGGCCTTTGCTGTTCTGACTGCCTTCCCAGCTTCCTTTTGCTTTAACTGATACAGTTCCTGTCCTGCTCCTTCTGTGATTCCTTGTACTTCCTGAATGCTTTCTTTTTCTCTTGAACCTTCACTGCCACTTCCTTTGAGAACCATAGTGGTTTCTTACATCGTTTCGTTTTGTTAATTTGCTTCACACAAAGGCTTATTACCTCTGTGATGGCAGATTTTATTATTCCCCATTGTTCTTCCACCCCTCCTTCCTGCCCATTTGCTAGTGCATTCCTTAGGCACTCACCCATTTTGGCAAAGTCAGCCCTCCTAAAGTCCAGTACTGTTGCCTTTGTATGACTTGATTCTATTGCTGTGTTTATTGTGAACCATACTGTTCGATGGTCGCTAGTTCCCAGATGGCTACCCACTTCTACATCTGTGATCCTCTCTTCATCTCCATTTGAGAGAACCAGGTCTAAGATCGCTCCCTCTCGAGTGGGCTCCAATACTAGTTGTCTAAGGCATGCCCCTTGTAGGGCATCTAGAATAACCCCACTCTTTGAAGTGGCTGCTGCAACTGCACTCCAGTTAACATCTGGCATATTCAGATCACCCATCAGCAATATCTCCCCTTTTTCTGCCATTCTAAATATTCTTTCTATCATGTCCTTGTCCATTTCCTCCCCCTGAGAAGGGGGTCTGTATACAACCCCTGTGCGGATTGTGATGCCATTGCCAGTCTCCAAATTTACCCACAGTGCTTCTTCTCCTCCTCCTGTTTTCCCTTTTGTTCTGTTGCTTTGATTCCTTCCCTTATGTAAAGAGCTACTCCTCCTCCTCTTTTACCCTCCCTGTCCCTCCTGTAGATAGTGTATCCTGGTATGTTTATGTCCCAGTCATGGTTTTGTGTGTACCATGTTTCTGTGACTGCCACAATCTCCAGATGTTCCTCCTCCATCAAGGCCACTAATTCAGGAATCTTGTTACTCAGACTACGGACATTGGTACTCATTGCTCTCCATTTTTTGATGGCTTTACCTTCTTTTGCAGCATCCCCCACTGACCTGTCTACCTCTGTCTTTTTCTCATTTAGTACCCTGTTTTGTAGGGAGAGGCTGGGATTTTCCTGCTGCTTCTCAGTGCCTCCCCCCTTGACTAGTTTAAAAGCTTGCCAATGAAGCATTTAAACTGATTGCTCAAAAGATTTGTTCCCTTCCTGGACAGATGCAGACCATCCTGCCAGTATTGCACGACTAGCCCCTAGTGGAAGCTGGGGGCTGGTGCACCGATGCTCAGAAGGGAAGAGATGAGGCAGGCGCTTGGGGTAGAGCATACGGATGCATACGCACTGTTCCCTGAGGTGTCACTGCATGCCTCGTCTTGGGGGGGGGAGTACCAGGAAAAAGAGTAAAAGGGTCAGGGCACAGCAGAGTGAAGCTGGTCCCTGCAGGCTCCGCCCCCGTGGATAGCAGCCACCTCCAGCACTGGATTCGTGCGTTCGGCGGGTCAAGGAGATCCCTGCCACCCTACCATGGGGGGTATAGCCGTGGGGCAACTGGCAAGGTGGTACATGAAGTGGGGGATGGGAATGGGGGCCGGCAAAAGCATAGCAGCCCAACTGGGGAGAATAAACAAATTAACTAAAAAAAGATAATTCTTGAAGTTATAAGTGTGTGGAACTGCACAATACATCACAATATAGTCATTTTGGGAATTTTGTCACCAAATATTCAACATAAGCATTTTGGGACCGCTGCTCATGAACAGTGTCACTGTGATTTTCTTAATCTGTCCTGAACATTGATTTCCCACAGCGACCACACCATTGTGCGCTGGATGTGCGAAAACACATTTTGGGCAAGATGTGAAAAATGACAGCTGTACTGTTCATAAGGAGGTGTGAAAATGGCAATGTTGAAAATCTGGAGTAGAAAATATTAAAAGTTGATTCGAAATTCACAGTGTGTGGAAACTACTCAAGCGCGCTTATCACGCAGTCATTTCTTGGAATTTTTCCACAAATTTGCAACATCGGCTTTTTGGGAGCCCACCTCATGAACAGTGACACTGTTGTTTCATTAATCGGTCCCAAAAGGTGATTCCGTGCAGTGACCACGAAATTATCTTTCAGGACTGAATAACAACATGACAGTGATTGAATTCATGAGGTGGGGTCCCAAGAACCCGATATTGAAAATTTGGTGCCAAAAGTCACAAAAATGGCTGAGATATCCACCCAAGTTGAAAAAAAACCCATTTATGCCATTATACAGCTTACTGGCATTTCTTCAGTTCGCGGTCGGCTTTGAAGAGTGCAGACGTGTTCCCGCTCCACCGAAGATCATTGCGCTGGGCTCCAAAGGTAAGTATAGGGTGGGGGTGTGTGGAGAGGTGGGGTGTGCATAAGGTGGGTGTGGGCTGGGGGGCCACCGCAGAGAATGAGGGGCTGTTTTTTCCTTTACAGGTAAAAAAAATTAAAAACACATCACGGGAAGGTTTTCTTAATTACAGGGACATTTGGCATGCTGGGGTGGGCTCCCAGCGTGCCACCTGGGTGTTTTTTTTGGGGGGGGACTGGAGCCGACAGGGATTTGGCACCCCATCGGCAAAAAAGAAAACTTGACCAGCCGGAGGGTGCACTGAGGAATAAAAGACATAGAGGACAGCAGCAGAGAGAGGAAGCGGGAGGGATTTCTTTTGTAGCTGGAGGTTGAGTCGGGGAATGAGGGAGCGGGGAGGACAGCACCAGAGAGAGAAAGCAGGAGGAATTTCTTTGCAGCCAGAGGGTGAGCCGGGGAATGAAGGAGTGGGGAGGACAGCAGCAGAGGGAGGAAGTGGGAGGGAGATTGTTGGCAGCGATGTGCAGGAGGGCCGGAGAAATTGTGTGACGTCAATATGCTAAATACACACGTTACCACCGCTGATTGCAGCAGTGGTTTTCTTTGAACTGAAGACCACTGCAGCTGAACTGCTGTCATAGACAGCTCGCACATCCATTGGTGCGGTACGGTAGTGCCTGTTAAACGGAACACTGCATTGGACAGGAGGGCCACACACCTCCAAAAAGTCGTACGGTCGCAATATGTTTCTTGCACATGCGCGCAAGCAAACATAAAAATGGGGAGAGAAATTCCTGCATTTTGATTGTTTTTTACCTGTGTATCAAATCCATTTGATGTATAGGTAAAAACAAGTCCTCCAAAGCGGGACCGCATGACAAAAAAAATAACTGAGCCATTAGAATGCTCGTTTTCAAATTCTGCCTTTTTTTTCTCCACTTTAGCGAGGGAAACATAGCAGCACAAAACCCCTCACTAAACATATCTGTTCCAGGCTTTTACTCTAAAAACATCAGCAAACATAATGTAAGCCCCATGAATAAATTCTTTACTTAACTGTAGAAATGGTTTCTCATCACATCGCACTGCTGCTTCTGCAGTACGAGTCCCCACACGGTCTCAGCGCGTAAATGATTCATCAGATGCCACGCTGCTGCACTGTCAGGCTCCAAAACCTTCCATGGCACTTTTTTAAAATTTATTGCCAAAGACCTTAACTGTAGAAACTGTTTCTAATCGATTGTGCTGCCGCTTCAACAGTAGGAGTCCCCCCATGGTCTCAATGGGTAAACAATTAATCACATGCTGCACTACTGCACTGGAGGCCTCACCTGCTCAAGGACATAAAAAAGGGGAGTATCCAAAAAAGGGCAACAAAGATAGTGCAGGGCTTGCACCACAAAACATTTAAGGAGAGACTAAGGGATCTCAATATGTACTCACTGGAGGAGAAGAGAGAGCGGGGAACATGATTGGAATGCTCAAGTACCTCAAGGGCATAAACAAGTCTTGGGCATGCGGTAATATCTGTTCAATGGACACCACGTCATGTCTTACTGCTTACGTAAGGCCTCACCTGGAGTACTGCATGCAGTTCTGGAGGCATCAACTGTGCAAGGACATAAACAAGATGGAGACTATCCAGAGAAGGGCAACAAAGATGGTGCAGGGCTTGTACCACAAAACATATGAGGAGAGACTAAAGAACCTCAATATGTACTCACTGGAGGAGAGGAGAGGAGAGGAGAGAGCGTGGGGACATAATTGAGACTTTCAATGACCTCAAGGGCATAAACAAGGTGCAGGTGGGGGACCCTTTCCAATGTAGAAAAAGTACTAGAACAAAGGGAAAAAATATGAAATTGCCAGGGGGGGGTATTAAGAGGTAATGTGAGGATGTTTTTCTCCACAGAAAGGGTAGTTGATGCTTGGAATAGTCTGCCAAAGGAAGTAGTGGGCGCAAGCACAGTGGAGGGGTTTAAGCAAGCCTGGGACAGGTACAAGGGAACCTTGAGAGGAGAGGGAGTGATGAAAAGTCATTGATCACATAGGGTCAGTGGCCACACACAATGTATAGGACCTATGAGCAGACTGGATGGGCCTGGTGGTCCTTATCTATTGACAATGTCTATGTTCCTATTTTTCTTATAATGGGGATCAGGCACTGGGGAGGGGGAAGGATACTGTATAATGGAGAAGGGAGATTTTTCTTATAAGAGGGATTGGGCACTGGGAGGGGAGGGACCACTACACTATGGAAATGGGGATTGTTTGTTTTTAATATGATGGGATCAGGGATCAGGAATTGGGGAGGGGGGAAGGACACTATACTATGGAAAAGGGTATTTTATTTTATGTCTGACAGTGATCGGACAGGCAGGGACTGCAGCACCTCCACAATATGCTGGGGTTTGTGGGGAGTACCACCAGGTTTTTATAGGTGGTACTTTGCGCCTCGCAATGGCCTTTGCAACAGGCCATTGCGTGGAGCAAATGCTTGTGAATGGGACTGCAGGGCTCTTCAGGTCCCCTCCCACTCATTTGCATTGCGGCCCACCTCCCTACTTTGCCCAGGCGCAAAGCCAGTTTGCAGGGGCAAACTGGGCTTTTTGAATACCAATTATTCACAAAGCCCAGTTTGCCCCGGGCCAACTGGGTTTGTACCCAGGCAAACTGGGTTTGTGCCCAGGCAAAGCTTTGTGAATCCTGCCCCATATCTTTTGCACCTATAGTAGGTACTTTATCCTCTTGATAAGCGCTCGCTACAGGTGCAAAACGTTGAGCTTTTTAGCACGTATCTCAACACTTTAACTGTGTGTTTGTATTTCTAATAAAAGGCTATTTTTCATTATTTTTGATCGGAGCCTTTTTAGTGGAAGTTGAGTGCTGGGATTATTTGTTTTCACTTGTTTGCTCTCCTCTACCTCTCATAGCACCAACGCTACCCTAGAGCGGCTTCTTTTTATTGTAGTTGGCTAAAATAATAGGCAAACACACATATGCCAAAATCAGTTTACATTGGTATTCAGAGTTATAAAGTATCAACTTGTGGATACAATAAGTATATTTCCTGTTAATTAATTACATACAAGAATAGCTGTTGCATCAAAAGCCTTCTGTCATATTCTGTAAACCATAACCATAGCGTCAGATGTTCAGTTGAATCATATTCAGCTTAAAATTTCTGTTTATTGAATTGCCATTTCAAATTGCTTC
This sequence comes from Neoceratodus forsteri, assembly GCA_016271365.2. Taxonomy (NCBI): domain Eukaryota; kingdom Metazoa; phylum Chordata; order Ceratodontiformes; family Ceratodontidae; genus Neoceratodus; species Neoceratodus forsteri. The sequence continues at coordinate 1,531,600,580 of CM057455.1, forward strand.
GGGTTACAAGCTTTCAGTCACTTCATCTGGTAAAATATACTTAATTTGATTATTTATTTATTTATTTATTTGAAGAATCAGAATTACAACCCTTTGAGTCTGTGACTCTTTTACAAAGGTTCATCGTCAAAATAACACATACAGACAAAGTACATAGAATATACATGGTACTACAAGGGATAGTTTATACACATGTATAAAATTAGAGTGAATAGCACTTATACTGGCAGCGGACACAGAGAATACAGGGTACTATGAGGGATAATTTACATATATGTACACAGTAACAGTGAAAAGCATCCAACATGGCAGTGAACACTCTATGTAGGTCCTATATAAAGGGGAAACCACTTTACATCTTTGTACATAATTACGAAGAAGAGTCCAACAAGGGTGTCACTCTGTGCAGGTCCTATACAATGTGGTAGCTAAAATATCATACAGTGAACAAAATAAAAGACTACCATGTCAAAGCTGTAAAACACCTAGCAGATAGCTGATAGATGCCAGAAACAGGTGAACTGAGAGGCTTAAGCAGCGGCTATGTGCAGTTACAGCTGCGGCTGTGTATTATATGGAATCTCCCTGATCACTTCAAAACTTGCATTTATTGACATCATGGTTCTACTCTGAGTTAACGAGATTTTACCCTTACAAAATATGCTGCTCTCATAGCTTATTTTAAGCATAATAAGCTTCGGTAGGCTGGCATTGAAATATATGGAAAAGTACAGCCATGTGCTCCTTACCTCTGTTCTGCCACTCCTGCTTCCTGGAGTAAACTGGTAGCATCATGCTCTTGAGCACGCTACCTCTTGTGCTCATGGCCCAGGAAATGGGCATGCCGACATGTGATGCCAGCAGAGACCTGCACTGCTGGAAGACAGCAAGTGAAACCAGTTATAGGGGGATTCTTTGTGAACTGTGTCATCCTCCCCTACAGACTGAGGGAAAGACCCTGGTCTGGGAAACCATGAGTAAACTCAGGGCTCATCCCGCAGCCACAACAGTTTTGTAAAATAATTGGACAGCATTTACTGGACTTGGCCATCCTGTCAGGATTTACAAACATTCAGTGTAGGGTATTAGGAGCATTTGGGTTGGGGTTTGAATTTGTATACATTACCTTAAGAGCACCAGCACTGACCAACCACATGCAGCGTCATCTGCCATAAACCATTTTCAGTGCTGGGTACTCAGTGAAGCACCTGGAGCTCGCTCAATAACATTTATGGAGTATACACTGATACCAGGGGGGAAGAGGGTAGCACCCTCCAGTTCAGGTGGGCAGGAGAAAGAAACTACTGTACTCTGCAACGTGTCATGTGGGGGTGGGCACTAGCGATGGTTGGAATTTGCCAGTTCCAATCCAGTTGGACTGTTTAGGAATTTATTATTCCTAATCCAGTTCCTAAAAGGACCTCAAAATTGGATTCAGATTTGGAATCCAGAATTCATATGTAAAACAGGTTTTAGGATTCAGTTTAGGAGTTAGGATTTTCAGACTAAAATTCTGAAAATCCTAATTCTGAAAACTGGGTCAAAATCTGATTGTTTGGCAGACTCTAAGCAACCCTAGTAGGCACTTTTAGAGGGCTGAGGCTGGAAGGGCACTTAAGAACCAGCCAGGGTGTATACTTCTGTCAGTGCTAAACAATCCCCTTTGCCCATTTACTGCCCCTCAGTCCCTAAATAAAGTGTATTATTCTTTTGCTTGAATTCCTTATTGGAGTGACTATTGTTTAAAGTGATAACTTGCGTGCTTTTTGGGGAAACAGTTATTGCACTGCCACCTTGGTTCACAGGGGTGGTGATTCATTTGGATAGGTGGGGAGATACTGCATCCCAAGAGGTTGTACCATACTTACATCAGGCCCATTTAAATTTTCTTTGAATGGAGGTACCACACAAATAATTCAAATCTTGGATACAACCCCCCAATCAGGTGTTCCATGACCCAGGCCCCTCAAGCTTGTTTGAGCCCACAAGACGGGGTAGTAATCAACAACATCCAAGGTGACCCAGTTACAGTGAGCTGGAGTAAGGCTGTTTTTTTCTGTAGGTGATAACACACTCCGTGGTGCGCAGTTATGCAGTATTAATCACATACTCTGAGTTAGCTGAGAGGCACAAGGCAGAAGGCCATGTGCCTCTAACCATCTAGGAAGTGTGGTTATTACAGCATAACCACACACCCTTAGTTTGTGTATTACACTTATAAAATGAGTACTTGCATAACTGAGTTTCATTTTCATTTTAGTGGAACACAATTAGGTTTTTAAAAAACTCTGGAGGGGTCCTCATGAACCCAGGTGACTCCCTTGAAAGGATTCCACCACTTCTCCACCCAAAGTTTTCTCTCTTCTCGACATCATGGAGCCTTGGAATTCTCAGTTCTCTTTCTCTCTCACACACACTCTCTTCAACAGCACCAGCTTCTACACATCCCTAAGCTGGGTCTCGAACTCTCTCTATCTCAATTACTCTGTTCTCAGCCCTCTTCTCTTCCCATTCTCTAGAGCTTTCTTCATTCCTCTTTCTGCTTCCTCAGTACCTCTGGCCAAAATCACATATCCCCCCTTGGGGGAGAAGCTGCTGGCCTCTCTCTCTGCTTTTATTTCTGTCAGGCTGGAATGATGCAGTGAGCCGAGCCTCAGAAATCAGTCCAGATAAGAACTGACTATTGACATGTTGTGCCCCAGCATTTGCATAGGCATCTCATGTACAGCCATGTATAATACAATACTGGGGGCTGGAATTCTGGAATCTTCTAAGACTCAGGGTTCTTGATTCACTCTTTTAACCTTTTAGTAACTAGGCTCAGCTAGTGAGGGTGAAAGCCTGGTTAGTATGAAGCAATTCTTTGGACAGATGGCTCCAGGTTTGGAATTTAAAAGTTCATGTTTTGAGTAGTGTACTAGTGTGCTTAGTTCTGTGTAAAGTTTTTACACTCCACAATTTGTGAAATTCTCCGTGAAGTGCATCAGTTTGCATAGTATTTCTGCTATGCAAAATATGAAATTCATACACCTACATAGAACACTTCATACCGTGGTGAATTTTACTACAGTATGTGACTTGATACACTTTGTGGCAAACATTTGCTGCAAAGCAGCAAATCACATAATTTTGCATAGCAAAAGTCATACAGTTGCAGTGAATCATGAAGAGGCCACTACGCAAAAACTCTACAAAGTGCATAGCGAGTGAATTCGTTGCAAATTGCCCGCGAATTTAGAACTTCACACAGGCCTAAGTGTGGTGCCTTCACTCAAGCTGACTACATTTTAAGCATACCTAAATGTGCTGTCTCTCTGGAAAAATACTGTTGGTATGGAGACGATTTGGCTATAGCTGTCCCCTGTGGGGTGTGGATCTTTGGTGTCATCTTAGTAGCTTTGGTTATGGTTCGACTCTCAATGTGCTTGTGGAGACTGGCTTGAAACATCAGCAAACAACAGTTCCTGATTTACCCTACAATCTTCAGTGCATTCCTTAGCACCATTGGGTCACTGCTCTCTGCCTTAGGCAAGTAGAAACAGGGTACTCCAACCTCATGTTGCAATTAACAAAGAACAAGTTTATTTGCGGTTTGTAAACACAGACCTTTAGATGTGATTAATCATGAGATGTTATACAGTCAACTCAACTGACATTTGGCGTACCTTTTCTCCATAACAGAGTAAATAAGGTTGACAAGGTCATTTATCACTAACCATGAGGCGCTGCAACCTTCAGCTTCAGTGACAAACACCAGAAATCTGTGGTGGGCTTTCAATATAGAACACTCCATGAGTGACGAGCTACCCCAGTTCTTGCATCAGGTATAGAAGCACTTCATTTGTTTGGCACTTTGAACAAAGACAGACTTTAAGGATCAGACAATACAGTGACCCTGACAATTCTGATTTGTAAAACCACCAAAAATCAAACGGCATTTAACTAAACTGCAGTCAAAATCTGGAACAATCTGCCCAACAAACTACGAAACATACAGAATGGTCAAAATGTTAAAGCATCTTTAAAAGAATTACTCAGGTCTGAGACGCAGTGCAATTGTAGATGAACTGCTGACTACTAGATGTTGGTGTATTGCAAGCATATATCTCTTTACCTTATAGATGTATTTACATTTTTATACACATTATTTTAACTTAGTTGATGTTTTGTGTAAGTTATTGTGTTTGTACTGCATATTGTTATATTATTTACCTGTTTCTGCTATTAATGGAAGTATGTATCTTAATGTCATGTATGTCTTGTTGTTTCAACTGGGTCAAGACTATGGAAGGGCCATGTGGCCCAGTGCTGTTTACCTGGTCAACAAAATTTAAAATCACACACACACACACACACACACACAAAAACACTATTAGTTTTTGTTTAAGGAATTTCCACAACCCTCTCCCGCTAGGCATTGGTATCAAACCCCTGCATACCTTCTCTCCCCTCAGGTGGGATTTTGAGCATAAACCCTTCTTCCTTTTTTCAGAGGACCTTGAGTACCAATGGCCGCAGGTCATTCTAGGCCTCCTTGCTAGTCCCAGTTTCCTTACCTCCTGGGTGGTTAACTAGGCTCCTGAACTTGACAGTCAGACAGATCTATACGATGGGCTCAGCTCTCATAAAAATTCATTGCTCACATCTCTGCTTCAACCTCAGCAGGCTTATTTACATGGATTCTGGACTCCTGTGCTAGGAAAAAACACTTTTACCTTTTTTATTTTTTTTTTTGTTACTTTCTACTTTTGCACCACATTTTCTGCTCACTTGCCCAAACTCTTTTACTCATCATAGGAGTCCTCTGAGATTTCAGACCACTGCCAGTCTCTGCTCAATGTGTCTCTTTGAAACCTCTAACCTCCAGTTCATTCCCCATGGGTGGGATCCCTGGTTCCCCAAACTGGGAGAAAGATACTCATTTGATGGTCAATGTCTGAGAGGAGGACACAGTAGGGCCCTTCTGTGGTGGGGGATAGGGTAGTTTCCTCTGCCTGGGGCCACTGGTTTTTTTTTTCCCTCTAAGTCCATCCTCCTATTCCTTATCCTAGAGTGTAATCTTGAGGAACAATAAAGCCAGTAGCCTCTTGGGGCCACCAGAAGGGTGGATGAGCCCCACCTTTCCTTCAGAATCACCATGCCAGCCCTGCTCTGGGTGTGTGATCCTCCTGCATCACACCCCAGGTAAATGGCATGTTCTGATGTAAAACTGCTCTAAAAAGATCACTGTGTTTCTTACTGCATGACATGCCCTCCATCTGGGCTACAAGTGGGTAGTTATTCAGCTGAAGGAGGGCTCTACTCTCCTGTGGCAAAAGGCATTCAAGATGGATGTTGGAACCTCATCTTGCCAGATGACACCAGATGCCCCAGGCTCGAGCACGTATGTCTTAATCTCTGCATGGTTACAAGAATGAATCTGCTTCTCTTTGATGTTGCAGAATTAGGAGCAGGATGTATGGTGTAGCCATCTAGATAAACCCCTTGAAGGGAAACCTCCCACAAGCTTCTCCCCATCCCTCAGGTGTCATCTCTTCATTGTGTACAGGTCAGCTTCCTGGGGACTCAACCCAACAGAAGACTTGCTTATACCACACACCAGTCTTGAGACACATTTTGCCACACCTTGAATCTGGCATGTCTCACCCACAAGTCACAGCCAGAGCTTTGGGCAAGGGAGAACCTCACAGTGCTCTACGAGGATCCCTCTCTCTGTTCTCCATACCATTACCACAAAAATCTTGTATATCCCTGAACCACACATAGTCAAAACCAGGCCAGGTCACAGGGAGTCTATTGGATGCTATGAACAACCCCACCTGGGGGTGGGACATGGTACAAATATGTACTGGATCACCATACGTGATAGTACACTACCCTTGCCTTATGGGCTCAAATAAGGTTAAAAGACCTGGGTCGATAACTCTTGTGGGGATTCATTATACAAAGATGTTGAGTTAAAGTCCAGATGTTAAGTTGTGCAGTGTCTCCACCCAGGGGATAGCTTGAGTAGGCTAGGTAATATTCTGCTGTCCCCAAGGAAACAATAACAACTCACTATGGTCTCCACTGGCACAGCCCTTCCAGCTCCCACACAGTACAACAGTTCACCCAAAATATAATTATTAGCACTCTACTGATAATATTCACACAAATAAGTGTTTTTATTGGGGGATCAGGAATAGGGTCACAGGGAAGGAAAGGCAATGGTTAAATCAAAGAGAAGAATATAAAGTTGTATCCTGTTTAAGTGGCTGGTCTTCCTATGACCTCACAGGCACAGCCTAAAAACACTGCAGCCCCCAGTCAACACACAGTGCTCCTGGCCAACTGTATGTGTGAGCTGCTACTCCAATCCCCACTGGTACCAGTAAACTAGCTCTTGTACTAGGGGGCTCCCTGGTAAAACCTGAGTACCCGTGTTGGATCAGTGTAGGTCCATTGCAGTTGCCAGTGGCTGGCTGTCATGGCTCTGCTTTTGTAATTCCAAAATATGTTAGAAATACAGTTACTACATAGTTAATACTACAGCTTTAGAAAACAGAAATGTGGTTGGCTGTTATGCTAGTAAGCAGCTTCTTGAGAAATTATATATTACAAATACTTTCAAATAAAATTGCAAGATTAGTCCGCCTTTGTCCATATGGTAGTCGTCACTACTCGTGTGTAATGAATTAGCATGGGACTCATTAGAACTAAGGAGAAACAAATGATGGGCTATTGTGATATTTAAAATGATTCGGGGCTTGGTGTCAGGGGATCTAAATGATGTGACAGAACCAGTAACTCCCAAATATCCTATGTGGGATCGGCTACCTTGCATCTGGGTGAATAATGAAGCCCTTCAAAATCATTTGGAGCCCTCTGTGGCTCCTTGGCAGACTTTTAAGGCTGATTGGCTGTTGCTTGTTCTCTAACCCCAGTGCTGTGCTGAGAGGGGTTAGAGGTGGCTAAAACAGTTACCATATTTGTAGTCCATGAAGCACTGCTTTCCAAGTCTTTAATTCGGAAGGTCCCATGCCCTGAAAACATTTATTTGCCCCCAGATGCGATGTGCATGGTTTCTCTGCTTCGTTTGGTTGGGATGGGGCTGCTGCTGCTGGGGATTCATTGATCTCGACGTGACTGTCAGTCATGGTCAGAAACTGGCAGCAGGTGGCTGCCCTTTTGATGTGTGACTCAGACCCATGTGCTATAGTCAGCTTGGCGGCGCTGAGGGTTGAGGCACTGGATGTCTTACCTCACGCTGTGCCAGTGACCCAGGTTCGGGAACGATCTCAGGTCATGGGAGGGTGGTGGGAGGAGCAGGGTTGAGTGAGCTACCAGGCTGCTCTCCTCTCCCAGGGGTGATGGGGGTAGGTTGTCACCCCTCCCGTAGTTCCGTCCCTACCGTGTGGAGGTCTGGTGGAGTAACATAGGTGGCGGGGGCAGCAGTTTGGGTAGGAGGAAGAGGCTGAGCTGGCTTCCGGTGAACATGCATACCTTCACGCGCACGTACAGTCATGTGCCAGGGTCCCAGGGTGGGCATACGGGAGAAAACCCAGAAAAAAAACATAAAAATCTAAATAAAATAAAAAAAAAGAGCCATGTGCTAATGGCACGAAGATGCCAAAAAAATCTTCACTCCACTCCACTTCCCCCTGCCACTCCAAGGCCTCGGGGACTGGAGGGAGTAAGAACAGTGGTGCTGGGTGATTGTGGCTCTGAGGGGCTAAACATTAAACCCCCAGTACGGGGAGGCAGTTTATAGAAATAAAAAGCCTCTGTGCCTGTGACCCCTCATAACTGTCTTTTTTCTATATGTAAATAACAGTGCTAGGTGCCAAATGTACTAATTTCCATACTTGTATAGCTGTGGCACCCAAGGACCCAACCGATAGCACCTGTCTTTTTCTTCTTGTACTTTGTTTTGTAAAAATGTGAACTGCTGACTCTGTGATGTTTTTCAGTGAGTTGTTGGCACAGCAAGGTTACAGAGATGCTTGCACACTCCTGCACGTGTTAGTATGGAACAGCTCTCATGTTTCTGCAACCAAGCTGAGCTGCTGATAGGGGGACAGTTCACAGTTTAAAAGAAGTAAGTTTCAGTGTTCAGTGGGATGGTGCTTGGAAGATGGGCGGTCGGGTGGTTCAAGTGCAGTCCTGTGAAAATGAGTACATCTGGTATCTAGAACTGTTCTTTACATTCAGAGAGAAAATCTGATACAGTGTGTACATATTCTGTTGTGGTAGTGAGCTGGGTGTGGGGGGGATTAGTTTATATGGGGTTCCTGCAGGAAATCACCATGTGGGTACAGGAAGAATTTCTGTGGACCCAGCCCCATATAGAGAAAATTAATGCTGTTGGTGGGCTTCTCTGGGCCAGTAAAGGCCACTACACGTAATCTTCAGTACTGTTTTTCATTACATTTAACAACCCTGATGTTGTGCCTAGGAATGCTTTTAATTGCCCAGAAATTAATTTATGAAAATGTACTTAGTTGTATACATATTCTTATGCTGTTTACTGTTCTCTCAGAAGAAGCCTGATAGGCAAAATGTTGGGGTTGTTAAATACAATGAAAAACAGTACCAGTGGTGGAGGAGTAGCCGGTGCAGTTGCACAGGGACCCACACACTTAGGGGGGCCCATACAAGAGGCAATTATTTATACACAGGCAGCCCCCACAAACTAACTAACTGCGGCTGCTACCACTAACTGCTAATGCTAACCATGGTAAAGCACTGTCACAGGTCGGGACATCCATCCTTGTTGTTTTTACACAAAATAAACTGTAAAGTTAAGCAGCAGCTCAGTGCTGCAGGCTGCACAGTGACTTACCTGCTTCCTTGTTGGTTCATGGTGGGCAGGACCACAGGCGGGGTGGGGGTGAGAGAGTCTCTTTTCTTGTTTTTTTTTTTTTTTTTTTTACTTGCTGTTTATACTCCTTCCCTGACCCCTAGACTCCGCTGCCTCAGAAGTCACTAATTGAGTCTGCCACCAGCCTCGTCTTACCTGCACTGTGGTAGTCCCTCCATGTAGCCTTGGATTGCCCCCCCCCGGCGGGGACAGGGATGGGGCGCCTACACCCCCAAACCATCTTGATTTTGTCAGGGCACCGGACCGGAACAGGCAGGTGGGCTATGGGGTCTGTGCTAGAGTGCTCCGTCTTCCAGGAGCCTAAAGGATGATTTTTCCAGTGTTCCTGTGTGTTGGCTTGCGTCCTGATGTCAAGGCCCTCCCCTACTGACGTCCGCCGTACACTTTCCCTCGTTGTGAGACAAGGAACTTGCTGCGCCCCAGGCCTCCGCCAAAAGGCAGTCAAGCTCCGACCCTTAGGGTCCCCTCCCTCCCAGGAGAGGAGAGCTGTCCTCCGGACGCTCAATCCTCTCCTTCCCCTGCTGACCCCCGGTGGTCCGGGTTCTTTCCCGAACCCGGGTCGCTGGCGTAGTGTGAGGTGTGGCATCCAGTGCCTCAACCCTCAGCACCACTGGGCCGGCTAGCGAGTCTCTTTTCTTGCAGGTGGACGGCTATTGACTGACATGGACATGATCACGGCGCTAGTTGGAAGGGGATCAGGTGACTAGTGGCAGCCCGGTGGCAACTCAGGACAGGCTGGGCAGCATTTTGCAGATTTGCAGACAGGCATTAAAAAGGCAACTAGGGGTCCTTTGCTGAGCTATCCCACATGACCGGGCTGGCTGACATCTGATTTGATAGTGAGATTGTCACTCAGTCAGTCTGGGTGTGGGGTGGGGCTATGCTATATACTGAGTGGTGAGCAAGCATTACTACACAGTTCACTCTCTCTGCAGGCTGAGTCAGTCAGTAGTACTACTTGTAGTGGTCGTCATTGGCTTGGCAGCAGATTGAATTAATAGATTGCTACTTGGACTAGTTATTTGCTTTGACTTGTTCAATTCAATCATCATCTTTTTTGGTCACTTGTGTTGTGTGTGGGCTAACTTCACTTTGGAGGAGAAAGGAAAGGAAAGGAAAAAAAAAACTGAATAGTGTGTGGTGTGGTGGCTGGGTGGTGGCGGCCCAGGGGCCTGTGTGGGGCTGTGTGGTAAAGCAACTAGTTCAGCACAGCAGCGGCAGCAGTCAAATCAAATTTGGGCACACACACTGACTTACTGTGACTGAACAATTACTCAATGAACTGGCCATCTAGATTCTAGGAGGACTCTCTGGTAGGACAGTCAGTCGTCTTATTAGTTCTTTATTGTTGGATGCTTTGTCAGTGAGTGCCAGTGGTCAGACTAGAAAAATAATCATATCAGATCCAAATCCATTATCCTCCAGTTTGTTTTTTGTTTCTTTTGGCAGAACTAGAACTTCAGAGACTCGAAGTTGTTGAAGCCATAGACTCGGAGCACAGGATTTTCGAGGCCTATTTTTTTTACAAACAGAAATATTACATTTTACGTAAGTTCTGCTGGTGCTGCAGTACACTGTTTCTGACTGACTGACACTTGCGTAAATAAACTGTAAAACTTGTCATTAAAAATACCTAAACTTAACAAACCGTCCTGAAACTCCAGAAGTCAAGACTACCCCCAAAAAATAAAGTCAAAATTAACAGTTGTGCATTGACTGTCTTAAACATAAATACATTATTAAAGAGGGCATTTCAGGGCCAGAAAAGAGAAGTATTCCCTAGCTCTATAGTGATTGTGAGCCCAGCTGCCCACTAACCATACTGACATTTACTTTATGGGGCTGGCCTGGGGGCACTTTTGTTGAAGTGAGTCACCTTTCAGACGTTCAGAGGCTATTACTGAACTATCCATTGGGGTAGAGCTGTTACAGAAATAGCAGAAGATAAGGGATACAGGCTTGAAGACCCAATGAGGACAACAGGCAAGGCTGGAAACAAGAAAGCTCCAGTTTTAATAAAAATGTGTTTCAGTAATAAAATGAAATTTTGAAATACAAATCTTGTTTGGGGAATTTTGCATATTCAAGTTCTGCTGAGGTGGTGAGCTGTGTTTTTTCTCATTGGGTCTTCCAGCCTGTATCCCTTTCCTCTGCTATTTTCTAAACATGAAGTTTCAGGCTCTGTTGTGCTCTTAGCCAGTGGTGGCCTACATGCCCTGGCCCCACCCCACTCTGCCCTTGGTCTTGCCCCACTCAGCCCTGGCTCTGCCCCACAGCCCCTCTGACTGGCTGTTGTCCCCCACTGTTGAAATCTGAAATGGTGCCCCTGTTCCACAAGCCACACAAATGAGCCTCTGCAGCAACAAATAGCATATAGTCTACCCAATAGACAACTGACTGAAATAGAACAGGAGGTTCTTAGCAAACTATTATCTTTCAGCCCACATAATAGACTTAAGCCGTTCACAATATAACAAGACTTATAAAGATGTTATAGCAAAATAATCTGCATTTCGATATTATTGAAGAACCAGCACCTCCTACACTTGAGAAAATGACAAACAAAATGAAAAAAAAAAACATTAAATGTGAACTCTAAATACTTACCACCTGTACTGACACATTTATTAAATTAGAGAAAAGGTTGTGGATAATCTTTTGAAAGACTCAAGCAGTGTGAACAGAATCAAGTTTTATACTTTGAACCCAAGACAATTTGCAGCACTGGGATTATTACAAAATTACACATCAATACTTACGTCAATGTCAGTTGCTCAGCAGGTAGCACACTCACCTCTGAGGCCAGGAGATCAGAAGGCTGTGGGTTCTTTCCCCACATCAGGCACTTGGGTTAATATCCCACTACTGATACTGTAGTGCAGCTTGGGGGGGGATGCTGCACTCCTGAGGTGCCGTCTTTCAGATGAGACATTAAACTGAGGTCCCATCTGCCTGTTCTGGTGGTAGTTCAGGTGGATGTTAAAGATCCCATGGCACTTCTCGAAAAGAGTAGGGGAATTTCCCCAGTACCCTGGCCAAATTTCCCCCCATTCACTAAAAATACCACCAATAGCTTAATCTGGTTCAAGGTCAGTTGACATTCATCTGTATCCCCTTCCCTGGTGCAGGCCTGAAAATAGGCAGAAGTTGTCTAGTGCAGTTACCTGGGCAACAAAAACTAAATAAATAAAAAAATAAGAATGTTGACAAGCGGGGATCAATTGTGGTGCAGGACTACATGTCATGCCAACAGGAATGCCTTAGACAGTTGAGGAACAGGGTAACTTACCCCAATTCCTACACTTAGGTTTTCAGAAGAACTTAAGAGTACATTAGAAAAGGTATTACAAAAGGGATATATTAAAGAGTGGGAGAAGGACATTCTTGTGAACAAAACACCAGTAATTCCAGTATTTTATACTCTTCTGAAACTACATAAGGATGCCCATAATCCCCTGGGCATCCTATTATAGCAGGAATTGGGTCTCTTATGATATGGTTTCCACATACGTAGAATTTCATGTAAAGATCTTGGTATTAGACACTGAGAGGTACATCAGAGATTCCAAAACATATGATTCAAATCTTGAACAAAATTAATGAATCACAACTGAGCAACAACATTTTTCTGGTCACATTGGATGTTAAGGAGCTTTATTCATGTATTCCACATTCAGAATGACTCACAGCTTTACAGTATTTCTTGAGGTACAGGACTGAAGCTATGCCAACAAATCAATTGCTCTTTGAGTTAACACAATTTGTCTTAGAACATTATTTCTTTAAAGGAGTACTACAGTCAAAATTTACAGAAACGTATGCTGTACGAAGTGTTTTATTTGTGTGTGTAGTCCTGGTGTGTCCCTCCCTTTGTTTGCTATTAAAAGTTTTTTTTTAAATAGCCTGCTAGTTATATGATAGTTTATGGTCCCTGTGGATCTCCATTTTAGCAAGGTTTATTACTCTTCTTTTTCCTTCTGTGCCTCCTGTCCCTTGTGACAGGGATGTGTCTGAGTCCACTGATTCAAGTATTAGAGGTAGATGTCTGAAGTTTTGGCGTCCCAAATAGCTCTAATTCGTGATTTTTATTTTCTATATGTGTGTGTTAGGTCTGACAGTCTTGTTTAACAATTCTCTGGAAACAGGTGTGGTACCAAAGGACTGGAGAAGGGCGAATGTAGTCCTCTCCACGAAAGTAGGAGCAGGGAGGAGGCTGGCAGTACAAGCCAGTCAGCCTGACCTTGGTGGTGAGGAAGCTAATGGAATCACTACTAAAAGAAAGGTTTGTGATATATCTCAAATCCAGCAGAGCACAGGATCTGAGGCAGCAGCAATTCACTGTGGGGAGATCTTTTCAAACAAATTTAATAGATTTCTTTGGCTGGGTGACTAGGGGAGGTGGATCAGGGAAGGGCGGTGGATGTAGCCTACCTAGATTTCAGCAAGGCCTTTGACACCATTCTACATAGGAAGCTAATAAACAAGCTGGGATGCCTGGAAGTGGGTCCCAGGGTGGTAAACTGGGTCAAAAACTGGCTATGATAGGACACAGAGGGTGGTGGTGAATGGAGTTCAATCTGAAGAGAGGGGGGGTGACCAGTGAGGTCCCACAGGGATCAGTGCTTGGACCAGTCCTCTTTAATGTCTTCGTAAGTGACATTGCAGAGGGGCTGGAACAGAAGTTGTGTCTCTTTGCAGATGACACAGAGATCTGCTACAGGGTTGACACTCCATGAGGGGTAGAGAAACTGAGAAGGGACCTAAGCAAGCTTGAGGAGTGGTCAAGCGTGTGGTAGCTAAGATTCAATGCAAAGAAGTGCAAGATCATGCACTTGGGGCACAGAAATTCAGGGGAGGAGTACATGATTGGGGGGGTACTGACAGCCACCAAACAGGAAAGGGACCTGGGAGTAATCATATCTGAAGATCTAAAGGTTACCAAACAATGTGAGAAGGCTGTGAAGAGAGCCAGTGGAATGCTGGGGTGCATTAGGAGGGGTATCTCCAGCAGAAGGAAGGAAGTGGTGATGCCACTATACAGAACATTGGTGAGACCTCATCTAGAGTACTATGTCCAGTTCTGGAGGCTGCATCTCTGGAAGGCCATAGACAGAGTAAAAGCGGTTCAGAGAAGGGCAACAAAAATGGTGCAGGGGTTGCCCCAAAAGTCATATGTGGGGAGACTGGAGGATCTCAATATGTATTCCCTGGAGGAGAGAGAGGGGGGAATATGATGGAGACTTTCAAATACCTCAAGGTGTAAATAAGGTACAAGGGTAGTATCTTTCAAAAAAGATGTTCAAAAAACAAGGGTCCATGATATGAAAATGGAGGGGACTTAGGGGTAATGTGAGAAAGTATTTTTCACAGAAAGGTGGTGGATCCATGGAACAGCCTCTGGCAGAGGTTGTGGGGGAAAAATGGTAGGGGAATTCAAAAATGCATGAGACAGACATAAAGGAACTCTGTAATAGGAAAGAAAGAGGTGACCACAGATCGGTTAGGATCTGTGGTACATGAAACAGTAGGGAAAATGGGCAGACTAGGTGGGCCAAGTGGTCCTTATCTGCTGTCAAATTCGGTGTTTCTATGAGTAAATGTTTTGCTTTTAAAAATTTAATTTTATCAAACTACACACAGCCGTCGACCCAGTGGGCTGAGGGTTGAGGCACTGGATGCCACACCTTGCACCATGCTGGTGACCCGGGTTCGGGAACGGACTCGGGTTGTCAGGGGTCGGTCTAGGGAAGGAGGATCGAGCATCCCATGGACTACTGTCCTCCTTCGGGAAGGAAGGTCGCTGAGCCACTGGCTCCTGGCAGTGGCTAGGGGCTAGTACAGCTCGGGGATCAATGTGTGGCTGGCAAGGCAGGCATCAGGTGTACTGTGGGCAGTACATGCACGAGAATGTCCTTGATGCCACTGCATGCTTGTGCCATGGAGGGATTAAGGGACAAAAATAACAATCCTCCAGTGTGAATGATAGCAGACTCCATCGGCTGCAGTGCACCCACTCAAGATAGCTCCCCTTCAGCTCCCAGCCTCCAGGTTTCTGCAGTGCATGGGATAAGTCCCCACTGTGATGCGACCTGGGATGGCAGGGCAAAAAGGTCTGAGCTCTGACTGGGTCCGGGGCAGCAGCTGAGTAAGGAAGCTTGAAGTGGGGAACCATGGGACCACCCCTAAGCCAAGGAGGTGAAAAGAAAATAAGTAAAAAAACCTTTAAAAAACTACACACAGCCATAAAATGCACACCAGTCACCCAAGATCATCAATGCTATAATAAGTAAAGACTATTTATTTAGTTTTTGTTGACTGGGTAAGTGCACTAGACAAGACACTGCTTATTTTCAGGCACAGCCTGGGAGGTTATATAAACAATGATTCAGCATTAGAACAAGGAAGAGACACCATTAAATAATACAATTTTACAGAACAAATGTTTTGAGCAATGTATACATTTTTGGGAAGAAGAAGGTGTCTAGCTGTTTTCTTACAGAAAAACCCACTCAATTAGCCTTCAAGTATCTACTAAACTGTAAAGGTAGCCATCAGTGCTCACTAGATAAAGAAAGTTAACTTAATATCACAGCTCTGCTGTTGTAAAATTAATTCTAAATCAGTGCTTGCTGAGCCCATGTCCCCAGATACATCGCTGTCACATGGGACGGGAGGCATTGTAGGAACAAGAAGAGCAAAAAACTATGCTAAGATAGAAATCCTCGGGGGGTCATAAAACTAATATAAAACTAGCATGCTAAAAACTCCTAATAGCAAACAAAAGAAAGGACATACTAGGACTACATACATGTAAACCCCCCTACAAATGGGGGTTTCTGGAAAGTCTTCCTTGAGCTTGCCTAAATGCTCACTGCCAGGCTGGTGTCCTGCGTTTTAGCAGTTTAAATGTATTGCCAGAGAGTGCCTGTATAGCCTCTGTGCACTGTCTCTTTAAGAGCTGCCTGGATTGCAGTCATAATTAATCTTGGAGGGGTCTGAGTGTTTTTATGCTCGAGTCCCACCTGGGCTGCCAAATAATCGCTCCATTCTGCCATCGCTATTAGTGCAGAGGGAGCTCTGTTAGAATATGTACTTGTTTGCTGATCATTTATTAGAATAGTAATAATATTGCAGTTTGTCTAACCTGCCTTCTTTGCAGCATGGACATTTCTGTTTATCTCCACCATCTTGGTCCTGGACTGCTGAAATGGGCCAATCAGTACGTTTGGGGACTCTAAAATGGAGCCTGTCCCCAGGGGCTTTGTGGGAGCAAAATTCTGTAGGAATTGTAGTTTTGGGCTTTGGCACCTTAGTCCTGGAGGGAGTCCTTGTTGTGACTGACAGAGAATCAGCCAACCGAACCTTTTGGATCCTCGGGAAAGTCCCAGACTGCTTGCAGTTTCAGTTCAGATCTGAGTTGGGAAGTGAAGAAGTAACAGCTCGAGATAGTTGAGCAGTAATCCTGCATAGATTCGTGCGGGAGAACTGGGTAAGGGCTGAGTTTTGGCCTGCTGTCCCTGAGAGGAAAAATAGAGTTGATTCGGACTGAATCCGAGTTGTGAGAATGATTTAAGCCACTGATCTGTAACCAGGCTCTAACCTGAAGAAAGAACAAAAAACAAACCAGTGCTCAGCTATGTTGCTATGCAGCAGTAGATGAATGAATAAATGCAAAGACCAAAACAAGTATACTGAGCAAAAAGCAGGTAAAAAGAGACGTGGAGAACAAATGACCAAATAGCAAAGGACTGTATGCAAGGGTGAGTTTAATACCAAAAAGTGAGAGCCGGAGGGTATTTCAGGCAAAGAAAAAATCCCTTGCACTTCGAATCAAGGGGAACAAGATCAGGCAAAAAAAGAAAAACAGAAATCTGCAACAAGGCAAACACAATCTGAGGAAGAAACAGTAATAAATATTTGTAAGGTTCCACTTAATTCAGCACATCTTAGTGTGCTATCCAAAGGACTATCTTTTGTACCTACCCCCAAAGTTGACTTTTTTCAGATACAGGTTGATCTGAAGAAAACTTTCAGAAAATTGCACCTCAAAAAGTTTTTTTAATAGAAAAGAGAGAATGGGATTTCTAACAAATAACCAAGTGGAACAAGATAGCATAGGGGTTCCTAGTATAGGACCCAGCTCACTATCTATGGAAATACAGAACCATGATAATGCTGTTTCAAACTCGAGCCATATTTGTTCAGATTCAAATGAATTTCTCCCCTCTGACTGCGACCCAGAACTAGCACTAGAATTATCAGATACGGACTTTTTATTATACTGAACAGGATTTCACACAAAAGGGGAAACATTTTCACCCCAAATCTACTTTTTTTTCCAAGAACACAAGCATCTGCTATTCTTAGTTTTGAAACGTTGGTCTTGATTGAAACAAAGAAATTCTATAAGGAGTATAAACCTAGTTATAACAACCTAACCCTTGGTGAACGTTTTGCATTGGAAGAACTGAGCAAAATGAATAATGTTATAGTCAAACCAGCTGACAGGGGCGGAAAAATAGTCGTGATGGATAGCATCTACTATGAATCAGAAATATATTGTCAATTGAGTGATATTAACAGCTATCAAGTATTATCTGGTGACCCTATTTCAATTTTCCGACGTCAGCTGCTTACATTCTTGGATGACTCACTACACCAAGGGTATATCACAAAGAGAGAATTTGACTTCTTGTGTCCTACTTTTCCTGTAGTCTCTACATTTTATATGTTACCTAAGGTGCACAAGGACCCCCAAAACCACCTGGAAGATCACTGTATCCTCTATAGGCTCTCTAACGGAGAACCTATCTGAATTTTTGGATGCATTTTTACAAACTATTGTTGTCAATGCACCCTCATATTTGAGAGACTCCATGGCGGTACTGGAGGCTCTTGAACACCTTTCTTGGGATGCTGGTTACCTGTGGCTCACTATTGATGTGTCGGCATTATATACTAGCATCCAAAATCATTTGGGACTGCACGCTGTTTCATACTTTATGGACAAGTGTGATATTAGAGGGTCCCTAGATTCTGAATTTGTCATTAGCACTTTAAGAATTATTCTGACCACTAACTATTTTTGTTTTAATACTAAATATTACCATCAGATCTGTGGGGTCAGCAGTGGCTCCCACCTATGCAAATCTTCTTCTTGCATGGTGGGAAGAAATACAGATTTATGACGACAGACAGGACCCTTTAAGAACCAGATCAAGAATCAGCATTTATATAGAATTAGAATCAGCATTTATATAGCGCTTTTCATACACAGTATCCCAAAGTGCTTTACAAGCAATGCTAGACTGATAGTGAAGTGACTGAATGTGTGGTGGCGGCCATAGCGCTCATCATCACCCACACACAGCCTGGATAATTGTATGAACTGGTTTATGGGAAGGGGAATGTTGGCCAGCACACCGGGAATGCTCCCTGCTCTTTTGCAAAGAGTGCCCTGGGTTCTTTTACTTCCACCAGGACAACACCAGGATGGGCAAAAGGGACCTCAGTTTAACATCTCATCCGAAGGACGGCACACCCCTGTGGTACAGCACCCCCCCCCAATACTGCACTCGGATGCCAGCGATTTTTAGATGCAAGTCCAATCCCAGTGTGGGACGAGAACCCACAACCTTCTGGTCCAGAGGAGGATGTGCTACCAACTGAGCCACGCTGACACCTATCAAATCAAATCAGATCAAATACAGGGGTCATTTTATCGACGACATCCTTTGTATCTGGGAGAGTACTGAACGGGAAGTTGCACAAATTTTTTTTTTTTTTTATTCTCTCTTTATGCCCCCTTCTCACCGTGGTGCCTTCTTACCTTTGGGAGACTCCTATGGCCTTGTACGTCCCTGCTCGTCTGTCCAGTTGCCTGTGCAGTCTATCCCCCCATGGAGGCAGTATAGTGCAATGGTCTAAGACGGCTCTGAGCTGCAAATCTGGTGACATCCAGCAGACCAGACCTGGGTTTGAATCCCACAGCTTCCACTTGCATACTGTGTGACCCTGAGCAAGTCACTTTACCTCCTTGTGCTCCCAGGATGCTCCTGTAAAAAAGCTTTCAGCTTAGTGTGCTATTCCTGGTTAAACAACTAAAAAAAAAAAACCTTGGTTAACCCCCAGGCAGGTATGAGATGGGGCCCCTTTTCCTCTGCCCCGAGTGTCTGTGATTTCATCAGGGATCTGTCACCGGTACTGGCAGGGCCCGTGGCCTGAAGCCCCATCTATAGGAAGCAACATGGCGTTTTTCCTGCTTTCTCTGGGCCCTCTCAGAGGACATCAGAATGCTAGGGGAGCCATGCATGTCCAGACGTGCAGGTGCTCCGGCTCCCAGCTGACATCCCCCCTCCCTTCTACTTGCTGTCCCACTGCACCTTCACCTGTGGTCACCCAGGTGGTGGTAGAGCAGCGGGGACATGTAACCCACCCACCCCAGAGGAGGAAAGCAGCCTTGGGCGCTCAATCCTCCTCCCCCCAGCAGGCCCTCCAGCTGCCCAAGTCCATTCCCGAACCTGGGTCACTGGGCGCCATGAGTGGTAGCCCTACCGCTGGGTGGGGCTGCCTGTACAATTTCTTAATATGCCTGGATTCTAATTACTTTTAATCTGCACTTATATTTACCTGTAGTGATAGGTCCATTTCTTTTCTGGACCTCTTACTAACAGGTCAGCCTGAGGGCCCCATCACAACAGAGGTTATCGTAAAGCAACAGCAGGTAACTCCCTACTTGAGAGCAGTCATCCTAAATCACTAAAAGACAGCATACCCTATGGACAGTTTCTTCATATTAGAAGGAACTGTTCTTTTTTTACTCCCCTCTCCCCTGCAGTCCCCCTCTCTTCGGGAGTCACTTTTACGGCCTTTTCAGCCCTCGCTCACCTGCCTGTAGACCAGAGCAGTCCATCCCCCACGGAGCCTTGGTTTACCCCCCAGGCGGGGTATGGGGTGGGGGCCCTATACACCCCGAGACTACGAAATTTTCGTCGGGATGCTGTCTCTGGGCAGGCAGGGGCATTGAGGGTCAGGGCCTAGTGCTCCGTCTCCGGGAGACCGCAAGGTGCTTTTTCCGGTGTTCTTTCTCGCGACGTGCCATGTCCCCTGACGTCAAGGCGCTGGCGCCGACGCCTGGCACGCCACCCCCTTCTTTTGTCTGCCATCGTGCCTTACACCTCGGGTCTCCACCCGAGGTCAGTCAAGAGCCGGGCTCTGGTTCCCCTTTTCCCCGAGAGGACGAGCAGTCCCTAGACGCCAAGCCTCTCCCCGGCCGCCCTCCAGCTTCCCGGCTTGTTCCTGAACCCGGTCACTGGGCGTCAAGCGGAAATCCAACCACTGCGCTGCGGGCGGCCCAAAAGGAACTGTTCTGATGACAAAAGTTTGATCAACAAGCAGAAGAACTTACAAGGAGATTCTTAGAGAGGTATGACTCTAACTTGTCACACAAGGCCCTAAAACTAGCAAAAGAGAGGAATAGACAAGATTTGATTGTCCCTAAAGCTAAGAATATGGAGGTTATCAGTAATATTAATCATATTACAGAATATAACCCCGTGTCATATAAAATGGCAGGAGCTTTAAAAAGATTCTGGCCCATACTATCTGCCGATGAGGACCTTGAATCTGTAGCCTGTGGAGCCCCAGAATTGTTCATAAAAAAGGTATCAGCATTAAAGATTAAGTTGTACATAGCCATCACTACACAGATAGACAACAAAGGAATTTACTTGGTGATTTTCCATTTGGGTTCTGTAGGTGTGGAAATTGCAACGTTTGCAAATTTTCATCTCAAGGAAAAAGATTTACTAGTCTCTGTAATCAAATCTATCATGATGTTAAACAATTCATTACGTGTAGAACATCCTTTGTTGTCTATGCCCAGTGGTGTTCATGTTCTAAATTATATATTGGCATGACATCTTGTCCTCTAAAAGAATGCATACAAGAACGTGTACGGGCCATTAGAAACCTGGACACTTCCCATTTTATGGGGATAGATCATGTTCCAGCCCCACCACGTGGGGGAGATAGAAAAAGAAAGCTAGAACAATTAGAAAGCAGGATGATCTACAAACTAGGTGCCTGCATTCCATCAGGTCTCAGCGACGACTGGGATATTTTCCCATTTCTTAATGACACACAGAAATACATAATTCTGTATTAATGTACTCAGTTAGCTTTATTTGGTATATATTGATTTGTGGGATTTTATATTATCAAAATACCTGTCTCTCAATCCACAAGTAATAATGATTTACACTTATGTCTGTGTCCTCTTCTGTTTTACCTTTTCATTTATAATATTTTATAAAATATTTCTGTACTCTTTTATACAGGTTCACCAGAATGCAAGTCCAACTTATTTCTTACTTTACCTGGACATCTCATCATTTGAATCAAAAAATATATTGCTTGGCAGGCTTTAGCTGGACTGAACCAGCACAGAGACATTATTCATTTCATCCTTGAGTGAAAAAACATTTTCCTCTTGGACATATTTCAAGTGAAATAATACTAAATATTCACTTTTTGATGAATTATTGTTTATGACTTGACTGCCTTCTTTTGATTAAAACTGATTTATATTTTCAAATGCCCCTACTGAATATAAATTGTACATTTATATTGTTTATTGTTCTTTGCACATATAACTTTTTATAATATGATTTAATATTGGGGGTTATGTATTAGTATCCTTTATATGTGCACTAATAGTTTAAATGTTATTAAGCACATTGCTATTGTGTCTAACAGGAGGTCAGCAGCTCTGCTCAAGGTCACCTAAATTAATGCTTTATTGAATTCAGTTGTGCATAGCTTTATTTAAAGCTGTGCATGACTGGCATACTACCCCTGAGGAAGAATCTTTTGATTCGAGCGCCAGGATTTTTCTTTGCCTGGAATACCCTCTGGCTCTCACTTTTTGGTATTAAACTCACCCTTGCATACAGTCCTTTGCGATTTGGTCATTTGTTCTCCATGTCTCTTTTTACCTGCTTTTTGCGCAGTATACTTGTTTCGTCTTTGCATTTAACCTGAAGAAGACTGAAGATTTGCTGAATGCAATCGGCCTGTCAGGATTTCCAGCCACCTCTGAACTCATGGTTTGTGCAGAGACTCTGTAATTGCGACCGGATAGCAATCTGCCTGGTACAGTAGAATTTCTTACATGAAAATGTGCTGTTAGTGGGTCATGATTTGGTTCCCCACTGTGTGCTGAACTGTGTTCTGCTTGCTGGAGGCTGCATCCAGCTCCCATGGACTGAATCCGTATTCATCTCCGTTGGGCCTGGGCCTTGCCACACTGGCCCAGTCAGACTACCTGCTGCACAGAGAAAGCCATCAATGAGAGATCTGCCTGGGGATCAGCCCCATGCTGACACTTTGAACATGAACAGTGTCTCTGTGATTTGTGTAGGCCCTGCTTTTCCTGGCACCCCAGTTCAACCACCTGCTGTCTCAATTTTGTCCTGCCTGTGTCCTGTATTGGGTATCGGGTAAACATCAGAGTAGCTCCTGCAACAACAGCTAAATCTAAAGTGTTGTCATCTGATTGCTTTGTTGTCTTTTCTGTCACAAACTGAGCCCTCTGGCTCTGGATTACAAATAGTGTGTGTTGTGCATGTTGCTTTCTTCTATCACAGAGCCCCCACCAGCTGCGATGCCGGTCTACCCCGGGCAACATCCCTGGCTAGCCCACCATCTTCCTATCTGAGTACCTAGTGTGTGTAACTGTGTAGGGACCCTGAAGTGCATGCATAACTGTCTGATTGATATAGCCTTTAAGCAAATCAACCTAATTACGCCCCTCCCTTGTTCAAGTCCCCTGAATAAATCAGATCTAACTCTTTTTGCATTTAACCTGACTGTGGTTCCAGTTTGTGCCAAAAGTACTGTACTGTTGCTATTTGCTGTGCATAATCTTGTTTTACAGGTGGTCTCCAGGGTTGAGCCAGCGGAACCAGCCCTGGTAGTAAGTGCAAACAGTGTGGGTAATTGCCTGGCGAACAAGGGTCATTGTGAAAGTGATAATTGTGTATTGGTCAGGCCACTAGAAGGGAAAGAGAGGGGTTACAGTGTCCTGGAGGGCTGTGCCCAGGTTAGCTTGACCATTAACAGCCTTGACCTCCAGGTGGAGGCACTCATTTTAGTGCCCAGTCCACTTAACCTGCAAACTAGCCCTTGAACGAGGGGTAATGTATGGGATAGTGCCACCTAGGGGTTACACACACACAAATCAAAACACTCTGCACAACATATGTTTTTGCAAATTCTGACTGTCGTACATCTTTAAGACTGAAAAATATTTTTACCTTCGGACAACTAGTAAAGCCATGGGCTCCAGCATGGTGCTGAGTTATGTAAATCCCACAAGGGCCACTTTTAAAAATAGTTTTGTACTTAACCCATTATACAATCCATGCTAGCAGTCCATTTATACATGATTAGGCTTATTGATCACATGTTTTTGTTGTGGACAGGAACAGTAACTGAACTGGAAGAGGTTTTTGAATATTTGAATAAAGGATCCAGTTCTGAAATTTGTAATGAATTATAGTCCTGAAAAACTTTATTTTCTAGATCTAGAGATCTATCTAGAAAACAATCTATTGAAAACTAGACAGTTTACAAAGCTTATGGATAGAAATAGTTTATTATACTTTCAAAGCTTTCACCCCTGAAATTGAAGGAAGGAATACCAATGGGTCAGTTCTTTAGGCTTGAAAGGAATTGTGCAGATGTTACAGATTACGGGAGGGACCTCTGCAGACTGCAGCTGGTGCAGAATGTGGTGGCGCGGTTACAGATGGGCCTTTCTAGGTCCAGTCATGTGATGCTAGTCCTACGTGCTTGGCACTGGCTGCATGTCAGGTGGAGGATCCTTTTCAAGGTGGGTTTGCTCACCTTTAAGGCTCAATATGGACTAGGCCCTGGCTACCTGACTGAGCTCCTGACACCAGCAACCTCTGTCCGCTCCCTCCGTTCCTCATCGAGGGGCCTCCTGGACGTTCCCAGAGTTTGGCTCAAGACATCGAGCTACCACGCCTTTAGTGTCACCAGACCTACAGTCCGGGAGGCTCCCTCGATTGGGGTGTTCAAACAGAGGCTTAAGGCCCACCTCTTCTGCCTGCCCTATTTGAAATACTCCCACCTGTCTGAGTAATTTTAATGTATATGAGGAAGCTGTGAATATTAATTTTACTTGTTATTTATTTTATTGTTTTGCTTTTTGTTACTTGTATTATTTTTATTGTTAGGCGCCCAGAGCCCCCAGGAATGGGTGCCACAGAAATAAAACTTGCCTTGCCATTATACAGAAGCATGTATGGAGATGGAAAATTGGTTCGGGGAGAGGTTACCCAAAGCAATGTATACAGGGAGCAAAGACTAGAGCCACTCAAACATTATGAGGCAACCTCTTGGCACCTAAGCCTGGCAATCAAGAGACTAATGGGATATTGTTTTCAATGGAATTCACACATCTTTATGGAAAGCTCAAGAACATCATATATAGTCACTGAGACACTTTGAAAAGGGTTACTAATGGAGAGATCACTTTTAAAAGAAACCTTTGATTGTGGCTAAAGGCCTCAAATTCCCAAGTCAATTCATCTAGATCAGAACATAGATTGATTGCCCAAGAAAAAGGTGACAATTTTTTGAAACTGTTGAAACCACAAGGGAGTTTGTCTTGTGGTAATTGCATCAACTGTACAAATACTTATAAACTGAAACAAATATGGAACACAGCAAGAAATGAAAATGTTGTAATCATTCAGTTGATAACCTGTCAGACTAACCATGTTGTATATATGATCAAATGATCTTGTGACCTCATGTATATGGAAGACATCCAGACAACTATGAACCCGAATCGGTGAACATAAAGTGCCATTAGACATTCAGACCATAATTCACCGATAGCTGTCCACTTTAGCGAGTTCGGACATTTGGTCTCCACTTTAAGATTTTGGAACAGAACATGTTACAGCACCAAAGAGAGGGTGACTTTGAAAAGCTATTATTATTTGAAAATGGCCAAAACAATCTAGCTTTCTGATTGGCTAGAACACTGATCTCAGTGAGCGGATATTTTTTAATACAGCCTGTTGAGGTGAAGTTCCCATTTGGGATGCCCCATTACTTGGCATATTATTGGGCACCCTGAATTTTCTAACTGCAGAGCCGCCATGTTTTTCCTGCTCGGTAACCGTAGCAACCCTGCCCCCCCAAAGAAGTCCCCTCCCTCACAAACCCACACTGCCAAATAAAAAGAATTATGAAAATAAACTATTTTAAAACAGTGCATGTTTGATTAGCGTGTACTGTCACTTGCGCTCCAGCCTTCTCAAAAGCTAGCTGTTGTAGTACAAAAATGAAGCCGGCAAGCAGTGTGCATGTCTCGGGAGCCAGTTTGCCATGTCTCCGCCTATGCTTACCACTCCACGATCCCCTCATGCCCAGTCCTCAAATCTGTCGACAAGGAAATCAGCCAACAGTTTCTCCGAGCATGTTGGGAAAACTCACATGTACCTCCTCTTTTTTTACACAGCAAAGAACTTTCCCGGTCTCCCAGCCACAGCAACACTCCACACGATGCATGAAACTGCTGAGTGCTGCATGCAGCATCCAGTGGCTATGTATCTGGCAGGCAGCTGTAATCCCGGGAAGCAGGTTATGTGCCCCCTTGGAGATGGAGCCGCCGGCCACGGCAGTCATGGCGGGGGGGGGCATCGGCACCCCCAATATGAACACCCCTGCCTTCGGGGCACATTGGGTGGGCTGGGGGCAGTTGGCTGATGACTTCAGCCGTGACATCATGCCCAGTGATCTGCACATCGGGAAAAACATGGTGCCCTGTGGGCGCAAAGGATCCACTCCAGTACCCAGCTGGGTCCGCAGCCCTGCGCCGGACTGCCTCCACTAACCTGTGTACCTCGGGGGGGGGGCCAGGTAAAGGAGCCAGGTGAGGACTGCTGTTCATGAATGCAGTTTCCACGCAGATCTCCAGCAGGTGCAAAGCTGAGCGGGGGGGGGGATACACGCAATTCGCGTGTACCACCACCCGCTTTCGTGAATAGGACCCAATATGAAAAGATGATCAATAAGGAGCACAGGTTTGTCATGGTATACATGAGGTCACAATATACATTGTTTATGTAAATAAATGATAATTTATTCACAGATCAAGGGCTCTATTACAAATATATTTGACTGATAATCCATTTTACTGTATAGAGGTCTCTGATCTCTTGAAAGATATTGCACTGTTAGAACCACAATAGGCACCTAAATATAAAATGACTGAAACTCATGTATTTTTCAAAAATAAGTTACGGTGTAAAACATAGTTACCCTATTGCACCATAGGAAGGGAATTTTCAAAAGACAGGATTTAATATGGTGGTCATAACTATCATTTGGTTATATAGCTTAGAACTGCACTAACTGATTATACAACGTACTTCTGCCGGCTCAGTCTAGGGCATTTGCTCTTTCTACAGCATAATCTATGTAGACTGAATTGCCTAGCAAGCCAGAGCTAGGTGCAGAATACAAGCATCATAATGTGATGGTGTTCACATCGGACGTTGGACGTGATGACGTCATCGCACTTAATTGCAGTCCGGCATTGTTTTTATTTATTTATTTATTTTATTTATTTATTTGATATATCAGTTTACAACCTTTGAGCCAGAGGCTCATTTGCAAAGGTACCTCGTCACATGTAAGACAGATGGAAACACAGAGTAGGTATAACAACAATTACATTAAACATGAGATACATGGTATAACAGTGGTTACATTAAGCATGTGTTACAGACATTTGTCACAGACAATATTTACAAGATTTGGAAGTAGGTATTTTCTTTATAATAAATTATAACCTTTGGATGATGATATTTACAACATAACAGCAGCGAGGCATTATAAACTTGAGAAGGCATCTAAACATAGTAGTCAGACCTAATCATGGGTTTGGTGTTAAAGATGGAGGTTGCAATCCATAATGGACTTTGTCAGAGAATATTGGATCAAGTGGGAAGAGTGAAAAGAATTAGAAGCAGTTACAGGAGCGGATATTGAAGAGGTGGTTGCGAAGAGTGGTTTTGAAATGGGCGATCTTGGGTGCACTAGTAATGGTGCTTGAGTGCATTAAACCATGTGGGTGCCCTATGGTGGAAAGATCTCTGGGCAAGGGAGGTTTTACCCTGGGCACAACCAAACAACTTTCTCTGAATTCGGGTGAAGATAGTGGGAGTTGCAGGCTGAAGAAGGCGGTGACCCCGGGGGGGGAGAGTCCAAGCAGTATTTTCTTGGAGAGTAAGCAGGTCTGGTAGCGAAGCCTTTCATCAAGGTTGAGAATATTGGCAGAGGTATAGAGCGAGCAGGTGTGAGTAAGACTAGGTGCACCTGTAAGGAGCCTGCAGGCCTTGTTTAGTGTGGCCTGGATTTTCTGGAGTGTGGTGTTATTTGCTGCACCGTATACAGGGAGCCCATAGTCCACTAGGGACAGTATCGATGAGGTGATGGCAAGCCTAAGGGCGTGGGGGGGAAGGCAGTCCCTGTGTCGGTAAAGGAGTCCAATCCGGGTGTTTGTTGCAGCAGCAAGGGTGTTTATGTGGTCATGGAAGGTAAGGGCCAAGTCGAGGGTAAGTCCAAGATATTTGTAGTTGGATACCTGCTCAAGGGGGTGCTGGGTGCTGGGGAGGATGCTGAGCAATGCGTTCTTATTTTTGGCGGTGAGAGAAGATCATTGACTTTGTCTTTTTTAAGTTGAGGACCAGTCTATGGTCCTTAAACCAGGTTTCGGCCTGGGAGAAGGCAAGTTGGAGGGAGTCCTGAAGGGGTATGGGTTTATGATGCGAGGTGAAGAGCTTTATTATAAAAAGGGAACTGAACGCATGAGGATTCCATCTGCAAAACTGAACCTCATTCCATGTCCTGAATGGCATAGACTGTGCAAAAATGTTGTGTGCACTGATAAACTGAAAGTGATCACTTTTAGAAAGCTAATAACATGGAAGTTGGCCACCTTTTCAGCCTAGAAGCAATGAAATGCTATAACTAACAAAGGCAAAAAAACCAAAAACTGAACTGAGTTAGATGAGCACATGGGCATAATGCTTATATACTTTAAAGGATAATGTTAAAGGGTTTAACGTTTTAAAAAGTAAATTAAAAAAGGTTACTATAGAACTTAAAGAACAGAGCCTCATAATATAAGGTACTAAGCATTTTTCAAAGGCTACCTAAGTATTATATGTTAGTGCAATGCATAAAGTATTAAGAAACGTATTTTCTCTATTGTTTACTTAAACACTTCAGATATATGACTATGAGATCAGCGTTACCAAATATAATAAGACATTGACTTTTTAAGGTATGTTCTGAATAGGGGCTTGTCAGTCCGAGTAGAGTACATAAAACATTAAAAAGCTTTCTTTAGAATTCTGATTTAAAAAATGTTTAATGTTTATGTAATTATATTATCACCATTAGAGAATGCCAGAAAGAAACTTAAAATTGGCAGAGGCATACAGAATTTGAAGGAAAAGATACTGCAAAGAAGTTTCATTAAATACCAATATAAATTACAATGGTAATTAGTAAGTACTCATTATAATGTAAATAAATATTTATCAGTATGAGATTTACACAAGTATCTCTTTCTATAGGGATTGTGCCATGTGAGAATTCGTCTGTTTGAAGTAAAGAGAAAAAGCAGACTTAAAATCGATGGGTTTGTACAGCACACTTGATGGATTATGAAATATTACGATTTATTTAGGATATGTTAAACAGATAGAATCTATTTGTCTTTTAGACTTGTATACAGTAACCCTGAAGAAGAGTGTAAAACAACACTCAGAATGTTGGCTACCAATATTGACAATAAAAAAAAAATGAAAATAAAAGTTTGGTGAGTGGGCCTTCATTCCAACCTACTCCGTGGTTTCTGCTTCATGCAGGTCCTGAAGAAAGGTATTACTGATCCTGCGGCCCTACGTGAAGCAGCAGACTTGTGGCGCATGGCTCCAACCTGTAGGTTGGCCGTGGGCCATGAAGCTAGGGATGGGAATGAGTAGTGGGTGTGAGGGTTGTAAAAACCCTAACACCACATTTCCCTCCTTTTGTGGCTTTGGAACCCTTAAAAGGCACCAGCACAGGTTTTTTTTTTATCAGTAGTTGAGCTCCTGTTTGCTCATCCTGCCCCATCCAGTCCGATCTGTGTAGACCCATCACCCAGCTTTTCTGGGACCATTGTGCTCTGGTTCTTGTCTGCTACAGGACCTTTGAAGGTACCCAGTCACTGTGTGGGGTCTGCAGAGTTTTTTTTCCATCTACTTTGCCCAGTGGAGCCCCACCACATACAATGACACTTTGTTCATACTCCACCTCTGTGAAGACACTCCCCCATGTCTGCTGGCAGGAACCCTTTCCCCTTTTTATCCTGCTGTGCTGCCACCAGGTTTTCCCTAAATGGCAGCCACTGAGTGGGACACGCATACCCCCTCCCCAAGGAGGAGAGCAGTCCTAGGAATGCTCAATCCTCTGTGCCCCCGGCCAGCCCCCGAAAGTGACCCACACCTGTTCCTGAACCAGGGTTGCTGGCATGGCAGGAGGTGAGGTGCTCAGCCCTCCACACCACTGTGCTGGCCTACTAACACAGTTTCTTTTTACAAAGAATGTATGTATATACACACATGCAAAAATCAGCTCTGTAAGTTTTGCACAATGCTAGATCTGGTGTGGGGAAATACTGCATGAAACATGCCCACATGTTTTTATTTTGCACCAAGACCATGGATTACTGGAAAAAAATAAAGAGTGCATTATCAGAAACATTTGGAACTTCTCTTCCTTTTGTTCCTCAGAGACTGTTACTGAATATCCATTCAGACAGTGTAGTCGGAGTTAGAGCCTTGTATTTATTTGGCAGTTTGACTTCAGCCACCAAGGGTGTTTACCACACAATGGTTTTCTCTAGAACTCTCATGTTTTGGAGACTAGGTGAAGAGAGTGACTGCCACATGTAAAATCAGAAAACATATTTATTCTGTGCATTTACAAAGTCCAACCAACCAGATGGAATAGATGGGTGCTGTTCTCTCTGCAAAATTAAAATGTACTTCTTTAGAACTGGTACTGTATATCTTCAATCCAGGACTTGTTTTCCGCATTAGCATGGGGTCAGCACTTGATTTTCTATTTGTGTGCTTGTGTTTCTGAACCCCTACTTTAGTATCTATCTGAACTGTTGGTGATGGTGTTGTTACCTTCTTACACCTTGCCTTCTACAGCTTATTTTATATATATGTTGTGTGAGTAGATTTATGAAGTGTAAATATAAACCTGTTGTTTTTGTGTCATAAATATACAAAAATGGCCACCCTGAGGGCCCAGCTGCAGTGTGTTGCACTACCGTATAGGCGATTCAGGCTTGGGAACGAACTCAAGTTGCCATGTCTGGTGGCAGGCCAACCCATAACAGCTGCTGCCGGTATTGTGCTGCAGCTGGGAGGGAAGATGTTGGACACCTGGTGCTGCAGCGACTCCTGTGGTGGTCCTGGGGAGCTTGCTCTTTTTACAGGGGTTGTTGAGTGCATCCAAGACCATCAGGATGCTTTGCCCATGCCAGGGTAGGTGTCAGCATGAGTCGGTTGGTAGCACATCTGACTCTGGACCAAAATGCCACTGGGTTTGGGGTCATATTAAAAATGGTGGCACCCAAGTGCAGTATTAGGGGGATGCTGTACTGTTGGGGTGTGCTGTTCTTCAGATGAGACAGTAAATGGAGGTTCGTTCTGCCCATCTATGTTGCAATCCTGGTAGCTGTCGAGGTGAAAGTAAAAAAAAAATAGGGCAATTTGTTATTTGGTTCCAAATAATACAGATACATTAATGTATACATTGTATACACAATTTATATAAATCCCATATCCCCTTTGTAGTGAAATAAGTGAATAAGTAAAACAAAACCACAAAAGAAAAACAAAAAATAAACTGAAAACTTAGGCACCACAAACTTCCAAACACCTAGACTGCAAATTCACTACCCCATCCACCCCATACAGTGCTTCCACAAATTATTAGGATGTATTCCTGAAAATTTCTATTTCTCTACTGCATTTAAGGATTGTACCTGTCTTTTAATACAGAGAAACAGCTCATTTTGAGTCCAATAGTGTTGTTAGATCACCCATTGACACCTTGCCTGCCATACATAATATTTTAACATGCCACATATGACCCTTTAAAGTACTGGGTGGTACTTCTGCCATACCCCCACATAATTACCTAGAATTAATACCGCATACGTAACTTCATTGTATTCTGGACAGTTCAAAGCTTGAGCTATATGTTGCCATATGTTTTTTACATAGGGGCATTTCAAAAACAAATGGCTATGGGTTTCTAGAATTCCATTACACGTATCTCTGGGGCAATATCTTTCAGGTACTGGTTTATGTTTATGAGAATCCCATATACCTAGTCTGCTGTGACATGTTAACTAAATGGTGTCCCAGAGTTGGACCAGAAGCCTAGATTTCATCAGTTGTTTTAATGTATCAGAAGTTGTCAGCACAGATCCCATGGGAAACACCAGGGGGTCCGTAAAATGTTCATACATTATATACTGATACAGGAACTTTCTAGTAGTGTGTCCTAAAATGATCAGGTGTTAACTTCCACCGTTCACCTTGTTTAAAGCAGTTGTCATATATTGAGGGATGTGCCCTCTCTGGAAGATGGAGTGGAAAGTCAACTTACCTCTTTCCCATAGTGGAAGGACTGGACTAAATCATTCCTTTACTCAGATAATCCAATCAGCTTCTTTAAACGTAAACACAGTTTCAAAAGTATTAAAAAAAAAATGGGCCCGATTTTCAACAGCCCTGAGAATGCCGCAGGGCCCTGATGTGCGGACATAACGGCGCAGGGGGCTCGCGGCATTCTCTCAGCACTAATCTGGATTGTCAGTCCTGTGCGCCAAATGCTGCAAGTTATACCAGCTGCCCCCAGTCTAACTTGTGCCATTTGGGGAACCCTTTTTTGGGGGGGCTTCTGCCAAATATTTGACACAAGCAGCCGTAAACTGTGGAAACTGTCACAACTGTGCCCAATGTGCTAAAATTGGGTGCAGTTGCATCAAAGGAGTTTGGGGCAGTTGCACCAGACAGTGTGGTTGATGCGGGGTTTGATACAAGCCCTGCCAACCTTTGAGAATCGGGCCTAATGAGTAGAAAAACGCTAGTGGATTTAACATGGACAAACCACCCTTATCCACCGGAAGTTATGTAAAATTCCTAGGGATTGGATTATGTCTTCTTGCCCATAAAGACTGAAAAATACAAACTATATAACTTAGTTTCCATTTCTTGTTCAGGGGGCCACATAGCTTAAATGCAAAAACACAGGTAATAGTAAGGTTTTTATCGAATATACTCTTAGTTGCCCACTGACTAACTTTCCTTTCTCCCTCCTCCCTCCTCTATTCTTTCCTTCTAGTTTATTTTGTCTGTATCAGAACCCCCAAATTTTATGCCTGAAATGGTAAGCTCAGATTCTACCACTGGAATGTCTACTACTTGTTTGAGTTCAAGATCTTTCATAGGCTCTAAACACAAATCCTTACTTTTGTATTTACTTTGGCACTAGACACCTGTGAATACTGGTATAAAATTGTTATAGCAGATTGGCATAAATTCATATCTGCCAAAAAGACAAATATCATCAGAATGCGTGCTTATTTTTAACTGAGAGGTATTAACAGAAAGGTTAAGCCCCTGCACTTCAGGAGACTGCCCAAATTTCCTGATTAAAATATCAAAAAACGTACAAAAGGGGACTTAATGAACAACCTTGTGAAACTCCTCTCGCTATATGTATTCATTTTTCAATATATCCATTAAATAGAGGTGTAAAATGTGCACGTGAATAACTGAATGCACTGTATAAGAACTGTAGGCATCCCAAGAAATTATAAATATTTATGCGAAACCTGATCAAAAGCTTTTTCCTGGCCAGTAGCTAAAATAAATCACCTTGATTTGTTCAGGTGGCTTCTAGTAAATACTTCCCTAATTTGTATTATATTCTCCCCCATAGATCATCCAAGTATTGCACAGGTTTGATTAGGCACAATCAACTTAGTTACTATTTTACTCAGTCTATTCCCTAGAATTTCTGTATTCATAAGTGAAATAGGTCTCTAATTTCCTAGGTCCAAACAATCTCCTTTTTTTTTTTTATGCTCCCCCCTGGCTCCCCCAGGCACTGCACCTTTGGTAGGGGCCTATGGTGTCTGCCCCGCTTCCTTCACCTTACCTGGAGCCCTGCTTGACCCCCATGTAGCCATGGATCTTCCCCCCAGCTGGGAATGAGGTGGGGCCCATACATCCCGAACTTTGTCTTCATCGGGTCCTGGCTTTGGGAAGGGCAGGTGGGAGCTTCTGTGGTCCGCACCAGACATTCCATCTACCCGGTGCCTGGAGGCCATTTTTCCAGTTTTCCTGGCAAGCGTGGTATGCACCCTGATGTCAAGGCATCACCGCTGATGACCACCATGCTCGTTCCCCTAGTAGCGTGGCTGTACACTTGCCATCCCTCAGGCCTCCACCTGGGGTCGGCAAAGGCCGAGCCACAGCACCCCTCCCTCCCTCCTCCCTGGAAGGCGAGCAGTCCTTGGGATGTAGCCTTCTCCCCCTGACTGGCACTCTGACTCCCTGGGTTAGTTCCTGAACTTGGGTCATCAGTGTTGCAAGCAGTAGCGCTACTGCTGCATTGTCAGGTCGGATACGATCTCCCTTTTTATGTAATAAAATTGCCTGGGTTATATTGTCAGATATTCTTGAAGTATCTAATATTTTAGTAAATACTTCTTTCAACATGGGACATATAAGCTTAGAAATTTTTTTCTAAAATTCTGCACTTAACCCATCAGGGCCAGGGGCGGTCTCCAGACTCATTGATTTTATAACCATTTTTATTTCACTTGCTATAATAGGCTTTATCAAATCTTTCCTTTCCCCTTCCTTCAGGGCTCTGTATCTGAATTATTTACATAAGTATACTGTCTTGTACTGGTATTTCTGTCCCCAAAACAATTATGTAGCATCAGCTCTATTACGGACATTACTTGAGCAGATTCAGTATGCATTTCCCCCATACTGCCCCTGAGCAATATGATTCTTCCACTCCTGACACCCCTTAAAAAATATCTAAAGACTGCTTAGTGCCCTGCACACCAAATTGCTGTTCTGTTTGTAACGATTTTGCTCTATCATATAGAAGAGACTTCATTCTGCTTCTTACGTGATCTATTTGTTGGGGGGAAAAGTAACTGCTGGGAGCATAAACAATCTATTTGTTCTTTAAAGGATACCTTCTCCTACATTTTGAAGAGTTAGTATCCAAAATTGTGCTCTTAGTTGTATGTATTTAAAGTATTCTGCCCTACATTTATTCCACCTTGTTCTCTGGAAAAAAACTACAGGACTTCAGTTTTAGTATCCTCCCACCAATCTACTAATTACGCAAAATAAGTCACAAACATTCTTGCTTTAAGTAATTCTTCACCATGTGCCACCATTCCTTTTTTTCCAAAAGGGAGGTATTTAAAGGCGAATACCCACTGCCTATGGTTTTTTCCTTACCACCCCTTATTTTACTTCGAACCTCAGATTGATCAGAAGTAGCTGATATTATGGTCTTAGCTTCCAAAATTCCAATTTGACTAGAAAAATATAATCAATACGGGAGGTTAAAGACCTGCTATGGTAAGTGTGACCCCTTCCCCATCAGATGAAGTTTCCTGTAAGCATTCTGTAATCCTACAGTATTTACCATATGTTCTAAAAAATTGTATTGCAATACATTTTTGTTGTTTTGCCAGTTTTATCCCCAATATCCCAAAGGCCGTTAAAATTCCCTCCAATGTAACTTGTCTAGCCATATGTAAATAAGGTTGTATTAATTGAAACGTATAAATCTGGGATGTTTTAGTTTGTGGTGCATAAACTGCCCCTATCCGCATGAGTTGTTCTTGCCATACAACATCTAGTATTAAAACCCTGCCTGGTTCAATGACTATCACTTTCTGAATTGTAATGTTAATGGATTTAAACAACATTCCCATGCCTGAACAAGAGTCTTCCCCAATGGACTATACTGACAGTACCCATGGCCAAGCTTTTTGTGCCTGATGTAGGTCTCCACTGCATGTCTCCATTAGATCTCAGCCTGGTGTCTTTAAGCAAGAACAACTCTGCATCAGAACTGATAAGTGAGGAAAATATGAATTTGTCTTCTCCTAGAATTCCTTATACTATTTACATTAAGTGTAGATATTATAAGACTCTGATCTGACCACTTCTCCATAAGGAATCACAGAAAAGAGAGCACATTGCGACCCTCATAGAATGTCCTAAAGACTCTTTCTCCATCTAGTCTTTTTCCTTGCCTTAGCAGATTCTGAGAGATCACCATCAGTATCTGCAAAATCCCTTTGAGAAGATGTCACTGAGGAGGCTTCCGAATCACCCTCATCTTCCTCATTCTCTCCTTGTAATGCTTGCAAAACTGCAAAGCTATTGCATTTCAGTATTACACATTTTTTTGCTACCTTAGATTTTGGTTTTAGCCTAGTGATGCTTCTCTGTCCCACAAATACCTGGAAGTCTTCCTGCGGGACTGATAGTGAAAGCATAACAACTTGCTTGTCTAATTCATTCCTACTACCTATTTTTGTATTATGTCTTTCTTGCACCTTTTGTTCACCCTGTGAGGTTGCAGAAACCTCCTTAGGCTCATCCATGCCAGGCGTGTCAGCAGTGGTGGGCTGAGGGAGAGCTGCACCATTTTCAGTCCTGACTACCACGAGTCCCTCTGACGTGTTATCAGTTTCTGGTTCATGTCCTCATGATTACTTTGGGGAGCAGTAGTCCCTGCAGCATTACATTGTGCCAAGTCATGTGATCTTTTATTTTGTGTTTTATGCACCATGTCTTCCCGATCATAAAAGGAACCTTTGTTATGAGCCGTCCAAGGACATTTCATGTATGAATGGCCTAAATCTTTGCAAAAGTTAAACCAGATGGGATTTGGGCACTCACAGGCATTATTCAAATGAGTTAAAGCCCCACATCTATGGCATGTTTTGGGTTGTCCTGCATAAAAACAGAACCCCCTGTCCCAGTCAATATAAAAGCTAGTGGGAAGATGTTGCGGTCATTGTTCAGTTGATTCTCAGTCTCAATTGTAATTTTCCAACCTCCAGTCCAAATGTCCTCAGAGTCTGAAATGGGTATAGTGTGGTCTATAATGTCTGCTTTTTGTTTAGCCCCCAAAAAGAGTACCCGAAATATAAACTCCCTCATTTTTGAAAAGTATTGTTATGTTTTTCACAGTTGATTTTGTTAGAGGAATTGCAATAAAAGGTGACTAGAGGGCAGAATTCTTTAATTATGAAACTTCTCCCAAAATCTTTTCCAAAAGCATTGGGGTTTTAAATTGACATCAAATTGTGTGTTCCCCAAAGTATGGATAAGGGTGCAAATATCAATTGCCAAAAACTGCACTGAGTACTGCAGTAGCTTGCTTGCTACATAAACTCTGTCTGGTGCATCTTCCAGCCCTCCTCTGTATTTCAGGCAGACTGCATTCCTTCTTTCAGCAAACAAATCTGACATTCAGACGTCCCCGTTATCACTGCTGTATTACTGATGTTGTTGTTTGTATCTGAAGGAGCCGCTTGTGCTGTGTTGTTATCGGAAACAGTACCCTTATTGCCAAGGTCCGGGGCGGGGGCAGAAATCTGCTGCTGCTGCTGCACATGATAAATATTTTGGCTCTTTTTTTAGGTTTTTGTGGATGAGACCTTATTTCTAAACTGTCCATTAAGTCTGCCCATGAAGCAGAATGTTGTTCTGCTAAACAAGAAGCTTCATTGTTTAATTCCCAGCATTTTCCTAATTTGTGTGTTGTACAGCATTGATTTCCTCAGTTCCCCTCGGGGTGTTAATACTGGGTGAGCGGGATATATCTGTATCTTGTTCTCCATCACTTGCCAAGTTTATCATTTTTATTATTTCTATTGCTCAGATTTATTGATTTCCCCCCATTTGTAAATTAGTGTTCAGGGGGGTCTGATTGTTATGGGCCTACTTATTGACACGTTTCAGCACTGTCAGCTCCAGAGCAAGCTTTCTGTCCATGAGCATTCTACATTCAGAACAGTCTGTACAAGTGTTTTACTGTCTGAGACTTGTATCTGTTTTACTGGATACTAAGGCACAGAGTACATTAGGTAGAGAAACAGTTTCATTCTCTGTGGTTTTGGGCATTAACAGGGCCTCTACCACTTCCGAAGGCAGTGTTTTCATATGATAACACCTACTGATGTGGCGGATCCACTTTTCAAGTCGGCGTTTTGACAAGGAACTCTTGGTGAAGGGAATTTTAGAAACTGTGCAGTTTGCAATTGTTTTTTCAAAGAATGACCTTTAACCAGACGAATAATGAATGCAGTATCTGGAGCCTCACCAGCCTCCCATTTTGCTCCATCCGAAGATCACTTGCACCATGCTGAAAACAAGCTGCCATGTCCCCTATCAAGGGGTGCTATCTCCATCTGCTCCTTGCTACCTGGCTTGGTACAGCTGGCACCAGATGCTTAGCTGGGCCGCTTGTACTACCCCCCTCTGAACCACTACTGGGTAGTGCATGACTGTCAAATGCACCTTCAGAAACTGCCTCACTTGGCTGTGGGCAGTGACTCATTCAGCCTTACCCTACAAACACCGGTGGCCATATGCTCTCCCCTAGAGTAGTAAAGGTTAGCTACACCCTAATAATTAAACC
This sequence comes from Neoceratodus forsteri, assembly GCA_016271365.2. Classification (NCBI taxonomy): domain Eukaryota; kingdom Metazoa; phylum Chordata; order Ceratodontiformes; family Ceratodontidae; genus Neoceratodus; species Neoceratodus forsteri. The sequence goes on from CM057455.1 coordinate 1,531,638,309, forward strand.
AGTGTCCAACCACCTGAATCACCTGAAGCCTCGGTGGTGGAAGATACGAGCCAAATTTAGCATAAATCTTTCTGCCAGAAAGGTCATCTTTATGCTCCTGCTCCTCTCTGGCAACATTCACTCGAACCCAGGCCCACTCACTTCAATGGGCCCTGGTGTTCGTAAGGTTAAAGGCCTAAAAATAGCCTCACTGAACATCTGCAGTTTAACCGCAAAATTTGACCAACTACAGGCATGGATGGCCCTCCATACCCCCAACATCCTCTGCCTAACGGAGACCTGGTTGACCAGTAGGATTAAAGATAGCAAAGTTGCCCTCAAAGGCTTCCAAGCATACAGGATTGATAGAATAGGCAAGAGAGGTGAGGGATGCCTCATCTATGCAACAGACTCTCTGCAGTGCTCCGTCCTCCCTGGAACCAGGGTGGCTGAGGACCATGAGATAATAGTAACAAAGGCACAGGTCAGTCAATATGGCAAAACTCTCATCCTTGCCACAATCTACCTACCCACCAAGAAAGCCACAGCAGACCTTTCCACAATTATGGACATTATCAGCACACTTCCAAAGGGGATGGAGCTCTTCATTACCGGGGACTTTAACATAAACTGGGATGGAAAGGAGGCTGCCCTTTCAGGGATCTGATAGCCACCTCCAATCTGACACAACTTGTCACCTGCCCCACCAGGCAGAACTATAAGACAAGAAACAGTACCCTCCTTGACTAGGTCCTAGCAAGCTCATCATCCCGTATCTCTGAGATCAAAGTTCTCCCAGACACGCTAAGTGACCACTCCCCAATCATCTTCCTGTGGTCTAATGAATTTACCAAAAGCCCACCCATCCTCATTGAAAGCAGGGTCTTAAGGAAGGGTAAACTTGGAACCCTCAAATCAGCCCTTGTCCTACATGACTGGACTCCTATCGACCTGGCACCTACCCTTGATCAGGCCCTCAGTTACTTCATTGAGGGCTTTAGCTCCATCTGTGACATCTATGCCCCGCTCACGAAAAGAAAAATTTAGGGACAAGCAAATTACTGGATTGATGGGGAGCTCCTCTCCCACCTGAAAGAAAGAGACATACTTCGGGGGGAAGGCCAGAAACACAGGTAACAAGCATGACTACCAGTGTTACAGAACGGCCAGGAACCGGTGCATCAAGCTAATCCGGCTCACCAAAGCCAACTATCATAAGGCCCAGCTTTGCAATTCTTGGGGTGATGGGAAAAGATTCTGGGATAACATCAAAAGCATCCTTGGAAAGGAGGACAAGAAACACCCTCAGCTGCTCAGTATTAGTAACACCCCCACTACAGACCCTCTAGCTATTGTGGAAGCCTTCAATAAGGCCTTCACCGATCTTACCCCAGTGCTACTACCTGCCTATTTTCAACCTGGTTTGAACCATTCCAACAACATAGCTACCGAATGTTCTCACCTGACTTTCTACTTTAAAAGGGTGATGGTGAAGAAGGCCCTAACTATGATCAAGAAAGTACTAGGTAAGACCAGACTGGGCAGTGACAGGATAGACATGAAACTTCTATCCCTCACCCTGGACATTCTTATAGAGCCCATTACTACGCTGTACAATAAGTCTCTGGCCCTTGCCCAATTCCCGGCAGTTTGGAAGCAGGCCCTTGCCAGTGCAAAAAGGAGGCGACAAGTCTCTGGTAGCCGCTGGCTTGGTGGCGCTGAGGGTTGAGGCGCTGGATGCCACACCTCGTACCACGCTGGCAACCTGGGTTCGGGAATGAGCTGGGGCCACCAGGGATCGGCAGAGGGGGAAGAGATTGAGCGTCCACTAACTGCTCTCTCTTTCCAGGGGTGGGTACAAGGTATGCGTGCTCTTGGAGTGACCTCTGCCGGTGGCTAGAGGGATTCGCCAGTGTAGCGGCGTGGCACAATACCTGGGGGCAGAGCCATGGCATTTTGTTGCCTTGTAGGCCTGGCTCTGTGGGGGGATAAAGAGGAAGAAAAGCCTTCACGCCATCAGTGAGATGACGGTGGCTCCTGGGGACTCTGCCCACATCCCAACTGCTGGCCCATCGCACCCAGGATCCTCCTCCATCCCCGATCCGATGACAAGCAAGTAGGCACTTCACACTTAAGAAGGAAAAAACACCGTGGGAGGGTGGAATCAGCCCAGGAGATGGTACCGGGGGTCAGGCCTGCCTGGGAGTCAATCTGGGGAGGAGATCGAAGGGAGATGTGAGGGTTCAGGCTGGGAGTAGGGCAGACTCCGAGAGGGTACTCCTGAAGGATGCCCGAAGGTGTAGTTGAAGAAATAAAGTTAAAAAAAAAGTCTCTGGTAGCCAACTACAGACCCATCTAGATCCTCTCCCCCGTCCAAGGCACTGGAAAAGATTGTGGTGGGTCAACTCATCGACTACCTCAATAATTATAATCTACTATGCCCCAACCAGCATGGCTTCAGACAAAATCTCAGTACCACCACTGCTCTGCTGGACTACACAAACTATGCACATAAGGCCCTGGATGAAGGCAAACTGGTGGGGTCTGTCTTTACTGAACTCACCAAAGCCTTTGATACAGTCAACCACCCCCTGTTACTGACTGAACTGCAAAACATGGGTGTGGCACCCAATGCCCTTTGCTGGTTCCAAGACTACCTCTTATGGAGTAATCAATGTGTTAAAATTTGACAAACAGCATCCCAAGCAAGAGCGGTATCATTAGGGGTACCCCAGGGATCAATACTGGGGCCCCTACTCTTCAGCCTCTTCTTAAATGACCTTTCTACAGTCTGCGACACCAAACTCATACTATATGCAGACGATACTGTGCTCCTGAGCAGCAGCACATCTCAGGCAATCTACAATCTGAGCTGCAGAACTCCTTCTCCAAGCTCGAGGGCTGGTTCTGTAGTCATAAGTTGCTACTAAACTACAAGAAGACCAAGGCCATTCTTATATCCAGCTCCCACAACAAAAATAAGTACCACCCCCTCTTCATCTCAACTCATGCAGTGAGCTGCTGGAACAAATCCACTTGTTCAAGTATCTGAGGGTCATAATAGATGATACCCTCACATTTGTGCACCATACTGACTCTCTGGTCAAGACAGTCAATACCAAGATTGGTGTCCTGTACAAGTACAGGCAATACCTCCCTCCGGGGCCCTCTACCTCTCAATCCACAGTTCCATTATATCTACTATTGACTATGGACTAGTGGTCTACGGGGCGGCAAAGGATACAGCGCTCAAGAGGGTTCAGACTGTGCTCAACAAAGCCTGCAGACTCACCCTGGATGCTGAGCGTGGCACTCACACCTGTTCTCTGTACGAAAGCACAGATTGGCTGTCATTAAGAAACAGGGTAAAATTCCAGACTTGCATCCTAGGGAAGAAGGCTCTATTGGGTAAAACACCACCTTGTGTAGGCAATTTGATCAAGGCAGCCAACTCATTACAGGTCACCAGGGGGAGGACTAGAGGGGCCTTGGATAACCCCTTCCATCGCATCTCTCTTGGACAACGTGCATTTGCCTACCGGGCTCCCCTGTGGATGAATGAACTCCTGGGCACCTCTTGACCACCAGTTGTCTGGCCCAATTCAAAACTGACATCAAACAACACCTAATAACACTCTCTAAGTGCACCTGCCCCTTAGTCCAGACACACCTGCTACCTCTGCCCCCCAGCAAGCACTAGGCAGGCCTCAGGTACCCCCTCCCTCTGTCCCTTCTCATGACTTGCCTCAGCAATCAGTTCGCATCATGCTCCTTCGGCACCCGCCAACCCACCTTCCCCCCCCAACTCCCAGTCACGTGAGTTTCCCTAACAGTCACTACTAATGCAAGCTGCCTGACCATGCCCCCTCGCACCCCACCATTTACTCTAGCATGTCTTCTCCACTCAGCCTCCCCTCACCCCCATTTCTCCCTATACCTTATCGCCCTTCTTCCCCCACCCTTCACCTCCACCGCAGTACCTACCTCTCTCTTGTACCTCCTTTCTTCACCCCACTGCCAGATAACCCCATCCCTCTGAACTACTGACAAGGCACTTTGTGGCTGCTTAATCCCCCCCACTCTCATAAAGTGTTTTTCTTGTTATTTTAACTTGTACCTATGTTTTGAGTTATTCTGTAAGTTCTGAATCCAAGCTGTATCGTTCATTGTGATGTACCTTTGCTTTCTCCTATTGTATTTTGTTTTGCAATCTATGGCGTGGAACCTTTGTAAAAGATCTTGCACTCAAAGGTCTTTTCTGAATCAGTAAATAAATAAAATAAAATAAATGAAAGCAGCAGGACTGGGTTAAGGCGTAGGCAACATAGACACATACCTAGGGCTCCACCTATTCAGGGGGCCCCAGCAATTCCCAAAATATATTTGCTAAAAACATTGGGGCCTGTCTGCCTCAGCTGTATTTTTTTCTTTGTTAATAAACAGACTCACACTTAGGGCTCAGTAATCTGAGCAGGGCAATGGCAGGTTGAACTGTGATGTGACTCACTCACATTTTACAGATTAGGTGCTAAATGCAGTTGATTGTTTCGGGGGCAGCAAGCTGACCTAAAAGTGTAAAGAGGCCAATTTGGTTTCCTTTGTCTCCTAGCCCCCTGGTATCCCAAGTGGGGAGAAGTGTCTGGAAAGATCCCTGTCCCCCAGTTAGTGAGCCTGATGGGGAAATTGCTCAGCCACGGCAAGTGGGAATCTTAAATGGGGGCTCCCTGTGTTAGTACATACATACATACGAATCTGCCAGCAGAATTAGTTTTTTTTTTTTTTGACCGGGCAAGTGCACTAGACAAATCCTGCCTATTTTCAGGCATGACCCAGGGAGGGGGATACAGATGAATGCGAACTGACCTTAAACCAGATTAGCTGTTTGTGGTATTTTTTTAGTGAATGAGGGAAATTTGGCCAGGACACCGGGGAAATTCCTCTACTCTTTTCGATAAGTGCCATGGGATCTTTAACAACCACCTGAACTACCACTAATCCAGGCAGATGGGACCTCGGCTTAACGTATCATCTGAAAGACGGCACCTCAGAAGTACAGCACCCCTCTCAAGCTGCACTACACTGTCAGTACTGGCATATTAACCCAAGTGCCAGATGTGGGAACTGAACCCACAGCCCTCCTCCCAGCCTCAGAGGCGAGTGTGCTACCTACTGAGCCACTAACACTGTCACACAGTCTATCCAGCCAGCTCGGGTGCACAGCTAGCCCTTAAAGTGTAGCTACCCCTCCTTCCCCTCCCCAACCTTCTGATATATGTCAGCTCTGCTTAACCCGACCCCCGTGTCTCTGTCCCATGCCTTTTGACACTGTCCACCCTTCTGCAGGATACCAACTCTCCTGGCAGGTTGTTCCAATTTGACACCACCCTCTCTGTGAAGTAGTGCCTCTTCTCCCTCCTAAATCTACCTCCTCCAATCATAGTCCTTGCCCCCTTGTGTTCCTACCCTGCCTTAGTCTAAACAACCTCTCTGTGCCAGATTTGTTGATCCCCTTCAGGTATTTCTCCCATTAATTGACTATGCAGACTTTCTCTACAGCCATAGTCCGAAGTCAGCCCTAATTACCCTTGACACACTCTATCACAGGGCCTTAAGATTCATTACAAATGCTCCTTTCAACACCCACCATTGCTCCCTTTATCTGCAGGTTGGTTGGCCATCCCTTAGCGTCAGGAGGTGCCGCAATGCATCCCTTTGGGTTTACAGAGCTCTAACCCTGAAACTTCCTCTCTACATCTGCTCCATGTTTAAATGTGCCTCCAGTGTGTACGCTCTCAGGAAGTTCTCATATATAACATTTGATATGCCACGGATTAGAACCCGGTTTGGTTTTTCGTCCCTAAAGTATGCCCTGCCAACCTTATAGAACACTATACAAAAAACCTTAAACTTAACCTTACTGTTGACTTGTGTACATGCAAGTCCTTGATTGGGAGTATGTTGAAGGACAGATATGTACTATGCTTGAACCTGCTTACTGTAATCATCTATATTCTCTCTGACTCCTGGCACTTAATCCCCTACCCCCCTACTCCTCCAGCCCAGTTTGCTCTGCAACCTCTATTCCCTCATCCAGCACTAGTACTAAACACTGTGATATCATCCACCCCCATGTCTCACCCCGTTTGATGTTTCTTAGTTTTCTGCATTCTTCATCCCTCCTTCCCCACCTGCTCTCTCCTCCCCATTGTATTTCTGTAACCTGTATTACTTTTTCCGCCTTTGACCATCCTCTATTGCAATAAAATCCCTCGACCTTGCACTCTATGTCCTCTTCTATTGTTCCAATTTACTTTTTTGCACCTATCATTTTTCATAATCATTGTACTCAACTAGCTTTACCTATATAGGCACCTGTATTAGACTTGGAAACATTTTGCCATTCAGTATTGTACCAAGTTAACTTCCTTGTGTCTGCCTTTCTTGTATATGGTATCTTTAGTTGTATTTGTATTGTACCACTGTAACTGTTCTGTATTTTGTATTGTACTTCTGACCCCACAGGACCACCTCACAAATGAGTTGTCTCAATGATGTTATCCTGGTAAAATAAACTTTGAATTGAATTGAAAAAAATTGAATTTGAAAGTCTCAATCCTATCCCCTTGATCCCTCCTTTCCTACAGGGTGTACAGGCTCAAGTCTCTCAACCTTTCCTCGTACAGTAGGTCTTGTCTTCCATCCCCTGTATCAGTTTTGTCGCCCTGCACTGTACCACCTCTAGCAGCTTTATATCCTTCTTCAGATATGGGCACCAGTACTGCATGCAGCACTCCAAATGTGGCCTGACCAATGACCTGTACAGGGGCAGGATAACGTCCTTATGTCTGGACGAGAATCCACTTGCAATACACCCTAGCATCTTTTTAGCTTTAGCAACTGCCTTCCTGCACTGAGCAGAGTGGTTCATATTCCCAGTTACTATCACCCCTAGGTCCTTCTCTTCCTCAGCGATGCCCAGCAGAACCCCTCCCAGCCAATATTCCCTCCTCGGGTTCTTTGCCCCGAAGTACATAACTTTGCACTTATTTGCAATGAATCCCAATTGCCACCTCTCTGACCACTCCTCCAGCTTATATAGGTCCCCTGTAGCCCTTGCCAATCTTTTATGTCGTCCACTACCGCCCCCATCTTGATATCATCCGTGAACAGACTGATCCTGCTCTTAACTCCATGTGAGATATCTGATGTGAATAGCCCGAACAGCACTGGACCCAGCACCGAGTCCTGCGGCACTCTGCTCATCACCGCCTTTGAGGATGAGAGTCTCCCCCACCATCAACCTTTGTTGCCTCCCCTTCAGCCAGTTCATGATCCAGTTTACCATGTTTGCACCCACCCCCACATGTTCCAGCTTTCACCCCAGCCTCCTGTGGAGCACTGAAATTAAGGCCTTACTGAAGTCCAAGTACAGGACATCTACCGCATGACCTTTATCCAGCTCCCTTGTCACCCAATCATAGTACTCAATAAGATTGGTCTGGTAGGACCTCCCCAAGATGAACCCATGCTGCTGCCCATCCTGCAGCCCATTAACCTTCAGAAAGGTTACCAGCTGCTGCTTTAGGATCGGTTCCATAAGTTTGCCAACTATGGAAGTGAGACTAACAGTTCTATAATTGCCCGGGTCATCCCTAGGGCCGCTCTTGTGGATGGGTACCACATGCGCCATCCTCCAATCCTATGGCATGCAACCAGTGTCCAGAGAGGTGTTGAACAGATCCACTAGTGACCCTGCCAACACCTCCGCCATCTCCCTCATTACCCTGGAGTGAATACCATCAGGACCTAGGGCCTTATCCACCCATAGTGCCCTCAGGCCCTCCAGTACCCTGATCACCGAAATCACCCCATCTGTTAACCCTTTCCCCCATCCCCACCCTCCCAGACCATGGTGGTAGTTGACCACCATTTTCCTTCATGAATACCAAGCAGAAGTATTCATTCAGGGCTTCTGCCTGTTCCACCTCCCTCTCCACCCACCCAACCCTCCTTTTTGATCCTCGCAATCTGGTTTCTGCGGCGCCTTTTCTTCCTAACGTATCTAAAAAATTTCTTGCCCCATGATGCCCCGAGCCAACCCAGCTCTTTGGGAGCCTTAGCCTTCCTTACAAGTTTGGTTACTTCCATGGACCTCTTTGCATACACATAGCTTTCCTCCCCCCTTCTGGTCCTCCTGAACCTCTGAAATGCTGTTCTCTTAGCCCTCACCCCTTCCAACACCTCTCTGTTCAACCAACATGACTTCTTTACGCAACTTCTCTTCCTTCGTGTCTTGGTACATACTTCAGTGGCTTCTATCAGCCCAAGTTTAATGATATCCCATTTCTGTTGTGCATCCATCCCTGGCATAATCCCCGCAAGGCACCCCTTCAGGATTTCTCGCATTCTCCTAAAATCCACCCATCTGAAGTCCACCACCCTAGTTGCTGAACCTACAGACTCCCTGCTCAAGCTGAGTGTGAACCACACCGAGTAGTGGTCACTCCCAGCTTGGGGGTCTTCCACCCTTAACTCCCTCACTGCCTCCACATTCATTAGCACCAGGTCAAGTGTATTACCTAGCTGGGTCAGCTTACTGACCATCTGTGCCAGATGACTTTCCTGGCATGCATCCAGCAGTACCTGCTCCCCGGTATTCGAGGTGGCTGGGGTTCCCCAATCCACTCCAGGTGGATTGAAGTCCCCCACAATCACCACATTCACTTTCCTACAAATCCATCAAATCTGGTCTGATAACTCCCTATCCAAATCCTCGGTGTGAGAAGACAGCCTAAAGACCACCCCCATCCTCAGTTTTCAACCCCTAGAGTCCATGAACTGCACCCATTGTGCCTCTGCACTCCCCTCCTCCCCTCTTCCCTCGTGCATTTAATTCCATCCCTTATGTACACTGCCAACCCTTCCCCTCTCCACACCCTTCTATCCTTCCTATATATTCTATACCCTGGGATCCCCAGATCCCAGTCCTGGTGCAGGGTGGCCCAGGTCTCTGTGATGGCCGCAACATCCACCATCCGTTCAGCTAAGAGAGCCTGTAGCTCAGCTGTTTTGTTAGGGTCCTCGCATTCAGAGAGTCCACCCTTCACCCAGCTCCATTCTAATTCCTACCTCATTTCCCCTTCACCATAACCCCCACCCTGTGATCCTCCCATGTTGTGAACACTTTTGTCATGGGAGGGGGGGGCAGCTTGTACAGCTCCGCTATCTGGCGATCTTGCAATCTTCCTGCACACTCGCCTCCCCCTCTTCCTAGTTTTAAAACAACATGAATATGATGTAGCTTTCCAGCTTACACTTCAAAATTCCCTGCCGTGCCTTACTTAGGTGTAATCTGTCCTTTGCGTACAGGTCACCGTTGTCCCACGTTCCCCCAGTCACCCACCAGTTCATATCCCTTAGTATGACACCACTCCCCCAGCCAAGAGTTGAACTCACTATACTATCTTTCCTTGCCTGCTTGCCCATGGTGCCGGTAGCACTTCGAGAAGGCCACAGGCTCCCTACCTCTTCCCTGCTTCCCAGCTCCTTAGAACTCTTCTCAACCAGTTCCACCATACTGCCCGGCCAGGCCACATAGTGCCTACATTTACCACCACATCAGGCTTAACCTTCCCCTTTAACATACCTGAGCAGGGATCGTCTCCCACCTGTTCATCTCAGACCTGGTACTGCTTCCACCCATATCCCACTGTGCTGCCTCTGCAGTCCCTCCCCATCTGATCCCTTTCAAGATGGAGTCCCCTACCACCACCACTCTGCCTCCTCCCTTCCCTTCCTGCTGTCCCCATCCTCTCCTCTACCGTCCAACCTACCCTGTCCCCAAGCTCTGTGACTTATCCCTGAGCACTACCTTCCTCTGAAGCACTCTGGACCACACTTGCCACCCCTCTCCTACTGGCCAGTGCATCCCTTATGACCCCCCTCCACTGCCACCCCTGCCCTCTCCCCCCTCCTGCTCTTACCTTCTAGGCCCTCTACCAATAACATGTCTCCCCATTTGTACTGCTGTCCTCTGTGTTTTCCTTACCCACATGCCTGCCTGCCTCATCCTGAAATTCCCCAACCTCCTCGTCCTCTGCTTGCACCAGAACCGTATCTATTACTTGAACCTGACCCACTGCAGGCATCTCCCTACTGCAACCCCAATCTAGCCCCTATTGCCACTCAGGTTCCTCACTCTCTCTGTGACATTGACCCCATGATGCAGGTGCCCTTATATGCCTGGTGAGCAGTCCAGCATACTCCTGCTACCAGCTCTACCCTTATCCTCCATATGTCTCCTGCCAGCTCTTGGATTTCTGCCTCCAGGTCCTTCAACCTGCGGCAAATGGGGCATTCCCATAGCCTCCACAGCATGTCCATCAAGACAGCCCCCCCTCACAGCCATTGCAGCCCACTAGTCTGTCCCTTCTGGTACCACCCTTGCCCACCTGCCCCTTGTACCAGCCCCCCTTCCCCTGGGTCCACCTTCACCCTTTCTTCTCATACCTCCAGCTACTGTCATGCCGACTGAAGCTCTCCCAACCTCCACCTCTCCCTGTCGGCCCCATCGCTCCCCAATTCCCCCTCCCCTTGCTTGTACCCAAGCTTGAGCTTTAATACCATGCATTTGACTTGTCTCCCAGCCCATCCCTAGGTAGTCTGCTGTAGCCCACAGCTGAGCTGAGTAAGATCAAGAACCTCTGGTCCAATACCCCCAAATAAAACAGCCATAAGCAGCCCAACTGGAATTCACCCTATAGTACCAAACACTCCACCCAAAACAGTAGCGCACAGTTCAACCGCAAGCTCTTCCCCCTCCAAACAGATATATCCACCCCATCAGAATAATTACCCACTAGAACAGATGACCCACCCTTAGGTAGTGCAGCACTTGTAGTAGTACTTAGCAGTCCACCCATGACAGCTGCAACCAGGACCCCAGATTACTCGCCACCCAGAACAGATGCATCTGCCCAACAGAATCAATACCCTACGTAACTTAAGCCCTCACATTAATATGTACAGCACATGGTGCAATAACTAGCACAGTACCTTGAGCTTGAATCACTCCCCCCTCCCTCAATGCCCAGCATCCCGATCTTGGTGTATTAAATAGCACAGTACCTTGACCTTGAAACGCACTGCCTCCCTCAATGCCCAGCATCCAGGTAATGCTCTGTGAGCCAACAATCCTTTAGGCAGTCCAACAATCCACTTTTAAGATCCTTGAAGCCACTCCTTCGGGGTACTCCTCCCCCTGCGCCACTCCTGACTGGTGCTCCCGACTGGGTGTGAGACTTGCAGTCTATTTAACAATGGTTCGATGTGCTTATGCAACTGGATGCGATAATATGAGATGATGCTAGTGTAACTTGATTTGTTTGTGGCTTTCCGCCTCTCTATCCATGGGATTTACAACCCTGTAGGGGTATGACGCAAGGAACTCTAGAAGAGGGTTCCCCCTCTACAGGTGCTGCAGGAATGAATGCGTTGGCTAAAGGTAGGTTAGGAAGAAGCCCATGGGGAAGAGAGGAGAGCCGCTGGAGGAGGAGGGGTGGATGGTGGGCAACGAAAAAAGAATCCTGGCGAAGCCCAGGATGTGTGACCTTTAAGCTTGATGGGGAGTGACATTGTTGCTCCACCCATCGAACCTCGGGCTTAAAGCCCTCCCATTGTGGTGGTGCATGGTGGATGGGTGGAAAAAATTTTCAGCTGGGAGCCTGCTTCCACTTCCTATTGGCTCCCAGCTCAATCCATATTTGCATGCTGCTGATGTGACCCCTCCTCTTTCTAGCCCCCTGCTGTTGGCTAGCCACTGATGTGTCCCGTCTCCCTCTCAATCTGCCAGTTTAGCTGGTGAGACTGTCGATGCGGTCCCGCTCCCCTCTCCTCAATGCCGTGGGTGCAGCTCCTCTCATGAAATGCAGCTCTCCTGATGTGTGTGGCTGGGCCCTGGCAATTTAAACCCCAGCCACTACTTTCAGACCCCCCCCGTCTTTCTTGCTGATTGGGGCTTACTGAACTGAGAGCCTGCTTCCACCTCCTATTGGCTTCCACCTCAATCCAGACTTGCAGGTTGCCGATGTAACCCCTCCTCCCTAGCCCCTGCTGCTGGCTAGCAACCGATGCAGCCTGTCTCCTCTCAATCCACCCTTTAGCTGCGAGACCACCTCGATGCGTCCCGCCTCCCTGCTCCACGCCATGGGTGCAGCTCCTCTCGAATTGCAGCACTTGGCCCACTATGCAGCCTTTTTTTTTTTCAACTTTATTTTTCCTCCTGTCACGCTAGGGAAACTCTCCCGGCATCCTCTCCATGTACCTGCCCGCCTGAGATCTGCTGAGGTCTAAGCCCCACTCACTCCCCCCACTCCCGCTGCCAGCACCCCTGGTTTAACCCACCCAAGGAGGGTAGCCTGACCACTACTTTGGGCTCCTTAAGAGACAAACTCTGGCAAGCGAGAGAGGGCAGGACGGAGGAGCGATGAGGGTCGGCCCCAGTCAGATCTGGCACTGGGCTTTGGAGGAAAGATGCTGTCACCTATCCCCACTTGCCAGGTTTTTCCATTTTCTTCTCCTTCCTCCCTTGCGTGTGCACCCCCCGACGCTTTGCGCATGGCAACCCTGCTAGCGTCAGGCACACTGTGACATGCTGTCTGGGCTTCTGCGGCACCCTGATCTCCACCAGGGGTCGCCAGAGCTCCGGACGACCCAATGCCCTCCCCCGGGACAGGAGAGCAGCCTGTCAGGTGCTCAATCCGGTCCCTCCTGTGCCGACCCCCGGCACCCGAGCTCGCTCCCAAACTCGGGTCGCCGGCGTGGCGTGAGGTGTGGCGTCCAGCACCTCAACCCTCAGTGCCACTGGGCTGGTCCCACTATGCAGACTTGTCTTGTGTTTTTGAGGGGGGCCTCTTATCAGTTGTTTGAACAGATTCTGAAGAAGCTGAAGGATCTGGAGTCAGCTACCAGCACAGCCTATCTACCACTGGAGAGCCTAAGCCACTTCTACATTCCAGGAGATCAGAGAGGACTGGAGAGCTGCTGCTGCTGCTAGCCTTACAGCCATGAGCTGCAGATCTGTGACCGCTGTCCGAGCTGAGAACTGATCCGGAGACAGAAGACTTGACCGTCAGTCAGGAGTCGGGACTAGGACATGACAGACCAGAGTCAGGACTGGACTTTGAAAGTTTTGAGAAAAAAAAAAAAGAAAATGTAAAGTAACTGCAGGTGCAGCTGACTTGCTGACTGCATATTGCTTGCACCAAACAAACACAGAACTGGACCAGGGCAGAAAGCATGTCTGTAACATTAGAAGCAGGAGGAAGGCCAAAAAGTATTGTCCATTCTGTTATTGGGTACAGTCTGAGTCAGTTTTATAATTCTAAACATGAATACTTTCCTTGTAATTGTAAACTTTAAAAATCATTTTTTTCAGGGAGGTATAAGGGAATTTCTACCAGTTTAGCGTAGTGTATGCACACTAGACATTATAGTTGGGGTGGGGGCTGCGCAGGCTCGTCTTAAGTTGCCCTACAACTTCTGTTCTGAGAAACACCTGATTAATGAAGTGTATTTTTTAATGTATTTTTTCTAGGACTTGCTAGAAAAAACATCCATTTAGTACACAAGAAGTAACAGTCATAGATGTAGTCAGAAAAGTCGAAAAGAGCCAATAACTGATTATCATGCCAGCAGCCCATTAATAAACTATTATTCAACACTGCAACTTTGTTTCAGGAGCAGATTTTTGTTCTTTTGAAGAGCGGCTGTTTTCTAGTTTTCCATATGTACTTTGGGAGCCGCAGTTCTAGTTGGTCAGTGCACCGGAGCTTCCTGCAGTTTTATAATAATAGTTGGGTAGGGTTCCCTTACCTGGAATGTTAAAAATGGCTCCTAAAAATGACGGTTGAAATTTAATTTTATAACAGAATGTGCTATTAGCATTTAAAATGCTTCACTGGATTTATCTTGTCCTTGCCCCGTACCTGTGGACTTTCACTGAATGACTTCGTAATAAATTACTGGATGGATAGATATTGTTATCCTTTACATTTCTTCTTATTTTTATTTAAATTTCGTGAAACTATGTATTACAGAAATTAAATGATTGAAAATAAAATGCTTTAAAATAGCTAGATCATAATAGGAAGACATCAGACAGCTTTTTTATACAAAATAAATAGGCATAATTAAATTCACACACAAGGTAAATGAGGAGGAACCATAGTAACATTTTTTTTTTTTGGTGCTGTTTCTCCTGGAGTCCTTGCCTGCCATCTGACACCCCCGCATGACTGGGTATGAGACCCCCTCCCTTCAGCCCACGACTTACCCCTCATGGCGGGGAGACCTCAAACTCACAAGACCGGATCCAGTTCGGGGAGGTGCCTCCTGGTGGTGGTGTGAGGGGGACAATCATCATCCATGGTGAGGACTCCCATTTTTTCCATTTTCTCCCCTGTATTTTGCAGAGAGGGGTGTGCAGTGACACCAGTGGAGGGAGCGTACACACGTCTGCATGCATTCCTCAAGGCGTCTGCTCTGTCTCTGCCCCTCTTCTGCAGCATCAGCACACTGTCCGTCAGCCTCCGCTAGGGGCCAGTCAAATGCCTGGCATTCCCCCTCCCTAGAGAAGGAGAGCAGTCCCTTGAATGCTCAGTCCTTCTTCAACCCTACCAGCTCCCAGTGGCCCGTGCTCATTCTCGAACACGGGTCGCCGCCGTGGCATGAGGTAAGGCATCCAGCACCTCAGCCCTCAGCACCACCGGGCCAGTGGAACCATAGTAACATTTAACTGGATGAGAAAGGCAAAAGGGAATGTTAGGCATCTGATGGTTATATGGGTGAAAAGCTGAGTTTTGTAGCCTTCCACCAGTATAAACAGTAAATGTCTAGCAGTTATAAACTGGATGTAATCAGTGTACGAAACTAAAACTGGCAATGAGTTATAGGACAGCTCACATAGTCATGCTCTTTCTGAAAATCTTTAGAAAAAGAAGGGACCACACTCTACTGTACTTTAAATTGTACATCTGTATAGTAAGCAATAACACTGCTTGCTTTTTCAAAAAGGTGGCATTCCAGCTCAGCTTATGTAAGTTAGCTTATAGTAATAGTCAGCATAAAAAGTCAATAATGAAGGTCAACTCATTTAAACAATTTTACAGGTGCATCCTGTCCTTACTGGCCTGTCCAGCCTTTTTAGCCCATTCAGCAAACAACTTCAGAGTCAGCTTCTGGTGTCCTTGTCCTTTGCTGGGCGGGGTGGGGTCTTCTGGAAAGGGGAGGGAAGAAAATGTCTAGGTCTGATTCCTGTGAGTTTGTTAAACTCTCAAGAAAATCCAGAAACAAAATTACATTGTACATATGAGTCTATCCCAGCATGTTAACTAAGCTACCCGTGTCCACAAAAGGATAAGTGTAGGAGCTGGGTCCATACCACTCAACATTCCCCGATTAGGAGGGACATCCCTCATTTTGCCCTTCAAAATAGCTATGTCCCTCAGTCCCTCATGGAAAAGGTACTGCTCACACTGAGAATGTGCTGTAAATTTAGACTTTATTTTTTCAAAACTCATCTTTATTGAAAGAGATAACCAGAAATACAGTATAAGAATGCTAAGGAAAGACAAAGCAATACATTGCCATAACATGACTCATAAAAAGGCAGTGCATAAGGTTGGGGTGCTCAGATACTTCCAAAAGACATTAATACACAAACAAGTCCAGCACTCACCACCTGTAATGAAATAAGAATGCAGTGCACAGTTTCAAAAAAGTGCCAGATTTATTGAGGTGGCAGTAAAACAAACTCGGTATTTGATAAGATGTTGTTAGAAGTAGGCGTTAGCCCATTGAGACTGTCGCCCACACCATGTGGTGGTCATTGTCTAATACCCCAGGCACATCTATCAAGTTCTTTCTTGAAGATTTCAAACTTAATTCAAACTCCCAGCATACTGTCAGAATACAGAAATGTTTAGAATTTAGGCATTTGATTATGTATTTTGTTATTTGTTTCATATAAGATGTTTATAATTGATGAGTTTCTTAAGTCATATTTGTAGCTCCTAAGTCTCTGTTTTTGTCTGCTTATATTATTGGAGTGTCATATCTTTATAAAATTGATGACTTTTGTGCTTTATATGTGTGTATATAGAGTATGTGTTAGCTTTAATATGTGAATCATGAGTGTTAATATCACATCACTGTTTTTAAAGTTTGACTGTGGATTTTCACGTTTTGGGATACGTCATTGTCTGACGTCATTTTGACATGTATAAAATGCGACTGTGTTTTTTTTTTTCTCTATTTATATTCCTCCGTCAGCCGCCCCTATCCGATTGACTTCCCCAGCCCCCTGGCCACCCGGGATAGCCGCCGGCACTTACGCTTGTACCCAGCCCAGGAGGAGCTCATGGAGTCTGTCATCATCCTGCTGCTGCGGAGTTTTTCTGCCTCTGTTTTTGCCCAGGAGCCCAGGGTAGGATCGCTACAGCGAAGGCATGCCTACAGCCCGGTTACGACCCTTTCCCTCATCCCCATGGGCTAGTGCCCAGCCCCTCTATGCTGCAGTAACCCCTAGCCCCACTAGGGGTCACCATCGCCTGAAGGGAAGCCGCATCACCTCCCTGGAGAGGAGAGCTGCCTATCGGCAGCTCAATCCAGCTCCGCCCTCCCTCCCGCTGCCGACCTCCAATGACCTGAGCTCGTTCCCAAACCCAGGTTGCCGGTGTGCCGTGAGGTAAGGCATCCAGCGCCTCAGCCCTCAGCACCACCGGGCCAGATAAATGTGACTGTGTTTTAATGGAAACATGCCTTTTTTTTTAACTTCTTCTTTCTTCCCCTTCCCACCAGTCCCCTTCCACTGCCCCCCCACCCTGTCACCTCGGCATCCACTGAACTCACCTCTGGCCTTCACGAGGTGCCAGCTGGCTGGGTGCAGTGCCTGTGAGGGGACAGCATCATCTCACCGGTCATGATTTTCCACTTTTCTTCCCATCCCCTGAGTGTGGTGGTGTGCAGTGATGCCAGTGGCTGAACTGCGCACACATCCACGTGTGGCACGCCATGTGTCTGCCCCACATCAGCCCCCTCCATCTGCGGGTCCATTGCACCAATCCCCAGCTGCTGCTAGGGGCCAGGCAAGCAGCAGAATCCATCCCCACCCCTCCCAGGAGAGTAGAGTTGTCCTCCAGACGCTCGATCCTCTCCCTTCCCAGCCGACCCCCGGAGGCCCACTCACACTGCAAACACCGGCTCGCCGGGCATGGCAGGAGGTAAGGCACGGATGCCTCAGCCCTCCACACCACTGGGCCGACTGGAAACATGCCTTTTGAAAAAGGATTTGTCCAAAACATGTCAAGGCATGCTTCTTTTACTGGCACCCCAATAAATTTGGCACTTTTCTGGAACTGTGAGCTGCATTCTTATTTCATTACAGGTGGCGAGTGTTGGACTTTTGTGTATTTATTGCCATGATTGGTTAAACACAGCAGTACTTCCAATTACTCTCACTCCTAAATACTCTCACTCCTCCTATTTCACTCTAACAATACATTCAGGAAGATTACTGTCAAGCTGTGCACTTTGCATTCCTTTTTCTAGTGATACATCTTTGTTCTGTCTCTAGATTTAGTTGCTTCAGTTCTTACTTATACAAAACTTGTTGCAGAACCAGTTAACTCCTATAACCCATAAAAAGAAAAAAAAGAAAGGAAGGTAGCCAACTAACTTTACAACTACTGTATCTAACTACTAGCAAAAGAGAAAAAGAACAGTTCTATCACTGACTCTTCATGACTTTAAAGCAGGATCTATGAAAAAATTTATTGAGACCTTTGAGAGAGAGGATTGCATCAAGGGGGGACGTGACACTGCCCTGGCTCTTCATAGATTCCCTATACAGAATCCTCATCACTTAGGATTATTTGGAGTCTGGCACTCCTGACCATAAATCTGTGTGTTTCTCTATAGTCAGTCTCAGTTTGACCATGATTTCTTCCATTCTTCTCATGTCTCCCACTCTCTTAACCCAGGAGTCAAACACTGGTACTGACAGCCAGTTTGCTGCAATTTCTTTTTGGCCAGCAGTGTGCAGGATTCTCAATAACCACTGCTGTTTGAGATTACCTATATCAGGAATCTGAACTCCCAAGATTAAGTTTTTAAATTTAAAGGGGCTATGATTAGACCGGATATTATTTAAAGTAGCATGTATTTGAGTTCCAGAAGGGGGCAATTTTCAGACAAACCCAGAGTATGTCGCAGTGCATTTTTTTCCCCCACAGTCTCTCCAACAATTGTCTCTGTTGCCCGGAGGGAAGTGTTTGGTTATGGGAGGGGTGTGGAAGAATCTAGTCATGTACTTCATCTATATTCTCTCCACCCTGGTGATGCAGTAACCTCCCAGCCCCTTTCCCATGTTTTCTTCCAAATCTCTTTGGATATGGAAATCCCAGCATCTTTTTCCCATTGCATTTTGAGGTTAAAAAGCTCTGGGGTTTCACCACCCCCTTCCCCACCCATTAGCATTTTGTATGCTCTAAATATAGTCTATAGAAACATAAAAGTGATGGCAGAGGAGACCTTTTTGTCCATCTAGTCTACCCTGTAGTAGTCCTGCCTAGAATTATGCCAGCCCTCTACCATCTATTTTGTGTGAGGGTTCCTTTGTGCTTATCCCATGCAATTTTGAATGCACTCACCGTCTTGGCCCCCACCACCACCCCTAGGGGCAGGCTATTCCATGTGTCCACCACCCTCTCTGTGAAGAAGAACTTTCTGATGTTGGTGGTGAACTTCCCTCCTTTCAGTCTTAGGTCATGCCCCCTAGTCCTACTGTCTTCTTTAAGGTGAAAGAGTTTGTGTGCTTGCACCCTATTTACTCCTTTGATGAATTTGAAGGTTTCTATCATGTTTCCCCTCTCCCTTCTCTGTTTCAATGAATACATGTTTAATTCCCTCAGTTTTTCTTCATAAGACATGCCATGCAAACCTTACACCATTTTAGGTGCCTTTCTCTGTACTGTCTCCATTCTGTTGATGTCCTTTTTGAGGTGGAGCCTCCAAACTTGGACACCGTACTCCAGGTGTGGCCTGACCAGCACACTGTAGAGTGGCAGGATCACCTCCCTTTTTCTGCTTGTGATTCACCTCCCAATGCATCCCAGCATTCCATTTGCTCTGACTGCTGCCTTCTCACACTGTTTCCCTACCTTCAAGGGTATCCCATGAGGAGGGCGCATGGGGAAGGGTGCCATCCGTAATGGTGACCCGCTTCCCAGTGAATCCCTCATGGCAATGGGAGGCTAGGGCTGCTGGAAGGGGGGGATCAGTGAAAATAGTGATAGGATGTCGCTATACGTACATGTGCGGAGGGTGAGCCGCATGAGTGTGGCTGGGAGGGGACGGAGGAGCTGTAGGGGGTGGCGCTGCAGTGGGCTGCTGAGCTGTGTCGTGGTGTCAGGGGTTGGTGTGCAGCTGCGGCGGGTGTGATACCGGGTTCGGGTCCGGGCGCTGGTGCAATTTTATTGTGCCCGGCCCGAACCTTTTAATTTTTAATGTTTCACCCCTCCAACATGCACCCCCCTGGAGTTGAGAATTCCTTAGTTGGGTGGTGCGGGGAGCAAAGCCCTCCATGTGTGTGTGTGTGGGGTGCAGCCCCACAGAAAACATTAAAAGGAGGTCCCTACGCCATTTTCTTAAAGGGCCAGGTTGTGAGTGCCGAAAATGTTTTCGCACTCTAGACTTTGATAACGGCAACGCCTTTTAGGATTTTCACCGTTATCACATAGATCCACCTTCAAGTCATCTGAGATCATGATGCCCAGATCACGCTCCTGGTTTAAGGCAGCTAGTTCCTTTCCACCCAGGAAATACGTCTTCCTTGGATTACCTTTACCTACGTGCATTACTTTGCACTTTTTGGCATTGAATCTCAACTGCCACACTCCCGACCACTCCTCAAGTTTCCTTAGGTCCGATTCCATCTTTCCCACTACTTCTGTGAAGTCCACCCTGTTACATATCTTAGTGTCATCAGCAAATAGATATACCTTTTCTTCTAGACCCTCCGCGATGTCTGCTATGAAAATGTTGAAGAGTAGTGGTCCCAGTACTGAGCCCTGGGGCATTCCGCTGGTCACTTTTCCTTATGGTGACACTGCTCCATTTACCTGAACCCTCTGAGTTCTACCTTGTAGCCAGTTCTTTATCCAGTTAACCACTATCTGACCCAACCCTGCATGGTCTAATTTCTTTACCAGCCTTCTGTGTGGCACCAAATCGAAGGTCTTGCTAAAGTCAAGTTAGACCACATCCACCACCCTGCCTCGGTCTACCTCTCTGGTAACCCAGTCAAAGAACTCGACCAGATTGGTTTGGCATGACCTGCCCATTGTGAAACCATGCTGCTTTGGGTCCTGCTGCCCACTGGTTTCAAGGAATGCTAATATCCTCTGTTTGAGCAATGTCTCCATCAGTTTACCCACTATGGATGTGAGACTTACTGGTATGTAGTTTCCTGCTTCTTCCTTGCTACCTGACTTGTGGAGTGGGACCACTGTTGCTGCTTTCCAGTCCTCAGATACCACTCTACTTTCCAAGGAGTCCCTCCCCTTTCTACCAGTCTGGCTGCCCAGTAAAGAAAGTTTTGTAAAGGGGTGAAATTTCTGTTTATTTTGAATAGTCGATCCTGAGATTGGATATAGTGTCTCACCTGAAGGTATCTAAAAAAAGTGTCTATGGTTAAGGACGTATTTCTCACTAATTGCATTGAAAGGTTGGACGCTGTTGTTACTGATCAGAGCCTGGAATCTTGTGAGCCATGCTGTATGCCAATGTTTGTAACCAGGATCAAGTTCTAGGAGGGGAGAAATCTGGATCTCTGCTAATGATCATTAGGGGGCCTATTTCTTTTGGGTGTTGGTGAGCATTCTTGCTTTAACCAGATTTTTTTAATGTCTGCCTTGCCCATGGGTTGGTTATGTTTTTCCAGACTTCACTGGAGAGCATGGCATGCAGCAGTGCAAACAGAGGAACCTCCTTACACTCTTGTGCTTCCATCTCTCTCTCCAACCTGAGTCTGTGCATTGTGTCAGCCATGTGACAACAGGTGCAGTCTGTGCCACAATATAGTATATTGTTAGATCTCCTCTCTCCCTAGGAAGGGATAGTAACCTAGTGCTCTTTCTGTGTCTGTTCCCCGCCCACACAAAAGATAGCAGCACCTTATTGGGGTAAAATGTTCATTTTTCATTGCTATTCCTGCACCAGGGATAGGGGCAAGTTTTCCCATCTTTTGATGTCTGATCTGACCTTATCTAGTAGTTTATCATAATTAATCTTAAACAATGTGTGAAGATTTGGGGAGATATGGATCCCCAGGTAGCAAACGTCATTATTTTTGGCCCATTTAAAAGGGGCATTTTCCATGAATTTTCAGGAAAGTGGACCCCCCCAAATTTAATGGCTTCATAGTTATCAAGATTTATTTTATAGCCCAAGACCTCCCGTACCACTGCAGTTCTTCCAGTAGGGCTGGGATTGAAGTATCAAGGGAGGAGAGGAAGAATAGAGAATCATTTGTGTATAGAGATATTTTGTAGTTTCTGATACTCACTCTAAGTCCCATGATTCTATTCTTCTCCCTCAGTGCTATTGCTAGGGGCTCAATATGTAGAGTGACTAGGAGGGTGAAGGAGGAAACCTTGTCTTGTGCCTCTTGATAGATGAAGCCTATTCGTGTTGACCCCATTTACTCTAACAGTGGCTTGAGGGGCTGCATAAAGAGTCTCAATGCTTTGACAGAATTTTAGTCCCTCTCTAGGGTTCTGTGTAGGAATCTCCAGTCCACCCAATTAAACACCTTCTCTGCATCCATACAAATTGCCATGGCAGGTTGGGGAAATCGGCGTTGTCAGAAAACAATGTTGAGAAGGCGTCTGAAATTGTCATGGATCAACCTATTATTAATGAAACCTGTCTGATTCAGATGAACCAGAGAACCCACACACCCTTGAAGTCTTTTGACCAAAATGGAGGTGAATATTTTTTGGTAAATGTTAAGGAGGGAGATGAGTCTGTAGGAAGCACAAGACACTGGGTCTTTACCAGCCTTGTGTCTCACCAAGCTCTGTGTGTAGTTCCATGAGGGAGGTGGCCCCCCTCTCCCGCCTGTACCGCCCTAAAGATCCTGCATAAGTGTGGGAGAAACTCCTCTTTGAATGTTTTATAAAACTCAGTAGCAAGTCTGCCAGGGACCGGAGCTTTCCCTTACTTTAGGTTGCTAAGCGGCTCCTGTATTTTCTCCGTGGTTATATTAGCATTAAGAGTCTCTCTTTGTTCCTCTTTAAGCTTTTTGACTTTAACCTTAGGGGAAAAAAAGAGTCTAACTTCTCTTGGTAGTTAGTAACCTTTTCTTGAGTGTATAGTTTCTTACAGAAATTTGAGAACTCTTAAGCAGTTTTATTGGGGTCAGTCTCAAGTTGATGAGCCTTATCTCTTCTCTAACTACGCAAGACTGTCCTGCTGGCCGCCTCTTTATGAAGCTGTCAGGCAAGGACCCTACCTGCTTGACTGCCCATTTCACAGAACCATTGTCTAGAATATCTCAGTGCTTCCTCAATTTTGTCATCCAAAATCTTATTTAACTTGGCCCTGCATTCAACCAGTCTCTCCTTGATCTGTGGGCCAAGAGTAATCTTATGTTCTGCTTCTAAATTAAAAATTTGGCATCTAACTCTAGTTGTTCCTTTTGTTTTTCTTTCTTTCTTTACATGGGAAGCAAAACTAATCATTTTCCAGTAATTACTGCTTTAAATCCATCCCACCACATCAGGGGTGGAGTATCTTCTGGTGAGTTTGAAACTAAGTATTCATCTAGGCACTGCACCACCATCTCCTTGTAGTCAGGATTGTTCAGGAGTGAGACATTCAATCTCCAAGATGAGGACTTAACTTTGGGGGCTAAGGAGAGGCCAAGGACTACAGCAGAGTGGTCAGAAATGGTGTGGGGTCTGATATAGCTATGATTTACTGCATACATCCATGCTGCAAACAGCAAGAAGTGTCAGTTCTGGAGTGTGCCTGGTGTACGGCTGACCAACATGTATAATCTCTGACTTTAGGATTGACATTTTTCCACACCCTCACCAACCCCAGCTCCCTAATTAACCCTTTTAGACACCATGAAGTTCTATCTAAGCTCACTGTGCCTTTTTCTGATCTGT
Organism: Neoceratodus forsteri; assembly: GCA_016271365.2. Lineage (NCBI taxonomy): Eukaryota > Metazoa > Chordata > Ceratodontiformes > Ceratodontidae > Neoceratodus > Neoceratodus forsteri. The sequence continues at coordinate 1,531,661,519 of CM057455.1, forward strand.
CTAAATGGGGATCAAGGACTGTGTTAAAATTCCCTCCCACTAAAAATATGTCTCCTGGGCCGGGGGTTACTTTCATTGTAACCTCCATTAAAAGGTGAAGGTCATCTTCTTCAGACAGTACTGTTAGGTCAAGATCCTCATCTTGACCTTCTATATTGTGAAGGCTAGGAGCTGCCTGCAGAACTGGTTGAGCAGTATCGCTCTGCACTGGTACACCTGGACATGCCTATTTGCCCACCCCTGACCTGAGGGGCCCACCTTAGGTTTGGGTATGATGTCCTGTGGAACATTAGAACTCAGCAGCTCTTTTAAGTGCAGCAAAAAGGATCTGTGCAACTCAGCCTTACCACTGTCAGCTGGTACACCAGGTGACCCCCCCCCAGCTCAGGGGGTTGGCTGGGGGGGGGCAAAACAGACATGCTTAATTATGTTACACAATCAGGGCAGTAAAACCCTAAAGGGGAGGGTCTCATCATCCTCCTGCAGGTCTTATATCTCTTAAACATGACAGGTTTCCAACAAGCCATGTTGCCAGATCCCATTAATTGGTGCATATGTTAAACTGCTGCCAGAAACGTAACAAATGCACTTATATGAGGCCACTATAGAAACATAGAATTTGACAGCAGATAAGGACCACTTGGCCCACCTAGTCTTCCCATTTTCCTAACTAACAGAAGATAAGCTGCAGATCCTAGTTAACCAACAGCTTACTTCCCCCTACCCCCGACTAGGACTGCCTTATGTCTGTCCCATGCATTCTTGAATTCCCCCACTGTTCTTGACTCCACAACCTCCTCAGGGAGACTGTTTCATGCATCCACAACCCTCTCTGTGAAAAAATTCTTCCTCACATTACCTCTGAGCCGTCCCCCGCTATCTTCAAATTGTGCCCCCTTGTTCTTGCACATCTCTTTTTCTGAAAGATGCTACCCTCTTGGACTTTGTTGATTCCCTTGAGGTACTTGAAAGTTTCTATCATGCCCCTCTCCCTTCTTTCCTCAAGGGTATACATATTAAGCTCCTTTAGTCTTTCTTATATGTCTTCTGGTGCAGACCCTGCACCATTTTGGTTGCCCTCCTCTGGACAGCCTCCACTCTGTCTATATCTTTGCAGAGATGGGGTCTCCAGAACTGCATGCAGTACTCCAGATGAGGTCTCACCAACTGTCAGTACAGAGGGATAACAACTTTTGTTTTCCACTATTGATGCCTCTCCCTATGCATCCCAGTATCCCCAGCCTTCCTTACTGCCTTCTCACATTGCTTGCCCACCTTTAGGTCATCTGATATAATTATCCCCAGGTCCTTTGCATTTTTACTGTTGTCAGTATCTCACCCCCCATTGTGTACTCTTCCCCTGGGTTTTTGTTTCCCAGGTGCATTACCTTGCACTTCTTTGCATTGAATCTGAGCTGCCATACATTTGACCATTCCTCCAATCTTGCCAAGTCCCCTTCTCATCCTTTCCACTCCATCTTGTGTATCAACCCTGTTGCAGATCTTTGTGTCGTCTGCAAAGTGACATACTTTTCCTTCCAGTTCCTCTGCACTGTCACTTATAAAGACATTAAAAGGGACCGGTCCCAGTACTAAACCCTGCGGTACCCCACTAGTAACCCTCTTTTCTTCACTGTGGACTCCATTTATTGCTACCCTTTGTGTCCTGTTGTCTAGCCAACTTTTTATCCAGGCTACCACCTTGGGACCCACTCCAAGGCTGGCTAACTTGTGTATTAATCTTTTGTGTGGGACTGTATCAAATGCATTGCTAAAATCTAGGTAGGCCATGTCCACAGCCCCTCCCTGGTCTACTACTTTGGTCACCCAGTCAAAGAAATCTATTAGATTCGTCTGACACGACCTTCCCATCGTGAATCCATGCTGCCTTGGGTCCTGTGCCCCACTGGCCTCTAGGTACTCAACAATTCTTTCCTTCAGAAGTGATTCCATCATTTTCCCTACCACTGAGGTCAAACTAACTGGTCTGTAGTTTCCTGCCTCTGTCCTGCTCCCACTTTTGTGAAGAGGAATCACATCCACCCTACTCCAGTCCTCAGGTACCACCCTAGCCTCCCATGATTTGTTAAAAGAGTAGTCAGCGGTGTCACTAGTTCTACCCTTAGTTCTTTTAGAATTCTTGGGTGAATCCTATCAGGCCCCATTGCTTTGTCCACATTCAATTTTATTAGTTCTTTCAGAAACCTTTCTTCTGTAAATGGACTGGTATCGACCCCTGTCTTCAGAGTGTTTCTCTTGTTTGGTTTAGGTACCTCCCCCTCCTCTTCCTTTGTGAATACTGAGCAGAAATATTCGTTCAGTATCCCTGCTTTTTCACTGTCACCCTCTATCCACATTCCCTCCCCTTTATTAAGCCTCAGTATTCCTCCTTTGGTCTTTCTTCGCTCCCTAATGTACCTACAAAAGGTGTTATCCCCCTTCTTAACAGAGTTGGCTATCTTTTCCTCGGTTTAGGCCTTTGCTTATCTGGCTGCCTTCCCAGCCTCTTTCTGCTTTAACTGATAAAGTTATCTGTCCTGCTTCTGTGTTTCCTTATATTTCCTGAATGCTATCCTTTTCTCCTTAACCTTCCCTGCCACCTCTTTTGAGAACCATAGCGTTATTTTCCTTCATTGTGTTTTGTTGATTTGCTTTACACAAAGGCTTGTTGCCTCTGTGATGGCTGTTTTGATTATTCCCCATTGTTCCTCCACTCCTCCTTCTTGCCTGTTGACTATAGTCCTGTAGTGCAGAAAATATGTTATGCTGCAGTATGAGAAAAACAAAACAGTGCTATACGATGCCCCTGCATCCTATGGTGCAGCCACAAACAGGAAGAACGCTACTGAGAAAGTTTTTCTCTGTGTCTAGAATTATCCCCCCAAACTGGCACTGTAGCTTACTGACCTCAGCACACCCTGTGTCTAGACACTGAAAACTTCCCCTGAGCATGGAAGAGTTGTTGAAGAGTTTGAATTTCTGGGTGTAACCCCAACTACTGCTGCAGCAGATCACAACAGACATGTCCAACTGCTCAGTTTTTATTGATATTCTTGAATGCAAAAGACTGCAATTATATCAGTCTCCTTTTCTCCAGGGTGAACATGTTATGGGTCTCTGACCTCTCTTCTTAGCTTTTGTCCCCCCCTACTGCTAATCATTTTGGTCACCCCTCGACTGCCTCCATGCCCCTTTGCAAGGAGACTAAACTGCACTCAGTACTCCAAGTGAGACCTGACTAGGGCCTTGTAAAGTAGCAGGAATTTTCCTGATTCAGCCTCCTGTTTATTATAACCCCAGGTCATTTCCCTCTTGAAGGAACATTGCTTAACCAGGAGTAGCACACTAAGCCGAAGCTTGTTTCCAGATGTGACCTGGGAGCACAAGGAAGTTAAGTGACTTGCTCAGGATCACACAGTATGCACCTACACGGCTGTGGGATTCAAACCCAGGTCTCCAGATCTGCGGCTCAGAGCCCTAACCCACTGCGCTATACTGCCTCCTTGAACTGCAGCAAGCCATTGATGGGACGTATGTGACGGCTTTCTTTTTGTTTTTTTTGGGGGGGGGGTGCTGAGCCATTTACTGGTTGAATCTCTAAAATGTAAATCAATTTCTAAGGTTCCTTACAGTCTGAAAGAGTCCCTTCTGAACATTTTTGATTGATGAGAGTGTTAGTGGTAAGTGGGGCTGCCATGACAAGGCCCTCCCACATTGACTCAGATTTAAAAAAAAAATGTACTTACCTTACATTATTGTATCAGGTGCCTTGAAGGGCATTTGGGTCTTGCAACTGTCTGGGTGGTTGTCTTGGGACCCATGGTGGCTCTTCTGTGATTTTGCTGGTATGAAAGACAGAGGATATCTGTCCAGCTTTAGAGCACTAAAGGTTAGTGCCTTTGGGGAGGCCCTTTTATACTGTCTGTTCATTAATGTGACCCACCTGTTTCTCCCCTTCTATTTAAAACTCTTGATGGTGCTAACATTGAAGATGTCTTCTCCTTTAAGTACCTTGGGACTGCCTTCACCGGCATCTTGATTTCTCTGTGCACATACTGATGCAATTCACCAAAAGCTTCACCCTAAGCTTGGTGCTTTGTACAGGAATAAAGCAAATATACTGCTCCTTTCTCACCGGGAAATTGTCCTAAAAATGATCCTTCCTATTTTTGAGTACGGTGTCTTAGTCTACAGTAGTGCCCCTAAATCTTCCCTGGCCAGATTGGACCCCCTTTTTCATTTGTTCTGCCGCTTTGCTCTAGATTGCCTCTCTTGTACTCACCACTGCTCTCTTTACTCAGCTCTTTCCTTCCCCTCTCTTGATACTAGGCACCTTTCCCATTGTGTCTCTTTTCTATCCAAATTCTGTTTTTGCTCTCTTCCTTCTTATCTCATATCCCTTCTTTCCCCTCCTCCTTCTTCTGCCTATTCTCTGCAATAATATTTTCCATTCTCTCTCTTTTCCTTCTAGAAAATCTATTGTTGGCCAAGCTGCTTTTTCTTACCGCTTTCCAAAACTTTGGTCCTCCCTTCCCCTTCCTATTCATTCTTCCTCTTCTCCTTCCTCTCTAAAGTCTCTTCTTTCTGACTTTTGTCATCCTACTTGCAACTGCCTGTGATCCTTCCTCTTTTTCTCTATACTCTAGTCTTGCCCTCTTCTTACTGTTCTATTTTTTCCTTTTGTATTTTATTAGAATGCATGTTATTTTCTAGCTGCTTCCATTTACTATGTTGCCTATTCTAGTTATGATTCCGCTTCTACAACTATATTATTGTATTTTACCTTGCTATTTGTATTGTTAGCTTTCTCCTACTCCCCTGTCCCCCAGGAATCATCTGGAAACAAGCAGTTTTCAGCTCAGTATGTACTTCCTGGTTAAACTTTTAAATAAATAAATAAATGCTGCATTTCTTGTGATGGCTTTTACAGCACTTTTTAAATATTTTAATCTTTATTTCACAGGCTGGAGCAATATATAAATTCTGCTTGGGACAAAGAATGCAACAAATATTTCCATATTAATTCGAACAGCAGGCTTACATTGATTATAATACATATTTTACATTCTCAAAGTGCCCCAATACAATGTTTTCCAGATACGTTTCAGTTGTTCCATTTTTCACTTATAGTTTTCTGGTCTTAATGACTTAATCATATATAGCACCTTTAATACACATTGTATCCCAAAGGGCTTTACAAGCAATGAGAGACTAGCAGCGAATGCACTATAAACACGTAACAGCAGCCATTTCACACATCAGCAATAACACACAGCCTTGGACAACTGCATGAACCTTTTCTTATGGGTACAGGCATGTTGGCCAGGACATCTGGGGAAAATACCCTACTCTTCCAGCAGGGGGAACCTCTGGCCTTCTGGTTGTTGCCAAGATGGATAACCTGGGAGGTGGAGGAGGAGATGGTGGATGGATTGTATGGCTTGTTGGTTAGGTAGTTGCTGTAGATGGTGCGAGCTTTGTGTACTTCTTGGGTTTCTTGATTCTTGTATTGTAGATCACAGCAGAAGGGTGGAGTCAGCATTGGCACGCGAGTATCTGAGTGGATCCCAGAAACATAAACATGCTTGGGATCAACAAGAAAAAGAAAAAGAGTTGCTTCCAAAGATGACAGATTTCTTTGCGAGTAATCCTAGAAGTAAAGAAGCATTCCGGCAATGTTCTCAGGGCAGTACAGAAGATGAAGCTTTGAAAAATGTGGACATGCAAGCATCAAATGTGGAGGAGGAAAAGTTGGGTGCAGGTCCATCACAGAAAATGATGAATACAGAGGTTCCTAATTGCCAAGATATCAGAGGAACAAGTTATTGAAGAGTGCCATAAGATTCCTGAGGTAAGCAACACCATAGTACAACCTTACAGTGAAGACCCAGCAGAAAGGACATCAATCAATGAGGAAACATGAAATTACTTCACATACCACGCAGGTGACCAGAACATTGGTGAGTTTTCTAAAGCAATGCGGTTGTACAATGAGAAGAAACAGCGTTTGTCCAAAGACCTTTTCTTTTGGGTAATATTAAATGGTGAATGCAGGAAAAGGGATTGGTTGGCTTATTCTCCTTTAACTGAAAATGTCTGTAAACTCTTTTCTATTAGGAACAGTGCTTTTTCTCAGTCAGGATAAGGTGACTGGAAAAATGCCAGCTTCTGTGTGAGTGAACATGAGAACAGTCAAGATCACAGGTCAGCAGTACTCACACTACTCTGAGGAAGGAAAATTGCAGGTTGGGTTGATGCTGGAATTGTACAGCAGGATCAGAATGAGTGTTGGTACTGGAAAATGTACTAAATGTGGTTGCTGTGGTTTGTTTTGTGTCTGAACTTGGACTGGCTTTTCCAGGTGATAATGAAATACTGGGAAATGGAAACTACTTGGGAATTATGGAACCTCTCAGCAAATTTGACCCTTTTCCTAGCTGACCACATTGTAAAATTTGGCAGTGCTGGTAGAGGACATCTATCGTATTTGTCTTCCACTGTCTGCATTTAGTTCATCAACCTAATGAGAAAGAACGTGGTATACACTATTGAGGAAGAACTGAAGAAGACAAAATACTATTCCATCAGTGTTGATTCTACCCCTGATATTTTGCATGTGGATTAGCTGGCCTTCATTGTGCAATATGTGGAAGTCCATGAGAGTCCGGTTGAGTATTTTCTAAAATCCATCCCTTTTTGCAGCCATATGTCTTTCAGTCTTGAAAACACTGTGATGTATGTGGTTCAGGAATTGGGCATGGACATTCAGGATTGCTGTGGTCAGGTGGCAGGAAAATACATCAGACTACCAACAAGTATAATAAATACAATTCCTTGGCTGACTTTATCCCCTGCTGGGCACATTTCTTGAACATGGTTGGATCATGTGCTGCTGAATGTTGTGTAAAAGCTATGTCCTTTTTGGATTTCTTCAGGTGCTTTATAAATTCTTTTCTGCTTCCACACATTGGTGGAATGTAATGACGGAGAGATTGCCCAGCGAACTCAAAGTACTGAAGTCCTTGTCAGTTACCAGATGGCCTGCTTGAGCTGATGCATGTAGTGCCCCCTTCAATGGCTAGCAACACATCCACACAGCTTTACAGTAGCTGGCTGGTGATCCTTCAGAAGGAGCACGCACAAGAATGGAGGCTACGAGTCTTGCTGAACAGATAATTACATGTTCAATCACAACAGTGTGGTGGGCATATTTATGGAATGCATTAAAACAGAAGAGAGAAAGAAGTAAGTGCCTCAGCTGAGACCTGAACCCAGGCCGCCCGGAATACCGTTCTGGTTGTGCTACCAGCTGCACCACCAAGGCAAATGGAAACTAAGCAGTCCCAGAGCACATTACTCTTTCTCCAATGCACAACATGGTGCTGCAAAGAAAATTACATTTTCAATCACAAGAAATGGTATTCTGGGTGGCCAAGGTTCAAGTCCACGCTCTTGTGATTGAAAAAGTCTTGCTTGCAAGATGGAATTGCTGGAAACTGTACTAATGACGACAATTTGGAATTCCATATTGCAGCGCCTGCATGCCACAAGTAAGACACTTCAAAAAGTTGCCATTTTGTTGAAGACTGTGGTGGATTTGTATGCATCCCTGGGAGGATTTCTTCAAGGTGTATACAGCAGCTTCGATGAGTATGAAGCAACTGACAGAAAACTTATTGAGCCAGACACATCCTACTGAACAGAGCATTGTAGGCAAAGGTGCCACAAGCATATGTTTGATAAGGCAAGAACTGAAACCAGCTTAAAAGGCAGAGGCAAATTTTTTGCAGAGACATTCTTTATGATACCAGACACACAGAATGCTGTCCTGCAGAGAAGAAAAAAGGATTATGACAATCTGCAAAAGAAATTTGGAATTTTAACAGACTTCTCATCGCTGGATGTGAATGAAATTCAGAAAAGGGCTGAGAATCGTTTTGCTGCTTACACTACAGATTTGGAGAATTCATTTCCAGAAGAACTGCTGCAGATCTGCTCATTTTTTAAAGATGAAGAAGATACAAGTGAAATTGTACAAAACGTTGAAGGCCTGAGGACTGGAGTCAGCGTTCCCCAATGTGGATGTCACCTTTTGCATATATCTGTGCACACCTACTATAAACTGCAATGGACAGTGGTAATTTTCAACATTAAGTAGAGTCAAGATCAAACTACAGAGCACAATTCACCAAGAAAGACTGAATGCACTGACCATCTTATCTGTTGAAGGTGAACTGATTAGAACCATAGACTATCGGGCATCACAGAAAAGCAGCTTAAAGAAAGCTACACGATAGTTTCCTGATAAAAAGATTTATTGATAAAAGAATAACAGAACCGCAGCAACTACTTCATTACATCATCAGCCACGTATACTTTACACTTTTTCAAGGCCCTGAAAAGCATAAAGTATTGTGGAAACATTGCTGGTTTAGGAGTAGTTACTGCTGTTATATTTATCCTTTTATCAACAAATACTTTTTATTGGGAGCTATCATGTCAGCTTTTTTTTTATGTCAGTTTTCTGAGATGCTCAACTTTTGGATGGGAATGTATTAAGTATTTATGTTGCAGCTCCAGAATTGTTTATGTTGCCACCTTTTAATGGAGAAAAACATAAACTAGTTTGATGATCTTATCAGTGACTTTGCAATCCTAAAACCTGGAAGAAACCAATATAGGTATGTAGAACAGATCATAGTTTTTTTTTCCCTCATGCAGGAGCATCTATTAGGGCAGCAATTGCTCAACTTTCTTTGTTTGCTCTGTTTAAAAATGATGTGTTCATTAACACTGTGTTTTAATCAGTGGAAACAAATTAAATACAGTGGAATGAAAGAATGTAACCAATGTGCTAAGGCAAAGGGGCATGGTTGCAATGAGGGGGGCCCCAGATTTTTTGTGAGCCTAGGATCCCAGGTTGCCTTACACTTGCGTTGACAATTAGGGCTTTTTCTGGTGACTGGGGGCTCCATCTGTATATCTCGGCATCCAGCCAGGTCTTCCCTGTCTTAAATGCAATCCACTGGTTGGGACATAAGCACTCCATGGCAAACATACAGCAGGTATTGCATTTTTATTAGCTTGTAAATTACTGTGTAGCATGCTGCTCTCTGTTTGCTCAGAAACAGAATATTGAAGGTGATGTTTGTCAGTAAGTGCCTTTAGGGAAGCATCTTCATCTGCTGAAAGCTGTAGAAGGAGCACTCTCCTTTCTTGAATACCTGCCAACAAAACTGCATCCTCCTTTTGTCTATTATCCTGGGCTGTAATTTCACTTGCTATATGCAAAGGGTCTGGCATATCCATTTCCATAAGGTCCAGGTCTGTCACTGATTCTTGTTGAAGCTCTGCCTGGTTTTCTGCCACCTCCATTGCCATACCATCAGCTGAAACCCCAAACTGTCCAGGATTCCCATCGAACTTTCAAAAGGCAAAGTTATTGTAATTCTATTAGAGCCCTGCTGTCCACCACCTCCTCCTCCACCTCCCAGGTTAGCCTTCTTGGCAACAGCCAGAAGGCCAGAGGTTCCCCCTGTGACACTTCGATAGCTGGTTCTGATCACTGTATCATTTTTGTAATATAAAAATGTGTTATGGACTGTCTGTCATGAGAGATGCTGAGACAGCATGTAAAATGACACACACACACACCCAGGTTTTAGATACAAGGTGTTACCTGGAAGGCCAGAAGCTAATTACAGACTAGAACAGGCCTTAATCAAGAATCACCTCTTTTTCTAAGTTAAATATAGCTTTAACTGCTAAGAGGGAAATCAGTGCCCATTTTATGATGTTAGAGGAGGAAACCTGGTCACAGCAGACTGGTGCAAAATCATAAATGCTTGGATGTCTGTGTGCGAGAGGATACTGCTTATAGATGAAAGGAAATTTACAGACTTGATTGAGGAAGTCTCATGGGGAAAGGAGTTTCTGCTGATGTAACATTAATTATCTTACCTTCTAATATGATAAAATAACCTGGGTGTATGATTTTTAATAAACAGAGGAGGAGCTAGGTGACCTCACACAAAGGGTTTGGCCAAGACAGTTTTTTTTTAACAGTATTCGGTTTTCCTTCAGACACACTGTTTTCTACACTCTGACAAAGAAACATATTTGAGCACTTTAAGCAAGTATACAGGTAGAGAGAGACAAAATCAAAGTACTGTAGTAAGAATTGCACTGTTAAAACCTTGTTCTTTTAAAAGATTATATGGTTCTTGTGATAATAGTTCTGTATTTTATGGTTTACATACTTTTATCTATTTTAGTAAAAACTCTATTTTTAGAGCCTATTTGGTCTGTCTTTGAATTTCTTTTCTTTAACAAGTGAAGTATATATGGTTAAAGCAGACACTGTGCATAAGCTTGAATGGTGATACCAAACTGGAAAAAGGTAAGAGAAATCTGAGGTCTTTATTAGAGTTTTTAAGGGTTCATTTCTGTACACCTGGTTAGGTGCCCATAGGCAAAGATATCTGGCCCCTCAAAGACAGAATTATCTGAGCCTGTGCATTGGGTATGCTAGCAAGAGGTTCACAGTTTGAATCCCTCCAGAACTGAGACCAAAGGTTGATTCAAACCCACAAAACAGACAGGAGGGTAACCCTGTTTCTGTTAACTGTTCACAAGACTGCGCTCAGAGGTTGGCACTTTGGAAGTAGTGGGCTGACCTGCTGAGTGGGTTTGTGACAGATTGGTTGGCAATGGTGTGGATAAATCTTGGTATTACAGGCTTGTATTGTTCAGTTTATCAGCATGAGACTGTCAGCTCACTTGCAAAGAAAGAAGAAGGCAGTGATTTATTTTTAAAAAGGAGACAGAACTATATCACTTGGCATACAATCAAGTTCCTACCCATTTTATTTTTTTTTCTTAAGTGCAAATCAGAGTAGCGGTAGCTAGGGAAGATGGCTTCCAACTACAGCAGGCACACTGTAGACTACTTAAAGCAGTTGTGTGGGGACAGAGGAGTCCTGTTCAAGGTGAAAGCCAGCAAGCAGAACCTCATAGATGCCCTGATGGTAGCAGATACCCAGAGCAGCAAGTCACAGACCATGACCGAAAAGGACCAAACCTCGAGTGTGGCAGGGCTAGCGGCCAGTGCAGTGTCTGGATCCAATGAGGAGGGCAACAAGGCCACTGTCAGTGAATGGCCACAGCAGTAGGGGAAGGTCACCAGTATCATGGATCCAGAAGTACTCACACTGCAATCTGAGTTACACAGAATGGAGCTGGAGTTCCAGAGGGAGAGGGACCATGAACAACGGGAGGCAGACTGTGAGGAATGTGAGCTTCAGCAAGCTGCAGAGGAGAAGAGGAAACGAGAACACCAAGACGCAGACCGTGAGGAGCATAAGTGCCAGAGGCAACATGAACTGGGGAAGCTATGACTCAAACCAGTGGCACCAGAGAAGGTAAGTGGCTTAGGTTTAACTGGGACTACAGGACTGGGTTACAAATTGAATTCCAAATTAATAGCCAAATTTAAAGAGGGGGAGGACATGGATGCCTTTTTAAATTCTTTTGAAAAAGTTTGTATTTAGGCTAAAATTCCTAGAGAGTCCTGAACTTCAGCTATCCCCGCTACTTACCGGAAAGCTTGGGATGCATTGGGTCAAATGGACAATGAGGACAGTGATGATTACAGCAAACTTAAAGCTGCACTGTTAAAGAAATTTGAATTAACTGCTGAATCATACAGAGCTAAATTCTGTAAATTCAGGAGAAGCCCTGACATGAGCTACGAGGAGGTAGCCACAAAACAACGCCAGTTTTTAAAATGTTGGTAGGAATGAATTGGAACAAACTCTGTTGATAAAATTGAAAATGTGATTTTGTTAAAACAGTTTTTCTGGGCATGCCCAGCAGAGCTGAAAACCTGGCTGGAGGACTGAGGTCCCAAAACAGTGCAAGAGGCTGCTGAACTCTCGGACCAATATGCCAAGAGTAGACCTGCTCTGAGAGTGAATGGGGCAGGTGTGGCAGCGCACAGAGGGAAAAGCGCACCTTCAGGGCAGCTAAAACCCCCACTGCCTCCACCAAAACTAGTTAGCCCCAGGTTTCAGAGAAAAGACTTCTCGAAAAGAGGAGTGAATGTTGGTTATGTAAAGAAACTGGGATATTGCCAGACAGTGTCCCAAAAGAATGAGCAATAATACGCAGAATGGTACTAGAAAAGACGTGGGTTGTTTGTGTGTCCCTTGAAGCATGCCTGTGAACATGAGGGAACACATGCACCCAGTCATGGTGAATGGTGTACAGACGCGAGGGTTAAGGGACATGGGGCACCCTTGAGCTTGGTAAAGGGGGATCTAGTAGAGCCTGGTCAGCTTATACCCAATAAATACGTCACTGTACAAGGGTTCACTGGTGAAGAGAAAACATTGCCACTCGCTAGTGTTCTCTTAGACTGGGGTGAAACAGGGGGGACTGTGCAACACATGGCTGTAGCCAAAACGTTAGCAGTGGATGTGATCCTGGGCAACAATCTCGAACAGGGGATGGTATGTGCAGTTACCCATAGCCAAGTGGCAAGGGAAAATGGTAGTTCCCTGAACCCCACAGAAACCATTGTGGAAACCACTGAGAGGCTGGTTTCCCAGCCTGTGTCTCCAGATGGGGAGACTAAGAAAAAGGGGGTAGAAATTTCCCCAATAGCAAGTAACCACACAGCTACAGAGGGTTACTCCGAAGAGGGAGGCATGACCCATTGTCAGAGGGTTGGGATTGACAGTGATCCTGAGTGCCTTGACGCTAGTGCTAGGGACCCTAGTTTAGTGACTGAAGGGGACCTGTCCCATACCTTGGGAATGTGTGAGGGGTTTGCAGCTGCTCAGAGAAGCGACCCTAGTTTAGAGAAGCTGAGGGCTTAGGCAGACTCGGACTGCACACAGGGAGGTGATGGCAGACATAAGGTTTATTGGGAAAATGGACTTATGTATACTCAGGCTGTGCAGACAGAGGGAGGGATGCTAGGCAGGCAGCTTGTCGTTCCCTAGGGGTATCGTGAGCAGTTGCTCAAGATTGCACATGATATTCCCTTGTCTGGTCATCTGGGAATTGCACGCACTACACAGTGGTTGGCCCAGAATTTCTATTGGCCTAACTTCACCCAGCAGGTGAAGGAGTATTGCAGGTCTTGTCACCGGTGCCAAGAAACAGGGAAGGTGGGCAAGAAAACCCAAGCAACTCTGATTCCATTGCCCATAGTGGAAGAGCCATTCCAGAGGGTGGGAATGGATATTGTGGGGCCTTTAAATACCCCCAGCTCCTCAGGGAAGAGATTCATCCTGACTGTGGTGGATTATGCCACCCGGTACCCAGAGGCAGTCACCCTATCCTCACTGAGGACAGACAAAGAAGCAGATGCCTTACTTGGGATTTTCTCCCATGTTGGGTTTCCGCAGGAGGTTATCACCAATTGAGGGGGTTCCTTCATGTCGGACCTGATGAAATGTTTATGGGAGAAGTGTGGGGTGGTGCAGAGATGCACAACACCATATCATCCACAAGTCAATCATCTTGTGGAAGGATTCAATGGTACCCTAAAGTCAATGCTCCGGGCATTTGCTGAACAGCATGGGAGGGACTGGGAGAAATACCTTCCCCACCTGTTGTTTGCATACAGAGAGATGCCCCAAGAGTCGATAGAATTTTCCCCCTTTGAACTCTTATATGGACAACGGGTACATGGGCCCCTAGACTTGATCTGGGAGGACTGGGAAGGCAAGCATGCCACCCAGGGAACTCCCATTGTGGATTATGTCCTTAGGTTTTGGGAAAGGCTGAAGGAGCTTATGGGGACAGCCCAGAGCAACCTAGCAGCTGCCCAACAGAAACAAAAAGTGTGGTATGACCTCAGAGCCAGAGCTCACTCATACATGGTGGGTCAGGAAGTCATGGTCTTTATTCTGGTCCAGAAAGACAAGCTGCAGGCTGAGTGGGCAGGACTGTACAAAGTGGTTAGGAAGGTAAATGACATGAACTACATTATAGAGTTACCTGACAGATGACAGACAGAAAGGATGTACCATGTCAACATGATGAAGCCATATGCAAATAGGGCTGACATGGTGTTTGCAGTGTGTAGTCATGGGGAGGGGATGGACGAAGGAGACCCCCTTCTGGACTTGTTGGAGGAAAGTAAGCAGGAGTCCTCTGTGGAGGCAGTTACATTGTCTCCCCAGCTGGCCCCACACCAGATCCAGAAAGTAAGGGAGGTTTTAGTAGATTTTGCCCCATTGTTTAGCACCAAGCCTGGATTAACCCCCTTAGTGACTCATGATGTGGAGACAGGGACACAGACGCCCAAACGGCGGACAGCATATCAGGTGTCAGAGGCTGTCCAAAAGGACATTAGAAGGGAAGTGGAGGAGATCCCTCTGCCCCTGGGCCTCACCCGTAGTCCTGGTGCCTAAGCCAGATGGCTCTACTCATTTCTTTGTGGACTATTGTGGACTGAATGCAGTCATGAAGTCAGTCATCCACCTGATGCCCCGGACGGATGAACTCCTGGACAAGTTGGGAGGGGTGACCTACCTTACGATCACTGATGTGACCAAGGGGTATTAGCTGGTAGAGTTGATAGACAGATCTAGGGAGAGGTCGGCCTTCATCACTCCAATAGGCTTATTTGAGTTTAAAGTAATGCCTGTTGGAATGAAGAACGCCCCAGCCACTTTCCAAAGGTTGGTGAACCAGGTGTTAAATGGTGCTGAGGAGTACGCTGTGGCATACCTGGATGACATTGCCATCTTTAGTACCAGCTGGGAGGAACACCTGTCCCACCTTAGGGAAGTGCTGGGCAGGATACAGAGGGCCGGGCTCACTGTCAAAGCTGAGAAGTGCCAGGTGGCCATGGGAGAAGTGGCATAACTTGGGCATGTGGTAGGCTGGGCACAGCTCTGTCCTAACCAAACAAAGACAGAGGTAATCCAGGTGTGGCTCAGACCAGAAACACAGAAGCAGGTCAAGAGTTTTCTCGGGACAGCAGGGTACTACAGAAAATTTTTACTCAGTTACAGTGCCCTGGCTGCTCCCCTATCTGACCTGACAAAGAAAAGGATGCCCAAGAAAATTACCTGGGGCCCAGCCTGTGAGGAAGCCTTTTCCAAACTAAAGGAGACACCGTGCAGTGCTCCTGTTTTGACAAGTTCTGACTATAGCAAACCCTTTATAGTTCAGACTGACACCTCAGACGTGGGTATTGGGGCAGTGCTAAGTCAGACATCCAGCCAAGGGAGGGATCACCCTGTAGCATACCTGAGTAGGAAGTTACTTCCCAGGGAGCAGGCATACTCCATGGTGGAAAAAAAATGTCTTGCCATAGTGTGGGCCCTAAAGAAGTTGGAGCCATATTTATATGGGCAGCCTTTTGTGGTGCAGACTGACCACAACCCCCTGGTTTGGCTGACACAGATGGGAAAGAACAATGGTAGATTGCTAAGATGGAGTCTTGCTTTGCAAGGGTATGATATGACAATTCTACATTGGGCTGGAGCCAAAAATCAGAACTCAGATGGGCTGTCTCGTGTGTACGAGGAGTGAGCTGATTTGGGAAACTCATCCCATGCAGGGTATAGAGCCCTCAAATTCAGTCTAGGTGGGGAGGAATTGTGACACTTGGACAGCTGGTTCTGATCACTGTATCATTTTTGTAATATAAAAATGCGTTATGGACTGTCTCTCATGAGAGATGCTGAGACAGCATGTGAGACACACACACACACACACACACACAGGTTTTAGATACAAGGTGTTACCTGGAAGGCCAGAAGCTAATTACAGACTAGAACAGGCCTTAATCAAGCATCTCCTGTTTTTCTAAATTAAATATAGCTTTAACTGCTAAGAGGGAAATCAGTGTCCATTTTATGATGTTAGAGGAAGAAACCAGGTTTGGCACACTGGTGCGAAATCATAAATGCTTTGAAGTCTGTGTGAGAGAGGATATTGCTTATAGATGAAAATAAATTTACAGACTTGGTTGGGGAAGTCACATGGGGAAAGGAGTTTCTACTGATGTAACCTTAATTATCTTACCTTCTAATATGATAATATATCCTGGGTGTATGATTTTTAATAAACAGAGGAGGAGCTAGGTGACCTCACACAAAGGGGATGGCCAAGACAGTTTTTTTAAAACAGTATTCTGTTTTCCTTCAGACACACTTTTATACATGCTCCGACAAAGAAACATATTTGAGCACTTTAAGCAAGCATTCAGGTAGAGAGAGACAAAATCTAAGTACTGTAGTAAGAATTGCACTGTTAAAACCTTGTTCTTTTAAAAGATTGGATGGTTCTTGTGATATAATAGTTCTGTATTTTATGGTTTGCATACTTTTATCTATTTTAGTAAAAACTCTCTTTTTAGAGCCTACTTGGTCTTTGAATTTCTTTTCTTTAACAAGTGAAGTATATATTGTTAAAGCAGACACTGGTCATAAGCTTGAATGGTGATACCAAACTGGAATAAGGTAAGAGAAATCTGAGGTCTTTATTAGAGTTTTTAAGAGTTCATTTCTGTACACCTGGTTAGGTGCCCATAGGCAAAGATATCTGGCTCCCCCCCCCCCCGAAGACAGAATTATCTGAGCCTGTGCATTGGGTACACTAGCAAGAGATTCACAGATTGAATCCTTCCAGAACTGAGACCAAAGGTTGATTCCTACCCACAAAACAGACAGGAGGGTTACCCTGTTTCTGTTAACTGTTTACAAGACTGTGCTCGGAGGTTGGCACTTTGGGAGTAGAGGGCTGACCTGCTGAGTGGGTTTGTAACACCCCTGCTGGAAGAGTAGGGTATTTTCCCAGGTGTCCTGGCCAACATGCCCGTCCCCATAAGAAAAGGTTCATGCAGCTGTCCAAGGCTATGTGTTATTGCTGATGTGTGAAATGGCTGCTGTTAAATGTTTATAGTGCATTCGCTGCTAGTCTCTTATTGCTTGTAAAGCCCTTTGGGATACAATGTGTATTAAAGGTGCCATATATATGATTAAGTCACTAAGACCAGAAAACTTTAAGTGAAAAATGGAACTGAAGCTTAACTGGAAAACATTGTATTGGGGCACTTTGAGAATGTAAAATATGTATTATAATCAATGTAAGCCTGCTGTTCAAATTAATATGGAGATATTTGTTGCATTCGTTGTCCCAAGCAGAATTTATGTATTGCTCCAGCCTGTGAAATAAAGATTCAAACATTTAAAAGTGCTGTACGAATGCAAATTCTTCTTCTTTAGGTGAGGAATGAGGGCTGAGGTGTAAATCGGGTAAAATCCCCACTACCGTCTATATGACGGCTGACATCTCTGGCATCTCTGACTCCTCTGGGTCCTAGTGCCCTGACACTAGATCCTGTACATGTAGTGGGTTGCTTCAGAGAGGAGGACAGCCATGCCCCTGTAGTCCCTAGAAACATAGACATTGTCAGCAGATAAGGACCACTAGGCCCATTCAGTCTGCCCGTAGACTCAATACATTGTATGTGGCCATTGACCCTATGTGATCAATGGCTTGTCATCACTCCCTCTCCTCTCAGGCTTCCCTTGTGCTTGTCCCAAGCATGCTTAAACCCCTCCACTGTGCTTGCCCCCACTACCTCCTGTGGCAGACTATTTCATCTGTCAACTACCCTTTCTGTGTAGAAAAGCTTCCTCACATTACCTCTTGATCTACCCCCTTACAATTTCATATTGTGCCCTCTTGTTCTACTACTTTTTCCTGCATTGGAAAAGCTCCCCCGCCTGCACCTTGTTTATGCCCTTGAGGTACTTGAAAGTTTCAATCATGTCCCCCCACTGTCTCCTCTCCTCCAGTGAGTACATATTGAGGTCCCTTAGTCTCTCCTCATATATTTTGTGGTGTAAGCCCTGCACCATCTTTGTTGCCCTTCTCTGGATAGTCTCCACCTTATCTATGTCCTTGCACAGATGTGCCCTCCAGAACTGCATGCAGTATTCCAGGTGAGGCCTTACCAATGTTTTATACAATGGCATCACCACCTCCCGCCTCCTGCTAGTAATACCCCTGCCTATGCACCCCAGAATGCCACTGGCCCTCCCTGCTGCCTTTGTACACAGCTTTGATACCTTAAGGTAATCAGAGATGAGAACACCTAGGTCCCTTTCCTCTTTGGTGACAGTCAGCTCCCTCCCCCAACCTGTAGCTCTCCCCAGGGTTCCCTCTACCCAGGTGCATTATTTTGCACCTACCTATGGAGGAAGCTGTGGGAGCCATTGGGATGGCTAGACTCAGAGAACTGGGGGACCCTAAGCCTGAACAGAGTAGATCTCTGGGACCAGGGTATGTCCCTAAAAAATGAGATGCCAAAGGGGAATAGCTCTATGGAAAAAAGACATAAACACAAGTACAAAAAAGTCATTTTATTTACTATGACCCTCTTTGTCATGCAGGGAGAGTACTCCTAAAGCTCAGGCAAAGTGGTACTTTAGTGAAGCAATAACACCCAACAGTATGTGTGCTATGCTGGAGGATAGTGTCACACCTTGCATGCATTGCAACACACAGTTGAGGGCCTGCAACCACCTGAGCAATTACCTTAACCAGCATCACACATGCTCTGAAGTGCCTTATTGTGATTATAAAATGGTTCCTGTAGGGGGATGCCAGAGAGCAGCAGTCGACAGGGCTCATTCCAGAGCAGATCTCTCTTTCAAATTATACATTTAGCATAAAAACTGAGTTAAACTTTATAATTTTGTAAAATTGCTACAGTGACTGAAGGCCCACCTGCTAATCTACAAGCTATGCAAGTGTGAGAGAGACAGGTCATCCCAAAGGTGCATCATTGGGCCTCAACCCGAAACAGAAAAATACCCAGCAGCTCGGCCCAAGCAACAGTGGGCTACAGCAAACAGAAGACCTGAATAGGGAACCAACCATGCAGGCAATTCTATGCATGGTGTAGGTGATGGACCAAAAGGTCGAATCCATTTTAATCCAGCTACAGTCACACTCAGCCCAAATGGATGCTATCTAAACCAAGGGTAACAGCGCAGATGACCACACAACCAGAGCACTAAGTACCATAGTGGAAATCATAAAAGAAAACACAATTCAGAAACACAGGAAGAAAAACATTGAAAATTAGTTGAGAGCTGTGAATATCAGAATTGTGGGGCTACCAGAGCAGGCAGAAGGGGCAAACATAGCTACTTTCATCCAGAACTGACTCACACAGCAGCTCCACACTGAGACACACTTAGTACTTAAATCTGCATACCGAATTATCCCATGTGCCAAATCCAGTAGCCTGAATTACAGCAGAACAGTCTTGGATAGTATGGCAACCTAGGACTTTATACTTAATGCTGCCAGGACCAGCTCACCTCTATAATTTGAGGAAAAGCTGATACGGATCTTTCTGGACCTCATCCATACAACCAGGATGAGAAGGAAGCAGCTTGACAGTGTATGGCAGCAGCTCCAGGCACTTGGGGCACTTCACTCATTCCTCCTTCCTGCCCAGCTCTGCATTCAGCACAGAGGGAAAGTCTTTCAGTTTACAGACCTGACTACAGCTGAAGAGTCGGTACAGAAGACAGCGATGGAGTACAGCCAGAGACCAGATGAGAGTACATAGCACAGGGATTAAAATTAAGACTGTGCTTGGCAAAGGCTTGTTTCTGAATTTGCAGCGATATCTAGCATTGCTTTCCTTGAAAATGATACAACAGACTAATGGATATTGGTGGGAGTGAGGGTGTCCGAGAGAGTCAGGAAACTGCTTATTGGAGACATTCTGCATTTTTTGAACTTTTTTGTGCTTGATGTAACTACTACAAACCTCTTAGGAATGGCTTCCAAGATGATGTTTTGCCTCTACTCCGAGTTCAGCAACCACAAAGTTCTTCCTCAAGACACCAAGCTGTCTTCTGCCGCTGACTAGAAACATACACTGTTGCATCGTCGCCTAATGCCTGTATTCAGTACATAGTATTTTCAGCATGTATGAATCTGTTTAGAATATATAATTAGCCAACAATGGTTCAGCATTACAATGTTAGAATAATGTGTTCAAATCAGTTATTCAGTTTAGAAATGTATAGCACCATCTCACATAGTGGATGAGAGGTAGCAGCCTAATAGAAACCTGATGTGAAGAAAGACAGAAGGCCTGCTTGGAACTTTTTATTTTTAGTAACTCATATATGCTTACGGGATATTACCTCCCAAAAATGAATAGTACCTCTGAATACTATAGTTAAAGAGCTAGTGACACGTTCAGGTGAACTTTTAACAAAACATAGTATTTAGACGCAATCCAGCTTGTATTTCCCATTAGTTCTGCATTTCTCCTGTCCATTATTTATTACTGAGGTCATTTGCATAAAAACAGGATCTATACTCCTGAAGAGTTCATCTACCGGTATTCTTGATGCTTTCTTCCCACCTGAAGTCACAGAGCACTGCTTGTAATGTCACATTTACTCCCATGGTAACAGACTGTGGTGTCACAACAGAGGATTATGACTTGGAGTAGGCTATAGAGGCAGATGAACTCAACATAAACTCTAAGGGACAACAATCTTATATTCAGATACATTTTCTTAGTAATAAATTATGGGGGGGGGGAGAAATATGTACAATAAAAATGGAATGCAAGCAGAACTGTACCTAATAATTATGTTTTAAAATGTTTTCTTTGAAGCATCAGTAGCTTTTTAAATTCCATAAAAAGTACATCCATTGTTCGACTGCTTGCAGGCCACTTCTGTTTAACTTACTGAATGCTAAGTGACTTTTTTCTTACACCCCCTTCCCCCACCTGAAGTAACATCAGATGAGATACCAATGTAATCAGTGTGGCTATTATATGATATATCATGTATGTATTACTATGTGTGACATTGTTTCATAAAATAATCAAATAAAAATGATTAAAACAATGGAATCTGTAAACTACATAGACTACAAAAAGACATTTTATGTAGGGGTTTCTTTACATTTAACCTGCAGGGGTGCAATGTGCGTACATATGGAACACAAACATTCAGAAGTGATAAAAAAAATAAGTGCCCTTAACTTTCCAGTTATCCTGGTGGGGCAGTTGGTGGGGCAGTAGAACTGCATTCCAAGTGGCCTGGGTTCAAATCCCTGCTAAGGCACTTATTTCTGCCTCACTTCTGTTGTTTTTTTTTTATTAGAGTAGTTTCAGACTGATGTTGCATTCCGATAACATCATGGTTGGAACTTCCTCTTGACTAAACAGCTTTAAGGATTTTTCTATCCGTGTTGTAGGGTACAAATCCACATATTTTACTATACACAAACATTAGTTTTTGCAATTATTTTGTTTCTACTGTGTACTGAGGATCAGACTTGCTCAGTGTTTTTGTTGTATTTCAAACATTTGTATTTGTAACTTAAACGTGGAACCTTTGAAAAAGAGCTTGCGCTCATAAGTGTCGTCCTAGTATTTGAAATAAAATAAATAAATAAAAAACGATTGTTGAATGTCAGATTGCAGATCAAAATTGGCTCTGACCTAGTGGGCAAATGCTGGAAGGTTTTCTTTCGGGCCAGTAACATTTTCTTTCTACTAGCCCTACTGACTCTTATTAGAGGAGCTAACATTTCAATAAGAAACAGCAGTTTATCCAGTGGAAAATTAGTGGAGTCAAATTTTCCTCAGCCACTAGCTCTGCATGTTTGTGGCTTAGGGTGACCATGTGTCCCAGTTTAGGGGGGCAGACAGTCCCAGTTTTTAATCAGCGGTGATGGTCATTTTTGGGAAAGTTTGTATTTTCCCAGTTTTCTGAGAGCCCCAAACTAACAGGAAGTAGTAGCAGATGTACCACCCAGTTCCAGACCTTATCGTCCATCCTGTTTTTTCATCTGGAAATTCTGATCACCCTACTGTGGCTGCAAGTCTTCATCCTGACCCTTGCAGATGTATGGTAGTCTACACGCTTGCATTAAAGTCACAAATAAATAAACAAATACTACCGGCGCCAAACCTAATTTAAGAGACAGAGTAAAGATAAGCTTTGTAGATAAAACACTATAAATTACTAATAGACAGATAAAACCTCACTTGAAAGTTTGGGGTGTGTGCATCTAATTAACTGTGCACATTGATGTATGTAATTTCCAGGATGAATGAGACGTACACTGATGTACTGTATATAATTTCCAGGATGAATGAAACACAGCATGATTTGAAAGTCCCTTTTGATCTGCTTTAAAGCTGAACAGTCCCATCTTTTAGGTTGCTTGCATCTGCCAGTAGTGGAAACACACCCAAGCTGCTAGTTATGCAACCTCCAGCCAGAAAATGCATCCGAAAACAAAAAGCTAACTACAGGACAAAAATAAAAACATATTTTTTAGTCGCTAATTTATGACTAAGCTGAATAAATGCATGATTTTCCCACTCAACCATAAAAAAGACTGGCAGTATAGGCTAGAGGTTAGAGTAATGAGCTGTGAATGAGCTTGGTACATCTAGCAGACCTAGATTTGATTCCCACAACCTCCATATGCATAATGCGTGACCTTGAGCAAGTCACTTAACTTCCCCAGTGCTCCTAGGTTGCTCCTGAAAACAGTGCTTGTGCTTAGAGGGCCGTTCCTGGTTACCAAAGAATAAAGAAGATAACTAATAAGATGATGGGTGGGGGTTCTTTGAGTGGTTTCTTGAGTTCTGTTTGCACAGCTTTGGGCTGACAGTCTTGTAGTCCCTTAGGATGTGTAATGACATACATCTGTACCAGATCTTCGGGAGCTTCAGCATCAGTTTTTTATTTTTTTTACCATTTGTTTGCCAAGGATAGAAACACAGAAACCTGGAAACAAAGAACTTGTTGGTAGATAAGGAGCTCTTGGCCCAAACAGTCTGTCCTGTATTTCCTACCTACTGTGCCCCCCGCAGCCCCAACTCGATCTCTGGTCTTCTCCCCAATTTGGCTTTCTTCTAAGTTCCCCTTGTGTCTATCCCACGCATACTTGAATCCTGCTACCATTTTAGCACCCACGTCCTCTGCTGGGAGGCTGTTCCAGGTGTCCACCACCCTCTCCATGAAGAAGTATTTCTACACATCCCCCCTGAACCTCCACCCCTCCAGCTTCATAGCATGATCTCTTGTCTTGCAGCACTTTTTTCTATGGAAAATGCTACCTTCCTGTACCCTATTAATACCTGTGAGGTATTTTAATGTTTCTATCATATTCCCCCTTTCCCTCCTTTCCTCTAGAGTGTACATATTTAGTTTCTTGAGTCTTTCCTCATAGGGCTTTTGATGCAGGCCCTGCACCATTTTGGTAGCCCTCCTACTGCCTCCACCCTATCTATGTCCTTCTGGAGGTGGGGCCTTGGGAACTGGACACAGTACTCGAGGTGGGGTCTTACCAGTGATCTATACAGCAGTAATACTACCTCCCTCTTTTTGCTAGTGATGCCCTTTCCTATGCACCCGAGCATCCTGCTAGCTTTCCTTGCTGCCTTATCACACTGCTTGGCTACCTTCAGATCATCAGAAATGATCACCCCAGGTCCCTTTCGTGTTTTGTGGCTGATAATACCTCCCCGCTCAAGAGATACATTGCCCCTAGGTTTCTGTGCCCCAAGTGCATGATTTTGCACTTTTCTGCAGTATAACCCAGCTGCCATTCCCTCGTCCTTCCTCCAGCTTTTTTAGATCATCCCTCATCCCCCCACGTGTCCACTCTGTTGCAGATTTTTGTGCCATTTGCTAACGGGCATACTTTACCCTCTAGCCCTTCTGCAATTTTGCTAATGAAGACCTTGAAGAAGACTGGGCCTAGTACTGACCCCTGTGGCACCCTGCCGGTCACCCTGCCTTCTCCAGAGTGGACCCTGTTTACCACCTTCAAACTCCTATTGCTTAGCCAATTTCTTGCCCATTTTGCTACTTTTGGACCCACTCCTGGGTTGCCCAGCTTGCTCACTAATCTTCTATGCGGAACAGTGTCAAAGGCCTTACTGAAATGCATTAGGCCACATCTACTGCTCCTCCCTGATCCACTTCCCTGGTCTCCCAGTCAAAGAACTCGATCAGGTTTGTCTGGCATGACCTCCCCCTGTGAAACCATGTTGCCTTGGATCCTGCAGTCCGCTGGTTACAAGGTATTCCCCAATGCTTTCCTTCAGTAGTGATTCCATTACTTTACCCACTACCAAAGTCAGGTTGACTGGTCTGTAATTTTCTGCCTCCTCCCTATTATCACTTTTGTATAGTGGGACCACATCGGCCCTCCTCCAGTCCCCTGGAACCTCCCCTGTTTTTATTTATTTATTTCAAAGTTTGGAAATACACCTTTGAGCAGAAATGCTCATTTACAAAGTTTCCTTGTCAGAATAACAATTTGTTTACACCATGTCAAAGACAGTATTAAAAACTGATTAACAAAGGCTGGACAATATTGATTCAATGACATAACAAAACAGAATGAGTAACATACTTACCGTTTCGGAAATAAAAAGTGAACAAAAGTTAACATTCTACAGGTCAAATAATACTAAGCATAACATAGAAACTACACAAAGGTAGCAGCCCATCTGGGCATTGTCAGAGGTTAAGTCTGTGCACTTTTACGGCACATTGGAATAGAGGAGAGGCACTTGCATGAGGAGACCGTGTGGTGGGTAAGGTGCTGGAATCATGTGCACGTGTAAGAGGGGACCTTAGGTTGAACAGAGCTGTCAGAGGTGCAGTCAGCACCTCCTTGAGCTCCCTCTATATCTAGGGTGCACTCGTCAGGTCCCATTGCCTTGCCTACTGTTAATAGTGCCAGTTCCTTGAGGACTATCTCCTCTGTAAATGGACTACTGTCCACCTCCCTTCCTTTAATGCCCCTGTCTGTTATCTTTGGCCTGTCACGTACCTGTCCTCTGTAAATACTGAACAAAAAGTAATTGTTCAATATCCCTGCTTTTTTTTTTGGTCCTCTTCCTTACAAACCCCTCTTTCCCCTTTAAGCCATACTATCCCTCCTTTGGTCTTTCTCTTCTTGCTTATATATCTGAAGAATGTTTGATCCCCTTTTTTTCACTGACTGGGCAGTATTCTCCTCTGTTTGTGCCTTTGCACTCCTAACTGCTCTCCCTGCCTCTCTTTGTTTCTCCTGGTAACTCTATCCTCCTCCTTCGGTGTCCTCTTGTATCTAGTAAATGCTAGTTTTTTTGTCCTTACTTTCTCCACTACTTCTCTAGAGAACCACAGTGGTCTCCTTTTTCTCTTGCCTTTGTTAACCTGTCTGACACAGAGATTTGTTGCCTTTTCAATGCCCCCCTTTATTTTTGCCCATTGTTCCTCTACTTCCCCCAGTTTCCCAATCCCTGCTAGGGTGTCTCTGAGACATTCTGACATTTTCTTAAAATTGGCCTTCCTGAAGTCCAGAACCCTCATTCTGCCAGTTCTTTAACTGAGCCACACTGTACGATGAACACTGGTCCTCAGGTGGCCACCCACTGTGATGTCAGCAGCACTGTCCCTGTTTGTCAGTACCAGGTCCAGTATTGCCCCCCAATGAGTGGACTCCTTAACTAACTGCCGAAGAACACCCCTTGTGGGAGTCCAGAATGTCCCTACTTCTGACTGTTGCCACAGCTGGTAGGCTCCAATTCATGGCTGGTACACTGAAGTCCCTTACCAGCAACACCTCCCCTTTGCATGCATTCCTTTGAATTGCTTCCATCATATCTCTGTCCACCTCTGCCCCTTGTGCTGGAGGTCTATAGATCACTTCTGTGTGAATAGCGGTCCCCTTCTGTGTCTCCAGGGCAACTTACAGTACCTCAGCTCCTCCCTGCTCTCCCTGTACTTCTGTAGCTTTTATGTTGTCCCTGACATAAAGGGCCATTCCTCCCCCTTTTTTAACTACCCTCCCTTTTCTGAACAGAGTATACCCTGCTATGGCTACATCTCAGTCCTGGCATTCATTGCACCAGGACTCAGTAATTGTTACTATGCCCAAGTCCTCATCTACCATAGTGGCCTCTGTCACAAACCCACTCTCATGAGGCAGGATTCTCCCTGTCACAGAGAATCCCTCTTGTGATGGGAGGGTCAGGGATACCTTTCCTCTGTCCTTTTAGCATGCTTGCTGTCTCACAACTGAACGTATGCCAGAGGATCCCAGGGTGCCTCCTCTCTATGCAAGGGGGTACAAATATAGTCTCGAGTCTGTGTTCCTGGGATAGAACCCTCTTGGCCACTGCACAACAAACCAGAAGAGCCACAGGCATGTATAGGCTTCAGGGGGCCCTATACACCCTAGTTATGAGTCTTTCCCCAGAAATGCAGAGCTCGGTTTAAACCCCCACAGACTCCTCCTGAAACCCTTTGTATTTCCTCCCCTCCTTTCATCACACAGAGTCCCTAATGGTTCATTCCTTTGGTAGTGTTTTGGCCCTTAAGCAATCACACAAGCATAGTATAGTTTGAACAACGCTCCCCAAGGCAACACACAGAAATGACACTGGCAGAATTATCTTAAAAGTAAGCCAAAAGCTTTACTAAGTAATTAATAAATGCAGTAAATATCATAAAGACAAATAATGTAGATCTTGGTTACGGGATATTGAAAATAGAATGGAAACTATACATAAAACCTACTTAAAACTCTGAGATTAAAGCCTACCTCAAGTCCTTAGTTTCTGAATTTTGAAGTGCAAAGTCTTTACAAAAGGCTATTGAAAATCTTGGTTCTTGGCAGCAGAAAATTCTTGAAGAAAATGTCTCTGCTCTCCTAAGCAGGCAGGGTCCCAAATGCAAAAGGATAAAGGCTCTGATACAGTCTTTGCACCCTTGTTTTATGGGCTTCTCAAAGGACAGGTCCCAAGGACAGTGGATTGCCCTGTGATTGGCTAGCATTCCATCTCTATGGCTATGCACCCAATCAGCTTTAACATTTTATTACAAAACAACAAATTTGCATTTCGAATAGGAGAAAAAAAAGATCAGAGGTCAGCTAGTCTTAACCAGAATTCTAGAAATCCAGCCTCCCTCCTTGGAAATGGCTGTAATTAAGCTATCCTCAGTACAACCATTTACTTAAATGGTAGCCCATGCAGCTGTAATGGGATTATTTCAGGACAGACTTGCAGAGACAAAAGAAATCCAGACTGAATGGCACCACTGGATGTCCTGGCCTTCAGCACACAAAGGGATGTGCCTTGCTTACAGCTCTGCTTAATTATTCTTTTGTCTCCTTAAATGAGTAATTGGGGGCGCTGTGCAGCCTGAGTAAGATGGTGATCTTTCTGTAGCTCGGATATCCACACTAGAAAATTGAATTAAAGCATCTTCTTTGTGCAAAATAGCTGAGCTGAACGAGGTGAAATTGGTGTCTGAAGGAAATCTTACACACCATGGGCAATCCTCAAAAAGACTGGACCACGGTGAAGGTGCTAGATCTAAACTTCAGCTAATCCTCAAGCCACGAGGTCTCAATCAGGCCCAACTACTGAAAACCCAGACTTGAATTCAGAAGAATCTCTCCAGATGATCAGCATAAAACTAAATAAGCTGATTGCATCTGTTGGAGGGCTATCTGATAAATTTGATGCACTTGCAAACAAGGTGGCTGGCCTTGAGGCCACAATGAAAGCAGTACAAGGGGCATCAGCAGAAGCAACAAAATGGGCAGATTCATCAATGGGAGCTGTAGCAACAGTAATAAAGGAAAGCACCCACCTGAAGAATAGTCTGGAGATGTTGGAGAATCAGGCGAGGGAGGCGAACCTCCACATGCTGGGGCTACCGGAGGAGAGCGAGGGGGAACATCTCCTCTTCTTCATTAAAGAATGGCTGGCTCAACAACTAGGGGACGAGGCCTCCAATTGGATCCATTGTCTGCAAAAAGCATATCAGGGGAATACCCGAGGCAGATCACTCAACCCGGAGGCTCCCAGGGCAGTAGTCATAGCTACTGATGGTATCGGTTTAAGGGACTTTTTCCTGGTGCTTGCTCGTGAAAAAAAAACTTTGTTGTGTGATGGGGAACAGGTCCGTCTGTTTTCTGACATCAGGTATGCCACCTGACAAAAGAAAAAATTTAATGGTGTACAGGCATTGCTGAGGGAAGCTGGAATTTTGCAGAATATTTTCCCAGCTAAGCTGCGAATTGTGCATCAGGCAGTTTTCATGTTCACTGACCCTAATGAAGCCATGAAGTGGTCGCAGAGACAAGCTACACCCCAGTCTAGAGAGCAGGAAGAGAAGTTTCTTCTTCTTCAGAGGACGAGAATATACCCAGAAGATGTGCAGGTCTATTTACTTATCCGATTACTAGGGTACCTAAGAACTTTTAATTTAACATTTTCTATTTGTTATAAGGTCACTCCGACGTAGACTGTTGCAGGAGGTGGCTGATTAAGAGACTCACTGTTATTTTTTACCTATTGAAGTTTTCTTTAAATAAATGGAGAATGATAAGTACTGTAAGTAACAGTCAAATAATGCCATGTAGGGTTGCCACCTGTCAGGTTTTTTACCTGTTGATCGGGTTTTCAGGGTCCCTATCAGGTAATCCGGTTTTGCTCTGTGCTGGTCAGGTTTTTGAGCCATTTTGAGTGCTCACATACTTTTGAAACAAATGTTGTCATATAATTCATTATTTCAGCTACATGTCCAGGTTACAGACAAGTTCTGTTGTCAATGTAGCCTTTTGTTTGTGAATGTAGTCACCTTGGGAGGTGTAAAGTATGGCCATTAACACCATTAGCACTTACTTAACCTAATCTTTCCACTGCATCTTAAAGTGTCATAGCAGCACAGCTGCCCCCACCTTTTGTAACAGTAACAGAGCCAGTTGTCCTCCACTTTCATTTGCTGGTAAACATTTTCATCTCAAACAGAATTTAGGCATTTTTAAATGTTTTAAATTCTTTTTTTCCTCAAGAAAAAAGTATGGTCACTTCTTTGGCTTTGAAATAGTACTGTGGACAAGAGCAGGAAATGGAGCCAGAAAAAGACACAAAGTATGTATACTGTTGTATGCTATTTACAGTATTTCCCTTGTCTCCCCCCAGATCATATCTGTAAATGAGATTTCTTTTATCTCTGTATGTTTATCTGGTTAACCAATGTCAATAAATAAACAAATACATAAGTAAATAATTAGGAAGAACCTAGGAAAGTAACTTTAACAGGCACAGTACAGTTTTTATTTAACTACTGCATTAAGTGTTGTTTTTTAATGATATAACAAATGGACTTCTAGGAGGAACAATGCATGATGAGTCATGAAAAGGGGTGGGGCAAGGGGCGGAGCTTAGGATCCGGTTTTTGCCTCATCCAAAGGTGGCAACCTTAATGCCGTTGCTCAGGCTATCGTGTTTGGGCTCAGCTCAGCTAAGTTAATTTAATATAAATCTCATAAGTGCCTAGATTTGTTGACAATGTGGGGGTTCTACAGTAAAATAGTAGTTTAATAGGGCATTATTTTAGTGCCCAAGTACTATGATTAAGCGTGGTGGTGGTGGTGGTGGTGGTTTCTCTCACTGGTTGAGGGAATGGACTATGGACATATTCTTTTCAAATTTAGTTTCTTTTACCATGCAACTCATGGACTCCAGATGCAGCAACTTGAAATAATGAACCTTTTGTTTTAATATGTTTTCCCCCCAAAGGATGTATCTAGAAGCATTGAAGGATATTAATGTTTTATTTAGAGGAGTGCCTGGTGCCCTCATGGAAGAAATATGTATTTATTTGCTTGAAATAACTGTATATTTGTTTTCATATAACAATAAACACAGAGTTAAAAATATATATATAATAAATAATTTAATTAAACTCCAGTCCCTGGCTAGCAGCTAACAGATTATCTGCCTAGTAACAAAGTCACATCATTCCCAGGACCCATGTCTTTTGTACGCAGTCCTTGCAACTCACATTGGGCCACCATGGGTATCTCTGATGCATTTCTCACATGAAATATGATTAGAACAATAAGGTATGGCCTTATCTCACCATAGGCTCTAGGTCTACAACCATAATTGCCCAGACTTTGCACATTTGCACATGGCTCTCCAGATTGTCCTGCCACCCCTCCTTATTTCCCATTTGCTCTTCCTTATTTCCCCACTATTTTTTACTGTCTCTCTTTCCTTTTACCCTTGATTCCTTTGTTATTTGGTCCCATTTGGGATTTCATTCTTTCAGGATTACCATTACTGACCTCATGAGTTTGTGTGTTGGGGGACAATTCATGTTTATGGTAGCCTAGCTCAAATGAAACATTCTCTTTTCCAGTGGGGTCTTTCTGCTACCCAGTTCCATAAATGACATAATGTGAGGTTAAGTGACTTGCCCAATGTCACACAGCAAGTATTCAGCTTTGATTAGGTTTGAATCTGTGATCTTCCAGTTCCCAAGCCAGTGCTCTAACCACTAGACCACACTGCCTCCTAACTCAATGACTAACACTGTGGAAGCACAAGTATAACATGCCTCTTGAACTAAAACCCATACGTGTAACCCCTTTCCTAAATCTGGGTCGGTATAGGTTAATTATTTATGCAGCCCTGGCTGGGAGTGGCTAGTAGAAGGAGTATAAAAGATGGCACCAGAGAAAGTTTCTGGAGTTTGGGGCTGGAACTGGAACAGAGAGTGTCAGGAAGAGATGCCAACCCAGGCAGGGGTGGTGTGTGACAGCATTGGCTGCAACCATGAGCTGCTAGCAAGTATATGCTGGACCTGAGGTGGTGGCTCCAGCCTGGGTGCATGGCACAGTTTGCTCCCCACCAAGCAGTGGCCTGCAGAGGCACTGTCTACCACATGTAACACCAGTGCCTGAGAGCTCATCCGTGGCTCCATCACCACTGTGCAAGAACAGACCTTGCCTAGCCTGTCAGGGATTCCTGCTTGGGACCCAAGAGCAGAATAGAGAAGGGAAGGGAAGGGAAGGAATGTGTATTAGGGTTCAGGCAGAGTCCGCATCTTTGGGGAAATTGTACCCACATTGAGCATGGTAAGAGAGAAGACTGACCCATAATTTGGTCTCAGTGAAAGTTTAAACAACATTGTGCTAGGAGAACTGCCAGTAAAGTGGCCCTGCTCGGGAAGTGATTGCTCCATTGACTGGAAAGGCAGGTAGAGAAAGATATGTATTGACTGTTTCTTCTGATTGTAAGAGTGTCTGTGAGAAGAAGTACTGTAATACTCAAATTGTGTTTCATAAACTTGTGTGTCCCTGCCCAGGAAGTTGTTGATTGTTATGAAAGTATCCCCATCTGAGTTGCATGATTGTGCCTGAGAAGAAATGCTGGTGTCAAATAAATATGCAACACTGCTGCATTTACAAAACTGCTGTGTGTGGCATCTTTTGGCTACCATCATTGCCCGGTGATCCTGAAGGTGGGGTAAGTTGTGACCATAATGAATAAGCTGTGCCCTCTGAACTTCAATGATGTTTGGTACTACAAGGCCTACTGGTTTAAAACCACACCATTGATCTCCAGCCATTGGCATTAAAGTATTTGAGATGGTAGGACCCAGGCCAGTGTCCTGCCTCTAAGGGCACTAGCCACCTTGGGACCCTAGTAACATACACAAACAGATACCAAGATCACCTAGTTTGCACTAAAAGCTAGGGGTGAACCAACATCAAAGTGGACAGCATCTAATGGGGGAAATTTATCTACCGTACTTCTTTGTATTACCTTGGTACTTCGGCAAAATGATGTAGCCTTTTTACAGTGATCACATCATACTGCAAACTTTAGCTCTGTGAAAATCACAACTTGCAGCAGCTGATCAAAGACTCTGAAGACTGTGATCTGCTTCCACCCTACATGCCTGAGTTCCACTTCCAGTTCAAACTTAGCATAGAAGGATCTGTGTGGAAGCTCTTTTAGTTTATCAAAGTAGTTTTTCTTGTATAAAACATCTAGAGAACCATTCATCATTATTATTATTGTAATCGGCTAGTGTGTACCTGTGGATCTATGCAGAGTGATTTGTGTATCCTGTACAGTCCGAGATCCTGTGACAGCTGCAGTAGGACTAGGTGGGATATTTTAGCAGCATTGATTTTGTAGTTAATTTTGATTTTATGGACCGCTGTACCACCTGACTGTTCACTGTCCATCTTTCATCTTGTTTAAAAGTGAAATGGTTTCTGTGCTTTCAGTTTCTATGTATCTCATCTTCTTCATCGAGTTTCTGAAGACAGGCTGGTCTTATCCAGTGAGGGGTGTTGTGTTGATGACTCAGGCTGTGTCTCATCTCTCTGTGACTGTGTGTGGCACTGTGTGCATTCTGTATGTTCACATCATTTTTTGCACCTTCCCCAGCTCCAGGTTGGCCACTCTGGGCTGCCTAGGTCCCCACTGGCACTCCTTCTCTGATGTCAGCCACCACCACCCCACATTACAGCCTCCCCGGGTAACCTGGCATATTCCTTTGCTGGACTGGTCCCCCTCCTCCGAGGCAGAAAGATGCCAGTGGGGGGTGGCCAGCACACTCTCTATTTGGCCCGGGTGCTGCTGAGGTGGATCTGGGCTGCATCAGGGACTCTGCGGCAGTGAGAGCAGGGAACCATCATCCAGTCGGCCATGGAGTGCTCTTCCCCATTTACTCCCCGGGGGGGCGTGGTGTGCCACTAACATCAAGGCACACGCCGATGTTCACCATGCCCCTCTTCATCAGCGAGACCCAGTGCACTGCCGTACCCCCAGCCTCTGCCAGGAGTCAGCATGTGTCAGGTCATCACCCCACTCTCCCTCCAAGTGAAGGTGAGCAGTCAGCGGACACTCAAGCCTTCTCTCCCCAACTGGCCCTCCAGCACCCTGGGTCTGTTCCTGAACCTGGGTCACTGGTGTCACAAGCGGAAATCAATTGGTGTGCTGGCGGACCAGCCATATGTCACATCATTTGATTTCTATATCAATGCTGACCCTGCCAGAGCAGCGGTAGAGCTGCCACTTGCTGTGCTGATGACTCAGGTATGGGAGCAAGTCAAGGGAGGAGAACTGACCATCTCTGGGAATGCTCTTCTCCTCTGGGAGGGAGGCTGCTAGCCTGGTACCTACTGGCTCTAGCAGCAGCTGGGGTTTGGTACCTAGGAAAGCAATCTAGGGGTGGGAGGAGCAGTGGCTGCTGATGTCCCATGCAGAGGACATGTGTGCACACATTGAGCCAACATCTCACATCTGCCCTCCCTGGTAAATGTAGCGGATGGAGAAAACATGGGTGGCCAGCTTGACAGGACTGATCCCTACATGAGCTCCGCACCTGGTTTTATGGCATGCCTCCCATCCGAGAATCCATTTCTCAGCCAAGTAGGGCTGCCCCCATCATAGGGGTAAGCTGTGGAAGACATGAGCTGGAGGGTAACTCCATATGGGGCCAGGGTGATGGGGCTGGGAGGTCAGTCCTGATGATGGGCCAGTCTTGGGTGGCATAAATAGCACTAACTGCAATAAAAAAAAATATATATATATATATATATATATATATATATATATATATTTCAGACACCTAGCAAATGTATTTTGTTTTAGTAATCCAGTCACTATGCCATCCAGTCAATCCAGCCATCGATTCCATATAGCCTATAGTCAGTGTCATTTTAAATAGTTTGTATAGTAGGTGGGTAGCCTTCCACCAGTGTGGGAGTACACATAGCATGTTTGTCAACTGACTCACATCCCAGCTCTTTCAGCGCAACTACCACTGATGACACCTTGGAAACAACCAATCCAGAAGCAACCTGTGTTCCTCCTTCAAATGCTGCCACTACCAGTTCCCCTAACATTTGTGCAAATGGTCCATTCATAAATATAAAACCAAGCATTCCCCTGTGCATCCTCTGAGAACATGACAGCTACCACTGCAAGTGCCACAATGACTGCCAGTCTGCCTTGAACCATAGTGTGATGCTCCTACATACTGTACCTCTCAACCTTCTGCTGTGCAAGTCAGGGACAGAGCTTTAAATAGCAGGAAGAAATTATTAAATCGGGACAAGTCTTAAAAACGGCAACATCAGCTGAAGAAACCTCATAATTTGTGGCTTAATATGACAAGACTGTTATGATGCAGAACTAGACTGTGACACTAATAGGTCTCATTATTGTATGCTTCAAATCCCTACTCTTCAATGACAGAAGTGACAAGTCTATGAGGAAATTCTTGAGGCAAAATCAGGGACAGTTAAGTGTTATGCTCCTAAATCATGCAGCACCATACAGCCTACTGCGGCTTGGTTTACTACTATGAAGATTTCTCATAGCCCATCCCCTTAGCCTGAGACTAAGATACCTTAAATACTCGAGATGTGGAGCAACACCATGAAGAAGATGGCACTAAATGCAACTTTGGCAGGGACACCACTGTAATTTTGTCATCAGATGAAAAAGTACAGTTCATGTGAGATATAGGGATACCACAGTTCTACATCACACAGAGAGCATCGCCAAAGCAGGTTTTAAGGGAGAGTGCTACCGAAGAGTACTGTAGAAAGCAAATAAAGATTGGTAGTGAAGCTGGCAGAGGGGCAGGGGAAAAGCAGAGTCAAAAAATAGAAGAGGGGAAAGAACAAAAGGAGGTGAGGGCAACCGCAGGAGGAAAAGTTAGAACAATGAGAGTAGGAGGAGGTGGAAGAACGAGAGAAGGAGGAAAACAAAGGGGAAGAACAACAGATGGAGGAGAAGGGATAAGTTCCTAAAAGGGCAAAAAGAAAAAGGTGACGGCAAAACAGCATGGAGGCAAAGAACAACTGGAAAATAACAGTGATCGCTGAAACGGCGACAACACTGCAGCAGTGAGTTTCTGCAGGGGGCTTTGCCCACTGTACCCTCCTTACCACTGATAACCAACTCTGGTGGAGGGGGTGCAACTTGGGGAGGAGGAGAAAGTCATAGGTCGCTGTTTCATCGATTGCTGTTCTTCCCAGTCACTCTTTGTGCCATGCTGTTTTGCCATTGCTGTTTTCATGTTCACGATTTTGCGCTCACCCATTTCTATGGGATACTAAAGGGTACAATTAAAGGAAGATGAAGAAGAACTAGAAGAGATGTGTGTTGTCAATTACATCATTGATTTGTGATGATAACTATCACATTGAGGAGTGGACGCTATCAAAGAAGGAAATAGAGAAAAACAGAGAGAGAGAATTAGAAAATCAGTGTAACCTCCTCGATGCCTAGAAGCATGTTGCTAGAATTAATGGTGAGGGTGTAACGCCCCAAAGTTGGGGCATCCCAGTAAATAAAATAAAGTATAGGGGGTTCTAAAATGCCCCAGGGGTCCCTCTTTGTGTGCCATAGCAAAACTAAAAAAAAGGCTTTTGGCATGCTCGATTAATTTTTTTTGGTTCTCCCTGCTGCCTGCCTGCTCCGTTCCACCCCCCCTCCCAGAGCAAGCAGCAGGAGAATGGGCACCCATGTGCCAGGTTCGCTGCCTCTGGCATGCGCGTGGTGCCTCCTCCAAGTTCCCAGTGTTTGTTTGGGTGCTGGCTCGGGGTTCGAGAATGGGGACACCGAGCACTGTTAAGCAGTGGTGTCCGTTTGGAAAAAATCGGTTGTTGCTGCTGGGCTGTGAGGTAGAGAGGGTCACAGGAGTGCAACAGGGACTTGTGGCTTACCTGGGGTCGTAAAGCTGGTCCTGTTGACTCCGCGGTGATTCCCTCCTCCAGTCCAGTGCAGTAAACCTCCTGTTGCTGCCGTCCTTTGGTGCTGCCGAGTCTGGCGTGTCCCCGAGAAGAAGAAATTTGACCGTTCACACGCGTTGGGCTGAATAGCCCTCCATTTTTTATTTTGCCCTTCCCTTTTGTTTTAAGTTTGCCCGGTTCCCCATTTCGCAGCCTCGGAGACAGTGGGATTTGCAAAGAATCTTATGGTCTGTTTAACAAACCTCTCACTACCCAGTGGCCTTGACAAGGTCCCTGCTGGGAATTATATTAGCAATTATTGTTCTGTTTGCTTGCCCTTCATAGCTACCATCGCAGATCGATGATGTACACAAAGACGCCGGATCTCTGGACTCTTGCAACATCTAGACTCTGATGGAACTGTCTAGTGACAATTACCCTAATACAGTTCTGAGTGGCTTTTGTCATCTGATCCTCACCTAAGGCTATTGAATTGTAGAATAAATTTAGAATAAGAGTGGAAGTAGGCCTCTAACCTATTCTTGTAGTAATAATCTTAGTAATCGTAGAAGAAGTATTTCCTTGTTTATTGCCCTATTGTTCTCAGGCAAAACCCTATTTTCTCTGGTGACTGTGTCTCCCTTCCCTCTGATACAAAATAAATGCCCTGCAGACACTGAATCACTAAATCGACTCCTGCCTCTGCTTGTCTGGGTAATGGTATCTTATCCACAAAAATTCGGACCTTGGTGTCTCACTCACCTCTTTTCACCACCTCTAGAGCAGAGTTCTATACAAGGCACCTCTAGTCCATCGCTGGGCTAGGACATAGCGAAAATTCTTTTGGGCATAGTCGGCAGGATAGAGATAATTATTTATCCAAGGTGTCTAAAGTTGGAGTGGCTTAGTAAGAAACACAGATGGAGCCAGGGTGTAGTAGTGGATTGTCTGGGGAGACAGAGAGTTGGCTGGAGGAGACCGAGATGGACCTCGAGAGAATATACCACCATCTCCACTAACCATGCCATATTACTTTGGAGTGCCATGGCTTCCACAGTTTTCCAGAGAAAAGATAGGAATGGAACCAGCAACCTAGAAATTCCATTCAAAGATGCAGGCAATATTCCAGCTGTACCTGGTCCCCGAGCAACAGAAGGTCAAAATTTTAATCTGACTACTAAAAGGAGCTGCCCACGAGAGGTCCAATTCTGGCCGAATGGAGTGAAAGCCACAGCGGACCAGATACTCCAGAGACTACAGCAGACCTTTGATGCTAGGACCATGTCTGACCTCAAAATAAAGTTCTTCTCTTGCACCCAGAAGCCCCAAGAGACCCTGAGGGAGTTCGCACTGAGTCTGCAGGAGCTCTTGCGAGCTATAGAGAGGGTAGATGCGGCAGAGTGAGTGCTAGTAGAAAAATTTGTGGAAGGAGTGCAAAGTGAGGCCCTGAGGAGAGAGCTATGCATGCTGCACTTGCAAAACCCTGAAGTCGACTTACTGGATTTTAAGGAGAAAGCCATTTGAATATTTGGTTTGGGACATTCCAGAGAGAGGCTCCAGTATATCCCAAATGGCAACCTCTATGGGAACTCAATGGCCGGCCTACACTACAAAAGGATGGAAAGAAGACAATTCATGGCAATCAAGACTCCAGTCAGAGAAATGTCATTACAAAGACTGGAACCTGGAAGAAAGCTGTTGCCTGAGCCGGTGTTCAGAACTTGAACAGATCGTGGACCAAGGATACAGACACCGATCTGTTCCGTGCAGACCAGCGTAGTCAACACTCAGAGCTAACCGAGCAGATTGCCACCTGACCAACCAGATGGCGGAGATGTGTAAGGAAATGCAAAGTTGGAAAGCAGGTTGGAAGAATGAGAAATGCTTAAATCCATCAAGAAAAGAAAGAAAGGAGAGTGACCAGATGAACCATCCGAGAAGGAGTGAAGGGAAGTGCTCCACAGATCAATTTGAAGGCCAAGGGAGGCCCATATGTCTTGGTGTGGTGTTAGTGGCCATATAGAAAGAAGATGTGGTCAGCCAGTAAATAACACCCTGAATTTAAACAGAAATTCTTGGGGATGAGGACTGACCTCGAAGAGCAAACAATCAAGGTCCAGCAGTCCGTTAGAGACGGTCATGTTCATTGGTAGAAGCCCGATGATACCAGTCAACATCGATGACATCGAGCTATGGCATTGTTAGACACGGATCACAGGTCGCTACACTGCAAGGACGAGAGTTCTGAAGATACTGACACCTAATGATCTGAAGCCACCTCCTAGATCATGGGTAAAGTTGATAGTGAGCAATGGCAATGAAGTACCGTATTTAGAATATCTAGAAGCCAATGTACAGCTCGGAAAGAACATCCAATGCAAAACAGGCATCATTGTGGCGACCTTGAAAGTGATCAACTGCCACCACTAATTCTGGGGATGAATGTTCTACAAAATTGCTTCGATGAACTAGTGAGCATTCTCCAACAGCAAGCCAAACATTTACCCGAGTGGAGAAACATGCCCTGCAACAAACCATCTACAACTTGCAATGCCATCAACGTTTCGCTAATGCTGAGAGTGAAATTGGTAAAGTAAGAGTGACAGATGCTAGATCAGTAACATTGAAGTCTGGCACCGAAACAACCCTTTGGTGCAAAACAAAGGTGGGCCCGAGGGGTCAAAATTATGATGCTCTAGTGGAACCTTACCCTATGAACAAGGAAAAGCCGATAATAGTGGCTCGGAGTATAGCTACCATAATCGGGGGTCGAATACCAGTCCGAGTGTTGAATTATGGGACTCACAATGTGCAACTGTACCGAAACCAGCTGATTGCCCAGATCCACATGGTGTGCTTGCAAGACATTATTGAAGCTAGAGAAGAGGTAGAAAAGCACCTGAAGGAGAGAGATGAGCGACCAAATACCAGGATGGACTAAAGAGTTTAAAGTAGGCAATCTGAAGACCACCATTAAGCAAAGAGCTGATGTTTTGAAAGTGGTTTTACACTGGAAGGAAGCTTTTAGCCAACACCCCTTAGATTTTAGGTTAGCTCATGGGGTACAACATCACATCAGTACCCATGGACATCCACCTAACAGAGAACAATTTAGACCTATCCCACCAGCCATGTACCAGCAAGTAAAAAGAAATGATTAAAGAAATGAAAGAGGCTGAAGTGATCAAGGAAAGTCACAGCCCTTGGCCGCACTAATTGTCCTGGTAAAAAGAAAAGGATGGTAAAATCCAATTCTGTGTGGATTATCGCAAATCAAATGCCATCACCCATAAGGATGCATATCCTTTGCCTCGGATAGAAGATTCTCTCATGGCTCTCCAATCAGCAGCCATATTCTCCACTCTGGATTTAGCCAGCGGATACTGGCAAGTTCCTATGGCACTGAAGGATCAAGAAAACAGCCTTTATTACCCCATGGGTCTCTTTGAATTCACTAGGATGCCTTTTGGATTGTGTAATGCACCTGAAACGTTTCAAAGGCTGGTTGAACATTGTCTTGGAAGCGAATTTCGATACCCTGTTGTTATATCTAGATGATATCATTGTATATTCAAAGACTCATGTAGGTCATTTCGTCACTTGGATGAAGTGTTCCAAAGATTGATCCGATATGGTCTTAAAATAAAACCCTCTAAATGTCATCTGTTGCAGACAAAATAAGTTATCTGGGACATATAGTCTCTGAAGATGGAGTGACGTCAGACCCAGAGAAGATCGAAGCAGTAAAGAAATGGCCTGTTCCTACTACTATTAGAGAGGTCCGAAAATTCTTAGGATTTGTGGGATATTATTGGAGATTTATCAAGAACTTCTCCAAAATTGCTGTGCCATTACATGAACTTTTAAGAGGATCAGCAGAAGGTCAGGTCCCAAGGAATTGTCTGGTGACCTGGGGTACTGAACAACAAGAAGCATTCGATCAATTAAAAAGATACTAACTGAGGCTCCTATATTGGTGTATCCAGATTATGCAAAACCTTTTCTGTTGTATACCCGATGCCAGTAACAAAGGGTTGGGCGGCGGTACTTGCACAAGAACAGAATGGCGTGAAAAGAGTAATAGCCCTCACCAAGCAGAGGATTAAGAGGCTCCGAGCATAATGACACCTGCTATAGCTCCTTCAAACTTGAATTTTAGTGCTAGTCTGGGCTATCACCAAAAATTCTGGCAATATTTAGCTGCCACCCTTTCACGGTTTTTCATGGATAATAATCCTTTGGCACACTTAAATACTGCAAAGCTGGAAGCCCTTGAACAGAGGTGGGCCTCTTGACTTGCGAACTACCAATTCTCCTTAAAATATCGCTCTGGTAAAGCTAATGCGATTGCTGACGCCTTGTCCTGGATGCCTGGACAAGGAGAATCAAAATAGATGATACTCTGCTAGAAAACATAGAAATGCCACCTTTCCCACAGGTACCAGCTGAGATTGTACAGGCCTGTTGTCAGATTGCTCCCTAGTCTAAAAGTGGAAAGTTGACTAGAAGTAGATGACATGATTGCGAACCAAAAGAATCTATGGTTGAAATTACAAAGCCAAGACCCTATAGTTACGCCAAGTAAAACTCTAGTTGCTGCACGAAATGCATGACTCAGAAAGAAAGAAAGAAACTAAACATAGAAACGATGAAACTTTGGAGACACAGAACTTGTCTGGCCATAGAAGATTGCCGTTTGGTTAAGAAGAGTAGAGATCAACCACACACATAGAATTGACTCAGATCATAGTTCAAAGACCAGTGCTTCCGTAGTATTAGGCGTACCATGATAATTCGGGACATTTTGGTCACAGAAGAACAGAAGCTATTATCAGAAGGAGATTTTACTGGATGAGAATCTTGACGATATAATAAAATGTGTGAGGAATGTCCAGCCTGTAACTAAAAGCATAAGGAAAGGTGAATCAGAGAGCTCCTCTCCATCCAATAGTTAAGTACGCACCATTGGACTAGTTGCTCTTGATCATTTGAAGTTAGACCCTAGCACAAATGGACACATCTATATCCTCACTATGGTTGACCACTTTTCCAAGTTTGTGGTTGCAAGTGCAGTAAAAGACCTATCTGCTCAAACTACTGCTGAGACCTTCATGAGATGTTTTATCGACCTTACGGATATCTACAAAAATCCTCACAGATCAAGGAACGTCTTTCGAATCCCAACTATTTCATGAACTTTGCGCCCTGTATGGAAACCATAAGATGAAAACCACTGCACCATCCCAAGGTAATGGACTTTCATGAAAGAACAAATCAGACTCTGCTGGAGATGCTACGGGCTCTACCAGAATATAAACATCCTTCTGGCCAGCTTTGCTCTCTGAGCTCACATATCTTTATAATAATACTATTCATTGCTCCTGGGTTGCACACCTCATTGCCAATGTTTGGATGACACAGAAACTTCCGATGGACTTAGTACTGGAAGTACCACAAGAAGAAACTAAAGCAAAGAAGCCAGTTACAAATTGGGTCCAGAAACATAACCAACGTTTGCAGGAAGCTGGACAAATTGTTGGTGAACACATGGAGCAAGTACAGCAAGCATGAAAAAGCAAATTATGATATCAAGGCCAAGGCTATACCTTTACTTGTTGGAGAAAGAGTAATGTTGAAGAAGACCCAAAAATGCAGCAAATTGTCTTCAAAATGGGAACCAGAACCTTATTGTATTATTGAGATACCTTATCCCGAAGTACAAGATCCAACAGGAATTAGGACATGGTACCAAGATTGTTCATCAGAATCTCCTAAAAGCTTCTACTTTCAGAGATGCTGTGCTCATTGAGGATCAGGACAGACCTACACCAAAAGAGAGGCAGGAGTCCACAAAAGACAAAATGTGGGAACTAAAATCGCCAACCAGTTGGTGTACAGAACCTTGGACCCGTACTTCATATATGAATTCACATAACCATTCAAATGATGTACCAGTGATAGCTCCAGAAATACCAGATTTCCTGGAAAGGAAACGTATTGTTCAAGAACCTGTAAATTTCCAACCCCGCAGATCCCAAAGATCGAACGCAGGTATCCCTCCTAGAAGGTATATCACAGAAGCTTCTCAACTCGTACCCTGATATTACAGGTAGATCTATTCCAAGCAATTCCCCCGGCACAGTCACTTTAGGGTAAAACTTTGAAAAAAAAATTTTTTTTTTTTACAGTATAATTGACGTTGGAAACCATTTTAGAGAATTTGAGTGTTTTATTAACATAAGACTTCATAGAGTGTTAAGTAAGATTTTAGAAGTTGTTAAGACATTATATTTTATAAAGTGTTAAGGGAATACATGGGGACATGTATTTTAGAGCGAGCCTGAATCTGTAATGTCCCAAAGTTGGGGCATCCCACTAAATAAAATAAAGTATGGGGTTCTAAATGCCCAGGGTCCCTCTTTGTGTGCCACTAAGCGAAAAAAAAAAGGCTTTTGGCATGCTCGATTAATTTTTTTGTTTCTCCTGCTGCCTGCCTGCTTGCTCTGTTCCACCCCCAAAGCAAGCAGCAGGAGAATGAGGCACCTCGCACCAGGTTCGCTGCCTCTGGCATGCTGGTGCCTCCTCCAAGTCCCCAGCATTTGTTTGGGCGTGAGCTGGGTTCGAGAATGAGAACCGAGCACTTTTGAAACAAATTAGTGTCCATTTGGAAAAAATCGTTGTTGTTGCTGGGCTGTGGAGTAGAGAGGGTCACAGGAGTGCAACAGGGACTTGTGGCTTACCTGGGGTCGTGAAGCGGTCCTGTTGACTCATGTGTGATTACCCTCCTCCAGTCCAGTGCAGTAAGCATCCTGTTGCTGCCATCCTTGGGTGCTGCCGAGTCCAGCGGGTCCCCTCCTGAGAAGAAGAATTCGCCATTCGCTGCACGTTGGGCTGAATAGCTCCTCCATTTTTTTATTTTGCCCTTCCCCTTTTGTTTTAAGTTTGCCCGGTTCCCCATTTAGCAGCCTCGGAGAGAGAGTGGGTTTTGGCGAAGAATCTTATGGTCTGTTTAACAAACCTCTCACTACCCAGAGGCCTTGACAAGGTCCCTGCTGGGAATTATATTAGCAATTATTGTTCTGTTTGCTTGCCCCTTCGTAGCTACCATTGCAGATCGATGGTGTACATGAAGACGCCGGATCTCTGGACTCTTGCAACATCTAGACTCTGATGGAAGTGTGTAGTGACAATTACCCTAATACAGTTCTGAGTGGCTTTTGTCATCTGATCCTCACCTAAGGTTATCGAATTATAGAATAAGTTTAGAATAAGAGTGGCATTAGGTCTCTAGCCTATTCTTGTAGTAATAATCTTAGTAATCGTAGAAAAAGTATTTCCCTGTTTATTGCCCTATTGTTCTTGGGCAACCCCTCTTTCTCTGGTGACTGTGTCTCCCTTCCCTCTGATACAAAATAACGCCCTGCAGTGTTGTTGAATCACTAAGTCGACTCCTGCCTCTCCTTGTCTGGGTAATGGTATCTTATCCACAATAATTCGGACCTTGATGTCTCGCTCATTTCTTTTCACCACCTCTAGAGCAGAGTTCTGTACAAGGCACCTCTAGTGCATCACTGGACTAGGACAGAGGGGAAGCATACAACCAACTAGACCACTTACTTAACCTTACAGGATGTGGGGTGACCTCCCAGGCTGTCAGACTCTCTCTAGGTCACTGCAGGACTGCAAAGCAATGGGATTTGCAAACCAGCATTTCCCAACAATAATGGAATCTCCACAAAGGGATAATGTCTAAGCAGGGGATCCATTTAATCAAACAAACCATGAGCATATCAGTAATCAGGTACCAATCACAGTACAAAGAGTGTCATGATATCAAAAGTCCATTCTCTCAGTCTTTAGGTTCCAAAGGGGGTAAGTCCACAAGTTCAGAGGTGACATCTCCTAGACAGTTACACAGTCAAACTAATTTGGAGGTTGCAGGCAACCCAGTGTGTACAGGCACAGTTATTCCAAATGCATAGCAGGCTACCTTGGACAGTTTTGGGCTCTTATAACCAAATTCAGGGCTCTCACAGCAAAATACACAGGTAAGACTTTTTCACAATGAGGATTTACTTTTACACATGGCAGCAGGGCCCTTTTAGACTTGTTTGGGGCTCAGACACCTGGCATTGGGCCTCGAGGTATTTTGTCTCTAAGAGGACTGCCCTGAAAATGCACAGCATGTTCCACAAACCCAGTACACATGGGCAGATCCACCCTTCGAGGTCCCCAAATGTGAACCCATACATGCCCCACAGGGACTAGAAGTTGAACCCACCTCCACTCGATCTTACAGCATGTAATTCCAAGCCATGCCCCTATCCAGAGGTACTTAGAACTTGCAGTTTGCATTTTGAATGAGTAGGGGGTGAACACCAACTGGGGGGCCATAGCTTCGAAGGTCCTGCCACCCTCCTCTCCCACACCAGCCCATGGGGCAAAGAGTCCCAGGCTGCATTAAATATTTTAATTCTAACTTCTTTTTACCCTTTTGTCTGTCTGCTGGGGAGAGGGCACCAGCTGATATCCAGAACGGTCTTTAAAGCTGAAATACATGACATTTTACCTCGGTTTTATAGCAATCAGTCTCTGATTCTTTCCTCTTTAGTAATTCTCTCTCTCTCAGGAATTTTGGGTTCTGCAGGAGCTTCACCTCATGGTGACATCCCTTCAACACCTGCCACTATGGCCAATGATTTTTGGTAGTTAACACTTCGGAAACCAGAAACCA
Source organism: Neoceratodus forsteri (assembly GCA_016271365.2). Lineage (NCBI taxonomy): Eukaryota > Metazoa > Chordata > Ceratodontiformes > Ceratodontidae > Neoceratodus > Neoceratodus forsteri. The sequence goes on from CM057455.1 coordinate 1,531,705,845, forward strand.
TGGAGGATGCCAGGCATCTCCTGCCTACATGCCTGCTTCCCACCAACTCCAGCTGCCAGTGGCTCTCCAATTACTAGCAGTTGGCATCTCCCTTTAGAATCCTGGCGGGCCAGCTAGATCCTCAGTGGTGGAACTCTGAAGACCTACCCTACTCCCCCATATAGTGCTGCACCTGCTGCTGCCCAGCCCCAGTGGTGTAAATTGTCTTGAAAAACAGTTCCTCCCAAACCATCATGTGCTAGCAGTCACCACCCAGTTCCTCGACAAGTGCTCCTCAAGGACATTGAAATTGTTAGGTAAAAAGCCAAAGATAGTCTCTGCAGTTCGGAAGTACTTTACGAATGACCCAACAAATCCACTGAAAACATGTTGCAGTGAATGAGGCAAAAAGATATGTCGGGTCCGCCTGTTACACTCACACAAACACACAGTCAACCATATGCAGAGACATGGCTCTGCATAGAAACACACACACGCACAGGCACACAGACTAATGCACTTAAACACATGCACAGAACTAGAAGCACATGACATGAGTTGGCTATAGCCAAAAATGGTTAATTTTATATGGCATTAACTTTTTTTTAAAACTTGTATTTTGTTTTCTGGTAGAAACAGCAAATATAGCAATTCCTCATAAAAGGTGTACTGTCATATCACCTGTAAAGTATTAGTTTTCCTCATATTTGATGGACGGAGGTTTTAACTTATAATCTGGGGTGCTGTTGAGCAGCCGTCATGATCAGACCTTTTTGAAATAATTCTTTGATTTATATGTAAAATGTATCTAATTTCTACACTTTACTGCTCTTTGGGTCAACTACATGCAGCAACTTGTGCAGTAAACTTACCAGAGGCAGAAATGGGACTGAAAAGAATCAGGCAGCTCAGCAGCAGAGAAGAAGCATTCTTCATGTCCTCCACTCCAGGCTCATCTGGCAAGTCAGGGCCTGGGCAGCACAGTGGCCTAAGCAGGGATCCTCAGATGGCTCAGATACTGGCCATGCTAAAAAATAGAAGCTACTGGGGAGCAAAACACACAAGTGACTGGCTGCAGTGGAACTTAAGCTGGGTGATTTGGACAGTCACATTGCCGAAAACAAAGTGTCAATCTCAGAACTAGCTCAAGAGGCTGACAGATAACGCCAGTGGCAGCTACGCCTGATCTGAGACGTGAACTTCCTTAGAGCTAAAATGGAGTCACCTAAAAATACACAGAGACAAGGTAATGTAAAGACTGTCAGCTTCCCCTATGATTTGTTAATCCCACTGAATTGCTGCTTACACTGGACTGACTCATTTTTACAGACTTTGCCTTACTTCCCAGGGACTTAGGTCACCCTCATTAAGGCTTTTCCGATCCCCATTAGATTGTGGCCCAGAAGAGAATGACATAGTGACCTTTGATGGTGATTGCTATGCTATCCTCCCTGAAGTGAGGATCCCGTTGTTACAAGTGGCATGCATTCATGGGGATATTTTATGGGAAAGCAGTAAGCTTGCTTTCTTTCCTGATATTTCCTCACAGATCTAGGACAAGAAACGCAAGCTCCAGGTAGTTAAAATGCTCCTGCTGGAGAGGCGGATTGAGGCGCAGCTCCTGTTTCCTGTCCAGCTGTAAATACAGTATAAAAACACAATAAAAAGATTAGCCACAATATAATACAAAGGCCCAAATTTACACTGATCCCAATCTGGCAATGCAATTTGCTGAGCAGCAAAATTCTCCAGAACAACCAGAAAATTGTAACTCTAATGGCAAACCTGAGTGACTGGGCTTACTTTATTATTGCTATGTTTAACAGTCTTTCTTTCTTGCTGGTTCCTGTACTTCACTGCTGTTTTTATAGATAGAGTGGCCTCCAGGGGTAATGGTATTCAGATGGTTGCATTAAATAAAATCCTTGTTGGGTTTACATGGGAGTTCACCCATGTAATGCAGTTTATTGTGACTTAAAATTATGTAACTTCCTAACTGTGTGCAGATGCCCATGCTTCAGTTTGTGGACTGTAACATTTTCTCTGTTTAATATTCTGCCTCAGCAGTGTCCCCGGATACTTACCTCTGCTGGGTAAGAATAAGCTTAACTGAGCTCAGGATGTCTAGTCTACATCCTGCATTATTTTACAGGTTCTCAGCCCCTGTAATACTTGCAGTTCTGTGGGGAGCGAGGAGTTTCAGTAAACTGTCCATTTGGTTTCATTTAAAGGTGAGAGTGTGCCATCCTACAGACTCACCTGTCTGGACTATTAAATTTTTGTCCAAACTGGGGATTTGTGTCAAAGGCCAAGGGATATCCTTACTGCGATTGCTGTATGTACTACTGTTTTTTGTATCTTTTGTATGGCTTGGGCCTATAGTCCAACAATTGATCTGTATGCGATGTACATGACTCACCATCTGCATAAATTGATAAATAAAAAGTTAAAAGAATAAATGACAATCTGGCACAAATGGAGGCAAGGGGCAGGGAATTAGAATATATCCAAAAATATAGTAGAAATTGGCAGCCTCTCCAAGAGCAATATGTGATAACAGGCAGGGAGAACATTAAAGGGGAACAGTCATCACAAAGGCCCACACCCAAGTGTGGGGCTAGTCTCAATGTGTACTTTGTGTGCAAAAACATTTTGGTTTACTTTCTGTTTACTGTAGTATAGTAGATTGTATGAGACTAATTTTGCTTACTTGTAGGCAGACATCTTCTGTTACTATAAATCCCAGAATCCCCTGCAACTGATATCAGAGCAGTGGACAGCAGTGGGAGATTCAATAGTCTGCAGTGCATGTTAGCGCTTTTATAATCTCCAATCAGATGTTTTCTAGTTCTGCTTTTCTCTGGGGGCTAAGTACAGTCCACTGTGACTATACTTAACCCAGGAGGACTTGGACTGGCAAACAAAAGATCAGAGCTGATATCAATTCTGACATGCACTGCTGGCTACTGAATCTCCCATCGCTACCTACTGCTCTGATGTCAGCTGCAGGGGATTCTGGGATTTGTAGTAACAGAAGATGTCTGCTTACAAGTAAGTGAAATTAGAATGATACAATCTACTATACTACAGTAAACAGAAAATAAACCTAAATGTTGATGCAAACAAAGTGCACACTGAGAACAGCCACACACTTCTGTGTGGGCTTGATGACTGGTCACCTTTAAGGGGAAAAATGCAGTAACCAGACAGCTGTTATAACAGTTGAATATCAATCGGAGAGATAGTCTTCCCCACCTGTACTTTATTAATCCCGTACCAAATGGTAACAAAATCGGCCAGATCCACCACGGCTGCATAATGAAGTTAGTGAATTTGTGTTGAATTGTTAAGGAGGTATGGAAAAACAACACAATGATTTGTAAGTAGTAAGATTTGTTTTAATTTCTGTTCCAAGGAAGGCATACACATTATTAGGAAAATATATGGAGGTGTACATTTTAATGGAAGGAATAGGAAACTTACAAAAGAACCCCAGAGCAAATGCCACTGATGTATGTGTTATCCCAGATGATACTGGCCAGACAGACAAATTTTAAAGAAAACACAATTGCACATATCCCAATAATGCAAAGCATCAAGGGAAACATGCAAATCCCCATGATGGTACAGAAGGTGGCAGTATGAAAAAGTAATGGCTGGCATATGTTCAGCCTTGGGATTATTTACACATTTATTTATTTATATATATTTTTAAGAGAAACGGGGCTTTTGTCCATGAGGTGATGCAAGTTATATTTAAGCAATGTGTTGATGTCAGCAAGTCAGGTGTAATGATGATGGACTGTTGGAGAAAATGTGATACTAAATTTCAGAGGGAGTCGCTTTTGATAAGGGCAGCGTAGTTATGCTTGTGATAATGGGAATATTAGGAAAGTATGAGATCTACGCAGAAGTGGAGTACAAATATGCACAGTTTCATAAGTATGTGCTCAGAGTGCAGGCAAATGTGATATGCAGGTTTGTTTTAGAAATAGGTAAAAATAGTGATACATGCAATTAATAGAAAGATAGATAATTACATAGACATATATACAGAGAGAGAGAGAGACACACACACACAGACAGACAGGCAGAATAGGAATGGCAGTGAAGTACTGAAGTGATGCCAACCCCACCCCCACCCTGCAGACATGGACAGACATTGGGGTGTGCCTTTGGGTCATTGCCCATAACGCTCATGCCACTTCACCTCACCCTACCCTGCAGACACAGACAAGAGTCGAGGTGTGCCTTGGGGTTTTCAGACTTCACACTCACCTCATTCCATAAGGAAATACAATGAAATGGGTACAGTATAAGAGAATGGAGTGAACTTTGGGGCTGAGGAGTCAAAGGCATACCTCGATACCTGTCACTGGCTGCAGGTTGGGGATGGGGGTGGAATGGCGTGAGCATTACTGTTGACAATCCCAAGTCACACCCTTGATACCTGTCAGTCCTTACAGTGCAGCGTGTTACGGTCAGAAACCCTATGCCCTGGGTGTTTCTTGGTATTTTCACTCCAAGTTTTCAGCATGTGCTTTTTGTGACCCCACTGCATGAACAGTGACACTATCAGTTCATTAGCTGAAAGGAGATTTTGCACAGTGACTGTGCCATTTGGCACCACAGGTGCAAAAACACTTTTTGAACAGGATGTAAAAAATGACAGCTGTACATTTCTTGCTTCAGTAACACACACACACACAAACACACACACACACACACACACACACACACGTGCACACACACACGCATACAAGAACATGCCAGAACACAGCAGCAAAATAATTAGATTTGTCTACAAGCATTATTTTCTATGCAAGTTGGAGCACGGGTGAGGCGGGGGTAAGGCTGGAGATAAATGCAAAAGTAATCATTTCAAGAAGAAAATGCAAACTGTGACACTTAATTATAGGGTAGTTAGCACATCTGGACTTATTTGCTGCATATGCATCTCAATTGCTAGGGGTCCTGACCATGTTCACCCTTGCTCAAGCCAAGATAGCTACAGTATGTCTAGCATTAACATGAATGGAAAAGATGCCATATTTTCAACAAAAAGAAGTTAGCTTTAAAAAGGACGGTGCTGTAGACTGAAAGCAGCTTGTGTAGGTGCATTCATCATGCTAGCCAAGATATGTTCTGGTTGCGTTCCATAAGGCTAACCAGTGGAAGAAGTAGGGGAAGGGACAGAAATCTAAAATAGAACCATTTAACCCATTTGTGATTTAAAGCTGCATGACAGAAATGCGGCTTCCAGAACTGGACACCATATTCCAAATGAGGCATCACCAGTGATCTACACAGTGGCATCACCACCTCCTTCCTTCTGCTGGAAATACCTCTCCCTATGCACCACAGCATTCCACTGGCTCTTCTCACTGCTGTGGTACATTGTTTAGCCACCTTTAGGTCATCCAATATGATTACCCCAAAATCCTCTTCCATTTTATGACCATCAGCCTCCCCCATAATCAATCCCTGGGTTCCTGCAACCTTCCTTATTCAGTGAGGCAGTTAGCACATCTGGATTTATTTGCTGCATATGCATCTCAACTGTTAAGAGGTCCTGACCATGTTCACCCTTCCTCAAGCCAAGCTAGCTGCAGTATGTCTAACAATAACATGACTGGAAAGATTATGCATATGAAAACTTAATAATTATGATGTACATACCCTAAGACTCAAAGTGTGTCTCCTTTGGCTGCCATGATGTCTGTGGTTAATTTGAAACAAAAAATGTAACAAGACACTGGCCTCCACTGGAGATATTAACAACAGAGCAAACTGCACTCTGGGAAGATTGCCTGGGATAAGATGCAATAAAAAAAACCTGAAAACTAGGTTCCAAGAAGTATAAACTAACTGGGAATGTTAGAAAAAATGACCCCTTCCCATTCATTCACAGGTGTCAATGAATGCATTTGTTAACCATGCTGGTTCATCTTCTTGCTTCCCTCATGGTAAAAATGTGAAACTACATTTGTGTTATTTTAAATGAGTGATAAATGGCATGTCCAGGGGGATGGCAGCTCTGATAGTTGTTCCAGTCTCTTTTCACTGATATAAACTGAGCCAGGAAAAAAAGTAAGTAGGAAAAAACAAAATAAAAAAAAAAACAGCCTTTTGTTTCTACAAGTAGTTGTTAATTGCAACTGGTATTTTTAACATGTGCAAGGCAACTCCACTTCTCAAACTTAAAAGAAAAAAATACACTTCATAAAAGACTGTATTTACCAAGTACTGAGCCCATGATTAAAATAATTTTAACCCCCTCCCCCCAAAATTGTGCCTTCACATAAAACTGCATGATTAACTGTAACGACAATTAAAAATGTATTTTTAAATGCATTACTAACACCAATGCTTTCAAAGTTTTTAAATTACTAAAAGACAAACTATATATACATATATATATATATATATATATATATATATATATATATATATGTAGAATATGGTAAACAAATATTGTTAATCCCAAAACTGAACTTTATTTTTAGTATATAAATGTTTAAGAAATACCTGTGGCTCTTTCAACCAGAAAACTGTAGTTTCAGACACTTTTACTTACTCTTTCCTTTTCAGACACCAGGTGGCTCTGATAATCATTTGTTCCAAGGTTTTTAAGTCAGTTTGAAGGCATTAAGAATCTTCTGTTCTCCTAGTCTTTAACAAAATGCAGGGACTCCACAGACTTGGTCTGTTCCTTGGTCCAGATCCCACTAGTGTGTCTTGTTTCAACACGATAGATCCACCTCATGCCCCTCCCACATGAATAAAAAAGGTGGAGGTGGATCTTTAGGAGCTTCTTGGTTGAGGTGTGGTGGATCTTTCTTCCCCCAAAAAAACAATGCTGCCTCTCACTACTCAGGTTCCAGTTCTTGTACCACACATTTAAGAAAGAAAATAGTACTCTGCAACCATTGACTAACATGAAAGCATATTTATTTGAGGGTGGAAAACATTTCTTGGAGGAGGGTAAGGTGGAGGAGACTATTTACACCTTCAGTCAGTTCCACGAACAGGAAACATGACATCACTCCTTTTGTACATGCAAAATGTCTGCAGTCTCCACCTACTGCAGCCATAATAAGGAACCTGGATAGTTTAAACTTAACTAAATCAACCACTTATCTCAAAATGCAAACTTTTTTGCGATTATCAGTTGTATCAAACTATATAGTACAGCCTTTTTTGTTTAAAGTACACATTCCAAAGTTGAACATAGCATGAGACTATTACCATCGAGATGCAAGGCACTCAGGAACAACAGAACATACCTTGCAAAGAAAGTGGGCAATGCCATATAGTTAGCGCTAGTTTATAAACAGACAGTGCCCCAGGGTCCCCATATAAACATCTAAAATGAACCTATCAAAATGTCTTGCTAACTGGACCTCCCACCCACTGAAAGTGAACAAGATAGTTCCCAAAGTTCAACATGGTAACCTTTTAAAAAAAGCACGAAAAGAGATATTGGCCTCTTTCTCCTGCAACCTCTAGCTGCAGATCTTCACAGGCTGAAAACTCTCATTCATTTTTTTCTACCAGTGACCCATATCCTTCGGATCACTTGACTGAAATAATGTACTTCCATAAACTATAATGGATGCGAGCCTGGAGGTACTGCCAAACTACGTCAATTTTTTTTTCCTGTGGGCTCGTGTTTGGAAGAAGTGGTCTGGAAAAAAACCTGACATCCCCTCCTCCTTTATACATTAGGTAAGCTGATCTAGCTGCAGCCAAAACAATGTTCTGAATTTTGACCCCTCTGATCTGAAGCAGGGCAGTGTAGACTGTACGTTCTATGAGCGGCAAAGGAAAAGAACAACCAGTCATGTACTTTTAGTCTGTAACCTGTAAAATACAAGAGTTGCCAGTACCAATCAAGACTGACTGAATTTCCACAGTTGTTGCTTTTTGTCACTGTTGGTGAAGGTATCATACTAACAATTTTGCTGCTTTTCCTCCTCCTTCACAGTATGACTGCTGAATATATTTCAGCGCCATGTTCTGTTTTGGACTGTACCAGTTTGTAACTCCTATTTTAGCCTGGTCACCTCAGTTGTGTTGTGTGATCTCCTGCTTTAATGAATCTGTTGTGACTGCATTAGTTGTTCTTCCAGAAGCCACCTTGTTTGTTCCCATTGCCTCTTCTGCACTTTTGTCAAGGTGATGAATTTACCCTGCAATGTCACCATCACTGTTTCTCATAGGGTTATTGGAGATACGTTGTCTATGTTGATAAACTGAATCATTTCCTTAACAAAAGCCTGTATTTTGGTATGGTACTCTATTTAGTAATGACAGATTGAAAGGAAAGCCTACTATTCAACATTGCATTCACAGGTCTATGCTTCTTTTGAAGTTTTTAAAATGTTACCACTTAATCAGGTTATACAACTCATCAATGTTATGCGTTGTTACTTTAGTAGTGCTTTGAAACATTTATGTGCCCTGGTGTAACTTTTTATGCCCCACAATTTGCACCAACATGATCAACAATCAAACATACAATAGCATATGATGTAATCCATAACAATATAGTTTTGTAAGTCCTAGAATTCAAACTTACAGTCTCCCTAAATAAAAAAAAACACATGAACAGAACTGTATTCCAGATAGACCATAACTATTTACAACATTCAAGGAAGGGGTCTCTTCCTCCAAAGACCTTTCACATCATGACTGACAGGGATGTTCCTCAGTCTGTTTGTAAGCATATTCCCTCTGCCCATAGAGATGTGGGGTGGTCTCCAATGTGTCTAAATTGGTTGCAGCTTGTGGTTCCTCACTGGAATATGAAAGATGCTACATGTGCTTGGTGCATGACAGTCACTGTCCATAAAGCATGTACTGCGGGCTTGCCCATGGTCTGTGTCTGATACCACCCTCTGTGCATGAGAAGGCAGTGCAGCACAGTGTATTGACCCTCTCACCCCTCTAGAGTCCTGCAGAGAAAGTAAAATTGTGATTATGTGAAGGGCACCTTGTGACATATCAGCTACTTCTTAGCCCCCAGGTAACCCAAACAGTTGTTAGTATTGAGATATTTTAACAACGCAAGCATCTGTTAAACAGGAAGGTACCCTTTCTTAAGTGTCCCTAAACAGCCTCTATTGCCCATGTTTTGTTGATTCAAAACATCGCAGAGTGTAAGACACAAATCTTCAAAGAATATTAAAGGTACAACAAAATGCATATTTCTACCCTATGGAAATAAGACAGATGAATAGGTTATGCTTCTGGGAATGGGGATGCAAATTAACTTCCAGTAAAGTAGATCCCTCGCTGTGTCATGGTTTATGTGCATAGAATGCTAAATATGAGATATTGCCCTATCAGATAGTGGTCAGAGTTCGGTACATAAATCATGACATATGGTGGTCAAAACTCCAAATTTCTGGTTCCATGAACAGAACTGTTAAGACTGAATCCCATGCAAAACAAAACAACAGAATTAATGTTTGCACATGATTTGTTTTATTTATGTAAATAAGTAGCATTTGGAGACATGGATATCATGTATGATATGTAACCCTTTTAAATAGCTTCATTTAGAAATGATGCCCTGTCCTCTTTAATAATGCATCTGTTTCTAGATGGAATAGCCTGAAATTTAGCAGGCATGTTCTGGAGCACAGGATCTCTGGATCATGAAAGTTTGGTAATGATCAAGTCACTGGTGTAAAAGTTTTAGGAGGCTGAATATTTTTAAAAATTGCAAAATTTAGACCTTTATTTTTTCTCAGTGTATCTCAAAAATGGCTGAGAGTTGAAAGATTTGGTATTGTTTGACTCAAGGAAATGCCTTCTATAGGTGGTTTCTGTAAAATGTTAACTTTTCAATTCTTAAAGTGTTACAATCCCATTGCCACATTGCACAAAGGTCTGCTCAAAGTTCTGTTTATAAGGCTTTTTATAAAATAGGATTGCGGTGATGAAAATGGGAAAAAATGGTTTCATTCTGTTTGCCTTTTTAACGATTGACCCCAAAGATTCAGGATGGGCATATCATTACCCCAGATCATGGACACATAAGTGCTGTTTATGCATCCTGAAATGTGTTTGGGTAGATTTGCACCAAGTTGCTTTGTCTAGGGCCCTGCATGATGCATCCTTCAAGGTACTATGACTAGCTAAAAAAGAAAGATCAAGACAGAGTTGTGTCATGTTAACCCACACAAAACTAGGAGAGAAACAAAAATGAGATCATTTTTGCTAGATAAGTATAATATCTTTATTAGACCCATAGAAAGTTAAAGATCTCATGGCCTATATAGTACTATTACTTCAGGTATGTTACATAATGTAGGCTGAAGCACCTTAAGTATTAGTTTGCTTCCTTTAGCAATACAAGTAAAAAAAAACTGCATAACTTTGAGTGAACTTTGAAGTGCTGATTAATATCAAAGCAGCAGTTGTAAGCTAACTAGAGATCAAAACAGGCTTTGTAGTGTTGATGTACATCAAATAGGGACTGAGCAGAATGTATTAAAGTAACTATTTGCATATAGGGTTTGTTAAGGAGCTGTCCAGTATTATTGTTTGTTTACTAACAAGGGGAAGTTGTTCTCTGTGCTGAGTTTAATAGTAGTGGGACATGAAGCTCCTGTCTTTATTAAGGCCAGGCACCAACGTGATAAAAGTCTGCAAAAATCTGAACTCTGAGGCCCTTCTCTCCATCTTTGTTCTGAAAGTCACCTTTCAGGACTGTCACCTGCATGTCCCCCAAACTTTGTCCCAAGCTGGAGAAATGCTCACCTACTGGTGTGTCCGTGATCTGGTGTCTGATATTGCAATGGTGTAGTTTCATCCACTTTCTAAGAGTCTGTCCTGCTTCCCTCGCATAAAGATTTGTGTTGGGGCATTTTTTTTTTAATTTAAAGGGACACTGTCAACCCCCTGGGCCTCAAAATGTCTCGAGTTTAAACAAAAAACATTTTATGATTGGTCACCTTCTGTAGAGATTGTTTATATAAATGGTTCTTTGATTCTGACTCCTTTTTTCTTTTAAAAAGCCGATTCCTGTTTTCTTTTAAAAAGTGAAAAACAGACTGCCCACCATACTGGTGTTGCCACACAAAAACATGTTTGTTTACATTCCTTAATCAACTCCCAATGCACCTTCTCTGGACTTGGAACACCCACAACAGAGTCTAACCACTCATGATGTAGTGGGAGGAGAGGAGCCTACTAAATCATCAGTGACTGTGCTGTTCAGGGTTTTCCAAAAGTTCTGGAAGTATATAATAGCAGAAGTTTAAGGATTTGCAACAAAATGAGGCTGAGTATATAACACCATTAGCGTGCATTTCAGTTCCACTAAGAATCAAAGCACATAAAACAACCAAATGCATCAATGAATTTTAGAGAACATAAGGAATCATAAAATGTGGGTTTTTACCTTGAAATAACATGATGCAAAAAAGGCTGACTGTGTCCCTTTAAGTGTTTATCCTCCTTTTTGGCCTGCTAGCATGCCTCTTTCCTCCACCAGCCCCCGGTTGCCACATTTGCCCCCCGGTACCTCTCAGGCCCTGTATCCCCACGGATTACCCTCCATGGTTGGGTGGAAGAGGGGAGGGCCGTCCTCCCTCCCTCCTGAGCACATATCTGGAGTGGGCTTGAGAGCTAAGTGAGGCCATGGCGCCAGAGTACTGGAGAGGTTTCCATGTAGCCGGCAGCTGATTTTCCTGGTTCTGTGGTCCCTTCCCCTTCATGGCTGTGAACATGTGGCAGTGAATGTGCATGCGTGTCACAATGGCATGCCTTGTGTTTCCCTGGCTCTGGTGCTACCTCCCCATCCTCCACGGAGAAGCCAGGAGCAGGACAACATGCCTACCCTTCCCCGGGAGAGAGGAAGTTGTCGCTTGATCCTCTCCCTCCCTACCGATCCCCAGTTGCCCGTGCTCGCTCCCGAACATGAGTCATTGGCGGCGCGAGGTGTGCCTGTGCCTTCCAGTGCCTCAACCCTCAGTGCCATCAGGCCAGCTTGTGTTGGGCATTTGTGCACAAGATCAGATATACAATATTAGTGAGCAGCAGCTGAATGGTCCCTGGATTTTGTAGTCTGTTTGTTTTGAGAAATGGGGATTGTATCTGTTGTAATGATGTGAGTGCATGTTTGCCATCTTCTCTCTTGGCAGCAGAATGTATCTGATACATTCTTACCTGATGGAATCTTGCTTCAGACAATAAGTTGCTACTGGTTGTGGGGTTGCCTAGCTATATGCCAGAAATAGGGGTTATTGAAAAACAGCTTGCAGTCTTTCATCTTCTTTGAGAATAGGATTGAGATATTTTAATGATCTTGTGCAGATGTTCAGTGCAAGAGCTGTTAATTAGACCCAGTGGTGTGTGGTTATTTTTCTGTTTTTCTTGCATTCTATTAACTTATTTGTGGGTATTCTTGATGCCCTTCAGATCTGTTTTTCAATGATCTACAAATCTGATTTGCAAAGGCTTCTCTAAGGGTGATGATATGTCTGCATCTGTCTTTAGTGTGTGAACATGTTCGACTGTACCATGGCTTAACAGTAGATGATGGAACATTTTGCATGCTTGGGGTGGAAGCTCATTGTGCAAATAGTTGAAGCAGTCACTTGGTTTGTGGTAAATGGATGTCAGTATTTTCTTATCTTTTATGATGATATTTGTGTCCAGAAAGCTGACATATGTGGATGAGTAGCTGAGTTGAAATATTATGCTAGGGTGGAACGAAATAAAGCTAAGGTGGAATTAAATGAGGTAATGTTTGCTGGTAGTCCAGATAAGGACCAGATCATCAATGTATTTCAAATATATTAGGAGTTTGATGTGATATGTGGACAAGTATTTTTTCCAGCTTAGTCATCATGATTTTTTGACACAATAAAGGACATTTTGTTTCTAAATAAAATATTAATTTTTTTTAAACTCAGCTCAGATGTCTCATTAGACTGTTTTCTGACAAACTACACAACTGTCAACCTTTAGAATTAAGTATTTTTATGTTTTGAGTTTTAAAGTTTTGTTTGTGACCATCTTTAACTTGGGAAAACTTTGTGTTTTTTCAGAGGTGAAAACAGTCCACATATGTGCAAACTTTAAAGCCTAATAACTTTCAAATTAAATAAATTATTGTGTTTAATTGACTCTGCTTTTGTTCCTTGCCAGCTGTCAGGTTTCTGTTCTGGTCACGGACCCTTGCCTCCACCTCCGGACATGCGCCTCATCCTATCATCCCTGGCTTGCCCCCAGACAGCAGGGTCGTGGCACCGACCCTCATATCAGGCAGCTCAGTATCTGTGGGAGCCAGCTCCTGCAGGCTGATCGAGACATCAGGGCTGAGCTTCATTAGAACAGCCAGCAGAGGATGTTATTTTCTCCCTTTTTATGACGGGGAGGAGTGCGTGCAATGACGACCAGCGTCCACGCCCCTAATTTCGATTTGGCATCGTGCATGCGATGCACCAGCCTCCGCTAGGTGCCACCGTGGCACCGAATACTAACCCGGAGAAGGAGAGCATTCCTGTGGATGCTCGATCCTTCTCCCAGCAGGCTCCGACAACCCGGTCCGTCCTGAACCCGGTCGCCAGCGCCTGCAGGCGGAAATCGAACCACTGCACCGGCAGGCCGGCCTAAAAATTTTGTTTTAAAAATTGCCAAAGGCAATTCTTTGGATCAAACTCTAATGTAAGTTTCATAATTTAACTCTGCCTAGTTTTTTTTTTTGCTTGCTGTGAGTGAACTAAGTGACAAAAATCACGTGTATTTCACATAATACACAAATTGCTAACTTAGAACCACTAAACTGATTTTCCCCAAATTCTGCAAAAATTAGCCCCCAGAACTGAGACTTTATACACTAAGGGCCGAATATTCAAAGTTTTTGCGCATGGTGCAACTGAGTTGTGCTGGCGCAAGTGCGGAATTGCGCCAAGGAGCCATATTCAGCAGGAGCCATGGCGCAGCACAAATACCATTGTGCTAATGTGCAGCTATAATGAATGCAGGCACAAATGCAGGGGGCGTGCCCATGAATATCCAGTGCAGTGCGATATTCAACCGTGGAGCCATGGCACATATGTGGAGCAAAACCAAGATGCGCTGAGCAGACTTGAGCCTATAAATACAAGGCACAAGCACACAGACAGCACTTGTGCCAGGCAAGGGGAGAGAGAAAAAGAGAGAGAGAGAGAGAGAAACCCGAAAGAAAGAAAGAAAGAGGCAGCCACAGAGGAGAGTGACAGAGGTGGCAGTGGAAAAGGAGAAAGGGCAGACAGAATGAGAGGGACAGGCAGGCACAGTGCCAAGCAATGCACCAGGATGCACACATCCCACAGCAGCCATCCATCGGGAGGCGTGACATCAGGGGCCATGGACAGTGCACCATTCATGATGGAAGCCATAATGAGGGGTGTGAGGGGAAGAGCGGAACAGAGACATGGCGAGGAAGAGCCCATTGGTGGTATAACCAACAAAGGTGGTACCGTGCCCGCACCACCTTCGAGAACTCTCTGACATGGAGATAGTGGGCTAGTACTGCCTGAATAGGGCCATTCTGAGGCAGCTCTGTGAGCTGTGCAGTGAGAGATGCAGGCACCTACAAGATGGAGCCATGCAATGTCTGTGGAGGCAAAGTCACAGCAGTCATGTGCCTGCTCGCCACAGGCACCTTCCAGAGACCAACAGGGGACACCACAGGCGTAACCCAGTCGGCCATGTCATGCCTCCTCACAAAGTTCAACTCCCTGCTGCCACGTGCTTCAGAATACATTCATTTCCCCAGCACACAGGCGGAGCGTACAGCAGCCATGCAGGACTTCCACAGGGTAGCATGTATGCCTGGTGTGCTTGGGGCCATTGACTACACCCATGTGGGCAGCCGCATGTCACTTGGCCCTGAGGGGCTAGCATACATCAATAGGAAGGGGAGCTCGAGCATCAACTGCCAGGTGGTGTGCGATGCCACGGGGTGCATCACCAATGTCTGTGCCACACACCCTGGCAGTATACATGATGCATTCATCTGGCACAGCTCTGAACATGAGAACATCTCCACAGGCCACCTAGTGGGTGAGTATGGGACGAGCAAGGGGGGATGGGCAGAGCAGGCCATGGAATGGGGGAAGGAAGGGTGGGCAAGCAGGCGAGGGTGCCAGGGCAGGCAAGGGAAGGCAGAGAGCTAACTATGTCATCATCCACACAGGTGACAGCCCCTATCCACTGATGCCCTTGCTGCTCACCCCTACCGGTGCCCAGTGTCCCCAGCTAAAGAACGTTACAACGAGGCACACACCAGCACGCATAACATCATTGAGCGTGTGTTTGGAATGCTGAAGGCACATTTCCATTGCATAGACAGGTCCAGCGGTGCCCTACAGTACAGCCCCTCAAAAGCCTGTGGCCTGTTCCTGGCCTGCTGCATACTGCACAACATGGCTATCGACCGTGGGATAGCTGTTGAGGCTGATGAGGGTGACAGTAGTGGGGATGATGGAGGCAATGTGCCAGAGGGAGGTGGACAGCCCACCATGAGTGGAGGGATCCACAGCTGACGAGTCAGGCCTGACAGCACCGCAACACCATCGCACAGGAGCACTATGGTGCATGCAGGTAGGTGGTGCTGAACCTATGCATGAGCCACAAAAACAGGTACAGAACACATGCAGGGGTGTGCATGGCAACGGGCATGCACACACAGAGGCATGGTGCAGGGTCAGGAGTTGGTGGCACCCAACCACCACAACTACAGAGCAGCACACAGCAATGCACACACACACACTCACACACACACACACACACCCATGCCCGGCATTAGCATGTGGCGAGGATCAGATGCATTGCACGGTGCTGACAGGTGCAACCGGTGCAGAACTGGCCTCATCACGCCCACGCCACATGGTCCAGTGGCTGGGCAAGCATGCAATCAGGCAGCATGCAGCACAACACACAGGTGCCACACCAGTGGTATGCACACACACATGCCACCCATGCATGCACAGGGCAGCAGCTGCAGACTGCGGTCAGGGCGGGCCGCATATCAAGGCTGCCGCAGGGATCCCTGGCCACCCCAGCCATGGGGCAGCCACGCCGGGGCTGATCAGCAGTCACAGGCTGCTCATCAGCCACAGGGGGTGTTTGCAACAGCCCCCCAGGGGTTGACCCATGGGACTGTGACTGGATCTGCGCGGGGGGGTG
This sequence comes from Neoceratodus forsteri, assembly GCA_016271365.2. NCBI lineage: Eukaryota > Metazoa > Chordata > Ceratodontiformes > Ceratodontidae > Neoceratodus > Neoceratodus forsteri. Next base: position 1,531,722,015 of record CM057455.1, read on the forward strand.
TAGTTGCCCAAACAGGCCCATCCCAAGCGTGCCCGGGATGCCCACATCAGAGCCCGGCATCGACAGTGTGGGTGTTGCCTGACGCCAGGATCGTGGGGTGGACAATGCACTGCATGGGGTCCATGGTGGCCGGCCACCCCCTGTGGCAGCCAGCAGCACAAATGCCATCCATGACCACCTGTGCAATGCAATCCATGGATGCAGTCACGGCTCCCTGCATGCGGTGTGCAATGCAATCCATGGAAGCAGTCGTGGCCTCCTGCATGTGCTACATCCCTGCCAGGAGTTGTGCAATGCCCCTCTTGCACTGCTTGGCCAGCTGGTGTACCTCCGCATGCAGTGCACGCAGCCCGAAGCAACCTGCACCTGTTGCTCAGTGGAGGCCCGGAGCAAATGGGTGTGCTCTGCATTGGGACAGCTTCCTGGGGATTCTGGGTGGGACACCGACCCTCCTGTGGTGACTGGCCATGCTGCACAGCCCCCTTCTCAGGTGGACACTGCACAGTGGGGTCCTCTTGGGGTATTTTATTTATTTTTATTTATTAAATTCTCGGATTACAAATACCTTCGAGCAGAAACTGCTCGTTTACAAAGGTTCCACATCAAAGGATGAGGGTCAACATACATACAGAGGTAGTAAAAGAATGCACAATAAACAACCAAAACAACTAAAAGAAAAAATAATGATACTCAGTTATAACATACATTGTGATAATATTCATAAAATGAGCAGCTTGAGTAGGCAGCTGGCTGCGGTAACAATAAGAGATAGAGGGCACCATAGGCAGTTAGTATTGCAGGCATGCGACTGGGAGAGGAAGTTGGCAGGCTAATGGGCCACTGTCCGATGGTGGTGGAAAATGTCTTGTACCAGTGGAGATGTGAAGCAGGAAAGGAGTCACAAGGAAGGCCCAGTGCCAGAGGGAATGAGATTGGGAAAGGCAGGCTGTGAGACATGAGTGAGCTGGGAGGTGTTGAGAGATCTCTGTTCAACGAAACAGTCACATTGAGTGGTAGAGGTGAGGTAAAGTTTGAGATTCCTTTTGAAGGGTCCAAGTGTAGTAGAGGAAAGTGCTTCTTTATTGAGGGAATTGAACCATTGAGTGGCTCTATAGATAAAGGACCGCTGACCCATGGAGGTACGACATCTGGGAACCTGAAAGGTTAGAGATTGGGCACCACGTGTTTGTTGAGTGCCACTGTAGGTAGTAAGGAGTGAGCTAATACCAGGTGGCATGAGACCAAGGAGAATCTTTTTGGTAAGTAAGCAGGTCTGGTATTGTATTCTGCTGCATAGGGGTAGCCAGCTGGCCTGTGCATAGAGGTCACAGGTGTGAGTTTGTCGGGCTGCACCCATCAGTAGTCTACAGGCTTTGTTGAGAGTAACTGAGATCCCGCGGAGGGCACTTGTTGGGGCACAGCCATAGATGGCAAGGCCGTAGTCAATGATAGAGGTGACAGAGCTGTAGATGGCTAGTTTATGGCATCCGCAGGCATACAGTGCTTGTGTTTGTGTAGTAGTCCAATCCGTGATATTGGCGGTCTTGGCAACAGTGTCAATATGCCGAGTGTAGGAGAGGGTACTATCCAGGGTAATACCAGGTACTTGAACCCTTTGACATGTTCAAGTGGGTTCCCAGTGTGGTTCTTGATGGTGAGGGACACAGAGCTGTGCCTGCTCTGTGGTTACAGAAGGACATGGCTTTAGTCTTGCTGTGGTTCAAGACAAGTTTATGAGAATTGAACCAGTCTTCGATGCGATTGAAGTCGAGCTGCAGCTGGGATTCAAGGACTTTAATGTCATGGTGGCTGTAAAACAGGACTGCATCGTCTGCATATAGTAATATTTTTGGTGGCAGGCACTGGGAGATTGTTGATGAAGGAGAGAAGAGTGAGGGCCAAGAATAGACCCTGAGGGACTCCGGAGACGGACCGTTTTCTCATCCGAAGAGATCCCTGCAATCTCACACATTGGATCCGATTTATCAAGGTAGCTGGTGAACCATGGAAGGCATCATCGGAAGATCCCAATGGAGGACAGTTGCTTGAGCAGTAGGGGTGGTTAACTGTAGAATACCTTGGTAAGGTCTATAAATACTGCCCTCACAATTCCCTTTGTCAAGCGTGGCATGGATGAAGGTTGTAAATTCCAGTAGTGCAGTGGTGGTGCTGTGCCCTTTTCTGAAGCCATGCTGCTCTGGGCACTGTACATTGTACTTATCCAGGAATTCAACTAGTTGGTCCGACACTATTCGCTCCAGCGCTTTGGATAGTGGGGGAGGAGTGAGATCGGTCTGTAATTGGTGTGCAGTGTCCTATCTCCGCTTTTGTGAACCGGTGTGACAGTGGCTTTCTTCCAGAGAGAGGGGAAATGGCCCAATCTAAGCGAGAGATTAAAGATCTTTGTAAGTGGTTCTAAGATTTCATCGAGGACTTGTGCCAGCAGTTTCAGAGTAAAGAGTCACCACTGTACCCTTGTTTGCCGATGGCCTTTTGAATGTATTTTCTAGCTACTTGTGGTGGGACCTCCTAAAAAAAAACTTTGGGGTTGTACGTTCTAGTTGGGGGGTAACTTGGGAGGAGCTGGAGGGGAGGTCGTCGAAAAAAATTTGGTGGAAGGACACTGTCCAGGTTTGTAAATGCATTATTAAAAGTGCTGGTGATGATACCTAGGTCGAGTGTAGGAGTGCCATGAAGGTTGAGCATAGTGGGTGGTGCTTTAGGATCCTTGCCTGTGAGTTCTTTCATGTTGTTCCAGAATTTGTTTCCTGGCCCCAAGAGTTGGTCAAACCTCTTTGTAATAGCTCGTTTAGCATTCCGTATTCTTTAGTGCAATCATTTCTGGCTGCTTTGTATAATTGTATGTTTTACTTGCATCGGAGTTGCACGAGCACAATGCCAAAGGTGGTCTCTGTGCTTGAGCAGAGTTAAAGGTCAGTAGTAACCCAGGGGTTGTCTGTCCTTGACCTTCATCTTTTCACTGGTGCATAGATGTCACAGGCTTCGTTGAAACGTTTGATAAATAGGTCCAGAGCTTTGTTGGTGTCATTGAGGGAGTCAAGCACTGCCCAGTTCAGCCTGGTTAGATGGGATTTTAACAGCTGGAGGTGCCCTTGTTTGATAACCCTGGCATAGATAAGCTTGGGAGGCAGCTTGTGGTATTTGTTTGACCAGGAGCAGATGACAGGCGAGTGGTCACTTATTGTATCCGGGAGTACAGAAACATTGGAGATGCGTTCAGGGTGGTTAGATAGAATCCAGTCTAAAAGCATAAGGGAGCCTGTCCTATAGTTACACCTGGTGGGGGCACTGACCAGTTGAGTGAGGTGATGCGATGTGAGGTATGTCCCTAGCTGGCACCCCAGTGGTGGACCCTGTGTATGGCTGCCCTGTGGCACCAGCAGCCTGCTGCCATTGTCCCTCCGGCTGCTGAACACTGCCCAGTGCCTGTGCAGCTGTACCACCATCACCACCACCACCACACAGCACAGCTGTACCCACAGTGATGGCAGACAGCTGTTCCCCCACTGTCAGGTTGCTGGACATGCTGCATGTGTCTGGTATGGGCATCTCCCCCACAACACTGCCCATGCTGTCCAGGATTATGGTGAGGTCATCATTGGTGTTGGACCCCGGCCCGATCTATGTCTCCATGCACAGGATGCTGAGACTGGCATCCTGTAAAACACATCCAGGGTCGCATCTGTCCTCATGCCCAGGACATCCGGCTGGACAGTGGTGGTGTGCTGCGGCCTCCCAGGCCCCTGGATGCCCATGGAGGTGGATGGCTGGTCTTCCAGGGCTGGTCCTGCCTCCACATCTGCTACCAGCGCCCCATCCTCTGCATGCAGCTGTGACAATGCTGGAAGATAAAACAGGTGTGTCAGTGAAGCAATGGCCACAAGTGCCCCCCACAATGCCACAGCATGCTGTGCATTGCTGCCATCACATACCATGCAGGGATGGGCTGCCACCTGTCTGGAATCCTCCACCAGGCACACACTCCACAGTGCTGTGGTGCAAGGTGGCTGCCACCAACTCCTCCTGCGTCGTGAGCTGTGGAGCATCAGCAGGCCCCTCTCTAGTGGCATTCCAGGCTGCACTGATGGCCGCCACCTTCTCAGTGATCTGCCTCTTGTCAGTGCCCACCTTCTTGCAGCACTCCTGCACTGACTGCAGGTGATGGTTCACACATTCCGTCACCTCCACCCAGGCCCAGCCCTGGCCTGAGGTGTGCCGTGGCACCACTCCACAGCAGCTCCCTGTCGAGGTAGGCCTCAAACAGGCCTCTGACTCTGCTTTTGTGAAGTTGGGCCTGTGTGCGAGCAGGCCCATGCTCCCAATCTCCTCAGATTCCAACATGTGCTTCCTGTGGAAATGGACAGCACAGTGTGTCAGTGGCAGCAACATCCATTGCCATCCCCCCTGCTGTGTCCTCTGTGTTCAGTGTGCTCCAGAAGCATGCGCAACCTACCTCAAAAGGATGCAATATTGTTCCATAGCCTGTACCGTTCTGTGGCACTTTTATGGCGCATCGTATGCAAATGGGCTTTGGCGCTATGGTAATTATATGCTAATGCTCCCATTGTGCCACTCATTGGCTGATGAGCTCATTAACATGTGGTGGCTGAATATTGCATATTTGCACCATGTGCAATAACAGTGCTCGAGCAAGTCTTATGATTGCTCCGAACGAAATCAAGGCACATATGCCACACTGCCAGTACATTTGGCACTGTGTGTAGGTGCCGTTCTGTGCACAATGACTATTGTGCATTGTGTGCCAACTGCACAATAGCAGCCATGGTGCACAGTGCACCATGGCTGCTATTGCGCAGTTGACACACAATGCACGGCCATGCTCTGACCCCCTGTAGTGACCTCTGACCCTGGATGACCCGCCATGTGGTCCCACCCAGCCACGCCCATGCCATGCATCTCTGCTGTTGCACAATAGGCAGACACAGTGCATATCCCCTCAGCCAGCACATCTGGCGCATGCTGTGGCCACGTGCAGCTATGGCCACCATTCTGCTCCATGGCTCACAGCAGAGACATGATGCAGCGCAGGTCTCGATGGGCTAGCAATTGGATGCAGGTGGAGCTGGCCAACCTTGTGGCCTGTGTCTAGCCCCATGCACCCAAGCTGTTTGGCCAGGAGCCACTACAGCAGCCCCATGTGGCTGTGTGGCAGGCTATTGCTGCCACACTAGTGCAGCAAACTGGGGTGACCATGACTGGCGAGCAGTGTTGGCACCATTATGGGGACATGATGCGAAGGGACCCAGGTCACTTCCGATGGCTGGAGGTGCATGTCAGATGTAGGCACGTGCCACAGCCAGGTGAGTAGGCCCAGCATGCATGTGTGCCCTGGTGCTGTACTGTGGTGTTGGCTGGGCTGCCTGGCATGTCCAGTAGGATGGTGTACTGTCATTGTGTGCATCACAGGGTTGCATCACCACCACCGCTTATGCTGACATGCCGCTGTGTGGACCGTGACAGGCAGGGCCTACACTGTGCAGGGATGCAGCTGCCATGGTTGTGTACTGATGTGTTCTGTCTATGTTCCATTCCCAGGCCCTGAGAATCACTGGAGGGCAGCAGCAGCTGCAGCGGGACAGCAGGCCGCAACGGGACATCAGGACGCAGCGGGACCCGGAGGTGGTGCTGGAGCGGACCCAGCACCAGCGGGGCCATGAAGAGCAGGTAGGCACTGTCACGGTCCTTCACACTTGTATTCAGGGTTAGCAGGGGCATAGGTACGGGCATGGTCACCTGTACCACGTGCTGTGGCAGCTGTGTGTGTTGCACTGTACATGGTGCCCACCACTATGGTGCATCCATTGTACTAATGTGCCAGCTATCGGTGGGGTGGGTGTGCACCAGGCTACCACTGTCGATGCTGTGGTACTGCATGGGCACTGTGCCATGTGACTGGCATTATGCAGTTGGGTGGCTACTGTGCAGCAGGAACCACTGTTGTGCACTGTTGTGGTGTGCCACGTTGCTGGCAGTCATTGGCCCATCCCCTGTGAGTGGCCTGTTCAGGCCTCTGGGGCGTAGGATCCACTGCCCAATGCGTGCAGTGGATGGGCATGGTTCCTTGAACACTGCACTGATCACCTGTCCTGTCCCTTGTCCTAGGTGTCTGGGGCAGCAGGGATGCCCTCTACTACAGACTCTTGCAGCAGTTCATTCTCATTTCATCGACCACTATGGAGGTGGTGCTCCAGATCCACCAGCGGTGATGGGAAGTGGACACCATGGACATCAAGGGGTGACACGGCGTGGCTGCTGCTAGTGTGCAAACTACCTTCCCTGTTTCCCCTGCTGTACCTCCCCTACAGTTCCTTCCCACTGTACAGTCCCTGTTCCTGTCCCCATCCCTCACATTCCTACCCTTTCCTCCCCCATGGTTATGTATATAGTTTGCTGTTCTTATTTCTCTATTACAATATTTTGACTTACCTGCCTGTGTCAGTGTCTGCTATGCAGGTGGCGTGTGGCACCATGCTGCAGTAGCCCAGTGCCTGTCCATGTGGTGTGCATGTGTCAGGGTGCATGTTGTGCTTCTGTGGTTCCCTGCTGTGTGCTGTGGTGTGTCCCACTGTGGTGGTTTCCCTCTCCTTGGTCAGTGGGTGTGTCATGGGGGTACCCATGGGAGGGCTGTCAGGGGAGTGTTGTGGGTGTGTGTGCTTGGCTGTGTGGTCCTGGGTGTGTCCTGCTCTGGTCTGGCTGTGTTGGGGAGGCACGGCATGCAGCCTGTAGGGGATCCCCTTGGTGGCCCTCTGTTGGCCATTGGCACCTCCTGATGCTAACCTTCGGTGCCACTGTTGTAATCTGGGGTGGGTGCCTGTTCGCACCCTGCTGTGCCCAGCTGCTGGTGGCCTCCTGTGGTCTGTCACTGTGCCTCCCTTGTTCTGTCCCTGGGTCACTTCTTTGTGTGCCTCCACCCGTTGCTCTGCTGCTGTGGCGCAACTGTGTGTGTGTGCCATGGCACACCTCTACTTGCGACATGATGCACCTCTAGTTGCGCCATGGTGCATTCACAGTTGCACCATAGCGCAACTGTGCCATATTCAGCCAGGTTGCACTGGCACAGTATGGCATGCATAATGTCTGAATATCACTCTTGTTGCACTAGTGCGCATTGGATTTGCACTGCGCCAGACTTGCACTGGCCTTTGGTGCATTTCTGAATATCTGGCCCATTGTGTTTTGGCACTTTAATGGACTCTTGTATTTATTAGAAGTGCTAATATAAAGTTGTAATTCACTTTAGGATTTAAGAATTATGTGAGGTGTTAGTACACACTTCCCTTTTTATATGAAAAAGGTTATTTGAAGTGCCTGTATAAGATTGTAAAGCGCTTTAGGAATCAGGTGAAGTGTATATATACACTTTCCTTTTAAGGGGTCACTTACACAATATTTATGGTAATGGGAAGTTTGATTACCCTTGTATATACCTATTAAGGTACTTGCACTATAAAATGCCATCACTAGAGGGTGAAAATTGTCTTGAAAAAGAGTTTGAAAACTTGAAACGTTGACGCTGATGCTTTGGGGTGCTACCATTTACTTTTTACAAATAAATATTTGTTTTTAACGTTCCTGCAGTTTAGAGCAGAATCTTTTCCTTTTTGTGAGTGGCCATTCAGTTTTGTTACTGTGTGAAAGTCCAAGTAGGAATTCGGCACCACAGATCGCTCAGAAGCCACCAGCATTTCCTTTTGTGCTTATATATGAAAAACTGTTTTTCTCCATTCTTGAGTCCCTCTGTGATGTGTAGCTCCATGTCTGCTTTCGCCTCCTTGATGGCCCTCTTTGCCTCCCAATTTTTCTGTCGGTAGTCCTCCCATTCTGCCTCCCCCTACTTTTCTTTGTATTTATAGATGTCCTCCTTTTTGGCTCTATTCACTTCCCTAACCTTAGCTGAGAACCACAGTGGTCTATTAAACCTGTTTTTCCTTGTTACTCTTCTTATAATTAATGGAAGGGTTTTGGATCCTGGATGCTTAACCCAGTCCTTAATATGGCTGTAAATTGTCCAAAATGTACTCTAGGTGGAGGAGTTATCCTTGATTTATGCTAAAAATGCTGAACAAATGTGTGGGGGCAAGGAAAAAACTCTGAAACTCCAAATTCTTAGTAAATTATATTTTATTTATAATATATATATATTTTTTAATTCAAGTTTTTTGAAACATTTACGTACAATAATTCACATACAGGATTTCAACTTATTGTTCAGTAGGCATTATTTTATACAACATAGATCAATGGCAGGTCATACTTTAAGATTATTCAAAAGGAACCCCTTCCGTCCCCCACAGGAGCCAGCTCCCTCACTCCCTGATTTCTTACCAGTGTTCAGACATGTACAGCATCCCCTTTCTCTTCTGCCCAAGTGGTGGGGTGGTATGTCCACTCAGGGCCCACTACTCCCTTTCGGGTTCCTGAACTATGTCCCATCAGGTTAACCACCTTATCCAGCTACGGGTGAATATATGGAGCCTAGATTTGACCATATAGGTCAGCTCCTCCATATCTTGAATCTCACTTACAATGGCTAGCCACTGTTGTAGGGGGTGGGTCTGGGGTCAGCCATTTTCATGTGATGGTTTTGTAGCTGCCGCCAGCAGGACGTCCCACAGGTACAAGCCATCTGTCCCTCTCAGTTCGGGGGGGGGGGCTAGAAGAAGGTGTGTTATTGTCATTGGTGAGGTGATGGAGAAAATTCCAGAGAGCACACCATCTATCTGGTGCCAAAATGGTTGGAGTACTGGGCATTGCCAGAATATGTGTGAGTGGTGTGCGGATGCCTCCGAGCACTTTCTCCAGGGTGCTCAGCCCCCATCTACTCTGAATTGCTGGCATGTAGAAGTATCTCATTCTGATCTTCCACTCAGAGTCTTGCCAGAATGGGGATTATGTGGTTTTGTTGGCTAAGGTGAGGATTCTGTCCCACTCCTTGGTATTATGTTGGACCCTGCCTCCCCCCCCACTTATTTTTTATTTGTAGAGTGCAGTCCTCGTGTAGGTGCCTGAGAGCCCTGTACAAAGCAGGTATCTGTCCTTTTGTGGTTGTCCGATTTAAAATGGCTTGGACTGTTTCGAGCAGGTGGCTGGAGTGTGGCGGGGCCTGGATCCCCTCTCTTAGGTTGTTTATGTGCACTCTAATCTGCAGAAATCAGAAGTGATCTGCATGTTTTATTTATCTAAAATTGGTGACCGGAAAAGGCACACTGAGATGAGGCTCATTTCCAGGTGCGACCCGGGTACAAGGTGTACATTAGAGTTAAACAGAGAAAATACAATAAGTTCTGGTTGCAGGCGTAAGAAGCAACAGCAGTGTGCATGATTAGTACAGGAGAGTACGAGTAATCAGCGTAAGTCAGCACTTTATATATGCAGCTTTGGGCAGATCTAAGGTGGAAAGTGTTCCTGATAGTACTGAATTCCTGGACCACATCTCCAGCCACCAACTGATCCAGCTGGCAAAGACCCAGCCTCAACCAGCATCAGAACCCATGATCCAAATCAAATCAAATCAAACTTTATTTATTGAAGGCGTCTTTCCAAATCCAAGGTGCCTGTACAAACATACTATAAAACATGATGGCAAACAAATCAAATTATACACAGCTAAAATTAGTATAATAATCTAAGTATTAAAATCTAAAAATAATCTGGATATGCCAGAGTAAATAAATAGCTTTTCAAAGCTGTCATAAAACTCTCTATGTTCAGGCATTCACGTACCTGATGAGGTAGAGAATTCCACAGGGTCGGGGCCAGAAATGCAAATGACCGGGCCCCAGATGTCACTAAATGGACCCTGGGAATTCTAGCAACCCTCATTGGTGGATCGGAGTGAGCGGAGGCGGAGTAAGGTCGAAGGAGGTCTTGCAAGTAACGGGGTCCCTGCTCATGTAGGGCTTTATAGGTCAGTAAACCGACCTTGAAGGTGATCCGCCACTTAACTGGCAGCCAATGCAGTCCTTGAGCACAGGTGAAATATGACTGGTCCTCGAGCACCAGCCAAAAGCCTGGTTGCTGCATTCTGCTGCAGCACTAGCTGCAGGTGATGTATATCAATCCCGGTAGCCCTAGGTAAAGTGCATTGCAATGGTCAAGGCGGAGATCACAAAGGCGTGGACCAGAGTGGGAAGGTCATCAGAAGGAACCAGATGCTTCTCCTGGGTGATATTCCTCAGGTGGTAGAAAAGGATTTGACGACTGCCGAAACCTGAGATTTAAAGGTCAGCTTGTCATCAAAAACAACACCCAGGTTACGCACCTGGTCTGAGGTTGTCAGCTGACATCACCTAGCCATAAACCACATGGCTGCCAAGTGGGAAAATCCCTCCTCGATGACCTGGGTCCACTACCAACACCTCAGTCTTTGCCAGGTTCAACCACAGCCAGCTCGCACTCATCTAGCTCTGGATCTCAGATAGACAGTTATTAAATACTGAGAGTCTCCTCCTGTCCGGGCACAAAGGACATGTACAGCTGAGTATCACCTATAGCAGTGAAAACTCAGACCGTACCACCTAATAATCTCTCCTAATGGCAGCATATACACTGCGAACACATAGGCAATGAATGGAGCCCGCGGGCACCACGCAGGGCAGGGGAGTGGAGCTGAGGAATAAATCCCAGACATCACTCTCTGAGTCCTGCCTCAAGGAACAATCAAAACCACCTGAGGACTGTGCCAGACAGTCCACAGAGGAACTGCAGGTGCTCCAATAACACACCATGGTCCACAGTGTCAAATGCTGCAGAGAGAGATTAAGGAATACTAAGATAGAATGAGACCTCCGATCTCTCACTATCAGGAGGTCATTTAGTACCGGAACAAGAGCTGCTTCAGTACTGTGTCTTTTCCTAAAACCCAACTAGAGAGACTCATATAGACATTGTGGCTGGATAAATGATCCTCCAACTGCACAGTGACCACCTTCTCAATAACCTTGCCTACAAAAGGCAGGTTAGAGACTGGTCTGTAGTTTGCTAGAGAGTCAGGATCAAGGGAGGGTTTTTAAGGAGAGGTGTATGACCGCCTTCTTCAGGGACCTGGAAAGACCCCTCTCCAGCGACATCCAGACTATCTTGGCTTGACTGGGACGAGTTTCTATGCACCCTACTAGAAGGCGCCTCACAATCCTTCCTCGGGTGGTGTATCATCACACACGGCTGGAACTGCCGATGCCAAAACCGGTCTCAGCATTTGTCCAGCCAGGTCTCAGTGATGCAAGCCAGGTCCGATGACCTGACAAGTTCTGCTATTATAGCAGTCTTGTTGTTAATGAACCTGGCATTACATAACACCGCCCGAATAGGATGAGCAACCTGGGGTGACCGCATCACTTGCCTGCAAACAGCAGAGCCCTTGGGTATGGGAACCAGGCAAGAGGGACCCCTGTCCCGGACCCATTTTGCCCCAGGGCATCTCCTTGTTCCCACTACCCCAATCCATCCACACTTTTCTGCTCCCCCACCAGGCCCGGACCCCCTTCTCCACCCCCTGAATATTCCAAAAGCCTGGCACCATTTATAGGTATCAGGAGACGGGGGGGACAATTAAATGAGTGAAGGTCCGGGAGCCTGGAAGGGAAGTAATGCCTGACCATCTTAAAACCTCTCCAGCACATCCCAGCAACTATACCACAACTGTAGCAAACAATCTACAAATTCTAATACCCCAACACTCCCCACCACCTGTATCACAACCAATTCAAAAATACTCCTATAAAGCAAAATTAAAACAGCAAATACATAAAATAAGCAGCAGTGTTATTCAGATTAAGATTGAAGTTAAAGTCAGAATAAGAAATAAAACCCCTGACTTGGCTCTAAAATAAGAAATGTCCTGAGAGCTCCCACCTCTCAGGACCAAATAAGTATATATCTGAGTTTGACTCTCACTTGAAATCAGAATCCAAAAATCTTTATACACAGAAAATGGAAACCAAAGTCAAAGGCACTCTCACTGCCTCAAGTCCAAGAAGTAAAAGGGCCTTTATACAGTATCCAACCTTTGGTTTAAATTCCACATAGATTCAGTTCGACTACAGGATATCCCCAAACAGCAGTCTCCACTACTGTTAGGGCTCCAGCGATATACAGGAAATTAAACCTAGTACCCAGCCAGAGAGACCCCAGGCCATCCCAGTCCAGGCAGCCCCCACCCCGATTTTGCTAGGCCACAGCTACAACCACTAATACAGCCCATGGCTCACCCAGTCCCCCTTAGGAGCTTAGGGCCACTAAACCACCACTGGTCCTCTGACTGACTACTTGATAGCACCCCTGCCCGGCCCAACCACTGGCAAGGCCTGTCTGAACCATGGACGCCAAGGGACACCCCCTCCAGCCGAGCATCAGGTTCCCGAGATGACAAACTGATCCTGGTCTTGAATCACAATTCAGTTCCAACCTCTTGACTGCACCATACTACCAGAGACTCCAAAATCACTCAGGAAATTAGTCGGAAAGCACCAGCACTCCTCCGGTCACTCCACCACTTCAATCCGACTTTGGTCCGATTTTTGTCCATCGAGAAAGCATTATCCCTTCTTCTTCTCATGTCTTATAGTTCCTCTCCCAATTCCTCTCACAGTCAGCTGCCAAAGTCCTTCAGTCCACAGAAAAAGTATCCAAATGGACAAATACAGGAGGGTAAAATGAGCAGAGATGGCATGGGGAAGGTCCCGCAATTCCAAATGCTGTACAAGAGCCCCCACCTCCACAGTAAGAGCCAAATCAGGAGTAGATGTATGGTCTAAAATAACACTACACTAAAAGCCTGAAAAAACTATCCTAATCTTGCTGCCTCACTACAAATCCCTAGCTATCTCACACTAAGTGCTAAACTGACAGCCATCAGAAATAAGTTCTCAAACAAACAAACAAAGCGGTGACGAGTGGCAACAAAAACAAGTTAAATACTGTTAAAACACGATCAAGAGGGCAAAAAAGTACTACAAAAAGTACTACAGAAAACCCAGCAAAAACCCAGCAATGAATGCTGCTACATTAGTGTGTGTGTGCTGGCTAGCTTAGATGGCTGCCATTTTCATGGCATATAGCAAGAGAGGAGGGAGCTGAGCTGGTGTAAAGGACTCATCCCATGTGGACCATCTCTATGGCCACAGGGTTCCCACCAATCTATATTTGGCCCATATCCTATGTACCATTGGCAAGGTATTTCTTACAGTTAAGAGAGGTATTTCTCCCTCATTCTTGTCCAGGAGGGGTCCATAACTCTGGCTCCCAATGGGGCCCCACCTGTACTTGTCATTTCAGTGTCCTTCCAGTGGGCATAAAATCCTCTGTGGACCAAAGAAGGGAAATCAGGCTGCACAGCCATGTGTTAGTCTTCCAGATTGGGATATAATAATTATTTTAATTGCCACCTAATAAGGTCCAGCCAACATTTCATGGCCATGGGGCTACTTCTTCATTGTAATAATTTGCCATAGACTCTAAACTATAAATTATGTCATACTTCTGAAAGAACATTTATTCAAGTGATAACCAGCAGTCACCTGGTACTTTGGACAACAGTCACAACATTTATTTGGATTTTTTCATACAATTTGGAATATAGCAAACAACACCCCTCCAAATGAACCAGACTCTGGATCAACAGTTCTGTATTCCATACCCTAGTATCCACAAGAAGAAACCAAGGATCTGCCTTAATCATTTGGATGAATATTTTTCTGTTTATACAAACTCTGAATCCATTCCCAGAGGCAGTATCCACTTCAGAAACAGTTGTACCACCCTTTGCATATACAGAAGAACAGATAAATGAGGTTCTAGCCCAAATTAACTTAGGAGAGCACTGGGCAGACACAGAGACAACAAAACACCAATTAACAAAATAGAATGCCTGTTACAAAAGAAAAAAAGTACAGTGGCACTCCTTAACAGTAGCACAATATTTAAAAAAACAGGCACTTACCAAGAGGCTTGTGAGCATTAGTTGAACCCAATTTAGTAATTACCTCCCAAAAACTAACAGAAAGGTGGCTTAGAATTAGGAAAAATATTCTCATGATTTCATGGTGTCACTTAGAGGCCAGCATAGAGGAAAGAAGCTAGGACATTAAATTCAAAACAATATAGAAGACTATAAAAACACAATTCGACCTCAACGAATTCCAAACCACAATGGAAAAAATAGAAACAGAAGTAAAAAAATATGAACAACAAATAAAACACACCAAAAAAAAGGAAGTTTCAGAGAGACCTAAATGACTATAGAGATGAGCCATGAGATCTTGGATCTCATGATTGATCAAGTATTTTGGTCTGACCATAGCACGGTGAGGTTCATGCTTGGGGCTCCCGCTATAAGTTTCTCCCCTGCTGAGATGATTCGCTGCCGCCCTTTAGGTGATCTTACCCCTGAGGGTTTTATGGCGGCAGCTGATCTATCTAGTTTAGGTGGTGTATGCGTCGGAGCTGTTGGTGTCGGTGTGGATACCTATAATAAGGTGCTATCCGACGCCATCAACTCCCTCGCACCTATCCGTGTACGACCCAGAACTTCGTACTTGGGGTCTCCATGGTATGATGGAGATCTCAGGGAAATGAAGAAGATGGGTCGGAGATTGGAGCACTGCTGGAAGAAGTCCTGGAGACGGACAAACTGGTCTCCATGTATGCATTATTGTGCATATCAGGAGGCAGTCAACCGAAAGAAGACATTATTTTGTCTCAGGAGATTGCTGCTGGGAGAAACTGATCAGCCTCGCCTTCCGGACTGTCGACAGACTTCTTCATCCTCTCTGTCTTCAGCCTGGAAGAGTTTCTCTAATGAGGATTGTGAGGATTTTGCTCGGTTTTTCTCGGACAGGGTGTCTTTGATCCGGCGGAGGTTTCTTCAGCCAGCAATACCATTGCTGTCAGTGGTCGCCAGTTGTGTGTTGAGTGCACTCTGCCTAGTTGGGGATAGTTTAGGCCAGTGGAGGACCGTGAGGTTATTGAGGTGGCAGTCAATCTGAAGCATACCTTTTGTGAACTGGACCCAGTGCCAACGCGTTTCTTAAT
This sequence comes from Neoceratodus forsteri, assembly GCA_016271365.2. Lineage (NCBI taxonomy): Eukaryota > Metazoa > Chordata > Ceratodontiformes > Ceratodontidae > Neoceratodus > Neoceratodus forsteri. The sequence continues at coordinate 1,531,737,087 of CM057455.1, forward strand.
GAGATGCATTGACTCTGTTGGCCCGGTGTTTGCCCTGATTGCCTGGTGTTCCTTAAGTCAGGGAGTCTTTCCAGATGCCTTGAAGGAGGCTCTGGTTAGACCCCTTTTAAAGAAATCTTCTTTGGACCCGGAGGTCAGGGCAAATTACCATCCTATCTCTAATCTCCCATTTTTGGGGAAGATTGTTGAGAAGGTGGTATCGCTTCAGTTGGAGGAACATCTCATGACTCATGAGTTATACAATCCCTTCCAGTTGGCTTTTTGGGCCAGATATAGCACTGAAACTGAGTTAGTTCGTGCAAAATGACCTCCTCAGGGCTAGAGACCGAGGGACAAGACAATTCTTGTTCTCCTTGATCTGTCTTCATCATTTGATACTGTGGACCATTGTGTGTTGCTTCTCCACCTGAGGGAATTATGTGGACTCACCGGTACTGTCATCAAGTGGTTTGAGTCCTTTCTCACCAATAGGAGACAGCGGGTTGTGATGGGATATTTCTCATCAACACCCGGTCTCCTTTTGTGTGAGTCTCTCAGGGTTCAGTGTTGGCCCCAATGTTGTTCGCAGTATATATGCTGCCCCTGTGGGGATCATTAGAAAGTATGGTCTGAGTTTTCATTGCTATGCTGATGATACTCAGCTTTACTTATCTTTTGCCCCAGGAACACCCAATGCAGTAGATGTGTTAAATATCTATCTGGCTGAGATTAGCGACTGGATGACCTCCAGTTGGCTTCGACTGAACCCTGACAAGACTGAGGTATTGGTAGTGGAGTCGAACAGAATTCGTGATGGGATGGCCTCTGACTCTGCAACTGGCCTTGTGTTAGGAACTGCGTCATTGATGGCCTCCCCCTAGGTGCAAAATCTTGGCGTGATGTTTGACAGGAATTTGTCCATGGAGGTTCAGATATCTTCCGTGGTCCATTCCTGTTTTTTCCATCTTCGAAACATTGCCAGGATTAAGCCCCTTGTTCTGTCTCTGGACTTCCCTACCTTGATACACGCCTTAGTCACTTCTAGGCTTGACTACTGTAATGCCCTCTATCTCAGGGTCTCTGGGGGTTCTCTCCGCAGACTGCAGCTTGTGCAGAATGCTGCTGCCTGGCTTTTAACTGGGCAGAGTAAATTTTGTCACATTACACCTGTGCTGCGCGAACTGCATTAGCTGCCTGTCAGGTGGAGAGTGCTCTTCAAGGTGGGGTTTCTCACCTATAAGGCCCTACACGGACAGGGCCCTGGTTACCTGTCAGCTCTCCTGGTACCTTCCTCCTCTTCCCGTAATCTTCCTCTCCTCTAGTGGTGGCCTCCTAACTGTTCCAAGAGAGATTAAAATCTCAGGCGATCGAGCATTTAGTGTTGCCGCCCCGCTCTTTGGAATTCTTTGCCAGCTGCAGTTAGGGATGCCCCATTATAACTGCCTTTAAGGTCTGCCTTAAGACCTACTTATTTCTGCAAGCTTTTGGGGTTTAATTTGACTACGTTATGTATTATATTCTTTTATGTATTTATGTGGTATGAAATGCTATAAATTTTTTTGTGCGGCGCCTCAGAGCCCTTGGGATTGGGCGCCTTTTTAAATAAACATGACTTGACTGACTTGACTTGACTATAGGGATAGAAAAGTGATACATACAAGAAAATTCAAAGTGGGTAATTATTACTAAGAAGAAAACACTGACAGTGACAGCTCTGGTAGTTTTGTCACAAGTCAATATAAATCACAGGAGGCACTTACTTATTTGAGGCAAGACCCTTTTTTAGAACAAGGATGGGAACACATCCAGCAACCACCCAGTTCAGGCCAGAGTAGGGAACAACACAGGGAGCCATCAAGTTATGTCCTAAGACAACAACAAAGGGACACATACAGTGGAAGCGGACACAGAGGAGGAGGAAGAGGAGGAGGAGAAGGCCACAGAGTGGGACAGAGATACCAAACACAGGGCTACCACAGGGGTCACAGGAGGTAGTTTTCAATCTGAGTAACAAAACGCTAACAACCCAGCAAATACAAGTGTTATCTCTGGGACTTTCCTTTTCCCCAACAACAGACATTAACTTTCTTGACCTATGGGTTGATTTAGAGAAATTTTACGGAACGTTAAGATTGGAATATCAATTTGTAAAATCAGATGGGGGGAAGCCAGAGAAAAAAAGATTTAAAAATGGTGGTGGGGTAAAGTCCATCTGCAACCATCCAAAGAATCTATTGTGACCAGTAGAAACCTATGTCCAACTGGTAAACAAGGACATATAAAAACTAAAATGAGAAACACTAAGACCAAAGAACATGAATCTGACTAGAGCACAAAGAGAAGCCTTAAAACAATTGGAACAGGAACAGGAACAGGATAGAGAAATCATAAACAAACCAGCAGATGGGGGTAGTGATGAACTACGAACAATACAAAGGAGAATGTGAAAGACTGTTGTCTAATGTAATTATGAAAGATTGGACACAGATCTCCTCTCAGAAATAAAAATGGAAATTAAACAGCTACTCAATCAGACAGTACAGATGAGAAGGATTTCTGAACAAATATGATGCGCTGGCACATCCCCTTCCCGGACAAGGCTGAATACCAGGAATGGGAACTGTGCCATCGCAACAGAGTAATGCTGTGCGCAAATTCCTGATACTCTGCCAGCAGTTTGCAAATGGGGCCATAATACATGCAAGGTGCAAATGGGGCAATTTGCATGTCATAATTGCCCGTGCTCCTCCCGGAGGAGTCGTGGAGGGACAGCTCTGCCACGGCCCTCCTCAAGCCGCATCGCCGCCGAGGCAAGGAAACAGTTCCCCGAGTGGTCGTGAGGGCCAGCTCTGCCACGGCCCTCCCCAAGCCACATCACCATCAGAGCAAGGAAACAGCTCCCCTGAGTGGTCATGAGGACCAGCTCTGCCACAGCCCTCCCTGAGCCGCATTGCCGTCGGGCAAGGAAACAGGTACTACTGGGCTCAATGGACGAATTTGAATTTTACAGCTTGAACAGCTTGACGCCAATTTTCAAACAAGGATTCTCTGACTGGTATCTACCTAAGTTAGTCTGTTGAACAATTCTGATAGGTTTAAATTCTAGCAGTCTGCCTAGCTCTGTCTTTTCACCTGGATGTTGCTAATTTAATTGCTGTTTACCTAATTTTGCTGCAGTGTGCCTTAAAGCTTCCCTTACTATAGTGTATACTAAACGGAGTCTGTCTCCACCGCTGATTCGGTTTGAAAACCCGACTCCTGTTTTCTCAAAAGCAGCCTGTTTTAATTATTGTGAATGCTTGAGTTAAAGTGGAGCTTAAATTCAATTCCTGCCGTGCTCCAAAGCCTTTTTAAAATCGTGATGCACTTTAGTTAAGCAAACCTCCCCCTCCTGTTTCCACACCCTGCCCCATTGTGTGCCCAGCCCCTCCCTCCACCCTACCTTATCTTAATCCATCGTCTGTCTCCTTTCTCCACAGCTCCCCCCCGAGTGGTCGTGAGGGCCAGCTCTGCCACGGCCCTTCCCTGAACGGCATCGCCGTCGGAGCAAGGAAACAGGTACTACTGGGTGCAACAGACGAATTTGAATTTTACAGCTTGAGCAGCTGGGCCCCACCAATGCTTTGCGTTGGCTCCCCACCACCCCCACCACCACCCTTGGTGGACTGGGTTATTTATCGTGTTGTTCATGTGACTGATTTCAGCATATTAGCCCAGTTTTCCATTTGCTGGTTATCGGTGTCCATCACTAGAGGCAGTTGTCCTTCTGACCTCTGCAGCATCTGTTATCATGCCTAAAACCTGGATTGCAGGGGTAGCAGCAATTTTATTTCTGGCCCCTTTACTCTCATTCCCCCCTTCCTCCTTCCCGGAGAAGCAGCCTGGCATGCATAAATTTCACACTCTAGCCTCCACACCTCTCCCCTCCCATACCTCTACAGATCAGCCATCCCCTACATCACCTCAACCAAATCTAATTGCTAGCCCTTCAGTCCTCCCACCCTCCTTCCATGCTGGCTTAGTTGCCCTACAAGTTCAGGCAAAAGCCTCCTCAACAACCCCAGGACATTCCCCACACATGTGTTGTAAACCCCTATGGGTATTTCCATACAGCAGGGTCTTGCTAACCGTTCTGCTCCTGCTAGCTGGTAACACTGAACGCAACCCAGGCCCTCACTCCAACCCCCCCATCCAAATCCCACTCCCTGCCTTTCTCTGCCCCGGGGCCTTAAACTCATGCACCTAAATATTTGCAGCATTCTAAATAAAATCAGCTTGCTGCAACCCATTGCCTTCTCTCTAAAAACAGACATACTGACCATTACCAAAACATGGCTGAAACCACACAATCTTGATGCAGAGTTCACTATCTCGGCCTACACCCTTATTCGCCAGGACCGCCATGACCCCAAAAGAGGGGGCGGCGTTGCCATGTATATAAACTCATCTCTGCAGTTCACTCCGGTCCCGTTGCACAGTCTCACACAACCCATCAATGCCATTCTAATCAAACTTTCCCTAGCCCACACATGCCCCATTTTCATAGCCGAGTCCTATTGTCCCCCCGACACATCCCCACCCTCCATCCTGGAACACCTAAACAGCATCACCTCGCAGGCTGCAGGGGGTGAGCTGCACATTCTCGGTGATTTCAACCAAAACTGGCTCTCCAGTAGCAGTTCCAGATTGTGGCACCAGGTGGCAGCACTAAACCTAGCCCAACTAATAACAGAGCCCACCTGCCTCAACCACAAATCCTCAAACCACTCTCTCTTGGACTGGTACCTTATATCACACCCACATCGCGTACTCACCTCTGGCCTGCTACCGAACTCTATAAGTGATCATAACATGATATACTCAATTAGAAAAATCCACCGCCCTAAAACTAACCCACCCTGAACCATACTTACAAGATCCTACAAATCCCTGGACCTTTCATCCCTCCTGTCTGACTTGTCTAGGTTGGACTGGTCTTACATCCAAAGGGCCACCTCTATTGACTCAGCCTGGGAATACTTTGTCTTTGTTTATTGCAGTCTGGAACTCACATGCCCCTGTTAAAAAGGCTCGGGTAAGGGTACCCACCTGCCACGGATTTCCTCTCACATTTTGACATTCCTCAAAGACAGGGACACAGCTTGGAAGACTTCTAAGGTCTCAGGCTCTCAGCTGCATCAACAAAAATATTGTGCTCTTCGAAATGCCTGCACTAGGCAGATCCGCAGGGCTAAGGCAAAATACTTCAGCGACACCTTCAAAGCTAACCTGAGCCAACCCTCCAAATTTTGGAAGGTGGTTAAATCTCTCTTTGGCCCCCACTCTCAACTTCCCTACCCTACCTCAACACTGGTGGCCCCATGATTACTGACCCCTGGACGTGGCCTCTCATTTCAACTCCTTCTTTATGGACAGCTCCTTGTCTCTCTTGGGTGTCAACCCTCAAGCCACCAATTCTCTCAGCCATCCTACCCCCAAAATACTGTCCCAGGCAACACCTTTGACCTCCACCTGACTACCCTGGCTGAAGTTTACAAAGCTTTACGTGCCCTAAATCCTGTCAAGGGTAAAAGTCCTACTTGCCTTGACTCCAAACTACTCTACTTGTCGGCCCCAACCATCGCCACACCCCTAGCAGATCTTTACAACCTCTCTTTCTCTCTTGCTGCAGTCCCCACCAAGTGGAAACACGCTGTAGTCATCCCACTGCCAAAAGGCGGTGACCCTCGACACCGGTAATTACCGCCCAATTTCCCTGCTTCCTATCCTAGCCAAAATCCAGGAAAAATAGTTCTCTCTCAACTCTCCTCCTATCTTGATTCCTCTTCCTTTTTCACACCTTATCAGTCTGGCTTTAGGAAGACACATTCCACCACCACCTCCCTCTTAAGACTCACAGACTCCATACTCACTGGTATGGACAAGGGCCTAATCACCTCTGCCATTTTTGTTGACCTGGCTAAAGCTTTCGACACTGTCTCCCATTCACTCCTGCTATCTAAACTCTCACATGCATGGATCTCAGACTTAGTCACCAGGTGGTTCCAGTCCTACCTGCTAGACAGATCCCAATTCGTCAGAATTTGCAATGTCACCTCTGCTTCCCTTCCTGTCATCTCTGGGGTCCCACAAGGCTCAGTCCTTGGTCCTCTCCTGTTCTCCCTCTTCCTCAACAACCCGCCGGCCACCTGCCCCAATACAACCATTCACATGTATGCAGATGATACAGTGTTTGTATACATCCGAGCCTCGACTGCAGAAGTAGTGACCAGACTCCAGGAGGACTTCAACTAAGTTCAGCGCTGGTTTAGCTCAAATCAGCTTTTTCTCAATGCTAAGAAAACCATCTCCATGACTTCGGCATAAGACATAGACTTCAAGGCAACCCCCTTCCGCACTCTTGATGGAACTCCTATTGAAACATGCTCCACCTTCTGGTATCTCAGGGTCTGGCTTGACCAGCACCTTGACTTCTCTGCACACATTGATGCCATACACAAAAGTTTCTCCTAAGCTTGGTGCACTATATAGAAACCGTGGCTGCATCCCATTGCCAGCAAGGCGTGTCATAGTGCAGAGGATGATTCTCCCATCTTTGACTATGGGATGTAGTCTACAGTGCCACTCCAAGTCCACCCTGCAGACTGGACCCTCTTCCATTCCTTCTGTCGCTTTACTCTTGACTGTTTTCCTAGCACTCATGACTGTGTCTTGTACCAGAATCTAGACCTTCCTCATTGCAGGACCGATGTCTAGTCCATTGTTGAGCTTCACGGCCAAATACTGGTCACAGTCCCTCCCCATGTACCTCACCATGGTCCACTCGGCCCACACCACCCAGGGCTATGCACTGAGAAATAAAGACTCGCGCTCACTGGTCATCCCTCACATGTCAACCTCAGCAGGCCTGTCAGCTTTCAGTTTCTGCTTGCCCAGCCTCTGAACTCTCTCACATAAGACATCCGGCATGCCACACCAGGTAGGCACCTTAACTCCCTACTCAAAACAAATTTACACCCTATCTGTGCTTGCACCCCGGGAGCTCACCAACCGATAGTCCTTAAACCCCTGCATCAAGGTAATTACCACTGGCACACACCACTCCTAAATTTCACTGTTCCATCCACTTACCTGATAATGAAACCTCCCAGAAGTCTCCTGTCATCTGGTCTCATAATCCCCCATCGTAAAAGCTCACCACAAGAACTATGCATCTTGTACATGTAACATACTGAAGCAATGGCTATGTACCTGCTTGTGAATTTGTACTCTACCTTGCTAATGTTTCTCTTATGCATCGTGTAAATTGTCATTACTGATTATGATATGTTTGTATGTCCCATTCTCTTATGAATATGATGTATTTGACCTTACTGTATATGTTTGTATGCTCTCCTATCCCCCCTAGCCCCAGGGTGCATCTGGAATCGAGCAGTACTCTGCTCAGCATGTCTCCCTGGTAAAACACTTAAATAAATAAATTTGCATGGGTTGTGCAGGGCTGGCCAGCAAAATGCACCTGGCACCCTGCACAGCATGTGGTGCTGTCAGAGGATGTCTAGTGGTACACACCTCCCTATCCTATACCTCTGTTCCCCTGACAGGAAAGCCTGTAAACTCCCTGGTAATCTAGTGGTACCCCTCTCCATCCCTGTAGCCCTGATCACCTGACATACATCTTTGTATAATCCCTGGTAGTCTAGTGGTACCCCCACCCCTCCTGTAGCTATGATCACCCGACATACAGCTCTATATAATCCCTGGTAGTCTAGTGGTACCCCCCACCCCTCCCATAGCTCTGGCTGCTGAAAATAATATGTTACTAAATCCTTGGTAGTCTAGTGATACCCCCCTTCCCATCCTGGAGCATCGATCACCCGTAAATGTGGATATCAGTTCCTGGTAGTCTAGTGGTAACCCCACCCGTCCAAAACCCAGATCACCTGTAAAACTCAGCGGAAATAAATGACTGGTGGTCCAGTGCCGCACCACACAGGACCCCCTGCCCACCCAGCTCCCCCATCATTGGCAGGCAGCAGCAAGATCCACCCACATACCTCCATGACTGCCCTCCGAATGATAGCTTACAGTATCAGTTGCAAGTCCATTGGTCCACACTGTGGACCAATGGGCTACAATGCCTTCTGTAATAGTCTATTCACAAATATGTGAATGAAGTCATTATTCACATATTTGTAGTTTACTATTACAGTATGCACTGCAAGCCCATTGGTTCACAGTGTGGACTAATGGGCTTGCAGCTGATACTGTAAGCTGTCATTCGGTAGGCAGCCATGGAGGTATGTGGGTGGGTTTACTGCTGGCAGCTGATGATGGGGGGGACTGGGTTGGCAGAGGGTCCTGCATGGGTAGGGGGTGCCACTGGACCACCAGGGATTTATTTCTGTTGAGTTTACAGGTGATCAGGTTTATGGGCGGGTTGGGGGTTACCACTAGACTACTGGGGAACTGATGTCCGCAATTACGGGCAATCAGTGTTCCGGGATGGGGAGGGGGTATCAGTAGACTACCAGGGAGAGAATTATATATAATTTGGGTGATCAGAGGGTCAGAAGGGGGGGGGTTCCACTAGATTACCAGAGACAGAAGGATATAGTATTTAGTGTGAGCAGAGGGTCGGGAGGGTAGGGGAAGGGGTACCACTAGACTACCAGGGATATAATATTCATATCATTCAGGCAATCAGGGTTATGGGCAGGGAGAGGGGTATCACTGGACCACCAGGGACATTTTTGGATGCTTGTGTACAGTGTTTGGGGGGGAAGCCACCCATGGCTGGCGGCTGCTGTGCTGCACCTTGCAGTATGGCAGCTCGCCTGTGGGTGGCTACCATTTGAGCCTTATTTTTCAGGCTCAACTTTGTGCCCCAGTATGTGGCGCATCTCAGGGTTGTGCTAGCATATGCGCCACACATCCTGGGCTGAATATCGGGATGTGCTGCATATTCATGGGCACATCCCCTGGAGATGTACTGCATACATTATCTTTGCACCCCGGAGCATCGAGAATTGTGCTGCACAATTCCCTCTTTTGAATATTGCCCTGGGGTGCATTTCTGGGGTTGTGCTGGTGCAACTCACTTGTGTCAGGTGCAACCACTTTGAATATCTAGCCCACGATGTACAAGACCTATACACATGCATCCCACACCAAGAGGGTCTTCACTCTCTCTTCCTAGCTCTCAAAAAAGACCCACAGTAGAAAAAACAGACAGTATTTTTTTATACAACTGGCAGAAATAGTTTTATCCCAGAACTATTTTTATATTTGAAGACAAATATTATGCACAGGTAAGGGGAACAGCAATGGGGAGTATCTTTGCTCCCTCTTACATGAATCTCTGCATGGAGCATTTCAAGAAGGAACATATTATGAATACATGTGTTAACCCATTTCATCAGTATTTTGCCTCATGGAGGTGATATATTGATGACATCTTTGTTCTCTGGACAGGGAATGAATTCCACAAATGACTAAACAGCCAACGAGGAAACCTTGATTTTACCCTAAACTATAGTACACACAGGATTTTGTTCTTGGACATCCTGGTGGTTACACACAAACAGAAGGTGCTCGGCTGCCCTTACTGGTGATCGACTGGTGAATGTACTGGTGAATGACCACTCCACTGCTAGGGCACGTTTAAAAAATCATTTATTAACAAGAATACAAATATGATGACACATTGATACACATTGCTGCTATTTTTTGGATATATACTATATAGGCAGTTTATGGTGATGAATAATATTTTCTGTATGTGTAGTTTTACCACTCTCTGTCTATCATTATTGTGTATGGGGGGGAAGGACATGTATAGACATGGTATACTGTCTCTGTGTCTTCATAACTTTTTTGAGTGTGCCTTTATTTATAATATTTGATGGATATATTTTTGTTTTTTTATATAAATTTGGTATAAATTAGTGATGTAACACCAACCAGTATAGGTGGGAGGTATGGAGATATAGTGCAATCCATCTAAAGTGCAATATATATAGAGCGTAATATAAGTGTTAGTATTGTATGTGAAACTGAGAAATTGGTAATGAAATGCCACCTAACATAGGTGTTACATATGGGACAGGTGCAATTAATATAATGTGCAATATAGCTTATGTGCAATATAGGTGGTGAACTAGGGTTTGAATTTTTACTTCACATGTTGGTAATTGTAATATTTATGGCTTCCACTAGATGGCTGTATTGTCTTGAAAAGCACTGGGGCAGTGTGAAACGTCAACACAGTCTGGGGTGCTACTTACTTTGTATTCTTGTTAATAAATGATTTTTAAACGTACCCTAGCAGTGGAGTGGTCATTCACCAGTACAGACAGACAAGCAACTTCTTTTGTGTGTGGTTGCAGAATTTCTCTGCTATGGCTCCATCTAGTGACTCCATTCTCGAGCCGACTGAAGTATTTCTGTTTTCAGATCCTGGTGGTTAAAAAGGAAAATACACTAGAAACAACACTTTATCACAAGAAGACTGATAGGAATACAATTTTACATGGTAAAATTTGCCACAGCCCCAAGCTACTAGATAGCATCGTTTTCTCCCAACTGCTACGTGACAAATGAAATTGTAGCACAACAGAATCTTTTCACCAGGAAGAAAGAATTATTTGCAACAGGTTCAAGGAAAGGGGGTATAGGGATAACATTTTTCAAATGGCACAACAAAGAACAGAGGGCACAGCAAGGGCCGACGCACTGAGGGAAACCGTGAAACAACAGTGGCCAGAAAGAATAATCTTTAGTACTAGGTACTCAACACAGACACAGAAAATTACATTGATTATAAATAAACACTGGCACATTTTGGAGGACTGTGATGGGCAAGTACCAATATTTTGGCAGAACCCCTGGTAGCATCCAAAAGGAACCCCACCATTAAGGATAAAGTGGTGCACAGCGTACAATCAACCAAGGAAGACCTGTCAGGACAGCAGAATCTTTAGGCCCTCTCAAAAAGGGCAAATATCCTTGTGGAAGCTGCTCAGTATGTTCACACATCAAGAAAAACGTTTTTCAAGAGCACATTCTCGGTGAAACTTTCAAGATCAAGGAACACATTACTTGCACAAGTGACCATATGGTGTATGTACTCACCTGCCCATGTGACAAGATGTATGGGAAAGACTACTAGATTATTGAAAACAAGATTTCAAGAACACAAAGGCAATATTAGCAGAAGAGACCAAAATCAACTGTTGCAAGACATTTTAACACAGCAGGACACACAGCTGCATCCTTGAAATTTAATGCTCACAAACTGGTACCAGAGCCAGAACAAGGTGCAAACTGGGATCTACAACTAAGGAGATGAGAAATGTGGTGGATCTCCACTTTGGGAACTTTGGAACAGGACAGAGGAATGAATGAAGATGAGGGCTGGCACTTATATTATTGAAAATGTTTCTTCAAATCACTGAAATTTGGGTCAAAGATATCATTGGATAGCTGGCAGTAGAGACAGAGCATTCGGTTAAGCATACAAAAGATTTTCAAAATAAATAATGTAACTTGGTTATTAATGTCTTAAACCCAAAGCCCAGTGACATTAATGCAAGGGACCCATCTGAAGAAATAGAAACAATGGGTCAGTATAACAATAACAATAAAGTTAGGATAGCATAAGCAAATTCATCCATACACAGAAACAACTTCTGGTCAAAAACAGTAGTTCAAGTGACCAGTAAACAGATATTAATATTCTTTTGACACTGCACACAGAGCCGAGGTGGGCGGGCAGGAGGGAGTCCTCTTTAATTCTTCCATCTTTGTTATTTGCTGATATATCACTGAACTTGGAACCATGCCCACAGGATTAGAATACTGGGATATAAGGAAGTGAGAGGAGCGATGGAGTTCTCCTCTCAACTAAACACAAAGCACGAATACTTTCAGCAAACAACGAAAACAAGAAGGTATGGTAAACCTTAAAAAGAAGTGTCAGTTTCTACATTTGAAATGCCTGAGAAGGCATTCTTAACAATGAGGGGAAAGAAGTTTCTAATGGGCATGTCTGAATTTAAATGAGGACTATGAGTACTGCTTAACAAAACAAAGATTAAATAACTAGCAAGTGGGGCTATGTAAGCAAAGCTAAACAATTGTGGGCACATTAAGTAAATGCGTAAGTAACCTTTAATGTAAAATTACAGTAGTAGTGTAAGTTGCCCACTTAGCATTTGGAACACTAAGAAAAACATTAGCTTGGAAAACCCATGGAAATAACAATGCATTTCTTTCAAAATTATAGACAACAAAAGAGAGGAGCATAGAATGTTTAACAAAACGTGTGAGGACAAGACAGTTCACGCAGAGAAATGGTAAAACCAATACAATGATAAGAGAAAATCCAAAGATTTGATTATGCTTTATAGTTTGGTAAGTAGGTAGCATGAATTATGTATTACTGATGTGTTTCTGTGCATCTGTACTTATGTATTAGTATCAGAAGAACTGAGAAAGTTCAGTGGCAGACTTACTACCAGTAAAGTGAGAAAAGCAAGTCTCACACCTAAGAAGTAAGTTGGACTGGGTATTACAACATAACACAACAAGCATTGGTCAATGCCGAATGTTTGCTTTCTGGCATTGGCATTGCTGGTGTAGGAGTTAGAGAGATGCATAATAGGAATGGCAGTGAAGTATTTAACTGACGCCAACCCCACCACCCTGCAGAGACTGACAGGCATTGGCGTGTGCCGTTGGGTTGTCAGGCATAATGGCCATACCATTTCACCACACCCTACCCTGCAGACACTGACAAGTGTCACGGTGTGCCTTGGGGTCTTTGGGCCTTATGCTCACCCCATCCCATCAGGAAATACGGTGAGATAGGTGTAGTATAGGAGAATGGGGTGAACTTTGGAGCTGAAGAGTCCAAGGCACACCTCAATGCCTCTCACTGGCTGCAGGGTGTGGGTGGGGGTGGAATGGCATGAGCATTACAAGCGACAATCCCCAGTCACACCCCTGATGCCTGTCAGTCTGTGCAGGGTGGGGCGTTATGGTCGGAAACCCTTACACCTTAGGTGTCCGTTGGTATTTTTACTCCAAATTTTCAACATGGATTTTTTGTGACCCCCACTTCACGAACAGTGGCAATATCAGTTTGTTAGCCAAAAGCTGATTTTGCACAGCGACTATGCCATTTGGCACCACAGGTGCGAAAACACATTTCAAACAGGATGTGAAAAATGACAGCTGTACTGTTCATGGGGAGGTGTAAAAAATGGCAATGTTGAAAATCTGGAGTGAAAATATAAAAAAACTGGTGAAGTCACGAGAGTGCATAGAAACCGAGCAACGCACACCTGTAATGTAATTAGTTTGGGGATTTTTTACAGCATATTGTCAACACAGGCATTCTTATTCTGTCCCGAACACTGATTTTCCATAGCAACCACGCATTTCTGTGCTGGAAGTGTGAAAACACATTTCGGCCAGGGTGTGATAAATGACAGCTATACTCTTCATAAGAAGGTATGGAAAAATGCCAGTGTTGAAAATCTGGACTGAAAATATTACAAATTCGTGAACTTACAAGGGTGCGTGGAAACTGCACAATGCACGCTCGTAACACAGTCATTTTATGGACTTTTGTCACCAAATTTTTAACATAGCCATTTTAAGACCTCTGCTCATGAACAGTGTCACTGTGATTTTCTTAATCTGTCCTGAACATTGATTTCGCACACCAACTGCGCCATTGTGCGCTACTTGCGTGAAAACACATTTTGGGTGAGATGTGAAAAATGACAGCTGTACCACTCATAAGGAGGTGTGGTAAAATGGCAATGTTGAAAATCTGGAGTGAAAATATAAAAAATTTGCAAAGTTATGAGCTTGCGTAGGAACTGCACAACACACGCTCATAACACAGTCATTTTGGGAATTGTTTCACCAAATTTTCAACATAGGGTTTTTGAGGCCTTCCTCATGAACTGTGCCACTGTCATTTTATTACTCAGTCCTGAAAGGTGGTTCCATGCAGTGACCGCGAAATCACCTTTCAGAACCGAATAACAAAATGGCAGTGACTGAGTTCATGAGGTGGAGCCCCAAAAACCCCATGTTGAAAATTTGGTGAAAAATTCCTCAAAATGGCCGAGATATGCACCAAAGTTGAAAAAAAAACATTTATGCCATTATACAGCTTACAGGCATTTCTTCAGTTCGCGGTCGGCTTTGAAGAGTGCTGACGTATTCCCAGTCCACTGAAGATCATCGTGCTGGGCTTTGGAGGTAAGTATGGGGTTGGGGGTGTGGAGGTGAGGGTGCATAGAGGGTGGGTGCGGGTTGGGGAGGGCAAGACAGTCAATGAGAGACTGTTTTTTATTTACAGTTTTTTCTTCTTCAGGGCGACGATGCGGGACTTTTTACCATGCTTAGTGGGCTCAGCATGGCAGCTGGAAGGTTATTTTGGGGCGCAAAGGGAACTGATGGGGATTGGCACCCCATCGCCACCGACTTTTGCCATGCGCCGGGTGTGCTCCCAGCATAGCACCTAGAAGTCTGTTTGGGGCAGAGGAGTCGATGGGGATTGGGCACCCCTGTCGGTCATACAGTGTACGCTGGTGGAGGGGAATGCATGAGCATGCTGCGGTGGGCTCTCAGTGTGCTACATAAGTGTTCGTGGGGGGGGATGAACTGTCTATGACAGTTCAGATGCAGTGAAGACATACATGTAGGCAATTTGCATACTGCCATTGCCTACATGTTATCACCCGCTGATTGTGGCAGTGTTTTCCTCAGAACTGTACGCCACTGCATCTGAATGGCTGTCATAGACAGCCCGACATTCATTGGCACGTGCAGCCGATCTGCAAAGGGACCAGGGCCATTGGAAGTGGGGAGACACACCTATGAAAACTCTTACGGTGGCACTATGTTTCTTGCATGTGCAAGCAAACATAAAATGCACATACAGTTGGGGAGTCTGAAGTATAGCTTATATAACTAAAGGAACAAGTCGATAATGAAGTCAATTCACTAACAACAGTGATACTGACAACTCTGTTGTTAACAGTATAATATACAGCGTTGAAGAAATAACTGCAAAATAGCAAAGATGTTTAAACAGGCTTTAAAAAATGCATGAGGTGTAAAATATATCTAACAGGAATCTTTGAAGGGTTGTTAAGCCATGTACTTTATGGGATATAACATTTTGATACGTAATAATATGCTCATAACATTTTGGAAGGTCAGGAGGGCTTGACCTTCCAGGGTTTTGGGAAGAATTGATTGTTTCTGGGGTTTGGTAGGGAGGAGGTTTAGGAGATCTGATGAAATAACTCCATAGATAATGATGCAATTGAGTACATGAGAAAATATGACAGAGATTAGAAATATTGCACTGTTTGAGCAACATGTCCATAGAAGGAATATGTATAAGTAAGAAGATGGATGGATGTTTTTCTTTCTCTGTTTGGCAAAACAGGACCATTGCTGGGCCCTGAAGAAGTGGCCCCATGGCCAGAAAACGTTGGCTGGACCTTATTAGGTGGCAATTAAAAATAATTATTATAAATAAAATAGCATTTAATAAGAATTTGGAGTTTCTGAGTTTTTTCCCTAGCCCTCACACATTTGTTCTTATGCTTAACTTTGATGCCTGGAGGATGGTTCCCTTAATTGCCCCCAATCTCTTCTCCATCACATCTATGTCCTCCACTCCTACTAACTTAGCTCTAATCAATTTCCTCAACCTATCAAAGTCTGCCCTTCTAAAGTCAAGGACTTTGGTTCTCAGTTGTGGCTTGCCAGCCCCAAGGGCCAATTCAGACCACACAGAGTTATGGTCACTGTTCCCTAGTGGCTCCTCTACCCACACAGCACCCATCATCTCTGAGATAGTGAGCACCACATCAAGGACTGCGGTATGCCTGGTGGGTTCCTTAACTACCTGCACCAGTAGACAGTCTTGGAAGGCATCCAGTAATGACTGACTTCTGGCACTCTTGACCACTGAGACCTTTCAATTGATGTCAGGCAGGTTCGGATCACTCACCATCACTACTTCCCCCTTAGCTAACCCACTTTTAAGTTTCTACCTGAGTTCTTTGTCCCTTTCCACCCTTTGCCCTGGAGGCCTATAAATCAACCCTAAGGCACTTTCCAGCTTGAGGCTGCCATGAGTTGCACCCGTACTGACTCAGCTTCCCCATTTCTACTCCTATTGCTTCCATTTTCTACCACTTCAATGCCTTTCTTGACAAAAGGGCAACTACTCCCCCTCTACCAGTTCTTCTATCCCTCCTGAACAGTGAATACCCAGGGACCGTCATCTCATAGTTATTATTATCTGTGGCCCACATTTCCGTGATGGCCACAATGTCTACCTCAGTGTCTGCCATCAGTGCCTGAAGCTCACTGAGTTTGTTACATAGGCTCCTGGTGTTAAGGCATACCCACTTCCTTTGACCCCTGCTCCTAACTCTGCTATGTCCTATTGCTTTTCATATTTTCTCCCCCTTGTGCTTTTGCTTTTGTTTTCCTCCTCACTGCTGCCCTTCTCTTGGTCCTGTAAGTCCAACTGTGTTCCCTGTACCCTTTTTCTGCTACTGTCCCTGGATGTGGGGGTACTATCTAGGATCCCTTCTGCTCACTATCCACCATGGATCCCCTAGACCTTGCCCCCCATGGTCAGTTTAAGCATCTGATGTAGATGTCAAACTTCTGCCCTAGCATGCTGGCCCCCTCTCTTGTCAGGTAAAGTCCATTGCCCTTTAAGATGTCTACCTTAGCCAAACTGGATGCCATTGATCAATAGTGGTTTTCCACATTATCTACTTATATCTTCAGCCTCCACTAACACCCATGTCTTAACAACATAGAAAGGGATACATGGTCATGCTGACTACATCAGGGCCCTGAACAAAGGAGCCCCTGGATACCTGACTCACACTAGAAGTAAAGGTTATGTATCAGAAGGCAGACCTGGAGGATAAGACCTCCCTGCTAATCTAGAGCAGGCAGTGGATCTTTTAGGACTCACACCTTATGTTTATTACTGTTTCACCAGTTTGGACCTCACTTCATTGTCCCAGCCAATCCAATAAGACCTACTGAAGGCTCAGAGAACGGATCCTAGTTTGTCGGACATAACATCTGTATTGGAAAAATGAATAATAGAAACACAGAAACATAGAATTTGTCAGCAGATAATGACTGCTTGGCCCACTTAGTCTGCCCATTTTTTCCCCTGCCTATCATGTGTCACCACAGACCCTACTTGATCCGACTACCTCCCCGCTTCAACTAAGATTTCCTTGTGCATATCCTATGCATGCTTCAAGTCTACCACTTTTTCACCCATTACCTCTGCTGGAAGACTGTTCAGGCATCCATCACTTCTCAGTGAAGATGTACTTCTCACATCCCTCCTGAATTTTCCCCTTCCAACTTCATTGCATGTCCCTGGTTCTCATACACCTTCTCCTCTGAAAAAGACTTCCCTCCTGTACCTTGTTCAACACCGTGAGGTATTCACAGGTCTCTATCATGTCCCCCTCCATCATTGCCAGGGTGTACATATTGAGATCACTTAGTCTCTCCTCATAGAGCTTCTGATGCATTCCTTGCACAATTTTAGCAGCTCTCCTCGGAACAGCCTCTATCTTGTCTATGTTCTTCTTGAGATGTGGTCTCTAGAATTGGGCACAGTATTCCAGGTGGGGTCTCACCAATGATCTAAACAGTGGCAACCCACCTGCCTCCTTCTGTTAGTGATACCCCAGTATCCTACTCTCGCACTGCCTCGTCACCTTGAGGTCATCAGATATGATTACTGCTAGGTCTCTTTTCTGTTCGGTGATTGTCAATACCCCTTCCTCCATATTGTACTCTGCCTCTGTGCTTCTGTGCCCTATATGCATGATTTTGCACTTTTTTGCATTGAAACCCAGCTGCTATACCCTTGACCACTCCTTGCATTTTCACAGGTCTCTGCACATTCTTGCCACCCTCTCTGGGGTGTCCACCCTATTGCAGAATTTGGTGTCATCAGCAAAGAGGCATACCTTCTGTTCCAGCCATTCTGTAATGTCTCAAAGAACTAGGCAGTACTGAGCCCTGAGGACTATGCTGGTCACTCTCCCTACCCCAAGTTAGTTCTGCTTACCAACATCCCCTGTCGTTTTTCCATTAACTAGTTTCATACCCAGTTTACCTCCTTAGGATCCACCCTCAAACTGCCCAATTTCCTTATGAGTCTCCTATGTGGTATGTTGTCAAATGCCTTGCTGAAGTCTAAGTAGGACACGTCCACTGCCCCACTCTGATCTTCCTGGTTCGTCTGCCATGATCTCCCCAAGCCCATGAATCCATGCTGCCTCGGGTCTTGTAACCCACTCGATTCAAGATACTCCACAATCTTTTCATTCAAAAGTGACTCCATTGACTTTCCTACCACTAAATGTCATGACTCCTTCAGTTAAGAAATTCACCATCTCTTTATATTTTCAGAAATGAATTAAAAAAGATGTTGCTACAGGAACAACTTACATGTAATTGCTACAACTGACAGAGTTTAGGACAGTCTTGTATTTACTGTTTTCATAATGTTGTGGTTTAAATTGCTGTTGCAGGGAGTTCTTAAATGCATTTGTATGATTAGTGTTGTCTATGTCAGTCTGTGTATTTATTTTTTAAAGAGATTCACTAATCAAAGGCATTGCACCTGAAATATAGGTGCCTTACTGCCACAGGAGTGTAGAATTGTGAACCTTGCCAAATAGAATCCACTTAGCAAAAAACTGTATCCCTCGTAAAATTGTTGTAACAGGGTCCTGCAGACTTCCCTGTTATAAGTGCTGCCCTGGCTTCACCCCCGTGCTCACCAACGTTATGACGAGATGCCAGTGAGAGTGCGGGGGCACACTCCATTATAATCAATGGGCAGCATCTTTTCTATCAATTTTATATATTATTATGGCCACCTGGTAACAAAAAGTGGGCACCGGTCGACTAACAAGCCCCTTATAATGGGGAAGTCTGTGGGACCCTGTTACAACAATTTTACGAGGGATACAGTTTTTTGCTAAGTGGATAATATTTGGCAAGGTTCACAATTCTACACTCCTGTGGCAGTAAGGAACCTATGTTTCAGGTGCTGGGGTATTTATCTTTAGATTAGTGAATATCTTGAATGACTTGGGATGTTCTGTAAATGAGACTTGTAAATGAGACATGGGAGGATGGAGTTGTACCTGAGGACAGGAGGAGGGCAAATGTGATTCCACTTCACAAAAGTGGGAGCAGGGCAGAGGCAGGAAACTACAGACCAGTTAGTTTGACTTCAGTGGTAGGGAAAATGATGGAATCACTTCTGAAGGAAAGAATTGTTGAGTAGCTAGAGGCCAGTGGGGCACAGGACCCAAGGCAGAATGGTTTCACAGCAGGAAGGTCATGTCAGACGAACCTAATAGATTTCTTTGACTGGGTGACCAAAGTAGTAGACCAGGGAGGGGCTGTGGATATGGCCTACCTAGATTTTAGCAAGGCATTCGACACAGTCTCACACAAAAGATTAATATACAAGTTAGCCAGCCTTGGAGTGGGTCCCAATGTGGTAGCATGGATAAAAAACTGGCTGAATAACAGGACGCAAAGGGTAATAGTAAATGGAGTCCACAGTGAAGAAAGGACGGTAACTAGCGGGGTACCACATTGTTCGGTACTGGGACCGGTCCTCTTTAATATCTTTATAAGTGACATTGGAGAGCACCTGGAAGGAAAGGTTTTCCTCTTTGCAGATGACACAAAGATCTGCAACAGGGATGATACACAAGGTGGGGTGGAAAGAATGAAAAGGGACTTGGCAAGGTTGGAGGAATGGTCAAACATGTGGCAGCTCAGATTCAATGCAAAGAAGTGCAAGGTAATGCATCTGGGAAACAAAACCCAGGGGAAGAGTACACAATGGGGTGAGTTAATAACAACAAAAAATTGAAAGAGTCCTAGGAGTAATTATATCAGATGACCTAAAGGTGGGCAAGCAATGTGAGAAGGCAGTAAGGAGGGCTGGGGGATACTGGGATGCACAGGAGAGGCATCAACAGTAGAAAACAGGAAGTTGTTATCCTCTCTACAGACAGTTAGTGAGACCCCTTCTGAGTACTGTGTGCAATTCTGGAGACCCCATCTCCGTAAAGACATAGAGTGGAGGCTGTTCAGAGGAGGGCAACCAAAATGATGCAAGGTCTGCACCAGAAGACATACGAGGAGAGACTAAAGCAGCTTAATATGTATACCCTTGAGGAAAGGAGGGAGAGGGGGGACATGATAGAAACTTTCAAGTATCTCAAGGGAATTAACAAGGTACAAGAGGGTAGTATCTTTCAGAAGAAGAGATGCGCAAGAACAAGGGGGCACAATTTGAAGATAGAGGGGGACGGCTCAGAGGTAATGTTAGAAAGTATTTTTTCACAAAGAGAGTTGTGGATGCATGGAACAGCCTTCCTGAGGAGGTTGTGGAATCAGGAACAGTGGGAGAATTCAAGAATGCATGGGACAGGCATACGGCAATTCTAGTGGGGGGCAGGAGGAAGTAAGCTGTTGATTAACTAGAATCTGCAGCTTATCCATCAGGTAGGGAAATGGGCAGACTGGGTGGGCTTAGCGGTCCTTATCTGCCATCAAATTCTATGTTTCTATGTTTCTATAGAACCTATTCTGTGCTGTACTCAACTTAAAATAAAAATAATAATAAAAGTACTGACTGGCCTATAGATGCCAGCTTCTCCCTGCTACCATTTTTATGAAGAAGAACTACATCCACCCTCTTCCAGTCCACCAGAACCTCTCCTGTTTCCAGTGAATTGTTGAATAGGCTGTCAGAGGTGCAGCCAGTACCTCCCAGAGTTCCCTTAACACCTTTGGGTGTACCCTTTCTAGCCCCATAGCATTGTCCTCTTTCAGATTTTTAAGTCCTTTTAGTATTCTCTCCTCTATAAATGGACTTGTGTCTACCCCCACCCCTCAGTATTCCTGCTGCTTTTATATGGTCCATCTATTTTCTTTCTACTATAAAGACTGTACAGAAGTATCTGTTCAGGATATCTTCTTTTCTTGAACCTCCTCTGCACAGTCCCCCTGCCCTTCTTAATTTCACATTATACAATGGCAAGAAAGAATCCTGGCTTCTGATTGGTCAGTTGGCCATCACAGCAGGGATGTTATCCTGGCATAACATCCCTGCTGATCAACTAGATGATGCTGCCATCCATTTTTCCTTTTTCCACTTGATGATTGTTTGCATCTTCTCTTAAAAAAATATTTTTAAACACTAAAAAACATTCTTTAAAATTATTTTTCTGTATAAAACAACAAGCCATTGTATAATAGGAATAATGCCCTCCAGGGTGGGTGTTATGCTGGGATAACATCCCTTCTATGGTGTTGGACACCCTCAGCCGTTGGCCTCAGGCCCAACCACCCAAGGTGGGATGTTATCCCAGCATAACACCCACCCTGTCAGGCATTATTCCTTTCATCCCTTCCCTTGTCTTCCTCTTCTGATTAACATACCTAAAAAGGTCTTGACCCCGTTTAGTTACCCCTTTGACTAACCTTTCCTCAGTTTGTGCCTCTGTGCTCCTAACCACTTTTCATGCTTCCCGCTGTTTCTCCTGGTACACCTCCCTCTCCTGTTCCCTCTGTGTCTCTTTGTGGCAGTATAACACTTTGGATTAACGCTCTGAGTTGCAGATCTGGAGACCTGGGTTTGAATTCCATAGTCGCCTGGGTGCATACTGTGTGATCCTGAGCAAGTCACTTAACTTCCTTGTACTCCCAGGTCGCATCTGGAAACAAGCTTCAGCTTAATGTGCTACTCCTGGCTAAACAATGTTCCTTTCCTTTCTTTGTACCTCCTGAGTGCAACCTTTAGCGTTATCCTTTTCAGCCACTTTCCTTGAGAACCACAGTGGTCTCTTTTTTCTCCTATTTTCACTCACAATATTTGCACAAAGGTGTGTTGCCTTAACTATGCCCTGCCCACTGCTCTTCCCACCCTACCCAGACCAGTCCCCCAGCTAGGTCATCTCTGAGGCATTCACCCATTTGTTAAAAATCTGACCTCTTGAAGTCCTAGACCCTCATCCTTGTGTGGTTTGCTTCCGCTGCCATCCTTACATTGAACAACAGTGTACCTTGGTCATTGGTCCTCAGGTGGCCTCCCGCCTTGACGTCTACAACAGTGTCCCTGTTTGTGAGCAAAACACAAAAAAGCTCAGGCACTCACCACCGCATATGATGCTGCACACCAAAATAAATAGTTCAAAACATTTATTACATATTTAAAAAGTGCCTAACGCGTTTCTGGTCCTGCACTGGACCCTTTTTCAAAGGCAAAGTCAATAAAATGATCACAAAAGTGACTTTATAAAGCCTATGTGCTATGATGTCATAATTACATTTGATTAATTCCACTTATTCAATCATTACATCAGAAAAGTTCTTTGAGATCTTTAAAGAACTCTAAAACTTAAAAACAACATACTGATACAACACATATCCCAATATTATTTTTAATTACTATAAACATTTATAAATAATGCAATACTTGCCACACATAGTGTCTCAAAAACTAAAACGAATGGGAAAGAAGAAATAGAACAAGACAAGCTGTTAAAGATATACTTGGGGGGAATGCAGTTCACAATGAAACCAGACTGAAGTTTTACCCTTAGTACATCTTGGAATTGGGATATTCAAAGGGGTTGTGGTTATGTATCTGGTACTTAAGTGTGGGGGGGCATGCCCATGCATATTTGGCACATCCCAATATTCAGCCCGAGGATGTGCGGTGCATATGCAGGCACACACCCACCTTGCATCGCACAGGGGGGGTGCAAAGATGTGCCTGAAAAATACAGGAGCAAGGACTGGCCACCCACAGGCTTGCTGCCGTATTGCTGGGCGCAACATGGCAGCTGCCAGCTGTGGGTGGCCATCTGAGCCCTGGGGTAGCACTCCCCCAATGCCCAATTGTGGGCTATAATAATCGGGCATTCTGAGAGATGTAGCTAATGTGCATGCAAGATTTTCATACAAAACAGCAGCCAGTTTGAGAGACCAGCTAATTCATAGCCATTTTCAGGATCAGAAAGTAACCACACATTGGCTTACTAGACCTGTTGGTTGTCATAAATGCAATAATTGTATTTATTGCAAATTTATTAAAACTGGGAATGAGTTTAGAGGGTAATTCTGAGAAAATATATAATATTAGATAATTGATTACATGCGCCACGTCTGGCGTGATTTATTTGGCTGTTTGCTTTTGTGGGTCCTTCTATGTAGGAAAACCACACATTATTTTAAAATTAGAGTTGGGGAACACCAGAGAGCTATAGAACGAAACGATAGTACATATGCAACTGCACAAACACATTAGTAAAAATAAAGATGCTGGACTATATGTTTTGAATATATAGCTATAGATAGTCAGTGTTAATCCAAGCGGTGGTAATTATAACAACTTAGTTTTAAAATGGGAAACCTTTTGGATAATGACTCTTCAAGCGCATAAATCTCCCAGTTTAAATACTGGTTTTGAGATTAAGCAGTATTTAGAAAAGATAAGATAATACTAAGGGTAAAACTTCAGTTTAAGTTTCGCTGTGAACTGCATTTTTTCTCCGCCTCCCCAAGTATATCTTTAACAGCTTGTTTTCTTTATTTCTTCTGTCCCATTCGTTTTAGTTTTGAGACACTATGTGTAGCAAGTATTGCATTATTTATGTTTATAGTAATTTAAATTAATATTGCGATATGTGTTGTATTTGTTTGTATTTTTGTTTTAACTTTTAGAGTGCTTTAGAGATCTCAAAGAACTTTTCTGATGTAATGATTGAATAAGTGGAATTAATCAAATGCAATTATGACATCATAGCACGTAGGCTTTAAAAAGGCCCTTTTGTGATCATTTTATTGATTTTGCCTTTGAAAAAGAGTCCAGTGCAGGACCAGAAACACGTTAGGCACTTTTCAAATATGTAATAAATGTTTTGAACTATTTATTTTGGTGTGCAGCATCATATGTGGTGGTGAGTGCCTGAGTTTTTTGTGTTTTATCTGGTTGCTTGTGAGCACCTAGACCTTGTGCATGCCCTGTTCTGTGTTTTCTCTGTTTGTGAGCAGCAGCTCCAGTATTGCCCCATGATGAATTGGCTCCTGACTAGTTGCCTGACAAATGCTACCTCTGGAGTCTAGGATGTTCCTGCTTCTAGCTGAGGTTGTGGCTGGGAGGCTCCAGTCTACATCTAGCAGACTGAAGTCCCCACCAGCAGCACCTCCCTTTTTCTGCTATTATGCTGATGGCTTCCTTCAGTTCCTTATCTAGTTCTTCCTCTACATTGGAGGTCTCTAGATCACCCTGCACAAACAGTGTCTCCAGCTCCTGTCTGCAGAGTGACCCACAGTACCTCCAACCCTCCATTCCTGCTGGCCTCCTTGTGTTTCCATCACTTTGATGCCCTCCTCACATACAGTACCACCCTCCTCCCTTCCTCTTCACCCTCTCCTTCCTGAACAGAGCATAGCCTGGTATGGCCATGTCCCAGTCATGGCTGCCTGTGCACCGTGACTCAGTAATGGCCACAATATCCAGGGCTGCCTCCACTGTGATGGCCTCTAGGTCTGGAATTGTATTTCCAAGACTCCTTGCAGTTGCACACATGGTCTTCCATACCTTGTTCCCACTCTGCCTGCAACCCCTTACTTTCTTTTGCCCCACCTCCTTTTCCTTTTTACAACTCTTGTTCCTGCCCTTTGTCCTCTACTACAGTGTTGCTTTCTGTATCCTCTTCACTGGGGGAATCTCCTCTCCTCTCCTTGCATCCTGGAATCAAAGTACCAGGTGTCAAGTTGACACATGCAGAAGTAGGACTCCATTGGAAAAGAGATGTGACATTGAGGTAGGCTATCCTGTGTAAATAAATTGCTTGTAAAGCACTTTAGAATACCGTGTATGAAAAGCACTACATAAATGTAAATTTTAAGCTGTTCTGCAGTTTATACACTACCAGTATTTAATCAAAGTACCAATGGTACTGAAAGATGTCAAAACCAGCAGTCTCACTTTTCTGCATATTGTCTTCAATCTCCTCAGATCTTTCTTTCATTATTTCCCTCCACTCTGTCTCCTGGATTGTAGTACCATGGTGAGTCTGAAGTTGTTTGATCAATGATAGCCCGATAAAGGGCTATAATGAGCAATCAGTGGGTTTTATCACTACCAACTCCACAAATATTATAGTAACTCAACTCAGTGCAATCATTCCTTTACTAAGATAGCCTGTCCAGAGTAAACCACTGCATGAGACACCATTATTAAAACTGAGGTAACATACCTGAGAGGCAGTTTGGAAAAGAGCAGTATGCAGGATTCATAAATGATGTAAAAGGACAGATAACTTCAAGTTGTATGGTTTTATAACAATACCTGTAGTCTAAAGCCTGAAACCCAGCACAAAGCATCATGGTGTGCAAACCCATGTGTGTACTCCTCTGTCACATGGTGTATCAGTGCTGCAGATACAGATAATGCTTAAAAAAACAATTAAATGTGTGGTGTAGTGCAATGCATTCCACTTTTCTTAAACTGTTTCACTTTTCCCTTATTCCCGGCCCAGTGACGTGGAGGGCTGCGACATCATGTCTTACCTCCTCCCACGCCGCAACCCATCTTTGCAGTGTGAATGGGTCATCGGGGTTGGCCGGGGAGGGACAGGATCGAGCGTCTGGAGGATAGCTCTTCTCTCCCAGGGGAGGGTGGGAGTGGCAACTGGCAGTTGCCTGGCTCCTAGTGGTGGCTGGTGGCTGGGGGCTGGCACATCAAATCCCGAAGTGTAGGGGACAGAGGTGGAGCAGACACCCAGTGGGATGTATATGGAAGTATGCACAACTCGGCTATTGGCATCCTTGCACGCTCTCATGGTCACACTCAGGGAGGGAGGGAGAAAAATGGAGCAAAAACAGCCGACCAATAGGGTGACACCGGTCCACCACAGGGTCTGCACCCAGCCAGGGAGGGCACCTCCGAAGATGCATGAGGTGAGTCCCAGCAAATGCCGGGGTAGTAGGGACTGGTCGGCAGGAGTGGAGCTTAAAGAAATAAGGAAAGAAAAAAACATTTCCTTTATTCAGGCTCTACATTTTGCATGTATAATCTTTACTGGTGGCTTTTCATCTTTGTCACTTTACCTTCGAATTTTCTTCAGTTTCATCAGTTCTTTCTTTCATTGTTTCCCTCTACTCAGTTTCCTGGATTGTAGGACTGCAGTGAGTGTCAACTTGTTTGATCAATGACAGCCCAATAAAGGCCTATAATGAGCAAAGGGCCTTTATGCAGCTGTGGTGTTTGTGGACTTCACCAAGGCCTTTGATTTAGTTAACCGTAGACTGATTTTGTCATCTCTCTTAAAACTTGGCACGTCCAGAGAAGTAGTTGGTGGATGTCAGAACTATTTGTGTCATCGAACACCGGTCCACAAGGATTAATGGTATTTATTTCCTTTTCCTTTATCACCAGGTGTTCCTCAGTGATCAATTCTGGGTCCTTTATTATTTAGTCTTTTTTAAACACCTTGCCTTCTACTTGCTCCACTTCACATATGTTTCTTTATGCAGATGACACGGTGGTCCTCACTAGTGAAGTTTGTTTCAACACTGTCCAACACAACTTATCTGTTGATTTGTATCAATTCAAGACCAGTTTATTATAAATAAACTGGTCTTGAATGAGAAAAGACAAAATCAATGATTTCTTGTAGTTGCAAGAAGAAAATTGTGTGAATCTTGTTCTCTCATGCCATACAATCAGTGGTGGGGATTGAGCAGGTTAAAACCTTTAAATATTTGGGCTTAGTGGAGGATGACTGTATGACCTATGAATTTCACATAGTTCAAATGATCAGAGTGATTTATCAAAGGTTAGGATCCCTTTATAGGTTAAATTCTCTGTTATTACCATCAAAAAGGTTACTTCTCTTATAGAGCTTCTTAATTCCGGCTAAAGATTATGGAATTCTATTTTACCATACTGAGGGCCTATTGAGTTGGGTAAGAACACTATTGAATCAAATAGCACGTTTCGCTACACAGATGCCTTTTAGCACACATGATTGTATCCTACTAAACCAAGTAGTCTGGTTTTATTGGATTTAAGATACCAGTTCCAGTTGGGGATGTTTGCTAAAATGTTGATTACAAAAAGTGCCCGATGCTTTTATTCCATATTCAGAACTCACAATAGCAAAGTAGAAGCACATTTATCTGTGCACCAATATTTCAGTATCCCTAGAATGAAAACCTCTCTGGGGCAAAGAACAATGTTTTATAATCTTCCACTATTTTTAATACCATTTCAACAGTCATCAATTGTATCAATGTCTTGATTTGCAGCTTTTGGAAATCATTTGAAAAACAACTCTTCTCTAGGAGCCATTGTAAATGTTATAACTAGTTTATGTAATAGTGATTGTTTGTTTTATAGTTTCTGACTGTCTGTTGTACTTATTTATGAATGACTGTGACTCTGGTCACACGAAAATGGGCCTTTGGCCCATGGACTTACTAGATTTTAAATAAACAAAACAAGCAAGCAGTTTGTTCAGTCACTGCCACACCTACAGCGGATAATGGCAATGCAGCTCAGTGCAGTCAGTCCTTTACTGAAGCATTCAACCCACTACAGACCACAGTAAGAGGCACACATTACAGTCAGCTGTAGCATGACAGAGAGGCAGCTTGGAAGTGGAGCAGTAGGTAAGATATATATGTTACAGTCATATTGTAAAAACAGTCATTTTGTGAAATGACTAAAATGTTCAGTCATTTCGTGAGATGATTGTTTCACTCAGTCATTTGGTGAAATGCCAAAATGTTTCAGGCATTTCACCAAATGACTGAAAATAGTAGGTCGGCATAACGTGAAATGCCTAATCCCTGGTCATTTGGGATTATTAACTCAAAATGACAACATGTAAAACTATTTTTCTTTTAAGTTTATTTTCTAAAACCATACAGTAATAAATATCACTTCACTACTCACTGATAACAATACTGGAGTAAGTGCTCAGTAATTAAGTTCAGTCAGGGCCTGTTTGATCTCTGTATGGCTTGTTAATACAAGAAGCATTTGTCAATGCCGAATGTTTGCTTGCTGGCATTGGCATTGGTAGTGTAGGAGTTACAGAGCTGCATAACAGGAATGACAGTGAAGTATTGAACTGAAGCCAACCCACCCCACCCTACAGATACTGATAGGCATTGGGGCGCAGCTTTGGGTCATCAGGCATAACGCACACCATTTCACCACACCCAATCCTGCAGACACCGACAAGTGTCACGGTGTGTCTTGGGGTCTTTGATCTCAATGTTCACCCCATTCCATCAGGAAATATGGTGAGATGGGTGCAGTATAGGAGAATGGGGTGAACTTTGGGGTCGAAGAGTCCAAGGCACACCTCAATGCCTCTCACTGGCTGTAGGGTGTGGATGGGGTGGAATGGTATAAGCATTACAGGCGATAATCCCAAGTCACACCCTGATGCCTGTCAGTCTCTACAGGGTTGGGTGTTATGGTCGGAAACCCTAACGCCTCAGGTGTCCGTTGGTATTTTCACTCCAAATTTTCAACATGGTTTTTTTGTGACCCTCTACCTTATCAACAGTAGCAATATTAGTTCGCTAGCTGAAAGCTGATTTTGCACAGCAACTACGCCATTTGGCACCACAGGTGCGAAAACACATTTCGAACAGGATGTGAAAAATGACAGCAGTACTGTTCATGGGGAGGTGTAAAAAATGGCAATGTTGAAAATCTGCAGTGACAATATAAAAAAAAACAGGTGAAGTCACAAGCGTGCGTAGAAACTGCGCAACGCACACCCGTAGAGTAATTAGTTTGGGGATTTTTTACAGCAGATTGTCAACACAGGCATTATTGTCAACACAGGCATTTTCGGACCTCTGCTCATGAACAGTTTCACTGTGATTTTCTTTAATCTGTCCCTAACGGTGATTTCCCCAACTCACGCATTTCGCGCTGGAAGTGTAAAACACATTTTGGCCATGTTGTGAAAATGGCAGCTGTACTGTTCATAAGGAAGTGTGAAAAATGCTAGTGGTGAAAATCTGGATTGAAAATTTTACAAATTCATGAACTTACGAGGGTGCATGGAAACTGCGCAATGCTCGCTCGTAACACAGTCATTTTATGGACTTTTGTCACCAAATTTTAACATAGCCATTTTAAGACCTCTGCTCATGAACAGTGTCACTGTGATTTTCTTAATCTGTCCCAAACATTGATTTAGCACACTGACTGGGCCACTGTGCGCTACATGCATGGAAACACATTTTGGGTGAGATGTGAAAAATGACAGCTACACTGCTCATAAGGAGGTGTGGTAAAATGGCAATGTTGAAAATCTGGAGTGAAAATATTAAAAATTTGTGAAGTTAAGAGCGCGTGAGGAACTCGCGAACGACGCCAGTAAAATTTATTTTTGGGATTTGTTGACCAAATTTTCTACATAGAGTTTGGGGACCTACCTCATGATTCAGACACTGTCATTTCATGAATCGGTCCCGAAGGTGGTTCTGCACAGTGACCGCGAAATCACCTTCGGGACTGAATAACAAAATGACAGTGCTAGAATTATGAGGTGGGGTCCCAAGAACCCATGTTGAAAATTTGGTGAAAAATTCTAAAATGCCTGAGATATGCATCAAAGTTGAAAAAACTATTTATTACATTATACAGCTTAACAACATTTCCTTAGTTCGCAGTCGGCTTTGAAGAGTGCAGACGTGTTCCCATCCACTGAAGATCATCGCACCGGCCTCCGGAGGTAAGTATGGGGTTAGGTGGGGTGGGGAGGCAGGGTGTGTAGAGGGTGGGCACTAGTTTGGGGTCAAAACAGTCAACAAGGGACCGAATTTTCTTACAGGGCATGTTTTTTTTAAAGATGACTGGACTTTTACCCGCTGGAGTGGGCTCCCAGCGTGGCAGCTGGAAGGCTGTTTGGGGGCAGTGGAGCTGATGGGGATTGGGCACCCCGTCGGGCTATCTGGACTGTTGCCACGCTGAGGAGGGCTCCCAGCGTGGCACCTGGAAGTCTGTTGGGGAGTGCAGCGGAGCCGACGGGGATTGGGCACCCCTAACGGCTATACAGTGTGGTGCGGGAGCACATGAGTATACTGGTGTGGCCCTCAGCGTGCTACTTGTTATGGAGGACAGAACTATCTATGACAGCTGATTCAGTATAGTGTCGATGTGTAGGCACTTTGCATACTGTCGACGCCGCAGTATGCAAATTGCCTACACGCTACCACTGCTGATTGCAACGTTTTTGCCTTCAAGTGTATGCGCCACTGCATCTGAAGGGCTGTCGCAGACAGCTCTGGCATTCATTGGCAGGTGCGACCGCACCTGCAAAAGGCAGCAAGGCATTGGAAGTGGGGGAGGCATACCTACGAATTCTCGTATGGTGGCACTATGTTTCTTGCACATGCGTGCAAGCAAACATAAAAATGGCCCTAAAGAGCTCCTGACACAGTTGAGACAACTTCAGAGAAATGTAACATTCAGGCATAAATGTAGCTTGTATTTCATATTTTATTCTGTAATTCTCACCCTTGTTTCCTTATTACTAAGGGTATTTGCATGGATACAGTATCTCTGCCCTTTTAGCTCTGGATGCCTGCCTTCACCTGACATCCTAATTCTGTTTATGATATCAAAATATGTTGCTGTGATGCCGGCCCGCCGGTGCAGCGGTTGGATTTCCGCTTGAGACGCCAGCGACCGGGTTCGGGAATGAGCCCGGAAGCTGGAGGGCTGGCCGGGGGAGAGGGCTTGAGCATCCTAGGGACTGCTCGTCCTCTCCGGGGGGGGGGGAACCAGAGCCCGGCTTTTGACTGACCTCGGGTGGAGACCCGAGGTGTAGCAAGGCCGATGGCAGAGAAAGAAGGGGGGCGACTGCCAGACGTTGGCACTCAGCGCCTTGACATCAGGGGACATGGCACGCTGCGAGAAAGAACACCGGAAAAAGCACCTTGCAGTCTCCCGGTAGACGGAGCACTAGGCCCCAACCTCAATGCCCCTGCCTGCCCAGAGACAGCATCCCGACGTAAAAATTTCATAGTCTCGGGTGTATAGGGCCCCACCATCTACACTCCCCTACTTGGGGTAAACCAAGTCTGTGGGGATGGACTGCTCTGGTCCACAGGCAGGTGAGCAGGGCTGAAAAGGCCGTAAAAGTGACTCCCAAGAGAGGGGCACCGCAGGGAGAGGGGAGTAAAAAAAAATATGTTGCTGTGAGATAATTATGATATCGTAAATAGGGGATTGTAATGTCATGCGATGAGAAGCAGCCAAAGCAGATATAGTCTAGGGACAGGGATCTTGTTTTCATGCAACTGTTTTCAGTAATAAAGAAAATGGGGAATTAATTACTGGAAATATATGAAGTAATAAAAAATGGGATGGAGTTGAATATAAATCTTACTTTTTAGTGTTTTCATAATGCTGTCAGGGCTCTTTACCTGAGTTATTGATAGCCTCTTTACTCCTAATCAGGCCACACGGAGATGATGCCTGCAAGTCCTGAAGTCCCCTCTTTAATAGAAACTGGCTGCCATGAAAAAGAGCTGCAGACCCAGATTGCCTCTTCCTCACCAGGGGCCTCATCAGAGACATCCCATTCCTCCAAGAAGAAGCACAAGCGGGACAAGTATCAGGACTGGGAACAGTCTGCTTCCAGGCCACGGTTGCCTCCGGGGGCCACGGCCAACACTGGGTCTTCCCCCTGTGGGGGGGGTCAGCCCCTCCAGCCATGCCAGCCCTTTCCTCTTCTGGGTAGCATCTGGCCCCACCGCACGCTCCAGTAACAGTGTAGGGCGATGCTTCTGCGGGCTTGGGGGACTCCTCCTCCTCTGCCCCACTGCCCCTGTCACTCACACCCTTCACTCCACAAGGTTCTCAACCAGGTGGCTTGGCTGATAAGTCAGACATTTGTTCTACCGATGCCTGCCCAGCCAAGCAACTTTGCCAGATCCTTCTTTGGGATCTGGCACCAGTCTCTGAACTTTCAGCAACTATCGACACACACCTGAGGGGTCCCCTCAGGCACCTGTAGTCCTCCAGCGACCACTGGTGGGCCTTTCCTGAACCCATTCATGTGGCACTGGCAGGCCATTGCCCATCAGGCTTTCCTCTCACCTGATGCTGGCCCGCTCACACTGGGTCCCTCTGGAGCAACCCCAGCCCTTCTGTTGCTGGATCAAGGGACGGAGTTTTGACACTGCCTTCTGGCCCACCCCCGAACTTGCCTTCCTTGGGGCCAACACATGGCGCCCAGCCACTGTTGGACCCGACTCCTGGTTACCCTTCAGGTCTGATGCCAGTTTACCCTTTGGGCCCTCAACTGGGACCATGAGGCTTGACCCCCAGTTATCCAACATCCTACTGGCCTTCGCTGGCCCCATCAGGTCCACCGTCATGCCCCTATTCAGGTTACCTGACACCGACCTACCCGGCACCGGGTTACCCGATGCTGGGCTATCAGACTTCAGGCTACCATTGTCCACCAGTATACCCCCTCCAGTACTGGTGGACCATAATGCCCTGTTTAACTCCTGGAGGTCATTTGTGCAGCAGCATCTGATACCTGCCCTGGGATCACCAACATTGGGCCCACCTCTGATCCGCTGGAGGGCTCTTCTTTCTTAGAAGTGATGTAGCTCATTCACACAGCTCAAGGCTGGCAAACGGAGGAGCAGGACCCTCAGCGGTGCCACCTAGTGGAGCACCTTCATATCCCTGAGTTTATACTGGTAATGGTGCTGCCATTGGTGCCATCCCATGATGATATATCATCCACCGTATGGCAACAACCAGCATCAGTACCCCCTATGCCAAAGAAGGCAGATGGCACGAGTGGTAAAGCTGCCTGGACTCCTTCTCCAGAGGAAGATGCTCATGTGTCTAGGTTTCTTGGTTCTATCATGGGCAGCATTAATGACAATGGAGTCCACCTTAGGGTGTGACCCAAATGGTCTCTGCTGTCAGGGACATGGTACAGCTAATCTGACTTTTTTGGTATCATATATTTTGGGCACTTTTCATACTTTTTGTAAAGTTCCTCCTTGAACTTAATTTTGAAATCATGAGCCATCTTCAGCAGTGCTTAACAAGCAAGTGAAGGAACCTTATCCAATAACCTCCTTTTATATGGAACCCCCTCTTCCCTAATTAAATTTCTGGCAGGCCTGGCAGCCCTCGGTGTCGTGGTCTGGGCCTAAGCAAAGGACACATGCTGCATGGCCATTCTTTTCTGGAATCTGTTTGCTGTAGGCACACTTAGATTTGTGGGATTCTACTGAAGGAGTCATTGAAGACATGCAACCAACAATAGAAAATGATGAAAACTATTGTACTAATCGAAAAATTAATAGAAGTTATACTTATAAATGGCAGTCGACTGAAGCAACATTCTGCTAGGTTTGATGAGCGAAGGTCGATGGTGGAAAAGAACTGAGAGTGTGTGTGGAGGGACCACCCACTATATACTGTAGGCCGACCATCACGTGACGTTGGGTGAGCGGCCTCTCCCACGGTACATTGCTAGCTAAATTTTCTGTGTGGTCCTAGTGCCTGGTGGCTTAGTCCTACCAGTGTTGCCTATTGCAAGAGCCCTAGATACATAGATACATAGATGTTGTCAGCAGATAAGGACCTTGTGGCCCATCCATTCTGCCCTATTCCTCTTTCTAATGCTTAAGGTACCTTAGATGCTATGACAAGTTCCCCCCTTTCACCCTAGCTTGATAATTCCCATGTGTCTATCTCACACATTCTTGAATCTCTAAACTGTGGCCGGTCCCACCACTTCCTGGGGGACTGTTCCATCTCTCCACCACCTTTTCAGTAAAGTAGAATTGCCTCAAGTTCCCCTACATGGGCGTGGCTTGATGAGCTGAAGATGGCTGCTTAATTCTGCTACTCCTGGGATCACCAACTATCATCATCCATCCACTCCTACCCAGACATTCATTCTTTGCCAAATACTGGGTCTTTATTCTACCTGCATCATAGCTCAGCTCTGGTATAGTATTTTGCTATCTTGCAGTTATAGTATTTTATATCTGCAATCAGACAGTTGTTTATTTCTGGCCTGCAATAATGGCAGACCAACCTTTGCAAAGCAGCTCTCTCAACAGAATTGAATCAATGTTTCAGCAATTAATCAATGAGTTAAATGACTTAAAAATAACCTCACAACAAAATGTTACTAATGTACAATTGCTTGGCCAAAAATATCTGCTACAGAATCTAAAACAATTCAAAATGAAGGCTCTATTTTGGATCTGAAAGCTACAATCAGGAACAGGGTAGAATTATTAAAATCTTCAGGACAAAATTGATGACATTGAAAACAGAAACAGACGTAACGATCTTAGATTTCTGAGATTTCCTGAAGGTGCAGAGCTCGGGGATACCAGTGCACTTCTGAAACATGCGCCAATGTTGCTTAAACTTCCTCCCACCAAGACCTTACTATTGAGAGATCTCATCAGACTCTAAGCCCAAGGCCTGGTCCTACTCAAAAACCAAGGCCCATCATCGCCAGATTCCTGAATTATGCTCACACAGAATTAATCATCCCAAAAGCAAGGCAAGTGGGTACGCTTATTTGGCAGGATCATAAAATATCAATTTTTAGAGATTTCTCAAAAGAACTATCTAATAAACGCAGACTTTATAATCCTATCAAAACTGTTTTGCACCAGCGGGGTATTAAATTTGCTTTACGCTACCCAGCCACAATGCGTCTATTTCTGAATGATTCATTTAAAGATTTCCACACACCTGATTTATCAACATTCCTCAATATACCTCAAACTACACATACTATACCTATTGATTGTGCTGCAGCCAACCTAAATATTGGTCCGAATTCTTCCAAGAGGTCCGTCAATCTCCAGTGAACGCCTTTGAAACTAATCCAAAACCATAGAAAAGCCTGCACAAACCGCAATTAAAACTTCAGCTCCTGCCAGAGTTTCAACGCGATACAAGAAAAAAGTCTGTTCAATCTCTGCATGCTAAACATTTATGCTGCTCGAATGATACTCCTTCTACGCCGGACCTGCAAACTGAAAAGCATGTTGACTTCTCCACCCTCTTGTGTTGTCTAATAAATATACTCCACTATGCTAAGATTCACTCTTTTCTCATGAAGAATGCCGAGAAGGTGATTTAGATCCACCTGCTGATACCTATGTGAATGCCCTGCCTAATACCAATTCACCTGACTCCTCATGGCAGAGCTGGTCTCTAGTTCCCATCCAAATCAGCAGAACCTCCCAAAAGAAAAGAAAGCGGAAACTAAAGAACAGAATCCATAATACTGCTTCTCAGATAAATAATCATCACAAGCACTGACTGATAGGAGGTCCTGATAATATTTGTGAGTATCTATATTAAGCCCCAGTAATCTCATATTAAAATATGTAACACTATTACTCCCAGCCGGTTTGGTCTGAGTAAGGCTGTAAACTGCAATCAAATTTCAAGGGCTGTATTTAGAGCTTCTTTTTTTTCTTTGCTTACTTGAAGTGCATCTGCATTTCAACACATCTTGAAATGCACCCATCACATCTGTTAATAGTGATGCATTAGCTCTAATTATTGCCCTCAATCCTCCTAGGTGGACCGCATGTTCCCTATTAGCGCCTATGTAAATGACATGTATTCAGAGAAACCTGCACAGTTTACATCTAATCCAACCGTCCTACCCAAGCCTCTACACTTATGAATATGAAAGGAATTTTCTGGCTTTCTATATACGAGTCATTAGCGATGCTGGAATAACATCTCATTATCGTTTATTACTTGGAATTTGTAAACAGGTCAGTTCTTCCACTCCACTAGCGCTTATCTAACAGGTGTGCTCCACTTCAAAATGTTTCTACCACCTTGTAGAGCACTTCGTGAAGAAGTCTAGGAGCCACTGACTGATGCTCTCACAAATCTGTGGTCTACATTTAATTCCTGTTTTCTTCTAGGCAAATCTGGTGACTGATTCCTTAAACCCCTGAAAAAGAAAACTAGGGGAGACTGAAGATCAACGTAATTATCATTGTATACTGGGTGCAGAACTGTAAGGTTCATTGATTGCCATGTATCTCTGACTTTGTGCATGAACATTTATGTGTAGCCCTTCATTTTAGTACTACTTTTGGTTACTCCTTTTTTTTCACTTTTTCTTTCATTCAAATGCGTTGCCTAGCTTAACCTATTAGAGCTTTCACACTCAGCCAGTTTGGAAGTATTAAGGCTGTAAATCGTGTTTGAAACTTAGGGGCTGTATTTCTTTCATTCAATTGAATTTATAAGCATATTCTTGCTAAAATCATCTAAATGTGTAAACCTATTTACCTGGATATATACCATTTCCATTTTTTTTTCTCTTCAGGTTTTTTCCCAGGCCCATAGATGTACTACTAGTCATCCCGTTTATCAGTAAAATAAAAAGTGAAACATAAAATATAACATATTGCCACATATTGTTTACTACATTTAAAGACTTATTTTTACTTTATGACAAGTGCTATATATATATTTATATATATATATTTACATAGTGGTTGTCTATATATTTTTTTTTTTTTTTTAGTTCATCTACTACTTTAAGCTAATAGCACACTTATATCACACATCCATTCTTTATTAAGCTCATATGGATGTTTATATATCTTATAAACCTTTATCGTTTGATTATGCTATTCAGGGATATGTGATGTTATTTTGGCATACTATTCTTTTTTATTGAACTAATTTCATATAGTTCAACATGATTATTATGTCTGGTTTAATTATTACTTTAAAAATGTTTTATGCATTGTTTTGGTATGATGCTTATTGGTTTTTCCCAGGGTTCTAGCTTAAATATTTGAGTGCTAGTCATAATAATTACTTATAAGATATTGTTATACATAGTTAATAACTTAGGAATATTACGTGTAACCTTTTCTTAAGTGTTTTCTGTGTGTTTACACACCCTAGTAGTGTGGCGAGAGGTCTCAGGTATGTGTACCGACTCCTATCTCGCTACACTTCTCAAATGTTCTTACTGTAATATACAAGTTTTTTTGTTTCTAGGATTATTCTCTCTACTATTCTATTCTCTGTCTCTCTCTTTAGTGAGACTCAATAAGCATATTTATCATATTATTCTGAATCCATATGTTCTAAGGATCCTGCTCACATTTGCACAACCTACTCATCTGCCTTTAGAACCTTTGACACCTCTGACTTGGTTTTTTATGAGTCCCTCCTTCCGAATTGTAACTTCTTATTTTACTGTTTACCATTATGAGTGATTTGATATTA
Source organism: Neoceratodus forsteri (assembly GCA_016271365.2). Taxonomy (NCBI): domain Eukaryota; kingdom Metazoa; phylum Chordata; order Ceratodontiformes; family Ceratodontidae; genus Neoceratodus; species Neoceratodus forsteri. The sequence goes on from CM057455.1 coordinate 1,531,774,510, forward strand.
CACTCATGGAATGTTAAGGGACTCAATTCTCCTTGTAAGCGAAAACAAATACTTACCTACCTTAAGAAGCATAAAACACATATTGCTTTCTTACAAGAAACTAAACTTATATCCGAGGATGTTGACAAGTTAAAAAAGGATTGGGTCGGTCAAGTATTTGCATCCTCTGCCTCCTCTAAAAAACGAGGTGTCGCTATTCTATTACATAAGTCTCTTAATTGAGCCCAAAGAAAATTATTACAGACTCAGACGGCAGATGGATTATAATTCAATTATCTTCCACTACAGGTACATTTATGTTAGTTAATGTTTATGCCCTAACTCTGATTCCTGAATTTTTCATAACTTGGCTCAACAAATTATGATTAATAATAACAACAACTCATCTATTCTTATGGGTGGTGATTTTAATTTAACCTTAGAAGGATACCTAGATAGAAGTAATAAATCGTATGATGCTCATCCACGAAGCATTAATGCCTTGACATTGCTAATGAAAGATCTGGGCCTTTCTGACATCTAGAGACTTTCCCACCCTAGACAATGTGACTATACATTTTATTCTCCATTACACAAATCTTACATCCATATTGATTTTTGGCTTTCATCCCCTCTTATTACAGAAAAAACTATTAATACAGACATCCTTCCAATTACCATATCAGACCACTCTCCTATTAGCTTACATCTACTTTGGGTCCACCCTCTAAATCTCCTTCTTGGCATTTAGATCCACTTTTACTGAGGGACCCAGAATTTATTCCTTAGATTACGCCCAGATTCAAGACTGTCTCTCATTTAATGATACCTCTGAGGTATCTCAAGGCAGTTTGGGAAGCATTAAAAGCAACAATTAGAGGCAAAATTATTAGTTTCACAGCTTATAGGAAAAAGCTAAGAGAGCAACTAGCAAATTTAGAGAATTCCTTAAAGTAAAAGAAACTCAATACTATAAAACAAAAAAACCCAATCATGACTCACTCATTACATCTTGAAATCCTCCAATTAAGAATTAAAATAAATGAATTAATATCCAGGAAAGCTGAACTTGCCCTTTTAAGGCTTAAACATTGCTATTGGGAACAAGGAGACAGATGTGGGAAGTTGCTTTCTTATCAGCTTAAAACTCAGCAGATGGAGAGATATATTGCTGGTTTGAAAGACCCATCAGGCCAAATTTATACAGACAACCTTACAATAAATCATATTATGTGTTCTTTCTACCAGCAACTATATTCTCATCCAAATTCCAGTTCTTCTAATCAAATACATGATTTTCTCGATAAACTGCATCTTCCTCACCTCTCTCATCAAGATATGGCCATACTGGATGAACCCTTTACCCTACAAGAGATCCAAACAGCACTATCATCTTTAAAAAATGGTAAATCCCCTGGGAGTGATGGTTTCCCTGTCGATTTCTACAAATCCCTATCTGGTGCTCTTTGCCCTTTACTGCTTAAGGTCTATTTGGAAGCATTTTCCAATGGTAAACTACCCCACACTATGACTGAGGCTATTATTACTGTTTTACCAGAAAAAGATAAAGATCCTTCTCTTCCCTCAAGTTACAGACTGATATCACTACTCAATACAGACAGGAAAATCTTTTCTAAATTATTAACCCTCTGCTTAGATTCATTCATTTCAAAACTTATCCATCCTTCTCAAGCTGGATTTATTAAACATAGAACTGGTTCTGATCATCTTCGTTCCTTGTTTAATTTAATCTACAAAACAAAAACTCTTAAAACACCAGCCGCGGCTATAGCCATTGATTTTGAGAAAGCATTTGATTCCCTTAATTGGAACTATTTATACCAAGTTTTATCACATTTTGGTTTTACTAATAACTTCTACACCTATATCAAATTACTGTACACTCTCCTTCTGCTTCAATTCTGACTAACACAACTATATCCCCTCCTTTCATCTTGGAGAGGCACTAGACAGGGTGCCCTTATCACCATATTTGTTTATACTTGCCATGGAGCATCTCTCTGCAGCTCTTCATCAATCCTGCATAATTAAAGGCATCCCTATTGGTAACTCTCGCTACACTTCACTATCTTATGCAGATGATTTTCTTATTCTCCTAGAAAATCTCCAATCTTCAGGGTAACCTTTAGTTAAACTTCTTATCAATTCACCTTTATCTCGGACTAGCTCTAAATCTTAATAAATCTGAAACGCTACCATTAAACACCTCTGTAAATCCTATATGAATGCTCTTTTGCTTCCGCTGGGCTCCCAAGGTATCTCATATCTAGGTATTCGGATCATCCCAACATTGGATAAAGTTTGGGATGCTAATTTCTCCTTTACTAACTAACATTAAAATATATTTGAAAGATGGAAATTGCTTAATCTTACCTTTAATGGGAAAATTTCTGCTATTAAAATGACAATAGCTCAAAAATATTGTATCTTTTTCTAATATACCTCTAAAACTTCCTCTTGCTTCCTCATTAAAATCGATAAATTAATAGGTAATTTTATTTGGGATGGCAAAATCCCTGATTTAGTCGTAATAAACTTAGATCACATTGGTCAAGAGGTGGATTTGACCTCCTTGGTTTCAGGCCTACTTTTGGGCTTTTCGGCAGCCCAGACTATCAAATGGTTTATTTAATCTGACGCCAATTCACCTTTATGGGTTAATATGGAAACCTCTCTTGTGCTAACAACATTGCTACTTCTTTTCTTTATAATCCCATCCTCCAAATTAAAATCTCACCCCACTATAGTACCACCCATGTTCTACTGGAAAATAATTCATAAATATCTCAAATCAAATCCTACCCCTCTTGTTTATTCTCCTATTTGGAAATAGCCAAATATCTCTTGGAAACCGTCCAATCTACTGTCGATCCTGGAAAAATAGAGGCATACTTTTATTAAGAGACATACTTGAACCCCATACGTTAAGAATAAAACCTATTCTGATCTATGCACTCAGTGGAATCTTCCCCCCAGGATTTTGGAAATATCTACAGCTTCAGCAGCATGTACTTATTATTTCTCACTTATTACTAATCAATCCTCACATGATCAACACATCTCCAAATGGATAAAAACAACATGTAAATTGAATAGTGTCATCTATAAAGTTATTAGAGAATCACTACCGGACCAGTCCATTAGTGCAAAAATAAATGGAGCAACTTGTTACACTATAACATTACAAATGAGCAATGGCATAGGTGTTGGCTTTCTTGCCACAAATCTTTAATGATAAGCGTGCTTCGCTCATTCAGACTGAAATTCTTCATTTATGGTATAGGACCCCAACTGTCTTGCATAAAATGAGATTAACGGATAATGACAACTGTTGATATGTAACTCGCCTAATGGCGATTTACTTCATATTTTATGGGATTGTCCCTCCATACGAAAATTTTGGCATCAGATTCATATATTTGCAATGAAAGTGACTGGTCAACCTTTGTATTAGATCCTAAACACTGTATACTTGGTATTTTTGACCCTCATCCCTATAATATTCCCCAATCCTTGAACAGATGGTTAACCATACTTTTCTTCTAGCTAAACATAGTATACTTATGAATTGGAGATCTAATATAATCCCACTCTCCCGATATTCTTAATCATTTATCTCAATATGCCTCCCTGGATCATATGACACATTTCTCTCGACCGACTCAACATATATAATAAATGTTGGCAGGAATATTTTAAATATTTGGATTCATCTAGCCAATCTGGCACTTAAAGTATGGATTGAAATACTTTATATAATATCTCTCTCTCTCCTTTTATTGATATCCCCCATTTCCTCAGATTGTGGTCTCACTTTTTCTCTACTTACTTGGCACTCTCTTCTCTTTGCTATTTCTTCCTCCTCTTGTTTTCATAATCTTTTCTATATAAGCTTTAGTAGCACTCTAATGATATATATATTGTAGTAATGTACAACTACGACTATTCATATCTCCTCTTTTACCTTATACTTCTTCTATTTTTACTGTATATTATGTAGTGTTGCCTTTTTTATTATTATAATATTGTAACTGTTCTAGTTTAGGTAGTTAACCCATAATTATTCTATTACCATTGAATAGTCTTTTTTTCTCCTTTGTTAGATGTTATGCTACTTAGTTTATCATTTATATAACCTTATATAGTATTGTTATAGGATATACTTGTTGTTTGTTTATCTTTAAATACTTCAATAAAAGATCAACTGCAAAAAATCTCCTACATTTTCCCCTTTAGTCTCATGCCTGCCCCTTTGTTCTGCTCCTTTTCATGTGAAAGATGCTCTCCCTCTGGTACCCAGTTGATCCCTTCAGATACTTCAAGGTCTCTGTCAGGTTCCCTTCTCTCTCCTTTTCTACCATGAGTACATATTGAGAGCTCTGAATCTCTCCTCATATGACTTATGCTGCATCCCAGACACCATTTTGTCACCCTCCTGTGAACCATCTCCATCCCACTTATGTCTTTTTGGAGATGAGGCCTCCAGAACTGAACACAGTACTCCAGATGAGGCCTTACTAAGGAGTTGTACGGCAGTGCCACTACTTCACTCCTTCTACTTGTTATACCCCTCCCTATGCACCCTAGTATTCTGTTAGCCTTTCTGACTGCTTTGTTGCACTGTTTATCCACTTTGAGGTTGTGTTCTAGGACTACCCCTAGATCATTTTCCTCTTTGGTGGCCTCCAGTGTTATCTAAACTCTAGGATTTCCTTTTCCCAGGTGCATAATCCTGCAGTTTTTTTGCATTGAAACCTTGGACCAGTTTTCTAGCCTCTTCAGATCTCTCATTTTTTCTATACCTTCCTGTGTATCTACCTGTTACACAGCTTTGTATCATCTGCAAACAGGCTAACCCTCCCTTCTAGACCCTCTTCAATATCACCTTCTCAAAATAAGATCACAACTCCTTATGTAAAGTTTTCAACTCTTAATTGTTTTTCTTTCTGATAATGTGTCATCCTTCTGATAATGAGATAATGTGTCTGAGTCAGTCAAAATCTGACTGGTATTGCTAAGAAAACAAACAAAAAAAAGGTCTGTCTTCATTTCCTGACAATTATCTTATATTATGAAATATTGTTAAAGTGATCAGTCAAATAGTGTAATAGAGTGCCCATAATGCCAGGTTTCACAATGTGACTGTAGCAATAACGCCAGTCATTTCATGAAATGCCCAAAACTTTTAAGCATTTCGCGAATGATCTAGAACATTTTAGTCATTTCATGAAATGACTGGTTTCACAATGTGACTGTAACATGTACGTGATACAAGAAGACAGCTAATTTCCAGTTAGTTTGGTTACTGAAATTCTCTCCGAGCCACATGCATGCATACAAAAGCTAAAAGCTAAGTGCAAACCATCATAGGTGTACATCCTTGTTGGTGGTAAATCAAACAGAAAATGTCACAATTGGTACTATATCATGCTGACCATGTCACTGTTTAGGCCGCACCACAACAGACTCATGCACACTAAAGGTGATAATATTCTAGACTATCTGAACAAAAGAGTATACATGACAGTCATAGGTAGCTCAAGCTATCACTTACTGCCTAAAAACATGAAACTCACCTCTGATCTGCACACAGTGATGCACTCTTACTGATTAAACAGTGGTGCAAAGTTGACTCAACAAAAATGGACTTTATATCATGTGGGCAAAGGGCCACTCCATTCCCATGAAAGCAACTGGTAGTCCCATTTAAGTTCAGAAAAGCAGTCATGAAAGGTCTGCAAGAGGACATGGAACATCTCAAGTATGACAAGACTTTGGAATGATCAAATCCCAATTCCACTGGCCTCAAATGACCCCTAAGGAGGAGAAATATTGCAAAGCGTGTGCTTGATGTGTCCAAAGACAAACATTGCCCAAGTGAGCATTCCCACTAATAAACATCTTATGCAGTAGATCATTAGACTCAGTATACATGGACTACCTGCCTTTAGAGCCAGACTTCAAGAATATAGCAAATATTCTAGTAGACATGGATCATTTCCCTGAATATTCACAAGCATGTGTAACCAAGGATCAGTGGGCTACCACTGTAGTCTAAGTATATAGGAAAAAAAGCTCTGTTCATTATGACAATTATGGATGTTGCCTTCTGATATAGAGTAAGAAATATAAGCATGTTAAATAAAGGATTGCTGCAACAGGGATGGAGAGAACAAGTCCAGAATAACTGCACCACCCCAGGAAGCAAAGCAAGCAAAGCAAATTGTATTTCTTAAATGCTATTCCAAATAGATCATAGCGCTGTATGTACAATAAAACAATAAAATATAAAATGAAACAAAACCATAATCCTGAAACCAATTAATAAAGGCAGCTGGAATTTTCAAGCATCCGGAAATGCTGAATTAAATAAATGCGTCTTCAAGGCGGATTTAAAAGTCTCCATGGTCAGGCACTCTCTGATCCGATGAGGTAAAGAATTCCACAGGGTCAGGGCTACAAAAGCAAAAGATTTGGCTCCTGACATTTTCAAATGGACCCTGGGAATATCTAGCAGTCCCTCATCGACGGAGCGGAGATGGTGGAGGGGGCAGTGGGGACAAAGGAAATCTTGCAAATACCACTATCCCAGTCTGTGTAGGGCCTTATAGGTCAGTAATCAACCATGAAGATGATCCTCCCCAAATCAGTAGCCAGTGCAGGCTGCGGAGCACAGGTGTGACATGGCAAGACCTCGTAAGCCAGTCAGCAACCTGGCAGCCACATTCTGCACCAGGTGCAGACTGTGGCAGTCCATCCAGTAGCCCTAGGTATAGGGCATTGCAGTAATCAAGGTGGAGGTCACAAAGGCATGGGCCAACATTGGAAGATCATTGGGCAAGACCAGGTGTTTTATCTGGGTGATATTCTGCAAATGGTAAAATGAGGTCTTGACGACTGCCGACATCCGAGACTTAAGTGTCAGCTTACCATCAAGCATAACTCCCAGGTTTCACACCTGGTCAGAGGTTGACAGCTGGCTGCTCCTGAGCCATAGTCCGGATGGCTGCCCAGCAGATAACCCCTCTACCCAATGATCTGGGTCCACAACCAACACCTCAGTCTTATCCAGGTCCAACCTAAGCCAGTTGGCACTCATCCAATCTTGAATCTCAGTGAGGCAGTTGTTAAAGACTGAAACAGCATCACTGTGGTTGGGCAAAGGACATGTACAGCTGTGTGTCATCTGCATAGCAGTGAAAACTCAGCATGTACCACCTTATAATGTCTCCCAATGGCAGCATGTACACAGCGAACAACATGGGTGAAAGCACAGAGCCTACGGCACCCCACATGGCAGGAGTCAGGGGCCAAGGAAAAAACAGCTCCACTCTCTGAGTCCTGCCTGTGAGAAAAGATTGAAACCATCTGAGGACTGTCCCAGACAGACCACAGAGCAGCCACAGGTGCTCCAATAACACTCCATGGTCCATGGTGTCAAATGCCACAGAGAGATCAAAGAGAACCAAGATGGAATGACTCCTCCAATCTTTTGCTATCAGGAGATCATTAAATACCCAGACCAGTGCCGTCTCAGTACTATGTCTCTTCCTGAAACTGGATTGGAGGATCGTAGATATCATTGGTGGTAAGATACTCCTCGAGCTGCAGCAGACTGCCTTCTCAATAACCTTGCCCTCAAAAGGCAGGTTAGAGACAGGCCTGTAGTTAACGAGACAATCAGGGTCAAGAGAGGTTTTTTCAGAAGGGCATACCACTGCCTCTTCAGGGTGTCTGGAAACACCTCAATCTCTAATGAATACCCAACTATCTCAGCTAGGACCAGTCATCGACCTCCATGCACCCCCCCAAGAGGCGCATTGAACCTGGTTCCAAACTATAGTAAGTCAGTTGCAAACCCTGGATAATCTTCATGACATCCATGATTGCCAACCAGTCAAAGTTGACCAGACAAACTGGTGTCTGTAATTTCCCACCAATCACTAATGCGCCCATTTGAGTGAGATGTACAGATCTCTGACCTGATGGTGGCAACCTTATCCATGAAAAATAAAGCAAACTCATCACACCTATTCTGTAAAAAATCCTCGATTCTGGAGATAGGCTGGATTGCACAGCCTGTCCACAGTATGGAAAAGTTGGGCTGGTCAATTCCGCATGGCGTCAATCTCCCTGGACTGAAACTCTGCCTTCTTATGGGAGACCGCTGATTCATAGTCCTTATAATGGGACATCAATCTAAGTCTGTCAACAACCTGGCTGGTTTTCTGCCAGCATCACTCCAACCTTCTCCCCACTCTCCTCAACTCCCTCAAGGTCCCATCAAACCAAGGGGACCGAGGGCGAAGGGTGAGGGGGCAAATTGGACCAGAATTATGGAATCCACAGCATCTACCATTGCCTTATTATAGGCTAGAAGAAGATTCTCTGGATCTGACCTGACACCTGATCTCCCTGATAGGTCCAGCACCACCATAAGACCATCGGAGATCAAACCCTGTAAAGGGCAGTACCGGACCATCTCTGTAGGGGCAGGTCTATTGGGGGGAACCATGAAACTGAACCCTATAGTGTGATGATCTGACCACCCAACAGATTCCACCACCACATCGGAGATTTCCATCCCAGTAGGAACGCCAGATCCAGCGAGTGACCTTTTCTGTGGGTCGCAGAGGTAACCACCTGTGTGAAGCCCAATGAGATCATCAGTTGGAGGAAGTCTTGTCCAAAATGCGAGAGTTCATTGTCAACCCAGACATTAAAATACCACAGCATTAACATCTGGGTGACTCCAACATCATGTCTATGAAGTCCACGACTTCCTGTAGGAAATCCTTCTCACCCCCAGGTGGATGGTAGACAAGAAGTATCCTACAACCCACACCTGCGCCCACACCTGTGCCCACAATACACTTGAAAGATCTAGTGACCCCAACTGGCACATCTACAAGGCTCAGTTTCATCTTAAAACAGGTGGCTACACCCCACCCTGTGATCCACCCTTGGGCAGTATATCACCGAGTATCCATCAGGAACAGCTGACTCCAGTATCAGACCAGCATTTTCGTCCAGCCAGGTCTCGATGATGCACGCCAGGTCTGATGTTCCAACAAGATCATCAATCACTGCTGTCTTGTTCTTAACTGACCTGGTGTTGCACAACACCACTCAATAGAAAGACTGTTAGCTGAAGAGATTTAAAAGGACTTTTTTAAACATATTGGGCATGATACTTCCTGTACATTTTCTTATTTGGAAGGGAGGACAAAATTACCTCAGAACATTTATTTGGAGTATCTGCTAATGGGGTCCCCAAGAAAAATATCTGCATGACATCACCCACCCAGAGAACAACTGAGAGGCTTGCCACTTAGCTTTATAAGCTACTGGACAGAGTAATCAACAAACAAAACCAAGTATGGCACGATTTCCAAGAACAAGCCCTCTTACCAGAAGACCAAGTGCTGTTGACTACACACACGTAAACTAAGCTTTTGATCATGGGTCTCTTTCATAGCTCTGCGCGTGTACTCATCCTACAATCAGCTTGTCCCCTTAGTACACACACCATGCAAGTTGATGCTTTGTAGCCAGCTTTGGTTAAAATGCTTACTGCTTCTCTGCTTTCTACCAAGAATTTTACATGCTGACTGTCTCTCAGTCATAAGTATTGTACTTGCAAGTTTACTTGAACTGAAACGTCCTATTGTTTCAATTACAGCAGGATCCCAGCAAATCCAGAAGTGACAGTAATCTGATGCGGCCCAAGATCATCAGAGACTCTTTGGAGAATTGAAGATTTTCAGCAACAGCAGCAGCCCCAGAGCATCTGCATATGAAACAGGATCCATTTTCCATTAACTATGACGTGGCAATATCAATTAGCCAATCAATCAAAGTCTTTATTTAACCAGGCAATCACCATTGAGCAAGCTCATTTTGAGGTGAACCAGGGTTTGTTAACAAGGAACAAGGACAATATACATGGGATGCAACACACAAGAAAATAGTAATAATACAAATAAAGTGAGACACAATAATACAGTATATACAAAGTATCAGCAGGTAGCATTGACAGTAGTATATGTTTGGAACAGAAGATACAACTAGTTTTGGGTAGGACACAATTTTTCATAAAAGTAAAGAAATATACATATCAGGTGCACGAACACAAATAAAACCTAATATAAAAGATATATAGCGATACGGTATGGAGAATTTAGATCTGGAACCAGGGTCAAAGGAATGTGGAAGGGACAGATATGGGGGTAGAAAAGGGAGAGGGAAGAGTCGATTATAGATGTGATAGTGTTGGGAAACCCAAGCCTATTGTTTGATGTGACACTAATACTCTGATAAAGTTGTTCCTGATGACAAACAGAATCTATCTGGGCAATGATGCTTTTATTTCACTTTAAAGTAAAGGAGATAAAACATTCATGTGGAATTATTTGGATTTGTCTGGCAGCATAGCCTAGAGGTTTGAGTAATGAGTTGTGAATGAGCGTGGTACTTCCAACAGACCTGAGTTTGATTCCAACAACCTCCACTTGCATACTGTGTGACTCTGAGCAAATCACTTAACCTCTCCAGTGCTCCTGGCTCGGCATGAAAATAGGCACTTGGGCCTTATTAGGTTAGCAAAGAACAAAAAAAATTGATCAGTGCAACGCTTTTTAAAATAATCTGTGCAGTAATCAAAGATCAGCAGTGGCAATTTAGAGAACCACAGATCCAGTGCATGAACCTCATGTGACAAAGTCCCCAGGGCCAGATGGGCTGAACCCAAGGATATTGAAGTTGAACCAGGCTCTGGTACACACCTTTGCAGACCTATTACTGAATACTAACTATGGGAGAGGTACTTGAATACTGCAGGATGGCAAGCATGATTCTGCTTCATAAGAACAAGGATAGGAAAAACACAAGCAACTATAACCCAATGAGCATGACGTCAACAGTGGGGAAGCTGATGGAACCAATAATCAAGAAGAAGAAAGTAGACTTCCCATGAGAAAATAGACTTATGAGCAGGAATCAGCATGCTTTCATGAGGGGAATGTTATGTCAAATTAACTTGATTGACTTCTTTAGAAACATAGAAACATAGATTTTGACGGCAGATAAGGACCGCTAGGCCCATCTAGACTGCCCATTTCCCTACCTACAGGATAGGCCGCAGATCCTAGTTAACCAACAGCCTATTTCTTCCTACCCCCACAAGAATTGCCTTATGTCTGTCCCATGCATTCTTGAATTCTCCCACAGTTTTAGACCCCACAACCTCCTCAGGAAGGCTGTTCCATGCATCCACTACCCTCTCTGTGAAATAATACTTCCTCACATTGCCCCGGAACTGCCCTCCTTCTATCTTTAAATTGTGTCCCCTTGTTCTTGCACGTCTCTTTTCTGAAAAATGCTACCCTCTTGGACTTTGTTGATTCCACTGAGGTACTTAAAAGTTTCTATCATGTCCCCCTCCCTTCTTTCCTCAAGGGTATACATATTAAGCTCCTTTAGTCTCTCCTCATACGGCTTCTCTTGCAGACCCTGCATCATTTAGCTGCCCTCCTCTGACTGCTTCTATCCTGTCTATGTCCTTGCGGAGATGGGGTCTCCAGAACTGGACACAGTACTCCAGATGGGGTCTCACCAACTGTCTGTACAGAGGGATAACAACTTCCTGTTTTCTGCTGATGCCTCCCTATACATCCTAGTGTACCCCAGCCCTCCCTACTGCCTTCTCACATTGCTTGCTAACCTTAAGGTCATCTGATATGATTACCCCCAGGTCCCTTTCCTTTTTGTTGTTGTTACTACCTCCCACCCATTGTGTATTCTTCCCTGGGTTCTTGTTTCCCAGGTGCATTATTTTGCACTTCTTTGCATTGAATCTAGTTGCCATACTTCTGACCATTCCTCCAACTTTGCCAAGTCCCTTTCATCCTTTCCACGCCTCCTTGTGTATCAACCCTGTTGCAGATTTTGTGTCATCTGCAAAAGGCATACTTTTCCTTCCAGTCCTCTGCAATGTCACTGATGAAGACATTAAAAAGGACTGAACCCAATATTGAACCCTGCGGTACCCCACTAGCAATCCCCCTTTCTTCAGAATGGACTCCATTTACAATTACCTTCTGTGTCCTGTTGTCCAGCCAATGTTTTGCCCAGGCTACCACCCTGGGACCCACTCCCAGGCTGGTTAATTTGACTATTAATCTTTTGTGTGGGACTGTGTCAAATGCCTTGCTAAAGTCTAGGTAGGCCATGTCCACAGCCCCTCCTGGTCTACTACTTTGGTCACCCAGTCAAAGAAATCTATTAGATCGTCTGACATGACCTTCCCGGCCAGGAACCCATGCTGCCTTGGGTCCTGTGCTCCACTGGCCTCTAGGTACTCGACTATTCTTTCCTTCAGAGTGACTCCATCACTTTCCCTACCACAGAGGTCAGACTGACAGGTCTGTAGTTTCCTGCCTCTGTCTTGGACCCACTTTTGTGAAGGGGAATCACATCCGCCTTCCTCCAGTCCTCGGGTACCACACCATCCTCCCATGATTTATTAAAAAGAGTAGCCAGTGGTTTCACTAGTTCCTCCCTTAATTCTTTTAGAATTCTGGGGTGAATTCCATCAGGACCCATTGCTTTGTCCACCTTCAGTTTTAGGAGTTCTTGCAGAACCCTTTCTTCTGTGAAAGGACTGGGATCGACCCCCCTATCAAGAGTGCTTCTGTTAATTGGATTAGGCACTTCCTCCTCTTTTGTGAATACTGAGCAGAAATATTCATTCAGTATTCCTGCTTTTTCACTGTCCCCTCTGCCCACCCACTGTTCATTTCTATTCAGCCTCACTGTCCCTCCCTTTGTCTTTCTACGCTCGCTGATGTACCTATAAAAGATTTTATCCCTTCTTAACTGAGTTGGCTATCTTTTCCTCAGTTTGGGCCTTTGCTATTCTGACTTCCCTCCCTGCTTCTTTCTGCCTTAACTGGTACAGCTTTCTGTCCTGCTCCTTCTGTGTTTCCTTATACTTCGAATGCTATCTTTTCTTCCTGACTTTCACAGCCACCTCTTTTGAGAACCATAGTGGCTTTTTCTTTCATTTGATTTATTCATTTGCTTCACACAAAGGCTTGTTGCCTCTGTGATGGCAGTTTGATAATTCCCCATTGTTGCTCCACACCTCCTTCTAGCCTGTTTGCTAGTGCTTTTCTGAGGCACTCTCCATCTTGCCAAAGTCAGCCCTCCTAAAGTCCAGTACCCTCACTTTTGTATGGCTTGACTCTGTAGCTGAGTTTAACGTGAACCACACTGTTTGATGGTCACTTGTCCCCAGATGGCAACCCACTCTAGATCTGAGATCTTCTCACTGCCCCGATTAAGAGTATGAGGTCTAAGATTGTCCCTCACGAGTGGGTTCTGAAACTAGCTGTCTAATGCCTGCCACCCGTAGGGCATCAAGAATGGCCCCTGCTTTTGGATGTGGCTGCAGCAAATGTGCTCCAGTTAACATCTGGCATATTCAGGTCTCCCATCAACAGTATCTCCCTTTCTCTGCCATTCTAAGAATGCCTTCTATCATATCCTTGTCCATTCCTTCCCCTGACATGGGGTCTGTACACAACCCTGTGCGGATTGTGGTGCCTTTCAGTCTCAAAAGGTGACCCACAGTGCCTCCTCTCCTCCCTGTTTACTCTTTTGTTCAGTTGCTTTATCCTTCCTTTACATAGAAAGCTACTCCTCCCTCTTCTCCCCTGCCTGTCTCTCCTGTAGGTTATGTACCTGGTATGTTAACATCCCAGTCATGGTTCTCTGTGTACCATGTTTCTGTGACTGCTACGATATCCAGGCATCCCTCTTCCATTAAGGCCATCAGCTCAGGGAGCTTGTTGCCCAGACTACAGGTATTGGTACTCATTACCCTCCATTTCCAGATGGCCTTACTCCCTTTTGCCCCATCCCTGTCCTTCTTGCCTTTGTCACTTTCTTCATTTACCCCTGCCCTTCTCCCTATCGACATCTCTATGTTGGTGTTTGCTGCACTTACTACCGTGATTATTTGGAGGGGCTAGGATTTTCCTGCTCCTTTCCAGTGCCTCCCCCCTTGGCTAGTTTAAAAGCTTGCCAATGAAGCATTTAAACCTATCACCTAGGATCCTGGTTCCCCTCCCGGACAGATGCAGCCCATCATGCCAGTATAGGCTTGCATCACTCCAGGTGGACCCCCAGTCCCCAATGAAGCCAAATCCCTGAGCTCCACACCAGTTTTCAACCACTGATTGAATCTCATGGTGCAGAACACCCTAGCCTCTCCTATGCCGAGATAGGTAGCACCTCCGAAAAGGTTACCGTCGTGCTGCATTGACCAAGGCCCTCCCCAATTCCACAAACTCTTCCTGCACTTCTAATCCCTTTCTTAGCCAGGTCATTTGTCCCTAGGTGGACAATGACATCCAGCTCCCTCCCTGTGCAGCTGCTCTGGCAATCCTGAGGATTCGCCTCCTGTCCCTGCAAGCCATGGCGCCAGGCAGGCACCTTACTTCCCTCCCTTCCTCCCCAGTTCTACTTTCCTAACAATGGAGTCCCCACCAGGAGTTGTTTCCTTCCCTGCAGGGTCCCCTGCCACCCTCCTGTGGGTCTCCTGTGGAGGTTCCCAGCATTCTCCTTGGTCTCCACTGTGGGTGCCTCCATAGAGGAACCACACTTTGCCAGAATGGCATAGGAATTGTGGAGAGGTACAATGGGAGGGATGCACCTCTGTTCCACCACCCTCACCCTCCCTGAGCCCACTGTGGTCCAACCGCTCCTCTTTCTTGGCAACCTCTGAGGTAACGGCAGTGGCACTGGTGGTCCCTGGATGGAAGAGGAGGTCCCACAAATCCTGGCCAACTCAGCCTGGAGATGAGCAACCTCCTCCCTCAGCCCAGAGAGGTGCCTGCAGATGAGACAACACCGCATCCTCCAGAACATCTCCTGGAAGACTGCTGCTCCACAGTCACTGCACTGCACCACTCTAATCATGTCTTATTTCTGGCCCCTTAACTGTTTGCAATCCTTACTCTTTCCTCTGTTTTTTTTTCTCTCCTTACTTTCTGCCTGTGTGCCCTTTAAGCTCCTGATTGTCCTGTTCTTAGACAAGAATATCCTATATTTCGCAGTAGACCACTTACTTGCTCAGAGGCAGACCTCCAGCAGCTAGAGGGGGCCGGAGAGCTACTCTTGCCCTTCTAGGATGGTGGGTCCTTGGTGGTTCTGTGATCACTCACTTCCTGCCCCTAAACAGGAAGTTCCTGTTGTCAGTCAAATTCTGTGCCTGCTGGGTGGGGGTGGAGGGGAGGGAAGGAGGGCAATATAGTCCCAGCAGAGAAGTCCAGTAACACAGCAGTCCTTTTCTCCTGGTGTCTTCTGCCAAGCTATTAGCAGAAACTTTCTAAGGCAGTCTTTAAATGTAGCTTCCTTCAAGCAGCTTCACCCCCTACTTACCAGATCTTTCTACAAGTAATTTAAACCTCACAGCAGTTAAGTTCTTTCAGTCACCTGATTTACACTTAGATAACTCTTCAGATACCCATTCAGTTCAGTTAACCCAAACACACACTTTTTTTTTGTATGTCAGTTTTTTACCCTAAATTAAAAGTCAAATACAAAGTTCTTCTACTTTAGTCCCAGCAGAGAAGTCCAGTCACACAGCAGTCCTTTCTCCTGGTGTCTTCTGCATGCTATTAGCAGAAACTTTCTAAGGCAGTCTTTAAATGTAGCTTCCTCAAGCTAAGCTACTCCCCTACTTACCAGATCTTTCTACAAGTAATTTAAACCTCACAGCAGTTAAGTCCTTTCAGTCACCTGAGATTTACACCTAGATAACGCTTCAGATACCCATTCAGTTCAGTTAACCCAAACACACACTTTTTTTGTATGTTAGTTTTTTACCCTAAATTAAAAGTCAAATACAAAAGTTCTTCTACTTTAGTCCCAGCAGAGAAGTCCAGTCACACAGCAGTCCTTTCTCCTGGTGTCTTCTGCCAAGCTTTAACTTGGTAATACAGATGGTTGATGGAAACCAGGCAGTTATTTCAATTTATTAGCCAGGAGGTGGACTAGACAATAAAGCTCCTTTATGGCCACTGTAGACAATTAGATATGAAAGACATACAATAATAAAGTAAGATTATATAGTTCATACATGTAAATATTCTATAAATATTGCACTCAATGTACTATAAAACAAGTGCAGGCTGAGGAGGAAATCAAGTAGTTATGTAATCTGTTTTTTAAACTGTTCATATAGACAGCTTAAGATGAACAGCTTTGGCCCAAAGAAAGAAAATTATTGTTTTCTTATTTATATTTTGACCTTTTTTTAATACAGAGAACAAATATAGTTATCCTATACCTAGACTTCAGCAAAACCTTTGATTGGTGCATTATAGTTGATGTCTAGAAGGTAGAAAACATAGGACTAGGGAAAGGCCTAACTTTGTGGATTGCTACCTGGTTGTCATACAGGACGCTGAGACTAGTCCTGAGTGGTAAATTCTCTGATGTCAGGAAGGTCACAAGTGTTGCACATCATGTTCAGTCTGGATCTACTATGAGATCCAGACACTCATTCACCTGACACCCTGTAGCCTGACGCCACATTCCGAAACACAAAATCTTGAGAGTGGATTTTACTTGTACTCCATGTTTTGATAGTTTTTACCTCATGCACCCCTTAATTATGGTCACAAACTCAGGGTGGGCAAAATCCCATTGTCAGGATTTTGTGTTTCGGGAATGTGACATCGGGCTACAGGGTGTTGGGCTAACGGGTTCAAGATCTTGTAGTAATGCTCTTCAGTCCTGGCACTAGTGCTTTCAATATGTATATTATTGACATTGGGGTGGAATTACATGTAATGTAAGTCTGTTTGTAGACAACGATGACAGATACAGAAAGTCTGGAGTGGTGGTTCATAACATGGCAGTTAAAATTCAATGATGATCTGACCTCCCTGTAGAAGGGAGAACCTACAGTGGGTGAGCTTAAAATATGTTGTCCCTTTAAGGTCCTCAGGCTTAAAACCCATAAGGGTTAATTTTATTTATCCAGGGAGATAGTCAGCCATTGGGTGTGAGTACCCCTGGAGAACGGGTCTCGTTTGGACCATGTAGAAGTGCACAGCTGAAGGAGTTGAGTCTAATGGCGGAAATGGGGCCAATTGCCCATTTCTGCAGAGCCAGCCGCTTTTCTCGGTGAAAGAAGGCCTAGTCAAGACCTGGTGAGGACATGGTGATAGCTGTAGTTTATGAGACCCCTTCAGGGTGTGTGTTGACTGCTAGGAGGAGAAATGAGGAGTTATTTGTCTCTAGCCAGCATGGAAATTGAACCAGAAGAAAGCAGGGACTACAAATCCATGAATGTGAGGCTAATGCAGACTTCACATCCACGGTGGGAAGCATCACTTGCTACTAAGCCTCTAGGAGTTAAGGAGGCACAGGACATGACTCTGCAGCTGAAGTAGTTTAGTTAGTTTAGTGAGACCTTCTGGCCTGATCCTTATTGAAGACTGGAATGGAGGACAGGGAGCCATGGAAGTCATCCAAAGATGCTGCTTGATGAGCCTCTCACCGGAGACCTGCAGATGAGTGAGACCATTCTTTTTCATTTGTCGATACAGTGGACTAATCTGTTGGCTTGGGACACAACTGAGACTCCTGCATGGTGTCTCACAGACTTTACACTTACCACCAGAGGTACATCTAGAAAAGACTGTTATCATTTTGTTGTTTAATAATGCATGCCTGTTAGAGAAAAAACATGTTTGCATTATAGTTATAATAATTTGAGTGCCATTGGGCCAGTAGTGCTGTAATAATGTATGCATTTCAGTCATGGGGAAAAGGTGTTGAATTATGTGGAAAATGTATAAGGCAATTTCTGGGTCTTGGGCAGTCTAGGAATTTGGGAAATTTGGTGCAATGCTTAAATAGGCATTAGCAGAGGCAGGATCCAACTAGGCTGGGTCTTGGTGTGTCATTGGTTAGACCTGGGGTGCTACTCACTGGGTGCTTGGGCACATCGTCTGGAAGGTCCATGGTGGGCAGTCAGGCAGCTCAAATGGATTTGGTGCATCAAGATCAAGGAGACCCATTTTCTTTCATAGTATGAGTTTTGCCACCTTTGTGGTGAGACAGTCGTAAGCCTCTCTAGGAATGGGTGGGAGGAGAGTGCACATACCCTTCTTGCTGCAGGATCTGGGGGGGGGCTGGTAGATGCCCTGGGATGCTAGCCGAGGGCATCGAGCAGTAAAAATGGGATGAGATGTAACTCCCCCCCATAGGAGGAGAACCTACAGTGGGTTAGCTTGAAACATGTTGTCCCTTTAAGGTCCCCGGGCCTAAAACCCATAAGGGGTTGATTTCCCTTCTTCTGGGCAGAGCTGGTCAGCCACTGACTTGAAGTACCCCTGGAGGGTGGGTCTTGTTTGGGCTGCATGACAGAGCGTGGGCTGATGGAGTAGAGTCTAACAGTGGGAGTGGGGCCAATTGCCTGCTTCTGCAGGGCCAGTCTGTTTTCTCAGGGAAAGGAGGCCTAGTCAAGTCCTGGTGAGGATGTGGCAGCAGCTGTAGTTTATGAGACCTCTTTGGGGGGGAGTTGACCACTGGGAGGAGAAATGAGGAGTTATCTGCGTCTAGCTGGCGTGCAAATCGCATGAAAAGAGAGCAGGGACTGCAAGTCCATGAAAAAGAGGTTAATGCAGACTTCAAATCCATGGTGGGAAGCACCACTTGCTACTAAGCCTCTGGGAGTTATGGAGGCACAGGACATGACTCTGCAGCTGAAGTAATTTGGACTTGGGACCCTTACCCATGGGGGTCAGTTATTGGGTGAAGGTGGGGGTTGGATCAGTGTAGCACCATGGCCCCCTCTTGCCCTTTAAAAACTTAGAGCCCTTTGGGGCTGAAGAACAGTAAACTTTGGAGGATGATTGAGTTATTCAGCTGCAAGGCATTTGGGAGAGTTAAAGCAGGATGACTCCCTGGTAGGTAGGTAAGTAGGTATTCTTTATTATTTGATCATTAAATAGATCATTACAATTGTATCACAAAATAAATACACAGTTTAAAAACACACATTTCAATGTGGATTAAAAAAGAATTTCTAAAATATACTGAGATTCTGCACTAAATCAGGTACCAATCCCCCAGTAGTCAGTCTGGAATTGAGATGTAATGCCAGCGGGGTTGTAGATGACAGGGGAAGCCTGCCTGAGAGAGTACAACCAGCTGAGGGAAGTTGGGTTGCATTTGCAAATGTGAGAGTCAAAGCTGCCTGATTGTTCAGGTTAAAGTGCTAAAAATGATAACTGTATGCTGCCTTGTTATTTGGTGCCATTGGAATGACCACCCAGGACACTGAATATATGAACTTATGGACAATGCATGGATCTTGAAGTAGCAGACCTATGGTCTATTGCCTTAACTTTTCCCCAATGGAATAGTGCATAAACCCTGTTAACCAACTCCATGGAGCAATCAAGTTATAGCAATCAAGTTCTCCTAATTAAAGGATCCTTTGCTGTTCTTTAATTGCTGTTTGTAGTTATTCATGCTTGCTGTGTTCTATTTTTTGTTGCTAATTAAGTTTGCCTCCTAGCCCAACACCCCATGGAGGAATCCTGCACCCCAGTCCCAAAGAACAAATTTAAGTCATCTTTTAATTTTCTGTTTTGGTTTCCTCCTTCAGACTTAACTCCTGCATACCTTAGAAATTGGGGAGTAGAGGGCTACAAGTGGGGGCCATCTGGGATTTGGGTGCCATCCTGCAAACTGCTTGGCTCCGTGGTGGTGTAGTGGGTGAAGTGATGGACTTGTTTTATGGATTTTTATTGTTGAAAGTAGAATGCAAAATGGCACTGGGGAACTATGAAATTTCGTGCCTTCTGACTTGCAGGAGGGAACTTTTGGCTGAGTCATGTGAGGATATACAAGTAAATGGAAATTCACTGCATCCCGAATAGGGCATTAGACCACTGTGTAGAAAGGTGGTGTGGCCGAAGACTGCTCACTGTTTTTGCCAAGGTGTGCCTTCTCAGAAGAACTCTGAAGTCATCAGAGACAGCATCTGGTTCCAGTGCAAGCTTTATTATTTTCTGTCGTTTTGAAACTACAGTGTTTCCCCCGTTATATTTGTGCCCATCTGGGTGGCCTGTATCAATGCACCTGGACTCTTAGTGGACTGTACCAGCCTCTAGCTGGCATGCAAATTGAACAAAAAGAGAGCAGGGATGGCAAGTCTATGAAAAAGAGGTTAATGCAGACTTCAAACCCACGGTGGGAAGCATCACTTGCTACTAAACCTCTGGGAGTTATGGCAACACAGGACATGACTCTGGAACTGAAGTAGTTTGGACTTGGGACCCTTACCTATGGGGGTCAGTTCTTGGGTGAGGGTGGGGGGTGAATCTGTGTAGCACCATGACCCTTCCTTGCCCTTTAAAAATTTAGAGCTCTCCGGGGCTGAAGAACGTTAAAGTTTGGAGGGTGATTGGGTTATTCAGCTGCAAGGCATTTCGGAGAGTTGAAGCAGGATGACTCCCTGGGTAAATGCCACCTGTAGTAGGAGGAGTGAAGTTGCTCCAAATGGTTGCAGGGGATTGCAATCAGTCAGGTTGGGACTGCAGTCCAGAACTGAGATGTAATGCCAGTGGGTTTGTAGATGACGGGGAAGCCTGCCTGAGAGAATATAACCAACTGAGGGAAGTTGGGTTGGATTTGCAAATGTGAGTCTAAGCTGCCTGATTGTTCAGTTTAAAGTGCTAAACACGGTAACTGTATGCTGCCCTGTTATTTTGGGCCATCAGAATGACCACCCAGGGCACTGAATATATGAACTTATGGATAATGCATAGACATTGAAGTAGTAGACCCATGGTCCATTCCCTTAACTTTTCTCCACTCTAATAGTGTGCAATCCCTTTAACCAACTCCATGGAGCAATCAAGTTATTATAGTAATCAAGTTCTCCTAATTAAAGGATCCTTTGCCACTCTTTAAATGTTGCTGAGAGTTATTCATGCTTGCTGTGTTCTATTTTTTGTTGATAATCAAATTTGCTTCCTAGCCCAGCACTCCATGGAGTAAGCCTGTGCCACAGTCCCGAAGAACAAACGTAAGTCTTTAATTTTTTGCTGTGGTTTCCCCTTCCCTCAGACTTAACACCAGCATAACCCTAGACATCAGGGAGTGGGATGCAGCTACAATAAAAACTGCAAAAGAAATCATTCTGACATTAAAACTCTACAGATAGAATTGAGAATCAGTGGAGTACTGGCAGAGCATTTAAAAGAGGAAAGGGACTAGGGTTATAATAAACAGCGTGTTTGAAATTATCTTCTTAGTGTGGGACAGCACATGGGAAAGCAAGTAAAATATTGTGGTGCATCAGAAGAGGTTCCACTAGTAGCAACAAAGAAGTGATCTCACCACTGTACAGGTCATTGGTTAGGCCACAAGAGGAGTACTGCATTCAGGTCTGTAACCCACATTTGAAAAAGGAATCAGAGGAGCTAAAAACTCTTCAGCAAAGGCAAACAAATGATTCAGATGCAACAAGATAGGACCTACCAGAAGAGATTAGACAGTCTAAACATGTACTCAGTAGAGGACCAGAGAAGGGGGTGGGGTGATAATAGAACCTGAAATATGTGCAGGGACATAAAAGGTTGACACCATGGATTTATTGAAACTAAAAAATAAATATGATGGCAATACAGTTTCAAACTACTGAAGGGAAGAACTTCAAGAAAGATATAAGGAAATGTTTCCTTACAGAAGGGGTGGTAGGGTGTAACAAACTACTCAGTAATATGATAAGTGCTGGTAGGATCTTGGGGTTCAAAACCAATTAAAAAATTAGAGTGATGTAATTTGAAACAGAAGGGAGGTTCGGGGATATAGGAGCCCCAAGGGGACTGAGTAATTCAAAGTAGAAACAACAGGGCAATCTGACTGAACCATTAGTCTTTATCTAGCCTATTTCATCTGTATATTTACAATGATTGTGCAATTAAAGACTGCAGTAAACACATGCAGTTTTACAAGTCAAAAGATGTAGAATTAGAGGGGTAAATTGCAATATATTTCACTGTAGAACAAGACAATTATGTACTGTTGTGTGTGAACATTAAATATGCAATATGCTGTACCCAAACTGCTGTGAATAGTATGATGTGAAGAAAAGAAAAAATGAAACAAAATACTTTTAAAGGAGCCAACAGGGAATGGTCCCTCTTGAATTTCTAGGAAGTCTGATTTAATCAGCCCCCAAAAGATCTTGCATTTCATCAGCGTGTTTTAGAGTCTCACCTTCGTGACTTTCCTAAGCTTGGAACTTTGATTTGTGTTTTCCCATTTTGATTACAAATAGCTAGCTTAAAACCAGTATACAATGTATTGCCAGTATCCCGCCAGGACTTCATTCCAAATAAAGCAGTATGCAGTTCAAAAGTTTGACAGGAGCTTCAGTGAGCTATGGATTGGACTATAGTCTAGTGCAACAGATAGACGAGACATTGTGCATCCTATATGGTTGGGGTGGGGATGTACTGTTTTATTTGCAAGTTTGTTAATTTTGCTTAAAATCCAGCTCCCTTCCCCAATAAATCTGTTCCTTGTAGAGCTTGCACCAGTGAGTTTATTGATGCTTAAAGCTTTGTCTGTGATATTCAGTGTTCTTTATGTACTCTGTGCATTGGTTATTGCAATTTCTCAGATGACAGCACCTTGTGCCTCTATGTGCTTGAAAAGTTTTCCTAGTGTGGAGGTACCTTGCTAACAAGGAAGAACCCAAAGAATATTATTGAATCAAGGGCAATTTATTCCAACAGAATTAATAAGTCATGTGCAAACTCACCTCAGTCTTAGCTACACACCTTATGGGGTGGTGTTAGAAACTGGAGGCACCACTTGGATTTTTCTTCATTTTAGGACATAGTACACTGAGGTTCTAAGAAGGATTCCACAAACTGTTATCATTCTTCCTAGTGGAGCCTATATAAATAAAAGTAATGTAATAAGGGTAGTTGTTAGGATGGAATCAGGAAGACGGATTTGATTTCTCAGTGTCTTCCATGGTAACAGATATCCCCCAAAACAGCTGATGCAGAGTGTGTTGAAGCTGTGCTGATCACTGTGATGGTATGGATAAGTATGAGGTCAGTAGGAGGAACTATAGCTCTGTCATAGGTGTGGTGTTGCCCTGGTGGAATGTTCTGAGTTGCTGAATCCTCAGAGAGTACCTAGTAAGAACCCAAACATAAGAACATAAGAACATAAGAAAAGCGTTGGCAAATGGGGACTGTGTGATCCATCTAGTCTGCCTGAGAAACTACCCCCCTTCCTATGCAGCTTTCATCCTAACTTGTCCATTATGTCTGTCCCACGTGAGTTTGAATTCTCTGATCGTCTTTGATGCTGCCATCTCCTGGGGCAAGTTATTCCATGGGTCTATCACTCTCTCTGTGAAGAAGTACTTCCTGAGGCTGCTTTTGAACCTTCCTCCCACCAGCCTCATATCATGCCCTCTTGTACATGTTGCCATGTTCTGTTTAGCTAGATTGCCTGCCTGAGCTATTTTAAATCCCCTCATGCACTGAAATGTTTCAGTCATATTCTCTCTGTTTCTTCTGTGCTCAAGGGAGTATAGGTTCAGCTCCCTGAGTCTTTCTACATATGAACTGTGATGCAGTCCATGCACCATCTTTGTCACCCTTCTCTGCACTGTCTTCGAATGGTCGATGTCCTTCATTAGGTGAGGTCTCCAGAACTGACCACAGTACTCCAAGTGTGGCCTCACCAAGCACCTGTATAGAGGCATGATAACTCCTCTTTCTACTAGTAATACAAACCTGGGGCAGAGTAAATTAAGGAGTCACCTAAGACACTTCAGGATGGGAGCAAGCCCAAGGACTGTTGTGCAATTTGCAAGATATCCTGGCACAAGAGTAGAAAATATGCGATGACTGCAAGGCCCTAATGAAGGTTTTGCTTAGCACTCTTGATGCTGGATAGTACCAGGTTAATGGCTGCGAGGCATTTTGTATTGAAGTATATAAAACCTCACTATGAGGCCAGTCATTACTAGAGATGGGATGTGATAGAGACATTCAAGCACCTCAGGGGAATCAGCAAGGTGCAAGAGGGCAGCATCTTCCAAAAGAAGCATTTGTCAATGCCGAATGTTGGCTTGCTGGCATTGGCATTGGTAATGTAGGAGTTGAACAGATGCATAATGGAATGGCAGTGAAGTATAACTGATGCCATCCCCGCCCCTACCTGCAGGGCGGCAGGTGTTGGGGTGTGCTGGAGTCGTCAGCCATAACGCTCACACTCTTCCTCACCCCTACCCTGCAGATACTGAAGGTGTTGCAGTGCCTGGGGTCTTCGGCCTTATACTTCACCCCATTCCATAACAAAATATGCTGAGATGGGTATGGTAAAAGAAAATGGGGTGAATACTGGAGCTGAAGACCCCAAGGCACACCTCGATGCCTGTCACTGGCTGCAGAGTGAGGGGTGAAATGGTGTGAGCATTATGGCCAATGATCCCACGCCACATCTCCGATGCCTGTCAGTCTCTACAGAGTAAGGCGTTAGGTTGGAAACCCCATGCCCAGCTGCTTTGCTAGTATTTTCACCCAAATTTTCAAAATGGGATTTTTGTGACCCCACACTCATGAACAGTGGCAATATCATTTCATTACTCAATCCTGAAGGTGGTCTTGCACAACTGCACCTTTTGGCACTGCAGGTGTGAAAACACATTTCTGGCAGGGTGTGAAAAATGGCAGCTGTACTGTTCATGAGGCAGTGTGAAAAAATGGCAATGTTGAAAATCTGGAGAGAAAATATGAAAAATTGGTGAAGTTATGAACATGTGTAGAAACTGCGCAATGCACACCTGTAACGCAATAATTTTTTGGCCTTTTTTTACCAAATTTTCAACATGGGCATTTTGAACCACTACATGAACAGTGGCACGTGATTTTGTTAGTCTGTCCTTAAAGTTGATTTCCACAGCAACACGCCATTTTGTGCCACAGGTGTGAAAACATATTTTTAGGAAGGATGTGAAAATGAAAGCTATACTGTTCATAAGGAAGTGTGAAAAATGACAATGTTGAAAATCAGAAAAGAAAAATATTAAAAATTGACGAAGTTATGAGCATACGCGTAAAAACTGCGCAATGCACGTCAGAATTTTTATTTTATTTTTATTTTTGTCTCCTGGTAACAGGGTAGGCTCACTAGGCACAAGTGCCTGTTTACAGGGCAACCTGGGAGCACTGGGGTTAAGTGACTTGCTCAGAGTCACACAGTATGCAAGTGGAGGTTGTGAGACTCAAACCCAGGTCTGGTCTCTGCTGGATGTACCAGGCTCACTCACAGCTCATTACTTTAACCTTTAGGCTACACTGCCAGCCCAATACAGTAATGCAGTCATGTTTTGAATTTTTTCACCAAATTTGAAACATGGGCTTTTTGTACCTTCACCCATGAACAGTGGCACTGTTGTTTAGATTAATCAGTCCTGAAAGGTGATTCCGGGCAGTGACCGTGAAATCACCTTTTGGGACTGAGAAACTAAATGACAGTGACATGTTCATGAGGTGGGGTCCCAAGAACCCCCATGTTGAAAATTTGGGACCACAATTCCATAAAATGGCTGCGATATCAACCTAAATTGAAACCCCCCATTGCCTCCTTTTATAAAGCTTACTGTCATTTCTTCAGTTCGGCTTTGAAGAGTGCAGATGTATCCCGATTCAAAGAAGATCATGGCTCCCATCTCTGGAGGTAAGTATGGGTGAAGTGGGGGTGCAGGGAGATGGGTGTGCAGAGGGAGGGTAGGAATGGGGAGGGGGCGAGGATACAACAGTGGACCATTTTCTTTTTGCAGGGAAAATAAAAATAGGCACACTGGGGTGGGCTCCCAGCGTGCCACAATTCTGGGGATGCCGACATAGGATTTGACACCTTGATGTTGGCAAGGTGTACAGACATGGGGTGGGCATCTGATACCAGGAGGGTATCTCGGTATCAGGAAGGAAAGGAAACTGTTTAACCGGGAAGAGACACTATCAGGAAAGACACACTAAGAGGGGGATGCCAACACGTGACTGGGCACCCTGTTGTCAGCTTTTCGAGGTGTGATGGGTGGCAGGAGCTGCCATGTTATGTGTGCCCCATAATGTGGTGGGGGAACATGCTGACATAGATTGGGTACCTCAATGTTGGCTTCTCTGAGGATTGTGTAGTGGACTGCAGGAAATTCCATATTTATTGAAATGTTTCACCATGAAAGGCACGTAATGGAAACATGTCATCTGCCACTGTAATGACAAGCCTGTCTCTGATTGCAGCAGCAGATTCATTTCAACTGCATGACTCTCTCTGAAACTGCTGTCATCAGCAGCATGCTTACTGGTTGGCAGCTAAGGGACGCACCCACTAAAGCATCCCCTGCATTCACCACAACACTGACACACCTCTGAAATGTACTACTACCACAAGATGTTACTTGGGCGCATGCCAACATAAAAGAGATGTTCAAGAACAATGGGTCACAATATGAGGCTGGGGGAAGACTCAGGGGTAATGTGAGGAAGTATTTTTCACAGAAAGGGTGGTGGATGCATGGAATAGCCTCCCAGTGGAGGTCAAAGACTAAACTGATTGGTGAGTTCAAGAATGCATGGGATACACATAAGGCAACCTTAGTGATAGGAAAGAGAGAGTAAGCTGCTGATCATTTAGAAACTGGAGTTTAAATAGGTAGGAAATGGCCAACTAGGTGAGCCAGGAGGTCCTTATCTGCCATCAAAATCAAAATCTCTGTACAGAAGTGTGTATGTGGGATTTCAGGACAGAACCCACACCTGCACGCAGGATGACTATGACAGCTGAATGAACAAGGGCACCCATCTGGTAAAACAAACTCTATCCAGAGCCAATAGGGCTGTGAAAGGCCATCAAGTGACCAAAGTTACACATGTGCATAGGAATTATTCAACACCCATGTGTAATGTGGCCATTTTACCAATGACCAAAGTTACACATGTGCATAAGGAATTATTCAATGCCCATGTGAGCAGTAACCACACGAGGAAGTTGCACTAAATTTTCAACATGGCCTTTTGGGGCCCTCCTCATGAAGAGTGCCAGTGTCATTTTGTTCACTTGTTCCAAAACGTGATTTTGCAGAGTGAATGTGCTATTCTGTGTCATAGGTGAAAAACACATTTTGGGCAGGTTGTGGAAAATGACAGCTGTACTGTTTTGAAGGAGGTGTGCAAAATGGCAATGTTGAAAATGTGGAGAGAAAATATAAAATTGGTGAAGTTAGGAGCATGCGGAAACTCACGCCAGAACGTTAGTAATTTTGGAACTTTTCATGAAATTTGCAACATCGGTTTTTTAGACCCCACCCATGAATTAAATATTTTTGTTACTTGGTCCTGAAAGGTGATTCCGCACCTTTCGTGACCAAGTAACAAAAATGACAGTGATAGTTTTCATGAGGACGTCCCAAGAATCCTATGTTGAAAATCTGGGGCAAAAATTCCAAAAATTGGCTGATTTATCAGCATAAGTTACAAACACATTGAATGGTATTATAACATGCCTACCATAGATTCTTCAGTTCGTGGTTCGGCTTTGAAGAGTGCAGACGTGTCCCAGTCCAGAGAAGAAGTCAGTGCCAACGTCCGGAGGTAAGTATGTAAGGGTGTGTGTGTGGGGAGGTGGGTGTTCAGGGAGGGTGGGATGGGGAGGGGACTGAAGTGATGATGAGGGACCATTTTCTTTTAAAGGAAAAACAAGTGGAGGACAACGAGGGACCGTTTTCTTGTCTACAGGAAACAGAAAACATTTTAACACACTGGGTGGGCTCCCAGTGTGCCACATGACTGGGGGTTATGCAGTATGCGGACACGGGGATTGGACACCCTGATGTTGGCGGGTGGGGGGAAGAAAAGGTAGGCAATCTGGGGATTCCAGTGTAGCAATGAGTTGGGGGCACAGATACTTTTGGCACACTGGGATGGGCTCCCAGTGTGCCACATGACTGGGGAGTTATGCAGGATGCCAACATGGGGATTGGGCATCCCCAATATTAAGGGGGTGGGAGGAAGAAATGTAGGCACACTGTGGGTGGACTCCCAGTGTGCCACATAAGTTGGGGAGGCACAGACAAATCTTTGGCACACTGGGCTGGAGCTACCAGTGTGTCACTTGAGTTGGTGGGGAGTGGGGGCACAGTGCCATGGGGGTGGCAGTGGTGCTGCAACTGCATGACACTCACGCATGTGCAGTTGTGGTGAATGCATTTGCCATTCACGACATTGCCAGTTGAACTGCATGTGCACGTGAGTTGTGCATGCACAGTTTATTCATGGAATGCAGACGTAACAGCCAAAATAGTGCAGCTGTTATTCCATAGCGGCCAATCGTCGCAGAGGGGTTCAAGCTCTGTTGGGCTTTTGGAAGGATACTTTCAAAAGTCCAATGGAAGGTTCCACAATCTGCCATTTTTAGAGCTACAATCTGATTCCAATAGGGCTGTAGGCTCCGCTCAGAGCACTAAAAATGAAAAGAAAAGGAAAAGATTTGTAGAAAGTCTTTAAGGTTCTGCCATGGATGTTATCTGAGCCATATGGATTAGTAATCTGAGTGCAACAGTGACTGGCTACCTGACAGTTTGGGGAAGCACTTATGGTACTACTATGAGTGGAGATCTTTATTATCAGCTTAGAAAACCAATCTGAGGGAAAATGAAAAGCTATCTTACTATCTCATCATGCAGTGGTAACTTTTCCACTCATCAACACCCACACACAGCCCTGGATAATTGTCTAAACCAATTTTATGGGAAGGGAATGTTGGCCAGGACACCAGAGAAACCCCATAGCCTTATGAAGAGTGCCTTGTGTTCTTTTGCTTCCACCTGGACGTACAACCTGGACAGCACCAGAGATGGGCAGAAGAGGCTTCAGTTTAACATCTCATCCAAAGGTCAGTACACCTTGGCAGTACAGCACCACCTCATACTGTACTGGAGAGCCAGCCATTGGGTTATGAGCCAAAGGCTCTGTGTGGGACTAGAACCTGCAATTCTGGTCCAGAGGCAGACATGCTATCAACTGAGCCATTCTGGCACTTTCTTCAAGCTGGGTGTTTGTTTTATTTAAGGTTAGAACCATTGAGCATAAGCTCATTCACAATGGTGACCTTTACAGATACAATACATATAACCACACAAAATATACAATAACGTATGTGGCTTAGTCCAGGTTAAGATAATCACAGAAATGGATTTTTTTTAACCGTAAATGCTCAGTAATGACTCCCTTCCCTGCAACCAGGGTCTGAATTAATGCCACAACATTGTCCCTGTCATTAACAATATTTGCAGCTACAAAGGTAAGTATTAATATGCATTATCAAATGTGAACACCGCAAATTAAAATAAAAAAAACCCTCTGAAATCTAGGGATCTCCCACAGATTTTATGTGTTAATATGACTATTTACAAACTATTTGTTAGACAAAATCTGTACCTTAAAATTTGATTGAGTGATTCCTGCTACCACCATGACGTGTAGTGAACCCTGCACCAACAATACTATGCACTTGCAGTGTGTAGTTCAACACTTAGCATCGTAGCAGCTTAGCCAGGGTCCCAATAATAATACAATGTTTTGTAATTTTTGACAGCTTTTCATGGCTTTTGCTGCTCACGGAAGCTGCTTCTCTCATTATTACATCTCATTTTACTGTCAGTCACTGCTAAGTCATTACTGTGACTGCTTTGCAACTGTTCTATTATCATTATAGTGCGGCTGTACTGACTGTCATTACAGTGTGATTGTTGTTTCTGCTCTGCACCTTCTACTTGCTATATATTTACTGTGTTATCATACCTCCTGTACTGCTGCTGCTATCCCTTACAGTTACTACTTATTTTCTGTATCTCAATTACATCAAATACGTGCATGTTTTAATTATGCATGCACCTTTTGATGTATTGCTATTTTGCACTGTTACTGTCTACTCCCCTCCCACAGGAGGCATCTGGAAAGAAGCTGCTATCGGCTCAGTACGTCTTTCTTGGTAAAACTTTTGGAGAAATAAATTTATAAATCAATAAATAAACAAATTAATAATACCTTACTACAGTTAAACTTTTTATTGAATATGAATTTTCATAGACACGGTACAGATAAGATACAGTCAATCATGGTACATAGTTCAGGCAGTTGTGTTCTAATACATAAGAGTACAACAGACAGGTATTTAACATCACAGACATTACAGCTGCTCTACAGTATCCGTTGTATTATGTAGTGCACAGGGTGGGGATCATTCTTAGTACCTTGATCTTGCAGGCTAGCAGCGAGACATATACATATTGAGTGCTCCAGACCTTAGCCTTCATTCATTTTCCTTCAGGGTGATTTCAGCAGGTCTTTTGTCCAGTCTGCTGTATTAGTCTGGCTTCTGGAGGTTATGTGTCTCAGATATGTGCCCCAGATCAAATAATATCATAGGTGGTTCTGTTGTGAGTAGTACAGCAGTCTGAGTTAATTGCTAAGGCCTCTAGAGCTTTGTACCACTCCACTACCCTGGAATTTCTGATGTTCTCCACCTCACCAGGAGCAGTCTCTTAGCTACTACTGAGGTGCACCAGCCATTGCAGCTGTGGGGTTTTCAGTGCCAGTCTGGGTCTGAAGTCCCAACAGGAGGAGGTCTGGTTGGCAACGGATGAAGGTACCCAAGATAACTGTACATTCCTTTGCCACTGCGCCCAGAATGGCTGTGTCAGGGCAGTCCCAGAGTATGTGGAGGAGGTTCATGTTGACCCCATTACACCTCCAGAGCTGGTCTGTATGAAGTAGGCCCATTCTTTTCTGGAGTGTGGGGGTCCGGTACCACATATGTAGGATTTTCTTTTGTATTAACAGGCTCTTTGGATTTTTTCAGGCCTTCTGAGCCATTCTCCAACATCCTAACCACTCCTCCTCAGTTATAATTCTGCTCAGCAGTGTCTACCATTTTGTTCTGGCCTTCATGGTTAGGTTGGGCGTCTGACTTTTTATCATGGCCTGTACTCTGCCAGCTAGGCCCTTAGGCCTCTAGCCAGTTAGCTATGGGGATGGGGATGGGCTTGGGGTGTGCACTTTACCTTTGCTGTATGTTTGGCAATTGCATTTACTTTGCCAGGTTAAGTACATGCTGCCTATTTGGAGAAATTCCAGTGGTCAGAAATAGGTAAACCATATTTACCCTTCAGGTCTTGGAATGAGAGCAACCCTCCAGTATTCTGATCTACCAAGTCCCCTACTTTATTAATATTCTTAGTTTTCTAAGAGATCCACATTATACTCTTTTAATCTATCTGGAAGATGGGGTTACACCATAATGGCGTATAGTTCCCAGGATGCGTACACATGTTTGCTAGTTTCCCCATCCTCTGAACAGCTGAATGTGCTGCTGTAATAGTAAGCCAGGATGTGAATAGTTTTGGTAGGGGGAGGAAAAATATACTGCTGGGTGTGCTCCCTCCAAGATCAAGGTCTCCATTTGTGCCCAGGTCAGGCATTCCTGGCTAGCCTCTCTAAACATTCTAATTGACGTGGCCACATTACAAGTAATAACAAAGTGGTAAAATTCTGGCATTTTCCAGCCTCCCCTATCTCTGTGAACCAATAATTTACTCCAACTAAACCTAGCCCTGTTTTTGCCCCATAGGAATTTTTTTTATGACTGTATTTATTTTTTCAAACCAGACTTTAGGAATTTCTACTGGTAGATGAGACAGTAAGTAGTAGATCCTAGGGCCATCATCTTAATGGCTTCTGTTTTGCCCATTAAGGAAAGGTTAAGCAGTGCCCATCTTTCTGTCTCCTGCTGAAGGGTATTAATGGCAGGGGTACGGTTGTCTGTTACTAGTCTAACTTTGTTTGATATTTTAATTCCCAGATATTTTATGCCACCCTGTGTTATTGGCAGTCCCGCAGCTAACACACTGGAAGGGGTCGCAATATCATTAATAGGCAGAACCTCAGATGTGTTTATATTTATTCACAGTCCTGAGAGTACTGCAATGTTCTTTAAGAGCCCCAGCACTGCTGGTAAGCTGGCATCTATGTCTTCTGTTAAAAAAAAGCAATCATCTGCGTGGAGTTTGGTGGTGTACTCCTCCTCCCAAGCTTTATTCCTTTTATTCTAGGGTGCATTCTGAGGGCCCATGCCAATGCTCTATAGCCAGTACAAATAGTAGGGGTAGAGGGCAACCTTGCCTTGTGCCTTTATATAGTTAAAAGGAGTCTGAGAGGGTGTCATTCATTAGTAGCCTGGCCATAGGGGCTTTGTATAGGGTACGGATTCAACCACAGAAACCTGTCCCAAAATTGCCCTCCTCAAGCACATGGTGTAGGTAGTCTCACTCTATGAAGTCAATGGCCTTTTGAAGTCTACAGTTAGGGATGCTGCCAGTGTTGTGAGGCCTCTTGCCTTCTGGATGAGGGAGACTAGGTCCCTATATGGTCAGCACTTGCCTGACCTTTTATGAAGCCTACCTGAGCTGGATGTATCAAGCCCGGTAGTAAGTGTTCCAACCTGGAGGCCAGCACTTTTGCCAATATTTTGGCATCCACATTGATTAGTGAGATGGGGCAATAGCTGGTTGGGCTGATGGGGTCCTTACCTCCTTGGGCAACACTGTTATGATGGCCTCCCTTAGGGCTGGTGGTAGATTGTTGTTTGTGTGCCTCTTCCAGCATATGGAGCAGAGGGTTGCCACTACTGTAGCCACCACTCTATAGTAGTCTGCAGGGTACCTATCGCTCCCTGGGACCTTATTGGGGATCATGGCCATGATGGTCATAGTTATCTGTTGAACTGTAAGGGGCAGGCATCTAATGTTTCTCTTTGTACTTGTGTAGCTTGGGCAGCCTGAGTGTATCCATAAGTCCCTTAAGGTCTGGCTCTCCCACTTAGTGTGCAAGGCATATGGCTTCTCATAAAATGTCTGCATGATGTCATTAATGGCTTTTGGGCAGTTTGAATTTTCCGGCTTCCCGAAGAGTTGGGCTACATGCCTTTCACCTGTTGCTCATGCAGGCGGTAAGCTAGGAGCCTGGTATTCTTTTCCCCTGGGCCCAGTACTTAAATTTTGTGCACTGAATTTGGAGTTCCACATTCCTTGTAGCTAGGGTGTTCAGTTTTATCCTGAGGGCTGTAAGATCATATATCAGCTGTGGGTTGGCCAATTGACTGGGGTCATCCTCATACTGTTTTTCTTTATGTGCTAGTTTGGCTTTCAGTTTTATCACCTCCTCCTCCTTTGTATCTGCTGATAGGAGGCCTTGCTGATAATTTTACCCCTCATGGTTGCCTTATACCCTCCCATATCTCAGCTGGGGATGCTGAACCCTGCAGGTTCTCTGTGAAGTAGAGTTGAGAACCTTCATCAACCAGGTTTGAATGTCTTTGTCCAGAAAGGCGAGGATCCATTCTCCATTGTAGGATTTAGACTAAGACAGTCTAGTGGATATTGGAGGGTTACCAGGGCACGATCAGAGAGATAAATCTGAGCAATATTTGTACCTGGGGCAGCCCAGGTTACACCTGGGGATTAAGCCATAAAGCCAGACAGCTGACCATAGCCTTTGCAGCAGAGAAATATGTGTAGTGCCTGTTTGTACACAAGGTTACAGCCTCCGTAGTGATGTGCACACTCTCTGGTCGTTTAGACCCTGAAAAAAGACCTGGCACCCTTTTGTTGTCTCCCCACACCTTATCCAAAACCTTATCAGGGATTCTGATGCCTGGATTTTGGATCATCATAAATGACATTTCCGCAGCACTCTCCCTCTCGCTATGCCGCTTGTAAATTACACTGTGTAGTGGAGCACTACGCAAACTTGTGATAAGGAGGTGCCATGTGGTACACTTTTCAGTTTTGGGCTTCTTACCAGAGGGCCTGTCAAACACATAGAACTAGCCCCTTACCTCAGAGTGTAAGCCCCTAAAATTATAGCTTGTGATTTAAAGTCCTTCGGGCTCCAGTTGTTTCTCTCCTTGTAGGCTGATGGGATGTGCCAGAAGTTGAGTCAGCCTGTCCACCTCTTCTACCGCAGCCACCCAGGCCTGACAGAGTGGGGCCCAGTCCATCGTTTCTGCTGGTAATGTTGTTGTTGATCCTGCAGCAGTTTTTCCCCTGCCATGTCCAGTGTCATTTGGAGAAGCTCTTGCAAGGGCTCAAAATGGTTACTGATCTTGCTCAGGGAACCAGCTGATGATGCACTGCTAGCTCATGATAAGTGGTGGTAGCTTTTTCAGCTCCTGGATTTGCACTGAGGTCAAGGTTCCCTATTGATGTACGGGCCATTGATCTGTTTTCATTGTTGTCATCTCTGCACCTGCTGCCATGCTTCTGCTGGGGGCTGGTTGGACTGATGAGGAGGTTTGCTTTCCTGGACATCATCACTTGTGATAAGGGCAGTTGCCATGCTGGTTTGGTGGAGATGGTCACAACTGTAATTTCTTAGGGCTCTCCTGTTTAATGTCCTTGAGAAACAGCTCCACCTGGCAGGGTTGTCAAATGTGAGCTGTTCACCTTTGTACATGATACAGAGCATAGAGGGGTACCTTAGTGAAGCAGACAGTCCCCATCTGTAGAGCTTCTGTTTCACCCCTCTATAAGCTCTTCACTTCTTTGAGAGCTCCTGGGAGTAGCCTTGAAACTGCTGGATACAATGACCCTCCCATGTCAATGTTCTTCTTTCCCAGGCAGTACGGAGATATAAATCCTTGGCGGTTTTCAGGAAGTGACACAAAATAGGATGTGGTCTGTCCCCTTTTAGGTTTGGGTGCTAGGGACCTGTGAGCCCTCCCTAGCTCTGTTTGTGGGAGGTTGCTTAGTTGTAGCAATGTTGGAAGGAAAGATGAAACAAAAGTCAGCATGCTGGAGCCCTCCGACCATTCTGGTACCCCAACTATTCACAAATTGTTTCTTCTGGATCGATTTTCCATGTTGTCCACCTTTGACAGGAGATACTAAATTTGACCATGATGTTCATGGAGATGACATTGATGGATGTGTAGGATTTCTTCATGGGCATTTACTGTCCTTTCAGTTCCAGCTACCCTTGATGTTAAGACTTGAAATTCTGTTACAGTTTTTGATGTAGTGTCTTTTAATTGAGCCGTATCTGTTAGTATTATATTCAGTCTATCTGAAATACTTGCCAGTTCATTGGAGACTGATTTTCTTTCTGACAGTGCCATGGCTGGAGACCTGTGGAGTTCCAGCACACAGATGAAAGTTTCCAAAGATTGTTCTGCCACTGCTAGCCTGGGAATTCATCTCTGCCAGCAGGCTGGACCTCAGGGTAAGTGCCTTGGTATTATTTTTGTTAGTTATTAGTGTGAAATCCAAGCCCACCCCCAAAAGAGTGGTATCATAATAAAACTCCCAGTCTGAAGAACACTGCTAGTCTGTTGTTTTTGTTCAGTTTATTTGTAAAATGGACCTAGGATGCCATAGATAGTAGTTCCCAAGGATCCCCTGGTGGATTCAAGCTGTCACTATCTTGTCTGGCAAGCTCCGCTCCTCAAATAATAACTTACTGAATAAAAATACTAAAGTTCTGATTAGCCAGAAAATTCATTATTCATACTAATGCAAAATGTGAAATAGGGATAGGGAGAATCTGGGAGGAAATGTTCATTTAAATCACACAATCAAGCTCAACTCAATTTCTTGTTATTTGTTTAACAATTTCCCATTTTACTTTCAAGCAATAGGAAATGAAAACAGGATTGTGTCCCTCTGATCTCAGGCCCCAGTAGATCACATCACAATTAGAGAATGCCCAGTGTTTGATGTTTGGTCCATTTACTAAGTGCCATATACAAGTCCAGAGACCATGACTGAGCTGCCTGATGCCAGAGCTTGCCTGATTCTGCTTGTCCTCATCTGAGCCAGCCCGTCTTATTCTGCTTGATCTCCTGCCTACCAGAATGCCTGGTAATGCCTGTCATGCACATATGAAAGTACATTATCGGAACACAAATGAGACATATTATTGAACCACAGTGTAGTTCAAGTTCAGTCCTAATGCACATGGTGCCTACACCAAGTTTAAATAACAAGCATCATGTACAATATGTTATGCTGTACTTAAATCATACCTCAAATGTAAATTTGGACAACTCAGAGATCTCATATACAAGAAACAGAAATACCCTACTAAAAGGCAGGGCTGGGAGAACTCGGTGAAGTTCTGACCCTAATTAAATAAGAATTGGAACACAGTGGAGTTCTGATTTGTTCTGATTATTTATAAATATTTGAAACAATGCGATAAAATGCATAACAGTTGCCAACGTTGATCATATTTAACACAGAGCCTGAAAGGTAATAATTTAATTCATTATTTGTATAAAAAGCACAGTTAAACTGCTAAATAGAAGCAATAACTACTAGTTGCTTCATGGCTGACCTGTACTGGTGGCATATCCTGCTTGGACCATTGATGTGAGAGTGGAGAGAGAGAGAGAGAGAGAGAGAGAGATGAACAATTACTCAATGAACTGGCCATCTAGATTCTAGGAGGACTCTCTGGTAGGACAGTCAGTCGTCTTATTAGTTCTTTATTGTTGGATGCTTTGTCAGAGTGCCAGTGGTCAGACTAGAAAAATAATCATATCAGATCCAAATCCATTATCCTCCAGTTTGTTTTTGTTTCTTTTGGCAGAACTAGAACTTCAGAGACTCGAGTTGTTGAAGCCATAGACTCGAAGCACTAGGATTTTGAGGCCTATTTTTTTACAAACAGAAATATTACATTTTACGTAAGTTCTGCTGGTGCTGCAGTACACTGTTTCTGACTGACTGACACTTGCGTAAATAAACTGTAAAACTTGTCATTAAAAATACCTAAACTTAACAAACCGTCCTGAAACTCCAGAAGTCAAGACTACCCCCAAAAAATAAAGTCAAAATTAACAGTTGTGCACTGACTGTCTTAAACATAAATACATTATTAAAGAGGGCATTTCAGGGCCAGAAAAGAGAAGTATTCCCTAGCTCTATGTGATTGTGAGCCCAGCTGCCCACTAACCATACTGACATTTACTTTATGGGGCTGGCCTGGGGGCACTTTGTTGAAGTGAGTCACCTTTCAGACGTTCAGAGCTATTACTGAACTATCCATTGGGGTAGAGCTGTTACAGAAATAGCAGAAGATAAGGGATACAGGCTTGAAGACCCAATGAGGACAACAGGCAAGGCTGGAAACAAGAAAGCTCCAGTTTTAATAAAAATGTGTTTCAGTAATAAAATGAAATTTTGTGAAATACAAATCTTGTTTGGGGAATTTTGCATATTCAAGTTCTGCTGAGGTGGTGAGCTGTGTTTTTTTTCTCATTGGGTCTTCCAGCCTGTATCCCTTATCCCTGCTATTTTCTAAACATGAAGTTTCAGGCTCTGTTGTGCTCTTAGCCAGTGGTGGCCTACATGCCCTGGCCCCACCCCACTCTGCCCTTGGTCTTGCCCCACTCAGCCCTGGCTCTGCCCCCACAGCCCCTCTGACTGGCTGTTGTCCCCACTGTTGAAATCTGAAATGGTGCCCCGTTCCACAAGCCACACAAATGAGCCTCTGCAGCAACAAATAGCATATAGTCTACCCAATAGACAACTGACTGAAATAGAACAGGAGGTTCTTAGCAAACTATTATCTTTCAGCCCACATAATAGACTTAAGCCGTTCACAATATAACAAGACTTATAAAGATGTTATAGCAAAAATAATCTGCATTTCGATATTATTGAAGAACCAGCACCTCCTACACTTGAGAAAATGACAAACAAAATGAAAAAAAACATTAAATGTGAACCTAAATACTTACCACCTGTACTGACACATTTATTAAATTAGAGAAAAGGTTGTGGATAATCTTTTGAAAGACTCAAGCAGTGTGAACAGAATCAAGTTTTATACTTTGAACCCAAGACAATTTGCAGCACTGGGATTATTACAAAATTACACATCAATACTTACGTCAATGTCAGTTGCTCAGCAGGTAGCACACTCACCTCTGAGGCCAGGAGATCAGAAGGCTGTGGGTTCTTTCCCCACATCAGGCACTTGGGTTAATATCCCACTACTGATACTGTAGTGCAGCTTGGGGGATGCTGCACTCCTGAGGTGCCTCTTCAGATGAGACATTAAACTGAGGTCCCATCTGCCTGTTCTGGTGGTAGTTCAGGTGGATGTTAAAGATCCCATGGCACTTCTCGAAGAGAGAGTGGGAATTTCCCAGTACCCTGGCCAAATTTCCCCATTCACTAAAAATACCACCAATAGCTTAATCTGGTTCAAGGTCAGTTGACATTCATCTGTATCCCCTTCCCTGGGTCGTGCCTGAAAATAGGCAGAAGTTGTCTAGTGCAGTTACCTGGGCAACAAAACTAAATAAATAAAAAATAAGAATGTTGACAAGGGGATCAATTGTGGTGCAGGACTACATGTCATGCCAACAGGAATGCCTTAGACAGTTGAGGAACAGGGTAACTTACCCAATTCCTACACTTAGGTTTTCAGAACTAAGAGTACATTAGAAAAGGTATTACAAAGGGATATATTAAAGAGTGGAGAAGGACATTCTTGTGAACAAAACACCAGTAATTCCAGTATTTTATACTCTTCTGAAACTTATAAGGATGCCCATAATCCCTGGGCATCCTATTATAGCAGGAATTGGGTCTCTTATGATATGGTTTCACATACGTAGAATTTCATGTAAAGATCTTGGTATTAGACACTGAGAGGTACATCAGAGATTCCAAAACATATGATTCAAATCTTGAACAAAATTAATGAATCACAACTGAGCAACAACATTTTTCTGGTCACATTGGATGTTAAGGAGCTTTATTCATGTATTCCACATTCAGAATGACTCACAGCTTTACAGTATTTCTTGAGGTACAGGACTGAAGCTATGCCAACAAATCAATTGCTCTTTGAGTTAACACAATTTGTCTTAGAACATTATTTCTTTAAAGAGTACTACAGTCAAAATTTACAGAAACGTATGCTGTAAAGTGTTTTATTTGTGTGTGTAGTCCTGGTGTGTCCCTCCCTTTGTTTGCTATTAAAAGTTTTTTTAAATAGCCTGCTAGTTATATGATAGTTTATGGTCCCTGTGGATCTCCATTTTAGCAAGGTTTATTACTCTTCTTTTCCTTCTGTGCCTCCTGTCCCTTGTGACAGGGATGTGTCTGAGTCCACTGATTCAAGTATTAGAGGTAGATGTCTGAAGTTTTGGCGTCCGCCAAATAGCTCTAATTCCGTATTTTTATTTTCTATATGTGTGTTAGGTCTGACAGTCTTGTTTAACAATTCTCTGGAAACAGGTGTGGTACCAAAGGACTGGAGAAGGGCGAATGTAGTCCTCTCCACGAAAGTAGGAGCAGGGAGGAGGCTGGCAATTACAAGCCAGTCAGCCTGACCTTGGTGGTGAGGAAGCTAATGGAATCACTACTAAAAGAAAGGTTTGTGATATATCTCAAATCCAGCAGAGCACAGGATCTGAGGCAGCAGCAATTCACTGTGGGAGATCTTTTCAAACAAATTTAATAGATTTCTTTGGCTGGGTGACTAGGGAGGTGGATCAGGAGGGCGGTGGATGTAGCCTACCTAGATTTCAACAAGGCCTTTGACACCATTCTACATAGGAAGCTAATAAACAAGCTGGGATGCCTGGAAGTGGGTCCCAGGGTGGTAAACTGGTCAAAAACTGGCTATGATAGGACACAGAGGGTGGTGGTGAATGGAGTTCAATCTGAAGAGAGGGGTGACAGTGAGGTCCCACAGGGATCAGTGCTTGGACCAGTCCTCTTTAATGTCTTCGTAAGTGACATTGCAGAGGGCTGGAACAGAAGTTGTGTCTCTTTGCAGATGACACAGAGATCTGCTAGGGTTGACACTCCATGAGGGTAGAGAAACTGAGAAGGGACCTAAGCAAGCTTGAGGTGGTCAAGCGTGTGGTAGCTAAGATTCAATGCAAGAAGTGCAAGATCATGCACTTGGGGCACAGAAATTCAGGGAGGAGTACATGATTGGGGGTACTGACAGCCACCAAACAGGAAAGGGACCTGGAGTAATCATATCTGAAGATCTAAAGGTTACCAAACAATGTGAGAAGGCTGTGAAGAGAGCCAGTGGAATGCTGGGGTGCATTAGGAGGTATCTCCAGCAGAAGGAAGGAAGTGGTGATGCCACTATACAGAACATTGGTGAGACCTCATCTAGAGTACTATGTCCAGTTCTGGAGGCTGCATCTCTGGAAGGCCATAGACAGAGTAAAAGCGGTTCAGAGAAGGGCAACAAAATGGTGCAGGGTTGCCCCAAAAGTCATATGTGGGGAGACTGGAGGATCTCAATATGTATTCCCTGGAGGAGAGAGGAGATATGATGGAGACTTTCAAATACCTCAAGGGTGTAAATAAGGTACAAGGGTAGTATCTTTCAAAAAAGATGTTCAAAAACAAGGGTCCATGATATGAAAATGGAGGGGAGACTTAGGGGTAATGTGAGAAAGTATTTTTCACAGAAAGGTGGTGGATCCATGGAACAGCCTCTGGCAGAGGTTGTGGGGAAAAATGGTAGGGAATTCAAAAATGCATGAGACAGACATAAAGGAACTCTGTAATAGGAAAGAAAGAGTAAGCCACAGATCGTTTAGGATCTGTGGTACATAAACAGTAGGGAAAATGGGCAGACTAGGTGGGCCAAGTGGTCCTTATCTGCTGTCAAATTCGGTGTTTCTATGAGTAAATGTTTTGCTTTTAAAAATTTAATTTTATCAAACTACACACAGCCGTCGACCCAGTGGGCTGAGGGTTGAGGCACTGGATGCCACACCTTGCACCATGCTGGTGACCCGGTTGGGAGACGGACTCGGGTTGTCAGGGTCGGTCTAGGGAAGGAGGATCGAGCATCCCATGGACTACTGTCCTCCTTCGGAGGAAGGTCGCTGAGCCACTGGCTCCTGGCAGTGGCTAGGGGCTAGTACAGGCTCGGGGATCAATGTGTGGGCTGGCAAGGGCAGGCATCAGGTGTACTGTGGGCAGTACATGCACGAGAATGTCCTTGATGCCACTGCATGCTTGTGCCATGGAGGGGATTAAGGGACAAAAATAACAATCCTCCAGTGTGAATGATAGCAGACTCCATCGGCGCACGGTGCACCCACTCAAGATAGCTCCTTCAGCTCCCAGCCTCCAGGTTTCTGCAGTGCATGGGATAAGTCCCCACTGTGATGCGACCTGGGATGGCAGGGCAAAAGGTCTGAGCTCTGACTGGGTCCGGGCAGCAGCTGAGTAAGGAAGCTTGAAGTGGGGAACTATGGGACCACCCCTAAGCCAAGGAGGTGAAAAGAAAATAAGTAAAAACCTTTAAAAACTACACACAGCCATAAAATGCACACCAGTCACCCAAGATCATCAATGCTATAATAAGTAAAGACTATTTATTTAGTTTTGTTGACTGGGTAAGTGCACTAGACAAGACACTGCTTATTTTCAGGCACAGCCTGGGAGGTTATATAAACAATGATTCAGCATTAGAACAAGGAAGAGACACCATTAAATAATACAATTTTACAGAACAAATGTTTTTGAGCAATGTATACATTTTGGGAAGAAGAAGGTGTCTAGCTGTTTTCTTACAGAAAAACCCACTCAATTAGCCTTCAAGTATCTACTAAACTGTAAAGGTAGCCATCAGTGCTCACTAGATAAAGAAAGTTAACTTAATATCACAGCTCTGCTGTTGTAAAATTAATTCTAAATCAGTGCTTGCTGAGCCCATGTCCCCAGATACATAGCTGTCACATGGGACGGGAGGCATTGTAGGAACAAGAAGAGCAAAAAACTATGCTAAGATAGAAATCCTCGGGGGTCATAAAACTAATATAAAACTAGCATGCTAAAAACTCCTAATAGCAAACAAAAGAAAAGGACATACTAGGACTACATACATATAAACCCCCTACAAATGGGGTTTCTGGAAATCTCCTTGAGCTTGCCTAAATGCTCACTGCCAGGCTGGTGTCCTGCGTTTAGCAGTTTAAATGTATTGCCAGAGAGTGCCTGTATAGCCTCTGTGCACTGTCTCTTTAGAGCTGCCTGGATTGCAGTCATAATTAATCTTGGAGGGGTCTGAGTGTTTTTATGCTCGAGTCCCACCAGGGCTGCCAAATAATCGCTCCATTCTGCCATCGCTATTAGTGCAGAGGGAGCTCTGTTAGAATATGTACTTGTTTGCTGATCATTTATTAGAATAGTAATAATATTGCAGTTTGTCTAACCTGCCTTTTTGCAGCATGGACATTTCTGTTTATCTCCACCATCTTGGTCCTGGACTGCTGAAATGGGCCAATCAGTACGTTTGGGGACTCTAAATGGAGCCTGTCCCCAGGGGCTTTGTGGGAGCAAAATTCTGTAGGAATTGTAGTTTTGGGCTTTGGCACCTTAGTCCTGGAGGGAGTCCTTGTTGTGACTGACAGAGAATCAGCCAACTGAACCTTTTGGATCTCGGGAAAGTCCCAGACTGCTTGCAGTTTCAGTTCAGATCTGAGTTGGGAAGTGAAGAAGTAACAGCTCGAGATAGTTGAGCAGTAATCCTGCATAGATTAGTGCGGGAGAACTGGGTAAAGGCTGAGTTTTGGCCTGCTGTCCCTGAGAGGAAAAATAGAGTTGATTCGGACTGAATCCGAGGTTGTGAGAATGATTTAAGCCACTGATCTGTAACCAGGCTCTAACTCAAGAAGAAAGAACAAAACAAACCAGTGCTCAGCTATGTTGCTATGCAGCAGTAGATGAATGAATAAATGCAAAGACCAAAACAAGTATACTAGCAAAAGCAGGTAAAAGAGGACGTGGAGAACAAATGACCAAATAGCAAAGGACTGTATGCAAGGGTGAGTTTAATACAAAAAGTGAGAGCGGAGGGTATTTCAGGCAAAGAAAAATCTGCACTCAATCAAGGGAACAAGATCAGGCAAAAGAAAACAGAAATCTGCAACAAGGCAAAACACAATCTGAGGAAGAAACAGTAATAAATATTTGTAAGGTTCCACTTAATTCAGCACATCTTAGTGTGCTATCCAAAGGACTATCTTTTGTACCTACCCCAAAGTTGACTTTTTTCAGATACAGGTTGATCTGAAGAAAACTTTCAGAAAATTGCACCTCAAAAAGTTTTTTAATAGAAAAGAGAGAATGGATTTCTAACAAATAACCAAGTGGAACAAGATAGCATGAGGGTTCCTAGTATAGGACCCAGCTCACTATCTATGGAAATACAGAACCATGATAATGC
The DNA here is from genome assembly GCA_016271365.2 of Neoceratodus forsteri. NCBI lineage: Eukaryota > Metazoa > Chordata > Ceratodontiformes > Ceratodontidae > Neoceratodus > Neoceratodus forsteri. Next base: position 1,531,817,910 of record CM057455.1, read on the forward strand.
TGTTTCAAACTCGAGCCATATTTGTTCAGATTCAAATGAATTTCTCCCCTCTGACTGCGACCAGAACTAGCACTAGAATTATCGAATCACGGACTTTATTATACTGAACAGGATTTCACACAAAAGGAAACATTTTCACCCCAAATCTACTTTTTTTCCAAGAACACAAGCATCTGCTATTCTTAGTTTTGAAACGTTGGTCTTGATTGAAACAAAAGAAATTCTATAAGGAGTATAAACCTAGTTATAACAACCTAACCCTTGGTGAACGTTTTGCATTGGAAGAACTGAGCAAAATGAATAATGTTATAGTCAAACCAGCTGACAGGGGGAAAAATAGTCGTGATGGATAGCATCTACTATGAATCAGAAATATATTGTCAATTGAGTGATATTAACAGCTATCAAGTATTATCTGGTGACCCTATTTCAATTTTCCGGCGTCAGCTGCTTACATTCTTGGATGACTCACTACACAAGGGTATATCACAAAGAGAGAATTTGACTTCTTGTGTCCTACTTTTCCTGTAGTCTCTACATTTATATATTTACCTAAGGTGCACAAGGACCCCAAAACCACCTGGAAGATCACTGTATCCTCTATAGGCTCTCTAACGGAGAACCTATCTGAATTTTGGATGCATTTTACAAACTATTGTTGTCAATGCATCCTCATATTTGAGAGACTCCATGGCGGTACTGGAGGCTCTTGAACACCTTTCTGGGATGCTGGTTACCTGTGGCTCACTATTGATGTGTCGGCATTATATACTAGCATCCAAAATCATTAGGACTGCACGCTGTTTCATACTTTATGGACAAGTGTGATTAGAGGGTCCCTAGATTCTGAATTTGTCATTAGCACTTTAAGAATTATTCTGACCACTAACTATTTTGTTTTAATACTAAATATTACCATCAGATCTGTGGGGTCAGCAGTGGCTCCCACCTATGCAAATCTTCTTCTTGCATGGTGGGAAGAAATACAGATTTATGACGACAGACAGGACCCCTTTAAGAACCAGATCAAGAATCAGCATTTATATAGAATTAGAATCAGCATTTATATAGCTTTTCATACACAGTATCCCAAAGTGCTTTACAAGCAATCTAGACTGATAGTGAAGTGACTGAATGTGGTGGCGACCATAGCGCTCATCATCACCCACACAGCCTGGATAATTGTATGAACTGGTTTATGGGAAGGGAATGTTGGCCCTTGCACGGGAATGCTCCTGCTCTTTGCAAAGAGTGCCCTGGGTTCTTTTACTTCCACCAGGACAACACCAGGATGGGCAAAAGGACCTCAGTTTAACATCTCATCCGAAGGACAGCACACCCTGTGGTACAGCACTTCAATACTGCACTCGGATGCCAGCGATTTTAGATGCAAGTCCAATCCCAGTGTGGACGAGAACCCACAACCTTCTGGTCCAGAGGAGGATGTGCTACCAACTGAGCCACGCTGACACCTATCAAATCAAATCAGATCAAATACAGGGGTCATTTTATCGACGACATCCTTTGTATCTGGGAGAGTACTGAGCGGAAGTTGCACAAATTTTTTTTTTTTTATTCTCTCTTTATGCCCCTTCTCACCGTGGTGCCTTCTCTACCTTTGGGAGACCTCTATGGCCTTGTACGTCCCTGCTCACCTGTCCAGTTGCCTGTGCAGTCTATCCCCATGGAGGCAGTATAGTGCAATGGTCTAAGACGGCTCTGAGCTGCAAATCTGGTGACATCCAGCAGACCAGACCTGGGTTTGAATCCCACAGCTTCCACTTGCATACTGTGTGACCCTGAGCAAGTCACTTTACCTCCTTGTGCTCCCAGGATGCTCCTGTAAAAGCTTTCAGCTAGTGTGCTATTCCTGGTTAAACAACTAAAAAAAAAACCTTGGTTAACCCCAGGCAGGTATGAGATGGGCCCCTTTTCCTCTGCCCAGTGTCTGTGATTTCATCAGGGATCTGTCACCGGTACTGGCAGGGCCCGTGGCCTGAAGCCCCATCTATAGGAAGCAACATGGCGTTTTTCCTGCTTTCTCTGGGCCCTCTCAGAGACATCAGAATGCTAGGAGCCATGCATGTCCAGGCGTGCAGGTGCTCCGGCTCCCAGCTGACATCCCCCTCCCTTCTACTTGCTGTCCCACTGCACCTTCACCTGTAGTCACCAGGTGGTGGTAGAGCAGCGGGGACATAACCCACCCACCCCAGAGGAGGAAAGCAGCCTTGGCGCTCAATCCTCCTCCCCAGCAGGCCCCTCAGCTGCCCAAGTCCATTCCCGAACCTGGGTCACTGGGCGCCATGAGTGGTAGCCCTACCGCTGGGTGGGGCTGCCTGTACAATTTCTTAATATGCCTGGATTCTAATTACTTTTAATCTGCACTTATATTCACTCTGTAGTGATAGGTCCATTTCTTTTCTGGACCTCTTACTAACAGGTCAGCCTGAGGGCCCCATCACAACAGAGGGTTATCGTAAAGCAACAGCAGGTAACTCCCTACTTGAGAGCAGTCATCCTAAATCACTAAAAGACAGCATACCCTATGGACAGTTTCTTCATATTAGAAGGAACTGTTCTTTTTTACTCCCCTCTCCCTGCAGTCCCCTCTCTTGGGAGTCACTTTTACGGCCTTTTCAGCCCTCGCTCACCTGCCTGTAGACCAGAGCAGTCCATCCCCCAGGGCCTTGGTTTACCCCCAGGCGGGGTATGGGGTGGGGGCCCTATACACCCGAGACTTCTGAAATTTTTCGTCGGGATGCTGTCTCTGGGCAGGCAGGGGCATTGAGGGTCAGGGCCTAGTGCTCCGTCTACCGGGAGACCGCAGGTGCTTTTCAGTGTTCTTTCTCACGTGCTGCATCCCCTGGCGTCAAGGCGCTGGCGCCGACGCCTGGCACGCCACCCCCTTCTTTGTCTGCCATAGGCCTTGCTACACGGGTCTCCACCCGAGGTCAGTCAAGAGCCGGGCTCCTGGTTCCCCTTTTCCCCGAGAGGACGAGCAGTCCCTAGACGCCAAGCCCTTCCCCGCCGGCCTCCAGCTTCCCGGCTTGTTCCTGAACCCGGTCACTGGCGCCGCAAGCGGAAATCCAACCACTGCGCTGCATGGCCGCCCAAAAGGAACTGTTCTGATGACAAAAGTTTGATCAACAAGCAGAAGAACTTACAAGGAGATTCTTAGAGAGAGGGTATGACTCTAACTTGTCACACAAGGCCCTAAAACTAGCAAAGAGAGGAATAGACAAGATTTGATTGTCCCTAAAGCTAGAATATGGAGGTTATCAGTAATATTAATCATATTACAGAATATAACCCGTGTCATATAAAATGGCAGGAGCTTTAAAAGATTCTGGCCCATACTATCTGCCGATGAGGACCTTGAATCTGTAGCCTGTGGAGCCCCAAATTGTTCATAAAAAGGTATCAGCATTAAAGATTAAGTTGTACATAGCCATCACTACACAGATAGACAACAAAATTTACTTGGTGATTTTCCATTTGGGTTCTGTAGTGTGGAAATTGCAACGTTTGCAAATTTCATCTCAAGAAAAAGATTTACTAGTCTCTGTAATCAAATCTATCATGATGTTAAACAATTCATTACGTGTAGAACATCCTTTGTTGTCTATGCCCAGTGGTGTTCATGTTCTAAATTATATATTGGCATGACATCTTGTCCTCTAAAAGAATGCATACAAGAACGTGTACGGGCCATTAGAAACCTGGACACTTCCCATTTTATAGGGATAGATCATGTTCAGCCCCACCACGTGGGGAGATAGAAAAAAAAGCTAGAACAATTAGAAAGCAGGATGATCTACAAACTAGGTGCCTGCATTCCATCAGGTCTCAGCGACGACTGGGATATTTTCCCATTTCTTAATGACACACAGAAATACATAATTCTGTATTAATGTACTCAGTTAGCTTTATTTGGTATATATTGATTTGTGGGATTTTATATTATCAAAATACCTGTCTCCTTAATGCTCCACAAGTAATAATGATTTACACTTATGTCTGTGTCCTCTTCTGTTTTACCTTTTCATTTATAATATTTTATAAAATATTTTCTGTACTCTTTTATACAGGTTCACCAGAATGCAAGTCCAACTTATTTCTTACTTTACCTGGACATCTCATCATTTGAATCAAAAAATATATTGCTTGGCAGGCTTTAGCTGGACTGAACCAGCACAGAGACATTATTCATTTCATCCTTGAGTGAAAAAACATTTTCCTCTTGGACATATTTCAAGTGAAATAATACTAAATATTCACTTTTGATGAATTATTGTTTATGACTTGACTGCCTTCTTTTGATTAAAACTGATTTATATTTTCAAATGCCCCTACTGAATATAAATTGTACATTTATATTGTTTATTGTTCTTTGCACATATAACTTTTATAATATGATTTAATATTGGGGTTATGTATTAGTATCCTTTATATGTGCACTAATAGTTTAAATGTTATTAAGCACATTGCTATGTGTCTAACAGGAGGTCAGCAGCTCTGCTCAAGGTCACCTAAATTAATGCTTTATTGAATTCAGTTGTGCATAGCTTTATTTAAAGCTGTGCATGACTGAGCATTCACCCCTGAGGAAGAATCTTTTGATTCGAGCGCCAGGATTTTTCTTTGCCTGGAATACCCTCTGGCTCTCACTTTTTGGTATTAAACTCACCCTTGCATACAGTCCTTTGCGATTTGGTCATTTGTTCTCCATGTCTCTTTTACCTGCTTTTTTGCGCAGTATACTTGTTTCGCCTTTTGCATTTAACCTGAAGAAGACTGAAGATTGCTGAATGCAATCGCCTGTCAGGATTTCCAGCCACCTCTGAACTCATGGTTTGTGCAGAGACTCTGTAATTGTGACCGGATAGCAATCTGCCTAGTACAGTAGAATTTCTTACATGAAAATGTGCTGTTAGTGGGTCATGATTTGGTTCCCACTGTGTGCTGAACTGTGTTCTGCTTGCTGGAGGCTGCATCCAGCTCCCATGGACTGAATCCGTATTCATCTCCGTTGGGCCTGGGCCTTGCCACACTGGCCCAGTCAGACTACCTGCTGCACAGAGAAAGCCATCAATGAGAGATCTGCCTGGGGATCAGCCCCATGCTGACACTTTGAACATGAACAGTGTCTCTGTGATTTGTGTAGGCCCTGCTTTTCCTGGCACCCCAGTTCAACCACCTGCTGTCTCAATTTTGTCCTGCCTGTGTCCTGTATTGGGTATCGCGGTAAACATCAGAGTAGCTCCTGCAACAACAGCTAAATCTAAAGTGTTGTCATCTGATTGCTTTGTTGTCTTTTCTGTCACAAACTGAGCCCTCTGGCTCTGGATTACAAATAGTGTGTGTTGTGCATGTTGCTTTCTTCTATCACAGAGCCCCCACCAGCTGCGATGCCGGTCTACCCCGGCAACATCCCTGGCTAGCCCACCATCTTCCTATCTGAGTACCTAGTGTGTGTAACTGTGTAGGACCCTGAAGTGCATGCATAACTGTCTGATTGATATAGCCTTACAAATCAACCTAATACGCCCCTCCCTTGTTCAAGTCCCTGAATAAATCAGATCTAACTCTTTTGCATTTAACCTGACTGTGGTTCCAGTTTGTGCCAAAAGTACTGTACTGTTGCTATTTGCTGTGCATAATCTTGTTTTACAGGTGGTCTCCAGGGTTGAGCCAGCGGAACCAGCCCTGGTAGAAGTGCAAACAGTGTGGGTATTGCCTGGCGAACAAGGGTCATTGTGAAAGTGATAATTGTGTATTGGTCAGGCCACTAGAAGGGAAAGAGAGGGGTTACAGTGTCCTGGAGGGCTGTGCCCAGGTTAGCTTGACCATTAACAGCCTTGACCTCCAGGTGGAGGCACTCATTTTGGTGCCAGTCACCTTAACCTGCAAACTAGCCCTTGAACGAGGGGTAATGTATGGGATAATTTCACCTAGGGTTACACAACACAAATCAAAACACTCTGCACAACATATGTTTTGCAAATTCTGACTGTCGTACATCTTTAAGACTGAAAAATATTTTTACCTTGGACAACTAGTAAAGCCATGGGCTCCAGCATGGTGCTGAGTTATGTAAATCCCACAAGGGCCACTTTTAAAAATAGTTTTGTACTTAACCCATTATACAATCCATGCTAGCAGTCCATTTATACATGATTAGGCTTATTGATCACATGTTTTGTTGTGGACAGGAACAGTAACTGAACTGGAAGAGGTTTTGAATATTTGAATAAAGGATCCAGTTCTGAAATTTGTAATGAATTATAGTCCTGAAAACTTTATTTTCTAGATCTAGAGATCTATCTAGAAAACAATCTATTGAAAACTAGACAGTTTACAAAGCTTATGGATAGAAATAGTTTATTATACTTTCAAAGCTTTCACCCTACGAAATTGAAGGAAGGAATACCAATGGGTCAGTTCTTTAGGCTTGAAAGGAATTGTGCAGATGTTACAGATTACGGAGGGACCTCTGCAGACTGCAGCTGGTGCAGAATGTGGTGGCGCGGTTACAGATGGGCCTTTCTAGGTCCAGTCATGTGATGCTAGTCCCACGTGCTTGGCACTGGCTGCATGTCAGGTGGAGGATCCTTTTCAAGGTGGGTTTGCTCACCTTTAAGGCTCAATATGGACTAGCCCTGGCTACCTGACTGAGCTCCTGACACCAGCAACCTCTGTCCGCTCCCTCCCGTTCTCATCGAGGGGCCTCCTGGGCGTTCCCAGAGTTTGGCTCAAGACATCGAGCTACCGCCTTTAGTGTCACCAGACCTACAGTCCGGAGGCTCCTCGATTGGGGTGTTCAAACAGAGGCTTAAGGCCCACCTCTTCTGCCTGCCCTATTTGAAATAACTTTCCCGCCCACCTGTCTGAGTAATTTTAATGTATATGAGGAAGCTGTGAATATTAATTTTACTTGTTATTTATTTTATTGTTTTGCTTTTTGTTACTTGTATTATTTTATTGTTAGCGCTCAGAGCCCCAGGAATGGGTGCCACAGAAATAAAACTTGCCTTGCCATTATACAGAAGCATGTATGGAGATGGAAAATTGGTTCGGGAGAGGTTACCCAAAGCAATGTATACAGGGAGCAAAGACTAGAGCCACTCAAACATATGAGGCAACCTCTTGGCACCTAAGCCTGGCAATCAAGAGACTAATGGGATATTGTTTTCAATGGAATTCAACATCTTTATGGAAAGCTCAAGAACATCATATATAGTCACTGAGACACTTTGAAAAGGGTTACTAATGGAGAGATCACTTTAAAAGAAACCTTTGATTGTGGCTAAAAGGCCTCAAATTCCCAAGTCAATTCATCTAGATCAGAACATAGATTGATTGCCCAAGAAAAAGGTGACAATTTTTGAAACTGTTGAAACCACAAGGGAGTTTGTCTTGTGGTAATTGCATCAACTGTACAAATACTTATAAACTGAAACAAATATGGAACACAGCAAGAAATGAAAATGTTGTAATCATTCAGTTGATAACCTGTCAGACTAACCATGTTGTATATATGATCAAATGATCTTGTGACCTCATGTATATGGAAGACATCCAGACAACTATGAACCAGAATCAGTGAACATAAAGTGCCATTAGACATTCAGACCATAATTCACCGATAGCTGTCCACTTTAGCGAGTTCGGACATTTGGTCTCCACTTTAAGATTTTGGAACAGAACATGTTACAGCACCAAAGAGAGGGTGACTTTGAAAAGCTATTATTATTTAGAAAATGGCCAAAACAATCCTAGCTTTCTGATTGGCTAGAACACTGATCTCAGTGGAGGATATTTTTAATACAGCCTGTTGAGGTGAAGTTCCCATTTGGGATGCCCATTACTTGGCATATTATTGGGCACCTGAATTTTCTAACTGCAGAGCCGCCATGTTTTCCTGCTCGGTAACCGTAGCAACCCTGCCCCCAAAGAAGTCCCTCCTCACAAACCCACACTGCCAAATAAAAAGAATTATGAAAATAAACTATTTTAAAACAGTGCATGTTTGATTAGCGTGTACTGTCACTTGCGCTCCAGCCTTCTCAAAAGCTAGCTGTTGTAGTACAAAATGAAGCCGGCAAGCAGTGTGCATGTCTCGGGAGCCAGTTTGCCATGTCTCCGCCTATGCTTACCACTCCACGATCCCTCATGCCCAGTCCTCAAATCTGTCGATAAGGAAATCAGCAACAGTTTCTCCCGAGCATGTTGGGAAAACTTACATGTACCTCTCCTCTTTTTACACAGCAAAGAACTTTCCCGGTCTCCCAGCCACAGCAACACTCCACACGATGCATGAAACTGCTGAGTGCTGCATGCAGCATCCAGTGGCTATGTATCTGGCAGGCAGCTGTAATCCGGAAGCAGGTTATGTGCCCCTGGAGATGGAGCCGCCGGCCCGGCAGTCATGTGAGGGGGCATCGGCACCCCAATATGAACTACCACTGCCTTAGGGCACATTGGGTGGGCTTTGGGGCAGTTGGCTGATGACTTCAGCCGTGACATCATGCCCAGTGATCTGCACATCGAAAAACATGGTGCCCTGTGGGCAAAGGATCCACTCCAGTACCCAGCTGGGTCCGCGCCCCTGCGCGGACTGCCTCCACTAACCGTGTGTACCTCGGGGGCCAGGTAAAGGAGCCAGGTGAGGACTGCTGTTCATGAATGCAGTTTCCACTAGATCTCCAGCAGGTGCAAAGCTGAGCGGGGGATACACGCAGTCGCGTACCACCACCCGCTTTGAATAGGACCCAATATGAAAAGATGATCAATAAGGAGCGAAGGTTTGTCATGGTATACATGAGGTCACAATATACATTGTTTATGTAAATAAATGATAATTTATTCACAGATCAAGGGCTCTATTACAAATATATTTGACTGATAATCCATTTTACTGTATAGAGGTCTCTGATCTCTTGAAAGATATTGCACTGTTAGAACCACAATAGGCACCTAAATATAAAATGACTGAAACTCATGTATTTTTCAAAAATAAGTTACGATTGTAAAACATAGTTACCCTATTGCACCATAGGAAGGATTTTCAAAGACAGGATTTAATATGGTGGTCATAACTATCATTTGGTTATATAGCTTAGAACTGCACTAACTGATTATACAGCGTGACTTCTGCCGGCTCAGTCTAGGGCATTTGCTCTTTTCTACAGCATAATCTATGTAGACTGAATTGCCTAGCAAGCCAGAGCTAGGTGCAGAATACAAGCATCATAATGTGATGGTGTTCACATCGGACGTTGGGCGTGATGACGTCTATGCACTTAATTGCAGTCGGCATTGTTTTATTTATTTATTTATTTTATTTATTTATTTGATATATCAGTTTACAACCTTTGAGCCAGAGGCTCATTTGCAAAATACACTGTCACATGTAAGACAGATGGAAACACAGAGTAGGTATAACAACAATTACATTAAACATGAGATACATGGTATAACAGTGGTTACATTAAGCATGTGTTACAGACATTTGTCACAGACAATATTTACAAGATTTGGAAGTAGGTATTTTCTTTATAATAAATTATAACCTTTGGATGATGATATTTACAACATAACAGCAGCGAGGCATTATAAGCTTGAGAAGGCATCTAAACATAGTAGTCAGACCTAATCATGGGTTTGGTGTTAAAGATGGAGGTTGCAATCCATAATGGACTTTGTCGAGAATATTGGATCAGAGTGGGTAAGAGAGTGAAAGAATTAGAAGCAGTTACAGGAGCGGATATTGAAGAGGTGGTTGCGAAGAGTGGTTTTGAAATGGGCGATCTTGGGTGCACTAGTAATGGTGCTTGGGAGTGCATTAAACCATGTGGGTGCCCTATGGTGGAAAGATCTCTGGGCAAGGGAGGTTTTACCCTGGGCACAACCAAAGCAACTTTCTCTGAATTTGGTGAAGATAGTGGGAGTTGCAGGCTGAAGAAGGCGGTGACCCGGAGAGAGTCAAGCAGTATTTTCTTGGAGAGTAAGCAGGTCTGGTAGCGAAGCCTTTCATCAAGGTTGAGAATATTGGCAGAGGTATAGAGCGAGCAGGTGTGAGTAAGACTAGGTGCACCTGTAAGGAGCCTGCAGGCCTTGTTTAGTGTGGCCTGGATTTTCTGGAGTGTGGTGTTATTGCTGCACCGTATACAGGAGCCCATAGTCCACTAGGGACAGTATCGATGAGGTGATGGCAAGCCTAGGCGTGGGGAAGGCAGTCCCTGTGTCGTAAGGAGTCCAATCCGGTGTTTGTTGCAGCAACAGGGTGTTTATGTGGTCATGGAAGGTAAGGGCCAAGTCGAGGGTAAGTCAAGATATTTGTAGTTGGATACCTGCTCAAGGGGTGCTGGGTGCTGGGAGGATGCTGAGCAATGCGTTCTTATTTTGGCGGTGAGAGAAGATCATTGACTTTGTCTTTTTAAGTTGAGGACCAGTCTATGGTCCTTAAACCAGGTTTCGGCCTGGGAGAAGGCAAGTTGGAGGAGTCCTGAAGGGGTATGGGTTTATGATGCGGGTGAAGAGCTTTATTATAAAAGGGAACTGAGCATGAGGATTCCATCTGCAAAACTGAACCTCATTCCATGTCCTGAATGGCATAGACTGTGCAAAAATGTTGTGTGCACTGATAAACTGAAAGTGATCACTTTTAGAAAGCTAATAACATGGAAGTTGGCCACCTTTTCAGCCTAGAAGCAATGAAATGCTATAACTAACAAAGGCAAAAAACCAAAAAACTGAACTGAGTTAGATGAGCACATGGGCATAATGCTTATATACTTTAAAGGATAATGTTAAAGGGTTTAACGTTTTAAAAAAGTAAATTAAAAAGGTTACTATAGAACTTAAAGAACAGAGCCTCATAATATAAGGTACTAAGCATTTTCAAAGGCTACCTAAGTATTATATGTTAGTGCAATGCATAAAGTATTAAAACGTATTTTCTCTATTGTTTACTAAACACTTCAGATATATGACTATGAGATCAGCGTTACCAAATATAATAAGACATTGACTTTTAAGGTATGTTCTGAATAGGGGCTTGTCGTCCAGTAGAGTACATAAAACATTAAAAGCTTTCTTTAGAATTCTGATTTAAAAATGTTTAATGTTTATGTAATTATATTATCACCATTAGAGAATGCCAGAAAGAAACTTAAAATTGGCAGAGGCATACAGAATTTGAAGGAAAAGATACTGCAAAGAAGTTTCATTAAATACCAATATAAATTACAATGGTAATTAGTAAGTACTCATTATAATGTAAATAAATATTTATCAGTATAAGATTTACACAAGTATCTCTTTCTATAGGGATTGTGCCATGTGAGAATTCGTCTGTTTGAAGTAAAGAAAAAGCAGACTTAAAATCGATGGGTTTGTACAGCACACTTGATGGATTATGAAATATTACGATTTATTTAGGATATGTTAAACAGATAGAATCTATTTGTCTTTTAGACTTGTATACAGTAACCCTGAAGAAGAGTGTAAAACAACACTCAGAATGTTGACTTCACCAATATTGACAATAAAAAATAAAAATGAAAATAAAAGTTTGGTGAGTGGGCCTTCATTCCAACCTACTCCGTGGTTTCTGCTTCATGCAGGTCCTGAAGAAAGGTATTACTGATCCTCGGCCCTCATTGAAGCAGCAGACTTGTGAAGCATGGCTCCAACCTGTGGGTTGGCCGTGGGCCATGAAGCTAGGGATGGGAATGAGTAGTGGGTGTGAGGGTTGTAAAACCCTAACACCACATTCCCTCCTTTTGTGGCTTTGGAACCTAAAAGGCACCAGCACAGGTTTTTATCAGTAGTTGAGCTCCTGTTTGCTCATCCTGCCCCATCCAGTCCGATCTGTGTAGACCCATCACCCAGCTTTTCTGGGACCATTGTGCTCTGGTTCTTGTCTGCTACAGGACCTTTGAAGGTACCCAGTCACTGTGTGGGGTCTGCAGAGTTTTTTCCATCTACTTTGCCCAGTGGAGCCCCACCACATACAATGACACTTTGTTCATACTCCACCTCTGTGAAGACACTCCCCCATGTCTGCTGGCAGGAACCCTTTCCCTTTTTATCCTGCTGTGCTGCCACCAGGTTTTCCCTAAATGGCAGCCACTGAGTGGGACACGATACCCCCTCCCCAGGAGGAGAGCAGTCCTAGGAATGCTCAATCCTCTGTGCCCCGGCCAGCCCCATAGTGACCCACACCTGTTCCTGAACCAGGGTTGCTGGCATGGCAGGAGGTGAGGTGCTCAGCCCTCCACACCACTGTGCTGGCCTACTAACACAGTTTCTTTTTACAAAGAATGTATGTATATACACACATGCAAAAATCAGCTCTGTAAGTTTTGCACAATGCTAGATCTGGTGTGAGAATACTGCATGAAACATGCCCACATGTTTTTATTTTGCACCAAGACCATGGATTACTGGAAAAAAATAAAGAGTGCATTATCAGAAACATTTGGAACTTCTCTTCCTTTTGTTCCTCAGAGACTGTTACTGAATATCCATTCAGACAGTGTAGTCGGAGTTAGAGCCTTGTATTTATTTTGGCAGTTTGACTTCAGCCACCAAGGGTGTTTACCACACAATGGTTTCTCTAGAACTCTCATGTTTTGGAGACTAGGTGAAGAGAGTGACTGCCACATGTAAAATCAGAAAACATATTTATTCTGTGCATTTACAAAGTCCAACCAACCAGATGGAATAGATGGGTGCTGTTCTCTCTGCAAAATTAAAATGTACTTCTTTAGAACTGGTACTGTATATCTTCAATCCAGGACTTGTTTTCCGCATTAGCATGGGGTCAGCACTTGATTTTCTATTTGTGTGCTTGTGTTTCTGAACCCCTACTTTAGTATCTATCTGAACTGTTGGTGATGGTGTTGTTACCTTCTTACACCTTGCCTTCTACAGCTTATTTTATATATGTTGTGTGAGTAGATTTATGAAGTGTAAATATAAACCTGTTGTTTTTGTGTCATAAATATACAAAATAGCCACCCTGAGGGCCCAGCTGCAGTGTGTTGCACTACCGTATAGGCGATTCAGGCTTGGGAGCGAACTCAAGGTTGCCATGTCTGGTGGCAGGCCAACCCATAACAGCTGCTGCCGTATTGTGCTGCAGCTGGGAGGAAGATGTTGGACACCTGGTGCTGCAGCGACTCCTGTGGTGGTCCTGGGGAGCTTGCTCTTTTACAGGGGTTGTTAGTGCATCCAAGACCATCAGGATGCTTTGCCCATGCCAGGTAGGTGTCAGCATGAGTAGGTTGGTAGCACATCGACTCTGGACCAAAATGCCACTGGGTTTGGGGTCATATTAAAAATGGTGGCACCCAAGTGCAGTATTAGGGGATGCTGTACTGTTGGGGTGTGCTGTTCTTCAGATGAGACAGTAAATGGAGGTTCGTTCTGCCCATCTATGTTGCAATCCTGGTAGCTGTCGAGGTGAAAGTAAAAAAAAAATAGGGCAATTTGTTATTTGGTTCCAAATAATACAGATACATTAATGTATACATTGTATACACAATTTATATAAATCCCATATCCCTTTGTAGTGAAATAAGTGAATAAGTAAAACAAAACCACAAAAGAAAAACAAAAATAAACTGAAAACTTAGGCACCACAAACTTCCAAACACCTAGACTGCAAATTCACTACCCCATCCACCCATACAGTGCTTCCACAAATTATTAGGATGTATTCCTGAAAATTTCTATTTCTCTACTGCATTTAAGGATTGTACCTGTCTTTTAATACAGAGAAACAGCTCATTTTGAGTCCAATAGTGTTGTTAGATCACCCATTGACACCTTGCCTGCCATACATAATATTTTAACATGCCACATATGACCCTTTAAAGTACTGGGTGGTACTTCTGCCATACCCCACATAATTACCTAGAATTAATACATACACGTAACTTCATTGTATTCTGGACAGTTCAAAGCTTGAGCTATATGTTGCCATATGTTTTTACATAGGGGCATTTCAAAAACAAATGGCTATGGGTTTCTAGAATTCCATTACACGTATCTCTGGGGCAATATCTTTCAGGTACTGGTTTATGTTTATGAGAATCATATACCTAGTCTGCTGTGACATGTTAACTAAATGGTGTCCCAGAGTTGGACCAGAAGCCTAGATTTCATCAGTTGTTTTAATGTATCAGAAGTTGTCTGACAGATCCCATAGGAAACACCAGGGGTCCGTAAAATGTTCATACATTATATACTGATACAGGAACTTTCTAGTAGTGTGTCCTAAAATGATCAGGTGTTAACTTCCACCGTTCACCTTGTTTAAAGCAGTTGTCATATATTGAGGGATGTGCCCTCTCTGGAAGATGGAGTGGAAAGTCAACACCTCTTTCCCATAGTGGAAGGACTGGACTAAATCATTCCTTTACTCAGATAATCCAATCAGCTTCTTTAAGCGTAAACACAGTTTCAAAAGTATTAAAAAAAAATGGGCCGATTTTCAACAGCCCTGAGAATGCATGGCCCTGATGTGCGGACATAACGGCGCGGGGGCCGCGGCATTCTCTCAACACTAATCTGGATTGTCAGGTCCTGTCGCCAAATGCTGCAAGTTATACCAGCTGCCCTCAGTCTAACTTGTGCCATTTGGGGAACCCTTTTGGGGGCTTCTGCAAATATTTGACACAAGCAGCCGTAAACTGTGAAACTGTCACAACTGTGCCTAATGTGCTAAAATTGGGTGCAGTTGCATCAAAAAGGTTTGGGGCAGTTGCACCAGACAGTGTGGTTGATGCGGGTTTGATACAAGCCCTGCCAACCTTTGGAATCGAGCCTAATGAGTAGAAAACGCTGAGTGGATTTAACATGGACAAACCACCCTTATCCACGGAAGTTATGTAAAATTCCTAGGAGTTGGATTATGTCTTCTTGCCCATAAAGACTGAAAAATACAAACTATATAACTTAGTTTCCATTTCTTGTTCAGGGGCCACATAGCTTAAATGCAAAAACACAGGTAATAGTAAGGTTTTATCGAATATACTCTTAGTTGCCCACTGACTAACTTTCCTTTCTCCCTCCTCCTCCTCTATTCTTTCCTTCTAGTTTATTTTGTCTGTATCAGAACCCCCAAATTTTATGCCTGAAATGGTAAGCTCAGATTCTACCACTGGAATGTCTACTACTTGTTTGAGTTCAAGATCTTTCATAGGCTCTAAACACAAATCCTTACTTTGTATTTACTTTGGCACTAGACACCTGTGAATACTGGTATAAAATTGTTATAGCAGATTGGCATAAATTCATATCTGCCAAAAGACAAATATCATCAGAATCGTGCTTATTTTAACTGAGAGGTATTAACAGAAAGGTTAAGCCCCTGCACTTCAGGAGACTGCCCAAATTTCCTGATTAAAATATCAAAAACGTATACAAAGGGGACTTAATGAAAACCTCTAGAAACTCCTCTCGCTATATGTATTCATTTTTCAATATATCCATTAAATAGAGGTGTAAAATGTGCACGTGAATAACTGAATGCACTGTATAAGAACTGTAGGCATCCCAAGAAATTATAAATATTTATCTAACACCGATCAAAAGCTTTTTCCTGGCCAGTAGCTAAAATAAATCACCTTGATTTGTTCAGGTGGCTTCTAGTAAATACTTCCTAATTTGTATTATATTCTCCCCATAGATCATCCAAGTATTGCACAGGTTTGATTAGGCACAATCAACTAGTTACTATTTTACTCAGTCTATTCCTAAATTTCTGTATTCATAAGTGAAATAGGTCTCTAATTTCCTAGGTCCAAACAATCTCCTTTTTTTTTTATGCTCCCCCTGGCTCCCCAGGCATGCACCTTTGGTAGGGGCCTATGGTGTCTGCCCGCTTCCTTCACCTTACCTGGAGCCCTGCTTGACCCCATGTAGCCATGGATCTTCCCCCAGCTGGGAATGAGGTGGGGCCCATACATCCAGAACTTTGTCTTCATCGGGTCCTGGCTTTGGGAAGGGCAGGTGGGAGCTTCTGTGATCCCGCACAGACATTCCATCTACCCGGTGCCTGGAGGCCATTTTTCCAGTTTTCCTGGCAAGCGTGGTATGCACCCTGATGTCAAGGCATCACCGCTGATGACCACCATGCTCGTTCCCCTAGTAGGCGTGTGTACACTTGCCATCCCTCAGGCCTCCACCTGGGGTCGGCAAAGGCCGAGCCACAGCACCCCTCCCTCCCTCCTCCCTGGAAGGCGAGCAGTCCTTGGGATGTAGCCTTCTCCCCTGACTGGCACTCTGACTCCCTGGGTTGGTTCCTGAACTTGGGTCATCAGTGTTGCAAGCAGTAAGCGCTACTGCTGCATTGTCAGGTCATTCGATCTCCCTTTTATGTAATAAAATTGCCTGGGTTATATTGTCAGATATTCTTGAAGTATCTAATATTTTAGTAAATACTTCTTTCAACATGGGACATATAAGCTTAGAAATTTTTTCTAAAATTCTGCATTAACCCATCAGGGCCGGGGCGGTCTCCAGACTCATTGATTTTATAACCATTTTTATTTCACTTGCTATAATAGGCTTTATCAAATCTTTCCTTTCCCTTCCTTCAGGGCTCTGTATCTGAATTATTTACATAAGTATACTGTCTTGTACTGGTATTTCTGTCCCCAAAACAATTATGTAGCATCAGCTCTATCACGGACATTACTTGAGCAGATTCAGTATGCATTTCCCCATACTGCCCTGAGCAATATGATTCTTCCACTCCTGACACCTTAAAAATATCTAAAGACTGCTTAGTGCCCTGCACACCAAATTGCTGTTCTGTTTGTACGATTTTGCTCTATCATATAGAAGACTTCATTCTGCTTCTTACGTGATCTATTTGTTGGGGAAAAGTAACTGCTGGGAGCATAAACAATCTATTTGTTCTTTAAAGGATACCTTCTCCTACATTTTGAAGAGTTAGTATCCAAAATTGTGCTCTTAGTTGTATGTATTTAAAGTATTCTGCCCTACATTTATTCCACCTTGTTCTCTGGAAAAAACTACAGGACTTCAGTTTTAGTATCCTCCCACCAATCTACTAATTCATAGAAAATAAGTCACAAACATTCTTGCTTTAAGTAATTCTTCACCATGTGCCACCATTCCTTTTTCCAAAGGGAGGTATTTAAAGCGAATACCCACTGCCTATGGTTTTCCTTACCACCCCTTATTTTCTTGAACCTCAGATTGATCAGAAGTAGCTGATATTATGGTCTTAGCTTCCAAAATTCCAATTTGACTAGAAAATATAATCAATACGGAGGTTAAAGACCTGCTATGGTAAGTGTGACCCTCCCCATCAGATGAAGTTTCCTGTAAGCATTCTGTAATCCTACAGTATTTACATATGTTCTAAAAAATTGTATTGCAATACATTTTTGTTGTTTTATGAGTTTATCCCCAATATCCCAAAGGTCATTAATTCCTCCAATGTAACTTGTCTAGCCATATGTAAATAAGGTTGTATTAATTGAAGCATATAAATCTGGATGTTTTAGTTTGTGGTGCATAAACTGCCCCTATCCGCATGAGTTGTTCTTGCCATACAACATCTAGTATTAAAACCCTGCCTGGTTCAATGACTATCACTTTCTGAATTGTAATGTTAATGGATTTAAACAACATTCCATGCCTGAACAAGAGTCTTCCCAATGGACTATACTGACAGTACCCATGGCCAAGCTTTTTGTGCCTGATGTAGGTCTCCACTGCATGTCTCCATTAGATCTCAGCCTGGTGTCTTTAAGCAAGAACAACTCTGCATCAGAACTGATAAGTGAGGAAAATATGAATTTGTCTTCTCCTAGAATTCCTTATACTATTTACATTAAGTGTAGATATTATAAGACTCTGATCTGACCACTTCTCCATAAGGAATCACAGAAGAGAGCACATTGCGACCCTCATAGAATGTCCTAAAGACTCTTTCTCCATCTAGTCTTTTTCCTTGCCTTAGCAGATTCTGAGAGATCACCATCAGTATCTGCAAAATCCTTTGAGAAGATGTCACTGAGGAGGCTTCCGAATCACCCTCATCTTCCTCATTCTCTCCTTGTAATGCTTGCAAAACTGCAAAGCTATTGCATTTCAGTATTACACATTTTTTGCTACCTTAGATTTTGGTTTTAGCCTAGTGATGCTTCTCTGTCCCACAAATACCTGGAAGTCTTCCTGCGGGACTGATAGTGAAAGCATAACAACTTGCTTGTCTAATTCATTCTACTACCTATTTTTGTATTATGTCTTTCTTGCACCTTTGTTCACCCTGTGAGGTTGCAGAAACCTCCTTAGGCTCATCCATGCCAGATTGGTCAGCAGTGGTGGGCTGAGGAAAGCTGCACCATTTTCAGTCCTGACTACCACGAGTCCCTCTGACGTGTTATCAGTTTCTGGTTCATGTCCTCATGATTACTTTGGGGAGCAGTAGTCCCTGCAGCATTACATTGTGCCAAGTCATGTGATCTTTATTTTGTGTTTTATGCACCATGTCTTCCCGATCATAAAGGAACTTTGTTATGAGCCGTCAAGGACATTTCATGTATGAATGGCCTAAATCTTTGCAAAAGTTAAACCAGATGGGATTTGGGCACTCACAGGCATTATTCAAATGAGTTAAAGCCCACATCTATGGCATGTTTTGGGTTGTCCTGCATAAAAACAGAACCCCTGTCCCAGTCAATATAAAAGCTAGTGGGAAGATGTTGCGGTCATTGTTCAGTTGATTCTCAGTCTCAATTGTAATTTTCCAACCTCCAGTCCAAATGTCCTCAGAGTCTGAAATGGGTATAGTGTGGTCTATAATGTCTGCTTTTTGTTTAGCCCCCAAAAGAGTACCGAAATATAAACTCCCTCATTTTTGAAAAGTATTGTTATGTTTTTCACAGTTGATTTTGTTAGAGGAATTGCAATAAAAGGTGACTAGAGGGCAGAATTCTTTAATTATGAAACTTCTCCCAAAATCTTTCCAAAAGCATTGGGGTTTTAAATTGACATCAAATTGTGTGTTCCCCAAAGTATGGATAAGGGTGCAAATATCAATTGCCAAAAACTGCACTGAGTACTGCAGTAACGCTTGCTACATAAACTCTGTCTGGTGCATCTTCCAGCCCTCCTCTGTATTTCAGGCAGACTGCATTCCTTCTTTCAGCAAACAAATCTGACATTCAGACGTCCCGTTATCACTGCTGTATTACTGATGTTGTTGTTTGTATCTGAAGGAGCCGCTTGTGCTGTGTTGTTATCGAAACAGTACCCTTATTGCCAAGGTCGGGCGGGGCAGAAATCTGCTGCTGCTGCTGCACATGATAAATATTTTGGCTCTTTTTGAGGTTTTTGTGGATGAGACCTTATTTCTAAACTGTCCATTAAGTCTGCCCATGAAGCAGAATGTTGTTCTGCTAAACAAGAAGCTTCATTGTTTAATTCCCAGCATTTTCCTAATTTGTGTGTTGTACAGCATTGATTTCCTCAGTTCCCCTCGGGTGTTAATACTGGGTGGCCGGGATATATCTGTATCTTGTTCTCCATCACTTGCCAAGTTTATCATTTTATTATTTCTATTGCTCAGATTTATTGATTTCCCCATTTGTAAATTAGTGTTCAGGGGGTCTGATTGTTATGGGCCTACTTATTGACACGTTTCAGCACTGTCAGCTCCAGAGCAAGCTTTCTGTCCATGAGCATTCTACATTCAGAACAGTCTGTACAAGTGTTTTACTGTCTGAGACTTGTATCTGTTTTACTGGATACTAAGGCACAGAGTACATTAGAGTGAAAACAGTTTCATTCTCTGTGGTTTTGGGCATTAACAGGGCCTCTACCACTTCCGAGCAGTGTTTTCATATGATAACACCTACTGATGTGTGGATCCACTTTCAAGTGAGCGTTTTGACAAGGAACTCTTGGTGAAGAATTTTAGAAACTGTGCAGTTTGCAATTGTTTTTCAAAGAATGACCTTTAACCAGACGAATAATGAATGCAGTATCTGGAGCCTCACCAGCCTCCCATTTTGCTCCATCCGAAGATCACTTGCACCATGCTGAAAAACAAGCTGCCATGTCCCTATCAAGGGTGCTATCTCCATCTGCTCCTTGCTACCTGGCTTGGTACAGCTGGCACCAGATGTTAGCTGGGCCGCTTGCCCCCTCTGAACCACTACTGGGTAGTGCATGACTGTCAAATGCACCTTCAGAAACTGCCTCACTTGGCTGTGGGCAGTGACTCATTCAGCCTTACCCTACAAACACCGGTGGCCATATGCTCTCCCTAGAGTAGTAAAGGTTAGCTACACCCTAATAATTAAACCAGTGTCCAACCACCTGAATCACCTGAAGCCTCGGTGGTGGAAGATACGAGCAAATTTAGCATAAATCTTTTCTGCCAGAAAGGTCATCTTTATGCTCCTGCTCCTCTCTGGCAACATTCACTCGAACCCAGGCCACTCACTTCAATGGGCCCTGGTGTTCGTAAGGTTAAAAGGCCTAAAAATAGCCTCACTGAACATCTGCAGTTTAACACGCAAAATTTGACCAACTACAGGCATGGATGGCCCTCCATACCCCAACATCCTCTGCCTAACAGGACCTGGTTGACCAGTAGGATTAAAGATAGCAAAATTGCCCTCAAAGGCTTCCAAGCATACAGGATTGATAGAATAGGCAAGAGAGGTGAGGGATGCCTCATCTATACAGACTCTCTGCAGTGCTCCGTCCTCCCTGGAACCAGGGTGGCTGAGGACCATGAGATAATAGTAACAAAGGCACAGGTCAGTCAATATGGCAAAACTCTCATCCTTGCCACAATCTACCTACCCACCAAGAAAGCCACAGCAGACCTTTCCACAATTATGGACATTATCAGCACACTTCCAAAGGGATGGAGCTCTTCATTACCGGGACTTTAACATAAACTGGGATGGAAGAGGCTGCCCTTTCAGGATCCTGATAGCCACCTCCAATCTGACACAACTTGTCACCTGCCCCACCAGGCAGAACTATAAGACAGAAACAGTACCCTCCTTGACTAGGTCCTAGCAAGCTCATCATCCCGTATCTCTGAGATCAAAGTTCTCCCAGACACGCTAAGTGACCACTCCCCAATCATCTTCCTGTGGTCTAATGAATTTACCAAAAGCCCACCCATCCTCATTGAAAGCAGGGTCTTAAGGAAGGGTAAACTTGGAACCCTCAAATCAGCCCTTGTCCTACATGACTGGACTCCTATCGACCTGGCACCTACCCTTGATCAGGCCCTCAGTTACTTCATTGAGGGCTT
Source organism: Neoceratodus forsteri (assembly GCA_016271365.2). Classification (NCBI taxonomy): domain Eukaryota; kingdom Metazoa; phylum Chordata; order Ceratodontiformes; family Ceratodontidae; genus Neoceratodus; species Neoceratodus forsteri. Next base: position 1,531,839,235 of record CM057455.1, read on the forward strand.
TAGCTCCATCTGTGACATCTATGCCCGCTCACGAAAAAAGAAAAATTTAGGGACAAGCAAATTACTGGATTGATGGGGAGCTCCTCTCCCACCTGAAAGAAAAGAGACATACTTGGAAGGCCAGAAACACAGGTAACAAGCATGACTACCAGTGTTACAGAGCGGCCAGGAACGGTGCATCAAGCTAATCCGGCTCACCAAAGCCAACTATCATAAGGCCCAGCTTTGCAATTCTTGGGGTGATGGGAAAAGATTCTGGGATAACATCAAAAGCATCCTTGGAAAGGAGGACAAGAAACACCCTCAGCTGCTCAGTATTAGTAACACCCCCTACAGACCCTCTAGCTATTGTGAAGCCTTCAATAAGGCCTTCACGATCTTACCCCAGTGCTACTACCTGCCTATTTTCAACCTGGTTTGAACCATTCCAACAACATAGCTACCGAATGTTCTCACCTGACTTTCTACTTTAAAAGGGTGATGGTGAAGAAGGCCCTAACTATGATCAAGAAAGTACTAGGTAAGACCAGACTGGGCAGTGACAGGATAGACATGAAACTTCTATCCCTCACCCTGGACATTCTTATAGAGCCCATTACTACGCTGTACAATAAGTCTCTGGCCTTGCCCAATTCCTGGCAGTTTGGAAGCAGGCCCTTGCCAGTGCAAAAGGAGACAAGTCTCTGGTAGCCGCTGGCTTGGTGGCGCTGAGGGTTGAGGCGTGGATGCCACCTCGTGCCACTGGCAGCCTGGGTTCGGGGAATGAGCTGGGGCCCCAGGGATCGGCAGAGGGGAAGAGATTGAGCGTCCACTAACTGCTCTCTCTTTCCAGGGGTGGGTACAAGGTATGCGTGCTCTTGGAGTGACCTCTGCCGGTGGCTAGAGGGATTCGCCAGTGTAGCGGCGTGGCACAATACCTGGGGGCAGAGCCATGGCATTTTGTTGCCTTGTAGGCCTGGCTCTGTGGGGGGATAAAGAGGAAGAAAAGCCTTCACGCCATCAGTGAGATGACGGTGGCTCCTGGGGACTCTGCCCACATCCCAACTGCTGGCCCATCGCACCCAGGATCCTCCTCCATCCCGATCCGATGACAAGCAAGTAGGCACTTCACACTTAAGAAGGAAAAACACCGTGGGAGGGTGGAATCAGCCCAGGAGATGGTACCGGGGTCAGGCCTGCCTGGGAGTCAATCTGGGGAGGAGATCGAAGGGAGATGTGAGGTTCAGGCTGGGAGTAGGGCAGACTCCGAAGGTACTCCTGAAGGATGCCGAAGGTGTAGTTGAAGAAATAAAGTTAAAAAAGTCTCTGGTAGCCAACTACAGACCCATCTAGATCCTCTCCCCGTCCAAGGCACTGGAAAAGATTGTGTGGGTCAACTCATCGACTACCTCAATAATTATAATCTACTATGCCCCAACCAGCATGGCTTCAGACAAAATCTCAGTACCACCTGTCTGCTGGACTACACAAACTATGCACATAAGGCCCTGGATGAAGGCAAACTGGTGGGGTCTGTCTTTACTGAACTCACCAAAACCTTTGATACAGTCAACCACCCCTGTTACTGACTGAACTGCAAAACATGGGTTGTGGCACCCAATGCCCTTTGCTGGTTCCAAGACTACCTCTTATGGAGTAATCAATGTGTTAAAATTTGACAAACAGCATCCCAAGCAAGAGCGGTATCATTAGGGGTACCCAGGGATCAATACTGGGGCCCCTACTCTTCAGCCTCTTCTTAAATGACCTTTCTACAGTCTGCGACACCAAACTCATACTATATGCAGACGATACTGTGCTCCTGAGCAGCAGCACATCTCAGGCAATCTACAATCTGAGCTGCAGAACTCCTTCTCCAAGCTCGAGGGCTGGTTCTGTAGTCATAAGTTGCTACTAAACTACAAGAAGACCAAGGCCATTCTTATATCCAGCTCCCACAACAAAAATAAGTACCACCCCTCTTCATCTCAACTCATGCAGTGAGCTGCTGGAACAAATCCACTTGTTCAAGTATCTGAGGGTCATAATAGATGATACCCTCACATTTGTGCACCATACTGACTCTCTGGTCAAGACAGTCAATACCAAGATTGGTGTCCTGTACAAGTACAGGCAATACCTCCCTCCGGGGCCCTCTACCTCTCAATCCACAGTTCCATTATATCTACTATTGACTATGGACTAGTGGTCTCTAAGGACAAAGGATACAGCGCTCAAGAGGTTCAGACTGTGCTCAACAAAGCCTGCAGACTCACCCTGGATGCTGAGCGTGGCACTCACTGTTCTCTGTACGAAAGCACAGATTGGCTGTCATTAAGAAACAGGGTAAAATTCCAGACTTGCATCCTAGGGAAGAAGGCTCTATTGGGTAAAACACCACCTTGTGTAGGCAATTTGATCAAGGCAGCCAACTCATTACAGGTCACCAGGGGAGGACTAGAGGGCCTTGGATAACCCTTCACGGCATCTCTCTTGGACAACGTGCATTTGCCTACCGGGCTCCCCTGTGGATGAATGAACTCCTGGGCACCTCTTGACCACCAGTTGTCTGGCCCAATTCAAAACTGACATCAAACAACACCTAATAACACTCTCTAAGTGCCTGCCCTAGTCCAGACACACCTGCTACCTCTGCCCCAGCAAGCACTAGGCGAGGCCTCAGGTACCCCCTCCTCTGTCCCTTCTCATGACTTGCCTCAGCAATCAGTTCGCATCATGCTCCTTCGGCACCCGCCAACCCACCTTCCCCCAACTCCCAGTCACGTGAGTTTCCCTAACAGTCACTACTAATGCAAGCTGCCTGACCATGCCCCTCACCCCACCATTTACTCTAGCATGTCTTCTCCACTCAGCCTCCCCTCACCCCCATTTCTCCCTATACCTTATCGCCCTTCTTCCCCACCCTTCACCTCCACCGCAGTACCTACCTCTCTTGTACCTCCTTTCTTCACCCCACTGCCAGATAACCCCATCCCTCTGAACTACTGACAAGGCACTTTGTGGCTGCTTAATCCCCACTCTCATAAAGTGTTTTTCTTGTTATTTTAACTTGTACCTATGTTTTGAGTTATTCTGTAAGTTCTGAATCCAAGCTGTATCGTTCATTGTGATGTACCTTTGCTTTCTCCTATTGTATTTTGTTTTGCAATCTATGGCGTGGAACCTTTGTAAAGATCTTGCACTCAAAGGTCTTTTCTGAATCAGTAAATAAATAAAATAAAATAAATGAAAGCAGCAGGACTGGGTTAAGGCGTGGCAACATAGACACATACCTAGGGCTCCACCTATTCAGGGGCCCCAGCAATTCCCAAAATATATTTGCTAAAAACATTGGGGCCTGTCTGCCTCAGCTGTATTTTTCTTTGTTAATAAACAGACTCACACTTAGGGCTCAGTAATCTGAGCAGGGCAATGGCAGGTTGAACTGTGATGTGACTCACTCACATTTTACAGATTAGGTGCTAAATGCAGTTGATTGTTTCGGGGGCAGCAAGCTGACCTAAAAGTGTAAAGAGGCCAATTTGGTCTTTGTCTCCCAGCCCCTGGTATCCCAAGTGGGGAGAAGTGTCTGGAAAGATCCCTGTCCCCCAGTTAGTGAGCCTGATGGGAAATTGCTCAGCCACGGCAAGTGGGAATCTTAAATAGAGGCTCCCTGTGTTAGTACATACATACATACGAATCTGCCAGCAGAATTAGTTTTTTTTTTTTTGACCGGGCAAGTGCACTAGACAAATCCTGCCTATTTTCAGGCATGACCCAGGGAGGGGATACAGATGAATGCGAACTGACCTTAAACCAGATTAGCTGTTTGTGGTATTTTTTTAGTGAATGAGGAAATTTGGCCAGGACACCGGGAAATTCCTCTACTCTTTTCGATAAGTGCCATGGGATCTTTAACAACCACCTGAACTACCACTAATCCAGGCAGATGGGACCTCGGCTAACGTATCATCTGAAAGACGGCACCTCAGAAGTACAGCACCCCTCTCCAAGCTGCACTACACTGTCAGTACTGGCATATTAACCCAAGTGCCAGATGTGGGAACTGAACCCACAGCCCTCCTCCCAGCCTCAGAGGCGAGTGTGCTACCTACTGAGACCACTAACACTGTCACACAGTCTATCCAGCCAGCTCGGGTGCACAGCTGGCCCTTAAAGTGTAGCTACCCTCCTTCCCTCCCTCAACCTCTGATATATGTCAGCTCTGCTTAACCCGACCCCCGTGTCTCTGTCCCATGCCTTTTGACACTGTCCACCCTTCTGCAGGATACCAACTCTCCTGGCAGGTTGTTCCAATTGACACCACCTCTCTGTGAAGTAGTGCCTCTTCTCCCTCTAAATCTACCTCCTCCAATCATAGTCTTGCCCCTTGTGTTTCCTACCTCGCCTTAGTCTAAACAACCTCTCTGTGCCAGATTTGTTGATCCCTTCAGGTATTTCTCCCATTAATTGACTATGCAGACTTTCTCTACAGCCATAGTCGAAGTCAGCCCTAATTACCCTTGACACACTCTATCACAGGGCCTTAAGATTCATTACAAATGCTCCTTTCAACACCCACCATTGCTCCCTTTATCTGCAGGTTGGTTGGCCATCCCTTAGCGTCAGGAGGTGCCAGAATGCATCCCTTTGGTTTACAGAGCTCTAACCCTGAAACTTCCTCTCTACATCTGCTCCATGTTTAAATGTGCCTCCAGTGTGTACGCCTCAGGAAGTTCTCATATATAACATTTGATATGCCACTGATTAGAACCCGGTTTGGTTTTTTCGTCCCTAAAGTATGCCCTGCCAACCTTATAGAACACTATACAAAAACCTTAAACTTAACCTTACTGTTGACTTGTGTACATGCAAGTCCTTGATTGGGAGTATGTTGAAGGACAGATATGTACTATGCTTGAACCTGCTTACTGTAATCATCTATATTCTCTCTGACTCCTGGCACTTAATCCCCTACCCCCCTACTCCTCCAGCCCAGTTTGCTCTGCAACCTCTATTCCCTCATCCAGCACTAGTACTAAACACTGTGATATCATCCACCCCCATGTCTCACCCCGTTTGATGTTTCTTAGTTTTCTGCATTCTTCATCCCTCCTTCCCCACCTGCTCTCTCCTCCCCATTGTATTTCTGTAACCTGTATTACTTTTTCCGCTTTGACCATCCTCTATTGCAATAAAATCCTCGACCTTGCACTCTATGTCCTCTTCTATTGTTCCAATTTACTTTTTGCACCTATCATTTTCATAATCATTGTACTCAACTAGCTTTACCTATATAGGCACCTGTATTAGACTTGGAAACATTTTGCCATTCAGTATTGTACCAAGTTAACTTCCTTGTGTCTGCCTTTCTTGTATATGGTATCTTTAGTTGTATTTGTATTGTACCACTGTAACTGTTCTGTATTTTGTATTGTACTTCTGACCCCACAGGACCACCTCACAAATGAGTTGTCTCAATGATGTTATCCTGGTAAAATAAACTTTGAATTGAATTGAAAAAATTAGATTTGAAAGTCTCAATCCTATCCCTTGATCCCTCCTTTCCTACAGGGTGTACAGGCTCCAAGTCTCCACTTTCCTCGTGACAGTGGTCTTGTCTTCCATCCCTGTATCAGTTTTGTCGCCCTGTACCACCTCTAGCAGCTTTATATCCTTCTTCAGATATGGGCACCAGTACTGCATGCAGCACTCCAAATGTGGCCTGACCAATGACCTGTACAGGGCAGGATAACGTCCTTATGTCTGGACGAGAATCCACTTGCAATACACCCTAGCATCTTTTAGCTTTAGCAACTGCCTTCCTGCACTGAGCAGAGTGGTTCATATTCCCAGTTACTATCACCCCTAGGTCCTTCTCTTCCTCAGCGTGCCCAGCAGAACCCCTCCCAGCCAATATTCCTCCTCGGGTTCTTTGCCCCAAGTACATAACTTTGCACTTATTTGCAATGAATCCCAATTACCCTCTCTGACCACTCCTCCAGCTTATATAGGTCCCCTGTAGCCCTTGCCAATCTTTTATGTCGTCACTACACTTCCCCATCTTGATATCATCCGTGAACAGACTGATCCTGCTCTTAACTCCATGTGAGATATCTGATGTGAATAGCCGAACAGCACTGGACCCAGCACCGAGTCCTGCGGCACTCTGCTCATCACCGCCTTTGAGGATGAGTCCCCCACCATCAACCTTTGTTGCCTCCCTTCAGCCAGTTCATGATCCAGTTTACCATGTTTGCACCCACCCCACATGTTCCAGCTTTCACCCAGCCTCCTGTGGAGCACTGAAATTAAGGCCTTACTGAAGTCAAGTACAGGACATCTACCGCATGACCTTTATCCAGCTCCCTTGTCACCCAATCATAGTACTCAATAAGATTGGTCTGGTAGGACCTCCCAAGATGAACCCATGCTGCTGCCCATCCTGCAGCCCATTAACCTTCAGAAAGGTTACCAGCTGCTGCTTTAGGATCGGTTCCATAAGTTTGCCAACTATGGAAGTAGGACTAACAGTTCTATAATTGCCGGGTCATCCCTAGGGCGCTCTTGTGGATGGGTACCACATGCGCCATCCTCCAATCCTATGGCATGCAACCAGTGTCCAGAGAGGTGTTGAACAGATCCACTAGTGACCCTGCCAACACCTCCGCCATCTCCTCATTACCCTGGAGTGAATACCATCAGGACCTAGGGCCTTATCCACCCATAGTGCCCTCAGGCCCTCCAGTACCCTGATCACCGAAATCACCCCATCTGTTAACCCTTTCCCCATCCCCACCCTCCAGACCATGGTGGTAGTTGACCACCATTTTCCTTCATGAATACCAAGCAGAAGTATTCATTCAGGGCTTCTGCCTGTTCCACCTCCCTCTCCACCCACCCAACCTCTTTTGATCCTGTAATCTGGTTTCAACGCCTTTTCTTCCAACGTATCTAAAAATTTCTTGCCCATGATGCCCGAGCCAACCCAGCTCTTTGGGGCCTTAGCCTTCCTTACAAGTTTGGTTACTTCCATGGACCTCTTTGCATACACATAGCTTTCCTCCCCCTTCTGGTCCTCCTGAACCTCTGAAATGCTGTTCTCTTAGCCTCTACCCCTTCCAACACCTCTGTTCAACCAACATGACTTCTTTAGCAACTTCTCTTCCTTCGTGTCTTGGTACATACTTCAGTGGCTTCTATCAGCCCAAGTTTACTGATATCCCATTTCTGTTGTGCATCCATCCCTGGCATAATCCCCAAGGCACCCTTCAGGATTTCGCATTCTCCTAAAATCCACCCATCCTAAGTCCACCACCCTAGTTGCTGAACCTACAGACTCCTGCTCAAGCTGAGTGTGAACCACACACCGAGTAGTGGTCACTCCCAGCTTGGGGGTCTTCCACCCTTAACTCCCTCACTGCCTCCACATTCATTAGCACCAGGTCAAGTGTATTACCTAGCTGGTCAGCTTACTGACCATCTGTGCCAGATGACTTTCCTGGCATGCATCCAGCAGTACCTGCTCCCGGTATTCGAGGTGGCTGGGGTTCCCAATCCACTCCAGGTGGATTGAAGTCCCCACAATCACCACATTCACTTTCCTACAAATCCATCAAATCTGGTCTGATAACTCCTATCCAAATCCTCGGTGTGAGAAGACAGCCTAAAGACCACCCCATCCTCAGTTTTCAACCCTAGAGTCCATGAACTGCACCCATTGTGCCTCTGCACTCCCCTCCTCCCCTCTTCCTCTGCATTTAATTCCATCCCTTATGTACACTGCCAACCTCCCCTCTCCACACCCTTCTATCCTTCCTATATTCTATACCCTGGGATCCCCAGATCCCAGTCCTGGTAAGGTGGCCCAGGTCTCTGTGATGGCCGCAACATCCACCATCCGTTCAGCTAAGAGCCTGTAGCTCAGCTGTTTTGTTAGAGTCCTCGCATTCAGAGAGTCCACCCTTCACCCAGCTCCATTCTAATTCCTACCTCATTTCCCTTCACCATAACCCCCACCCTGAGTCCTCCCATGTTGTGAACACTTTTGTCGTGCAGGAGGGGCAGCCTTGTACAGCTCCGCTATCTGGCGATCTTGCAATCTTCCTGCACACTCGCCTCCCCTCTTCCTAGTTTTAAAACAACATGAATATGATGTAGCTTTCCAGCTTACACTTCAAAATTCCTGCCGTGCCTCCTTAAGTGTAATCTGTCCTTGCGTACAGGTCACCGTTGTCCCACTGTTCCCCAGTCACCCACCAGTTCATATCCTTAGTATGACACCACTCCCCCAGCCAAGAGTTGAACTCACTATACTATCTTTCCTTGCCTGCTTGCCCATGGTGCCGGTAGCACTTCGAGAAGGCCACAGGCTCCCTACCTCTTCCCTGCTTCCCAGCTCCTTAGAACTCTTCTCAACCAGTTCCACCATACTGCCCGGCCAGGCCACATAGTGCCTACATTTACCACCACATCAGGCTTAACCTTCCCCTTTAACATACCTGAGCAGGGATCGTCTCCCACCTGTTCATCTCAGACCTGGTACTGCTTCCACCCATATCCCACTGTGCTGCCTCTGCAGTCCCTCCCCATCTGATCCCTTTCAAGATGGAGTCCCTACCACCACCACTCTGCCTCCTCCCTTCCCTTCCTGCTCCCCATCCTCTCTCTCCACCGTCCAACCTACCCTGTCCCCAAGCTCTGTGACTTATCCTGAGCACTACCTTCCTCTGAAGCACTCTGGACCACACTTGCCACCCCTCTCCCTACTGGCCAGTGCATCCCTTATGACCCCTCCACTGCCACCCTGCCCTCCCCTCCTGCTCTTACCTTCTAGGCCCTCTACCAATAACATGTCTCCCCATTTGTACTGCTGTCCTCTGTGTTTTCCTTACCCACATGCCTGCCTGCCTCATCCTGAAATTCCCCAACCTCCTCGTCCTCTGCTTGCACCAGAACCGTATCTATTACTTGAACCTGACCCACTGCAGGCATCTCCCTACTGCAACCCCAATCTAGCCCCTATTGCCACTCAGGTTCCTCACTCTCTCTGTGACATTGACCCCATGATGCAGGTGCCCTTATATGCCTGGTGAGCAGTCCAGCATACTCCTGCTACCAGCTCTACCCTTATCCTCCATATGTCTCCTGCCAGCTCTTGGATTTCTGCCTCCAGGTCCTTCAACCTACGGCAAATGGGGCATTCCCATAGCCTCCACAGCATGTCCATCAAGACAGCCCCCTCACAGCCATTGCAGCCCACTAGTCTGTCCTTTCTGGTACCACCCTTGCCCACCTGCCCTTGTACCAGCCCCCTTCCCTGGGTCCACCTTCACCCTTTCTTCTCATACCTCCAGCTACTGTCATGCCGACTGGCTCTCCCAACCTCCACCTCTCCTGTCGGCCCCATCGCCCCTAATCCCCTCCCTTGCTTGTACCCAAGCTTGAGCTAATACCATGCATTTGACTTGTCTCCCAGCCCATCCCTAGGTAGTCTGCTGTAGCCCACAGCTGAGCTGAGTAAGATCAAGAACCTCTGGTCCAATACCCCCAAATAAAACAGCCATAAGCAGCCCAACTGGAATTCACCCTATAGTACCAAACACTCCACCCAAAACAGTAGCGCTCAGTTCAACCAAGCTCTTCCCCAAACAGATATATCCACCCCATCAGAATAATTACCCACTAGAACAGATGACCCACCTTAGGTAGTGCAGCACTTGTAGTAGTACTTAGCAGTCCACCCATGACAGCTGCAACCAGGACCCCAGATTACTCGCCACCCAGAACAGATGCATCTGCCCAACAGAATCAATACCCTACGTAACTTAAGCCCTCACATTAATATGTACAGCACATGGTGCAATAACTAGCACAGTACCTTGAGCTTGAATCACTCTCCCTCCAATGCCCAGCATCCGATCTTGGTGTATTAAATAGCACAGTACCTTGACCTTGAAACGCACTGCCTCCTCAATGCCCAGCATCCAGGTAATGCTCTGAGCCAACAATCCTTTAGGCAGTCCAACAATCCACTTTTAAGATCCTGGAAGCCACTCCTTCGGTACCTCCCGCGCCACCCTCACTGGTACTCCTGACTGGTGTGAGACTTGCAGTCTATTTAACAATGGTCTCGATGTGCTTATGCAACTGGATGCTATAATATGAGATGATGCTAGTGTAACTTGATTTGTTTGTGGCTTTCCGCCCTCTATCCATGGGATTTACAACCCTGTAGGGGTATGACTTAAGGAACTCTGTGGAAGAGGGGTTCCCCCACAGGTGCTGCAGGAATGAATGCGCTGGCTAAAAGGTAGGTTAGGAAGAAGCCCATGGGAAGAGAGGAGAGCCGCTGGAGGAGGGGTGGATGGTGGGCAACGAAAAAGAATCCTGGGCGAAGCCCAGGATGTGTGACCTTTAAGCTTGATGGGGAGTGACATTGCTGCTCCACCCATCGAACCTCGGCTTAAAGCCCCCATTGTGGTGGTGCATGGTGGATGGGTGGAAAATTTCAGCTGGGAGCCTGCTTCCACTTCCTATTGGCTCCCAGCTCAATCCATATTTGCATGCTGCTGATGTGACCCCTCCTCTTTCTAGCCCCTGCTGTTGGCTAGCCACTGATGTGTCCGTCTCCTCTCAATCTGCCAGTTTAGCTGGTGAGACTGTCGATCGGTCCCGCTCCCCTCTCCTCAATGCCCGTGGGTGCAGCTCCTCTCATAATGCAGCTCTCCTGATGTGTGTGGCTGAGCCTTGGCAATTTAAACCCCCAGCCACTACTTTCAGACCCCCTGTCTTTCTTGCTGATTGGGGCTTACTGAACTGAGAGCCTGCTTCCACCTCCTATTGGCTTCCACCTCAATCCAGACTTGCAGGTTGCCGATGTAACCCCTCCTCCCTAGCCCCTGCTGCTGGCTAGCAACCGATGCAGCCTGTCTCCTCTCAATCCACCCTTTAGCTGCGAGACCACCTCGATGCGTCCCGCCTCCCTGCTCCACGCCATGGGTGCAGCTCCTCTCGAATTGCAGCACTTGGCCCACTATGCAGCCTTTTTTTTTTTCAACTTTATTTTTCCTCCTGTCACGCTAGGGAAACTCTCCCGGCATCCTCTCCATGTACCTGCCTCGCCTGAGATCTGCTATGCCTGCCCCACCACCCCCCCACTCCCGCTGCCAGCACCCTGGTTTAACCCACCCAAGGAGGGTAGCCTGACCACTACTTTGGGCTCCTTAAGAGACAAACTCTGGCAAGCGAGAGAGGCAGGACGGAGGAGCGATGAGGGTCGGCCCCAGTCAGATCTGGCACTGGGCTTTGGAGGAAAGATGCTGTCACCTATCCCACTTGCCAGGTTTTTCCATTTTCTTCTCCTTCCTCCCTTGCGTATGCACCCCCCGACGCCATGCATGGCAACCCTGCTAGCGCTAGGCACACTGTGACATGCTGTCTGGGCTTCTGCGGCACCCCTGATCTCTCCACTCAGGGGTCGCCAGAGCTCTGACGATCTAATGCCTCCCCCCCGGGACAGGAGAGCAGCCTGTCAGGTGCTCAATCCCGTCCTCCTGTGGGCCCACCCCCCGCACCCAGCTCGCCTCCAAACTCGGGTCACGGGCGTGGCGGGAGGTGTGGCGTCCAGCACCTCAACCCTCAGTGCCACTGGGCTGGTCCCACTATGCAGACTTGTCTTGTGTGTTTTGAGGGGGCCTCTTATCAGTTGTTTGAACAGATTCTGAAGAAGCTGAAGGATCTGGAGTCAGCTACCAGCACAGCCTATCTACCACTGGAGAGCCTAAGCCACTTCTACATTCCAGGAGATCAGAGAGGACTGAGAGCTGCTGCTGCTGCTAGCCTTACAGCCATGAGCTGCAGATCTGTGACCGCTGTCCGAGCTGAGAACTGATCCGAGACAGAAGACTTGACCGTCAGTCAGGAGTCGGGACTAGGACATGACAGACCAGAGTCAGGACTGGACTTTGAAAGTTTTGAGAAAAAAAAAAAAGTAAAGTAACTGCAGGTGCAGCTGACTTGTTGACTGCATATTGCTTGCACCAAACAAACACAGAACTGGACCAGGGCAGAAAGCATGTCTGTAACATTAGAAGCAGGAGGCGAAAAGTATTGTCCATTCTGTTATTGGGTACAGTCTGAGTCAGTTTTATAATTCTAAACATGAATACTTTCCTTGTAATTGTAAACTTTAAAATCATTTTTTCAGGGAGGTATAAGGAATTTCTACTAGTTTAGCGTAGTGTATGCACACTAGACATTATAGTTGGGGTGGGGGCTGTAGGCTGTCTTAAATTTATCCTACAACTGTTCTGAGAAACACCTGATTAATGAAGTGTATTTTTAATGTATTTTTCTAGGACTTGCTAGAAAACATCCATTTAGTACACAAAGTAACAGTCATAGATGTAGTCAGAAAAGTCTAAAAGAGCCAATAACTGATTATCATGCCAGCAGCCCATTAATAAACTATTATTCAACACTGCAACTTTGTTTCAGGAGCAGATTTTTGTTCTTTGAAGAGGGCTGTTTTCTAGTTTTCCATATGTACTTTGGGAGCCGTAGTTCTAGTTGGTCAGTGCACGGAGCTTCCTGCAGTTTTATAATAATAGTTGGGTAGGGTTCTCTTTACCTGGAATGTTAAAATGGCTCCTAAAATGACGGTTGAAATTTAATTTTATAACAGAATGTGCTATTAGCATTTAAAATGCTTCACTGGATTTATCTTGTCCTTGCCCGTACCTGTGGACTTTCACTGAATGACTTCGTAATAAATTACTGGATGGATAGATATTGTTATCCTTTACATTTCTTCTTATTTTATTTAAATTTCGTGAAACTATGTATTACAGAAATTAAATGATTGAAAATAAAATGCTTTAAAATAGCTAGATCATAATAGGAAGACATCAGACAGCTTTTTATACAAAATAAATAGGCATAATTAAATTCACACACAAGGTAAATGAGGAGGAACCATAGTAACATTTTTTTTTTTGGTGCTGTTTCTCCTGGAGTCCTTGCCTGCCATCTGACACCCCCGCATGACTGGGTATGAGACCCCCTCCCTTCAGCCCACGACTTACCCCTCATGGCGGGGAGACCTCAAACTCACAAGACCGGATCCAGTTCGGGGAGGTGCCTCCTGGTGGTGGTGTGAGGGGGACAATCATCATCCATGGTGAGGACTCCCATTTTTCCATTTTCTCCCCTGTATTTTGCAGAGAGGGTGTGCAGTGACACCAGTGGAGGGGGCTTTACACGCCTGCATGCTTCCTCAAAGGCGCCTGCTCTGTCTCTGCCCCTCTTCTGCAGCATCAGCACACTGTCCGCTCAGCCTCCGCTTAGGGGCCAGTCAAATGCCTGGCATTCCCTCCCTAGAGAAGGAGAGCAGTCCCTTGAATGCTCAGTCCTTCTTCAACCCTACCAGTTCCCCAGTGGCCCGTGCTCATGCCCTCGAACACGGGCCGCGGCATGAGGTAAGGCATCCAGCACCTCAGCCCTCAGCACCACCGGCCAGTGGAACCATAGTAACATTTAACTGGATGAGAAAGGCAAAGGAATGTTAGGCATCTGATGGTTATATGGGTGAAAGCTGAGTTTGTAGCCTTCCACCAGTATAAACAGTAAATGTCTAGCAGTTATAAACTGGATGTAATCAGTGTACGAAACTAAAACTGGCAATGAGTTATAGGACAGCTCACATAGTCATGCTCTTTCTGAAAATCTTTAGAAAAGAAGGACCACACTCTACTGTACTTTAAATTGTACATCTGTATAGTAAGCAATAACACTGCTTTTTCAAAAGGTGGCATTCCAGCTCAGCTTATGTAGTTAGCTTATAGTAATAGTCAGCATAAAAAGTCAATAATGAAGGTCAACCTATTTAAACAATTTTACAGGTGCATCCTGTCCTTACTGCCTGTCCAGCCTTTTTAGCCCATTCAGCAAACAACTTCAGAGTCAGCTTCTGGTGTCCTTGTCCTTTGCTGGGCGGGGTGGGGTCTTCTGGAAAGGGGAGGGAAGAAAATGTCTAGGTCTGATTCCTGTGAGTTTGTTAAACTCTCAAGAAAATCCAGAAACAAAATTACATTGTACATATGAGTCTATCCCAGCATGTTAACTAAGCTACCCGTGTCCACAAAAGGATAAGTGTAGGAGCTGGGTCCATACCACTCAACATTCCTCGATTAGGAGGACATCCTCATTTTGCCCTTCAAAATAGCTATGTCCCTCAGTCCCTCATGGAAAAGGTACTGCTCACACTGAGAATGTGCTGTAAATTTAGACTTTATTTTTTCAAAACTCATCTTTATTGAAAGAGATAACCAGAAATACAGTATAAGAATGCTAAGGAAAGACAAAGCAATACATTGCCATAACATGACTCATAAAAAGGCAGTGCATAAGGTTGGGGTGCTCAGATACTTCAAAAGACATTAATACACAAACAAGTCCAGCACTCACCACCTGTAATGAAATAAGAATGCAGTGCACAGTTTCAAAAAGTGCCAGATTTATTGAGGTGGCAGTAAAACAAACTCGGTATTTGATAAGATGTTGTTAGAAGTAGGCGTTAGCCCATTGAGACTGTCGCCCACACCATGTGGTGGTCATTGTCTAATACCCCAGGCACATCTATCAAGTTCTTTCTTGAAGATTTCAAACTTAATTCAAACTCCCAGCATACTGTCAGAATACAGAAATGTTTAGAATTTAGGCATTTGATTATGTATTTTGTTATTTGTTTCATATAAGATGTTTATAATTGATGAGTTTCTTAAGTCATATTTGTAGCTCCTAAGTCTCTGTTTTGTCTGCTTATATTATTGAGTGTCATATCTTTATAAAATTGATGACTTTTGTGCTTTATATGTGTGTATATAGAGTATGTGTTAGCTTTAATATGTGAATCATGAGTGTTAATATCACATCACTGTTTTTAAAGTTTGACTGTGGATTTTCACGTTTTGGGATACGTCATTGTCTGGCGTCATTTTGGCTATGTATAAAATGCGACTGTGTTTTTTTTTTTCTCTATTTATATTCCTCCGTCAGCCGCCCCTATCCGATTGACTTCCCCAGCCCCCTGGCCACCCGGGATAGCCGCCGGCACTTACGCTTGTACCCAGCCCAGGAGGAGCTCATGGAGTCTGTCATCATCCTGCTGCTGCGGAGTTTTTCTGCCTCTGTTTTTGCCCAGGAGCCCAGGGTAGGATCGCTACAGCGAAGGCATGCCTACAGCCCGGTTACGACCCTTTCCCTCATCCCCATGGGCTAGTGCCCAGCCCCTCTATGCTGCAGTAACCCCTAGCCCCACTAGGGGTCACCATCGCCTGAAGGGAAGCCGCATCACCTCCCTGGAGAGGAGAGCTGCCTATCGGCAGCTCAATCCAGCTCCGCCGCCCCTCCCGCTGCCGACCTCCAATGACCTGAGCCGTTCCCCAAACCCAGGTTGCGGTGTGCCGTGAGGTAAGGCATCCAGCGCCCAGCCCTCAGCACCACCGGCCAGATAAATGTGACTGTGTTTTAATGGAAACATGCCTTTTTAACTTCTTCTTTCTTCCTCCCACCAGTCCCTTCCACTGCCCCCCACCCTGTCACCTCGGCATCCACTGAACTCACCTCTGGCCTTCACGAGGTGCCAGCTGGCTGGGTGCAGTGCCTGTGAGGGGACAGCATCATCTCACCGGTCATGATTTTCCACTTTTCTTCCCATCCCTGAGTGTGGTGGTGTAGTGATGCCAGTGGCTGAACTGCGCACATCCACGTGTGGCACGCCATGTGTCTGCCCCACATCAGCCCCCTCCATCTGCGGGTCCATTGCACCAATCCCAGCTGCTGCTAGGGCCAGGCAAGCAGCAGAATCCATCCCCACCCCTCCCAGGAGAG
This sequence comes from Neoceratodus forsteri, assembly GCA_016271365.2. Classification (NCBI taxonomy): domain Eukaryota; kingdom Metazoa; phylum Chordata; order Ceratodontiformes; family Ceratodontidae; genus Neoceratodus; species Neoceratodus forsteri. The sequence continues at coordinate 1,531,855,105 of CM057455.1, forward strand.
TAGAGTTGTCTCCAGACGCCGATCCTCTCCCTTCCCAGCCGATACCGAGGCCCACTCACACTGCAAACACCGGCTCGCCGGGCATGGCAGGAGGTAGGCACGGATGCCTCAGCCTCCACACCACTGGGCCGATTGGAAACATGCCTTTTGAAAGGATTTTGTCCAAAACATGTCAAGGCATGCTTCTTTTACTGGCACCCAACAAATTTGGCACTTTTCTGGAACTGTGAGCTGCATTCTTATTTCATTACAGGTGGCGAGTGTTGGACTTTTGTATTTATTGCCATGATTGGTTAAACACAGCAGTACTTCCAATTACTCTCACTCCTAAATACTCTCACTCCTCCTATTTCACTCTAACAATACATTCAGGAAGATTACTGTCAAGCTGTGCACTTTTGCATTCCTTTTTCTAGTGATACATCTTTGTTCTGTCTCTAGATTTAGTTGCTTCAGTTCTTACTTATACAAAACTTGTTGCAGAACCAGTTAACTCCTATAACCCATAAAAGAAAAAAAAGGAAGGTAGCCAACTAACTTTACAACTACTGTATCTAACTACTAGCAAAGAGAAAAGAACAGTTCTATCACTGACTCTTCATGACTTTAAAGCAGGATCTATGAAAAATTTATTGAGACCTTTGAGAGAGAGGATTGCATCAAGGGGACGGTACACTGCCCTGGCTCTTCATAGATTCCCTATACAGAATCCTCATCACTTAGGATTATTTGAGTCTGGCACTCCTGACCATAAATCTGTGTGTTTCTCTATAGTCAGTCTCAGTTTGACCATGATTTCTTCCATTCTTCTCATGTCTCCCACTCTCTTAACCCAGGAGTCAAACACTGGTACTGACAGCCAGTTTGCTGCAATTTCTTTTTGGCCAGCAGTGTGCAGGATTCTCAATAACCACTGCTGTTTGGGATTACCTATATCAGAATCTGAACTCCCAAGATTAAGTTTTAAATTTAAAGGGGCTATGATTAGACGGATATTATTTAAAGTAGCATGTATTTGAGTTCCAGAAGGGGCAATTTTCAGACAAACCCAGAGTATGTCAGTGCATTTTTCCCCACAGTCTCTCCAACAATTGTCTCTGTTGCCGGAGAAGTGTTTGGTTATGGGAGGGTGTGGAAGAATCTAGTCATGTACTTCATTCTATTCTCTCCACCCTGGTGATGCAGTAACCTCCCAGCCCCTTTCCCATGTTTTCTTCCAAATCTCTTTGGATATGGAAATCCCAGCATCTTTTCCCATTGCATTTTGAGGTTAAAAGCTCTGGGGTTTCACCACCCCTCCCCACCCATTAGCATTTTGTATGCTCTAAATATAGTCTATAGAAACATAAAAGTGATGGCAGAGGAGACCTTTTTGTCCATCTAGTCTACCCTGTAGTAGTCCTGCCTAGAATTATGCCAGCCTCTACCATCTATTTTGTGTGAGGTTCCTTTGTGCTTATCCCATGCAATTTTGAATGCACTCACCGTCTTGGCCCCCACCACCACCCCTAGGGGCAGGCTATTCATGTGTCCACCACCTCTCTGTGAAGAAGAACTTTCTGATGTTGGTGGTGAACTTCCCTCCTTTCAGTCTTAGGTCATGCCCCTAGTCCTACTGTCTTCTTTAAGGTGAAAGAGTTTGTGTGCTTGCACCCTATTTACTCCTTTGATGAATTTGAAGGTTTCTATCATGTTTCCTCTCCCTTCTCTGTTTCAATGAATACATGTTTAATTCCTCAGTTTTTCTTCATAAGACATGCCATGACACAACACCTTACACCATTTGTGCCTTTCTCTGTACTGTCTCCATTCTGTTGATGTCCTTTTTGAGGTGGAGCTCCAAACTTGGACACCGTACTCAGGTGTGGCCTGACCAGCACACTGTAGAGTGGCAGGATCACCTCCTTTTTTCTGCTTGTGATTCACCTCCCAATGCATCCCAGCATTCCATTTGCTCTGACTGCTGCCTTCTCACACTGTTTCCCTACCTTCAAGGGTATCCCATGAGGAGGGCATGGGGAAGGGTGCCATCCGTAATGGTGACCCGCCTCCCAGTGAATCCCTCATGGCAATGGGAGGCTAGGGCTGCTGGAAGGGGGATCAGTGAAAATAGTGATAGGATGTCGCTATACGTACATGTGCGGAGGGTGAGCCGCATGAGTGTGGCTGGGAGGGACGGAGGGCTGTGGGGGTGGCGCTGCAGTGGGCTGCTGAGCTGTGTCGTGGTGTCAGGGGTTGGCGTGCAGCTGCGCGGGTGTGATACCGGGTTCGGGTCCGGGCGCTGGTGCAATTTTATTGTGCCTGCCCGAACCTTTATTTTTAATGTTTCACTCCTTCCAACATGCACCCCCTGGAGTTGAGAATTCCTTAGTTGGGTGGTGCGGCAAAGCCCTCCATGTGTGTGTGTGTGGGGTGCAGCCCCACAGAAAACATTAAAAGGAGGTCCCTACGCCATTTTCTTAAAGGGCCAGGTTGTGAGTGCCGAAAATGTTTTCGCACTCTAGACTTTGATAACGGCAACGCCTTTTAGGATTTTCACCGTTATCACATAGATCCACCTTCAAGTCATCTGAGATCATGATGCCCAGATCACGCTCCTGGTTTAAGGCAGCTAGTTCTTTCCACCCAGGAAATACGTCTTCCTTGGATTACCTTTACCTACGTGCATTACTTTGCACTTTTTGGCATTGAATCTCAACTGCCACACTCCGACCACTCCTCAAGTTTCCTTAGGTCCGATTCCATCTTTCCCACTACTTCTGTGAAGTCCACCCTGTTACATATCTTAGTGTCATCAGCAAATAGATATACCTTTTCTTCTAGACCCTCCCGATGTCTGCTATGAAAATGTTGAAGAGTAGTGGTCCCAGTACTGAGCCCTGGGGCATTCCGCTGGTCACTTTTCCTTATGGTGACACTGCTCCATTTACCTGAACCCTCTGAGTTCTACCTTGTAGCCAGTTCTTTATCCAGTTAACCACTATCTGACCCAACCCTGCATGGTCTAATTTCTTTACCAGCCTTCTGTGTGGCACCAAATCGAAGGTCTTGCTAAAGTCAAGTTAGACCACATCCACCACCCTGCCTCGGTCTACCTCTCTGGTAACCCAGTCAAAGAACTCGACCAGATTGGTTTGGCATGACCTGCCCATTGTGAAACCATGCTGCTTTGGGTCCTGCTGCCCACTGGTTTCAAGGAATGCTAATATCCTCTGTTTGAGCAATGTCTCCATCAGTTTACCCACTATGGATGTGAGACTTACTGGTATGTAGTTTCCTGCTTCTTCCTTGCTACCTGACTTGTGGAGTGGGACCACTGTTGCTGCTTTCCAGTCCTCAGATACCACTCTACTTTCCAAGGAGTCCTCCTTTCTACCAGTCTGGCTGCCCAGTAAAGAAAGTTTTGTAAAGGGTGAAATTTCTGTTTATTTTGAATAGTCGATCCTGAGATTGGATATAGTGTCTCACCTGAAGGTATCTAAAAAGTGTCTATGGTTAGGACGTTTTCTCACTAATTGCATTGAAGGTTGGGCTGTTGTTACTGATCAGAGCCTGGAATCTTGTGAGCCATGCTGTTGCCAATGTTTGTAACCAGGATCAAGTTCTAGGAGGAGAAATCTGGATCTCTGCTAATGATCATTAGGGGCCTATTTCTTTTGGGTGTTGGTGAGCATTCTTGCTTTAACCAGATTTTTTAATGTCTGCCTTGCCCATGGGTTGGTTATGTTTTTCCAGACTTCACTGGAGAGCATGGCATGCAGCAGTGCAAACAGAGGAACCTCCTTACACTCTTGTGCTTCCATCTCTCTCCAACCTGAGTCTGTGCATTGTGTCAGCCATGTGACAACAGGTGCAGTCTGTGCCACAATATAGTATATTGTAGATCTCCTCTCTCCTAGGAAGGGATAGTAACCTAGTGCTCTTTCTGTGTCTGTTCCCGCCCACACAAAGATAGCAGCACCTTATTGGGGTAAAATGTTCATTTTTCATTGCTATTCCTGCACCAGGATAGGGCAAGTTTCCATCTTTTGATGTCTGATCTGACCTTATCTAGTAGTTTATCATAATTAATCTTAAACAATGTGTGAAGATTTGGGAGATATGGATCCCCAGGTAGCAAACGTCATTATTTTGGCCCATTTAAAGGGGCATTTTCCATGAATTTTCAGGAAAGTGGACCCCCAAATTTAATGGCTTCATAGTTATCAAGATTTATTTATAGCCCAAGACCTCCCGACCACTGCAGTTCTTCCAGTAGGGCTGGGATTGAAGTATCAAGGGAGGAGAGGAAGAATAGAGAATCATTTGTATAGAGATATTTTGTAGTTTCTGATACTCACTCTAAGTCCCATGATTCTATTCTTCTCCCTCAGTGCTATTGCTAGGGGCTCAATATGTAGAGTGACTAGGAGGGTGAAGGAGGAAACCTTGTCTTGTGCCTCTTGATAGATGAAGCCTATTCGTGTTGACCCCATTTACTCTAACAGTGGCTTGAGGGCTGCATAAAGAGTCTCAATGCTTTGACAGAATTTTAGTCCCTCTCTAGGGTTCTGTGTAGGAATCTCCAGTCCACCCAATTAAACACCTTCTCTGCATCCATACAAATTGCCATGGCAGGTTGGGAAATCGTTGTCAGAAAACAATGTTGAGAAGGCGTCTGAAATTGTCATGGATCAACCTATTATTAATGAAACCTGTCTGATTCAGATGAACCAGAGAACCCACACACCCTTGAAGTCTTTTGACCAAAATGGAGGTGAATATTTTTGGTAAATGTTAAGGAGGGAGATGAGTCTGTAGGAAGCACAAGACACTGGGTCTTTACCAGCCTTGTGTCTCACCAAGCTCTGTGTGTAGTTCCATGAGGAGGTGGCCCCTCTCCCGCCTGTACCGCCTAAAGATCCTGCATAAGTGTGGGAGAAACTCCTCTTTGAATGTTTATAAAACTCAGTAGCAAGTCTGCCAGGGACGGAGCTTTCCCTTACTTTAGGTTGCTAAGCGGCTCCTGTATTTTCTCCGTGGTTATATTAGCATTAAGAGTCTCTCTTTGTTCCTCTTTAAGCTTTTGACTTTAACCTTAGGGAAAAAGAGTCTAACTTCTCTTGGTAGTTAGTAACCTTTCTTGAGTGTATAGTTTCTTACAGAAATTTGAGAACTCTTAAGCAGTTTTATTGGGGTCAGTCTCAAGTTGTGAGCCTTATCTCTTCTCTAACCTCAAGACTGTCCTGCTGGCCGCCTCTTTATGGAAGCTGTCAGGCAAGGACCCTACCTGCTTGACTGCCCATTTCACAGAACCATTGTCTAGAATATCTCAGTGCTTCCTCAATTTTGTCATCCAAAATCTTATTTAACTTGGCCCTGCATTCAACCAGTCTCTCCTTGATCTGTGGGCCAAGAGTAATCTTATGTTCTGCTTCTAAATTAAAAATTTGGCATCTAACTCTAGTTGTTCCTTTTGTTTTCTTTCTTTCTTTACATGGAAAAACTAATCATTTTCAGTAATTACTGCTTTAAATCCATCCCACCACATCAGGGTGGAGTATCTTCTAGTGAGTTTGAAACTAAGTATTCATCTAGGCTGCACACCATCTCCTTGTAGTCAGGATTGTTCAGGAGTGAGACATTCAATCTCCAAGATGAGGACTTAACTTTGGGGGCTAAGGAGGGCCAAGGACTACAGCAGAGTGGTCAGAAATGGTGTGGGGTCTGATATAGCTATGATTTACTGCATACATCCATGCTGCAAACAGCAAGAAGTGTCAGTTCTGGAGTGTGCCTGGTGTACGGCTGACCAACATGTATAATCTCTGACTTTAGGATTGACATTTTCCACACCCTCACCAACCCAGCTCCCTAATTAACCCTTTAGACACCATGAAGTTCTATCTAAGCTCACTGTGCCTTTTCTGATCTGTCTAAATGGGGATCAAGGACTGTGTTAAATCCCTCCCACTAAAAATATGTCTCCTGGGCGAGGTTACTTTCATTGTAACCTCCATTAAAAGGTGAAGGTCATCTTCTTCAGACAGTACTGTTAGGTCAAGATCCTCATCTTGACCTTCTATATGTGAAAGCTAGGAGCTGCCTGCAGAACTGGTTGAGCAGTATCGCTCTGCACTGGTACACCTGGACATGCCTATTGCCCACCCCTGACCTGGGGGCCCACCTTAGGTTTGGGTATGATGTCCTGTGGAACATTAGAACTCAGCAGCTCTTTTAAGTGCAGCAAAAAGGATCTGTGCAACTCAGCCTTACCACTGTCAGCTGGTACACCAGGTGACCCCCAGCTCAGGGGTTGGCTGGGGGCAAAACAGACATGCTTAATTATGTTACACAATCAGGGCAGTAAAACCCTAAAGGGAGGGTCTCATCATCCTCCTGCAGGTCTTATATCTCTTAAACATGACAGGTTTCCAACAAGCCATGTTGCCAGATCCCATTAATTGGTGCATATGTTAAACTGCTGCCAGAAGCTAACAAATGCACTTATATGAGGCCACTATAGAAACATAGAATTTGACAGCAGATAAGGACCACTTGGCCCACCTAGTCTTCCCATTTTCCTAACTAACAGAAGATAAGCTGCAGATCCTAGTTAACCAACAGCTTACTTCCCCTACCCGACTAGGACTGCCTTATGTCTGTCCCATGCATTCTTGAATTCCCCACTGTTCTTGACTCCACAACCTCCTCAGGAGACTGTTTCATGCATCCACAACCCTCTCTGTGAAAAAATTCTTCCTCACATTACCTCTGAGCCGTCCCCCGCTATCTTCAAATTGTGCCCTTGTTCTTGCACATCTCTTTTCTGAAAATGCTACCCTCTTGGACTTTGTTGATTCCATTGAGGTACTTGAAAGTTTCTATCATGCCCCTCTCCCTTCTTTCCTCAAGGGTATACATATTAAGCTCCTCTAGTCTTTCTTATAAGTCTTCTGGTGCAGACCCTGTACCATTTGGTTGCCCTCCTCTGGACAGCCTCCACTCTGTCTATATCTTTGCAGAGATGGGGTCTCCAGAACTGCATGCAGTACTCCAGATGAGGTCTCACCAACTGTCAGTACAGAGGGATAACAACTTTTGTTTTCCACTATTGATGCCTCTCCCTATGCATCCCAGTATCCCCAGCCTTCCTTACTGCCTTCTCACATTGCTTGCCCACCTTTAGGTCATCTGATATAATTATCCCCAGGTCCTTTGCATTTTTACTGTTGTCAGTATCTCACCCCCATTGTGTACTCTTCCCTGGGTTTTGTTTCCCAGGTGCATTACCTTGCACTTCTTTGCATTGAATCTGAGCTGCCATACATTTGACCATTCCTCCAATCTTGCCAAGTCCTTCTCATCCTTTCCACTCCATCTTGTGTATCAACCCTGTTGCAGATCTTTGTGTCGTCTGCAAAGTGACATACTTTTCCTTCCAGTTCCTCTGCACTGTCACTTATAAAGACATTAAAAGGGACCGGTCCCAGTACTAAACCCTCGGTACCCCACTAGTAACCCTCTTTTCTTCACTGTGGACTCCATTTTGCTACCCTTTGTGTCCTGTTGTCTAGCCAACTTTTATCCAGGCTACCACCTTGGGACCCACTCCAAGGCTGGCTAACTTGTGTATTAATCTTTGTGGGGACTGTATCAAATGCATTGCTAAAATCTAGGTAGGCCATGTCCACAGCCCCTCCCTGGTCTACTACTTTGGTCACCCAGTCAAAGAAATCTATTAGATTCGTGTGACACGACCTTCCCATCGTGAATCCATGCTGCCTTGGGTCCTGTGCCCCACTGGCCTCTAGGTACTCAACAATTCTTTCCTTCAGAAGTGATTCCATCATTTTCCCTACCACTGAGGTCAAACTAACTGGTCTGTAGTTTCCTGCCTCTGTCCTGCTCCCACTTTTGTGAAGAGGAATCACATCCACCCTACTCCAGTCCTCAGGTACCACCCTAGCCTCCCATGATTTGTTAAAAGAGTAGTCAGCGGTGTCACTAGTTCTACCCTTAGTTCTTTTAGAATTCTTGGGTGAATCCTATCAGGCCCCATTGCTTTGTCCACATTCAATTTTATTAGTTCTTTCAGAAACCTTTCTTCTGTAAATGGACTGGTATCGACCCCTGTCTTCAGAGTGTTTCTCTTGTTTGGTTTAGGTACCTCCCCTCCTCTTCCTTTGTGAATACTGAGCAGAAATATTCGTTCAGTATCCTGCTTTTCACTGTCACCCTCTATCCACATTCCCTCCCTTTATTAAGCCTCAGTATTCCTCCTTTGGTCTTTCTTGGCTCCTAATGTACCTACAAAGGTGTTATCCCCTTCTTAACAGAGTTGGCTATCTTTTCCTCGGTTTAGGCCTTTGCTTATCTGGCTGCCTTCCCAGCCTCTTTCTGCTTTAACTGATAAAGTTATCTGTCCTGCTTCTGTGTTTCCTTATATTTCCTGAATGCTATCCTTTTCTCCTTAACCTTCCTGCCACCTCTTTTGAGAACCATAGCGTTATTTTCCTTCATTGTGTTTTGTTGATTTGCTTTACACAAAGGCTTGTTGCCTCTGTGATGGCTGTTTTGATTATTCCCCATTGTTCCTCCACTCCTCCTTCTTGCCTGTTGACTATCCTGTAGTGCAGAAAATATGTTATGCTGCAGTATGAGAAAAACAAAACAGTGCTATCTGATGCCCCTGCATCCTATGGTGCAGCCACAAACAGGAAGAACGCTACTGAGAAAGTTTTCTCTGTGTCTAGAATTATCCCCCAAACTGGCACTGTAGCTTACTGACCTCAGCACACCCTGTGTCTAGACACTGAAAACTTCCCTGAGCATGGAAGAGTTGTTGAAGAGTTTGAATTTCTGGGTGTAACCCACTACTGCTGCAGCAGATCACAACAGACATGTCCAACTGCTCAGTTTTTATTGATATTCTTGAATGCAAAGACTGCAATTATATCAGTCTCCTTTTCTCCAGGGTGAACATGTTATGGGTCTCTGACCTCTCTTCTTAGCTTTTGTCCCCCCTACTGCTAATCATTTTGGTCACCCTCGACTGCCTCCATGCCCCTTTGCAAGGAGACTAAACTGCACTCAGTACTCCAAGTGAGACCTGACTAGGGCCTTGTAAAGTAGCAGGAATTTTCCTGATTCAGCCTCCTGTTTATTATAACCCCAGGTCATTTCCCTCTTGAAGGAACATTGCTTAACCAGGAGTAGCACACTAAGCAAGCTTGTTTCCAGATGTGACCTGGGGCACAAGGAAGTTAAGTGACTTGCTCAGGATCACACAGTATGCACCTACACGGCTGTGGGATTCAAACCCAGGTCTCCAGATCTGTGGCTCAGAGCCCCTAACCCACTGCGCTTATACTGCCTCCTTGAACTGCAGCAAGCCATTGATGGGACGTATGTGACGGCTTTCTTTTGTTTTTTGGAGGTGCTGAGCCATTTACTGGTTGAATCTCTAAATAGTAAATCAATTTCTAAGGTTCCTTACAGTCTGAAAGAGTCCCTGAACATTTTTGATTGATGAGAGTGTTAGTGGTAAGTGGGGCTGCCATGACAAGGCCCTCCACATTGACTCAGATTTAAAAAAAATGTACTTACCTTACATTATTGTATCAGGTGCCTTGAAGGGCATTTGGGTCTTGCAACTGTCTGGGTGGTTGTCTTGGGACCCATGGTGGCTCTTCTGTGATTTTGCTGGTATGAAAGACAGAGGATATCTGTCCAGCTTTAGAGCACTAAAGGTTAGTGCCTTTGGGGAGGCCCTTTTATACTGTCTGTTCATTAATGTGACCCACCTGTTTCTCCCCTTCTATTTAAAACTCTTGATGGTGCTAACATTGAAGATGTCTTCTCCTTTAAGTACCTTGGGACTGCCTTCACGGCATCTTGATTTCTCTGTGCACATACTGATGCAATTCACCAAAAGCTTCACCCTAAGCTTGGTGCTTTGTACAGGAATAAAGCAAATATACTGCTCCTTTCTCACGGAAATTGTCCTAAAATGATCCTTCCTATTTTTGAGTACGGTGTCTTAGTCTACAGTAGTGCCCTAAATCTTCCCTGGCCAGATTGGACCCCTTTTCATTTGTTCTGCCGCTTTGCTCTAGATTGCCTCTCTTGTACTCACCACTGCTCTCTTTACTCAGCTCTTTCCTTCCCTCTCTTGATACTAGGCACCTTTCCCATTGTGTCTCTTTTCTATCCAAATTCTGTTTTGCTCTCTTCCTTCTTATCTCATATCCCTTCTTTCCCTCCTCCTTCTTCTGCCTATTCTCTGCAATAATATTTTCCATTCTCTCTCTTTTCCTTCTAGAAAATCTATTGTTGGCCAAGCTGCTTTTCTTACCGCTTTCCAAAACTTTGGTCCTCCTTCCCCTTCCTATTCATTCTTCCTCTTCTCCTTCCTCTCTAAAGTCTCTTCTTTCTGACTTTTGTCATCCTACTTGCAACTGCCTGTGATCCTTCCTCTTTTCTCTATACTCTAGTCTTGCCCTCTTCTTACTGTTCTATTTTTTCCTTTTGTATTTTATTAGAATGCATGTTATTTTCTAGCTGCTTCCATTTACTATGTTGCCTATTCTAGTTATGATTCCGCTTCTACAACTATATTATTGTATTTTACCTTGCTATTTGTATTGTTAGCTTTCTCCTACTCCCTGTCCCCAGGAATCATCTGAAACAAGCAGTTTTCAGCTCAGTATGTACTTCCTGGTTAAACTTTTAAATAAATAAATAAATGCTGCATTTCTTGTGATGGCTTTTACAGCACTTTTAAATATTTTAATCTTTATTTCACAGGCTGGAGCAATATATAAATTCTGCTTGGGACAAAGAATGCAACAAATATTTCCATATTAATTCGAACAGCAGGCTTACATTGATTATAATACATATTTTACATTCTCAAAGTGCCCCAATACAATGTTTTCCGAGATACGTTTCAGTTGTTCCATTTTTCACTTATAGTTTTCTGGTCTTAATGACTTAATCATATATAGCACCTTTAATACACATTGTATCCCAAAGGGCTTTACAAGCAATGAGAGACTAGCGAATGCACTATAAACACGAATAGCAGCCATTTCACACATCAGCAATAACACACAGCCTTGGACAACTGCATGAACCTTTTCTTATGGGTACAGGCATGTTGGCCAGGACATCTGGGAAAATACCTCTACTCTTCCAGCAGGGGAACCTCTGGCCTTCTGGTTGTTGCCAAGATGGATAACCTGGGAGGTGGAGGAGGAGATGGTGGATGGATTGTATGGCTTGTTGGTTAGGTAGTTGCTGTAGATGGTGCAGCTTTGTGTACTTCTTGGTTTCTTGATTCTTGTATTGTAGATCACAGCAGAAGGGTGGAGTCAGCATTGTACCTTGAGTATCTGAGTGGATCCCAGAAACATAAACATGCTTGGGATCAACAAGAAAAAGAAAAAGAGTTGCTTCCAAAGATGACAGATTTCTTTGCAGTAATCCTAGAAGTAAAGAAGCATTCCGCAATGTTCTCAGGGCAGTACAGAAGATGAAGCTTTGAAAATGTGGACATGCAAGCATCAAATGTGGAGGAGGAAAAGTTGGGTGCAGGTCCATCACAGAAAATGATGAATACAGAGGTTCCTAATTGCCAAGATATCAGAGGAACAAGTTATTGAAGAGTGCCATAAGATTCCTGAGGTAAGCAACACCATAGTACAACCTTACAGTGAAGACCCAGCAGAAAGGACATCAATCAATGAGGAAACATGAAATTACTTCACATACCATGCAGGTGACCAGAACATTGGTGAGTTTTCTAAAGCAATGCGGTTGTACAATGAGAAGAAACAGCGTTTGTCAAAGACCTTTCTTTTGGGTAATATTAAATGGTGAATGCAGGAAAAGGATTGGTTGGCTTATTCTCCTTTAACTGAAAATGTCTGTAAACTCTTTTCTATTAGGAACAGTGCTTTTTCTCAGTCAGGATAAGGTGACTGGAAAAATGCCAGCTTCTGTGTGAGTGAACATGAGAACAGTCAAGATCACAGGTCAGCAGTACTCACACTACTCTGAGGAAGGAAAATTGCAGGTTGGGTTGATGCTGGAATTGTACAGCAGGATCAGAATGAGTGTTGGTACTGGAAAATGTACTAAATGTGGTTGCTGTGGTTTGTTTGTGTCTGAACTTGGACTGGCTTTTCCAGGTGATAATGAAATACTGGGAAATGGAAACTACTTGGGAATTATGGAACCTCTCAGCAAATTTGACCCTTTTCCTAGCTGACCACATTGTAAAATTTGGCAGTGCTGGTAGAGGACATCTATCGATTTGTCTTCCACTGTCTGCATTTAGTTCATCAACCTAATGAGAAAGACGTGGTATACACTATTGAGGAAGAACTGAAGAAGACAAAATACTATTCCATCAGTGTTGATTCTACCCTGATATTTTGCATGTGGATTAGCTGGCCTTCATTGTGCAATATGTGGAAGTCCATGAGAGTCCGGTTGAGTATTTTCTAAAATCCATCCCTTTTGCAGCCATATGTCTTTCAGTCTTGAAAACACTGTGATGTATGTGGTTCAGGAATTGGCATGGACATTCAGGATTGCTGTGGTCAGGTGGCAGGAAAATACATCAGACTACCAACAAGTATAATAAATACAATTCCTTGGCTGACTTTATCCCTGCTGGGCACATTTCTTGAACATGGTTGGATCATGTGCTGCTGAATGTTGTGTAAAAGCTATGTCCTTTTGGATTTCTTCAGGTGCTTTATAAATTCTTTCTGCTTCCACACATTGGTGGAATGTAATGACGGAGAGATTGCCCAGCGAACTCAAAGTACTGAAGTCCTTGTCAGTTACCAGATGGCCTGCTTGAGCTGATGCATGTAGTGCCCCTTCAATGGCTAGCAACACATCCACACAGCTTTACAGTAGCTGGCTGGTGATCCTTCAGAAGGAGCACGCACAAGAATGGAGCTACGAGTCTTGCTGAACAGATAATTACATGTTCAATCACAACAGTGTGGTGGGCATATTTATGGAATGCATTAAAACAGAAGAGAGAAAGAAGTAGTGCCTCAGCTGAGACCTGAACCCAGGCCGCCTGAATACCGCTCTGGTTGTGCTACCAGCTGCACCACCAAGGCAAATGGAAACTAAGCAGTCCCAGAGCACATTACTCTTTCTCCAATGCACAACATGGTGCGCAAAGAAAATTACATTTTCAATCACAAGAAATGGTATTCTGGGTGGCCAAGGTTCAAGTCCACGCTCTTGTGATTGAAAAGTCTTGCTTGCAAGATGGAATTGCTGGAAACTGTACTAATGACGACAATTTGAATTCCATATTGCAGCGCCTGCATGCCACAAGTAGACACTTCAAAAAGTTGCCATTTTGTTGAAGACTGTGGTGGATTTGTATGCATCCCTGGGAGGATTTCTTCAAGGTGTATACAGCAGCCTCGATGAGTATGAAGCAACTGACAGAAAACTTATTGAGCCAGACACATCCTACTGAACAGAGCATTGTAGGCAAAGGTGCCACAAGCATATGTTTGATAAGGCAAGAACTGAAACCAGCTTAAAAGGCAGAGGCAAATTTTTGCAGAGACATTCTTTATGATACCAGACACACAGAATGCTGTCCTGCAGAGAAGAAAAAGATTATGACAATCTGCAAAAGAAATTTGGAATTTTAACAGACTTCTCATCGCTGGATGTGAATGAAATTCAGAAAAGGGCTGAGAATCGTTTTGCTGCTTACACTACAGATTTGGAGAATTCATTTCCAGAAGAACTGCTGCAGATCTGCTCATTTTTAAAGATGAAGAAGATACAAGTGAAATTGTACAAACGTTGAAGGCCTGAGGACTGGAGTCACGCTCCCCAATGTGGATGTCACCTTTTGCATATATCTGTGCACACCTACTATAAACTGCAATGGACAGTGGTAATTTTCAACATTAAGTAGAGTCAAGATCAAACCACAGAGCACAATTCACCAAGAAAGACTGAATGCACTGACCATCTTATCTGTTGAAGGTGAACTGATTAGAACCATAGACTATCGGGCATCACAGAAAAGCAGCTTAAAGAAAGCTACACGATAGTTTCCTGATAAAAAGATTTATTGATAAAAGAATAACAGAACCGCAGCAACTACTTCATTACATCATCAGCCACGTATACTTTACACTTTTTCAAGGCCCTGAAAAGCATAAAGTATTGTGGAAACATTGCTGGTTTAGGAGTAGTTACTGCTGTTATATTTATCCTTTTATCAACAAATACTTTTTATTGGGAGCTATCATGTCAGCTTTTTTATGTCAGTTTTCTAGATGCTCAACTTTGGATGGGGAATGTATTAAGTATTTATGTTGCAGCCCAGAATTGTTTATGTTGCTACCTTTAATGGAGAAAAACATAAACTAGTTTGATGATCTTATCAGTGACTTTGCAATCCTAAAACCTGGAAGAAACCAATATAGGTATGTAGAACAGATCATAGTTTTTTCCTCATGCAGGAGCATCTATTAGGGCAGCAATTGCTCAACTTTCTTTGTTTGCTCTGTTTAAAATGATGTGTTCATTAACACTGTGTTTTAATCAGTGAAACAAATTAAATACAGTGGAATGAAAGAATGTAACCAATGTGCTAAGGCAAAGGGGCATGGTTGCAATGAGGGGGCCCCAGATTTTTGTGAGCCTAGGATCCCAGGTTGCCTTACACTTATGTTGACAATTAGGGCTTTTTCTGGTGACTGGGGCTCCATCTGTATATCTCGGCATCCAGCCAGGTCTTCCCTGTCTTAAATGCAATCCACTGGTTGGGACATAAGCACTCCATGGCAAACATACAGCAGGTATTGCATTTTTATTAGCTTGTAAATTACTGTTAGCATGCTGCTCTCTGTTTGCTCAGAAACAGAATATTGAAGGTGATGTTTGTCAGTAAGTGCCTTTGAGGAAGCATCTTCATCTGCTGAAAGCTGTAGAAGGAGCACTCTCCTTTCTTGAATACCTGCCAACAAAACTGCATCCTCCTTTGTCTATTATCCTGGGCTGTAATTTCACTTGCTATATGCAAAGGGTCTGGCATATCCATTTCCATAAGGTCCAGGTCTGTCACTGATTCTTGTTGAAGCTCTGCCTGGTTTTCTGCCACCTCCATTGCCATACCATCAGCTGAAACCCCAAACTGTCCAGGATTCCCATCGAACTTTCAAAAGGCAAAGTTATTGTAATTCTATTAGAGCCTGCTGTCCACCACCTCCTCCTCCACCTCCCAGGTTAGCCTTCTTGGCAACAGCCAGAAGGCCAGAGGTTCCCCTGTGACACTTGATAGCTGGTTCTGATCACTGTATCATTTTGTAATATAAAATGTGTTATGGACTGTCTGTCATGAGAGATGCTGAGACAGCATGTAAAATGACACACACACACACCCAGGTTTTAGATACAAGGTGTTACCTGGAAGGCCAGAAGCTAATTACAGACTAGAACAGGCCTTAATCAAGAATCACCTCTTTTCTAAGTTAAATATAGCTTTAACTGCTAAGAGGGAAATCAGTGCCCATTTTATGATGTTAGAGGAGGAAACCTGGTCACAGCAGACTGGTGCAAAATCATAAATGCTTGGATGTCTGTGTGCGAGAGGATACTGCTTATAGATGAAAGGAAATTTACAGACTTGATTGAGGAAGTCTCATGGGGAAAGGAGTTTCTGCTGATGTAACATTAATTATCTTACCTTCTAATATGATAAAATAACCTGGGTGTATGATTTTTAATAAACAGAGGAGGAGCTAGGTGACCTCACACAAAGGGTTTGGCCAAGACAGTTTTTTTTAACAGTATTCGGTTTTCCTTCAGACACACACTGTTTTCTACACTCTGACAAAGAAACATATTTGAGCACTTTAAGCAAGTATACAGGTAGAGACAAAATCAAAGTACTGTAGTAAGAATTGCACTGTTAAAACCTTGTTCTTTTAAAAGATTATATGGTTCTTGTGATAATAGTTCTGTATTTTATGGTTTACATACTTTTATCTATTTTAGTAAAAACTCTATTTTTAGAGCCTATTTGGTCTGTCTTTTACTTTTCTTTAACAAGTGAAGTATATATGGTTAAAGCAGACACTGTGCATAAGCTTGAATGGTGATACCAAACTGGAAAAGGTAAGAGAAATCTGAGGTCTTTATTAGAGTTTTTATGGTTCATTTCTGTACACCTGGTTAGGTGCCCATAGGCAAAGATATCTGGCCCCTCAAAGACAGAATTATCTGAGCCTGTGCATTGGGTATGCTAGCAAGAGGTTCACAGTTTGAATCCTCCAGAACTGAGACCAAAGGTTGATTCAAACCCACAAAACAGACAGGAGGGTAACCCTGTTTCTGTTAACTGTTCACAAGACTGCGCTCAGAGGTTGGCACTTTGGAAGTAGTGGGCTGACCTGCTGAGTGGGTTTGTGACAGATTGGTTGGCAATGGTGTGGATAAATCTTGGTATTACAGGCTTGTATTGTTCAGTTTATCAGCATGAGACTGTCAGCTCACTTGCAAAGAAAGAAGAAGGCAGTGATTTATTTTAAAAGGAGACAGAACTATATCACTTGGCATACAATCAAGTTCCTACCCATTTTATTTTTTTTCTTATGCAAATCAGAGTAGCGGTAGCTAGGGAAGATGGCTTCCAACTACAGCAGGCACACTGTAGACTACTTAAAGCAGTTGTGTGGGGACAGAGGAGTCCTGTTCAAGGTGAAAGCCAGCAAGCAGAACCTCATAGATGCCCTGATGGTAGCAGATACCCAGAGCAGCAAGTCACAGACCATGACCGAAAAGGACCAAACCTCGAGTGTGGCAGGCTAGCGGCCAGTGCAGTGTCTGGATCCAATGAGGAGGGCAACAAGGCCACTGTCAGTGAATGGCCACAGCAGTAGGGGAAGGTCACCAGTATCATGGATCCAGAAGTACTCACACTGCAATCTGAGTTACACAGAATGGAGCTGGAGTTCCAGAGGAGAGGGACCATGAACAACGGGAGGCAGACTGTGAGGAATGTGAGCTCAGCAAGCTGCAGAGGAGAAGAGGAAACAGAACACCAAGACGCAGACCGTGAGGAGCATAAGTGCCAGAGGCAACATGAACTGGGGAAGCTATGACTCAACCAGTGGCACCAGAGAAGGTAAGTGGCTTAGGTTTAACTGGGACTACAGGACTGGGTTACAAATTGAATTCCAAATTAATAGCCAAATTTAAAGAGGGGAGGACATGGATGCCTTTTAAATTCTTTTGAAAAGTTTGTATTTAGGCTAAAATTCTAGAGAGTCCTGAACTTCAGCTATCCCCGCTACTTACCGGAAAGCTTGGGATGCATTGGTCAAATGGACAATGAGGACAGTGATGATTACAGCAAACTTAAAGCTGCACTGTTAAAGAAATTTGAATTAACTGCTGAATCATACAGAGCTAAATTCTGTAAATTCAGGAGAAGCCCTGACATGAGCTACGAGAGGTAGCCACAAAACAACGCCAGTTTTAAAATGTTGGTAGGAATGAATTGGAACAAACTCTGTTGATAAAATTGAAAATGTGATTTTGTTAAAACAGTTTTTCTGGGCATGCCCAGCAGAGCTGAAAACCTGGCTGGAGGACTGAGGTCCCAAAACAGTGCAAGAGGCTGCTGAACTCTCGGACCAATATGCCAAGAGTAGACCTGCTCTGAGAGTGAATGGGCAGGTGTGGCAGCGCACAGAGGGAAAAGCGCACCTTCAGGGCAGCTAAACCCCCACTGCCTCCACCAAAACTAGTTAGCCCCAGGTTTCAGAGAAAAAGACTTCTGAAAAGAGGGTGAATGTTGGTTATGTAAAGAAACTGGGATATTGCCAGACAGTGTCCCAAAAGAATGAGCACAATACGAGAATGGTACTAGAAAAGACGGGTTGTTTGTGTGTCCCTTGAAGCATGCCTGTGAACATGAGGGAACACATGCACCCAGTCATGGTGAATGGTGTACAGACGCGAGGGTTAAGGGACATGGGGCACCTTGAGCTTGGTAAAGGGGGATCTAGTAGAGCCTGGTCAGCTTATACCCAATAAATACGTCACTGTACAAGGGTTCACTGGTGAAGAGAAACATTGCCACTCGCTAGTGTTCTCTTAGACTGGGGTGAAACAGGGGACTGTGCAACACATGGCTGTAGCCAAACGTTAGCAGTGGATGGGATCCTGGGCAACAACCAACAGGGGATGGTATGTGCAGTTACCCATAGCCAAGTGGCAAGGAAAATGGTAGTTCCCTGAACCCCACAGAAACCATTGTGGAAACCACTGAGAGGCTGGTTTCCCAGCCTGTGTCTCCAGATGGGGAGACTAAGAAAAGGGGTAGAAATTTCCCAATAGCAAGTAACCACACAGCTACAGAGGGTTACTCCCAAGAGGGAGGCATGACCCATTGTCAGAGGGTTGGGATTGACAGTGATCCTGAGTGCCTTGACGCTAGTGCTAGGGACCCTAGTTTAGTGACTGAAGGGACCTGTCCCATACCTTGGGAATGTGTGAGGGGTTTGCAGCTGCTCAGAGAAGCGACCTAGTTTAGAGAAGCTGAGGCTTAGGCAGACTCGGACTGCACACAGGGAGGTGATGGCAGACATAAGGTTTATTGGGAAAATGGACTTATGTATACTCAGGCTGTGCAGACAGAGGGAGGGATGCTAGGCAGGCAGCTTGTCGTTCCCTAGGGGTATCGTGAGCAGTTGCTCAAGATTGCACATGATATTCCTTGTCTGGTCATCTGGGAATTGCACGCACTACACAGTGGTTGGCCCCAGAATTTATTGGCCTAACTTCACCCAGCAGGTGAAGGAGATTGCAGGTCTTGTCACCGTGCCAAGAAACAGGGAAGGTGGGCAAGAAAACCCAAGCAACTCTGATTCCATTGCCCATAGTGGAAGAGCCATTCCAGAGGGTGGGAATGGATATTGGGGCCTTAAATACCCCCAGCTCCTCAGGGAAGAGATTCATCCTGACTGTGGTGGATTATGCCACCCGGTACCCAGAGGCAGTCACCCTATCCTCACTGAGGACAGACAAAGAAGCAGATGCCTTACTTGGGATTTTCTCCCATGTTGGGTTTCCGAGGAGGTTATCACCAATTGAGGGGTTCCTTCATGTCGGACCTGATGAAATGTTTATGGGAGAAGTGTGGGTGGTGCAGAGATGCACAACACCATATCATCCACAAGTCAATCATCTTGTGGAAGGATTCAATGGTACCCTAAAGTCAATGCTCCGGCATTTGCTGAACAGCATGGGAGGGACTGGGAGAAATACCTTCCCACCTGTTGTTTGCATACAGAGAGATGCCCCAAGAGTCGATAGAATTTTCCCCTTTGAACTCTTATATGGACAACGGGTACATGGGCCTCTAGACTTGATCTGGGAGGACTGGGAAGGCAAGCATGCCACCCAGGGAACTCCCATTGTGGATTATGTCCTTAGGTTTTGGGAAAGGCTGAAGGAGCTTATGGGACAGCCCAGAGCAACCCTAGCAGCTGCCCAACAGAAACAAAAAGTGTGGTATGACCTCAGAGCCAGAGCTCACTCATACATGGTGGGTCAGAAGTCATGGTCTTTATTCTGGTCCAGAAAGACAAGCTGCAGGCTGAGTGGGCAGGACTGTACAAAGTGGTTAGGAAGGTAAATGACATGAACTACATTATAGAGTTACCTGACAGATGACAGACAGAAAGGATGTACCATGTCAACATGATGAAGCCATATGCAAATAGGGCTGACATGGTGTTTGCAGTGTGTAGTCATGGGGAGGGATGGACGAAGAGACCCCTTCTGGACTTGTTGGAGGAAAGTAAGCAGGAGTCCTCTGTGGAGGCAGTTACATTGTCTCCCCAGCTGGCCCCACCAGATCCAGAAAAGGGAGGTTTTATAGATTTTGCCCCATTGTTTAGCACCAAGCCTGGATTAACCCCTTAGTGACTCATGATGTGGAGACAGGGACACAGACGCCCAAACGGCGGACAGCATATCAGGTGTCAGAGGCTGTCCAAAAGGACATTAGAAGGGAAGTGGAGGAGATCCCTCTGCCCTGGCCCTCACCCGTAGTCCTGGTGCCTAAGCCAGATGGCTCTACTCATTTCTTTGTGGACTATTGTGGACTGAATGCAGTCATGAAGTCAGTCATCCACCTGATGCCCCGGACGGATGAACTCCTGGACAAGTTGGGAGGGTGACCTACCTTACGATCACTGATGTGACCAAGGGGTATTAGCTGGTAGAGTTGATAGACAGATCTAGGAGAGGTCGGCCTTCATCACTCCAATAGGCTTATTTGAGTTTAAAGTAATGCCTGTTGGAATGAAGAACGCCCCAGCCACTTTCCAAAGGTTGGTGAACCAGGTGTTAAATGGTGCTGAGGAGTACGCTGTGGCATACCTGGATGACATTGCCATCTTTAGTACCAGCTGGAGGAACACCTGTCCCACCTTAGGGAAGTGCTGGGCAGGATACAGAGGCCGGGCTCACTGTCAAAGCTGAGAAGTGCCAGGTGGCCATGGGAGAAGTGGCATAACTTGGGCATGTGGTAGGCTGGGCACAGCTCTGTCCCTAACCAAACAAAGACAGAGGTAATCCAGGTGTGCTCAGACCAGAAACACAGAAGCAGGTCAAGAGTTTTCTGGGACAGCAGGGTACTAAGAAAATTTTTACTCAGTTACAGTGCCTGGCTGCTCCCCTATCTGACCTGACAAAGAAAAGGATGCCCAAGAAAATTACCTGGGGCCCAGCCTGTGAGGAAGCCTTTTCCAAACTAAAGGAGACACCGTGCAGTGCTCCTGTTTTGACAAGTTCTGACTATAGCAAACCCTTTATAGTTCAGACTGACACCTCAGGCGTGGGTATTGGGGCAGTGCTAAGTCAGACATCCAGCCAAGGGAGGGATCACCCTGTAGCATACCTGAGTAGGAAGTTACTTCCCAGGGAGCAGGCATACTCCATGGTGGAAAAAAATGTCTTGCCATAGTGTGGGCCCTAAAGAAGTTGGAGCCATTTATATGGGCAGCCTTTGTGGTGCAGACTGACCACAACCCCTGGTTTGGCTGACACAGATGGGAAAGAACAATGGTAGATTGCTAAGATGGAGTCTTGCTTGCAAGGGTATGATATGACAATTCTACATTGGGCTGGAGCCAAAAATCAGAACTCAGATGGGCTGTCTCGTGTACGAGGTGAGCTGATTTGGGAAACTCATCCCATGCAGGGTATAGAGCCCTCAAATTCAGTCTAGGTGGGGAGGAATTGTGACACTTGGACAGCTGGTTCTGATCACTGTATCATTTTTGTAATATAAAATGCGTTATGGACTGTCTCTCATGAGAGATGCTGAGACAGCATGTGAGACACACACACACACACACACACAGGTTTTAGATACAAGGTGTTACCTGGAAGGCCAGAAGCTAATTACAGACTAGAACAGGCCTTAATCAAGCATCTCCTGTTTTTCTAAATTAAATATAGCTTTAACTGCTAAGAGGAAATCAGTGTCCATTTTATGATGTTAGAGGAAGAAACCAGGTTTGGCACACTGGTGCGAAATCATAAATGCTTTGAAGTCTGTGTGAGAGAGGATATTGCTTATAGATGAAAATAAATTTACAGACTTGGTTGGGAAGTCACATGGGAAAGGAGTTTCTACTGATGTAACCTTAATTATCTTACCTTCTAATATGATAATATATCCTGGGTGTATGATTTTTAATAAACAGAGGAGGAGCTAGGTGACCTCACACAAAGGGATGGCCAAGACAGTTTTTTAAAACAGTATTCTGTTTTCCTTCAGACACACTTTTATACATGCTCCGACAAAGAAACATATTTGAGCACTTTAAGCAAGCATTCAGGTAGAGAGAGACAAAATCTAAGTACTGTAGTAAGAATTGCACTGTTAAAACCTTGTTCTTTTAAAAGATTGGATGGTTCTTGTGATATAATAGTTCTGTATTTTATGGTTTGCATACTTTTATCTATTTTAGTAAAACTCTCTTTTAGAGCCTACTTGGTCTTTGAATTTCTTTTCTTTAACAAGTGAAGTATATATTGTTAAAGCAGACACTGGTCATAAGCTTGAATGGTGATACCAAACTGGAATAAGGTAAGAGAAATCTGAGGTCTTTATTAGAGTTTTTAAGAGTTCATTTCTGTACACCTGGTTAGGTGCCCATAGGCAAAGATATCTGGCTCCCAAGACAGAATTATCTGAGCCTGTGCATTGGGTACACTAGCAAGAGATTCACAGATTGAATCCTTCCAGAACTGAGACCAAAGGTTGATTCCTACCCACAAAACAGACAGGAGGGTTACCCTGTTTCTGTTAACTGTTTACAAGACTGTGCTCGGAGGTTGGCACTTTGGGAGTAGAGGGCTGACCTGCTGAGTGGGTTTGTAACACCCTGCTGGAAGAGTAGGGTATTTTCCCAGGTGTCTGGCCAACATGCCCGTCCCCATAAGAAAAGGTTCATGCAGCTGTCCAAGGCTATGTGTTATTGCTGATGTGAAATGGCTGCTGTTAAATGTTTATAGTGCATTCTGCTAGTCTCTTATTGCTTGTAAAGCCCTTTGGGATACAATGTGTATTAAAGGTGCCATATATATGATTAAGTCACTAAGACCAGAAAACTTTAAGTGAAAAATGGAACTGAAGCTTAACTGGAAAACATTGTATTGGGGCACTTTGAGAATGTAAAATATGTATTATAATCAATGTAAGCCTGCTGTTCAAATTAATATGGAGATATTTGTTGCATTCGTTGTCCCAAGCAGAATTATGTATTGCTCCAGCCTGTGAAATAAAGATTCAAACATTTAAAAGTGCTGTACGAATGCAAATTCTTCTTCTTTAGGTGAGGAATGAGGGCTGAGGTGTAATCGGGTAAAATCCCCACTACCGTCTATATCGACTGACATCTCTGGCATCTCTGACTCCTCTGGGTCCTAGTGCCCTGACACTAGATCCTGTACATGTAGTGGGTTGCTTCAGAGGAGGACAGCCATGCCCCTGTAGTCCCTAGAAACATAGACATTGTCAGCAGATAAGGACCACTAGGCCCATTCAGTCTGCCCGTAGACTCAATACATTGTATGTGGCCATTGACCCTATGTGATCAATGGCTTGTCATCCTCCCTCTCCTCTCAGGCTTCCCTTGTGCTTGTCCCAAGCATGCTTAAACCCCTCCACTGTGCTTGCCCACTACCTCCTGTGGCAGACTATTTCATCTGTCAACTACCCTTTCTGTGTAGAAAAGCTTCCTCACATTACCTCTTGATCTACCCCCTTACAATTTCATATTGTGCCCTCTTGTTCTACTACTTTTTCCTGCATTGGAAAAGCTCCCCCCTGCACCTTGTTTATGCCCTTGAGGTACTTGAAAGTTTCAATCATGTCCCCCACTGTCTCCTCTCCTCCAGTGAGTACATATTGAGGTCCCTTAGTCTCTCCTCATATATTTTGTGGTGTAAGCCTGCACCATCTTTGTTGCCCTTCTCTGGATAGTCTCCACCTTATCTATGTCCTTGCACAGATGTGCCCTCCAGAACTGCATGCAGTATTCCAGGTGAGGCCTTACAATGTTTTATACAATGGCATCACCACCTCCCGCCTCCTGCTAGTAATACCCTGCCTATGCACCCCAGAATGCCACTGGCCCTCCCTGCTGCCTTTGTACACAGCTTTGATACCTTAAGGTAATCAGAGATGAGCACCTAGGTCCCTTTCCTCTTTGGTGACAGTCAGCTCCCTCCCCCAACCTGTAGCTCTCCCCAGGGTTCCCTCTACCCAGGTGCATTATTTTGCACCTACCTATGGAGGAAGCTGTGGGAGCCATTGGGATGGCTAGACTCAGAGAACTGGGGACCCTAAGCCTGAACAGAGTAGATCTCTGGGACCAGGGTATGTCCCTAAAAATGAGATGCCAAAGGGAATAGCTCTATGGAAAAAGACATAAACACAAGTACAAAAAGTCATTTTATTTACTATGACCCTCTTTGTCATGCAGGGAGAGTACTCCTAAAGCTCAGGCAAAGTGGTACTTTAGTGAAGCAATAACACCAACAGTATGTGTGCTATGCTGGAGGATAGTGTCACACCTTGCATGCATTGCAACACACAGTTGAGGGCCTGCAACCACCTGAGCAATTACTTAACCAGCATCACACATGCTCTGAAGTGCCTTATTGTGATTATAAAATGGTTCCTGTAGGGGATGCCAGAGAGCAGCAGTTCACAGGGCTCATTCCAGAACAGATCTCTCTTCAAATTATACATTTAGCATAAAACTGAGTTAAACTTTATAATTTTGTAAAATTGCTACAGTGACTGAAGGCCCACCTGCTAATCTACAAGCTATGCAAGTGTGAGAGAGACAGGTCATCCCAAAGGTGCATCATTGGGCCTCAACCCGAAACAGAAAAATACCCAGCAGCTCGGCCCAAGCAACAGTGGGCTACAGCAACAGAAGACCTGAATAGGGAACCAACCATGCAGGCAATTCTATGCATGGTGTAGGTGATGGACCAAAGGTCGAATCCATTTTAATCCAGCTACAGTCACACTCAGCCCAAATGGATGCTATCTAAACCAAGGTAACAGCGCAGATGACCACACAACCAGAGCACTAAGTACCATAGTGGAAATCATAAAAGAAAACACATTCAGAAACACAGGAAGAAAACATTGAAAATTAGTTGAGAGCTGTGAATATCAGAATTGTGGGGCTACCAGAGCAGGCAGAAGGGCAAACATAGCTACTTTCATCCAGAACTGACTCACACAGCAGCTCCACACTGAGACACACTTAGTACTTAAATCTGCATACCGAATTATCCTATGTGCCAAATCCAGTAGCCTGAATTACAGCAGAACAGTCTTGGATAGTATGGCAACCTAGGACTTTATACTTAATGCTGCCAGGACCAGCTCACCTCTATAATTTGAGGAAAAGCTGATACGGATCTTTCTGGACCTCATCCATACAACCAGGATGAGAAGGAAGCAGCTTGACAGTGTATGGCAGCAGCTCCAGGCACTTGGGGCACTTCACTCATTCCTCCTTCCTGCCCAGCTCTGCATTCAGCACAGAGGAAAGTCTTTCAGTTTACAGACCTGACTACAGCTGAAGAGTCGGTACAGAAGACAGCGATGGAGTACAGCCAGAGACCAGATGAGAGTACATAGCACAGGGATTAAAATTAAGACTGTGCTTGGCAAAGGCTTGTTTCTGAATTTGCAGCGATATCTAGCATTGCTTTCCTTGAAAATGATACAACAGACTAATGGATATTGGTGGGAGTGAGGGTGTCCGAGAGAGTCAGGAAACTGCTTATTGGAGACATTCTGCATTTTTTGAACTTTTGTGCTTGATGTAACTACTACAAACCTCTTAGGAATGGCTTCAAGATGATGTTTTGCCTCTACTCCGAGTTCAGCAACCACAAAGTTCTTCCTCAAGACACAAGCTGTCTTCTGCCGCTGACTAGAAACATACACTGTTGCATCGTCGCCTAATGCCTGTATTCAGTACATAGTATTTTCAGCATGTATGAATCTGTTTAGAATATATAATTAGCCAACAATGGTTCAGCATTACAATGTTAGAATAATGTGTTCAAATCAGTTATTCAGTTTAGAAATGTATAGCACCATCTCACATAGTGGATGAGAGGTAGCAACCTAATAGAAACCTGATGTGAAGAAAGACAGAAGGCCTGCTTGGAACTTTTATTTTTAGTAACTCATATATGCTTACGGGATATTACCTCCCAAAAATGAATAGTACCTCTGAATACTATAGTTAAAGAGCTAGTGACACGTTCAGGTGAACTTTAACAAAACATAGTATTTAGACGCAATCCAGCTTGTATTTCCCATTAGTTCTGCATTTCTCCTGTCCATATTTATTACTGAGGTCATTTGCATAAAACAGGATCTATACTCCTGAAGAGTTCATCTACGGTATTCTTGATGCTTTCTTCCCACCTGAAGTCACAGAGCACTGCTTGTAATGTCACATTTACTCCCATGGTAACAGACTGTGGTGTCACAACAGAGGATTATGACTTGGAGTAGGCTATGAGGCAGATGAACTCAACATAAACTCTAAGGGACAACAATCTTATATTCAGATACATTTTCTTAGTAATAAATTATGGGGGAGAAATATGTACAATAAAAATGGAATGCAAGCAGAACTGTACCTAATAATTATGTTTTAAAATGTTTTCTTTGAAGCATCAGTAGCTTTTAAATTCCATAAAAGTACATCCATTGTTCGACTGCTTGCAGGCCACTTCTATTTAACTTACTGAATGCTAAGTGACTTTTTCTTACACCCCTCCCCCACCTGAAGTAACATCAGATGAGATACCAATGTAATCAGTGTGGCTATTATATGATATATCATGTATGTATTACTATGTGTGACATTGTTTCATAAAATAATCAAATAAAAATAGATTAAAACAATGGAATCTGTAAACTACATAGACTACAAAGACATTTTATGTAGGGGTTTCTTTACATTTAACCTGCAGGGGTGCAATGTGCGTACATATGGAACACAAACATTCAGAAGTGATAAAAAATAAGTGCCCTTAACTTTCCAGTTATCCTGGTGGGGCAGTTGGTGGGGCAGTAGAACTGCATTCCAAGTGGCCTGGGTTCAAATCCCTGCTAAGGCACTTATTTCTGCCTCACTTCTGTTGTTTTTTATTAGAGTAGTTTCAGACTGATGTTGCATTCGATAACATCATGGTTGGAACTTCCTCTTGACTAAACAGCTTTAAGATTTTTCTATCCGTGTTGTAGGGTACAAATCCACATATTTTACTATACACAAACATTAGTTTTGCAATTATTTTGTTTCTACTGTGTACTGAGGATCAGACTTGCTCAGTGTTTTGTTGTATTTCAAACATTTGTATTTGTAACTAAAGCGTGGAACCTTTGAAAAGAGCTTGCGCTCATAAGTGTAGATCCTAGTATTTGAAATAAAATAAATAAATAAAAACGATTGTTGAATGTCAGATTGCAGATCAAAATTGGCTCTGACCTAGTGGGCAAATGCTGGAAGGTTTTCTTTCGGCCAGTAACATTTTCTTTCTACTAGCCCTACTGACTCTTATTAGAGGAGCTAACATTTCAATAAGAAACAGCAGTTTATCCAGTGGAAAATTAGTGAGTCAAATTTTCCTCAGCCACTAGCTCTGCATGTTTGTGGCTTAGGGTGACCATGTGTCCCAGTTTGGGGGCAGACAGTCCCAGTTTTAATCAGCGGTGATGGTCATTTTGGGAAAGTTTGTATTTTCCCAGTTTTCTGAGAGCCCCAAACTAACAGGAAGTAGTAGCAGATGTACCACCCAGTTCCAGACCTTATCGTCCATCCTGTTTTTCATCTGGAAATTCTGATCACCCTACTGTGGCTGCAAGTCTTCATCCTGACCCTTGCAGATGTATGGTAGTCTACAGCTTGCATTAAAGTCACAAATAAATAAACAAATACTACGGCGCCAAACCTAATTTAAGAGACAGAGTAAAGATAAGCTTTGTAGATAAAACACTATAAATTACTAATAGACAGATAAAACCTCACTTGAAAGTTTGGGGTGTGTGCATCTAATTAACTGTGCACATTGATGTATGTAATTTCAGGATGAATGAGACGTACACTGATGTACTGTATATAATTTCAGGATGAATGAAACACAGCATGATTTGAAAGTCCCTTTTGATCTGCTTTAAAGCTGAACAGTCCCATCTTTAGGTTGCTTGCATCTGCCAGTAGTGGAAACACACCCAAGCTGCTAGTTATGCAACCTCCAGCCAGAAAATGCATCCGAAAACAAAAAGCTAACTACAGGACAAAATAAAAACATATTTTTAGTCAGCTAATTTATGACTAAGCTGAATAAATGCATGATTTTCCACTCAACCATAAAAGACTGGCAGTATAGGCTAGAGGTTAGAGTAATGAGCTGTGAATGAGCTTGGTACATCTAGCAGACCTAGATTTGATTCCACAACCTCCATATGCATAATCGTGACCTTGAGCAAGTCCCTTAACTTCCCAGTGCTCCTAGGTTGCTCCTGAAAACAGTGCTTGTGCTTAGAGGCCGTTCCTGGTTACCAAAGAATAAAGAAGATAACTAATAAGATGATGGGTGGGGTTCTTTGAGTGGTTTCTTGAGTTCTGTTTGCACAGCTTTGGGCTGACAGTCTTGTAGTCCTTAGGATGTGTAATGACATACATCTGTACCAGATCTTCGGGAGCTTCAGCATCAGTTTTTATTTTTTTTACCATTTGTTTGCCAAGGATAGAAACACAGAAACCTGGAAACAAAGAACTTGTTGGTAGATAAGGAGCTCTTAGCCCAAACAGTCTGTCCTGTATTTCCTACCTACTGTCCCCGCAGTCTCAACTCGATCTCTGGTCTTCTCCCATTTGGCTTTCTAAGTTCCCCTTGTGTCTATCCCACGCATACTTGAATCCTGCTACCATTTTAGCACCCACGTCCTCTGCTGGGAGGCTGTTCCAGGTGTCCACCACCCTCTCCATGAAGAAGTATTCTACACATCCCCCTGAACCTCCACCCCTCCAGCTTCATAGCATGATCTCTTGTCTTGCAGCACTTTTTCTATGGAAAATGCTACCTTCCTGTACCCTATTAATACCTGTGAGGTATTTTAATGTTTCTATCATATTCCCCTTTCCTCCTTTCCTCTAGAGTGTACATATTTAGTTTCTTGAGTCTTTCCTCATAGGGCTTTTGATGCAGGCCCTGCACCATTTGGTAGCCCTCTACTGCCTCCACCCTATCTATGTCCTTCTGGAGGTGGGGCCTTGGGAACTGGACACAGTACTCGAGGTGGGGTCTTACCAGTGATCTATACAGCAGTAATACTACCTCCCTCTTTTTGCTAGTGATGCCCTTTCCTATGCCGAGCATCCTGCTAGCTTTCCTTGCTGCCTTATCACACTGCTTGGCTACCTTCAGATCATCAGAAATGATCACCCCAGGTCCCTTTCGTGTTTTGTGGCTGATAATACCTCCCGCTCAAGAGATACATTGCCCTAGGTTTCTGTGCCCCAAGTGCATGATTTTGCACTTTTCTACGTATAACCCAGCTGCCATTCCTCGTCCTTCCTCCAGCTTTTTAGATCATCCCTCATCCCCCACGTGTCCACTCTGTTGCAGATTTTTGTGCCATTTGCTAAGGGCATACTTTACCCTCTAGCCCTTCTGCAATTTTGCTAATGAAGACCTTGAAGAAGACTGGGCCTAGTACTGACCCTGTGGCACCCTGCGGTCACCCTGCCTTCTCCAGAGTGGACCCTGTTTACCACCTTCAAACTCCTATTGCTTAGCCAATTTCTTGCCCATTTTGCTACTTTTGGACCCTCCTGGGTTGCCCAGCTTGCTCACTAATCTTCTATCGGAACAGTGTCAAAGGCCTTACTGAAATGCATTAGGCCACATCTACTGCTCCTCCCTGATCCACTTCCTGGTCTCCCAGTCAAAGAACTCGATCAGGTTTGTCTGGCATGACCTCCCCTGTGAAACCATGTTGCCTTGGATCCTGCAGTCCGCTGGTTACAAGGTATTCCCCAATCTTTCCTTCAGTAGTGATTCCATTACTTACCCACTACCAAAGTCAGGTTGACTGGTCTGTAATTTTCTGCCTCCTCCCTATTATCACTTTTGTATAGTGGGACCACATCGCCCTCCTCCAGTCCCTGGAACCTCCCTGTTTTTATTTATTTATTTCAAAGTTTGGAAATACACCTTTGAGCAGAAATGCTCATTTACAAAGTTTCCTTGTCAGAATAACAATTTGTTTACACCATGTCAAAGACAGTATTAAAACTGATTAACAAAGGCTGGACAATATTGATTCAATGACATAACAAAACAGAATGAGTAACATACTTACCGTTTGGAAATAAAAGTGAACAAAGTTAACATTCTACAGGTCAAATAATACTAAGCATAACATAGAAACTACACAAAGGTAGCAGCCCATCTGGGCATTGTCAGAGTTAAGTCTGTGCACTTTTCGGCACATTGGAATAGAGAGAGGCACTTGCATGAGGGCAACGTGTGGTGGGTAAGGTGCTGGAATCATGTGCACGTGTGAAGAGGGGACCTTGGGTTGAACAGGCTGTCAGAGGTGCAGTCAGCACCTCCTTGAGCTCCCTCTATATCTAGGTGCACTCGTCCAGGTCCCATTGCCTTGCCTACTGTTAATAGTGCCAGTTCTTGAGGACTATCTCCTCTGTAAATGGACTACTGTCCACCTCCCTTCCTTTAATGCCCTGTCTGTTATCTTTGGCCTGTCACGTACCTGTCCTCTGTAAATACTGAACAAAAAGTAATTGTTCAATATCCCTGCTTTTTTTGGTCCTCTTCCTTACAAACCCCTCTTCCCTTTAAGCCATACTATCCCTCCTTTGGTCTTTCTCTTCTTGCTTATATATCTGAAGAATGTTTGATCCCTTTTTTCACTGACTGGGCAGTATTCTCCTCTGTTTGTGCCTTTGCACTCCTAACTGCTCTCCTGCCTCTTTGTTTCTCCTGGTAACTCTATCCTCCTCCTTGGTGTCCTCTTGTATCTAGTAAATGCTAGTTTTTTGTCCTTACTTTCTCCACTACTTCTCTAGAGAACCACAGTGGTCTCCTTTTTCTCTTGCCTTTGTTAACCTGTCTGACACAGAGATTTGTTGCCTTTCAATGCCCCTTTATTTTTGCCCATTGTTCCTCTACTTCCCCAGTTTCCCAATCCCTGCTAGGGTGTCTCTGAGACATTCTGACATTTTCTTAAATTGGCCTTCCTGAAGTCCAGAACCCTCATTCTGCCAGTTCTTTAACTGAGCCACACTGTCGATGAACACTGGTCCTCAGGTGGCCACCCACTGTGATGTCAGCAGCACTGTCCCTGTTTGTCAGTACCAGGTCAGATATTGCCCCCAATGAGTGGACTCCTTAACTAACTGCGAAGAACACCCTTGTGGAGTCAGAATGTCCCTACTTCTGACTGTTGCCACAGCTGGTGGCTCAATTCATGGCTGGTACACTGAAGTCCCTTACCAGCAACACCTCCCTTTGCATGCATTCCTTTGAATTGCTTCCATCATATCTCTGTACCTCTGCCCTTGTCTGGAGGTCTATAGATCACTTCTGTGTGAATAGCGGTCCCCTTCTGTGTCTCAGGGCAACTTACAGTACCTCAGCTCCTCCCTGCTCTCCCTGTACTTCTGTAGCTTTTATGTTGTCCCTGACATAAAGGGCCATTCCTCCCCTTTTTAACTACCCTCCTTTTCTGAACAGAGTATACCCTGCTATGGCTACATCTCAGTCCTGGCATTCATTGCACCAGGACTCAGTAGTGTTACTATGCCCAAGTCCTCATCTACCATAGTGGCCTCTGTCACAAACCCACTCTCATGAGGCAGGATTCTCCCTGTCACAGAGAATCCCTCTTGTGATGGGAGGTCAGGGATACCTTTCCTCTGTCCTTTTAGCATGCTTGCTGTCTCACAACTGAGCATATGCCAGAGGATCCCAGGGTGCCTCTCTCTATGCAGGGGGTACAAATATAGTCTCGAGTCTGTGTTCCTGGGATAGAACCCTCTTGGCCACTGCACAAATAAACCAGAAGAGCCACAGGCATGTATAGGCTTCCAGGGGGCCCTATACACCCTAGTTATGAGTCTTTCCCCAGAAATGCAGAGCTCGGTTTAAACCCCACAGACTCCTCCTGAAACCCTTTGTATTTCCTCCCTCCTTTCATCACACAGAGTCCCTAATGGTTCATTCCTTTGGTAGTGTTTTGGCCTAAGCAATCACACAAGCATAGTATAGTTTGAACAACGCTCCCCAAGGCAACACACAGAAATGACACTGGCAGAATTATCTTAAAGTAAGCCAAAAGCTTTACTAAGTAATTAATAAATGCAGTAAATATCATAAAGACAAATAATGTAGATCTTGGTTACGGGATATTGAAAATAGAATGGAAACTATACATAAAAACCTACTTAAAACTCTGAGATTAAAGCCTACCTCAAGTCCTTAGTTTCTGAATTTTGAAGTGCAAAGTCTTTACAAAAGGCTATTGAAAATCTTGGTTCTTGGCAGCAGAAGAATTCTTGAAGAAAATGTCTCTGCTCTCCTAAGCAGGCAGGGTCCCCAAATGCAAAAGGATAAAGGCTCTGATACAGTCTTTGCACCCTTGTTTTATGGGCTTCAAAGGACAGGTCCCAAGGACAGTGGATTGCCCTGTGATTGGCTAGCATTCCATCTCTATGGCTATGCACCCAATCAGCTTTTAGCATTTTATTACAAAACAACAAATTTGCATTTCGAATAGGAGAGAAAAAAAGATCAGAGGTCAGCTAGTCTTAACCAGAATTCTAGGGAAATCCAGCCTCCCTCCTTGGAAATGGCTGTAATTGTTATCCTCAGTACAACCATTTACTTAAATGGTAGCCCATGCAGCTGTAATGGGATTATTTCAGGACAGACTTGCAGAGACAAAAGAAATCCAGACTGAATGGCACCACTGGATGTCCTGGCCTTTCGCACACAAAGGGATGTGCCTTGCTTACAGCTCTGCTTAATTATTCTTTTGTCTCCTTAAATGATAATTGGGGGCGCTGTGCAGCCTGAGTAAGATGGTGATCTTTCTGTAGAGCTCGGATATCCACACTAGAAAATTGAATTAAAGCATCTTCTTTGTGCAAAATAGCTGAGCTGAACGAGGTGAAATTGGTGTCTGAAGGAAATCTTACCACCATGGGCAATCCTCAAAAAGACTGGACCACGGGTGAAGGTGCTAGATCTAAAACTTCAGCTAATCCTCAAGCCACGAGGTCTCAATCAGGCCCAACTACTGAAAACCCAGACTTGAATTCAGAAGAATCTCTCAGATGATCAGCATAAAACTAAATAAGCTGATTGCATCTGTTGGAGGCTATCTGATAAATTTGATGCACTTGCAAACAAGGTGGCTGGCCTTGAGGCCACAATGAAAGCAGTACAAGGGCATCAGCAGAAGCAACAAAATGGGCAGATTCATCAATGGGAGCTGTAGCAACAGTAATAAAGGAAAGCACCCACCTGAAGAATAGTCTGGAGATGTTGGAGAATCAGGCGAGGGAGGCGAACCTCCACATGCTGGGGCTACCGAGGAGAGCGAGGGGAACATCTCCTTCTTCATTAAAGAATGGCTGGCTCAACAACTAGGGACGAGGCCTCAATTGGATCCATTGTCTGCAAAAGCATATCAGGGAATACCGAGGCAGATCACTCAACCCGGAGGCTCCCAGGGCAGTAGTCATAGCTACTGATGGTATCGGTTTAAGGGACTTTTTCCTGGTGCTTGCTCGTGAAAAAAAAACTTTGTTGTGTGATGGGAACAGGTCCGTCTGTTTTCTGACATCAGGTATGCCACCTGACAAAAGAAAAAATTTAATGGTGTACAGGCATTGCTGAGGAAGCTGGAATTTTGCAGAATATTTTCCCAGCTAAGCTGCGAATTGTGCATCAGGAGCCGTTTTCATGTTCACTGACCCTAATGAAGCCATGAAGTGGTCGCAGAGACAAGCTACACCCCAGTCTAGAGAGCAGGAAAGAGAAGTTTCTTCTTCTTCAGAGGACGAGAATATACCCAGAAGATGTGCAGGTCTATTTACTTATCCGATTACTAGGGTACCTAAGAACTTTTAATTTAACATTTTCTATTTGTTATAAGGTCACTCCGGCGTAGACTGTTGCAGGAGGTGGCTGATTAAGAGACTCACTGTTATTTTTACCTATTGAAGTTTTCTTTAAATAAATGGAGAATGATAAGTACTGTAAGTAACAGTCAAATAATGCCATGTAGGGGTTGCCACCTGTCAGGTTTTTACCTGTTGATCGGGTTTTCAGGGTCCCTATCAGGTAATCGGTTTTGCTCTGTGCTGGTCAGGTTTTGAGCCATTTGGTGCTCACATACTTTTGAAACAAATGTTGTCATATAATTCATTATTTCAGCTACATGTCAGGTTACAGACAAGTTCTGTTGTCAATGTAGCCTTTTGTTCAATGAATGTAGTCACCTTGGGAGGTGTAAAGTATGCCATTAACACCATTAGCACTTACTTAACCTAATCTTTCCTGCATCTTAAAGTGTCATAGCAGCACAGCTGCCCCACCTTGTAACAGTAACAGAGCCAGTTGTCCTCCACTTTCATTTGCTGGTAAACATTTTCATCTCAAACAGAATTTAGGCATTTTTAAATGTTTTAAATTCTTTTTCCTCAAGAAAAAGTATGGTCACTTCTTTGGCTTTGAAATAGTACTGTGGACAAGAGCAGAAATGGAGCCAGAAAAAGACACAAAGTATGTATACTGTTGTATACTATTTACAGTATTTCCCTTGTCTCCCCAGATCATATCTGTAAATGAGTTTCTTTTATCTCTGTATGTTTATCTGGTTAACCAATGTCAATAAATAAACAAATACATAAGTAAATAATTAGGAAGAACCTAGGAAAGTAACTTTAACAGGCACAGTACAGTTTTATTTAACTACTGCATTAAGTGTTGTTTTTAATGATATAACAAATGGACTTCTAGGAGGAACAATGCATGATGAGTCATGAAAGGGTGGAGCAAGGGCAGGAGCTTAGGATCCGGTTTTGCCTCATCCAAAGGTGGCAACCTTAATGCCGTTACTCAGGCTATCGTGTTTGGGCTCAGCTCAGCTAAGTTAATTTAATATAAATCTCATAAGTGCCTAGATTTGTTGACAATGTGGGGGTTCTACAGTAAAATAGTAGTTTAATAGGGCATTATTTTAGTGCCCAAGTACTATGATTAAGCGTGGTGGTGGTGGTGGTGGTGGTGGTTTCTCTCACTGGTTGAGGGAATGGACTATGGACATATTCTTTTCAAATTTAGTTTCTTTTACCATGCAACTCATGGACTCCAGATGCAGCAACTTGAAATAATGAACCTTTTGTTTTAATATGTTTCCCCAAAGGATGTATCTAGAAGCATTGAAGGATATTAATGTTTTATTTAGAGGAGTGCCTGGTGCCCTCATGGAAGAAATATGTATTTATTTGCTTGGAAATAACTGTATATTTGTTTTCATATAACAATAAACACAGAGTTAAAAATATATATATAAATAAATAATTTAATTAAACTCCAGTCCCTGGCTAGCAGCTAACAGATTATCTGCCTAGTAACAAAGTCACATCATTCCCAGGACCCATGTCTTTGTACCCATGATCCTTGCAACTCACATTGGGCCACCATGGGTATCTCTGATGCATTTCTCACATGAAATATGATTAGAACAATAAGGTATGGCCTTATCTCACCATAGGCTCTAGGTCTACAACCATAATTGCCCAGACTTTGCACATTTGCACATGGCTCTCCAGATTGTCCTGCCACCCCTCCTTATTTCCCATTTGCTCTTCCTTATTTCCCCACTATTTTTACTGTCTCTCTTTCCTTTTACCCTTGGATTCCTTTGTTATTTGGTCCCATTTGGGATTTCATTCTTTCAGGATTACCATTACTGACCTCATGAGTTTGTGTGTTGGGGGACAATTCATGTTTATGGTAGCCTAGCTCAAATGAAACATTCTCTTTTCCAGTGGGGTCTTTCTGCTACCCAGTTCCATAAATGACATAATGTGAGGTTAAGTGACTTGCCCAATGTCACACAGCAAGTATTCAGCTTTGATTAGGTTTGAATCTGTGATCTTCCAGTTCCCAAGCCAGTGCTCTAACCACTAGACCACACTGCCTCCTAACTCAATGCTAACACTGTGGAAGCTTCAAGTATAACATGCCTCTTGAACTAAAACCCATACGTGTAACCCTTTCCTAAATCTGGGCGCTATAGGTTAATTATTTATGCAGCCCTGGCTGGGAGTGGCTAGTAGAAGGAGTATAAAAGATGGCACCAGAGAAAGTTTCTGGAGTTTGGGGCTGGAACTGGAACAGAGAGTGTCAGGAAGAGATGCCAACCCAGGCAGGGGTGGTGTGTGACAGCATTGGCTGCAACCATGAGCTGCTAGCAAGTATATGCTGGACCTGAGGTGGTGGCTCCAGCCTGGTGCATGGCACAGTTTGCTCCCCACCAAGCAGTGGCCTGCAGAGGCACTGTCTACCACATGTAACACCAGTGCCTGAGAGCTCATCCGTGGCTCCATCACCACTGTGCAAGAACAGACCTTGCCTAGGCCTGTGTCAGGGATTCCTGCTTGGGACCCAAGAGCAGAATAGAGAAGGGAAGGGAAGGGAAGGAATGTGTATTAGGTTCAGGCAGAGTCCGTGATCTTTGGGGAAATTGTACCACATTGAGCATGGTAAGAGAAGACTGACCCATAATTTGGTCTCAGTGAAAGTTTAAACAACATTGTGCTAGGAGAACTGCCAGTAAAGTGGCTCTGCTCGAAGTGATTGCTCCATTGACTGGAAAGGCAGGTAGAGAAAGATATGTATTGACTGTTTCTTCTGATTGTAAGAGTGTCTGTGAGAAGAAGTACTGTAATACTCAAATTGTGTTTCATAAACTTGTGTGTCCCTGCCCAGGAAGTTGTTGATTGTTATGAAAGTATCCCCATCTGAGTTGCATGATTGTGCCTGAGAAGAAATGCTGGTGTCCAAATAAATATGCAACACTGCTGCATTTACAAAACTGCTGTGTGTGGCATCTTTTTGGCTACCATCATTGCCCGGTGATCCTGAAGGTGGGGGTAAGTTGTGACCATAATGAATAAGCTGTGCCCTCTGAACTTCAATGATGTTTGGTACTACAAGGCCTACTGGTTTAAAACCACACCATTGATCTCCAGCCATTGGCATTAAAGTATTTGAGATGGTAAGGACCCAGGCCAGTGTCCTGCCTCTAAAGGGCACTAGCCACCTTGGGACCCTAGTAACATACACAAACAGATACCAAGATCACCTAGTTTGCACTAAAAGCTAGGGGTGAACCAACATCAAAGTGGACAGCATCTAATGGGAAATTTATCTACCGTGCTTCTTTGTATTACCTTGGTACTTGGCCAAATGATGTAGCCTTTTACAGTGATCACATCATACTGCAAACTTTAGCTCTGTGAAAATCACAACTTGCAGCAGCTGATCAAAGACTCTGAAGACTGTGATCTGCTTCCACCTACATGCCTGAGTTCCACTTCCAGTTCAAACTTAGCATAGAAGGATCTGTGTGGAAGCTCTTTTGGTTTATCCAAAGTAGTTTTTCTTGTATAAAACATCTAGAGAACCATTCATCATTATTATTATTGTAATCGGCTAGTGTGTACCTGTGGATCTATGCAGAGTGATTTTGTATCCTGTACAGTCCGAGATCCTGTGACAGCTGCAGTAGGACTAGGTGGGATATTTTAGCAGCATTGATTTTTGTAGTTAATTTTGATTTTATGGACCGCTGGCCACACCTGACTGTTCACTGTCCATCTTTCATCTTGTTTAAAAGTGAAATGGTTTCTGTGCTTTCAGTTTCTATGTATCTCATCTTCTTCATCGAGTTTCTGAAGACAGGCTGGTCTTATCCAGTGAGGGGGTGTTGTGTTGATGACTCAGGCTGTGTCTCATCTCTCTGTGACTGTGTGTGGCACTGTGTGCATTCTGTATGTTCACATCATTTTTTGCACCTTCCCCAGCTCCAGGTTGGCCACTCTGGGCTGCCTAGGTCCCCACTGGCACTCCTTCTCTGATGTCAGCCACCACCACCCCACATTACAGCCTCCCGGGTAACCTGGCATATTCCTTTGCTGGACTGGTCCCCTCCTCCGAGGCAGAAAGATGCCAGTGGGGTGGCCAGCACCTCTCTATTTGGCCGGGTGCTGCTGGGGTGGATCTGGGCTGCATCAGGGACTCTGCGGCAGTGAGCAGGGAACCATCATCCAGTCGGCCATGGGTGCTCTTCCCATTTACTCCTGGGGGCGTGGTGTGCCACAACATCAAGGCACACGCCGATGTTCACCATGCCCTCTTCATCAGCGAGACCCAGTGCACTGCCGCACTCCCCCAGCCTCTGCCAGAGTCAGCATGTGTCAGGTCATCACCCCACTCTCCTCCAAGTGAAGGTGAGCAGTCAGCGGACACTCAAGCCTTCTCTCCCCAACTGGCCCTCAGCACCCTGGGTCTGTTCCTGAACCTGGGTCACTGGTGTCACAGCGGAAATCAATTGGTGTGCTGGCGGGCCAGCCATATTCACATCATTTGATTTCTATATCAATGCTGACCCTGCCAGAGCAGCGGTAGAGCTGCCACTTGCTGTGCTGATGACTCAGGTATGGGAGCAAGTCAAGGGAGGAGAACTGACCATCTCTGGGAATGCTCTTCTCCTCTGGGAGGGAGGCTGCTAGCCTGGTGCCTACTGGCTCTAGCAGCAGCTGGGGTTTGGTACCTAGGGAAAGCAATCTAGGGGTGGGAGGAGCAGTGGCTGCTGATGTCCTGCATGCAGAGGACATGTGTGCACACATTGAGCCAACATCTCACATCTGCCCTCCCTGGTAAATGTAGCGGATGGAGAAAACATGGGTGGCCAGCTTGACAGGACTGATCCCTCGCAGGCTCCGCACCTGGTTTTATGGCATGCCTCCCATCCGAGAATCCATTTCTCAGCCAAGTAGGGCTGCCCCATCATAGGGGTAAGCTGTGGAGAAGACATGAGCTGGAGGGTAACTCCATATGGGGCCAGGAGTGATGGGGCTGGGGAGGTCAGTCCCTGATGATGGGGCCAGTCTTGGGTGGCATAAATAGCACTAACTGCAATAAAAAAAAATATATATATATATATATATATATATATATATATTTCAGACACCTAGCAAATGTATTTTGTTTTAGTAATCCAGTCACTATGCCATCCAGTCAATCCAGCCATCGATTCCATATAGCCTATAGTCAGTGTCATTTTAAATAGTTTGTATAGTAGGTGGGTAGCCTTCCACCAGTGTGGGAGTACACAGCATGTTTGTCAACTTGACTCACATCCCAGCTCTTTCAGCGCAACTACCACTGATGACACCTTGGAAACAACCAATCCAGAAGCAACCTGTGTTCCTCCTTCAAATGCTGCCACTACCAGTTCCCCTAACATTTGTGCAAATGGTCCATTCATAAATATAAAACCAAGCATTCCCCTGTGCATCCTCTGAGAACATGACAGCTACCACTGCAAGTGCCACAATGACTGCCAGTCTGCCTTGAACCATAGTGTGATGCTCCTACACATACTGTACCTCTCAACCTTCTGCTGTGCAAGTCAGGGACAGAGCTTTAAATAGCAGGAAGAAATTATTAAATCGGGACAAGTCTTAAAAACGGCAACATCAGCTGAAGAAACCTCATAATTTGTGGCTTAATATGACAAGACTGTTATGATGCAGAACTAGACTGTGACACTAATAGGTCTCATTATTGTATGCTTCAAATCCCTACTCTTCAATGACAGAAGTGACAAGTCTATGAGGAAATTCTTGAGGCAAAATCAGGGACAGTTAAGTGTTATGCTCCTAAATCATGCAGCACCATACAGCCTACTGCGGCTTGGTTTACTACTATGAAATTTCTCATAGCCCATCCCCTTACCTTGAGACTAAGATACCTTAAATACTCGAGATGTGGAGCAACACCATGAAGAAGATGGCACTAAATGCAACTTTGGCAGGGACACCACTGTAATTTTGTCATCAGATGAAAAAGTACAGTTCATGTGAGATATAGGGATACCACAGTTCTACATCACACAGAGAGCATCGCCAAAGCAGGTTTAAGGAGAGTGCTACCGAAGAGTACTGTAGAAAGCAAATAAAGATTGGTAGTGAAGCTGGCAGAGGGGCAGGGAAAAGCAGAGTCAAAAATAGAAGAGGGAAAGAACAAAAGGAGGTGAGGGCAACCGCAGGAGGAAAAGTTAGAACAATGAGAGTAGGAGGAGGTGGAAGAACGAGAGAAGGAGGAAAACAAGGGAAGAACAACAGATGGAGGAGAAGGGATAAGTTCCTAAAGGGGCAAAAAAAAAAAAGGTGGCCGGCAAAACAGCATGGAGGCAAGAACAACTGGAAAATAACAGTGATCGCTGAAACGGCGACAACACTGCTGCAGCAGTGAGTTTCTGCAGGGGGTTTTGCCCACTGTACCCCTCCTTACCACTGATAACCAACTCTGGTGGAGGGGTGCAACTTGGGAGGAGGAGAAAGTCATAGTCGCTGTTTCATCGATTGCTGTTCTTCCCAGTCACTCTTTGTGCCATGCTGTTTGCCATTGCTGTTTTCATG
This sequence comes from Neoceratodus forsteri, assembly GCA_016271365.2. Lineage (NCBI taxonomy): Eukaryota > Metazoa > Chordata > Ceratodontiformes > Ceratodontidae > Neoceratodus > Neoceratodus forsteri. The sequence goes on from CM057455.1 coordinate 1,531,895,466, forward strand.
TTCACGATTTTGCGCTCACCCATTTCATGGGATACTAAAGGGGTACAATTAAAGGAAGATGAAGAAGAACTAGAAGAGAATGTGTGTTGTCAATTACATCATTGATTTGTGATGATAACTATCACATTGAGGAGTGGACGCTATCAAAGAAGGAAATAGAGAAAACAGAGAGAGAGAATTAGAAAATCAGTGTAACCTCCTCGATGCCTAGAAGCATGTTGCTAGAATTAATGGTGAGGTGTAAGCCCCAAAGTTGGGGCATCCCAGTAAATAAAATAAAGTATAGGGGTTCTAAAATGCCCCAGGGGTCCCTCTTTGTGTGCCATAGCAAAACTAAAAAAGGCTTTTGGCATGCTCGATTAATTTTTTGTTCTCTCCCTGCTGCCTGCTCTGTCTGCTCCACCCCTCCCAGAGCAAGCAGCAGGAGAATGGGCACCCATGTGCCAGGTTCGCTGCCTCTGGCATCGCGTGGTGCCCTCCTCAAGTTCCCAGTGTTTGTTTGGGTGCTGGCTCGGGTTCGAGAATGAGAACCTCGAGCACTTTTGAACGATTAGTGTCCGTTTGGAAAAATCGGTTGTTGCTGCTGGGCTGTGGAGTAGAGGGTCACAGGAGTGCAACAGGGACTTGTGGCTTACCTGGGGTCGTAGCTGGTCCTGTTGACTCCGCGGTGATTCCCTCCTCCAGTCCAGTGCAGTAAGCCTCCTGTTGCTGCCGTCCTTTGGTGCTGCCGAGTCTGGCGTGTCCCCGAGAAGAAGAATTTGACCGTTCACAGCGCGTTGGGCTGAATAGCCCCTCCATTTTTATTTTGCCCTTCCCTTTGTTTTAAGTTTGCCCGGTTCCCCATTTCGGCAGCCTCGGAGACAGTGGGATTTGCAAAGAATCTTATGGTCTGTTTAACAAACCTCTCACTACCCAGTGGCCTTGACAAGGTCCCTGCTGGGAATTATATTAGCAATTATTGTTCTGTTTGCTTGCCCCTTCATAGCTACCATCGCAGATCGATGATGTACACAAAGACGCCGGATCTCTGGACTCTTGCAACATCTAGACTCTGATGGAACTGTCTAGTGACAATTACCCTAATACAGTTCTGAGTGGCTTTGTCATCTGATCCTCACCTAAGGCTATTGAATTGTAGAATAAATTTAGAATAAGAGTGGAAGTAGGCCTCTAACCTATTCTTGTAGTAATAATCTTAGTAATCGAGAAGAAGTATTTCCTTGTTTATTGCCCTATTGTTCTCAGGCAAACCCTATTTTCTCTGGTGACTGTGTCTCCCTTCCTCTGATACAAAAATAAATGCCCTGCAGACACTGAATCACTAAATCGACTCCTGCCTCTGCTTGTCTGGGTAATGGTATCTTATCCACAAAATTCGGACCTTGGTGTCTCACTCACCTCTTTTCACCACCTCTAGAGCAGAGTTCTATACAAGGCACCTCTAGTCCATCGCTGGGCTAGGACATAGCGAAAATTCTTTTGGGCATAGTCGGCAGGATAGAGATAATTATTTATCCAAGGTGTCTAAAGTTGGAGTGGCTTAGTAAGAAACACAGATGGAGCCAGGGTGTAGTAGTGGATTGTCTGGGGAGACAGAGAGTTGGCTGGAGGAGACCGAGATGGACCTCGAGAGAATATACCACCATCTCCACTAACCATGCCATATTACTTTGGAGTGCCATGGCTTCCACAGTTTTCCAGAGAAAAAGATAGGAATGGAACCAGCAACCTAGGGGAATTCCATTCAAAGATGCAGGCAATATTCCAGCTGTACCTGGTCCCCGAGCAACAGAAGGTCAAAATTTTAATCTGACTACTAAAAAGGAGCTGCCCACCGAGAGGTCCAATTCTGGCCGAATGGAGTGAAAGCCACAGCGGACCAGATACTCCAGAGACTACAGCAGACCTTTGATGCTAGGACCATGTCTGACCTCAAAATAAAGTTCTTCTCTTGCACCCAGAGCCCAAAGAGACCCTGAGGGAGTTCGCACTGAGTCTGCAGGAGCTCTTGCGAGCTATAGAGAGGGTAGATGCTGCAGAGTGAGTGCTAGTAGAAAAATTTGTGGAAGGAGTGCAAAGTGAGGCCCTGAGGAGAGAGCTATGCATGCTGCACTTGCAAACCCTGAAGTCGACTTACTGGATTTTAAGGAGAAAGCCATTTGAATATTTGGTTTGGGACATTCCAGAGAGGAGGCTCCAGTATATCCCAAATGGCAACCTCTATGGGAACTCAATGGCCGGCCTACACTACAAAAGGATGGAAAGAAGACAATTCATGGCAATCAAGACTCCAGTCAGAGGAAATGTCATTACAAAGACTGGAACCTGGAAGAGAAGTCTGCCTACCTGAGCCGGTGTTCAGAACTTGAACAGATGCGTGGACCAAGGATACAGACACCGATCTGTTCCGTGCAGACCAGCGCTAGTCAACACTCAGAGCTAACCGAGCAGATTGCCACCTCTGACCAACCAGATGGCGGAGATGTGTAAGGAAATGCAAAGTTGGAAAGCAGGTTGGAAGAATGAGAAATGCTTAAATCCATCAAGAAAAGAAAGAAAGGAGAGTGACCAGATGAACCATCCGAGAAGGAGTGAAGGAAGTGCTCCACAGATCAATTTGAAGGCCAAGGGAGGCCCATATGTCGCCGGTGTGGTGTTAGTGGCCATATAGAAAGAAGATGTGGTCAGCCAGTAAATAACACCCTGAATTTAAACAGAAATTCTTGGGGATGAGGACTGACCTCGAAGAGCAAACAATCAGGTCCAGCGTCCGTTAGAGACAGTCATGTTTCATTGGTAGAAGCCCGATGATACCAGTCAACATCGATGACATCGAGCTTATGGCATTGTTAGACACCGGATCACAGGTCGCTACACTGCAAGGACGAGAGTTCTGAAGATACTGACACCTAATGATCTGAGCCACCTCCTAGATCATGGGTAAAGTTGATAGTGAGCAATGGCAATGAAGTACCGTATTTAGAATATCTAGAAGCCAATGTACAGCTCGGAAAGAACATCCAATGCAAAACAGGCATCATTGTGAGCGACCTTGAAAGTGATCAACTGCCACCACTAATTCTGGGGATGAATGTTCTACAAAATTGCTTCGATGAACTAGTGAGCATTCTCCAACAGCAAGCCAAACATTTACCCGAGTGGAGAAACATGCCCTGCAACAAACCATCTACAACTTGCAATGCCATCAACGTTTCGCTAATGCTGAGAGTGAAATTGGTAAAGTAAGAGTGACAGATGCTAGATCAGTAACATTGAAGTCTGGCACTAAACAACCCTTTGGTGCAAAACAAAGGTGGGCCGAGGGGTCAAAATTATGATGCTCTAGTGGAACCTTACCCTATGAACAAGGAAAAGCCGATAATAGTGGCTCGGAGTATAGCTACCATAATCGGGGTCGAATACCAGTCCGAGTGTTGAATTATGGGACTCACAATGTGCAACTGTACCGAAACCAGCTGATTGCCCAGATCCACATGGTGTGCTTGCAAGACATTATTGAAGCTAGAGAAGAGGTAGAGAAAGCACCTGAAGGAGAGATAGGAGCGACCAAATACCAGGATGGACTAAAGAGTTTAAAGTAGGCAATCTGAAGACCACCATTAAGCAAAGAGCTGATGTTTTGAAAGTGGTTTTACACTGGAAGGAAGCTTTTAGCCAACACCCCTTAGATTTTAGGTTAGCTCATGGGGTACAACATCACATCAGTACCCATGGACATCCACCTAACAGAGAACAATTTAGACCTATCCCACCAGCCATGTACCAGCAAGTAAAAAGAAATGATTAAAGAAATGAAAGAGGCTGAAGTGATCAAGGAAAGTCACAGCCCTTGGGCCGCACTAATTGTCCTGGTAAAGAAAAAGGATGGTAAAATCCAATTCTGTGTGGATTATCGCAAATCAAATGCCATCACCCATAAGGATGCATATCCTTTGCCTCGGATAGAAGATTCTCTCATGGCTCTCCAATCAGCAGCCATATTCTCCACTCTGGATTTAGCCAGCGGATACTGGCAAGTTCCTATGGCACTGAAGGATCAAGAAAACAGCCTTTATTACCCCCATGGGTCTCTTTGAATTCACTAGGATGCCTTTTGGATTGTGTAATGCACCTGAAACGTTTCAAAGGCTGGTTGAACATTGTCTTGGAAGCCGAATTTCGATACCCTGTTGTTATATCTAGATGATATCATTGTATATTCAAAGACTCATGTAGGTCATTTTGCGTCACTTGGATGAAGTGTTCCAAAGATTGATCCGATATGGTCTTAAATAAAACCCTCTAAATGTCATCTGTTGCAGACAAAATAAGTTATCTGGGACATATAGTCTCTGAAGATGGAGTGACGTCAGACCCAGAGAAGATCAAGCAGTAAAGAAATGGCCTGTTCCTACTACTATTAGAGAGGTCCGAAAATTCTTAGGATTTGTGGGATATTATTGGAGATTTATCAAGAACTTCTCCAAAATTGCTGTGCCATTACATGAACTTTTAAGAGGATCAGCAGAAGGTCAGGTCCCAAGGAATTGTCTGGTGACCTGGGGTACTGAACAACAAGAAGCATTCGATCAATTAAAAAGATACTAACTGAGGCTCCTATATTGGTGTATCCAGATTATGCAAAACCTTTTCTGTTGTATACCGATGCCAGTAACAAAGGGTTGGGCGCGGTACTTGCACAAGAACAGAATGGCGATGAAAGAGTAATAGCCTCACGTAAGCAGAGGATTAAGAGGCTCGAGCATAATGACACCTGCTATAGCTCCTTCAAACTTGAATTTTTAGTGCTAGTCTGGGCTATCACCAAGAAATTCTGGCAATATTTAGCTGCCACCCCTTTCACGGTTTTCATGGATAATAATCCTTTGGCACACTTAAATACTGCAAAGCTGGAAGCCCTTGAACAGAGGTGGGCCTCTTGACTTTGCTACCAATTCTCCTTAAAATATCGCCTGGTAAAGCTAATGCGATTGCTGACGCCTTGTCCTGGATGCCTGGACAAGGAGAATCAAAATAGATGATACTCTGCTAGAAAACATAGAAATGCCACCTTTCCCACAGGTACCAGCTGAGATTGTACAGGCCTGTTGTCAGATTGCTCCCTAGTCTAAAGTGGAAAGTTGACTAGAAGTAGATGACATGATTGCGAACCAAAAGAATCTATGGTTGAAATTACAAAGCCAAGACCCTATAGTTCGCCAAGTAAAACTCTAGTTGCTGCACAGAAATGCATGACTCAGAAAGAAAGAAAGAAACTAAACATAGAAACGATGAAACTTTGGAGACACAGAACTTGTCTGGCCATAGAAGATTGCCGTTTGGTTAAGAAGAGTAGAGATCCAACCACACACATAGAATTGACTCAGATCATAGTTCCAAAGACCAGTGCTTCCGTAGTATTAGAGGCGCACATGATAATTCGGGACATTTTGGTCACAGAAGAACAGAAGCTATTATCAGAAGGAGATTTTACTGGATGAGAATGCTAAACGATATAATAAATGGTGTGAGGAATGTCCAGCCTGTAACTTAAAGCTAAGGAGAAGGTGAATCAGAGAGCTCCTCTCCATCCAATAGTTAGTAACGCACCATTGGGACTAGTTGCTCTTGATCATTTGAAGTTAGACCCTAGCACAAATGGACACATCTATATCCTCACTATGGTTGACCACTTTTCCAAGTTTGTGGTTGCAAGTGCAGTAAAAGACCTATCTGCTCAAACTACTGCTGAGACCTTCATGAGATGTTTTGTACGACCTACGGATATCCTACAAAAATCCTCACAGATCAAGGAACGCTCTTCAATCCCAACTATTTCATGAACTTTATGCCCTGTATGGAAACCATAAGATGAAACCACTGCTTACCATCCCCAAGGTAATGGACTTTATGAAAGAACAAATCAGACTCTGCTGGAGATGCTGGGCTCTACCAGAATATAAACATCCCTTCTGGCCAGCTTTGCTCTCTGAGCTCACATATCTTTATAATAATACTATTCATTGCTCCACGGGTTATACACCTCATTACTTAATGTTTGGATGACACAGAAGACTTCCGATGGACTTAGTACTGGAAGTACCACAAGAAGAAACTAAAGCAAAGAAGCCAGTTACAAATTGGGTCCAGAAACATAACCAACGTTTGCAGGAAGCTGGACAAATTGTTGGTAGACACATGGAGCAAGTACAGCAAACGCAAAAGCAAATTATGATATCAAGGCCAAGGCTATACCTTTACTTGTTGGAGAAAGAGTAATGTTGAAGAAGACCCAAAATGCAGCAAATTGTCTTCAAAATGGGAACCAGAACCTTATTGTATTATTGAGATACCTTATCCCAAGTACAAGATCCAACAGGAATTAGGACATGGTACCAAGATTGTTCATCAGAATCTCCTAAAAGCTTCTACTTTCAGAGATGCTGTGCTCATTGAGGATCAGGACAGACCTACACCAAAAGAGAGGCAGGAGTCCACAAAAGACAAAATGTGGGAACTAAAATCGCCAACCAGTTGGTGTACAGAACCTTGGACCCGTATTTCATATATGAATTCACATAACCATTCAAATGATGTACCAGTGATAGCTCCAGAAATACCAGATTTCCTGGAAAGGAAACGTATTGTTCAAGAACCTGTAAATTTCCAACCCGCAGATCCCAAAGATCGAACGCAGGTATCCCTCCTAGAAGGTATATCACAGAAGCTTCTCAACTCGTACTTGATATTACAGGTAGATCTATTCCAAGCACCTCCGCACAGTCACTTTAGGGTAAAACTTTGAAAAAAATTTTTTTTTTACAGTATAATTGACGTTGAAACCATTTTAGAGAATTTGAGTGTTTTATTAACATAAGACTTCATAGAGTGTTAAGTAAGATTTTAGAAGTTGTTAAGACATTATATTTTATAAAGTGTTAAGGAATACATGGGGACATGTATTTTAGGCGGCCTGAATCTGTAATGTCCCAAAGTTGGGGCATCCCACTAAATAAAATAAAGTATGGGGTTCTAAATGCCCAGGGGTCCTCTTGTGTGCCATAGCAAAACGAAAAAAAGGCTTTTGGCATGCTCGATTAATTTTTTTGTTTCTCCTGCTGCCTGCCTGCTTGCTCTGTTCCACCCCAAAGCAAGCAGCAGGAGAATGGGCACCTCCGCACCAGGTTCGCTGCCTCTGGCATGCTGGTGCCTCCTCCAAGTCCCCAGCATTTGTTTGGGGCGAGCTCGGGTTCTAGAATGAGAACTCGAGCACTTTTGAAACAAATTAGTGTCCATTTGGAAAAAATCGTTGTTGTTGCTGGGCTGTGGAGTAGAGAGGGTCACAGGAGTGCAACAGGGACTTGTGGCTTACCTGGGGTCGTGAAGCCGGTCCTGTTGACTCCAGCGGTGATTACCCTCCTCCAGTCCAGTGCAGTAAGCATCCTGTTGCTGCCATCCTTGGGTGCTGCCGAGTCCAGCGGGTCCCCTCCTGAGAAGAAGAATTCGCCATTCGCTGCACGCTGGGCTGAATAGCTCCTCCATTTTTTATTTTGCCCTTCCCTTTGTTTTAAGTTTGCCCGTTCCCCATTTCGCAGCCTCGGAGAGAGAGTGGGTTTGCCGAAGAATCTTATGGTCTGTTTAACAAACCTCTCACTACCCAGAGGCCTTGACAAGGTCCCTGCTGGGAATTATATTAGCAATTATTGTTCTGTTTGCTTGCCCTTCGTAGCTACCATTGCAGATCGATGGTGTACATGAAGACGCCGGATCTCTGGACTCTTGCAACATCTAGACTCTGATGGAAGTGTGTAGTGACAATTACCTAATACAGTTCTGAGTGGCTTTTGTCATCTGATCCTCACCTAAGGTTATCGAATTATAGAATAAGTTTAGAATAAGAGTGGCATTGGGTCTCTAGCCTATTCTTGTAGTAATAATCTTAGTAATCGTAGAAAAGTATTTCCCTGTTTATTGCCCTATTGTTCTTGGGCAACCCCTTCTCTGGTGACTGTGTCTCCCTTCCTCTGATACAAAATAAACGCCCTGATGGCATTGAATCACTAAGTCGACTCCTGCCTCTCCTTGTCTGGGTAATGGTATCTTATCCACAATAATTCGGACCTTGATGTCTCGCTCATTTCTTTTCACCACCTCTAGAGCAGAGTTCTGTACAAGGCACCTCTAGTGCATCACTGGACTAGGACAGAGGGAAGCATACAACCAACTAGACCACTTACTTAACCTTACAGGATGTGGGGTGACCTCCCAGGCTGTCAGACTCTCTCTAGGTCACTGCAGGACTGCAAAGCAATGGGATTTGCAAACCAGCATTTCCCAACAATAATGGAATCTCCACAAAGGGATAATGTCTAAGCAGGGGATCCTTTAATCAAACAAACCATGAGCATATCAGTAATCAGGTACCAATCACAGTACAAAGAGTGTCATGATATCAAAAGTCCATTCTCTCAGTCTTTAGGTTCCAAAGGGGTAAGTCCACAAGTTCAGAGGTGACATCTCCTAGACAGTTACACAGTCAAACTAATTTGGAGGTTGCAGGCAACCCAGTGTGTACAGGGCACAGTTATTCCAAATGCATAGCAGGCTACCTTGGACAGTTTTGGGCTCTTATAACCAAATTCAGGGCTCTCACAGCAAAATACACAGGTAAGACTTTTTCACAATGAGGATTTACTTTTACACATGGCAGCAGGGCCCTTTTAGACTTGTTTGGGGCTCAGACACCTGGCATTGGGCCTCGAGGTATTTTGTCTCTAAGAGGACTGCCCTGAAAATGCACAGCATGTTCCCACAAACCCAGTACACATGGGCAGATCCACCCTTCGAGGAGTCCCCAAATGTGAACCCATACATGCCCCACAGGGACTAGAAGTTGAACCCACCTCCACTCGATCTTACAGCATGTAATTCCAAGCCATGCCCCTATCCAGAGGTACTTAGAACTTGCAGTTTGCATTTTGAATGAGTAGGGGTGAACACCAACTGGGGGCCATAGCTCGAAGGTCCTGCCACCCTCCTCTCCCACACCAGCCCATGGGGCAAAGAGTCCCAGGCTGCATTAAATATTTTAATTTAACTTCTTTTTACCCTTTTGTCTGTCTGCTGGGTGAGAGGGCACCAGCTGATATCCAGAACGGTCTTTAAAGCTGAAATACATGACATTTTACCTCGGTTTTATAGCAATCAGTCTCTGATTCTTTCCTCTTTAGTAATTCTCTCTCTCTCAGGAATTTTGGGTTCTGCAGGAGCTTCACCTCATGGTGACATCCCCTTCAACACCTGCCACTATGGCCAATGATTTTTGGTAGTTAACACTTCTGAAACCAGAAACCATGGAGGATGCCAGGCATCTCCTGCCTACATGCCTGCTTCCCACCAACTCTCCAGCTGCCAGTGGCTCTCCAATTACTAGCAGTTGGCATCTCCCTTTAGAATCCTGGGGGCGGGCAGCTAGATCCTCAGTGGTGGAACTCTGAAGACCTACCCTACTCCCCATATAGTGCTGCACCTGCTGCTGCCCAGCCCCAGTGGTGTAAATTGTCTTGAAAAACAGTTCCTCCCAAACCATCATGTGCTAGCAGTCACCACCCAGTTCTCGACAAGTGCTCCTCAAGGACATTGAAATTGTTAGGTAAAAAGCCAAAGATAGTCTCTGCAGTTCGAAGTACTTCTAATGACCCAACAAATCCACTGAAAACATGTTGCAGTGAATGAGGCAAAAAGATATGTCGGGTCCGCCTGTTACACTCACACAAACACACAGTCAACCATATGCAGAGACATGGCCTGCATAGAAACACACACACGCACAGGCACACAGACTAATGCACTTAAACACATGCACAGAACTAGAAGCACATGACATGAGTTGGCTATAGCCAAAAATGGTTAATTTTATATGGCATTAACTTTTTTAAAACTTGTATTTTGTTTTCTGGTAGAAACAGCAAATATAGCAATTCCTCATAAAGGTGTACTGTCATATCACCTGTAAAGTATTAGTTTTCCTCATATTTGATGGACGGAGGTTTTAACCTTATAATCTGGGGTGCTGTTGAGCAGCCGTCATGATCAGACGCACCTTGAAATAATTCTTTGATTTATATGTAAAATGTATCTAATTTCTACACTTTACTGCTCTTTGGGTCAACTACATGCAGCAACTTGTGCAGTAAACTTACCAGAGGCAGAAATGGGACTGAAAAAGAATCAGGCAGCTCAGCAGCAGAGAAGAGAAGCATTCTTCATGTCCTCCACCCAGGCTCATCTGGCAAGTCAGGGCCTGGGCAGCACAGTGGCCTAAGCAGGGATCCTCAGATGGCTCAGATACTGGCCATGCTAAAAAATAGAAGCTACTGGGGAGCAAAACACACAAGTGACTGGCTGCAGTGGAACTTAAGCTGGGTGATTTGGACAGTCACATTGCCGAAAACAAAGTGTCAATCTCAGAACTAGCTCAAGAGGCTGACAGATAACGCCAGTGGCAGCTACGCTGATCTGAGACGTGAACTTCCTTAGAGCTAAAATGGAGTCACCTAAAAATACACAGAGACAAGGTAATGTAAAGACTGTCAGCTTCCCCCTATGATTTGTTAATCCCACTGAATTGCTGCTTACACTGGACTGACTCATTTTTACAGACTTTGCCTTACTTCCCAGGGACTTAGGTCACCCTCATTAAGGCTTTTCCGATCCCCATTAGATTGTGGCCCAGAGAAGGAATGACATAGTGACCTTTGATGGTGATTGCTATGCTATCCTCCCTGAAGTGAGGATCCGTTGTTACAAGTGGCATGCATTCATGGGGATATTTTATGGGAAAGCAGTAAGCTTGCTTTCTTTCCTGATATTTCCTCACAGATCTAGGACAAAGCATAGCTCCAGGTAGTTAAAATGCTCCTGCTGGAGAGGCGGATTGAGGCAGCTCCTGTTTCCTGTCCAGCTGTAAATACAGTATAAAAACACAATAAAAAGATTAGCCACAATATAATACAAAGGCCCAAATTTACACTGATCCCAATCTGGCAATGCAATTTGCTGAGCAGCAAAATTCTCCAGAACAACCAGAAAATTGTAACTCTAATGGCAAACCTGAGTGACTGGGCTTACTTTATTATTGCTATGTTTAACAGTCTTTCTTTCTTGCTGGTTCCTGTACTTCACTGCTGTTTTTATAGATAGAGTGGCCTCAGGGTAATGGTATTCAGATGGTTGCATTAAATAAAATCCTTGTTGGGTTTACATGGGAGTTCACCCATGTAATGCAGTTTATTGTGACTTAAAATTATGTAACTTCTAACTGTGTGCAGATGCCCATGCTTCAGTTTGTGGACTGTAACATTTTCTCTGTTTAATATTCTGCCTCAGCAGTGTCCCGGATACTTCTCTGCTGGTAAGAATTAGCAACTGAGCTCAGGATGTCTAGTCTACATCCTGCATTATTTTACAGGTTCTCAGCCCCTGTAATACTTGCAGTTCTGTGGGGAGCGAGAGTTTCAGTAAACTGTCCATTTGGTTTCATTTAAAGGTGAGAGTGTGCCATCCTACAGACTCACCTGTCTGGACTATTAAATTTTGTCCAAACTGGGATTTGTGTCAAAGGCCAAGGGATATCCTTACTGCGGTGCTGTATGTACTACTGTTTTTTGTATCTTTTGTATGGCTTGGGCCTATAGTCCAACAATTGATCTGTATCGATGTACATGACTCACCATCTGCATAAATTGATAAATAAAAAGTTAAAAGAATAAATGACAATCTGGCACAAATGGAGGCAAGGGGCAGGGAATTAGAATATATCCAAAATATAGTAGAAATTGGCAGCCTCTCCAAGAGCAATATGTGATAACAGGCAGGAGAACATTAAAGGAACAGTCATCACAAGGCCCACACCCAAGTGTGGGGCTAGTCTCAATGTGTACTTTGTGTGCAAAAACATTTTGGTTTACTTTTCTGTTTACTGTAGTATAGTAGATTGTATGAGACTAATTTTGCTTACTTGTAGGCAGACATCTTCTGTTACTATAAATCCCAGAATCCCCTGCAACTGATATCAGAGCAGTGGACAGCAGTGGGAGATTCAATAGTCTGCAGTGCATGTTAGCGCTTTTATAATCTCCAATCAGATGTTTTCTAGTTCTGCTTTTCTCTGGGGCTAAGTACAGTCCACTGTGACTATACTTAACCCAGGAGGACATTGGACTGGCAAACAAAAGATCAGAGCTGATATCAATTCTGACATGCACTGTTGGCTACTGAATCTCCCACTGCTACCTACTGCTCTGATGTCAGCTGCAGGGGATTCTGGGATTTGTAGTAACAGAAGATGTCTGCTTACAAGTAAGTGAAATTAGAATGATACAATCTACTATACTACAGTAAACAGAAAATAAACCTAAATGTTGATGCAAACAAAGTGCACACTGAGAACAGCCACACACTTCTGTGTGGGGCCCTTTGTGATGACTGGTCACCTTTAAGGGAAAAATGCAGTAACCAGACAGCTGTTATAACAGTTGAATATCAATCGGGAGAGATAGTCTTCCCACCTGTACTTTATTAATCCCGTACAAATGGTAACAAAATCTGGCCAGATCCACCACGGCTGCATAATGAAGTTAGTGAATTTGTGTTGAATTGTTAAGGAGGTATGGAAAAACAACACAATGATTTGTAAGTAGTAAGATTTGTTTTAATTTCTGTTCCAAGGAAGGCATACATTATTAGGAAAATATATGGAGGTGTACATTTTAATGGAAGGAATAGGAAACTTACAAAGAACCCCAGAGCAAATGCCACTGATGTATGTGTTATCCCAGATGATACTGGCCAGACAGACAAATTTTAAAGAAAACACAATTGCACATATCCCAATAATGCAAAGCATCAAGGGAAACATGCAAATCCCATGATGGTACAGAAGGTGGCAGTATGAAAAAGTAATGGCTGGCATATGTTCAGCCTTGGGATTATTACACATTTATTTATTTATATATATTTTAAGAGAAACGGGCTTTTGTCCATGAGGTGATGCAAGTTATATTTAAGCAATGTGTTGATGTCAGCAAGTCAGGTGTAATGATGATGGACTGTTGGAGAAAATGTGATACTAAATTTCAGAGGGAGTCGCTTTGATAAGGGCAACGTAGTTATGCTTGTGATAATGGGAATATAGGAAAGTATGAGATCTACGAGAAGTGGAGTACAAATATGCACAGTTTCATAAGTATGTGCTCAGAGTGCAGGCAAATGTGATATGCAGGTTTGTTTTAGAAATAGGTAAAATAGTGATACATGCAATTAATAGAAAGATAGATAATTACATAGACATATATAGAGAGAGAGAGAGACACACACACAGACAGACAGGCAGAATAGGAATGGCAGTGAAGTACTGAAGTGATGCTAACCCCACCCCACCCTGCAGACATGGACAGACATTGGGGTGTGCCTTTGGGTCATTGCCCATAACGCTCATGCCACTTCACCTCATCCTACCCTGCAGACACAGACAAGAGTCGAGGTGTGCCTTGGGGTTTTCAGACTTCACACTCACCTCATTCCATAAGGAAATACAATGAAATGGGTACAGTATAAGAGAATGGAGGAACTTTGGGGCTGAGGAGTCAAAGGCATACCTCGATACCTGTCACTGGCTGCAGGTTGGGGATGGGGGTGGAATGGCGTGAGCATTACTGTTGACAATCCCAAGTCACACCCTTGATACCTGTCAGTCCTTACAGTGCAGCGTGTTACGGTCAGAAACCCTATGCCCTGGGTGTTTCTTGGTATTTTCACTCCAAGTTTTCAGCATGTGCTTTTTGACCCCACTGCATGAACAGTGACACTATCAGTTCATTAGCTGAAGGAGATTTTGCACAGTGACTGTGCCATTTGGCACCACAGGTGCAAAACACTTTTGAACAGGATGTAAAAATGACAGCTGTACATTTCTTGCTTCAGTAACACACACACACACAAACACACACACACACACACACACACACACACGTCGCACACACACACGCATACAAGAACATGCCAGAACACAGCAGCAAAATAATTAGATTTGTCTACAAGCATTATTTTCTATGCAAGTTGGAGCACGGGTGGGGCGGGGGTAAGGCTGGAGATAAATGCAAAAGTAATCATTTCAAGAAGAAAATGCAAACTGTGACACTTAATTATAGGGTGTTAGCACATCTGGACTTATTTGCTGCATATGCATCTCAATTGCTAGGGGTCCTGACCATGTTCACCCTTGCTCAAGCCAAGATAGCTACAGTATGTCTACATTAACATGAATGGAAAAAGATGCCATATTTTCAACAAGAAGTTAGTGCTTTAAAAAGACGGTGCTGTAGACTGAGAAGCAGCTTGTGTAGGTGCATTCATCATGCTAGCCAAGATATGTTCTGGTTATGCCCATAAGGCTAACCAGTGGAAGAAGTAGGGAAGGGACAGAAATCTAAAATAGAACCATTTAACCCATTTGTGATTTAAAGCTGCATGACAGAAATGCGGCTTCCAGAACTGGACACCATATTCCAAATGAGGCATCACCAGTGATCTACAGTGGCATCACCACCTCCTTCCTTCTGCTGGAAATACCTCTCCCTATGCACCACAGCATTCCACTGGCTCTTCTCACTGCTGTGGTACATTGTTTAGCCACCTTTAGGTCATCCAATATGATTACCCCAAAATCCTCTTCCATTTTATGACCATCAGCCTCCCCCATAATCAATCCCTGGGTTCCTGCAACCTTCCTTATTCAGTAGGCAGTTAGCACATCTGGATTTATTTGCTGCATATGCATCTCAACTGTTAAGAGGTCCTGACCATGTTCACCCTTCCTCAAGCCAAGCTAGCTGCAGTATGTCTAACAATAACATGACTGGAAAGATTATGCATGAAACTTAATAATTATGATGTACATACCCTAAGACTCAAAGTGTGTCTCCTTTGGCTGCCATGATGTCTGTGGTTAATTTGAAACAAAAATGTAACAAGACACTGGCCTCCACTGGAGATATTAACAACAGAGCAAACTGCACTCTGGGAAGATTGCCTGGGATAAGATGCAATAAAAAAACCTGAAAACTAGGTTCCAAGAAGTATAAACTAACTGGGAATGTTAGAAAAATGACCCTCCCATTCATTCACAGGTGTCAATGAATGCATTTGTTAACCATGCTGGTTCATCTTCTTGCTTCCCTCATGGTAAAATGTGAAACTACATTTGTGTTATTTTAAATGAGTGATAAATGGCATGTCCAGGGGATGGCAGCTCTGATAGTTGTTCCAGTCTCTTTTCACTGATATAAACTGAGCCAGGAAAAAGTAAGTAGGAAAACAAAATAAAAAAAAACAGCCTTTGTTTCTACAAGTAGTTGTTAATTGCAACTGGTATTTTTAACATGTGCAAGGCAACTCCACTTCTCAAACTTAAGAAAAAAAATACACTTCATAAAAGACTGTATTTACCAAGTACTGAGCCCATGATTAAAATAATTTTAACCCTCCCCAAAATTGTGCCTTCACATAAAACTGCATGATTAACTGTAACGACAATTAAAATGTATTTTTAAATGCATTACTAACACCAATGCTTTCAAAGTTTTTAAATTACTAAAAGACAAACTATATATACATATATATATATATATATATATATATATATATATATATATATATATGTAGAATATGGTAAACAAATATTGTTAATCCCAAAAACTGAACTTTATTTTTAGTATATAAATGTTTAAGAAATACCTGTGGCTCTTTCAACCAGAAAACTGTAGTTTCAGACACTTTTACTTACTCTTTCCTTTTCAGACACCAGGTGGCTCTGATAATCATTTGTTCCAAGGGTTTTAAGTCAGTTTGAAGGCATTAAGAATCTTCTGTTCTCCTAGTCTTTAACAAAATGCAGGGACTCCACAGACTTGGTCTGTTCCTTGGTCCAGATCCCAAACTAGTGTGTCTTGTTTCAACACGATAGATCCACCTCATGCCCCTCCCACATGAATAAAAAAGGTGGAGGTGGATCTTTAGGAGCTTCTTGGTTGAGGTGTGGTGGATCTTTCTTCCCCAAAACAATGCTGCCTCTCACTACTCCAGGTTCCAGTTCTTGTACCACACATTTAAGAAAGAAAATAGTACTCTGCAACCATTGACTAACATGAAAGCATATTTATTTGAGGGTGGAAAACATTTCTTGGAGGAGGGTAAGGTGGAGGAGACTATTTACACCTTCAGTCAGTTCCACTAACAGGAAACATGACATCACCTTTTGTACATGTCAAAATGTCTGCAGTCTCCACCTACTGCAGCCATAATAAGGAACCTGATAGTTTAAACTTAACTAAATCAACCACTTATCTCAAAATGCAAACTTTTTAGATTATCAGTTGTATCAAACTATATAGTACAGCCTTTTGTTTAAAGTACACATTCCAAAGTTGAACATAGCATGAGACTATTACCATCGAGATGCAAGGCACTCAGGAACAACAGAACATACCTTGCAAAGAAAGTGGGCAATGCCATATAGTTAGCGCTAGTTTATAAACAGACAGTGCCCCAGGGTCCCCATATAAACATCTAAAATGAACCTATCAAAATGTCTTGCTAACTGGACCTCCCACCCACTGAAAGTGAACAAGATAGTTCCCAAAGTTCAACATGGTAACCTTTTAAAAGAAAGCACGAAAAGAGATATTGGCCTCTTTCTCCTGCAACCTCTAGCTGCAGATCTTCACAGGCTGAAAACTCTCATTCATTTTTTTTTCACCCAGTGACCCATATCCTTCGGATCACTTGACTGAAATAATGTACTTCCATAAACTATAATGGATGCGAGCCTGGAGGTACTGCCAAACTACGCTAATTTTTTTTCCCTGTGGGCTCGTGTTTGGAAGAAGTGGTCTGAAAAACCTGACATCCCTCCTCCTTTATACATTAGGTAAGCTGATCTAGCTGCAGCCAAAACAATGTTCTGAATTTTGACCCTCTGATCTGAAGCAGGGCAGTGTAGACTGTACGTCTTGAGCTGCAAAGGAAAAGAACAACCAGTCATGTACTTTTAGTCTGTAACCTGTAAAATACAAGAGTTGCCAGTACCAATCAAGACTGACTGAATTTCCACAGTTGTTGCTTTTGTCACTGTTGGTGAAGGTATCATACTAACAATTTTGCTGCTTTTCCTCCTCCTTCACAGTATGACTGCTGAATATATTTCAGCGCCATGTTCTGTTTTGGACTGTACCAGTTTGTAACTCCTATTTTAGCCTGGTCACCTCAGTTGTGTTGTGTGATCTCCTGCTTTAATGAATCTGTTGTGACTGCATTAGTTGTTCTTCCAGAAGCCACCTTGTTTGTTCCCATTGCCTCTTCTGCACTTTTGTCAAGGTGATGAATTTACCTGCAATGTCACCATCACTGTTTCTCATAGGGTTATTGGAGATACGTTGTCATGTTGATAAACTGAATCATTTCCTAACAAAAGCCTGTATTTTGGTATGGTACTCTATTTAGTAATGACAGATTGAAAGGAAAGCCTACTATTCAACATTGCATTCACAGGTCTATGCTTCTTTTGAAGTTTTTAAAATGTTACCACTTAATCAGGTTATACAACTCATCAATGTTGTACGTTGTTACTTTAGTAGTGCTTTGAAACATTTATGTGCCCTGGTGTAACTTTTATGCCCCACAATTTGCACCAACATGATCAACAATCAAACATACAATAGCATATGATGTAATCCATAACAATATAGTTTTGTAAGTCCTAGAATTCAAACTTACAGTCTCCTAAATAAAAACACATGAACAGAACTGTATTCCAGATAGACCATAACTATTTACAACATTCAAGGAAGGGGTCTCTTCCTCCAAAGACCTTTCACATCATGACTGACAGGGATGTTCCTCAGTCTGTTTGTAAGCATATTCCTCTGCCCATAGAGATGTGGGGTGGTCTCCAATGTGTCTAAATTGGTTGCAGCTTGTGGTTCCTCACTGGAATATGAAAGATGCTACATGTGCTTGGTGCATGACAGTCACTGTCCATAAAGCATGTACTGCGGCTTGCCCATGGTCTGTGTCTGATACCACCTCTGTGCATGAGAAGGCAGTGCAGCACAGTGTATTGACCCTCTCACCTCTAGAGTCCTGCAGAAAGTAAAATTGTGATTATGTGAAGGGCACCTTGTGACATATCAGCTACTTCTTAGCCCCCAGGTAACCCAAACAGTTGTTAGTATTGAGATATTTTAACAACGCAAGCATCTGTTAAACAGGAAGGTACCCTTTCTTAAGTGTCCCTAAACAGCTCTATTGCCCATGTTTTGTTGATTCAAAACATCGCAGAGTGTAAGACACAAATCTTCAAAGAATATTAAAGGTACAACAAAATGCATATTTCTACCCTATGGAAATAAGACAGATGAATAGGTTATGCTTCTGGAATGGGATGCAAATTAACTTCCAGTAAAGTAGATCCCTCGCTGTGTCATGGTTTATGTGCATAGAATGCTAAATATGAGATATTGCCCTATCAGATAGTGGTCAGAGTTCGTACATAAATCATGACATATGGTGGTCAAAACTCCAAATTTCTGGTTCCATGAACAGAACTGTTAAGACTGAATCCCATGCAAAACAAAACAACAGAATTAATGTTTGCACATGATTTGTTTTATTTATGTAAATAAGTAGCATTTGGAACGATGGATATCATGTATGATATGTAACCCTTTTAAATAGCTTCATTTAGAAATGATGCCCTGTCCTCTTTAATAATGCATCTGTTTCTAGATGGAATAGCCTGAAATTTAGCAGGCATGTTCTGGAGCACAGGATCTCTGGATCATGAAAGTTTGGTAATGATCAAGTCACTGGTGTAAAAGTTTTAGGAGGCTGAATATTTTTAAAAATTGCAAAATTTAGACCTTTATTTTTCTCCAGTGTATCTCAAAATGGCTGAGAGTTGAAAGATTTGGTATTGTTTGACTCAAGGAAATGCCTTCTATAGGTGGTTTCTGTAAAATGTTAACTTTTTCAATTCTTAAAGTGTTACAATCCCATTGCCACATGCACAAAAGGTCTGCTCAAAGTTCTGTTTATAAGGCTTTTTTATAAAATGGGTTTTGCGAGTGATGAAAATGGGAAAAAATGGTTTCATTCTGTTTGCCTTTTAACGATTGACCCTAAAGATTCAGGATGGGTATATTTCATCCCAGATCATGGACACATAAGTGCTGTTTATGCATCCTGAAATGTGTTTGGGTAGATTTGCACCAAGTTGCTTTGTCTAGGGCCCTGCATGATGCATCCTTCAAGGTACTATGACTAGCTAAAAAGAAAGATCAAGACAGAGTTGTGTCATGTTAACCCACACAAAACTAGGAGAGAAACAAAATGAGATCATTTTGCTAGATAAGTATAATATCTTTATTAGACCCATAGAAAGTTAAAGATCTCATGGCCTATATAGTACTATTACTTCAGGTATGTTACATAATGTAGGCTGAAGCACCTTAAGTATTAGTTTGCTTCCTTTTAGCAATACAAGTAAAAAAAAAACTGCATAACTTTGAGTGAACTTTGAAGTGCTGATTAATATCAAAGCAGCAGTTGTAAGCTAACTAGAGATCAAAACGGGCTTTGTAGTGTTGATGTACATCAAATAGGGACTGAGCAGAATGTATTAAAGTAACTATTTGCATATAGGGTTTTGTTAAGGAGCTGTCCAGTATTATTGTTTGTTTACTAACAAGGGAAGTTGTTCTCTGTGCTGAGTTTAATAGTAGTGGGACATGAAGCTCCTGTCTTTATTAAGGCCAGGCACCAACGTGATAAAAGTCTGCAAAATCTGAACTCTGAGGCCCTTCTCTCCATCTTTGTTCTGAAAGTCACCTTTCAGGACTGTCACCTGCATGTCCCCCAAACTTTGTCCCAAGCTGGAGAAATGCTCACCTACTGGTGTGTCCGTGATCTGGTGTCTGATATTGCAATGGTGTAGTTTCATCCACTTTCTAAGAGTCTGTCCTGCTTCCCTCGCATAAAGATTTGTGTTGGGCATTTTTTTTAATTTAAAGGGACACTGTCAACCCCTGGGCCTCAAAATGTCTCGAGTTTAAACAAAAACATTTTATGATTGGTCACCTTCTGTAGAGATTGTTTATATAAATGGTTCTTTGATTCTGACTCCTTTTTCTTTTTAAAAGCCGATTCCTGTTTTCTTTTAAAAAGTGAAAACAGACTGCCCACCATACTGGTGTTGCCACACAAAAACATGTTTGTTTACATTCCTTAATCAACTCCCAATGCACCTTCTCTGGACTTGGGAACACCCACAACAGAGTCTAACCACTCATGATGTAGTGGGAGGAGAGGAGCCTACTAAATCATCAGTGACTGTGCTGTTCAGGGTTTTCCAAAAGTTCTGGAAGTATATAATAGCAGAAGTTTAAGGATTTGCAACAAAATGAGGCTGAGTATATAACACCATTAGCGTGCATTTCAGTTCCACTAAGAATCAAAGCACATAAAACAACCAAATGCATCAATGAATTTTAGAGAACATAAGGAATCATAAAATGTGGGTTTTACCTTGAAATAACATGATGCAAAAAGGCTGACTGTGTCCCTTTAAGTGTTTATCCTCCTTTTGGCCTGCTAGCATGCCTCTTTCCTCCACCAGCCCCTGTTGCCACATTTGCCCCCTGCACCTCTCAGGCCCTGTATCCCCACGGATTACCCTCCATGGTTGGGTGGAAGAGGGAGGCCGCCTCCCTCCCTCCTGAGCACATATCTGGAGTGGGCTTGAGAGCTAAGTGAGGCCATGGCGCCAGAGTACTGGAGAGGTTTCCATGTAGCCGGCAGCTGATTTTCCTGGTTCTGTGGTCCCTTCCCTTCATGGCTGTGAACATGTGGCAGTGAATGTGCATGCGTGTCACAATGGCATGCCTTGTGTTTCCCTGGCTCTGGTGCTTCCCCATCCTCCACGGAGAAGCCAGGAGCAGGACAACAGCCTACCCTTCCCCGGGAGAGGAGAGTTGTCGCTGAACGCTTGATCCTCTCCCTCCCTACCGATCCCCAGTTGCCCGTGCTCGCTCCCGAACATGAGTCATTGGCGTGGCGCGAGGTGTGCCTGTGCCTTCCAGTGCCTCACACCTCAGTGCCATCAGGCCAGCTTGTGTTGGGGCATTTTGTGCACAAGATCAGATATACAATATTAGTGAGCAGCAGCTGAATGGTCCCTGGATTTTGTAGTCTGTTTGTTTTGAGAAATGGGGATTGTATCTGTTGTAATGATGTGAGTGCATGTTTGCCATCTTCTCTCTTGGCAGCAGAATGTATCTGATACATTCTTACCTGATGGAATCTTGCTTCAGACAATAAGTTGCTACTGGTTGTGGGGTTGCCTAGCTATATGCCAGAAATAGGTTATTGAAAACAGCTTGCAGTCTTTCATCTTCTTTGAGAATAGGATTGAGATATTTTAATGATCTTGTGCAGATGTTCAGTGCAAGAGCTGTTAATTAGACCAGTGGTGTGTGGTTATTTTTCTGTTTTTCTTGCATTCTATTAACTTATTTGTGGGTATTCTTGATGCCCTTCAGATCTGTTTTTCAATGATCTACAAATCTGATTTGCAAGGCTTCTCTAAGGGTGATGATATGTCTGCATCTGTCTTTAGTGTGTGAACATGTTCGACTGTACCATATGGCTTAACAGTAGATGATGGAACATTTTGCATGCTTGGGTGGAAGCTCATTGTGCAAATAGTTGAAGCAGTCACTTGGTTTGTGGTAAATGGATGTCAGTATTTTCTTATCTTTTATGATGATATTTGTGTCCAGAAAGCTGACATATGTGGATGAGTAGCTGAGTTGAAATATTATGCTAGGGTGGACGAAATAAAGCTAAGGTGGAATTAAATGAGGTAATGTTTGCTGGTAGTCCAGATAAGGACCAGATCATCAATGTATTTCAAATATATTAGGAGTTTGATGTGATATGTGGACAAGTATTTTTTCCAGCTTAGTCATCATGATTTTGACACAATAAAGGACATTTTGTTTCTAAATAAAATATTAATTTTTTTAAACTCAGCTCAGATGTCTCATTAGACTGTTTTCTGACAAACTACACAACTGTCAACCTTTAGAATTAAGTATTTTTATGTTTTGAGTTTTAAAGTTTTGTTTGTGACCATCTTTAACTTGGGAAAAAATTTGTGTTTTTCAGAGGTGAAAACAGTCCACATATGTGCAAACTTTAAAGCCTAATAACTTTCAAATTAAATAAATTATTGTGTTTAATTGACTCTGCTTTTTGTTCCCTTGCCAGCTGTCAGGTTTCTGTTCTGGTCACGGACCCCTTGCCTCCACCTCCGGACATGCCGCACTCATCCTATCATCCCTGGCTTGCCCCCAGACAGCAGGGTCGTGGCACCGACCCTCATATCAGGCCGCTCACGAGTATCTAGTTGGGGAGCCAGCTCCCTGCAGGCTGATCGAGACATCAGGGGCTGAGCTTCATTAGAACAGCCAGCAGAGGATGTTATTTTCTCCCTTTGCGAGCGGGAGGGTGCGTGCAATGACGACCAGCGTCCACCGCCCCTAATTTCGATTTGGCATCGATGCATGCGATGCACCAGCCTCCGCTAGGTGCCACCGTGGCACCGAATACTCAACTCGGAGAAGGAGAGCATTCCTGTGGATGCTCGATCCTTCCTCCAGCAGGCTCCGACAACCCGGTCCGCTCTGAACCCGGTCGCCAGCGCCCGCAGGCGGAAATCGAACCACTGCACGGCGGTCGGCCTAAAATTTTTGTTTTAAAAATTGCCAAAGGCAATTTTTTGGATCAAACTCTAATGTAAGTTTCATAATTTAACTCTGCCTAGTTTTTTTTTTGCTTGCTGTGAGTGAACTAAGTGACAAAAATCACGGTATTTCACATAATACACAAATTGCTAACTTAGAACCACTAAACTGATTTTCCCCAAATTCTGCAAAATTAGCCCCCAGAACTGAGACTTTATACACTAAGGGCGAATATTCAAAGTTTTTAGCATGGTGCAACTGAGTTGTGCTGGCGCAAGTGCGAATTGCGCCAAGGAGCCATATTCAGCAGGAGCCATGGCGCAGCACAAATACCATTGTGCTAATGTGCAGCTATAATGAATGCAGGCACAAATGCAGGGCGTGCCCATGAATATCCAGTGCAGTGCGATATTCAACCGTGGAGCCATGGCACATATGTGGAGCAAAACCAAGATGCGCTGAGCAGACTTGAGCCTATAAATACAAGGCACAAGCACACAGACAGCACTTGTGCCAGGCAAGGGGGGAGAGAGAAAAGAGAGTGAGAGAGAGAGAGAAACCCCGAAAGAAAGAAAGAAAGAGGCAGCCACAGAGGAGAGTGACAGAGGTGGCAGTGGAAAAGGAGAAAGGGCAGACAGAATGAGAGGGACAGGCAGGCACAGTGCCAAGCAATGCACCAGGATGGCACACATCCCACAGCAGCCAACCATCCAGGGGAGACGTGACATCAGGGGCATGGACAGTGCACCATTCATGATGGAAGCCATAATGAGGGGTGTGAGGGAAGAGCGGAACAGAGACATGGCGAGGAAGAGCCCATTGGTGGTATAACACAGGTGGTACCGTGCCCGCACCACCTTCGAGAACTTCTCTGACATGGAGATAGTGGGCTAGTACTGCCTGAATAGGGCCATTCTGAGGCAGCTCTGTGAGCTGTGCAGTGAGGAGATGCAGGCACCTACAAGATGGAGCCATGCAATGTCTGTGGAGCACGAAAGTCACAGCAGTCATGTGCCTGCGCCACAGGCACCTTCCAGAGACCAACAGGGGACACCACAGGCGAACCCAGTCGGCCATGTCATGCCTCCTCACAAAGTTCAACTCCTGCTGCCACGTGCTTCAGAATACATTCATTTCCCAGCACACAGGCGGAGCGTACAGCAGCCATGCAGGACTTCCACAGGGTAGCATGTATGCCTGGTGTGCTTGGGGCCATTGACTACACCCATGTGGCAGCCGCGATGTCACTTGGCCCTGAGGGCTAGCATACATCAATAGGAAGGGAGCTCGAGCATCAACTGCCAGGTGGTGCGATGCCCACGGGTGCATCACCAATGTCTGTGCCACACACCCTGGCAGTATACATGATGCATTCATCTGGCACAGCTCTGAACATGAGAACATCTCCACAGGCCACCTAGTGGGTGAGTATGGGACGAGCAAGGGGGATGGGCAGAGCAGGCCATGGAATGGGGAGGAAGGGTGGGCAAGCAGGCGAGGGTGCCAGGGCAGGCAAGGAAGGCAGAGAGCTAACTATGTCATCATCCACACAGGTGACAGCCCCTATCCACTGATGCCCTTGCTGCTCACCCCTACCGGTGCCCAGTGTCCCCAGCTAAGGAAACGTTACAACGAGGCACACACCAGCACTATAACATCATTGAGCGTGTGTTTGGAATGCTGAAGGCACATTTCCATTGCATAGACAGGTCCAGCGGTGCCCTACAGTACAGCCCTCAAAAGCCTGTGGCCTGTTCCTGGCCTGCTGCATACTGCACAACATGGCTACTCGACCGTGGGATAGCTGTTGAGGCTGATGAGGGTGACAGTAGTGGGATGATGGAGGCAATGTGTGCCAGAGGGAGGTGGACAGCCCACCATGAGTGGAGGGATCCACAGCTGACGAGTCAGGCCTGACAGCACCGCAACACCATCGCAGCAGGAGCACTATGGTGCATGCAGGTAGGTGGTGCTGAACCTATGCATGAGCCACAAAAACAGGTACAGAACACATGCAGGGTGTGCATGGCAACGGGCATGCACACACAGAGGCATGGTAGGGTCAGGGGAGTTGGTGGCACCCAACCACTTACAACTCACACAGAGCAGCACACAGCAATGCACACACACACACACACACACACACACACACACACCCACATGCCCGGCATTAGCATGTGGCGAGGATCAGATGCATTGCACCGGTGCACAGGTGCAACCGGTGCAGAACTGGCCTCATCACGCCCACGCCACATGGTCCAGTGGCTGGGCAAGCATGCAATCAGCAGCATGCAGCACAACACACAGGTGCCACACCAGTGGTATGCACACACATGCCACCCATGCATGCACAGGGCAGCAGCTGCAGACTGCGGTCAGGGCGGTCGCATATCAAGGCTGCCGCAGGATCCTGGCCACCCCAGCCATGGGCAGTTGACGCCGGGCTGATCAGCAGTCTCAGGCTGCTCATCAGCCACAGGGGTGTTTGCAACAGCCCCAGGGGTTGACCCATGGGACTGTGACTGGATCTGCGCGGGGTGTAGTTGCCCAAACAGGCCCATCCTAAGCGTGTCCGGATGCCCACATCAGAGCCCGCATCGACAGTGTGGGTGTTGCCTGACGCCAGGATCGTGGGGTGGACAATGCACTGCATGGGGTCCATGGTGACGGCCACCCCTGTGGCAGCCAGCAGCACAAATGCCATCCATGACCACCTGTGCAATGCAATCCATGGATGCAGTCACGGCCTCCCTGCATGCGGTGTGCAATGCAATCCATGGAAGCAGTCGTGGCCTCCTGCATGTGCTACATCCCTGCCAGGAGTTGTGCAATGCCCTCTTGCACTGCTTGGCCAGCTGGTGTACCTCCGCATGCAGTGCACGCAGCCCAGAAGCAACCTGCACCTGTTGCTCAGTGGAGGCCCGGAGCAAATGGGTGTGCTCTGCATTGGGACAGCTTCCTGGGGATTCTGGGTGGGACATCGACCCTCCTGTGGTGACTGGCCATGCTGCACAGCCCTTCTCAGGTGGACACTGCACAGTGGGGTCCTCTTGGGGTATTTTATTTATTTTTATTTATTAAATTCTCGGATTACAAATACCTTCGAGCAGAAACTGTTCGTTTACAAAGGTTCCACATCAAAGGATGAGGGTCAACATACATACAGAGGTAGTAAAAGAATGCACAATAAACAACCAAAACAACTAAAAGAAAAATAATGATACTCAGTTATAACATACATTGTGATAATATTCATAAAATGAGCAGCTTGAGTAGGCAGCTGGCTGCGGTAACAATAAGAGATAGAGGGCACCATAGGCAGTTAGTATTGCAGGCATGCGACTGGGAGAGGAAGTTGGCAGGCTAATGGGCCACCGTCCGATGGTGGTGGAAAATGTCTTGTACCAGTGGAGATGTGAAGCAGGAAAGGAGTCACAAGGAAGGCCCAGTGCCAGAGGGAATGAGATTGGGAAAGGGCAGGCTGTGAGACATGAGTGAGCTGGAGGTGTTTAGAGAGATCTCTGTTCAACGAAACAGTCACATTGAGTGGTAGAGGTGAGGCAAAGTTTGAGATTCCTTTGAAGGGTCCAAGTGTAGTAGAGGAAAGTGCTTCTTTATTGAGGGAATTGAACCATTGAGTGGCTCTATAGATAAAGGACCGCTGACCCATGGAGGTACGACATCTGGGAACCTGAAAGGTTAGAGATTGGGCACCACGTGTTTGTTGAGTGCCACTGTAGGTAGTAAGGAGTGAGCTAATACCAGGTGGCATGAGACCAAGGAGAATCTTTTGGTAAGTAAGCAGGTCTGGTATTGTATTCTGCTGCATAGGGGCAGCTAGCTGGCCTGTGCATAGAGGTCACAGGTGTGAGTTTGTCGGCTGCACCCATCAGTAGTCTACAGGCTTTGTTGAGAGTAACTGAGATCCTCGCGGAGGGCACTTGTTGGGGCACAGCCATAGATGGCAAGGCCGTAGTCAATGATAGAGGTGACAGAGCTGTAGATGGCTAGTTTATGCATCCGCAGGCATACAGTGCTTGTGTTTGTGTAGTAGTCCAATCCAGTATATTGGCGGTCTTGGCAACAGTGTCAATATGCCGAGTGTAGGAGAGGGTACTATCCAGGGTAATACCAAGGTACTTGAACTCCTTGACATGTTCAAGTGGGTTCCCAGTGTGGTTCTTGATGGTGAGGGACAGAGAGTTGTGCCTGCTCTGTCGGTTACAGAAGGACATGGCTTTAGTCTTGCTGTGGTTCAAGACAAGTTTATGAGAATTGAACCAGTCTTCGACGCGATTGAAGTCGAGCTGCAGCTGGGATTCAAGGACTTTAATGTCATGGTGGCTGTAAAACAGGACTGCATCGTCTGCATATAGTAATATTTTTGGTGGCAGGCACTGGGAGATTGTTGATGAGAGGGAGAAGAGTAGAGGGCCCAGAATAGACCCGGGGGACTCCGGAGCGGACCGTTTTCTCATCCGAAGAGATCCCTGCAATCCTTACATTGGATCCGATTATCAAGGTAGCTGGTGAACCATGGAAGGGCATCACTGGAGATCCCAATGGAGGACAGTTGCTTGAGCAGTAGGGGTGGTTAACTTGTCGAATGCCTTGGTAAGGTCTATAAATACTGCCCTCCACAATTCCCTTTGTCAAGCGTGGCATGGATGAAGGTTGTAAATTCCAGTAGTGCAGTGGTGGTGCTGTGCCCTTTCTGAAGCCATGCTGCTCTGGGCACTGTACATTGTACTTATCCAGGAATTCAACTAGTTGGTCGACACTATTCGCTCCAGCGCTTTGGATAGTGGGGGAGGAGTAGATCGGTCTGTAATTGGTGTGCAGTGTCCTATCTCCGCTTTTGTAGAACGGTGTGACAGTGGCTTTCTTCCAGAGAGAGGGAAATGGCCCAATCTAAGCGAGAGATTAAAGATCTTTGTAAGTGGTTCTAAGATTTCATCGAGGACTTGTGCCAGCAGTTTCAGGTCAAGGAGTCACCACTGTACCCTTGTTTGCCGATGGCCTTTTGAATGTATTTTCTAGCTACTTGTGGTAGGACCTCCTTAAAGAAAAACTTTGGGGTTGTACGTTCTAGTTGGATGGTAACTTGGGAGGAGCTGGAGGAGGTCGTCGAAAAATTTGGTGGAAGGACACTGTCCAGGTTTGTAAATGCATTATTAAAAGTGCTGGTGATGATACCTAGGTGGAGTGTAGGAGTGCCATGAAGGTTGAGCATAGTGGGTGGTGCTTTAGGATCCTTGCCTGTGAGTTCTTTCATGTTGTTCCAGAATTTGTTTCCTGGCCCCAAGAGTTGGTCAGAGCCTCTTTGTAATAGCTACGTTTAGCATTCCGTATTCTTTGAGTGCAATCATTTCTGGCTGCTTTGTATAATTGTATGTTTACTTGCATCGGAGTTGCACGAGCACAATGCCAGAGGTGGTCTCTGTGCTTGAGCAGAGTTAAAGGTCAGTAGTAACCCAGGGGTTAGTCTGTCCTTTGACCTTCATCTTTTCACTGGTGCATAGATGTCACAGGCTTCGTTGAAACGTTTGATAAATAGGTCCAGAGCTTTGTTGGTGTCATTGAGGAGTCAAGCACTGCCCAGTTCAGCCTGGTTAGATGGGATTTTAACAGCTGGAGGTGCCCTTGTTTGATAACCCTGGCATAGATAAGCTGGGAGGCAGCTTGTGGTATTTGTTTGACCAGGAGCAGATGACAGGCGAGTGGTCACTATTGTATCCGGGAGTACAGAAACATTGGAGATGCTCAGGGTGGTTAGATAGAATCCAGTCTAAAAGCATAAGGGAGCCTGTCCTATAGTTACACCTGGTGGGGCACTGACCAGTTGAGTGAGGTGATGCGATGTGAGGTATGTCCCAGCTGGCACCCCAGTGGTGGACCCTGTGTATGGCTGCCCTGTGGCACCAGCAGCCTGCTGCCATTGTCCCTCCGGCTGCTGAACACTGCCCAGTGCCTGTGCAGCTGTACCACCATCACCACCACCACCACACAGCACAGCTGTACCACAGTGATGGCAGACAGCTGTTCCCCCACTGTCAGGTTGCTGGACATGCTGCATGTCTGGTATGGGCATCTCCCCACAACACTGCCCATGCTGTCCAGGATTATGGTGAGGTCATCATTGGTGTTGGACCCCGCTCGATCTATGTCTCCATGCACAGGATGCTGAGACTGGCATCCTGTAGAAACACATCCAGGGTCGCATCTGTCCTCATGCCCAGGACATCCGGCTGGACAGTGGTGGTGTGCTGCGGCCTCCCAGGCCCCTGGATGCCCATGGAGGTGGATGGCTGGTCTTCCAGGGCTGGTCCTGCCTCCACATCTGCTACCAGCGCCCCATCCTCTGCATGCAGTTGTGACAATGCTGGAAGATAAAACAGGTGTGTCAGTGAAGCAATGGCCACAAGTGCCCCCCACAATGCCACAGCATGCTGTGCATTGCTGCCATACGTACCATGCAGGGATGGGCCACCTGTCTGGAATCCTCCACCAGGCACACACTCCACAGTGCTGTGGTGCAAGGTGGCTGCCACCAACTCCTCCTGCGCCGTGAGCTGTGGAGCATCAGCAGGCCCCTCTCTAGTGGCATTCCAGGCTGCACTGATGGCCGCCACCTTCTCAGTGATCTGCCTCTTGTCAGTGCCCACCTTCTTGCAGCACTCCTGCACTGACTGCAGGTGATGGTTCACACATTCCGTCACCTCCACCCAGGCCCCAGCCCTGGCCTGAGGTGTGCCCGTGGCATCGCTCAGGAGCGCTCCCTGTCGAGGTGGGCCTCAAACAGAGCCTTTGACTCTGCTTTTGTGAAGTTGGGTCTGCGTGTGCGAGCAGGTCCATTCTCCCCAACCTCCTCAGGTTCCGACATGTCACTTCCTGTGGAAATGGACAGCACAGTGTGTCAGTGGCAGCAACACCTACTGCCATCCCCCTGCTGTGCTGTCTGTGCTCAGTGTGCTCCAGCAGCATGCACAACTTACCTTAATATGATGCCAGTCCATGGCCTGTGCCATTCTGTGGCGCTTTTATGGTGCACTGCATACAAATGGGCTTTGGCGCAATGGTAATGATATGCTAATGCCCCCATTGCACCAGCATTGGCTGATGAGCTCATTAGCATGTGGTGGCTGAATATCATGTATTTGCACTGTGTGCAATGAGAATGCTAGGAGCAAGTCATATGTTTGCTCCGCATGATGTGGAGCAATGTCCATGCATGCACAATGTGCATTGGCGCTGTCGCAGGTGCCTTTCAGTGCACTGCCACCTATTGCACATTGTGCACCCACTGCACCATAGCAGTCATGGTGCACAGTGCTATTGCACAGTGGGTGCAAAGTGTGTGGCATGCTCCAACCCCTGCAGTGACCTCTGACCCTGGCTGACCCGCACATGGGGTCCCATGTCAGGCCATGCTGCACATCTCTACTGTTGCATGACAGGCAGGCACAGTGCATATCCCTCAGCCTGTTCATCTGATGCATGCTGTGGCCATCATTTAACTCCATGTCTCTCAGCAGGGACATGGCGCGAGTGCAGGTCTCGATGGGCAAGTAACTGGATGCAGGTGGAGCTGGTGAACCTCATGGCCGTGTCCAGCCCCCGCACCCCAGCTGTTTGGCCAGGTGCCACTACAGCAGCCCTGTGTGTGGCAGGCTATTACCACACTAGTGCAGCGAACTGGGGTGGCCAGGACTGGAGAGCAGTGTTGGCACCATTATGGGGACTTGATGCGGAGGGACCCAGGTCATCTCCGATGGCTGGAGGCATGTGTCAGGTGTGGGCATGTGCCACAGCTAGGTGAGTAGGCCCAGCATGCATGTGTGCCCTGGTGCTGTACTGTGGTGTTGGCTGGGCTGCCTGGCATGTCCTGCAGGGTGGTGTACTGTCAATGTGCGCATCGTGGGTTGCATCACCCACCACTGCTTGTGTTGACATGCCGCGTGCAGACCATGCCAGGCAGGGGCCCATATTGTGCAGGGGCAGGTGCTATGTTTGTGTACTGATGTGTTTCCTATCTATGTTCCATTCCCAGGGCCTGAGAATCACTGGAGGGCAGTGGCGGTGGCTGCAGTGGGACAGCAGGCCACAGCAGGACCCGGAAGTGGCACTGGAGTGGCCCCAGCACCAGCGGGGCCATGGAGAGCAGATAGGCACTGTCATGGTCCTTTACATGTATTGGGAGTTTGTGGGGGCATGGGTGTGGGCATGGCCACCTGTGCCATGTGCCATGGCAGCTGTGTGTGTTGCACTGTGCGTGGTGCCCACCACCATGGTCCACTCATTGTACTCATGTGCCAGCTGTTGTGGGGTGGGTGTGTGCCCGGCTGCCACTGTCAATGCTGTGGTGCTACATGGGCCCTGTGCCATGTGACTGGCATAGCGCACTTGGGTGGCTGCTTTTGGCTGAAACCACTGTGCACTGTTGTGGTGTGTCGCGTTGCTGGTGTTCATTGGCCCATCTCTTGCAGGTGGCCTGTTCAGGCCATCCGGGGTGTGTGTGATCCTGCTGCCCAATGTGCGCAGTGGATGGCATGGTTCCTGGGACACTGCACTGATCGCCTGTTCTGTCCCTTGTCCTAGGTGTCCAGCGGTGGTGGAGGATGCCCTCTACTGGCAGGCTGTTGAGGCAGCTGATCCTGATCTCATCCACCATTATGGAGGCGGTGCTCAAGATCCACTGGCAGGTGATGGGAGGTGGATGCTGTGGTCAGCGAGGATGGCACGGCATGGCTGCTGCTAGTGTGGACCCTGTCTTCCCATGTTTCCCCTTCTGTACCTCCCCTGAAGTCGCCCTTCCCACTGTATAGTCCCTGTTCCCTGTCCCCATCCCTCACATTCCTACCCTTCCCCTTTGTTCTGTACATAGTTTGCTGTTCATATTTTTTTATTACAATATTTTGACTTACCTTCCTGTGGCAGTGTCTGCTTTGCAGGTGGCATGCAGAGCCATGCTGCAGTGGCCCAGTGCCTGTCCGTGTGGTGTGCATGTGTCAGTGTGCTGTTGTGCTTCAGTGGTTCCCTGCTGTGTGCTGTGGTGTGTCTCACTGTGGTGGTGTCCTCCCTTGGTCAGTGGGCATGTTGTGGGGTGCCCATGGGAGGGCTGTCAGGAGAGTGATGTGGGTGTGTGTGCTTGGCTGTGTGGTCCTGGGTGTGACCTGCTCTAGTCTGGCTGTGTTGGGGGCATGGCATGCAGCCTGCAGGGGGTCCCCGTGGCTCTCTGTTGGCCATTGGCACCTCTTGTTGCCTACCTTCGATTGCCACTGCTGTATTCTGGGGTGGGGTGTGGTGCCTATTCACACCCTGCTGTGCCCAGCTGGTGGTGGCCTCCTGTGGCCTGTCACTGTGCCTCCCTGGTTCTGTCCCTGGGTCACTTCTCTGTGTCATGCCCCCCATCATGCTGTTGCTGTGGTGTAAATCGTATGCACCATAGGCGCACCTCTATCACTTGCGCCATGGCAGTCACAGTTGTGCCATAGCGCAACTGTGCCATATTCAGCCAGGTTGAGCTGGCGCACTCACGGCATGTGCAATCTCTGAATATCATTCCTGTTGCACCAGTGCGCATTGGATTTGTCTGTGCCGGACTTGCGCTGGCCTTTGGCACATTCTGAATATCCAGCCCTAAATCTTACAGTCCCAGAGGCTATGAGCACTGAGATATAAGATATCAAAACCCTGTCTTTGACTCAAACAATAGCAGCGCCTGCTAATAACAGCACCAGAATGTTTCTGATATCTATATCTATAGCTAATAGTGGTGCAGAAGTGCCACTATAGTTAGGGTTGAGCAAGGATTTCTATGTTCAACCCAAAACTTTGCACTTTGATAACTTTGCAACCATTCAGTGGAGTTGCACAAAAGTTTGCAGGGTCTCAGGGCAAGATCTAGTGAAGAGACAAGTTTTGTTCCAGTCAGATGTGTGGACTCTGAGATGTGGATAGTGAAAAACATAAATTGGGAGGTTTTGCTGTTTGTTGGTCATTGCCTAGAGCTCAGACAGTTTGGAATTTTACTCTGAAAGTTTCCAGGCAGAAAGGGCTTGCACTACAGTGGTGCTTTTCACTGGTTTGGTGAAAAATATTAATCCATTCCAAGTTATAAGAATTCAAAATTTCCCTCTGGGCATGCTCAGTAGGGTTTTTGATAGCTGCTTGGAATGAAAAAACTTGACCCATACAAAAAAATCCTTTTTATATGGGGCAATCCTTTTTGTGAGAAAAATCCTTTTCGTGTGGCTGCCATCTTGTTTCCTTTTTTAAATAAATATTTTTTAAACTCATAAAATGAGATCCTGCAGAGACATCGACACATGTATCTTGCTAATCGGTACCCTGTTAGGTGGCTTCTGAACTTACTGTTTACAAAATGACCCAGAAATACATTTATTATGCATTTTAAAATCTTTTTGTGACTCAATTTTCTTTTTTGTATTGCAATATGAAAAGGAATTGGGCCATGAAAAGGATTACTTCATACAAAAAGAATTTAGACTTAGTTTTTTTAGAATCTTTTACATATGAAGGCATCCTTTTCACACAAATAAAATTACCTCATGAAAAGGATGCCTTCATATGAAAAAGAATATGAAAAACCCTAAGTCCAAATTATTTTTTCTGTAGGCATCCTTTCCATATGAACAAAAAAAACTCATGAAAAGGATCCCTTCATACTGTATGAGAAAGAATAAAAAAACTAAGCCCAAATTCTTTTTTTGTATGAAGGGATCCTTTTCCATGAGTTTTTCATTCATATGAAAAAAGGTACCTTCATACAAAAAAGAATTTGGACTTAGGTTTTTTCAGATTCTTTTTTCATATGAAGAATTCATTTTCATGAAGATTTTTGTTCATACAAAACGCCTTCACACAAAAAATTATTTGGACTTAGTTTTCTATCAGATTCTTTTTCATGATGAAGGATCCTTTTTCATGAGGTTCTCTCATTCATGTGAGAAAAGAATTTGAACATAGTTTTTCCCCTACATTTCAACTTCAACAAGTCATAACTCCTTCACTATTTGGACTTCAATCTGTATATCAAAACACAGGTCTTAATGAGTACTACAAGAACAACACATAACCCCTCCCCAAAATTTAGAGGCCATATAAAAAATATAAAATTAAAAATCAAAATTCCCATAGGATAACACTGGAACTTTAACAAGCCATACAACCAAGCAAATAAATTGGTTTTGGGGAGAAATGGAAGTGCAGAACCCAGAGATCCCTGTGCTTTCACACCAACATAGATGAATGCATCTATGTAGGGATGGAAAGCAGGGCCCAGAGGCCCTGCCCTTCCATCAACAAATGGATATGTTCACACAGGTCCCAATGAGGATACGTTTATACTTCCTCAAAAAGTAAGGAAATTCTTTGTAAAAAACAAAACTTCATTAATACACCATTTAGGGTTCAGATTAAAACAACAAAAGCAGGAAAGTGGTATTAGGATTCCCAACCTAACACCCACCTGAACCCTGCAGGCAGCCAAAGGAAAACCCATTACAGTTTCACCTTTCTTGAGTCTTCACAAATCAAGCCTGGGGTGTTCCTTGGGTTGTCAATCCTAAAATTCATTCCATTCTCATATACTGCACATCTCAGCTTCTATACTGATGGAATGGGGTGGTTAGGGTTGACAATGCCAGGAACACCCTAGCCTGATTTGTGAAGACTCGAGAGGAAACCATAATGTTTTTTCCTTTGGCTGCCTGAGAGGGTGGGGTGTTAGGGTTGAGAACCCTAACACCACATTTCCCTACTTTTGTCACTTTAATCTGAACCCTAACTGATGCATTAATGAAGTTTTGCAAAGAAAATATAGATATAGATATATACACACAGGGAGCCAGCCAGGATGCAGTGCAGTGCAGTAACTTGCAGTTAATGACATGTCACAAAATACGGCATGATTAAAGGGCTTAACTGCAACTGAATTACATTGTTCTCTGCAGTATGCTGTAGTGTTTTGTGATGTACTGCACATTACTGCATTACATCCTGGCTGGTGCCACCATGTATCTAGAGATTATATAGGGAATAATGCATGGGTACCTATACACAACAAGCCTGCATTTCTATTGAGGGTTGAGATGCCAGCATATGGACCTTAAGGCAAAGCTCAAGAAGTCCATGCTGGTATCTCAATTCTGAGATGGAAGCACAAGGTGAGTTGTGTACGGGCATCCAATTTTATTTGTTATAGTATACGGTTAAAAGAAAGTGGCTGAAATGTCTTTTTTTAGCAGTTATTTTTTTAAACTGTTGTTACCATAACACTGAGGTACAGTGAGCAGAGAAGTGAAACCAGGTGGTGGGAGTCCACTAGAGGGAACTGCAACTGCAGTTAATGATAGAATATATACAGTAATGTTTTTAGAATGTGTACAACATCTTTAGAATGTGCCCAACAAGGTTTTGAACTGCTTTAATTCTGTGCACAATAAGCCCTAACCATACACTATATACAGAATACATAATGGGTAAGGTGGTATAGAAGGATGTACACCCATTGAGGGGCTAATTAGGGCTATAAGGCAATGAGCCTGAGGGCAAGTGGCTGTGCCCTAATTAGCCTCTGAGTGGGTATACTTCCAAGTGTTCCACCCTTACCCATTGATTCGTGAATATAATACATTAGGATGGTTGTTGTTGTTATTGTTATGGACATTGCATTTACAATCACATTATGGCACCTGAAGGTCTCTTGCAGCAAGGCTAGAATGGTGTGTAGTGAGTGCAGGTAAGGGTTAGGTGGATTTTGGGGTTTGGAGGATTTTGTGTGTCTTTTTCCAGGT
Organism: Neoceratodus forsteri; assembly: GCA_016271365.2. Classification (NCBI taxonomy): domain Eukaryota; kingdom Metazoa; phylum Chordata; order Ceratodontiformes; family Ceratodontidae; genus Neoceratodus; species Neoceratodus forsteri. Next base: position 1,531,931,143 of record CM057455.1, read on the forward strand.
TCTTTTGCAGCTTGTTAATTGGTTTGGCTGATTTCTAATGCTGTGTCAATTGTCTTATTAGTGGTGTCCCACAGGGTTTAATGCAGTGCAGGTGTATGCTTTTATTAGTGCTGGTACTGTATATACTTCTAATTGTTTGATTGATTTAGGTTTATAGCTTTAATCAGTGTAGGTATATAGCTGTAATTGTTTAATTAGTACAGGTATATACTTTGAATTGATAGATTAGTCACAGGTAGACAGGAAATAAATTATGGCCTTTTCTATGGTGAAAGTTCCCATCCATGTATTTTGTGTGTGTGTGTGTGTGTGTGTGTGTGTGTGTGTGTGTGTGTGAGTGTGTGTGTGTGTGTGTGTCCTATTGAGGGACTTGTGCCTTGCTGAAGTTAAAATGTGGGGAAAAACATTAAGTTCAAAATCTTCTTTTGTATGAAGGATCCTTTATTACGTATCAAACAAAACCCATACAAAAAGGATCCCTTCATAAGAAAAAGAACTGAGAAAAACTAAGCTCAAAATCTTTTTTCTGTATGAAGGCATCCTTTTTAGTACAAGCAAAAACCCATATGAAAAATGATCCTTCATATGAAAAAAGAATTGGGACTTAGGTTTTTACAATTCCTTTCTGGTATGAAAGGACCCTTTTTAGTATGTTTTTTGAATCATACAAAAGGATCCTTTCATACAAAAAGTACTGAAAATAAAACCTAAGTACCAATTCTTTTTCATATGAAAGGATCCTTTTTGTATGGCCTAATTCCTTTTCATATGGCTATATGAAAAATGGAAGCCAGTCACAAAAAATGATTTTAAAATAATAAAAAACCATTTTGGGGTCTTTTTCCAACAGTCAAGTGCACAATCCACCTGATGTGGTCCTGATGTCCAAGACACATATGTCGGTGAGTAAGCAAGTGCCAGCACAACTCAAGGATGTTTAAATAGTTAAAATAGTTTATTGAGATAAAAACATGTAGAGCGTCAACTTACAATGACTGCTCCAAACCCTCCTATATGTCGGTCTCTGTCCAGAATGTCATTTTGGTTGGTTTTGCAAATTGATTTTTGAAAACAATGGAAACAAGATGGCAGCCATACGAAAAATATTTTTCTGCACAAAAAGGATTACCCCATATGAAAAAGGATTCTTTTCATATGAGCCAAATTCTTTTTCGTTTCAATCAGCTATCCAGCTGCTCAGAACTGAAATTTTAAAATGTAATAACTTTGGAACATATCAATATTTTTTTTCACCAAAGCAGTGAAAGGACATCTGTGGGCCAAGCTCTTTCTATACTGAAAATTTGAGACCAAAATTCAAAACTGTCTGGGTTCTAGGCGATGACAAAAATAACCAAACATAAAAAACACTGATTTGTTTTCACTTTTTCGCTATCTGCTCCAGAATCTGCATATTCGACTGGAACAAAACTTAATACATCAAGAGATCTACCCAAGACTGTGCATGCAAAATGTCATGCAAATCCTCTGAACAGTTGCAAAGCTGTTAATGTGCAAAGTCTGGAGTTTAGCACAGAAATCCCTGCTCAGCCTTAAATATAGTGCCACTACTGCATCACTATAATTTATAAAATCTTGAAAAGAATCCTGGTCTGTGATTGGACCACAACCAGTCACATGACACTGACAGTTTTAAACTATTGACCAGTTTGGTACTAACAACTGGTCAACAGTTCTCAAACTGGTCAATAGTTCACAAAATGGATCAACAGCACTATAAACTACTGACAACCTCTAGCTGTCAATCAAATATTGTATTCTCTTAGTCTTGCATTTCTTTATTATGATGTTTCATTACCAATCAAGCTGCAAGGCTTTATAAAACTGATATCGACTGGAGTGTTCCAGGCTATAGTAGAAAACCTTGACCCCTTGGGATGAACTATTGCCTTCCAATAATCATATTGCTATCCGCATTTGTTTTTGGGCAATATAACAATTGTCAGGCCATAGTTCTTCCTCAAGTCAAGGTTTTCACATTATAGCCCTCAACTCTGGTCAATATTTGTACAATATCTTTTTTTTTTTTTTAGTCTTTGTAACCGGTTAAGCACACTAGGCACAAGTGCTTGTTTTCAGGGTGACCTGGGAGCACAATATATGTGGTATATGTGTGTGTATATATACATATATTCTTTGCAAAAACATTGTTATTGCACCAGTCAGGGTAATGCAACACCACAAAGTAGGGACATGTGGCACTGGGATTTCAACCCTAACTCCCTCACCCCAAGCAGCAAAAGGAAAAAACATTAGAGCGTTGGGTCTCTGGGGTCTTGACAAATTAGTGGTGGGGTCTTCCTTGGGGTTGTTAACCTTAATGCTTACTCCTCATTTCGGCCAGTAGCCTCCTGTCTGAATCACAAAATACAGCTCAAGTCAGTGCCTCATAGCCATGCTCTCTTCAAAGGTACAGAAGTATGTCTCGCCATATCTTGCCAACACATTTTTTACAGCAAATCCAACTTTATAAACTAGAGAGCATGGCATTGAGCCCCAGTCGTTGTCTTGTATGCGTGAGTCTTCATCAGGGTCATGATTACACAGCTAACAGCTGCTTGCTTATAAAGGCAATCTCTTAAATATACAAAGCATATCTACTATATATGAAGGTATAAATACCTAAGCTGCAACAGAGCCGTGAAAGCACATCAATTAGACAGCCACAACAAGATGAAAAGTACAAGCTATGACAAAACAATGTGACTTGATATATTATAGTGGGGAGGGTGATCTGCTGATAATACTGTGTGCAATGCTGTGTTCACTTAACACGCTCACAAACCAAATGAAAAAGGTATATAAATAAAATATATCAATGAATTGGCACAGGTATTAATGGGGCCATTTTATAAGTAACAAAAGGAAGGGGGAAAAGTAATGAAACCCACTGAAATAGAAAATATGTATTCAATATCACAATCAAAGGGCAATGGTTACAACAGCATAAAAATCTTATACATTTCAACATTAGATACTGTAACAGGTCCCAGTGAGGAAGTCTGAAAAACTTATAGAAATAATAAAATATCAAACACATCATGCAAACCTCAGGGAATCAGTTCTCATGACGTACAGTATAAATCCAACTTGTTTCTTTCTGCAAAAGTAATTTCTTCTTATCACCACCCTCATATTTCTAGCAATATGCTCAGTTCCTATACATTTAAACCACTGATATCACTGTTATGAAACACTGCAAAATGAGTCCCTAGAGGTATATTGGGAGTTGCTCTGGAAATTGAACGTTACATGTTCCTGGAGTCATTCCTTCAAGGCCCTGATAATATGGCCAAAATAGATCTTAGGGCAAGGACAAATCAGAACATACTGTAGATAATAATAAGTGTCTGGCAATTAATGAATTGTCCAGTTTCTACAACTTTAGTAGTAGTGGGATATTGAAAGATTGTATCTTGGATATACAGAAATGACAGATATTGCACCTACATTTGAAACAGACTATTGGTCTAGGAAGGAGCCAGTCTGGTCTAATTTCAGCCTCAGGTTTTTATATAAACTATGTGTCAAATGATCACCAGTATTTCTCCTGTGTCCATAAGAAATTATATACTTATCACCCAGTGCTGCCAACAGTTTGTTAAAGGTTTCTTCATGCTGGGCACTGCAGGCCCTCTGTGAAGAAAGGAGATTATTTGTGTCACTGTTTGCTCAGGGAATGGGGTGGGTATTACCCTAATGTTTTTTTTTCCTTTGCTGTTTGGGGGTAGGAGTAAGGGTGGGGAGTTAGAGCTGGAAACCCTAATGCCACATTTCCTGCTTTTGTGGCATTAAGTTACCCTAACTGGTACATTAACCAAGTTTTGCAAAGAATCTTTCTTTTGAGATAATGGAATGTTATCTTCATTCACACAGGTCCCTTTGGGACCCGCGCTAACAGATGCAGATGCCCAGGCGCCAAAGAAAGACTCTGTCTGCCTACAGAAATGCAGTGATGGATGTAAAGAATTCATGGGCTGTCTGGTGGACTGCAGAAGTGCAGGCCCTGTGGTCCCTGCACTTCCATGTGACTGCAGATATAGATGTACAGGGCAAACAGTGCATCTATCAGCCAATGCACAGGCCCTCTGCAACCACAGGTGGAGAGGTGCAGGGCCCTATGCCAACAGAACAGCTGCCTTCACTATATGTTACAGGGGCCCATGTAGACAATTCTGCACTTTTCACTCCCTGGCTGGGGTGTCACATAACAGTACCATCTCCCCACTCACCTCATCCAGCTGGTCACTGAGCTCACCCCTGAACTCATCTCACTAGCATGGGATCACAAAGCATACCTGCTGGATTCAAGACTGACACTACACAACATTTGTTAAGAATTATATTTTTTAATTTTGACTCCAAATTTTCAAGATACTAATTTTATGTTTTACCTTATAAACATGAGCTGTACCTTTTATAGTATATAGGCTGAAATGTCATTTTACACCAGAAGTGCAAAACACGTCTTGCCTAGGATTTTAAAAAATACTTGTGTTATGCTTATAAGGTGGTGTGGAAAATGGCTGTTGAAAGTGTGGAGTCAAAATATTGAAAATTAAAGAATTTATGAGTGAACACTGAAATACTGCAATGTTCACTCATAACTTGGGCATTTTACCATATTCATATACCAAATTTTCAGCACTACCTTCTTATTATCCCACCTCACGAACCCAGTAGGTGAACATGTTCAAATCCTCACCAAAACAACATTCCACACCACTGAAATGTCATTCCACACCACAGGTGTGAAAACACATTTTCGCCAAGATTTGAAAAATGATAGCTGTCATGTTTATGAGGTGGTGTGAAAAAGGCTTTATTGAAAATTTTGGTCAAAATATTTAAAATTACCAAAATTAGGAGTCAGCGACAAAATTTCAATGTACACTCATAACTTTGCCATTTTACATATTTTGACCTCAGATTTTCACATAGCCTTCATATGACCCCACTTGAACAAAGGCAGTGAAAATTGTCAAATCCTGCCCAAAAGGTGATTTTGCAAAGCGACTGCAAAATCGCCTTTCAGACCTGATTGCATAATTCCACCATCATTGGTCTTAAGGTGCGTTCCAAAAGGCCATGTTGAAATTTTGGGGTGAATATATGCAAAATGACAACATTATGTATCAGACTTCAAAACTCCATTGAAATACAGTGAACCACACTTACCTTAGTTTCTCATATTGTGGTCAAGCGGTTCCAGCAGCAAGATGTGTCTATGATCAGAGAGTGGATCTTTGTCATGGGACATGTTCAGATGACTATTGGTGTGTGTGGGGTGTGGGGTGTGTGTGGAGTGGTGGGTGCTGAGAGGGAGGTCGGGGTGGGGGTCAGATTGGGAGGGATCATTTTCTTTTGCAGGAAAAAATGAGGACAGTATTCTTTATGAGGGACACTGACATTCCGACACTGAGGAATGGGCACCCCAGTGTCTAGCAACTATTGATGGCACCAGAGATGGGCACCCTGGTGCCGCACTTAGAAAATGGGACCAGGGGCAGGTAGCCTGGAGGGTCAAGACAAGCAATATTGGAGGTGGGCACCACGTTTCACTTATAAAATACATAAATATTATAAAACACTGGGAAGGGTGGGCGGGTGACCTGGAGGGAGAGAGGAGAAAGAAACTGTTCCAGGTGGGCACCCTGATCTGCTTAACAAATAAATAGGTTGGTAGGTAGATAGACAGACAGACACACAGGTAGATATTGCACCCTGTCCTAAAACATGCTGGTCAAAGTCAGACTTGAGCCTTAATGCTGCCTTTCTGAACAGAAACTGTGCAGGCAGGGATCAGTTACATAAATTGGATTTTGATAAATATCTGTGGACTGGAGAGAGTCACAGGGATAAAGTCGACCAGTGGCTCACTGCTCTCAGTGCAGCCTACAGCATGAGTTCCAGCTGTGGCTGCAGAACTCAGAAAGTTCTGCTGTTCTCATATAGAGAATGCAGGTCAATAGGTCCTCTCACTAAGTTGAGCACCCTGGATTTTAGGGTGCCCAAAAAGTATTTCTGGCAAATTTCTTTTTTCTTTTTCCTTTATCTGTTTATGCCTCCTCTCTCCTGGTGACCCCCACTCCTTGGGCTCCGACAAGTCCTTCCGATCCCTCACTAGCCCTACCTGAGCTCTCCAATCCTCAAATTGCAGTCATCCCGGGATATCCAGGATGTAACCCTTCGCTGGATGGGTCCCTTCCTCTGAGGAGGAAGGCACCAGGAGGAGGTTCCAGCACACTACTTGATAGGGCCCAGGGGATGCTGCTGAGGAAGGAGGCTCACCAAAGGCAGGGAGGCATTGAGGGACAGAGAGCCATCATCTGGTGGCCACCAGGTGGCATTTCCACTTTTCTGGGTCCCCTTCACTGCATCGCTCATGTAGTGCCTCAAGTCTCCACTGGGGCCACTGCTGAATAATGCATTTCTCAAACCCACCCCAGGATAGGAGAACAGTCCTTCTGGATGCTTGATCCTATCCTCCCCTGCCAACCCACGGTCCATTCCGAACCCAGGTCACGGCATTTTCTGGCAAATTATAAAAACAAACAAATCACAGAATCTAGCGAAATTGTTCCTGTTTAGCTAGGTTCAGGTGTTTTTTTTTAAAAGAGATTATTTGTATGCATTTTCAATGTTTGTGAGTTTAAAATGAGAAATAAAATGGCTGTTGACATGATCCATATTTTCTTTAGCTCAAGAGGTAAATCATGAAAATAAGCAATCATGATCTTTTTTCTACTGTTCATGAGGTAAATCATGAAAACAAGCAATTGCAATCTTTCTTTTTACCATTCACAGCACAATGTTAATATTAAAATTGTTGTAACTCTGGAACCATACAGTATTTTTAAATGTTATCTTCCAAAGGCACATCCTTAGTATAGGCCCTTCAACTTTGAAAATATCATGAAAAAATTCCACACCGTCTAGGCCGTAGATGAGAGCAAAAATACCAATGTTAAGTAAAGGAAAACCAAATGTGTTTTTTTCTCTTTTGGTGCTCTGTATCTCAAAACCAATCAAGATGCCATCACAAAACCTTTTATGTCTTGAAACTCTGGCAGCCTGACTGTGCATGCCAAGTTTTGGGCTATTTCATCAAATGACGTCAAAGCTATTTAGGTACAAAATTGTGGTTTAACATTAAACAACTTTCTCAACCCTAACTATAGGGGCATTACTGTGTCCCTGTAATATATATTCTGGGTTCAAGTTAACACCACAAAGTAGGAAATGTGGTGTTAGTGTTTCCTACCTAACTCCCCACCCCTCCCCACCAAGCAGCAGAAGGAAAAAGATGAGACTTTTGGGTCTCCAGAGTGTTGGTGAACCAGTGGTGGGGTCTTCATTGGGACTGTCACCCTAATGCTCACCCCAGCCCCTAGCATCCTGTCTGAAGCAAAGGTGTGGCTCCAAGCCAGGGCCTCACAGATGATACACTCTTCAAAGGTAGAGAAGTATGTCTCATCAGATGTTGCCAACACAATCTGTTGTACCTTTTTTACAGGGTCCTGTGAGTCCTGCATGAAGAAAGGAGATCATGAATGACATTATGTGCTCAGGAAATGGGGTGGGCTTTAGAGTTGACAACCTCAGGAAGACCCCACCACTGGTTCCAAGACTCGAGACCCAAAACCCTAATCTTTTTCATTTGCAGTTTGGGTGGTGGGGGTGAGGAGTTAGGGTATGGAACCTTAATGCCACATTTCACTACTTTTGTGGTGTTAGCTTGAACTCTAACTGGTGCATTAACAAATTTTTTTTCAATAAATTTCCTTTCTTTTTGAGATAGTGGAATTGTGTCCTCATTCATGCAGATCCCTTTGGGACCTGTGTGAACAGAAGCTAATGTACAGGGCCCAACAGGGAAGCCTCTGTCCACCTACAGAAGTGCAGTGATGGATGTCAAGAATTCATGGAGCTGTCTGATGGGCTGTGCAAGCGCAGGGCTCTCCGTTCCTTGCACTTCCATGTGGCTGCAGATACTGATGCACAGGTCAGAGTCCTTCTATCAGCCACTGCACAGGGCCCTCTGCCACCCACAGGTGTAGAGGTGGAGGACCCTATGTCAAAGGACAGTTGTCTTCACTATTTGGTACCTGGGCCCATGTGGACAATCTCATAGCTTTCATTCCCTGGTTGGGGAGTTGCATAACAGTACCATCCCCAACCTTCTCCCCATCCAGCTGGGTCACTGAGCTCACCCCAAACTCAGCCCACCAGCACTGGATCACAAAAGCATACCTGCTGGAGTGAAGACTGACACTACACCCAAAGTTTTCACCAACTATGTACTTTTAAAATTTTGGCCCCAAATTTTAAAGATAGTCATTTATGATTCCTTATAAACATGACATGTAGTATTTATAGTATATTGGCTGAAATGTCATTTTGCACCAGAAGTGCAAAACACGTCTTATCCATGATTTAAACAATGACACCTATCACATTTATGAGGTGGTGTGGAAAAATGACTATGTTGAAAGTTTGGAGTCAAAATATTGAAAATCAGGGAAGTTGTGAGTGAATGATGAAATAGTGCAATGTTACATATGGACATGCCAGCAGATATAGGTCTATCAAGTCTGCTTGAGTGTGCAGCTACCTGTTTAATTTACTGCAGCTGCCACACCCCATTTCCCAACCACCTGATTTATTCTCCCAGCCAGCCTCACCCTCCCCAGCATCTCTTCAATTTTGACCTTTCCTTTGATCCTGTCCCATCCCTCTTAAAACTGCCACCCGTCTTCAGTGGTATCACCTCCTTTGGCAGTTTGTTCCACCTACCACCACCCTTTCTGGGAAATTGTGCCTCCTCATCTCCCTCCTGAATCTGCCTCTCTCCAATTTCAGGCTGTGCCCCTTCATTATCCTCCCCCTTTTAAAGTGAACATGCCCTCCATACTAACCCTATTTATGCCTTTTAGGTATTTCAAAGTCTCATTCATATCCTCTCTCTCCCTTCTATCCACCAGGAATACATGTTGATCTCCTCATTCTTTCCCCATATGGTTTGTCCTCAAATTCTAGGATCACCTTTGTCACCCTCGCTGCACCTCCAAAAGTTTGGCGTCCTTTTTAAATAGGGACACCAGAACTGCACATAGTACTCCAAGTGCAGCCTGACCAGTGACTTGTACAATGTTCACTCATAACCTGGGCATTTTACCATATTTGCACACCAAAGTTTCAGCATAGCCTTCTCATTATCTCACCTCATGAACTTCGGCAGGTGAAAATGTTCTAATTCCCAACAAAACATCATTCTGCACTATTGTAATATCATTTCTTGCCACAGGTGTGAAAACACATTTTGTCCGGGTTTGAAAAATGACAGCTGTCCCATTCATGAGTAGGTGTGAAAAATGGCTTTGTTGAGAATTTGGGTCAAAATACTTAAAATTATCAAAGTTATGAGTAAATGTAGAAACATTTCAATGTACTCTCATTACTTTGCCATTTTACATATCTGACTCAAATTTTCAACATAGCCTTCCTTATGACCCCACCTCATGAACAAGAGTGGGGAACATTTTAAATCCACCAAAAGGGCTATATTTGCATATATCCACCATCACTGGTCATGAGGCAGGGTCCCAAAGGCCATGTTGAAAATTTAGCTTCAAAAATGCAAAAATGGCAAAGTTTGAATCAAAGTTCAACCCCACTGAAATACATTGAACCACACTTACCTTAGTTTCTCATAGTGCAATCAGTGGTTTCAGCAGCAAAACATGTCTTCAATCGAGAGTGGGTCTTCACCCTGGGACATGTTCAGATGAGTGAGGTGTGTGGGAGGGTGTGGGGTGGTGGATACTGAGTGGGAGGTTGGAGTGGAGGTCAGATCAGTGAGAAACTATTTTCTTTTTCAGGGGACAGTGACATTCTGACACTGGGGTTGGGCATCCCAACGTCAGGCTACTGTTCGGCAGGACTGGAAGTGGGCACCGCAGTACCGCCATGTATTTAGTGGGAACAGAGATGACCTGGAGGGAGGGTCATGAGAAGTGGTACCAAGGGTGAGCACCGGTCCACATATATTTAAAAAATTTATAAACATTGGAGCGGCAAATGTCGGTGACCTGGAAGGAGGGAGGAGAAAGAGCGGTACTGGGGTGGGTACCTGGTCCACTTAATACATACCATGAGAGAGAGAAACAGGCAGACAGAAAGGTTGGCCTAGACAGAACAGGGATTAACGGCTCGTTGCTATCACTGCAGCCCACAGCAGGACTCCAGCTGTGGCTGCAGAACTGAAGAAATTCCCACTGTTCTCATACAGAAAACATGGGTGAATGGCTTGTGTCACTAAACTTGGCACTCTGGATTTGGGGTGCACAGCAAGGTATTCATGGACACTATTTTAAAAACAAACATCAGAATCTAGTTAAACAGGTCCTGTTTAGCTAGGTTCAGGTGTTTGTTTTAAATTGCACCATTTTATGTATTTTCTGTGTTTTTATTTCAAGAGGAAAAACAAGATGATGGGTCTCAGCCACAAAAATTGTTTTGGTGCTGTGTGAAGCAAGTGGTGAGAAACCAAAATGTCTTATGCACAGAGTATTTGGTGTTGTATCAGAACGTTGTTCAAAAACTCTTCTGATCATGCTCAGAACAGAAAAGAAAATTAAATCTTTATAAATCCAGAACCATTTATATTTTTTCATCAAACCTTCTGATTTCCTCCCATCTCTGCCTGCAGGTAAATGTGCCTGGCACTGAATCTATCTTCATATGGATCACCCGCGGTACCAAACACCTAAACTTTGGGTGCATATACAGTCCCCGAAGGATGCACTCCAGCTTCCTTGAGGCACTCACTAAAACCTAATGGCAGAGTGTAAATCTGAACTTTTGATCCTTGAGACTTCAACCTGAACTGGGCCAAAGAAACCAGGTCCTCATTTAGTAGCCTGCTGCTTGAGGCAAACCTTACCCAGATCATCTCACTCCCACCAGACTGAACCATAAACGGGAAGTCACTCTACCATTGACTGGGCACTGGTATCCAACCCAGAAAATGTCCAATTGGCCAGCACCATGGCTGATGCACTCAGTGACCACTCGCCCATATTCTGTGTCTGGAAAAATAGGGCTGAAAGGTCCTGCCGAAATGCTCACCACCAGGGACTACTCAAAGTTTTCTCAGTACAGTACAATATCCTCCTGGGCAACAAGATTGGAATCCTTTAGATGTCTCCCTACCTTGGAGGCGGTTGACTTCTTCAACAGAGCTATCCTGAGGGTAGCGGACCTACTTGCACCAAATAAGAACTATCGGGTAAAGGCCACTGCTACAAGTGTATTACCCCATCCTTAAAAGCCCTCATGAAAAGCCGAGACAAAGCCTGGAAAAGTTTAAGGGCTCCTCACTCCAGTGGACTGGGTGACCTACAGAGCACTCAGAAACCAATGTAAACAGGCCATCAAGAAAGCTAAAAAGGCGTACCTTAACCACCTCCAGAAAACAAACCTAGGAAATCCTAGGACGTTCTGGTCCAATATCAATGAACTGCTAAAGGGAACAAAAGACTGGCACATGCCCTATCAAGGCCAATGGGCAGATACTGCATGATGAGGCACTAATTGCTGAAGCCCTCAACAACTTCTTTACAAACCTGGACAAGCAGAACACTGGGTCGCGGTGCCCAACTACCAGTCTACTCCTCTGGATCCCCAATCCATAACAGCCCACTCTTCCACCTGCAGCTGGCAAAGATACATGAGGTCTCGGCTATCTTAAAAACCCTAAAAGCGAGGCTCAGGAGGCCTGGATGGGATTAAAGCTAGAATGCTCAAGGAAGGTGCCCGGCACTTGCCAGACCGCTCACCTGGCTCATCAACAGGTCCTTACATGAAGGGCATGTCCCAGAGCTGTGGAAACAGGCGCATGTGGTCCCGATACATAAGGGAGGGTCTGTGGAACCTATGGAGAACTATAGGCCTAACTCACTGCTGTGTATCCTGGCAAAAATACAGGAGAAACTAGTACATACCCAACTTAGGGAATACCTTGAGACATACATGGTGATGTCCCTGACACGACACGGCTTTAGAGCCAAACACGGGACTGATACAGCCTTAACAAAATTTCTACTGATGTACTTAGAGAATTAGACTGGAACCAACATAGGGGCGGTCTTTGTGGACCTCTCAAGGCCTTCAACCTTGTGGATCATAGACTTCTACTCCATAAACTCCTCCACATAGGCCTGGATACCCATACCCTTAAATGGGTGGAAAGCTACCTGTCAGGTCGCACCCAAAGAGTCAGGTGGCAGATAAGCTTTCCAAACCACAATCCCTAAGGAGGGCATCCCACAAGGGTCAATACTAGGGCCTTTAATGTTCTCACTATTTATTAATGAAATGCACAACCACTGTGGGAACAGCAAGGTAATCCAATATGCGGATGACGCTGTTATTTATAAAGCCTCCGACAACCTGAACGACCTAGGCCCATCCCTCCAAAAGGATATCCGTGTCATGGAGGAATGGCTCACTATGAACAAAATGGTCCTGAATACCAATAAGACTAAGGCCATGCTGTTTGGCCCAAAACCCTCGGACTAGACAGATCACAATCACTCCAAATCATGTCCCTGGAGGGCAACAAACTGGAAGTAGTCTCCTCAACAAAGTACCTTGGCCTTACCTGACCAAGGTCTCACTTTCAAGCAACACGTAGACCAAGTGACCAAAGCAATCCACACCAAATTCAGATTATTGTATCGGCTCAAAGGGACAGCTGACCCCGAAGCTAGGACTGCAATAGCTACTAGTGTCCTGCTCCCCACGCTAACGTATGCTGCCCGGTCCTGCAGAGAGTCTCTAAACTGGAATATGGTAAACTACAGACTCTATACTATAAGGTAGTCTGCTTTGCCTCCTCATCCCACTCAAGGAGCCACCACTGTGAGGCCCTAGTGAGGCTCAACTGGCTATCCTTTGAAGCTCGGCCCAGGTACCCTGTACTCTGCCTGGCGAAAAACTAATCAACTCAATGCCCCCCGAGCCTCGATGGACTCCTCACAGAAAAAGCGAAGTGTCTGGAACCTCAGGTCCTCTGGTCAGAAGCTACTAGAGGTCCCTAAGGTCAGGACCAAGGCAGGTTGTAAATCCTTAGCACATGCTGCCCCCTCCCTTTGGAACAATCTTCCTTTGGAGGTGTGGGAGACCCCTTTGGTACCGAGCTTCCGCACTAGACTCAAGACCTACCTGCTGTCAATGAGTAACTGCCTATGCTATGGTACCCAACTCTAAATAATGACCTGCATCAGCATTCTCTACCATACTTAAACTCTACCCACTGCACAGTCTGCACTTACCCCAACTCACGCTCATAGAAAAATACCCTATGTATCTTAGAGGAATGTTACCTATCGAACTCTCTGTACTGTCTCATCAATTGTATGTCGCTGGAGCAGGAGCAAATGCACATAAGGAGAAGCAGTTAGATACTTATGACATCCATGACCCATAAATACGAAAGTGATACCTCATGGATTGAAAGCAGTTGCTTACTGTAAACCTCATGGATTGAAAGCTGTGACTTACTGTAAACCTCAGCCTGTATATTGTTGTATATTGCTGTATATTGCTGTATATTGCTCCATTGTCCTTCATGTCATGTACTGTTCCACCGGGTCGCCCCTGAAAAGGGACCTCCGGGGCCCAGTGGGCCTACCTGGTCACCAAAATTCAATAAATAAATAAAATGCACTACTTTGGCACAGCACACTTCCACCCTGAAAGTTTCAGAAAAAATTCCATTCCATGTGAGTTGTACATGAGCATAAACCCAAATCCCATGTTAAGTCTAGGAAAAAATTAGACGTCGACAGGAAAATGACATATGTAGATCTCAGAAACCACACAAGTGGCCATTATGAAGCCTCCCACAGATTTAGACCTTGCCTCATAGACAACACATGCTAAATTTCAGCTAATTTTGTCAAATGCTGCTAAAGCTATCAATGTGAAAGTTAGGGATTTAACATTGAACACTCTACTCAACTCTAACTATGGGGCACTACCATGCTCCTATAATATATACATAGATTTTATATAAAAATATATGTATGTGTGTGTGTGTGTGTGCATATATATATATATATATATATATATTACGGTAGCAGTAGTGCTACCATAGTTAGGTTGAGAGCCATTTCTATGTTAAACCCCAAAACTTTGCACCTTAATAACTTTGCAACCGTTTGATGGATTTGCCTGAAATTTGGAATTTATGATCAAGAACCATAGGCCTTGGGATCTGCCAAGTTTGTACTGGTCAGGTATACGGCTGTGGGTTATTAAGTGTGATCTGTCTTGGCGTTACGCTTTCTGGAATTCTGTGGTAGCCCCACAGGTCGTGCAGTTTGGCGTGACCGCCCAAAATCTTCAGGAAGCGCAGCCGGAGTCCCCGATGTGCCTTTCAAAGATTTCATGAAAAATATTAAGCGGTTCAAAGTTATTCAAAAACAGTTTCCATTATAAGTCAATGGGAAAAGTTAACAAAAGTTCAACACTTTCACAAATGCATTTTACTTTCGTAAATGGGCCTGTTACTTTCGCCAAATCGGCCATTTTGTTTTCAGTTGGTGATCAGAAAATGGTTGGCATTTAAATTTGGGACCCTCTAGCAACCTAATTTTTTGTATTCACCTAGTCGGGCCCTGAGTATGCTTGCCATGTCTTTATTTTGTGGTAAAACACCCCAGAAATATGTTTTCAAATTTCTGGAAAAGTACTTCATAAAGTGCTTTAGTGCTCCACGAAAGTGTCACAAACTATGAAAGCTTTAAATAAATGAAACAGTAGTTTTCTAGTCTGTGGGAAAATGACAGCAATTCTTTGGACCTCGCGCTGCAAAAGAACCGTTGGGAGTTTGAGCTGAAATTTGGAGGAGCGACCGACAACTCACAGATGTGCCTTTCAGTGTTGTATTGAAAAAATATTACATGGCGGCAAAGTTACAGCACTCCAAAGTTGACAGTTTTTCCCATAGGATAACATTAAGGCAACACATTACAGAAATCCTTTGGCACCCTGCTGCAAAATAACGGTTTGGTCTTTTTCCTGAAATTTAGAGGAAGACAGCCAACAGCCCACAGATGTGCCTTTCAGTAGTTTGGTGAAAAAATATCACCCGGCGGCAAAGTGCGGCACTCAAAGTTGACATTTTTCCCATAGGATAACATTCTGGTAACGCATAACAGAAATCCTTTGGATCCCTGCTGCAAAATAACGGTTTGGTCTTTTTCCTGAAATTTGGAGGAAGACAGCCAACAGCCACAGATGTGCCTTTCAGTGGTTTGGTGAAAAACATTACAGGGAGGCAAAGTTATGGCGCTCGAACTTTTCTTTTTTCCCATAGGATAACATTACGGCGTTACGCGCCTTTCAGGGCCTGTATCTGGAAGCGGTGCGAGATACGGACTTTTCATCGGAAAACGTCTTAGCCCCCCAGTGAGATTAAGATTCAAATTAGCCAGGACAGTTGTAAATAATATGACTTTTAAATTTTTTTCTCATCGAATGCGGTTCCTGAGATATAATGTATTTAGTATTCCAAGATCTCATTTTCTCGCTGATACTCATTATTTTGCATACATTATTTGTACTCATTGTCTTTCTCAATGCAGGTTTGGGAAAACCAGCCTGCGCTTACATTACTGTTACTGTTGCCCTTTCCGTATGGTTCCAGTACCCGTTCACTCACCGTTGGCGTCTGCGCCACCATGTCGTTATCCTTTGCATTTTCATTTGCGCTTGCATTTCTGTTATTTTTGCCATTTCTGTCTACAGTACTGTTTATCTTTCTGTTTCACTTTACATCACCATGCCCATTGACATTTCTGTTTGCAGGCACCATGTTACTATGTGACAACACATCCGTGGCAGACCATTCCGTCTCGCCACCATATGCGTTACCCTTTCTGTTCTCATTAGGTGCTTGTGTTACCATGTGCGCCACTGTTAGCATTTCTGTTTGCGTTGCTGTCCTGTTGGTAGCATGCCACAAGACATCATGGGAGCATGCGCCAAAGGACTCCGTGCTCCGCCACCGCGATATGCGGTGGGGAGCTGGGGCCCAGAGGGCACCGGCCCCGCTGCTGCATACATTCACTATTTCTTGTTATCATTCTCAAAAGAAGGGAAATTAGAGGCAAAAACTCAGTTTAATGCATTAGTTAGAGTTGTTCCAGCGACAAAAGTGAGAAATTTGCTGTTAGGGTTGAAAAACCCTTGCCCCCACCCACCCCCAACCGGCATTGGGGTGTGCATTGGGATCATGAGTCCTAACTCTCACCCATTCTCCTATACTTCTGCTGCTTTACACAGGTCATGGGGTGAGAGTAGGGCTGATGATCCCAATGCACACCCAATGCCCCACGCAGGCCATCCTTTGCGCTTTCATTTGCGCTTGCATTTCTGTTATTTTTTGCCATTTGTGTGTACAGACTTTTCTCTTTCTGTTTCACTTTGCGTCACCATGCCCATTGACATTTCCATTTACAGGCACCATGTTACTATGTGACCAGACATCACCGTATTTTACCGTTCCCGTCGCCACCGTGTCGTTACCCTTTCTGTTATCATTAGCGCTTGTGTTACCATGTGTGCCACTGTTAGCATTTCTGTTTGCATTGCTGCTCCTGTTACTATGCCACAAGACATCATGTATGGCCGGGTGTGAGAGCCTTACATTCACTATTTCTCAATATCATTCTCAAAAAAAAGGAAATTAGAGGCAAAAACTCCGTTTAATGCATTAGTTAGGTTGTTCCACAGCGACAAAAGTGAGAAATTTGCTGTTAGGGTTGAAAACCCTAACTCCGAGTCACCCCCAGCAACACACACACACAGACACACGCACATTCAAGTATGGGGAGGACCAAGTCAACACAACCAATGACAGACATCCAGCAGCAGGTGACAGAAATAACAAACAATTGTCTAAATGTACTACGAGACATCCCCACCCACCTGACCAGGTACTGCATGCTCAGTGGAGATCAACAGCAAAACTGAGGCCATGTACACCAATGACACATCCTGATTGCAGCTGCACACAGCATTACCACGTAGTAGTTGCATGGCCTTACCTCACGATGCCCCACACCACACCACAACTGGTACTGTGCCGTTATTCAATATAAATGCTGAAGGTGCATGATGACAGTTGTAGAAAGGTTTAACACTACTGAGTATACATTAATTAAGAGAAGCACATAAATTAACTACAAGACACTAGGATGCTCAAGATAAAAGTAGTGATACATTTAGTGGGTGATTTACATAGTAGTACATTTACTGCAATGGTTTACTCAGCATAGAGGCTGATGTAAACGTATGGAAAAGCATTGCCTGTTCAACGCTGTGAAATTGGTACTGCCAGTATCACATGCATTCTTACTGATGAAGGTGTACTGCTGATGTACATACATAGACCTTCAGTGTGTTTCAATATTAAAGATGCAGTAAGTATTCTTTGTAAGAAAGATTGTAATTGCATGGATCAGGCCAAGCAACTTCTAAATATCATAGCACTACTGAGCCAACAATGATGTACCTGTATCGGACATGTATATAGGATAGATTTTCCTGTAGGCACTTACTGAGTATGTTGTACCTGATAAAGACAATCTCATTGCATCTGTGATGACTAACTTATTCAAATAGTAATACATTTGCTATTGTTGCAATGAGTGATCTATGCCACTTATGGACACAGTGTGATTTTTTAACAGTTGTTTCATACTCAGGTTGTATGCCTACTGTTTGGGTTGCCACACTTCTGTCGCTGATGCTATCAAAGTGATAACTATGTTAATTCTGCTACAACAGGAATCAAGTAGGTATGGTGTAGATATAAACAGAATGTCTTTTAGTATTGATTTAACTCATAATGGGGTAAATGTACTAGGACAGCAGGGGTTATCCTCTATCACTGAGTCTGTCAGTTATAATCACACTAGGGTTTCGATGACTGTAATGATCAAGTTACACTGTTCATTTTCATGAATTCATATTCACAGCCATTCTCCAGCAACTAGACAGTGTATGGTGTAACTGGGTGGGACACTGTGTTGCAAAGCTGCTGCAGTACCTAGCAGAGGAGAGTATCTACTCATAAAGACAATTAAGCAATAAGGCATGGCCAACAGTTATGTTAAATGGTCTGTTAATCACCCTGTAGGGGTTTAATGTTGAATGAGGCATATCCAGTGCCACATGTCGCTTAGACAGTGATAAACTGACCATTAACATAATACCTGGGAGTGGCTTACTGCTATCATAATAAAACTGTTTTTAAACAACATTAAAACCATGTTCATCATATGGTTAGGCTCTACATGTATGTTAATAAAAACTAAACATAAGGCTGTTACAATGTTTACAGTCAATGAGAAGCTGCATTTCTCAAACCCTTGTTATAATCAGAGATATTATACCTGTACAACTCCTTGGTTTTGCTTAACTCTATTGCTCAGGTGGCCCACCACAAGTGGTGTGGTGTGGTGTGGGGCATCGGTAGGTAAAGCCATGCAACTACTAAGTGTGGTACATTGTGTGCAGCTGCAATCAGGGATGTGTACGTTTGGTGCACATGGCCTCAGTTTTGCTGTTGATCTCCACTGAGCATGCAGTACCTGGTCAGGTGGGTGGGGATCTCGTGAGTACATTTAGACAATTGTTTGTTATTTCTGTCACCTGCTGCTGGATGTCTGTCATTGGTTGTGTTGACTTGGTCCTCCCCATACTTGAATGTGTGTGTGTGTCTGTGTGTGTGTGGTGCTGGGGGGTGAATTCGGAGTTAGGGTTTTCCAACCCTAACAGCGAATTTCCTCACTTTTGTCGCTGTGGAACAACCCTAACTAATGCATTAAACAGAGTTTTTGCCTCTAATATATATATACATACACACCATAGAAAATGTAATCATATGTTTCCGCATACCATGATACCCAAATTAGTGTATATGGAAAAGATTGGCGTATATGAAACCAACCAGCTAGTTACAGTATATTAATGTGTTATTAACACTTTAGTAACAGATTAATACCTAACACCTACAAACCACCCTATTACACACACAATAACACATGTAACAAGCACCTTAATAACGCATGTAATAACAGCCACCTTAGAAAGCCCTCAAGCTAAACAGGTCACAGGACTGTCAGCCCTGAAACAGCAGCTCATAACCTGGGAAACCAAAGGGCTTGCACCATACTACAGCAGCTCCCTCCACATTTGCCCCAAACAGCATATCCCCAAGTCAGCCAGAACCTATTGTACCTACTATGCCCCCATCCATACTGCCTCCTTCATGCTCCTTCAGGCTGACTCCAAGGCCACTATACTGCTGCCTCCTTCATGCTGCTCTAGGCTGACTCCAGTCACTTCTTGGATGATGCTACTCACCCCAGACTGCTGCTTTTGACTATGCAGCTCCATTTCCTATACCAGCCCTCCTCACAGTGATGCACTAAACCACCGCTACCCACAGCACAGAAACAACCGCCACTCCCGATGGCACGCTAAAAGCCACCACATGCCATACTGAGGGAAATCCCACCAAACCAGACCTGATGTGCTGAAATGGGTACTTGCACACAAAACACACATGCCTCTTCTACACTATGGAAATAAACAACTTCACTAAGCAATTGTACTGCCACACAACACCACTTCACTATGGAAACACACTACACTATGAGAAACCACTAAGGACCTACAGAAAAAAAATCACCAGTACAAAGGCACAAAACCACAAAGGTGACCAAACTTATGTATACTAACATACTAAAATGCCAGCAGAATAGGCCTAATAGTCTTTCCGTCTGCTCGTTTGGTCAGCCCCACCCTGGCAGCTGACCTTGCTGCCCCCCCTCATTCTCTGGCTTCTCCCTTCCCAGTTCCAGATATTCTCGCTGCATTGGATTTTGCTTCCAGAACCCTTCCCTGTACCTGTCCCACCCCTCTTGAACCCTGCCACTGTCTCTGCCTCCACCAGCCCCTAGGCAACACATTCCGTGGCTCCACCACCCTCTCAGTGAGTAGCACCTCCTCCTTTCTCCCTGAATCTTCCCCTCCAGCTTCCACCCATGCCCTCTAGTGGCCCCCTCCTCCTTCCTTCAAGCACCCTGACTGTTCCCCCCTATTTAGCCCTTCATGTACCTGAAGACCTCTATCATGTCCCCGGTCCCTTCTCTCTTCCAATGTGTACATATTTAGCTCTTGAGCCTCTCCTCCTAGGTCCTGTACCCCAAGCCCCAAATCATTTTGGTTGCCCTCCTCTGGACCCTCTCCAGGAGTTTAATGTCCCTCTTTAGTGTGGCCTCCAAAACTGCACGCAGTACTCGAGATCGGCCTCACCAAGCAGTTATACAGAGGAGTATCACTTCCCTCCTTCTGGAGGTGATCCCTAGCAATGCATCCCAGAATTCTGTTGGCCTTGGCTGCTGCCCTCCTACAAGTCTCAGAGTTGTTCATCTTGACATCCACCACCACCACCAGGTCCCTCTCAGCCATCGAGACTTGTAGCATTCCCCCAGGGTGTACACTTGGCCCAGGTTTCTGGCCCCCAGGTGCAGTACCTTGCATTTCCCTGCATTGAACCTCAGCTTTCACTTTCTAGACCATCTTTCCAGAGCCTTCAGGTCCCCCTGTGAGGCCACCCTCCCCATCTCCCCATCCACCACCGCCCCAGTTTTGAGTGATCCATAAAGAGACTCATCTCACTCCTGATACCTGTCCTTATGTCAGAGATGTGGCGTTGAACAGGAGGGGCCAAGGACTGATCCCTGTTGGTCCCCACTAATGACCCTCCTTGGGGATGAGACTATCCCACCAGCCAGCTACGACCCTCTGGGTCCGGTTCTGGAGCCAATTGCCTATCCACCTGATCATCTGGTTCCCCACCCCATTTCTCTAGCTTACCCAACAGGCCCGTGAGGAACAGAGTCAAATGCCTTGCTGAAGTCTAGAAAGAGGGCGTCCACTGGTCTACCCAGGTCCAAGGCAGTCGTCACCCAGTCATAGAACTCCACATGGTTTGTCTGACATGATTTCCCTAGGATGAATCCATGCTGTCTATTGTCCAGGCACCCTGACTTTTCCAGGTCCCCAGCCTCTCCTTGACAATGCCCTCCATCACCTTGCCCACCACGATGTCAGGCTGACAGGCCTGTAGTTCTTCTGCCACCTCCCTTGATCCCCCCTTGTGGATAGGCACTATATGCCACCTTCCAGTCTGAGGCACCCACCCTGTCCTCAGAGGAGAAGGTGAAAAAGCCACCAGGGGTTCCTCCAGGACATCCATGGGTTCCTTCAGCACTCTGGGATATAATTTATCCGGCCCTGGTGCTTTCTCCGTCTTGAGGACCTGAGGGCTTCCCTCACTCTCTCTGCTGTGATTTCCACTTCCCTACCTCTTCTCCTTGCTTAGCCTTCCCCTCCTGCCAGTGATGCCTCCCCTCTCCCCAGACCCGCCGATCGGGTAAGGGTCCCCCTTCCTCAGTATCACTGTCTCCTCCCATGCATGATGCAGCACCCCATTTTTCCTTGGTGAAAACTGAGGTGAAGTACTCATTTAGTACCTCAGCCTGCTCCCCGGGTCTTGTGCCCATCTCTCCCTGTTTTAATCCTGCTAATCTGCCCCTTCACCCTTTGTTTTTCCCCAATGTATCTAAAGAACCCCTTGTTCCCTCTCCTAATTTCCCTGGCCAGGTTCTGCTCCTTCCTTGCCTTGGCCGTCCTCACCACCCTAGTGGCCCTTCCAGCCATCAGCTCATACTCCCCTCAATTTCTTTCACTCCTTGAGCACTTGATTGCCTATAGGCTGCCTTCTTTCCCGCACCACCTCCTGGTCCACCAGCAGGGTTTTGGGCCCTACTGCATTTTCGTCTTACTCTTGCACAGGTGCTGGTAGCATCCTGCACCCCTCTCCTGATGATTTCCCACCTACTATCAGTGTCCATGTCTGACCCAGTCCCATTCAAATGCTCCTAAGGATCCTTCCCATTTCCTTAAAATCCGCCCCCTAAGTCAGTTACCTCCATCTTTGTGCAGCCTTCTACCCTCCTAGGTCCAGGCAGAACCAGACTGGCATGGTCACTCCCCACCAACGGGTCCCTTACCTCCAGGCCCCCAATCTGGTCACTGTCTGCCAGGACCACATCCAGTACCGCACCTCCTGGTTGGTTCCCCACCTGCTGAGTTAGGAGCGTGTCTTGAAGACATCCAACAACCTTTGTCCCCTGGCCACCGAGGATGTCATAGTCTCCCAGTCTGTTCCTGGCATGTTTAAGTCCCCCAACACCACCACCCTTCCCTGCCCAGTCTGAGTGTCTCCCAACATCTGCCACCAGACTCTCCTTCAGCTCATCCACCAGTGCAGGGGTCTATGCACCAACCTATTTTTACTCTCTTGCCCCCTTGTTATCAAGGTGACCCAATCGCCTCCACGGTTCCCTCCACCTCTTCTCCCCTATGCCAATGCAGTTTTGACTATCATTGCTACCCCTCCTCCCTTCCTCCCCTGTCCTTCCTGAACATAGTGTAACCTTCCAGGTTCAGGTCCCAGTTGTGTCTCTGGTGGCCCAGGTCTCAGTGACCACTGCCACATCCACCGCTCCCTCAGTTAGCATCACCTGGAGCTCAGGCATTTTATTGCCCAAGCTCCTGGCATTTAGCAGGACTACCTTCCACCCTTTCCCTAAACTTCCATTTCCCCTGCTCATGTTCCCATGGGATTCTGTTTTCCCTGGTCTTCCTTTACCATTATTATAAAATAAATGATGGCAAAGTCCACTACACTCATGAAATGATACCATCTCAGGGTCAAACAAGCTCATAAGACCACTTGCCCTGTGGTCTCGTGGCTTTATGAGTTGTTCGACTTCTCAGTGGTGTTATTTCTTTCTACCCCCTCACTTGCTCCCCTACCCTTCTGTGCCTTTGCGGGTTCCAGTTCCATAGCTCCGGGTCACTTTTGCCTTTTCTCGCTAAAGCGTACACTGCCATAACCTCCCCTGGTTGGCCGAATCCCCTCCTTGCCCTAACTGGCCCTCTGTTCCGCAAAACCCGCACGCAGACCATGATCTCCCTGCAAAAGCCATTACTAGCCTAACCTCCCACCTGTAGACCGTGTTCCTCTTCCTTGCCCTGCTGGTCCATGGTCACGAGGATTGCTCACTCCTGACTTCCAGCCCTTTCACTTTCTGTCCTCTTAGTCATGCACCCACTCTACCCTGCTCATTCCATTCTCCTCTTCTTCCCTACCTGTACTTCCTCCAGTAACCTCTGCCTTTCCCTAGATTGTACTTATTACTAGTGGGTACTGGTCTCTCCCCTTCCCCCTCCCCCGCTCCCGCTCAACCCTTTTGTGCCTGCCAATTCCAGTCCCATAGCGTTGGTTCATTTCCGCCATCTACTAAAAGCAGTAACCCTCCCCTATTGACCGACCACCCCCTTCTTGCCCTGCCAGCCCTCGGTTCACAAGCCCGGACGCAGACCATAACCTTGCCCGCTAAAGCCGTATTCGCGTAACTTTCCCTACATTAGATGTTCATACCCTGTCTAGCCCCATTTCACCTCTTAGTCTACTGAGTCATCACCCACCCTTCCTGCTCACTTCCCCTCATCTTCCCTCCCTTTCCAAATCTTTCCCTCCTCCTCCTTCCAAATCTGTGCTCCCTCCAGTACCCTCTGCCTTTTCTCTGAATTGTATGCTTGTACTTGTACCAATGTACCTTTACTTGTACTGTATAAACCTGAACTGTCCTATTTGTACTGTAACTGTACCTCCCAGGTCATGCCTGAAAATAGTCACTTGCTGGCTAGTGCACTTACCCGTTAACAAAAGCGAAATAAAATAAATAAATAAATAAATAAATAAATATTCCTTGTATACCACAATTTGCCATCATTCTTTCTTTCTTTCTTGTTCTCTCACTATCTGTCTATCTGTCTAGATATCAAACAGGGTAGACCTTAATTTTTTTAACCAACCAGCTAGACAAGCTGATTCAAAACTGTGCTAGCCTGCAGATGATTGCACCATTCCACAATTATAATAGAAATTTTGCATGCTTGTACAGCAAAAATACAAGCCAAGAAATATTCTGATTATTGCACATTTATCCTGCTCCCACGCTGCCTGCTGTACCAGCACAATATAAGACGTGCCATGCAGTCACACAGTCTGTGCCCCCATTGTTCTGTACCATGGCCACCTTTCTTTCTGCACCTCTACCCCACTGAACCAGATGATCCCACAGCAGCAGATATTCAGTCTAACAGCCCTAGACCTGCACACACAATAGCCAACATCATCATGAATCTCACCACACTCTCATCCCCAACTCCAGCCCATAGGGCAATGAACTAAGTCAGGCAGAGAGAGAGACATGCTTAGCCCCCACCTTGTCACCAACTGGAGACCCATTGCATCTGAAAGTGCTTGATCAGTACCAAGTGAGAAAGGGCAGATCTAGATTTCTTCGGGGTGGGGACAGACAAAACCAAGGGGTTTGGGGAATAGAAAACTTCATAACATTTTTATTTACATATACCAGGTACAACAAAACTGTTGATTTTAACATGCTCTACTCCAGCAATAACTTCATTTTTTAAAACATTGCCTTTGATCAGCCCTGGGAAAGGGTACCAAGGAATGAAGCACTGCTAACTGTATTTATATTTAGAAGAACCTATGCATCCCAGGAATGTCTACGAAAACTTTCAAATGATATATTTTACTAAGGTTTCTTTCTGTACCATCCATGCACCAAGGCATTGTTTTAGGATGCAAGGACATGCTGGTTGGGATATGGGTGGGCATGTGTGGATGGCATTGACTTGAGTGGTACATTGAGAAGATTCTGGAACACATACACCTGCCACTAATTGCATCTATGGGTCAATGAATGGTCATTTCAGAGTCTAATCTACAGTGGTGTCCAGGGAAAGTACAGAGCTGGGAGACTGGGAAGGAGCAGTTTTGAGGAGGTTGTGATAAAACTTCCCATCTACGAGGCAGACCCTGTATACAGTACTTCTTAACATTTTGTCACTGAAATGTTGGATACAGACACTCAAAATGTAGGAAAATAAGGGCACTGGACTTAATAATGTGGGGCAAATCATCACCCAGATAAAGGCAAACTCAGAACACTGGAAGTACTGTGCCTCTGCTAGCTGAAAGCCTTCACAGTGGGGTGATAATGACTCACATTAATTCTTTTGTGGGATCCCATTGTGTAATGTCATAGAATTGCAGTTCTTAACGAGCTATTTAATCATACCAGGCCATCTGGAACACTGTGGGAGAGTGGCATGTGGACTACTGCAGGCTAAAGTAGGAACTTTTTAACCTCATGACAGCCATGGAAATCCTGCACTAGTCAAAATGGACAACTAGAGGGTTAGCTTCACTAGTTCTTGTCAATTTGAACTGTGGTCTGGACAAGTAAAACAATGTTAAAATAAACTTCTTGCATGTACAGTGTATCAATTATATATCTATACACTAATCAAAACAATGAGATGATGCATCCGACTACAAACTACTTGGCACTCCTGACTGCAAGTGCCATGTACTCAACCACACATCACAGTGAACAAAGGATGGACCACCTAAGTACCTATACTAGTTAAAAGTACTGTATATAACTACAGTACATAACATCCATAGTACCATGCTAATTGCTACTACTTTCTAAATCAATTAACACATCAATGTTATATCTGTTAAACTAATTACACAAATTCTCACACCAATTACAACATGAGAATGAAAGGACTCCCACAACTGAAAAAACAAAACAAAAACAAAAAACAACCTATCCAGACAAAAACAAACAATAACTGCAGTCTCACAGTAACCAACAATTCCCCCTGTCCCCAAATAGCCATGCCCCTCGATGCTCCTTCCCTCTCTCAGATTTATTTATTGAATTTTGTTAACGGGTAAGCCCACTGAGACATGACAATCCTTTTCAGGGCCACCGGGAGTGCAATACAACTGATAGTGCAGCAGATGAATCCAAAAATAGGACAGAATAAATTTCTATAGTGAGTGAGTGCAGAAGTACATACAAAGTCGAACAGGATAGTGTAACTACAACAAACAAGTACACAACTACGAAGCAGTGATATACAGATTATACAAGAAGGTAACTAATACAACACAGTGAGATCAATACTATGTACAGTCAACATACTTATTTGCACCTGTTACTTAAAGAGGCTTGGGGAGACAGAGGTGCTGGGGCAGGACATGGAGGTAAACTATTAGGAGTAGAAGAAGAGTTGGCTGGCTCAAGCGTTACAGAAAGCATGAACAATCAGGTGCAGCCAAGTGTCTAAGCAGAGCGCACTGAAATTGAGAAATGGAGGAGCAGGCCAGGATTAGTGCAGGCAGGAGTTCCACTAGGACACAGTCAAATAGGTAAACAATCTCTGGGCCAAGGAGAGTCTTAAATTGTGTACAGATAGCAGGGGCATAGAGGCTGATCTTAGGGACGCGTGTGGGAGTTTATGTTGAACTGCCTCAGATAAGCAAGGGAGGTAAAGCAATGGATGAACTTGTGTATCAAGCTAGTGTAGCATTGCATAGCATAGCAAAGCTTGGACTCAAAAGGTAGCCAAACCAAGGTAGAAAGTACATTGCAATGATGATGTCTTGCATCAGTTCCCAAACCAAACCTACTCACTCTATGATATACCTGTGAATGATGGGATAGAATAGAAGAAGATGCAGAGAACAGCAGCAGTGCTCCATACATGAGGACAGGAGAGAGGCATAAGCTATCTTGTGGCATAGAGATCGATGAGAGGTGATGCATGGATTCTGTAGAGTACTCCTAGCTTCTGGTTGAGAGTTTTGGTAAGGAAGCAACATGAGCATCCAGCAAGAGGGAGGGTCCAGGGTGATACCCAGATATCTGAATGACTAGACTGATTCTAGGGCAACTCCAGATAGTGATTCAATTGCTAGAGGGGGCTTGCATGAGATGTGGAGTAGGAAAAGAGCATGCATTTGATTGTTTTAGCATTAAGGATCAGTTGCTTCGCAAGTAAACCACTCCTCAAGGGCGAGGAAGTCGGTTGCTAGTGTTTTGTTAAGTCACCCAGAGTCAGAAGAGGATCGGTGAGAGATGGCATCATCTGCATAGAGATGGACTGTGGCACTGCCACAGTTCTTAGGGAGCTCATTAATAAATAAGGTCTCCGATACCACACCCTCCATTCTGCTGCCACCACCTCTGACCTCCCTCAGCTGCCACCATGCCCTCCATGTTGCTGTCACTGACTCTGACCTACCTCAGCTGCCACCATGCCATCCATGTTGCTGTCACTGACTCTGACCTCCCTCAGCTGCCACCATGCCCTCCATGTTGCTGTCACTGACTCTGACCTCCCTCAGCTGCCACCATGCCCTCCATGTTGCTGTCACTGACTCTGACCTCCTTCAGCTGCCACCATGCCCTCCATGTTGCTGTCATTGACTCTGACCTCCTTCAGCTGCCACCATGCCCTCCATGTTGCTGTCACTGACTCTGACCTCCTTCAGCTGCCACCATGCCTCCATGTTGCTGTCAGTGACTCTGACCTCCTTCAGCTGCCACCATGCCCTCCATGTTGCTGTCACTGACTCTGACCTCCTTCAGCTACTGCCATGCCCTCCATGCTGCTGTCACTGACTCTGACCTACCTCAGCTGCCACCATGCCTCCATGTTGCTGTCACTGACTCTGACCTCCCTCAGCTGCCACCATGCCCTCCATGTTGCTGTTACTGACTGTCCTCCTTCAGCTGCCACCATGCCTCCATGTTGCTGTCACTGACTCTGACCTCCTTCAGCTGCCGCCATGCCCTCCATGTTGCTGTCACTGACTCTGACCTCCTTCAGCTACTGCCATGCCCTCCATGCTGCTACTTGACTATGAATGCTTGTTGCTCCTGACTGAAAAAGCCATGCAAGTCCCAGTCTCAACCACACAGCGATGATGCTCCCAACTGAAAATTATATGCTGGTCCAACATTACACTCAAAGCTGAACTAAAGGACAGACCACCACAACCACACTCTCTATAAAGGGACCCTACACTACAAAATCACTAAGAGGACAAAATACTGACCATACTAAAAACACCATTACTCAATGGAAAACACTAGGGCAAGAAAAGGAAAAAGGAAAACCTGCAATGATTGCAAATGCGATATAAAATTCCAGTATATTATATAAAATAAATAATGGGTAAGTTTGGTCTGGTAAACTTGAACATCTACCTAACATAAAGTTTAAGCAGATAATACAGCCATTTTCCCCTTAATTATCCGGTTAACCCCTTCGACTGGTATATATCCTTGTATGCCACACTTATTGCTGTATCTTTTTCTATATATTTATTCAATAAATGTTGTTGTACCTAAAACAATAGTACATCAGGTTAACATTTACTAGCACTCAAGATTCAGGTGAATTGTTTTCTATTAAACATTTCTTAAGGCAAAGAATGAGTACAGTATTATATACAGGATATTTAGTATCTTCTCTGGCAAGTGATAGTTGCTGTTCATTTGACTAGATTTTTCTTTGTTTGTTTAGATACATACTGTATGATTATCAGCAGAACACAGTCTGGATTTGCAAGATTCACCCCAGCAGTGAAACTGTCTTTATTGAACCTTTATGTATGCAAGAAATTGGACAATGTTTGCTTTCTGATAAGTGTGTTTTTCTTGGACGTGTCCATTGTATATGACTGATTGTTGCATTGCTGCTGTCCATTACAGAACATGCATGGAAATATACATCCCACGGCAACCACAACCTATTAGTGCATTTACTGACGTCAGTACTTGAAAATATTCAGAAATTGATATGCAGTTTTGGTGCATTAGGCCAAGGTCTGGATACATTCAAAGTGATTTAAGTATGCACTATGTGCAGACTGTATATGGCCAAGGAACTGCTGACAATTTTGCTAACACTTTGGAATACATAAATATTAAAATAACTACAAATTGGTAGAAATGGCTCACTCACCACAAAGTAAAAATATGCTCAGTTTATTGTATCACAAATACCAAAAACTGGTATATTGCTACATAAATACCTGCATATAGAGCAATATTTTGGAGCATACCAAATATCTCTACCTTCAGAGTGTACTGGTTACCCTGAAGAAGGAGCCGCTTAGCATGCTCTGCAACACTGCTCTGTATGTTGGTATTTATAGAAACACAGATTTTGGTGGCGAAAAGGACAAGTTGACTCATCTAGTCTGCCCGATTTTCCTGCCTATTCAGACACCTCTGACTCTCCTTGGTTACTGGTGTCCTCCTCTTCTCTTTCCACTAACTAGTTTTCCCTGTGCTTGTCCCATGCATGCTTGAGCTTTCTACAGTATGCTTCCTGCAGTATTACATAGAAACATAGTACTTGTTGGCAGATAAGGACCTCTTGGACTATCCAGTCTGCCCATATTTCCCTACAGTGTCACCACAGACCCTACTTGATCTCTGTCTCTTCCCCTTCCTTTCTACTAAGATTCACTTATGCCTATCTCATGCATTCTTGAACCCCATCACTGTTTTCTCCCATCACCTCCGCTTGAAGACTGTATCCAGGCATCCAACACTCTTACTGTGAAGAAATTCTTCCTCACGTCTCTCCTAAATCTACCTCCTCCAGCTTCATTGCATGTTCAATTGTTCTTCAGTGTCTTTGTTTTGAAAATACTCCCTCCTGTACCTCATTTACACATATGAGGTATTTAAAGGTCTCTGTCATATCCCCCTCTCCCTGCTCTCTTCCAGGGTATACATATTGAGGTCCTTTAGTCTCTTGTTTGGTTTCTGATGCAGACCATGTACCATTTTAGTTGCCTTCCTCTGGACAGCCTCCACTCTGACTATGAACTTCCAGAGATGTGGTCTTCAGATCTGGACACAGTAGTCCAGGTGGGCTATCACCAATGATCTATACAGAGGCAAAGTACTATTTTATATTTTTGGTCAAGTGTTGTACTGTATATCTCCTATCTTGTCATGTATTCACTATATCTGTATAATGCTTGCCATTATTTTTGTTGTTTCTACCCACTGTATTTTTGTAGCACTGCTGTACTGTTCCTCTATTTGTATTATTGTACCCACGTTGCTATTGTTCAACTGTTCTCTTTTTGTTGTACTCTCCCGGTCGTGCCTGAAAAAGTCATTTTATGGCTAGTGCACCTACCGGTTAACAAAACAAAATAAATAAATGTTGTATTTCCCAGGTCAAGTCTGTAAATAGACATTTCTATGTCTACTGATCATTTGTACTGTTGTGCTGCCATACCCTGTACCAGTCCTCAAGTTCTCTCAGGTCTCTGCTCATTCTTTCCATCCCCTGGAAGCATCCACCTACTGTAGATTTTGGTGTCAACCATAAAGAGTCAAACCTTCCTTCCAGCTCCTCTGCAATGTCACTTATAAAAACATTAAAGAGGATCTAAAACAATAGTACATCAGGCTAACATTTACTACTCTCACGATAGGCAAATTGCCTCCTTTTGTCCAGTAAACCAAGTAACCAAATGGATGGTACATCAGAATTTGGGTTAATGTTCCATGTATATGGAGGACAATCATGATAGGCAAACTGCCTCCTTTGTCCAGTAAATCAAGTAACCAAGACCGATCCCAGTACTGATCCCTGAGCCACCCCACTGATCACCCTCCCTTCTCGGAGTGAACTCTGCTTACCACCACCTCTGTTGCTTATCCTCTAAAATATTTCTTACCCAGTTTACCATTTTGAACCCACCTCCAAGCAGTTGAGCTTACCTTTGAGTCTCCTATGTGGAATGGTGTTGAAAGCCTTACTGAAATCTAGGTAGACCCCACCATAAAAGCAACAGAAACACAGGAAATTCAGGGAAGGTAGAGATGTTGTGGGTTACCCTCGGTAACAGAACCACTAGTGGGACAGGTGTGATCTATTGTCCTCTGGCACAGGGAGGACCTAGATAAAGAAATGTTAGATGCAATTAACAAAATGGTTAACAAGGGGAAGTGTTGCTGTTGGGGACTTCAATCTGCCAGATGTGGATTGGAGCATCCCTGCAGCAGCTTTAGTTAAAGCAGGGACATCCTGAACTCCCTGAAGGGGGCATTCCAGAGCAACTGGTCAGTGAACCCACTTGTGATGGGGAAGTACTGGATTTGGTGCTTACAAATGGAGACAGTGTTGAGGATGTCAAGGTGGGAAGCCATCTGGTGATCAGTGATCATTGCACAGTGTAAGTCCATACAAGAACTGCTGTGGAATCCTACAATATGATGGTGAGAGTCCTGGACTTCAGAAGAGCTGACTTTATAAAGATGGGGGATGCCTCAGGAATAACATGGCAGGGAGGGACCGGGAGTGGAGGAAAGAGCGCCATACTGAAAGAGGGAATAGTGAGGGCAATGTGTCAAGCAGGTAAGCAAAAGTAAAAGAAAGAGGACACGGCTATGGTTCTCCAAAACATGGCAGAAAATGTAAAGGCTAAAGAATAGCATTCAGAAGGTATAAGGGGACCAAGAGGGAGGAGAATAGGGAGCTGTATCTGGTAAAACAAAGGAGCAGGCAGAGCAGTAAGAAGCACAAAGGCACAAACTGAGGAAAGAATAGCTCAGGGGTATCAAAGGACAAGACATTTTCAGGTATGTTAGTGTGAAAATGTTTATTTATTGATAACTAGGATTACAAATATGTTTGAACCAGGGTTCTTTACAAGGTTCCATGTCAAGGAGACAGACAATATAACACAGGAGGAGCAAAATAACAGCAACGAGGAGTGGCTCTCCAATAGAAAGCAGAGGGTGTGTATTAGGGGCACATACTGCAAATGGTCGGGTGTGTCCAGCGGGTGCCCCAGGGTTCAGTACTGGGGCCATGCTTATTTAACATTTATTTTTCAACACTGACCTGTAAAACAGAGGCATGACTATCAAAATT
This sequence comes from Neoceratodus forsteri, assembly GCA_016271365.2. Classification (NCBI taxonomy): domain Eukaryota; kingdom Metazoa; phylum Chordata; order Ceratodontiformes; family Ceratodontidae; genus Neoceratodus; species Neoceratodus forsteri. Next base: position 1,531,963,177 of record CM057455.1, read on the forward strand.
TGCTGATGATACGAGGCTTGAGAAAATAGTTAACAGCGCTTGAGGAGGCTGCCACATTGCAAGAGGCATTATATGAGTTGGAAGATTGATCAAACAAATATGGCTTCTCCTTTAACTCAGAAAAATGCACCATAATGCATCTAGGAAGAGGAAATCTAAAAATACCATAAAAATAAACAGAAATATCCTGCAAATGGTCACAGATGAAAGGGATCTGGGTATTAGAATTATCGATGATCTTAATTTTAAACAACATAATAATATGATAATCAAAAAGATGGGCGTATCTTGCATTGTATCATAAGACACATTAAGAGTAGGGATAGACAGGTGATCATGCCACTGTATATATCATTGGTGAGACCCACTTGGAATACTGTGCACAGCTCTGCTCCCGGGATATAAAGCGCAGATACATGCTTTAGAAAAGGTACAAAGGAAGGCCACGTGCCTGATTCCGGATATGGAGGGCATGGGCTATGAGGAGAGGCTGGTGAAGCGGGGAATGTACTCCTGGAGCTCAGGAGACTAAGGGAGACATGTGCCTGGTGTATAGAGCAACACAGGAGTCAGATTTGAGAGAACAACTCAGCTTAAACATCAGGGTAAAGAGTACAGCACCAGAACCCACAGATTACAAATACTAGGAGAAAGATTTAATACAAATAGGAGGAAACACTGGTTTGGGATTAGAGTGGTTAAGCTATGGAACAGCCTCCGGCCAAGGTGGTGGAGAGATAGTATGCCAAAGTTCAAGATACTACTTGATTATTACCTGATACAAAATAAAATCCAGAGATACAGTTAGATTAATCATTGAGCTCCATGGACTTCAGTCTTCTATGCCTGCTAAACCCATGAAACCTAGTAACAGTGCAAATACAGCATACAGTTGTACAGATAGTTACAACTGGTACAAGGTATAAAACATACAACAGGTCAACATAGAGTGCAGTCCAATAAAGTAGAACTTTATCATATCTAAGAACTAAATAAGGTCGAAATAAGTATAGGAGAATACTGCAGGGCAGGTGAAGGAGGGAGGAGAGATGGGTGAATGAGTGGTGGAGCAACTGAAAGGACTGAGAAGAAAGCAAGGTGGGGGGGGTGTGGGGTGGCATCTTAAAGTGAGCATATAACCCAGGGAGTAGCACTGTAATCTGGAGCACACAGTCACATTCACATGTGAAAAGGAAGACAAAGGAGGAGTTGTGTGGTTAAAGAGGGAGGGGTGACTTTACGGAGGGGATCAAGAAAAAGCAAACATCTTGAACAAATACCTCTGCTCAGTATTCACAGTAGAAGGAGAGGGGAGGGATCTCGAAAGGCACCAGGAGCTTTGAGGAAAGGGAATGGACACCAGTCTGTTTTCTGAGGAGAAAGTCTATAAAGCACTCACTAACCTGAAGGTAGACAAAGCTATGGGGCCGGATGGGGTACATCCAGGGGCACTGAGGGAGCTCTGGGAGGTACTGGCTGCACCTCTGACAGACCTGTTTAACAGATCACTGGAGACCAGCGTGGTCCCAGTGGACAGAAGAAGGGCGGATGTAGTCTCACTTCACAAAAGTGGTTGCAGGGAAGAGGTGGGCAATTATAGGCTTGTCAGTCTGACATCTGTGGTGAGTAAGTTGATGGAAACACTACTAAAGGAAAGTATTATGAATAGGGAAGATCATGCCAAACAAATCTGATAGATTTCTTTGACAGGGGTGACCAGGGAGTTGGGTCGAGGGGCGGCAGTGGATATGGTCTGTCCGGACGTCAGCAAGAGTTTTGACACCATTCCACATAGGAGACTGGTGAGCAGGTTGGAGGGCTTGGGATGGGTAATAAGGTAGTAACCTGGGTAAAAACTGGTTAGCTGACAGGATAGAGAGGGAAGTGGTTAAACAGAGTTAGTCTTGGTGGGTAGTAGTCCTGGTTGGCTATTATATCATCTGATAAGGACATGGCTCAGATGATGTAGTAGCCAATCAGACTTAGATTTCTTAAGCCCATTTTATAATCTTAGTTAAGAGTGTGACATGTGTTGCGTAACATGAGTGAGGGTCTAAGGTAACTGCCATGTATTTGAATGACTGGACAGATTCAAGAACATCTCCATTTAGGGAATGGATCGAGAGAGAGAGAGTTGCAGTTGGGTCTTGAGGAGGAATTAAGGAAAAGCATGGTTTTGTTTTTTTTAGTGTTGAGGACTAGATGGTTGTTCACAAACCAGTCCTCTAGTATACTGAAGTCAGATGCCAGATTCATATTAAGCTACCCAATGTTAGAGGAAGAGCGGTAGAGGATGGCATCGACATATACTGTAGGTGGACTGTGGCTCTAACACAATTGTTTGCAGGTCATTTACAAACAGGAAAACAGCAGTGGCTCCAGGATGGAACCCTGTGGTACACCATGTGTTGTAGGTCTGAAGCCTGAGAGGGCACCAGACCATTTGACCCTGGAGGTGGTCAGACAGGTAGCTATTGGATGACAGGGGTCAGAATGTCATAATACAGCGCGATTTATGCCATGCAGCATAACTTCTTTCTGGGGGGCTCCACCTCACACCCCCATGGGGGACTGCACCCGGAGCCCTCCACTATTGATTCTTAACTTCAGGGGGTCTAACTCAGGGTGCACACAAAGTCTTTTAAAAATAAAATTTCTGGGACCGGGAATCAAACCCGGTCCCAAGCGCAATGCCTGGTTCCTGCTGCTGTGGCTCTGTCCAGTGAGCCACGGCAGCTGCTCAATGGAACCTACTCCTAGCAGAGGTCTCATCCTCTGCCTGGGAGTGTGAATGGTGCAATACCATGTACAGCAGTATCACAGCAGTATTATACTCATTCGGGCTGTCCTAGACTGTTTATTTCGAAAGAAGAATGTCGTACGCTATTAAGCGATTTACATTAAGGATATGGTGTGCTATTGAACCAGGTAAGGCATTGTGATCAAGACCCAGAGAGCAAGCTTCCCTAGTAAGAGGTTGTGGTTGATAAGGTCAAAGGCCTTTATGAGGTCCAGAATCGGCTCCCATGACAAGACCTTGGTCCACTGCATTGAGTATGTCAGCTGACACTTTTACTAGGGCTGTGAGGGTACTGTGGTTCTTCCTGAACCCATGCTGGTAGTTAGAGAGAAGGTGATGGGACTCTAGATAGTCTTGTAGTTGGTTGTAGAGAATACACTCCAGTATTTTAGAGGACAGAGTATGGAGATTGGCCTATAATTCTCGACTAGTGTATTCAACCTTTCTTTGTGTATTGGCACAACCACTGCGATCTTCCATTTTGACTGTATGCAACCAGAGAGAAAGGATCTATTAAATAAATCTCATAAGGGTGAGGCAAGGGCAGCAGCCCCTAATCTGAGGTACTTGGGCTCAAGTGTGTCATAGCCCAGGCAGCTCTTGGGCTTTAGGTTCCTAACAGCCTCTGCACCTCTATGTGGGTCGCTAGTTTCAGGTGAAATGCTGAACAGCTTCCAATGTCCACTGGCGGGAGGGGAGGAGGAGGGAGACCTGTTTAGGCTCAAAGTAGGAAGTATACTTATCCAAGTTGGTGAAGAACTCATTTAGTGCACTTGGTCTAAGAAACCCAGGAGCAGAGTACAAAATGGGTGGAATGATATTGACAAAGGCGAAGCAGAAAAAGAGACCTAGGGTAATCATATCAGATGATGTAAGGTGGCGAGCAGTGTAACAAGGCAGTCAGAAGAGTGGGAGGCTGGAGTGCATAAGAAGGTATCTCCAGCAGGAAGAGGAGGTGGTGCTGCCCCTGTATGGATCGCTGGTGAGACCGCACCTTAAGCACTGTGTCCAGTTCTAGAGACTACATCTCAGGAAGGACATAGAGTGGAGGGGTCCAGAGGAGGGCTACCAAAATGGTGCAGGGTTTGCATCAAAAGCCCTATGAAGAGAGGCTAAAGGAGCTAAATTGTATACCCTGGAGGAAAGGAGGAGGGGAATAGGATAGAGACCTTGAGGAGGGAGAGGGGTGTGATAGGATCACTGTTCAGGGCAGAAATCCACCAGACCACAGAATTTTGGTGCAAAAAAATGCCGGATTGGCATTTATCATTTTATTTTGATGCCATAGAAATGATTCCAGAACTCACAGGAGGTGAAACAATTGGCATAGGTTCAGCATCAAGCAATAACTGTTGCATCCAGCAGTACTTAACTCAGTGGGAGCACCCACTCTCTTTCTCAGATCTTCTTTTCAGACTCTCAGTACCAGCCTGACACTTTATCTGGCTCTCTCCTGAGGTACGGGTCTAGTACCCACTGAGTTCTCCCAGGATCCCTCAGACACTCAGCCAGGACATCCCACTTTGACACCAATTTCTGTGGTAGGGTAATGAAAGCATACTTGGTACTCAGAGATTTGTTCAACACACAAATTCTGTGTGATGTTTATTTTGGTAAAATAATATAGAGCAAATCGTGCTATACAAAAATAAAAATCAATAATAAAGTAATACTGTCTTAACGTCAGACTATGAAAAGAAAACAATAAAGAAATAAATGAGCTCTTAAAGCTCCAGAATCACTTCCTCCAGTGATTCTGCCACAGTGAAGAATACTTTGACCAGTGCAATTTTCTACCAACTTCTGTGCTCACAGACCAACGTCTCAGGACACTTTCCCAGGATGATCTGACAAACCTTAACTCAGTGGCAGCTTTTATAGTGCAATCCTCATATGACACTAGTGTCAGCTGATCCACCCTTTTTCTAATACAGGGAATATTCTGGCTAGTACAAACATATGGGGATCAGATTGACTGTGTATACAGAGGAAAACATACAATCATAAGGAGTTATTCCATTCTGCCTTTAACACTCTGTCACTGAAGCTGTTGAGAAAGACTTTAATTACTTGTAAACAAGAAAACTCTGCCCTTTTCAGCTGCGTGACAGCTGGGAGTTTCTTATGTAACAACCTCATCATGGGGTTGCTGGTCTTTGAAGTACATTTTTTCCAAGAAGGCTTAGCTCAGGTAAGAGCACTTCTGCATAGAAAACTAAAGAAAACACTAGTATATTTAGTTTCTGCACATTAGTTATGCCTTCTTTAGGGTGTTTATATATAAACTGCTTTAAAAGCCAAATCCCACATCTGTATTCAACACACCGACGCTGCAATTTCAGTCCGTTGGAAACAACTTTAATCGCTGCTTTCATATTTCTGCAGGATACATACATTTATTACATATTATAAAACACAACAGTGCTCACAAAGACATTGTCCTGTCTCTGACTAAGCATTATATTAAATTCTTAAATGGAGCATAACATAATAAACAAGGACATAAACCACCTCTGTGCAGATTATTTCTGCTAATTACTATTTAGTCTTTATTCTTTATGTCACTTTACTGTTCTGTGCTATCGTTCTCATAAGGGCTTATGGCAGGAGAGGAAAAGAAATACAAAGAGGAATAGACGAGGAAGAGATACTATTATGGGTGACCTACCCATAGTAGTAGTAGAAAATGAAACTTAGTTATTCAGAAATGTTTAGAAATGCTACTGCAGTAGACTGGAGGGGTACAAAGAGAAATGCCATAGCCTTATTTCTAACAGGGGTAATCTAAACTATCACAGGGGATATATGATAAATACCTTTAAATGCCTAATGGGGATTAATAAGATACAGGAGAGAGTATTTTCAGAGAAAAGGTGCTCTAGAACAAGAGAACATGATATGTAGCTGGAGGGTAAATTAAGGAGGGATGTAAGGAAGTACTTCTTCACGAAAAGGTTGTGGACCCTGAAACATCCTTCCAGCTGAGGTAGTGGGAGCAAAAACAGTGGAGAGGTTCAAATATGACTGGGGCAGGCACAAGGGAATTGTAGGAGTAAGCAAGGGAGGGGAAGAAATGGTGCAATAGATCACGTGAGGTCTGCAGCAAAGAAAGAAAATAACATGGGCAAACTAGGTAGGCCCAGTGATCCTTATCTGCCATCACAGTCTATATTTCTATGTAGGCCACATCCACTGCTCCACCTGATCTAATTCTCTGGTCACCAAGTCAAAGAGATCTGTCAGATTCATTTGACATGACCCCCACTACCATGAATCCATGCTGCCTCAGATTTTGCAACCCGTTGGATTCAAGATGTTCCATAGTCCTTTTCTTCATAAGTAATTCCATTAGCTTTCCCACAACTGATGTCAGGGTGACTGGCCTTCAGTTGCCAGCCTCCTCCTGATGCCACTTTTGTGAAGAGGACTGCATCTGCCTTCCTCGGTCCTCCAGAACCACTCCTGTTTCCACTGAGTTGTTAAATAGGACTGTCTGAGGTGCAGTCAGTACCTCCTAAGCTCTCTCAATACCCTTGGAGTCACAGGCTCCTGTTACTTTATTGTGGCCCCTCCCTTCTCCTTCCTCTGTGAACACTGAACAAAAGTATGTTTTTCAGATAGCTGCATTTTCATTCTTTGTGTGTATATATATATATATATATATGTATATTATTTTTATGTAATCCTTTGTATATGCGAGGCCAAAACACATGTCAGTGCAAGCACAAAGGCACCTTAAGGAAAGACTAGATTTAAAAAAAAAGCTTGACCTTCTTTTGACCTGAAGGCAGCTGTTTGCCAGGAATTGAAATTGCATTCCACTTTTTAACAGAGATATGCCAAAATACATTTGTATGTCATAAAACCATGCACTCAGGAGTGGAATGCTTTGATCTAAGGAAGCTGTTATAATATGCAACATTTTATGAGGTAACAGGAAGAACATGCTTCCTCAAGAACCTGTGTGAATTTTATCTTCTGAGTGTGCCAATGTTCTATAGGGACTTCAAAGGGTTTAACTCTGAAATGTCATATCCTTTTTTATACTTAAATCTTTATTAATTTCTTTTTTAACTTACACATATATTTAACATATCAACCAATTAAACATTTTCACATACAGTATTAACTACAAACTGGTCATATACTTATGCCCTATAACATCACTAAAATTATTACAGTTTCACTTATTTTCCTAAATTATAACTGCTACTTACTCTATTTTTATAAAACATAATATAAATATAAAAATATAAAAATGGGAGATAAGTTTATAAGCAAGATAAGAGGTATTGTCAGTTGGTTAATCCAGGTAAATATGAAATAAATCACCTAGAGAAAGGAGTACAATAGAGAATGACCCAAAAGTCCTAATTACCCTTCCATAAATATAGAGTTAGATGAAAATCCCAGAAAGGATAAGTAAGGAAGGAAAAGGGGGGAGAGGGGAGGGAAAAAGGGTAGAGGTAGGGGAGAATACCTTTACACTTTGTCTTTATATAGTTCCCATCTGTTCCATCTATCATCATAGCTTCCCTCGATGATTTATAGTATATGTTATTCTTTCCATCTGTTGGATTTGGCTAATTATTCCTATTCAGTCCTGCACTGCAGGAGATAACTGCTGAAGCCATTTTTTGTTATGGATTTTAAGGCAGATATCGTAAGGATCGCTCACAGGTATTGTGTTGCCTTATCCTTAATTTCAACTGGGTACAGTCCTAATACACAGTGCTCAAGGTCCACGTCCATTGTTAAACTAAATAATGCAGATAGATGTTTAATTATTTGGGACCAGAAACCCCGATTACTCGGTCACCCCCAGAACACATGTGCCTGGTCTGCTGCAGTATCACCACACCTCCGCCAACAGGTTCCTGCATTTGTGTTCCAATTTTACATAATTTCATCGGGGTGTGAAAGTACCTAATCCTTACTTTCCAGGTGTATTCTTGCCAACCTGGTGATGATGTTGTTTTTCAAATGTTTCTAAATATTGTTGCCCATGTCTGTGAATTTAGTACTATCCCAAATTCCTCTTCCCATTTCCTCTGTACATTTTGTACATTATGTGCTATATCTGCAATTTGGTTCCCATCTGGCATAGTGATTGCCCTTTCCTGTCAGTTCCTCCCCATACTGTTTCTATCACCTGGGGCAAGGCCTCATCTTGCCAAGTCATGGTTTGTCTCAGTTTGTTAGATATGTAATTCCGTAATTGATAATAATAAAGACGGCTCTGTACTGACCAGTTATTTCGGTTTGAAGTGTTTCAAATGGTATTGTATCAGACCTCTGAGAACCTGCCATGCTGCATATAACCCACCTCTCATCTGTGTATTATACCAAGTATACATAATGGCTGGAGAGTATTCTGGATCATAACACCACCACCTGTATTTCCAAAGATTTTTAGCTGTACATCCTCTCCTTGTACCTTGAATCCATCTCTTGAATGTGACCTGGACTGTGTGCATTTGGAAGGAAGATATATCTATCTGAGAAGGGAGATTAAATAGGATAGCTTGCAGTGGGGTTAATTACTATAGATAATTCCATTTGTTGCCAATGTGCTTTGTATTGAGGGTGAGACCACATAAGGGCACTTTTCATTCGAACTGTGAGCCAATACTCATACAGGCTAGGGCATGCCCTCCCTCCTTCCTGTTTAGGTAGGATTAATGTTTTTAGAAATTCGGATGTGTTCGGGCCCAAAGAAAGGCCAGCATCCATTTCTGTCACTCTATCATATCCCGTTGAGCAATTAAACATGGTACCACCTGAAATAAATATAGAAATCTTGGTAATATGTTAGTTTTAAGTGTTTGCAACCGAGAGTAAAAGGGAAGGGGTGGGCAACAATCACCTATCTAGGTCTTCCCAGGCCGCTTGCATCAGAGGAAGGAAATTATCTTCAAATGATTTTGGGAGATGTTCCAATATGAACTCCCAAATATTTAATAGTTAGACAGTCCCATTTCATTGGATATTTAAGTTTAAATTCCTGAGGGACCTCTGCATTTAAGACCAGTACTTCTGTCTTTGCCCAATTTAGCTTATAACCTGAAAGTCTAGAGTAGGTTTCTATTTGCTGAAATGCTTTCAGTAATGAACGCTCTGGTTCTGTTAGATATAATAGAATAGAATAGAACAGAATAGAATAGAATAGAATATTGCAGTGTCAGTGGCTCAGTAGGTAGCACACTTGCCTCTGAGGCTGGGAGATCAGAGGGCTGGTGGGTTCAGTTCCCACATCTGGCACTTGGGTTAATATCCCAGTACTGACACTGCAGTGCAGCATGAGAGGGTGCTGCACTTCTGAGGTGCTGTCTTTCGGATGAGGCGCTAAACCGAGGTCCCATCTGCCTGGATTGGTGGTAGTTCAGGTGGATGTTAAAGATCCCATGGCATTTATCGAAAGAGTAGGGAATTTCCCGTGTCCTGGCCAAATTTCCCTCATTCACTAAAAATACCACCAACAGCTTAATCTGGTTCAAAGTCAGTTGGCATTCATCTGTATCCCTCTCCCGGTCGTGCCTGAAAATAGGCAGGATTTGTCTAGTGCACTTACCGTCAAAAAAACTAAATAAAAAATAAGAATAAATATCATCCACATATAATGTGATTTTATGTATGGAGTTGCCCCACCTGACTCCCTCTGTCTCTCCATGCAATCTTATACTCTGAGCAAGCGGCTCTATATAAAGAGAGAATAAAAGCAGTGAGTGGGCATCCTTGGTGTGTGCCTCTGGTTAGCTTAAAGGCTCCGATATAAAACCACTGGCTCTTGCATATGCTACTGGAAGTATACAACTTAATTATTATGTCAAGAAGGGCATCGGAAAACTGAAGCCGCCAGGAGACCCACAAAATTCCCAAGATACTTTATCAAAAGCTTTTTCTGTATCCAAACTCATAATATAGGTTGGTTGTTTTGTACTCTGTATACTTTAAATAATATTAATTGATCTATGGACATTGTCCAAAGTCTGTCGAGCCTGGGACAAAGCCAACCTGATCCATGTGTATCAATCCGGTAAAACCTGTTCCACCCTTTAGCTATAATTCCCGCCATTAGTTTATAATCTACATTTAATATGGAAATAGGGCGTAGGACCCACAGTTGGTAGTGTCCTTGGCTGGCTTTGGTATCACAGATACAATTACCTGTGTCCATGAGGGTGGCATCTTACCCTTCTCTATGAAGATAATTATACACTTTACACAACAAGGGGAGATGAATTCCTTAAACTGTTTAAAAATTCACTAGGAATTCTGTCTGTGCCAGGACATTTACCTGTTTAATCCTTTTAATTTCTGATATAATCTCAGTTTCGTAAATGGACGACTCAGTACCTCACCTTGGGTATGGGTTAATCTGGGCAACCCAGTGGGGTAAAAAAAATGTTAATCTCCTGTTCTGTTGGTTTAGGACCCCTGTTGTGTAGTTTTTCATAATATTTTTAAAAGCGCCTTGCTATTTTTCCTATTTTATATTGCAGGGTTTATTTTACAGGGTCTCTGATTTTTGAATTACAGCTCGCTCCTAAACTGACGGAGCCTACTAGTCAGTAATTTTAGAGCACAGGTCCTCCCTCATAGAATCTCTGCCTCAAGTAAATAAGCTTCTGTTCAACTTGATAGTCAAGGATCTTTATATATTCTTCTTTTAATTTTATTAAGCATTTCCCCTACCTCTATTAATATCTTGTTGTTGTAGCTGCTACAGGTTTTGTATTTGATCCTGCAGTTCTTTTCAATTTTTTCCTGTTTTACTTTAGTCTGGACGAAATCTCTATGAATGCCCTCTGATGATTGCCTTTATTGTATCCCATAGGATGCCCGGAGATATCTCAGGGTGTTGGTTCATTTGAATTGCCTGTTCAATAGTTTGAACTATTTTATCCTGTACTTCTTTTATTTGCAAAGGGAAGTATTAAGTCTCCAAAATGTGGAGCTTTTAGGTGCCTATACTTACTTTCAAATAAATAGGATTATGATCTGACAATGGGCTGGCTCCTATATCTGAGGATCTGCAGATTTCAAATGCTTCCTTAGTAGTTATAAAATAGTCTAGTCTTGAGAAAGTTTGGTGGGGTGATGAGAAGAACATATACTGTCTACTTTTAATATTCAGGAACGTCAAACATCTATTAAGCAAATTTCCTCCAATAACTTAGCCACCTTGTAGCAATGCCATTTCTCCCTTAAGTGGTTGGGCTGTAGAGTCTAATTTAGGATTAAGTCTCAGGTTAAGGTCGCCACCTATCACTAGGTGTCCCTCTGTCCAGTCCATAATTTTAAGAAAGAAGTCCTGTTAGAAAGAAAACTCAGTACCCGGTTAGGCGTACAGAGAAACTAAAGTTATTTTTTCCCATCAATATTGCCTTTGGCAGCTGCAAATCTTCCCTGTTTGTCCAACAGTGTATCTACTAGTTCAAAATGAGTAGAATTGGGAATGAGTATCGCAGTCCCTCTCCTACAACCCTTACCATATTCGGCCGCAATCATTTTTTATACCCAAAGTTTAATAGTTTACCATGTTCTGTTTTGTTCATGTGGGTCTCCTGAAGCAGAATAATGTTCGCTCCAGTTTTCTTTATAAAGACTTAGTCCGGGATCTTTTGATGGGATGTGCTAATCCATTAACATTGTATGATAAGAGTAATAACTCCGAACTAGCATATTATGACGGTTTAGTTTTAGGTCCAGGACGATTAATAAAATTTTGCAAAATACACCTTTCTTTGCAATTTCCCATTTCTCTACAGTAATTAACTTGACAATATAAAACTCTCCCTTAACAAACAACCTAAAAACATAATTGAAAAATACAACCTTTAACAAGTCAAGAACTTTAAACATTGTATGACTTCCAACGTGGAGATCTACCTTTCTCCTAGGAGATCTCTATGTGTTCAATATTACCACCCAAAGGAGGAAAGGGTACTGAACAATTGAGTTGAGTACCTAAATTCCTAGCCACAAGTCTGCAGCTCTCCTAGGAGCCTATGTTAGAAATAAAACGGCTCCTTATTAGCTGAAAACAGCTATGTTGTGACACAGGTAGTTATGATGGGTTAAACGATTTAATGTTGCCACCAAACTACCTATAGCAGGCAATCATATACAGTAATCTAGAGTTTCTGTAATAGAATTTCTCCCCCAAATCTGGCCTAAGCTCACTTTAAGCATTTTCTAAGCACCTAACTAAAACATAAAGTATAGAGGTAGATTCTTCCTTCCTCTCAACTAATGAACTTGTATTCCATGCGCTTAAATAAAAGAGATTACAGAGGAGACTTGCTTTACACACAAATAAACCTGAAAATGTCCCCAGTCTGTTCTGATTGGTTTGCTGCTTTAAAAAGTGTCGCGGTGAACAGCAAAACAAGGAATAGTAATAACTATTCACTCTGCTCAAGTCTGGTAGAGCATGGTAGCAGTGCAGGCCCCAAATCTCTAACTGACCGCTTGATCAAATAAAAGTATCTGCATAGATTCATCAGTCCTGTGTATCTGTGACCCTTGCTTTCTTAACTTCTTGTGATTTCTGTAATGCTGCTCCAAGCGCTACACCTGGTACTTGCGACGGCGTTGTCTGGGATCCTCATCCTCATCACTTTTATTCAGTGCAATCAGCCAGTCCATGGGGCTCTTAGAGGTGCAGGCGGTCTCTGCTCATGTGCCATCTCCAGTGTTGCTTCCATCAAGCCTCTCTCCTTCAAGGCTCTTCCGCCTCCTCTACTGAATCATATACTCTGACTCCCTCTGGCCAGTGGATTCGGATCCGAGCTGGGTAAGATGTATTAAAATGGATATTGTTTGCCGAAGGATCTTTAAGATAGGGCCATATTGTAATCTGCTTCTGTACTTCTGCTGGGTAGTCAGAATCAAAGAATAGATGACTCATTAGATATTTTATCTCTTTCTGCTGCCAAGCTCTCTGAAGGATGTCTTCCTTTACTCTAAAGCTGTTAAATTTAAATATAACAGATCTGGGCCTGGCGTCTGCTGGGGCTTCATCTGTAAAGCCCTGTGCACTTTCAATACCTAGTTGGTATCCTGCTGGCAGTTGGAGCACATCAGCTATGAGGTCGGAAATAAAGTCAATCATCCGCCCGATTCTGAGCCCTCAGGGAGGCTGTGAATCGCATGTTCTCTCATTGCGATCGGCCTTCCAGATCAGTACATTTATTTTGTAGTTGTTCTGTGTGGCTTTCTAGGGCTTGAATTATTAGACCCATTTTAGTAGTGTCGTCCTCCGTGTTACTTATATGGTCCTCTGCCTCCTCAATCTTTCTCCAGACCTGTTAAGTACTGGTTAAGTTGCTTAAATTCCACTCGATTTTCAGCCCTCATTTCTTTTAATTCACTAAAGAGCTTCTTAAAGCGGTATCGAGATAATTGGTCATTTTCTGCATCTGTATCTGAAACACTGTTGGGAAAAGGGCTTCTACTTTCTTCACCATGTAGTGATTTAAATCCTACTGCATCAGAGTGTAGGCATTTCTTTTATCTTGGATCTCCCTCTAGTATCCTTTGCTGGTATAGTACTTGCCATTTTGATCAGTTTGATGCTGTTTTTCTTCATTATTTTACACTTTTAAGGCCCTGGAGGGAGCTCATTCTAGTTTGCTGCTATTTGATCCATGACATCACGGAAGTCCTGAAATGTCATATCCATGCTAATTATAGGTCTCAGAATCAGATTTTAATACGCTTGGAAATTTTGGAAACAGTGCTATCTCCTGGCCAAACGGAGTAGTTGCTCTGAGTTGGAAAGTGATGACACTGCAAGATTTTAAACAGGTATAAATAGGCCAGCTCAGGGCATTTTGAACACAAACACATTTTGCTTGGACTTTCCTGACCACAGAGAACACCTTTCAGCACAGAGACTGCCTAGGAATGAAGGTGGCTACAGAAAGACTGAAATATATATATATTTTTTACTTTCTATTTTCTATGCCTCTACTGTCTCCTAACCTCCACTCCTTCACGCCACCAAGGTGCTCTGCTCCCTGACCCTACTGACTACCCGGGTCTGCTCCTAGAAGTGTCACACACTCGCAAATCTCAGGGTCCCTTGACGGCCTGGATTACCTCCCAGGCGGGTGAGGAAGGAACCCTCCTAGCCTCCTCTCTCCCGAGTGATTGAGCTGTGCACAGTGGAGTCTATCCCATATTAGATGGCGGGTGGTGAAGCAGGCAACGGTGGTCATCATCTAGGAGGCTTAGGAGATGTTGTCCTCCTTTCCTCTCTAGAGCCCGATGTGCAATGACATCAATGCACTGGCGTGCAGACGTCTGCGGCTCTTCCCCATGTTAATGCCCATACCTGCAGAACACCCAGCCTCAGCTGGGTGTCACTGCAATCTTGGCCTTATATCCCTAATCCCACCCCAAGGAAGGAGAGCAGTCATGGGACGCTCAATCCTTCCTTCCCCCGCCAGCCCCGTGACCTAAGTCCATTCTTGAACCCAGGTCACCAACATGCGCAAGGTGTGGCATCCAGCGCCCACCCTAAGTGCCACTGGCCAGCCTGAAATATTTTGCAAACCAGCAATTCTCTGGACTTTGAAATCTTCATACGAAGGTAGACACTTAGCTAACAAGTTTAGGTGCTTTTTTATATATTTTTTCCATTTGTTTCTGCATACTATAGCAGATTAGCATTCTCTTTTAGCTGTAACTGTATTTATCCAAGTATTTTAGTAAAACTGTGCTTTTCTAAAGAAATTCTGCCTGCGTGAGAGTTCTTATATTGTATGCGTGACTGTAGAAGGTTTATTAATAATCTATGACAACTGTTAATTGCTTAGAGGGGCCACCATAAGCAACCAAATTGAGAAAGGGTCTGTAAAGGAACATCTAGAAGGACAGGAGAATACCAGAGTCTACAAAAATTTTGAACCAGGCTACGGCGTGTCCTGTAGGGAGAATGCCAAATCAGGTGTTATGTTGCTACCCCCAAAGAGAGCATGACACCTGGGTCTTCCTTCTTTGTGTAATAGCCAAGGAAAGGTTCATATTTGGCCACAAGACTCGAGACAGGTACTGTGCCCTCATCCAGAACTAGAAGGAGACCCAGCATCCTTGTGGCAGAGGTGCAGTCATGACCTTGGTGAGCATTCTTAAGGACCAGGAGGGTATCCCTGCCTCCCCATCATGGATTGCACTTAGGGTGGGCACTGTGAGCTCAGTGGGCCTGACCCCAGAAGTGGGTTTGTGACAGATCTGGTAGTAGTGGTGGAATCTGAGAGATTTGGGTTGCAGAGTGTTGCGATTTGAGAGATATTGGTGGTAAAGGCATAACAGTGGATTTGAGCCCAGTGTATCAGATTGATAAACTATAAACAGTCCACACACAAACAAGGCAGAGATTTAAAAAATACATAATTTCGTTACAGTCCAAAGTTCCCTACCTTTTTCCCCTCAGTTACAAGCTAGTGTAGCAGTAGTTAGGAATAAGATGGCTTCCATCTACAGCGAATACACTGCAGACTACTTGAAGTAGTTGTGTCAGGAAGAGGAGTCTGGTGCAAGGGTGAACCAAAAGCACCACATGGAGACTCTTGTGGCAGTTGATGAGCAAGTGACTGCCCAGAACCTCGAGTCACAGTCGGTGACTGAAGGAAACCAGACCTTTGGCATGGGGATGCCAAGGGACATCACAGAGTCCAGTCCCAGGAGGAAGACAGTGACACCAGAGGAACCCAGAGCCACAGCACCAGGAGAAAGTCACCACAACACTGGGGCTGAAAGGGATCAGGCTGCAGTCAGAGTTGAGGAAACTGGAGCTGAAATTCCAGGAGAGGAAGTTCCAGATGGAGTTGTAAGAGCGACAACACCAGAGAGAGGCTGAGAGAGCGAGAGAGAGAGAGAAAAGAGCATCAGAGGAATTCAAACTGGAGAAGCTAAAACTCCAGTGACCAGTGCCAGAAGAAGTAAGTGGCAGGGGTGAACTTGGAACTCCAGGACTGGGGTACAAGTTACATTCTAAATTAATAGCTGAATTTAAAGAGGGGAGGATATGGATGCATTTTTAAATCTGTTTGAAAATGTCCGTATCCAGGCTAAAATACTCAGGAGTCCTGGAACTTTTGGCTATCCCTGCTACTTACTAGAAAGGGCATGAGGCACTAGGCCAAATGGACAATCAGGACAGTAGTACTTATGAGAAACACAAAGCTGTATTGCTCAAAAGTATGAATTAACACCTGAAGCATACAGGGTTAAGTTCCGTAAGCCCTGGAGAAGCCCTGACATGAGCTATGAGGAACTCACCACAAAGCAATATCAGTTTTGAAATGTTGGTGGGAGGAGTAGAAGCAAACTCTGTAGAGAAATGAGGAGGCTGTACACCTGGAGCAATTCTTTTGGGCTTGCCCAACAGAGCTAAAAACCGGTTAGATGATTGAGACCCCAAAACAGTGCAGGAGGCTGCTGAGCTCTTGGACCACTATGCCAGGAACAGACTTGCTCTGAAAGGGAGTGGGTGGGTGGCAGAGAGGGGAAAAGTGTGCCTGCAGGGCAGCTAAAACCCTCACAGCCACCACAGAAAGGGAAGCCCCAGGTTACAAAAAAAGAATGTATCGGATAAAAGAAATGATGAGTGCTGGTTTGCAGACAGCCAGGGAATCTTGCTAGACAGTGTCCTAAAAGGCACAGAGTGGACAAGGTGGTACTTGAACAGAGTTGGCTGCACTGTGTATACCTGAAAGCATGCCTATAAACATGAGGGAGCACATACTGTAAATGGGGTGCACACCCATGGGTTAAGGGACATGGGGTGTCCCTTACCTTAGTAAAAGGATTTGGTTGAGACTGAACAGCTTATACCTAATCAGTTCCTAACAGTAAGGGATTCACTGGGGTTGAAAAACTCTGCCACTAGCTAGTGTTCTCCTGGACTGGGGTGAGACAGAGAGGGGTACAAAAAGTGTCTGTGGCAGACAACCTCACCATGGATGTGATTATAGGGAATGATCTCCAGAAGGGTGGTGTGTGCGGTTACCCGCAGTAAGACGGCAAAGGCCGATTGTAGTTCCCTGGACCCTCTAGAAGCCCCTGTGGAAAACAATGGGAGGATGGTTCCCCAGCCTGTGTCTCCTGGCATGGAGAGTAGTTAACGGGAAGTAGGACTTCCCTTGTAGCAGTTCACAAAACAGCTACAGAAGGTTACTCTGAGGAGGGAGGGTAACCAATGGTCAGAAGGTTAGTGATGGAAGTGACCCTGAATGCCCTGATGCTAGAGCTATGGACCCCGGTTTAGGAACTGAAAGGGACATGTCCAATGCCTTGGGAAAATGTGAAGAACTTGCAGCTGCTCAGAGGACCAATCTTAATTTGAAGAGGCTGAGGGCTTGTGCAGAATCTGACAAGACACAAGGAGATGACGGGAGGCATACAGTATATTGGGACAATGGACTGCTGTATACACAGGAGGTAAGGACAGAGGAAGGGGTGATGGGCAGGCAGCTTGTCGTTCTCCAGGGGTACTGTGAGTGGTTGCTCAAGATTGCTCACGATATCCCCATGTCTGGACATCTGAGAATTGCATGCACCATGCAGTGATTGGCCCAGAATTTCTATTGGCTAAACTTCACCCAGCAAGTGAAGGAATATTGCAGGTCTTGTCACTGGTGCCAACAAATAGGTAGAAAACCAAAACCACCCTAATTCCCTTGCCCATTGTGGAGGAGCCATTCCAGAGTAGCAGTAGATATTGTGGGACCCTTGAGTATCCCAAGCTCCTCTGGGAAGAAGTTTATCCTGATGGTGATAAATTATGCCACCTGATACCCAGAGGTGGTCATCCTTTCCTCACTTAGGACAGACAAAGTGGCGGACACCTTGCTAGGGATTTTCTCCCATTTCAGGTTTCTGCAGGAAGTTATCACTAATTGAGGGGTACCTTCATGTCGGACCTGATGAAGTGTTTGTGGGAGGAGTGTGGGTGGTGCAGAGACACATGACACTTATCACCCACAAGCCAGTGGGCTTGTGGAAAGGTTTAATGGTACCCTAAAATCGATGCACCAAGCATTTGTTGAACAGCATGGGAGGGACAGGAGAAATACCTTCCCACCTGTTGTTTGCATATAGGGAGGTGCCCCAAGAGTTGACAGGATTTTTCCCTTGAACTCATATGGGACGTGAGGGTGCATGGATCCCTAGACTTGATCCAGGAAGACAATGAAAGCAAGCACACCACCCAGAGAACTCCCATAGTGGAGTATGTCCTAAAGTTTAGGGAAAAGCTGAAGGAGCTTATGGGAGCAGCCCCAAGCAACCTGTCAGCCACCCAGCAGAAGTAAAAGATCTGGTATTACCACAGAGCCAGAGGTCACTTGTAGTGTAGGTCAGGAAGTCATGGTCCTAATCCCGGTCTGGAAGGATAAGCTGCAGGCCGAGTGGACGGGACCATACCAGGTAGTCCGACAGGTTAATGATGTGAACTATATTATAGAACAGCTGACAGGTGACATATCCATAGAATGTACTATGTCAACATGATGAAGCCATATGCAAATAGGGCAGGCATGGTATTTGAAGTGTGTAGTCCTGGGGAGGGGACTAGCGAAGAAGACTCCCTACTGGACTTGCTGGAGGAAAGCAAGTGGGAGTCCTCTGGGGAGGCAAACTGTCGCCCCATTTGACCCCGGAACAGACCCAGGATGTGAGGGAGGTTTTAGCGGACTTTGCCGCTTTTAGCCAAGCCTGGACTAATCCTCTTAGTGAAACATGATGTAAACATGGGCATGCAAGTGCCCATAATGGACAGCCTACCGGGTGTCTGAGGCCATCCTAAAGGACATTAGGAGGGACGTGAAAGAAATGCTGGATTTAGGGGTAGTCCAGAAATCCCACAGCCCCTGGGCCTCATCCATAGTCCTTGTTTTCAAGCGGATGACTCTACTTGCTTTGTGTGGACCATCATGGACTCAAGCAGATCATGAAGTCTGACGCCCATCCAGTGCCACAGACAGATGAACTACTGGACAGATTGGGTGGGGCAACATACTACTACAACTGACTTGACTAAAGGCTATTGTCAGGTGGAGTTAACTGCCAGAGCTAGGAGATGTCGGCCTTCATCACCCCAACAGGATTATTCGAGTTCAAGGTATTGCCTTTGAATGAAGAATGCCCTTCCCCTTATTTGTCTGGCTTTCCTCCTGTTTTACCTACCTTGGAACCCCACCTGCCATCCCTGCCACCCCAGCTCCCCAACTGCCTCCCTCCATACTCCCCAACACCTCCCTTACCACCCATTCTCCCCAAATATTCTCCTTCTCCCAATCTCTTTCTCTTCTCTCTCTCTCTCTCTCCTTCTCTCTAATCTACCCCTCATTTGCACTCTCCCCTTTCTTTCTCCCTACCCTTTCCAATACTCTACCTTGACAGGCTCCCTGGGGCAGCTATACCATACATTGCTAATTGGGAAACCTCATTTCTTTCTCCTACCCTTTCTGATACTCTACCTTGACAGGCCCCTGGGGCAGCTATGCTGTACGTTGCTAATTGGGAATCTCCTCCGCTGTTTCATTTCAGTTGTCTAGGTTACTCAAATATATTATTTATTTTCTGTATTACACAGCAATCTTATGTTTTGTGTTAACTGTCAAGTTTTTGTTATGTCTCTGCTGTTTTACATCCTGATGTGGAACCTTTGTAAAGAGTGTATACTCAAAGGTTGTATCTGAATTACCAAATAAATAAATAAAGGTGGTCAACCAGGTGTTACATGGTCTGACGAGTATGCAGTAGCATATCTGGATGATTTTTCCATCTTCAGTACCAGTTGGAAGGAACACCTGTCCCACCTGAGGAACTGTTGGGCAGAATACATAAGCGGGGGCTCACTGTCAAGGCTGAAAAGTGCCAGATGGCCATGGCAGAGGTGGCATACCTAGGCCATGTAGTAGGGTGGAGCAGCTCCATCCCAATCAAACCAAGGCTGAGGTGACAGAGACATGGCCCAGGCCTGAGACCCAGAAGCAGGTATGGAGTTTCCTAGATACCGCTGGGTACTATCAAAAGTTTGTACCAAATTACAGTACCTGGCAGCTCCCTCTCTGGCCTGCTAAAGAAAGAATGCCCAAAAAGGTAAAATGGGTTCCAGCCTGTGAGACGACCCTTTGCATGGCTAAAAGAGGCACTGTGCAGTGCCCCTGTGTTGGCCAGTCCAGATTACAGTAAGCCATATGTAGTCCAGACAGATGCCTCAGATGTGGGGATTAAAGCAGTCCTCAGTTAGGCCTCTAATCAGGAAAAGATCACCCAATAGTGTACCTTAGCAAACAGTTGTTTCCTGGGAGCAGGCCTATTCCACAGTTGAAAAAGGAATGCCTTGCGCTGGTATGGGCCCTGAAGAAATCAGAGCCATACTCTCATGGGAGGCACTTCAAGGTACAGACTGATCATAACCCCCTGGTGTGGCTAACATAGATGGGGAAATGAATGGTCATCTCTTAAGGTGGAGTATTGTCTTACAGGGCTCGATATGACCATTACCCACAGGGCCGGATTGGCCAATTCCAACAGAATGGGCTATCTCACCAGTTAGAGCAATGCATGAAATTTTAGAAAATCATACCATGCCTAGGGATGGATTCCCACAAATTCAGTCTAGGAGGGAGGGTTGTGATGAGCTGCCCAAATACTAGTCTCATCTGTAGATCTAATTCTTTGTATGCATATATTTTTATGTAATCCTGTGTATATGTACAGTCCAAAAGACATGCCAGTGTCAGTACAAAAGCACCTAGGAAAAGACTAGATTTTTTTTCAAAAGGCTTGACCTTGTTTTGACCCAAAGGCAGCTGTTTGCCAGGAACTGAAATTGCATTCCCATTTTTTTAACAAAGATATGCCAAAATACATTTGCATGTCATAAAACCATAGCTTCAGAGGGAATGCTTTAATCTAAGAAAGCTGTTATTTTATTTAGCTTTTGTTACCCAGGCAAGTACACTAGACAAACATGCCTATTTTCAGGTATGACCCGGGAGAGTACTGGAAATTAAAGAACATACAGAGTATAATTTGAAGCAAGTAGGGCAGATACACAGATGTGAAGAGAAGCATAACATACATAATAAGATCTCTCAGGTCACGACAGTAATCATAGTCAATATGCTAAGGTACAACATCACTGACACACATACCAGCAATATATATACAGATATATAAAAATGCACACATTTGCAAGATACATGGAATGAATACACTCAAGTATACTGTGCAGAGGACCGGGCTAATCAAGGAGGGTTAAGACAGTCACATACTGATGAGAGCTTCAAGTGGTTCCACAGGGAGGTGCGTAGGCCCGACTGGGGAGGTCTGGACCTGGACAGGACAGGAATTCCACAGTCTAGGGGCACATGACGCAAAGTCCCTGTCCCCATTTTGGTACAAGTAGGAGGGACCTTAAGGATAGCAGGGCCCTGTGGACCTTAGGGGGTGGTAGCGGGGCTGCTGGCACAAGGAGCTCTGCCAGTCCAGGGGGTGCCAGTACCCAGTACCTTACCCATGAAACTGCCCACAACAAAACTCAAATAATTTGGCGGGGAGAGCCAGTTAAACTACTGTACAGATCACAGTGGTGAGTGAGACGAGGGACCCCAAGAGCAAACGGCAGATGTTATTATAGGCAACGGTCCATCTAGAGAGGTGGATCTTGGAGGTATTGGCAAACAAAAGGAACCCATAACAGAGGGATGGTAGAACACCCCTCTAGGCAGTGTTAGACTAGTTATATTATGCTACATTTTATGAGGTAACAGGAGAGGAACATGCTTCCTTGAGAAGCTATGTGAATTTTATCTTATGGGTACCAACGATCTACAGTGGACTTCAAAGGGCTTAACTCTGAAATGTATTATCCATGCTAATTACAGGTTACAGAATCTGATTTTAATATTCTTGGAAATTTTGGAAACAGTGCCATCTCCTGGCCAAATGGAGCAGTTGCTCTGAGCTAGAAAGTGATGACACTATAAGATTTCAGACAGGTATAAATAGCCCAGCTCAGGGCATTTTGAACACACATACATTTTGCTTGGACTCTCCTGACCACAGAGAACACCTGTCAGCAAAGAGACTGCCTAGGAACCAAAGGTTGCTACAGAAAGACTGAAATATTTTTGTAAACCAGCGATTCTCTGGACATTGAAATCTTCATACCTAAGGTAGAGACTTAGCTAACAAGTTTCAGTGGATTTTTTTTCTGTATATATTTTTTCATTTGTTTCTGCATACTGTAACCCAAATTAGTATTCTCTTTTAGCTGTAACTGCATTTATTTTTTAGTAAAACATTGCTTTTCTAAAGAAATTCTGCCTGCATGAGAATTCTTATACTGTATGTGTGACTGTAGATGGTTTATTAATAATCTGTGACAACTGTTAATTGCTTGCGGGCCAACATAAGCAACCAAATTGAAAACGGGTCTATAAAGTGACATCTGGAAGGATAGGGAGAATACCAGAGTCTACAAAGATTTTGAACTGGCTGTTGTATGCCCTGTATGGAGAAGCCCAAATCAGGTGTTACACTGCTACCCCAAAGAGAGTGTGATGCCTGGGTCATTCTTCTTTGTGCAACAGCAAAGGAAAGGTTCATATTTATTTATTTATTTAGCTTTGTTGACCAGGTAAGTACACTAGACAAGTCTAATTTGCCTATTTTCAGGTACAACCGGACAGTACAATGAAATATAAGTTCATACAGAGGACAACATGACACAAGTTAGGCAATATGCAGAATCAGATAGAACCAAGTGAATATAACAGCAGACAGTAAGCATAATTAAGATATGAACAAGATATATACATAGAGACACAAAGGCTATGAACAGTACATTTACAAATTTTATATGGCTCAGAGCCACAAAAGCAGAGACATAAAGCATCTCCTGAAACAGAGAGTAAATACATTATATGCAGCTCAGAACCCAGTCAAACAGGATGCATCAGCAGGACCTGCAAGGGTACCAAAAAAAGAACATGTGAGTCAGTGCAGGGGACCAAAATTAGCAATAGCGGTTTGGAACACCCACATGTAGAGGAGAGCTTCAGGTAATTCCACAGGGAGCTCTGGAGGCATGAGTGGGAGGGGAGGAGCAGACCTTGGTAGGAAAAGGTTCCATACTCTGGGGGCACATGAAGCAAAATCCCTGTCCCCCATTTGTGTTGGGTGGTAGGAACTTTAAGAACAGCAGGGCCAGAGACCTAAGGGAGTAGGAAGAAGAGACAGACAGTTTGAGGAGCTCAGCCAGCCTGTGGGTGGAGCAGTTCTGAGCATCTTGCCCGTGAAGCTGCCCAAGACAAAGTTCATGTAATTGGGCAGGGAGAGACAGTCAAGTTTGTTATATAGGTAACAGTGGTGGGTGAGGCGAGGGCAGCAAGTGCAAAGTGGCAAATGTTATTATAGGCTGTGTTCCACCTAGTGAGGTGAACTTTGGAGGTGTGTGAAAACGGAAGGAGTCCATAGCAGAAAGAAGGGAGAAACACACCTCTGGCCAATGCAAGGTGAGTAGCAGATGTAAGATTGTTCTTCACTCTGTAGGCCAGACCCAGTTTGCAGTTGACAGCTCTGCATATATTTTGGATATGGCACCCAAGGTCAAGCTGGGGTCTAATGTCACCCCAAGGTATTTGAGGAGTCAGGGATTAGAACAGGAGTACCATCAATACCAGTAATACTCAGAGAGGCAGGGGAGGCCTTTATCTTGGCTAGGGACCCAAAAACACAGCCTGAGTTTTTAAGGTTGAGGACCAGCTTGTGAGCCATTACCCAGGACTGGATATTCCTGAAATCCTCACTCAGTTGATGGTTGATGACCCCAATGTTACGGGAATGGTAAGGATAACCAGGTCATCCGCATATAGGATAGAACTACAGTTGGTAGCAGTAGCTGGTAGATTATTGACAAAGATAGAGAAGAGAAGGGCCCTAGGACTAATCCCTGGGGACACCGGAGGTCAGTGGGAGGGTGTCCAAGAGGACCTTGCTGAATTTGTTAGTTGCTGTCTGCTCTGGAGGTAATTACTGAACCATCTTAGGACAGATGGGGACAGACCAAGGGACCAAAGTTGAGAGCAAAGTAAGACATGGTCATCTAGGTGAAGGCCTTGGATAGGTCAATGAAGATGGCACCTGATAGCTTACCCTGGTCCATGACAGCCCTGATTCCAGAGGAGACAGTGATAAGGGCAGAGGACGTACTGTGCCCTTTGCAAAAGCCATGCTGCACAGGGGACAATAGCTCATGGGCCTGAATATACCCCATGAGTTGCCCAGCCACAACTTTCTCTAGAAGTTTACTGATAGTCGATAAAATGGTTATCAGTCGGTAATTGTTGAGGATCTTTGGGTTGCCCTGTTTGAGAACAGGGACAATCCTCGCCACCTTCAAAGGTCAGAGATAACCAGAGGCTAGGGACATGTTGAAGATATGGGCCACTGGGAGGCTATAAAGAGGCACCAAGATGGAGGAGCTTAGGTTCCATGCCATCATGGCCAGCACTAGAATGTGGGAGAGACCAGAGAGAAGTCTCCATCTCCTGTGCCATCACAGCCCTGGCCACAAGACTCGAGACTAGTATCGTGCTCTTATCCAGAACATTGCACTTAAGGGTGGGCACTGTGAGCTCAGTGGGCCTGACCCCAGGAGTGGGTTCATGACATCCTGGTCCTTCCTTCACAGTCCCCTTCCTTCTTAACCTTACTGTCCCTCCTGGTCTTCCACTTTTACTTACATATCTAAAAAAGTCATGCCCTTTCATTATCACCTGTGCTAGTCTCTCCATTTGTACCTTCATGCTCCTGCTTCCTGTTTCCCTCATACATCTCCCTATCTTCCTCCTCAGCATCTCCTAATATCCTGAAAGCTATTCTTTTAGTTTTTACCTTTTCAGCCTCTTCTTTCGAGAACCGCTGCAGTCTCTTTTTCTTTTGCTCACTTCCTTGGTGCAGAGGTTTGTTGCCTGCACTATGTCCTCCTTAAGCTTTACCCGCTCTTTCTCTACCCACTCAGGTCATCAGCCCCTGCCATGTCATCCCTGGAGCTTTTACTAATCTCTTTAAGATCTGCCCTTCTGAAGTTCAGGACCCTCTCCCTGTGTGGTTTGATTCCACAGCTGTCCTTATGTTGTACCATGCTGTACAGTGATCACTGATCCCCAAGTGACCTCCCAGCTTGACATCTGCAACACTATCCTTGTTAGTACCAGGTCCAGTATTGACCCATCATGAGTGGGCTCCTGACTAGTTGCCTGAGGGTGCCCCTGCAGAGATTCTAGGATGTCCCTGCTTCTAGATTAAGCTGCAGCTGGGAGGCTCTAACCTACATCCAGAAGACTGAAGTACCCTACGAGCAGCACCTCCCTTTTTCTGCTGTCTTGCCAGTGGCTTTCACCAATACCTTATTTAAATCCTCCTCTGTGCTGAAGGTCTTTAGATCATGCAGTGTGAGTGTGGACAGTGACACCTTTCCCTGTCTCCAGGGTGATCTTCTGTACCCCCAAGTATCTCTGTCGGCTTTATGCCTTCCCTCACATAAAGCACCACACCCCTCCTGTCCTTCTTGAACTGAATATGCCTTATCTCATTCCCCTCCCCTTTGTTTAAATTCCAAATTTTATTCCCTTTATAACAGACATTTTGTCCCCCCTTCCTTTTTAATGCTCTAATTCCCACCACCCTTTATTTCTACCATCCTGCTATTAGTTTGCACCCTGGGAGATTCATCTACTTTTGTATTCCACACTCTCCACTACAGTCTGAGGGAAGTTTATGCCTCCCTGATTCCTTCCACACACACACACACACACACACACACATATACACCCAGCTAGTTTAAATGTTCATGAAAGTAACATTTAATCTACCCACAAGTACTACGATTCCCTCCCAGATAAATAGCGGTCATCATCCCTGAATAGGTTTTAGCCCACACAACCTCAACTGGTAGGCCATTCCAGTTATTCATGGCTCCCTCCATGATGAGTATTGCTCACATCACTTAAACACTCCCCTCCAGCTTCATTGCATGCCCCTGTGTCCTGTTGCCTTCCTTTCTCTGAAAAAGACAGACCAACTGCTCCTTATTCACCTCTGTGAGGTACTTATAGGTCTCAATCATGTCCCTCTTGCTCACCTCTCTCTTCCAGGAAGTGCATGCTGAGATCCCACAGCCTTTCCTCATACAGCTTCTCTTGTAGTCCCCCTACCATTTTGGTGACCCTCCTCTGTACCAATTCCACCCTGTCTCTGTCCTTTCGTGGGTGTGGCATCTAGAAGTGGACGCAGTACTCAGGTGGAGTCTCACTAGTGAGCAATACAGTAACAACACCTCTCTCCCCTCCTCCTAGAAATCCTCTTTCTAAGCACCTCAGCTTCCCACTAGCTTTTCCAACTGCCTTGTCACACTGACTAGCTACCTTGAGGTTACCAGATAAGATGGCCCATAGTCCCTTTCTTGTTTGGTGACCATAAGTACCTCCTCCCCTCTGTTATCACAGTTCCTGGGTTGCTCACCCAAGATGCATGACTTTGCATCGTTTGGCATGGAACTCAGTTGCCACACTCTAGCCACTCTTCCAGCCTCCCAGATCCCTATGCATTCTCTTCACCCCATCCTGAGGTGTCCACTCTGCTGCAGATTGTTGTATTATCTACAAAGAGACACACCTTCTTTCAGCTCCTCTGCAATGTTGCTTATGAAGACATTGAAGATGGCTGGTCCCAACACTGACCCTGTGGTAGCCCTCTAGTTACACATCAGTTCTTGAAGTGCCTGTCATTTACCACCTCCCTCTACCTCCTATCTTTCAGCCAGTTTGATACCCACTTTACCACTTTCTCCCTACCCCAGGCTGTTTAGTTTCTTCACTAGCCTCCTATGGCACACTGTTGAAGGCCATACATAAATCCAGATAAGCCACATCCACTGACCTTCCCTAGCCCACCTCACTAGTCACCCAGTCAAAGAAGTCTAGAGATTCATTTGACAAGACCTCCCCTGTGAAGTCATGCTGCTGAGGGTCCTGCAGCCCTTTTGTCTCCAGGTACTCCATCATTCTCTCCTTCGTAGGGTCTCTATTAATTCCCACCACTGAAATGAGACTGACTGGCCTGTAATGGTTAGCTTCCTCCTTGTTGCTGCTCTTCTGCAAATGGACCACATCGGCCCTCTTCCAGTCCTGGGTTGCTACCCTTATCTCAAAGAGGTATTGAATAATGTTGCCAGAGGGCAGCTAGCACATTGCTCAGATCCTTTAGGATACTTAGGTGAATCCCATCTGGCTCCATTGCCTTATTAATTTTAAGGGCTTCCAACCCTTTCGTTCTCTTTTCCATTAAGGACTAATGTCACTTATCCCCAGGAGCTTTCTACTACATGCTGCCCCCCGTGAAGATCAAGCAGAAGGATCATTTAACATTTCAACCTTCTCCTGATCCTCCTCTGCACACCCCTCCTCTTCCCTTCTGTTTCTAATTATCCCTCCCTTATTTTCCTCTTCTGACTGACGTACCTAAAAGGTCTTGCTCCCTTCTTCATCTCCTGGCCATTTTCCTTCTGCTTGCACTTTTGCTGCTCTCAGCCACTTTCCTGCCTCCTTTTGCTTTGACAGATATACCTCCTAGTACTCTTCCTGCTGTGTTCCCTCATATTTCCTTCACTGCCTTTGTCAACCTCTTGAGAACCACAGCAGACTCTTCCTTTCTTCCTTTAGTAGCTTCCTTGATGCAGCATGCCATCATCTTAGTTATGCCCTCCTTAATCCTACTCCATAGGGTCTCCACACCCACCCCTGGCCATCCCTCCTTTGCCTCCTTTGAGGTAATCTCTGAGATAGTTGCCCATTTCTCTAAAATCTGCCATCCTGAAATCTAGGACCCTCGTCTTTGTGTGGTTTCTCTGCCCAGTCCATATGCAAACCACACAGTATTGTGAGTACTAGTACCCAGGGGACTGCCCACTGTGATGTCTTTAATATTGTCACTGTTTGTACCATGGCCAGCACTGCCCCAGCTTTAGTGGGTTCTGTAACCAGCTGCCTTAGAAATGCTCCGTGGGAGTTGAGGATAATGCAGCTTTTTGCTGTAGCTGGGGCAAGATTGCCTCAGTCTATATACGACTTGTTAAAATCCTCCAAAACTGTCTGGCCCAGTGGGGCTTGAGGTTGAAGTGTTGATCGCTACACCTCGCCATGCCGGTGACCTGGGTTCGGGAGCGAGCCTGGGCCACTGGGGGTTGGCAGGGTGAGAGGATTGTGCATCCAGATTACTGCTCTCATCCAGCTCATTAAATGCCCTCTGGTGATGGCTGGAGGGCAGTATGGGTTGGGAGGCTTGATCTGACATCCTCACATCGGTGGGGAGAGGCCGGGAAAAATGGAAGAAAAGTAGTCTGGCAGGCTCGATGATGGTCCGCCACTACTGAGGCCATCCCGGATACTGGATTGGGTCTCCAGAAGGGAGGAAAAGCCGGCAACCTACTTCTTAACCCTGCCGTGGAGGGAAATCTGTGGGGAACTCCTGGGGATTGGCAAATGCAGGAGGCGGTGGGAGCGGAGAGAGAGAGAGAGAGAGAGAGACAGTCTCTCTGTCAGGAGGCCAAAGCCACCTGCCAGGGCTCTGAAGGATAAAAACTTCTATAGAAAAATCCCCCAAACCAGTATTTCCCCTTGCTTGCCATTTTCCTAATGACCTCTCTTAAGGCTCTATGCAATTCTTCCCCTGTGTCGGTGGTCTGAACACCACACCTATTTGAATAAAGGCTTCTGATTCTGTTTCTAGGCTGACCCACAATAACTCTAGTCTCTTTTTCTCCCCATGGGGACACAGTATCTCTGTGGCCTTAATTCCTTCCCTCACATATAGCACACCTCCCTGGCCCTTTCTTCCTGTCCTTAAGGGAAGATGGTGTATCCTGTGACTGCCACATCCCATTTGTGGTTGTTGTTGAACCATGGCTCTGTTATGACCACTAGCTCTAGGTCTTCCTCTGCAATGATAGCCTCAAGGTGAGGATTTTGTTTCCCTAGCTCTTTGTGTTGGCATACATGGCCTTACATTTCTTGAGTTCCTTCATTCCATTATCTTGTCTCCCTTTCCTACTTCATTTCCTTGCCCTTCCCACCTCTCAAGCTTGTCCTCCCATTCTGCTATTCCACTTGCACTCCTTAGCCCTTTCCATGACCTCCGTTTCCCGTGCTGACTTTCCTGACCTTCCTTCTCCATGGTTCTTTCTTCTCATGACCCCTGGAATTTATTTTCCCTAGGCTTTGTGTTACTTCGGGGTGGGGGCAAGCTCTGCATCCTTCAGTATTTCTGACTCCCCTTAGTTAGTTTAACTGCCCATTAAATTAGCTTCTAAACTTTCCACCAAGGACTGCTGTTTCTCTCCAGGATGAATGCAGGCCATCACCTTCAGGCTCAGTACAGATGCAGGCCTCTATCCCCCAAGTAGGACCCCAGTCCTCAATGTAGCCAAATACCTCCTCCCACATCATGCATGCAACCAACTGTTGAAGGACTTGGTGCAGAGTTCTCTATCCTTCTCCTGACCTTACATAGATAGCACCTCAGTGAATGCCACCATGTAAGCTACCAGTTTCAAGCCCTTCCCAGCTCCCTGACTCTACTGTGCACTGCCCCTGCAGAGTCCCTTACTAGGTCATTTGTTCACGGATGGCAATGACATCCAGCTCCTCTTTCTGCCTGCTTTCCTAGCGATCTTAAGGATTTGCTCACCATCCCTCCATGGTGAGGCTCCAGATAGAGCACCTCACCTCTCTCTTCCCTCCCGTCTTGTTCCAACATGTACCAACATACCTGCTTTTGGTATTTGTAATACAATAAACTGAGCATATATTTTTACTTTGTGGTGGCGGGTAATATTTTTCCAGTCTGCATTTTTTGTATGGTTTGCCCAAATTGGAATTTGTCTCTCCCTTAATCTAGTTTGTTTCTTTACTCTGAGGTTGGCTGAGCTAGAGATCTTGTACTGAAACCAGGCATGGGCTACCCGCTGAGTAACTGGGTTGGGTAGTTTGGTTATCACCTATTTTTGACCGGGTAGAGTAGTTTGGGTAATGTACTACCCTACTGACATGACAGTGTAATTCTCAGGTCAGGTAATTTGAGATGGGTAACAGACTTCCAGGCTGGAAACAGGCATTAAAAGGGCAACCTGTGGGGTCATTCACAGACTTACAGCAGACTAGAAGCACATGACACCTGATTGGTCAGTGGTGTCTGTGCTCTGTCTGCATGGAATCCAGCCAACAGCAGTCTGTTGTGTTTGTGTTGTGCTGTGTAGAAGCAGCTCTGTGGGCACTTGCTCTGCAGCACAAATTGTGGGTGTAGAGTCGACAACTTGTTGATTGAAAAGATGAAAATAATAGTTTTATTTTAAAGTTAACCTACACTACAAGAGCAAAGGGACAGGGAGAAATAGTGGGGACTGAGAAATTATCTCAGCCAGAGGGAGGGGTGTCAGGCCAGCTTCAGTCATGGAGGTGGGGCTGGGGACTGGGGACAGAGCAGAGAAGGATGATGGGAAAAAGACATAGACAAAAACAGAAGGCACTGGGCAGCTGGTTTGAAATGAAAGTATTACACTGTTTGTTAGGTGCCCTGCACCTGTCATTATTACTGTGACAATAGCTACATTTGCTGTCTCCACAGCATAGTGAATGCC
This sequence comes from Neoceratodus forsteri, assembly GCA_016271365.2. Classification (NCBI taxonomy): domain Eukaryota; kingdom Metazoa; phylum Chordata; order Ceratodontiformes; family Ceratodontidae; genus Neoceratodus; species Neoceratodus forsteri. The sequence goes on from CM057455.1 coordinate 1,531,993,698, forward strand.
TTTTATGGCTGTATTACACTGTTTGTGAGGTGCCTTGAGCCCTGTCATTTATTACTGTGACATAGTCAGCTACACTTTCTGCCCAGCAGCATAGTGAAATCCTAGGAATGCCTGTCTGGGGACACCTCCTGCATCCACTGATATTTCATCTTTCCACTTGATGAGTTGCCTCTTCCTCTAATTGTGCTGGTGTGAACTGTGTTACCTCTTCAAAAGCCGGACTGATGGTGGGAATTCTGGTGAGAGCATTTTCCCCACTTTAGACCTTCTCTGCTCCATGGGGGGTGAATGCCTATAACTGTTACCATGAGGGTGAAGCAGCCCAAGTGAGGAGAGTGCTGCCTCATAAACCACACCCTTCGAGGGCTCCTTGTAAAGATTAAAACTTTCTAACTTCACTTTTCATACATCGTTGACTGTGGTGGTGTGAGCACCTCTGTCTTTCTACTGAAAGTGAGCTGCTAGCCTAAAAATGCCTCTGGACAGGTAGCTGCTGTTACCTGTTTGTGACATTTGCACCTCTTAAAGTGACTGTTTTCATTGTGTTTTAAAAGTTGGAACAGACTTGCAGCACACTTACTCATCTGGGATCACTCCTCTTGTCATTTATTTTGTGTTTTATTTTAAATTCCATAGTAATTTAGGGAGGGTGGATTGTTTTTGTGGGGGTTTATTGTTTGATTTTGTAAGGGATGTGTGACAGGAGTTGTGTGCGTGTTTAATTAATAATTTCTGTATAGCGGAGTTAGTCATTGCGTGAGTGGATTTGGGGGTTGTTTATATTTAAGTATTTTATCGATCATTAGGCTAGGCCTAAGCAGAACTCTCTCTTTGGTTTGGGGTGGTTGTGGTGAGGAGATGTACTGGGACCAGGCCCTGCTGAGATTCTATGCACTTGCCCGCCATAGCCTCCACCCTTTACCTAGCTCCGGTCCCTACCACTGCAGCCAGGCATTGCAGAGAGGACTGGATTACAAGGAGGCAGGTGGGTCGATGATGGAGAAGGCAGCTGAGGTAGGGGAGGTGGGTAGTATTGAGATTGTCAGGTACAGGAGATGCCCTGGGTTTAAACAAAGCTTAGAGACAGGCCAGATGTGTTTGTTCTCTGTACCCAGGGGTCCCACCAGACCGAGTGGACAGGCAGCCAAGGGACCAGCTGTGCCCTCTAATCCTCTTCAGGCAGTGCTTTGCAATGCCAGGTCGATAAAAGGAACAAGACCACCATTTTTGTGGATTTGATTTCCTCTGTCGACCTGACTTGTATCATGGAGACCTGGCTGGGTGACGATGCTGTCCCAGTTTTAGAAGCAGCCATCCTTCTGGATACTCCATGGTGCACTGCCTGAGGAAGGATTGCTGGGGTGGGAGAGTAGCCATCATTTTTAGAGCCAGCTTAGGCTTCACGGTTCGTCCAGTTGGTAGTACCAGATCCTTTGAGTGTGTTGCCATGTGTGGGGGTGCAGGTGCGGGCTGCAGGATTCTCCTCATATACTGACCTCCTGGGACAGGGAGAATTCCTGCAGGAGATGACGGACTTAACAGTTGACCAGGTGCTTGAGTCCCCAGGTGCTTAATCCTGGGAACTTCAATGCCTGGGTTGACAATGAATATCGCATTTTGGTTATGACCTCCTCCATTTGATGTTATCACTGGGCCTGGCACAAGTGGTTGCTTCTGTGACCCACCAGCAAGGCCAGACACTCAATCTGGTGTTCTGGCTGTGTCTTGCAGTGGATAACCTCAAGATTGATTAGGTCTCATGATCTGATCACTGCACTATGGGGTTCATGTTTGGGGCCCACAAGTCCTTCCACTGCAGAGACTGTTAGCTACTGCCCTTTAAGGGGTTTGTGCCCAGAGGGACTAGTGGTGCTGGCTGACCTATCTAGAGTGGACACAGCATGTGTGATTGGCACCAGTGAGGCAGAGGCCACCTATAACAGGGTGGTATCTGAAGCACTGGATGTCATCGCTCCTGTCCATATATGGACCAGATCTTCTCACTTGAGATCCCTTGGTTTGATGGGGATCTCAAGGTGATGAAGATCAAGGGTCAGAAATTGGAGTGTTGTTGGCAGAAGACCCTGCTGGAGACCGACAAACTGGCCCTGCATGCTAACTATGGTGAGAAATCAGGAGGCAATTTCCCTAAGAAGGCAGAATTCCTGTCCAGGAAATTGCTGCAGGAAAAACAGACCTTCTCAGCTTTTTGAACTGTGGATAGCAACTTCATCCTACCTATCTACAACTGAAAATACTTTTTTATCCACTCTATGTGATGAGTTTGCTCTGTTTTCTCGACCGAGTGTCATCTTCCGGTTGAGGATTCTGTCAGTGAGGTCACTGCCTTGCAGTGGTTGGACTGGGAGGAAGAGAGGCACTCCATCGATCTGGAAGGAGTTTAGGCCAGTAGAAGTGGCTGGGGTCACTAGGGTGATCTTAGAGTTGAAGAACACCTATTGTGAACTGAACCAGCCCGTTGCGTTTCTTAATGGAATGCACTGAGGCTGTTGGCCCAGTGTTCGCTGGATTGCCAGGTGTTGGATGGTGGAAGGGTGTTCCTAGTGGCGTTAAAGAGGCACTGGTGAGGCCTCTCCTTAAGAAACCTCCTTGACCCAAGCGTCCTGACAAATTACCATCCGAAATCCAACCTGCCATTTTTCAGCAAGGTTGTAGAAACTTGTTGCACAACAGCTTGAGGATCATCTTGTGTCCTATGACATCTATGAGCCATTTCAGTTGGGTTTTGGGCCAGACACAGCATGGAAACAGCATTAGTGAGGGTGCATAATGACCTGCTCAGGGCTAGAGATAGAGGAGACAAGTCAATTCTTGCACTCCTCAGTCTCTCTCAGCCTTTGACACTGTGAATCACTCTGTGCTTCTGGATCGGCTCTGTGAATTTTGTGGACTCACCAGTGTGATCATCAAATGGTTTGAGTCCTACCTATCTAATAGGGGAGTGGGTGGTGATGGGGAATTTCTCCACCTCCCAATGTGCCCGTCATATGGAGTACCACAGGGCTTGGTCTTATCACCGATGCTGTTTGCAGTGTACATGCTGCCTTGGTGGGGATCATTCGGCAGTACAGTGTGGAGTTTCACTGCTATGCAGATGACACCCAGCTGTATCTGTCATTTTTGCTTGGAACATCCGATGCTGTTAACATGCTCAGCACCTGTCTGGCTAAAATCAATGACTGGATGTCTTCCAGCTGGCTGTGACTTAACCCAGATAAGATGGAGGTGCTGGTGGATCGAGCCGGGTTGAGGCATGATGGATTGCCACCTGGAGCTAACTCCAGGTCTTTTCCTGGGGTCTGTTCCATTGGTGGCTTCCCCAAGGGTGTGCAATCTTGGTGTGATCCTGGACAGCAGACTGACCTTTGAAGATCAGGTATCATCTGTTGTCAAAAGTGGTTTTACCACTTGAAGAACATTGCCAGAATCAAGCCCTTGTTCCACCCAAAGAGCTGCCGACTCTGGTACATGCCTTTGTTACCACTAGGCTTGACTACTGTAACTCACTGTACTTTGGGGTCATGGGAAGGACCCTCCATAGACTGCAGCTAATACAGAACATGGTGGCCCAGTTGCTGACGTGCCTGTCCAGGTCCAGTCATGTAACCCTGGTCCTGCGTGCTCTGCTCTGGCTTTCTGTCATGTGGAGGGTCTTTTAAGGTGAGCATGTTCTCCTTTAAGACCCTATATGGGCTGGGTCCAGGCTACCTGTCTGAGCTCCTGACACCTGCGACCTCTGTCTGCTCCCTCGGCTCCTCTTTGAGGGCCTTCTGGAAGTTCCCAGGGTTCGGCTGAAGACATCGGGTGACCATGCCATTACTGTCACTGGACCCACCCTGTGGAACTTGCTACCACTTGCAGTCTGGAAGAGCCCCTCAATCGGGGTATTTAAACTGAGGCTGAAGGCCCACCTCTTCTGCCTGGCCTTTATGGAATAAGTACTCCAACCAAACCATTCAAGTTACCTGATAATATTTATTATAAAGCTGAAATCCTGAATTTTATTTTATGGTTAAATTATCTAGTTTTACTTTTGTTTTATTCTGTGATCTGTTTTATTGTTAGGTGCCAGAGCTCCTGGGAATGGGTGTCATAGAAATAAAGTTGCCTTGCCTTATACGGCTGTATTACACACTGTTGCTTGGTTCCCCTGAGGCTCAAGCCCTTATTACTGTGACATAGTCAACTACACTGTCTGTCTCTGCAGCATAGTGAAATCCTTTTTATGGCTGTATTACACTGTTTGTTAGGTGCCTCTGAGGCCTGAGCCACTTATTACTGCGACATAGTCAGGTACACTATCTGTCCAGCAGTTAGTGAAACAATATCCTTTCACGGCTGTCTACAATGTCTCATACATTCCAGTCTAAGTCTACTAAAGGAAACACAGTGCTGCTGTGCATGCAACTGTTAATGATATGGACAATATGACTCATAGCACTAATGAAGAACATAGCAACAATAATAATAACATCACCAAGGCTGGCACTAAATCTGCTGAACAAAAATGCATGTTAGCTATGAAATGATAGTAGAGTTTTGGAAAGAACTGACCAGAGTTATTCATAGAGGTACTAAATATTTTGCCACATGTGCCAGGATACTTTCAGCTGCTGAAGCAGAATGCAGGGAGGCATCCTCCTTAAATATAAGCTCAGATGTTTGGGCAGTGAATGCTGTTAGAGAGTGGTGACAGTGACACTGGAATGTGTCCCACATAATGACAATGGCACTTCCAGTTCTTCAGAGTCTTGTGGTGATGAGATTGGTAGTTTCAATGAGGGGTAGGAGAGGATGATGCTTAAGGTATGGTATGAGTGGCAATTGCAGAAAAAAATCATATGCTAAACGTAAGAATAAGAAGATCAGTGTTAATGAGGACAATTCATCTCAACAAGGAAATGGCAGTGTAGTGTTTCATCTAAGACCCTTAACAGTACAAGGAATACTGCCAGGTACTGTGTCTAAAGCAAAAAGGTAACTCTTTAGTGTGGAATTTGTTTTACATTGATCCTGCAGACAACTCCCAAACTGTATGCAATCTGTGAAAGAAGAGCATCAGTTGTGGTGGCAAACTGGAAAATTTTGGAACATAAGTAATGATGTGACATGCAAAGGCAAAACACTCAACTGAGTAGGGCATGGCAAGGGGCAGTGTGGTTGGTATGGGCGGTGGTGGAGGTGGGGGTGGTGATGAACATAGTGACAATGAGCTGGAAGCAGGAACTGACACTGAATCACTTGATGTGACCTTGCAGTCTTCCCAGACACAGATAGATTGTTTTCTGACACCAGGTACTGCAAAATCCCAAAGTAGTACTCCACATGAAAATAGTGTGAAAAATATATTCCCCAAATTTAAAAGGATATCGTCAACTAACATTAAAAGAAAGTGTTGTGAGGAGATCAAAATTTAACTATCAGCATCCAACGTGCCAGTTGTGAAATAAAGCCATTGCACAACAGTTGTCCAACTGTCAACACCTTTTGATTTTGTTGCCCAAAAGGCTTCCTCAACTTTGTGAACCGTTCCCTGCGAACATATTTCTCAAAAGGCTGTTCCACAGTTGTATGACTTGGTGTGTAGGGAAGTCATTAAGCAGTTGAAACTCTCTGAGGTGAAACTGCTTCACATAACTACAAATATATGGACCAGCAACCAAACAATTGACTGCATGACTGTTATTGCTCATTAGCAAGTTTCAGTCAGAAAGTATAATCCCTGTTCTACCATAAGTAGTAGGAAGTAGGTTGCATTATGTGTCACCACTTTTGAGGAAAACCACACTGCTGTGAATATTTTGCAGGAGCTGGAAAACAACTCCAGAAATAGCTTACTCCGTATCCTTTATCTCCACGGTTCATAGTGTCAGATAATGGCGCCAACATAGTCAGAGCTATTAGAGATGACAACTACTAACACATACCTTGTTTTTGCACGTTGTTTAAATCTTACGAACATACGAAATTTGCCAGCAGATAAATGCCTAGAGGTCTATCAAGTCTGCTCGAATGTGCAGCTAGCACCCCTTTCTGCAGCTGCCCTCCCTTCCACCCTTCCCTTCATTAACCCTCCCCTTGTCCTGTCCCATCCTCATTTGAAGTGGTCCACTGTTCTACTGCATACCACTTCAGCAGGTAAACGATTCCACCCAGCCACCACCTCTCTGTAAAAAGTGTCTCCTCATCTCCCTCCTGAACCTTCCTCGCTCAGTCTCATATAATGGCCCCTGGTGGCCCTCCCTCCCTTACTTTGAACAGCCCTCTGTACCCGTCTTGTTTATTCCTTTCATGTATTTAAAGGTTTCAATCATGTCACCCTGTCTCTCCTCTCCTCCAGTGAGTACATGTTCAACTCCTTCAACCTCCTCTCGTATGATAAGTCCCCCAGCCCCTTGATTATCTTTGTCGCTCTGCACTGCACCCCTCCAGTAACTTAATGCCCTCTTCAGATACGGATGCCAGTACTGCACGCAGTACTCCAGGTGTGTTCTAACTAATGACCTATACAGTGGCAGAATCACCTCCTCCCTCCTCGAGGATATACCCCTTGCAATACAACCCAGCATTTTGTTGGCCTTTGCCACTGCTTTCCTACATTGTGCCGAGTTGTTCATTGACCCTCTAATGAGCACACCAGATCCTTCTCCTCCTCCTCTGTCTGGCTAGCTGCACTGCCCCTAGCTGGTAACTCTTCCTTGGGTTCTTCATCCCAAAATGCAGCACCTTGCACTTTTTGGCATTAAAGCCCAGTTGCCAGGTGTCTGACCTTGTTTCAAGCTTTGCCAGATCATCCTGCAACCCCTGCCATCCCCTAGGTCATCCACCACCACGCCTACCTTGGTATCATCAGCAAACAGACTGATCTTGCTCTTGATGTCCCATGATATGTCTGCAATGAATATCCCAAACAACACTGGTCCCAACACTGAGCCCTGTGGAACATCGCTTGTCACTGCCCTTGGTGTGAGAGCTCCCGCCCACCACCACCCTCTGTTGCCTTCCCTGCAGCCAGTTTCCTACCCATCTCACCAGCTTTGCACCTGCTCCTGTGCCTACTAACTTCCTTCCCAGCCTTCCATGTGGCACTGAGTCGAATGCCTTACTGAAGTCCAGATACAGGACATCCTGCATGGCCCCTGTCCAGTTCTCATCCATAATTTCTTAAATGGAAACAGAAATGTTGAAAACTTGTTAGGTCTTGCTAAGAAAATCTGTGAGCATTTCAGCCACTCTTAAAGCACAAAAATCCTGAAGGGGCAGAGGTCAAACAACTTATCACTGCATACATTAAACCAGGAAGTTCCAATCTGCCAGAATTCAACATTTTGCATGTTGGAAAGGCTTCTTGAACAGAAAAAGCTGTACAGGATAACACTATGCAGCATCAAATAGGTAAAAGCAGACATCGTGCTCAGTTCCAGCAGATGGAGTCTACTTGAATCTTTGGTCACCTTATTCATTTATTTTACTTGTTTTGATAACTGGGTAAATGCACTAGACATAAAATGTCTATTTTCAGGCACGACCGGGAGAGCACAAGATGGTCAGCCAGTAAATCTCAGTATTGACAGTACATTATAGGTAACATACAAATTACAATAAGGATTACAGTAAACAAAGGCAGTATAGCACATTAGATCATCAGACAAAATCATCAATAGACTGTGAAGACTGGAATACAGAGCGGTGGTTTCAAAACAACAGTAGCTGGATGAGCAACATAGCATCAAAAATATAACATCAGGCATTACAGAATTTCACAATTTGGCAATTATGAATTGAAAAGTGCCTGTAATGTTGGAGCAGGTTTAGCAGAAAGGTAGAGAGAGAGAGAGAGAGAGAGGTGGGAACAAAAATGACATGTGGGATGAGGGAGGGGAGGAGGGGAAGTGGAGATAAATTATATCTGCACAGAGATGCAGTAAGAGAAGTTGAAAGAGTGGGACTGGTAGGAGAGAGTCCAATAGCAGAAAAACTCACGGGATGAAAACAGTTGCAGGGTCAGAGGTTATGAGGTGAGTACTGAAGCAACCATTTGAAACAATTATGAGTAAGGGATTGACGAATGGTTAGTGTTATAGAGTTCCAATATTGAGGAGCTGTGTGGGAAAAGGCCTGGGATCCCATATTTGTTTTGCATCTAGGGACAGGTGGAAGGCTTAGATCCCCAAACGCAGGTTATAGTGAGGGTTGGGCTGATTTATCACAAGCAAGTAAGGAAGGGACACCAGAGCAAATTATGCTATCAGTCAGGGTGCCTAGGGAGAGTCAGCTGCTGGGGAGGGACAATTTAGATCCTTGTATTGTTGGCAATGATGGGTGAGGTTTGCGATGCTAAGGCAAAATGGCAGATGCTGTTGTAAGAGAGTTCCATTTAAGGAGACAGGTTTTGACAGCTCCCACATAAGTAACAGAGCCATAGGTAAGAGTTTGTAGCAGTATGCCTTGAGCGATAGCAACTGTAGCAGGGTGTAAGAGTATAGCTGGTTTTGTATGCAAGGCCAATTTAGGAATTAACGGATTTACAAGTGGTGGAAATATGAAGGCCAAAGTCAAGAGAGGGTTGAGCATAACCCCAAGGCATTTGAAGCTGCAAACATTTTCAAAGAAGGAGCCATCATGACAAGGGATTTTGGTTGCCCAGGACAATTGATTAATCTAGTTGCAGAGTCAAATAGCATGGACTGTGACTTGCTTCCACTGAGTACCAGTTTGTTTCGCAAGAGACAGGTTTGATTTTGGCAAAGTCTGCAGAAAGGGTAGAGTGGATGTCAATAATTACTTGAGAGCTATAGTACAGGACAAGGGCATCTGTATAAAGTAAGATGAGCAATTTGTAGCATTGAGAGTGATAGCATTGATAAAATGGTAAATAGAAGTGGGCAAAGAATTGACTCTTGAGGGATCTTAGTGTTTATTGTGGCATGTTCAGAAATAGGGAGTTAAATTTAATAAATTGCTGCCTATCCACTAAATACCTGCTGTACCAGTTTATGACTTCAGGGAGAAACCTAAAGATGTCATTTTAGATAAGAGAAGAGGATGGTCAACAAGATTGTAAGCCTTTAAGTCTTTATAGACAGCATCTGTAAGAAGTCCATTATTCATAGCAATTTTAGTGTCATTTGTGAATTTTAAGAGGCAGTGGTGGTGCAATGACCTTTTCTAAAACCATGTTGAGAGTCAGAGAGAAGATTCTGGGTAAGAAGAAATGTGCACATTTCCTCAGTAATAATCTGTCACACATAATGTCAGTGTGGACAGTGCAACTCTCACGTCAAATTCTTCCTTGATAGTGTAACGAAAGACTGTCAGTCAAAAGAAGACACCATCGCTGTTATGCTGGCAGATGACTTGAGTCTCAGACTGTCGACTGATCACAGAATAAATGCCATGTTTAAGAATGACACCTATGTGTTGAGTGTGTTGCTAGATCCCCACTTTGAGTGACACTGAAGCCATCCTACCTACAGGGGATGGCACTGAGTATCAGAGAGATCGCTCTGCTAACCAAATGTGACATTGCCCCACCAGTACCGTTATGATCTACAGCAGTCAAACCCTGCTGAACCATCAGAGGCACCCTCTGGTGCAGACAATAGCACATACATTTTCCACAATCACCATGTCTTCAGTGAAGGAAAGGGCATCTACAGCTACTTCGCTGGCATTCTATGTTCACGCCAGAAAGGCCAATCAATTCTGAGTCACCTGCAATAACATGGACTATTATCCTGTAAAGAAAGTGCAGCTGGTTCATTTGCCAGACTAGTAACCGTCTCAAACAGCACAATGATCCTGGAGTATTTTGCAGACCATACTGTGATTGACATGGAGGAAGATCCATTAGTCTGTTAGAAACAAAGGAGAACAATATGGCCAGATCAAGCAAATCTTGCAGTAATGTATCTCAGTTTTCCACTTTCAAGCATATAATGGCTTACATTTCTCAAAACGAATGCTGACAATTTCAATGGTCCCAACACTGAATTATGCAGTTGTGACCCTGAACATGAACAACAGCCTGCAAACAGTGATACTGAATATGATGACTAGGTTGTGTACGAAACGAACAGAAAATCCTGTGCGGCATGGCACACTGCCAAATTGGTAACTTAACATTGCTAACACATCTCTCAGCAGTTGCAACTGTCCCTCTGAAATAAATCCTGCCATGGCCACAGACAGTTCATGGACAAGCAGGCATGTTTGCAATTTTTCTGACAATGTTTGCACTATGATTTAAATTTGAAGTCACTTACTTTTTATTTTGTATATTTCCTTGTCAAACATGTTCCACATGTGCCTCTCATACCTACCTCAGCAATGCATGCCATGGGTATAATTTTAGAAATAGCAGCAGGTTAAATCAGAGCAGCTGTGCCTCTCATACCTACCTCAGAAATGCAGCCATGGATATAATTTTTAGAAACAGCAGTAGGTTCAGTCAGAGCAGCTGTTCCTCCTAACTGCCTCAGCAATACCTGCCATGGGTATAATTTTGGAAACAGCAGCAGGCTCAATCAGAGCAGCTGCACCCTCACCTACCTGAGCAATGCCTGCCATGAGTATAATTTCTGGAACCAGCAGCAAGCCTCTCACAGCAGCTGCATCTCATACCTGCCTCTGCAATGCCTGCCATGGGTATAATTTCTGAAAACAGCAGCAGGCTCACTAAGAGCAGCTGGGCCTCTCATACCTGCCTCAGCAATGCCAACCATGGGTATCACTTTTTGGAAACAGCAGCAAGCTCAATCAGAGCAGCTGCCTCCTCCATCTGCCTCTGCAATGCCTGCCATGGGTATAATTTCTGAAAACAGCAGCAGGCTCACTAAGAGCAGCTGGGACCTCCTCATACCTGCCTCAGCAATGCCAACCATGGGTATCACTTTTGGAAACAGCAGCAAGCTCAATCAGAGCAGCTATGGCTCTCGATTCGCTCTCACCAGTGTCTGCCATGGTGGTCAGTGTAGGGTAATAGGGTAGTAATGAATCGGGTACTAAATACCCAACCCATACCAGCCATCTGTTTTTCATCAGAGTATTTTTTAGGGTAATTTCAGGTAGTTTAGATGTACCGTGGGTAGCATTTTCGGGTTGAGTACTTCACTATCCACCCATGCCTAACTGAAATATCATGTTAAGACACAATTCAGCTTGTACTTCATTACTATTTTATAGATTTCTCCTCCTACTTATTACTACTGAGGAAATTTGCACAAAACAGGACCTTTATCCCTTAGAGTTTGTCTGGTACTACATGTTGTATCCCACTTGAAGTCATAAGCCGCTACTCTGATGTCAAAGACCCGTTTCCTTGGGAGTGACAGTGATGTCACAATCAAAGTATTACGCCATTGGGGGTACACCATACAAACTAATGAACTCCCAAAGAGCAAATATTCTTTTTCATGCTATAATGGGAAACATAGTTTACATTGTGTCCAGATATTATCTACTGTATTTCAAAGGCGGCTGCTTTTTATGGCTGTGTGGTGGAGCCTGCAACCATTTTGTGGCAGCTTAGAAAATGAGCTACCGGATCAGGCCCTGAAGGTTTCCATTTGGACTTTCAGAATGATCCTTCTGAAAGTGCAAAACAGTCAGTACTGGTCCGCCTTGGCTGCACTATTTCGTGGCTCATCTGCCACTTCCGTAGATTTTGCAAAGTACTGCGATAAGATATATTGCACACGCATGTTCTGTCGGTGACACCATCTTGGGAATGGCATATTATGCCATTAAAAAGAACCACGCATGCAGGAGTATGGCACATGTATATTCTGTTGGCACCACCTTCTTGAGTGTGGCATTGACATGCATTCGGCAGCACTTGTTCACCAGCAGTGGAGCTTGTACAAGCTTGCCGTGAGTAGTAACGGCCTGGCTAGATCTTGTCAAGTGTTGCTATCTATAGAAAGTCACCTTCAGCAAAATGCTGCTCTACCATTATTCTGAGTCAGCATGCTGTTGTACCATCTTTCTGACATAACATCAATGTTACAACTATATTCCATTAAAAGAATCTTGTAAACACTTTGAAACTGGTGCCAGTTTCTTTTCTCTTACTATTGCGATTTAACAATTATGTTTACATGTACCGAAACTCAGTTACCTGGCAATTGAGATCAGGTCCTAGGTTGTAATCTGACCGTGTTTGGATGCAGCACGGAACTTGATTATAAAAAATCAGATGCTCTGTAACTGAGTAGTGGGTCATGTGAACACAGCAGAATACATGAAGAGAAATGCACAAACTAAAATGCTGCCATTCTGCATGTGTGAAGGATCGACACGGTGCATACTGTAGATCCTGTTTACAAGACACCAATGAGCAAAACAAGGGATCTATGCTCTTGTATCAATGCACTTCACTTGATTCCAGTTCAGTTCCTGCTGTATCATCATACTGGCCTCCTTTACATGTACCGAATACCTGATTACTGAACTGGATTACTCAGTGATGGTTACTCAGTAATTGTGCTAAACAGGGTATGTAAAGTTTGTGAATGGGGTAAATGACAGAACAACCAATAGTTTCCGTTACTTTAAACAGCCAGAGATTATCAGGTTCATAACTCTATTAGAAATGAGAGACAAGTGCCCTGCTATGGAGAAATGATAAGTCATGGAAAAGATATAAAGCCACAGGATTAGACAAGGACTGGCAAACATACAGAATGCAGCAAAACAGGTGTAAGCAGCTGGTGAAAACAACTAAGGCAAGTATTTCCCAAACCGAGCAGGCTAACAATATAACTCCCAAAATGTTCTGTCATGCAATCAATGGGCTGTTATGAAGTAAAATCATTCCAAAATAGCTAAGCTAACAGAACAAGGGTAGAAATTAATTTATCAGAAAAAATAGACACTCATCAAGATGGCTTCTTCGCTGACCTCTCCCCACAAGAAAAAGCTAAACAGGCAAAACACGCTCAGAATGAAAATCCCTGATCCATCTCAATAGTCCTCCAAGGAAATACCACAGAAATATCTATTTTTGTTTCAGACAGGTTGAGGTAAAGGAATTCTGCCAGCTGTTAACGGAAGTTGATACCAATAAAGAAACTGACAGTGACCAGCTGGAGCCTAACTTACTGAAGGGCAGTTGCCTCTGTAATCTCCCTATCCCCTGGGCTACATATATAACCTCTCATTACTTACTGAGTCAGTACCAGACATCTGAAACTAGCATGTCACCCCAGTATTCAAGGCTGGGGACACCACCTGCAAACAAAACTATAGACCTATTCCTGTATTGCCAGCTGCCCAAATTACTTGAAAGATTGGAAAAGAACTATGTGCTCACCACTCTGACAATAACCTTCTAACCAACAAACAATTTGGTTTCCAACTAGTGCATAGCACAACGCATGCCATTGTTAAATTTACAAGTGACGAATTACCAAAATTGATAAGGGTGCCTTAACTGGGGCTGTTTGAGGATTTAACTAAGGCTTATAACTTAGTGGACCATCAGCTATTGCTGCAGAAATTAGAGCTCCTAGGCATAAGCTCTCCAGCACAAAACTGGTTCAAAGATTATGTCACAAAGAGAATGCAACTAGTAAAAGTAAATAACCTCTCCTCACCTGCCAAAGTATAAGCACATGTCCCTCAGGGATCTGTAATAGGCCCATTATTATTCTCTGTTCATAAATTACTTATCTAATATCTTTAGATATGTTTCCATCCACCTTTATGCCAATGACACAGCCATTTATGCTAGAAGCTGAAACGTGCAGGATGTTACAATCAATTCTGTAAAAGGTTTTGACATACTGCAAAACTGGATGCTCAGAAAACTTCAGCTAAATGAAAGCAAAACTCAAGTTATGCTGTTGGGCACAAGGCACAAGACAGACAAACTGTTATTCAGTAGATTCATTTCACCCAAATCACAGGGGTAGCAAAGTTCCTCCACCACCACATTTTATGTAAATGAATGTTAGGAAACCATGTTTTAGGGGTTTCTAGGGGTTGCAGAGCACATCATAGGAGTTCCAAGAAATCATCTGGGTCTCAACTGCAACTCCTGGCTACCTCTAAATGACATCCCTACAGTTACTGAGGGATGTTCCGAGCGTCCACTGTCTAGATGGGACCATCCTAAAAGTGCAAAGTATGTCAAAACCTAGGCTTCTTATCTGATTCATATAGAAACACAGAAACATAGAATTTGATGGCAAATAAGGACCACTTGGCCCACCCAGTCTGCCCATTTGTCCCTGGCTATACTGTCACTGCAGACCCTACTTGAGCTCTAGCTCCCTCCTCCTACTCCTTGCTTCCAGCTAAGATTTCCTTGTACTATCCCATGCATGCTTGAAGCTCACCACCTCCACTGGAAGACTGTTCCAGGCATCTACCACTCTTTCCATGAAGATGTACTGTACTTCACATCTCTCCAAAATGTTCCCACTTCCAGCCTCATTGCATGTCCCCTTGTTCTCGTGCATCTTTTACTCTGAAAAACACTTCCTTCCTGTACCTTATTCAACCCGTGCGATACTTATAAGTCTCTATCATGTCTCCCTCTCCTCCTCTCTTCCAGTGTGTACATATCGAGGTTCTTTGGTCTCTCCTCATAGGGCTTCTGATGCAGCATCTGCACATTTTAGCTGCCCTCTTCTGGCCAGCCTCCACCCTGTCTATGTCCTTCCTGAGATGTGGTCTCCAGAAATGAACACAGTACTCCAGATGGAGTCTCGCAGTGATCTATACAGTGGCAACACCAGCACCCTTCTTCTACTGGTGATACCCTCCCTATGCACAGCAGCATCCCACTGGCCCTGTCTACTGCTTGTCACACTGTTTTGCCATCTTGAGTTCATCAGACAGGATTAGTCCCAAGTTCCTTTCCTGCTTGGTAACCATCAGTACCTCTTCTACCATTTTGTACTCTACCTCTGGATTTCTATGCCCTAGGTGCATGACTTTGCACTTTTCACAGTGAAACCCAGCTGCTACACCCTTGACCACTATTTGAGTTTTTCCATGTCACCACATTCTTTCCACTCCTTGGAGTGTCTACCCTATTGCAGATTTTGGTGTCATCTGCAAAAAGCACACCTCCACTTCCAGCTCATCTGCAATGTCACTTGTAAAGACATTAAGGAGGACTGGTGCCAGTACTGAGCCCTGAGGTTCCCCTGGATGGTCACCCTCCTTTCCCCAGAGTGAACTATGTTTACCACCACCCAGTTTACCACCTTAGCACTCACCTTAAGCTGCCCAGTTTCCTTGTAGTCTACTATGTGGAATGGTGTTGAATGCCTTGCTAAAATGTAAGTAGGCCATGTCCATCACCCCAGCCTAATCTAGTTCCCTGGTCACTCAGTCAAAGAAATCTATCAAATTTGTCTGATGTGCCTCCCCACCAATGAATGTGTGCTGCCTCGGGTCATGCAACCCACGGATTCAAGACACTTTAAAATCCTTTCCTTTTACCATATCTGACCTTTGAAGAGCACATAACTAAAACAACCAAAGCTGTAAACAAAAACATGGGGCCCTGCATATGGTAAGAAGCTGCCCAACTAGTCAGCCTAGAAAGCTGTTGCAACTCACATCCTGTTTCCTGTATTTTAATATGGTGTCATTGTTTACAAGGTCTCTCAAAAAGGAGCAAAGCAAATTAAAGGGAAGGTCTCATGATCTAGTTTTTTCTTTAAAACCGGGCAGGCTGTGAGCTTGAACTATGATTGTGTCTATTGCATCTTCCTCATTTCATTCAGATATAAAGTTAAATATACTGTTCTGTCCTACTGTGAAAAGCTACTTGGCTCTCTTGTAGAGGTTGTCGAACCCTATTTTTGCAAAGCACCACAGGACCTGATGATGTCTTAGTGCTCAATGTGCTGCATTCCTGCTTCCTCTCTGATTACTTGATTAATTGCAGTCTCTTTGCTTTGTTGTCACCTTATGTTGGCTAATAAACTTCATGAAACGTGCACTACTATTATCTGGGGTTCAATGTGTACTACATTATACTACACTGAAGAACATCAGTAGTGTCAGACCGCATCCAGGGACAGTGGTGCAAAGTTAAAAATACAGCTAGTTGCAGAGATTGGGGTGCCAGTACACATTAAAGGCACACAGTTATGTTGGCTCAGTTCAAAAACCAATGTGGACACAAGATTCCTTCATAAAGTGCTTTGCTTTAATATATGTAACCCTCCTATAAATGGGGGTTCCCGAAAAATCTTCTTTGGGTGTGCCTAACCTGTAGCCAGACTGGTATCCTGTGTCTTAGCGTTTAAAAGTATTTGTGTGAGAGTGCCTTAATGCCTTGGTGCTCTGTCTCTTTAAAAGCTGCCAATAACGTGCTGCTTATTTAATCTGGGAGGGGCTGAGTGTTTCTATCCTCGAGTCCCGCCGGGCTGCTAGATAATCGCTCCATTCTGCCATCGCTATTTATGAGAGGGGAGCTCTGTTAGAAGCTGTACTTATTTACTCATCATATATTAAAATAGTAATGTTATGGAAGTTTGTCTAACTTGCCTTTTGCAGCATGGACATTTCAATATTGCACCACCATCTTGGTTCTGGACTGCTATTGTGGACCAATCAGTACCTTTGGGGACCAAAATGGTGTCTGTCCCCAGGGGTCTTATGGGAGCAACATTCTGTAGGAATTGTAGTTTTGAGACTTTGGCACCTAAATGGATCTGGAGGGAAGCTCTTGTACTGACAGACAGATGGATCAGCCAAAGGAACCTTTTGGATCCTGGGGAAAGTCCCTGGCTGCTTGCAGCAGAGAGTCAGTCTGAGTTGGGAATCGAAAGAGTGAACAGCTGGAGATATTCGAGCTGCAGCTTCTGTGTAGTTCACATGGGAGAACTGTGGAACGGCTGAGTTTTGGCCTGCCTGTCTGCTGTCCCTTGTAGGGAGCTCTTCAAAGAATCGGACTGTATCCAGTTGCAAGAGAGATTTAAGCCACTGAATTGGTGACCAGGCTTGAAACCCGAAGAAGACCGAAGATTTGCTGAGCAGCGATCAGCCTGTCAGGACATTCATTTACTGTTGAACTCCCAGTTTTGTGCAGACACTCTGTGATTGCGGCTGGACTGTCATTCACCTGGTATAGTGATGATTGCTTTACTATAAATGTGCTGTGTGCTACTAGTGGGTCGTGATTTGGTTCCCCACTGTGCGTAACTGTGCCTTGCTTGCTGGAGGCTGCATCCAGCTTTCTTGGACTCACATCCAAACTGTTCCTCGGTCTAGGCCTTGTCACGCTGGCCCAGCCAGATTACTCACGCCACAGAGAAACCATCGATGACAGACCTGGCTGGGGATCAGCCCACTGCTCAACGTCTTGAATAGGAAAGGCGCCTGGGTGATTCGTGTGGGCCCTGCTTCTCCTGGCACTCAGCACAAATCGCCTACAGTCTCAATTTCATCCCTCCTGTGTCCTGTATTGGGTATCATGAGTAAACCCAGGGTAGCTCCTGCAACATCAGCTAAATTAGAAGTGTTGTCATCTAATTCACTTGTTGTCTTCTTGTCACGAACTGAGCCATCTGGCTCCGGATTACAAACTGTGTGTGGTTGTGCATGTTTCTTTCTTCCATCACAGGCCCCAACCAGCTGTGATGCCGGCCTACCCGGCAACATTCCAGGCTAGCCCACCCACTTCCACCTGGGTACCCAGAGTGTGTGACTGTGTAGGGACTCTCAAGTGCATGCATGACTGCCTGATTGATTTAGCCTTTAAGCCAATCAACCTGATTACCCTCCTTGTTCAAGTCCCTAAATAAATCAGATCTAACTCTTTTGCATTTAACCTGACTGTGGTTCCAGTTTGTGTCAAAAGCACTGTACTGTTGCTATTTGCTGTGCATAACTTGTTTACAGGGGTCTCCAGGGTCAAGCCAGAGGAACCAGCCCTGGTGGTAAGTGCAGATAGGAGTGGGGATTTGTGTGGTGGACAAGGGTTATTGTGAAAGTGTTTACTGTACATTGTCCAGGCCACTAGAAGGAAAGAGGAGGGTAACAGTGTCCTGGAGGGCTGTACCCCAGGTTAGCCTTTGCTACCAACAACCCTGTCTCTCCAGGTGGAGGCACCTGTTTCAGTACCCAGGCCCTTAACCTGCAACTAGCCATGCAGGCAGGGGTAGTAGCCTTTGGGACAGTGCCACCTAGGGGTTACATATAAAGTGCCAAAAATTCACAAAAAATACACTCCCCAAATCACCAGTTACTCACATGTTTCAATGACCTTTGAAATGAATAAAGTGCTCTGAGTCCCAAGTGAGTCAAAGTCCACAGTTTCTGATAAAAGCAGGCAGGCCAAAGCAACATGCGGAACACAGCGTAGTAGCAGCAACAAAGGTGGAGGGTTCGCCTCTCAGTGTCACCTGACACATGCCATACTATGGGCAGTAATTTCTCAAAGGCTAATGCAAGGCTTATTATGTTTTGAGCATTTTTGCCTTATATTGCACAGTTGAGAATGATACAACTCAACACATGTATCTATAAAATGTTACTGCCTCTTTTAGAGTGTCCCCTTTAAAAGGTAGTCAAATGTATGCAAATGTCAGCCTTTGAGAAAGTATTGCCCATAGTATGAAACGTGTCAGGTGTGTGCTACCACAAGCTGTGTTCTGGCCTGTTACTTTGGCCTGTTTGTTATTATCAGAAACTGGATTTTGACCTCACTTGGGACTTGAGAACTTTATTCATTCCCAAAGGAAATTGAAATATGTGAGTAACTGGTGAGTCTGGAGTGTATGTTTGTAAATGTTTGTGCTTTATATTAAAGCAAGCACTTTTATTGAGGAATCTTGTGTCCACATTGGTTTTGAACTGAGCCAACACAACTGTGTGCCTTTAAGTGTGTGCTAATCATTGAAGAACATTAGCATACTGTGACTGCAGTACTACTGCAGGTAAACTACAGCCACAAACTATAGCCATGTTACATGGCTACTGTGCTGTTACCTGCAGTCCGCTCTGGTGCTGTTTCGATCTCCTGCTCTACATCACTGGCATGATCTATATGACCCTCTCAGCACCAATGCAAGTTGCACTGAGAGGGTCATGAGTTCAAAGGGGCAGGTGTTCATGTCCATTTGCATGCTTTCAACAGGACCCCCTCCCCAACACACAGACACACACTGGTGTTTGCTCCGTCACAGTCTCCAGTCATCTGTCTATGCGGTAAAGGAAAACAGAGATACATATGATGGAGATGCAAGAGAGTGAGGCAGCTCCAAAAAGTGAGTAAAGTTTAATTATTTGATTTAGAAACATAGAAACATAGAATTTGACGGCAGATAAGGACACTTGGCCCACCTAGTCTGCCCATTTCCCTACCTAATGGATACATAGAAACATAGAATTTGACGGCAGATATGACCACTGGCAAACCCAGTCTGCCCATTTCCCTTCCTACTGGATAAGCTGCAGATCCTAGTTAACCAGCAGCCTACTTCTTCCTACCCCCACCCCTAGAATTGCCTTATGACTGTCCCAAGCATGCTTGAATTCCACCACTGTTTTTGACTCTACAACTTCCTCCGGAAGGCTTTCCCATCGTCCACAACCCTCTGTGAAAAATACTTCTTAAATTATCTCTGAGCGCCCCCTAGAAAAAATAGATATAGATAAGCTAAGGATAAAATAGATAAGCTGCAGATCCTAGTTAACCAACAGCCTACTTCCTCCTACCCCCACTAGCATTGCCTTATGTCTGTCCCATGCATTCTTGAATTCCTCCACTGTTTTTGACTCTATGATCTCCTCAGGAAGGCTGTTCCATGCATCCACAACCCTGTCTGTGAAGAAATACTTCTTCACATTACCTCTGAAACCGCCCCCATCTTCAAATTGTGCCCCTTGTTCTTGCACATCTCTTTTTGAAGGATGTTACTCCCTTGGACTGTGTTGATTCCCTTGAGGTATTTGAAAGTTTCTATCATGTCCCCCTCTCCCTCCTGTCCTTGAGGGTAACCAGGTAAGAACCCAAGAGCATCAAATATCCATGTTCATGGGGACCCAAGGAATACAAAATATACAACACAGACAAAATACAATACTTACAAAGTTACAAATACAAAGTTATTAGTGTAGACTATACAAACACATTAACCAAAGCAACAACAATTAGATAATCCTAGAAAATAGCTTTTCAGATGAGTCTTAAACCTATAGTAGGACATATGTAGATGAAATTCCATTGGAAGAGTCCTGATCAGCAATGGACTTAAATACAATGCATCGTTGCCCTGTAGCACTATGATATAAAGGAGTTTGATGTTACCAGTAATAGATGACTTAGTAACATGATTCAAAACTGGAGTGCCTAAAGTTGATTTAAAATGGAAAGGAACAGATCCTTTATAGAATTTCAAAAGGCAAGAAGCCTCAGTAAAAGCAACTAAATGCAAAGAAGGACCAATTTAATTTCTGATATAATGCACAATGATATGTAAGTCATGGATCAGAGGTTAAAATCTACAACTCTGGTTTTATATATATATATATATATATATATATATATATATATATATATATTTTACTTCTACCCATTTTAATGTAGTTTTGTTGGCAGCAGCATATCTTGGCATGCCACAGTCCACAAGGACAAGAACACTGTTTGTGCTAATGTATTTTTAGATTTAAAGGTTAAAATTTTTCACTTTGTAAAGTAAACCTAGTCTTGAATGGATTTTTTAAATTAATGAATCAATGTGGTTGGCAGAAGACAAGGTACTGTCTAAAACAAAACCCAAATATTTAAAAGCAGTCTACCCTTTCAATCACAGCTCCGTTTAAGTCCCTAATTACCAGATAGGATCATTTACGACTTGAGTTAAGTAAGATGCTGAAAATCATAAATTGTGTTTTACTAACATTCAAAATTAATCTATTAACAGTCAGCCACTCCTGTACCAGAGATAAGTCATGTTCCATCTGATTTGTCAGAGAATGCACAGAATAATTTTTCATATACAGAACAATATCATCTGCATACATGAGTGACTGAGTTTTTGAGTCACTCTCGGTAAATCATTAACAAATAAATTGAACAAAATAGGGCCCAAAATTGAGCCCTGGGCACTCCTTGGTTTATGCTTTGAAAGGAAGAAGTAGTGAGCCCAAAGCTACCCTCCGTTTTAGTAGGTCAAATAATCTGTAAACCAGGCAACCACCAACTCGAAGAACCTAACAAATGAAGTTTAGAAATTAAGAGTCTATGGTCAGCCTGAGTTAAAGCCTTGAAAAGATCTAAAATAATGCTGCAGCCAACTCCCTTTATCCAAGGCAGAATGCATATAATCAGTAAATTCAGTCAAGGTAGAAAGCATGCTATATCCAGATCAAGTTATCCAGGAAAAACAGACAAGAAAGGGTCCATCTTTTCTTGTTTTTGTGAGCAAATGATTGACGCAATCTGACTGTGCAAAGAAAGGAATGGAGTTCTGAAAGCCAATCTTTTTAATTTATTAGGTACCTATTGTTGTTACTGCATCCCTTGATGCCACCTCCAGTGCACCTAGGGTAGCAGTTCCACAGACAGCCTCTCCTCACATGCAGTGGTGGTGCACCCTGTCTACACAGCTTCTTATATTGCTCACTCCTGAACACGTCCCTACTTTGCTGTGGCTCAGGAAGAAGAATGGCCGACTTACTACTGCTGGGTAAGTGTCCACACTGCCACACTTGAACTGCAGCAACCCGAGCACTCGTGTTTGGTTGCTCACGGTATAAGTGTGGCAGTGTAAATAAGTTAATGTGACTTGCTTTGCAGTACATAATCAATTATCGCATCAAAGGACCATGAACATCTCACAGACAACAATATACTCCTTTCAGAGCAGGTTTTTTTTTTCAACTCTGGCACACTTTAGTGCGGAAAATGGCAGTACTCTTTACACAGAAACTTAGAAACATAGAATCTGACAGCAGATGAGGACTGCTTGGCACACCCAGTCTTTCTGTTTTCCTAGATTCTCACTGCATTCTCACTGCAGACCCTACTTGATCTAAGCTCTTTCTCTCTCCTCCTTGTGCCTGTCCCATTCATGAACCCCACCACTGTTTTCACCCTCACCACCTCCACTGGAAAGCTGTTTCAGGCATCACCACTCTCGTGAAGAATTACTTCCTCACATCTCTGCTGAATCTACCCATTTCCAGCTTCATAGCATGTCCCCTTGTTCTTGAGCACCTTTTTCTGAAAACTACTTCTCTCTTGTACCTTATTAACCCTGTGAGATATTTAAAGGTCTCTGTCATATCCTCTCTCTTCTAGGGCATACATATTGGGGTCCTTTAGTCTCTCCTTGTAAGGGCTTTTGATGCAGACCATGCACTATTTTAGTTCCTTCCTCTGGACTACCTTCACTCTGTACATATCTCTCCAGAGATGTGGTCTCCAGAACTGGTCACGGTACTTAGGTGGGGTCTCACCAGTGATCTATACAGGAGTAATATCACCTCCCACTTTCTGCTGGTGATACTCCTTCCTATGCACCCCAGCATCCCACTAGCTCATCTGACTGCCTTATCATACTGCCTGGATACCTTCAGGTCGCCGAGTATGATTACCCTTACATCTCTTTCCTGCTTGGTTGTCGTCAATATCCTCCACCCATTTGTACTCCACCCCAGGGTTTCTGTGCCCTAGGTGCATTATTTTGCCCTTTTGCATTAAAACCCAGCTGCCATACCTTGACCACTCCTCAAGTTTTCCAGGTCTATGCTCATCCTTTCCACCCCTCGATGTGACTGCCCTGTTGTAGTTCTTGGTATCCACAAGAGGCAGACCTTCCATTCCACCATCTGTGCAATGTCGATTATAAAGCCATTAAAGAGTACTGGTCCCAGCACTGATCCTGAGCCACCCTGCTGGTCTCCTTCCTTCATCAGAGTGAACTCCGTTTATCAACACCCTCTGTCACCTATCGCTAACCAATTTCTTATCCAGTTTACACCTTTGGACCCACTCCAAAACTACCTACGCTTACTAGTTTCCTATGTGGAATGCTGTTGAAAGCCTTACAGAAAATTAGGTAAACCACATCCACAGCTCCTCCCTGATATAACTCCTTGGTCACCCAGTCAAAGAAGTCTATCCAATTTGTTTGACATGACCTCCCTCAATGAATCCATGCTGCCTTGGGTCTTGTAATCCATTGGCTTCAAGATATTTCACAATTTCTTCCTTCAGCAGTATTCCCAATAACTTTCCACCACCAGTGTCAGGCTGACTGACCTATAATTTCCAACCTCTTCCTCCTACCACTTTTGAGAAGTAGGACTACATCTGCCCTCCTGGAGTCCTCCATAATCACTCAAGTTTCCAGGGATCTGTTAAATAGGACTGTCAGAGATGCAGACAGTACCTCCTAAGCTCCCTCAACACCCTTGGATGCATCCCATCATTATTTATTTATTTATTTATTTATTGTAGAGATCAGTTTTACAACCTTTGAGTCAAAGACTAGTTTACAAAGGTACCTCGTCAAAAAAGGGGAGACAACAATAGAGTGAGGTTAGGACAGGGAATGATGAACAGGTTAGATACATAAAAATATACACTTGGAAGAGCAGACATGAAGCTGTACTGGATTAAACTTGTGTAAGTGTACTAACATTGGTAAAACAACAAAGAGATACATTATTCAATCTGACAACAAGTCACAAGCTAATAAGGTACTAACATTGGTAAAACAACAAGAGATACATTATTCAAATTGACAACATGTCACAAGCTAATATGTAGAGTTATAAGACCGGTGGCGAGGGGCTTGAAAAGGTTAGTAGGGTTAGTCATGCCCACTGCTTGCCCACTTTCAGGTTTGTGAGGTGCCTTGGGACTCTGTTCTCTGAAAAAGGACAAGTGTCCACCTTCCCTCTTTAAAGCTTCTGTTACTTTCTTGTGGTCCCTCCTTCCCCTATCTTTGTAAAGACTGAACAGAAGTATTTGCTCAAGATGTTTGCCTTTCCTAGTCTCCTCTGTACAGTCCCTCCCTTTGTCTTCCTTTTCACGTACATACCTAAAAAATGTCTTGACCTTGTCCCTTTTGATACCGCCTGGACTATTTTCCTTTCAGTTTGTGCCTTTGCACTCCTTATTTCTTTCCCCTTCCGTCTGTTTCCCTGATACAGCTCCCTATCCTCCTCCCTTTTGTGTCTCCTTGTACCTTCTGAATGCAACCCTTTTAGCCTTTATCTTTCTGCTACATCTTTCAAGAACCATGGTGGTCTGTTTTCCTCTAGCCTGATGAAGAGGTGTGTTGCCTTCACTATGACCCCTTTTATTTTGGCCCTGTTCCTCCACCCTCCAGGTCATCCCCCACCAGGTCATCCCTGAGGCATGCCACCATCTTTATAAAATCTGCTCTTCTGAAGATCAGGACTCTTGCCAGTGTGAGGTGCAATTCTGCAGCCATCCTTATATTGAACCACACTGCACGGTGATCACTGGTCCCAGGTGGCCTCCAACCTTGACGTCTGCAACACTGTCCCTGTTAGTGAGAACCAGGTCCAGTACTGCCCCATCACAAGTAGGCTCACTGACTAGTTGCCTGAAGAATCCCCTGCAAGTACAGGATGTCCTGCTTCTAGCTGAAACTACAGCTGGGAGACTCCAATCTACATCCGGCAGACTGAAGTTCCTAACAGCAGCACTCCCCCTTTTCTGCCATTTTGCCAATGACTTGCAACAGTACCTTATCTAACTCCTCCCTATTCCCTTACATGAGGTTTAACATGAGACAATTACAAAATGCAATCAGCAGGAAAGCAGGAATGCAGTAACTTGAGCATCAACAAGTCAAGTGGTACATTGCAAAAGTAGGGTTATGAGCTCTGTAATGGAGCCAAGCAGGTTTTCACAGTGGGACAGAACAGAATTTATCTAACTTCATATCTGGATGAAATGAGGAGACTGCAATGGAGAAAATCATTTATCAAACCTATAGCCTGCCCAGTTTTGAAGAAAGAATGGTCCATGAGACCTTGCCTTTAAACAGTGCATACTGTACAACAATGTCTGCAGATTTGTGCTAATTGTGCATAGGCTCACCTATCACTAGCAGCTGTGTGCTCAACTGGGCATCCTACCCCATGGAAAGTGGACATGACTATGGTACAAACAGCTATTCAGCATAGTGAAAATAAAGAACCAGAAGCACTGCAGAGTCTCCTCAAAGTGCAAAATAATACTGCCATTTCTGCTCCACTGCCACCATTGTTTTTAACAGTACCAGGACTAGGACAAAAACTGGAGAATGCACCTCTCATACCAGGGTCCTTGGTTGTGGTATAAACCACCTTGTGGTGCACAAGTTGTATTAAATGTTGCTCAATAACCTATGTTAAGACCATTCTACATGCAACTATTTTTATAGTTACTATCCTTGGAATGAGTAAATTGTCTACAGGTTGAAAGAAATATAAAATTACACATACCCCAATGCGGCAAAGCATCGAGGGATGTGATGCAAATCAGCATGAAATTTTAGACTGGTTCTGCTTTAAGCAGGAGTGCATGGTGCCAAATTGCCTCTCACACAGTCTTGAATAGCTGAGAACAGAAAACATGGGCACATCTTTCGTCCTTCTCAGGACTCGTCAGTGTACCTCATGAAGGTTGATACAGGTGTCTGTGTCTTCTGTTCTCAGTGTAACCTAGATGGCACTATCCCAGGGCTACTACCCTGCCTGATTTGCCACTAACAGGTTGGGGGCCTGGATCCAATGGCGGGTGCCTCCACCCAGAGGTCAGGGTTTGCAATAGTTAAACTTACTTGGTCACAGCCCTCTGGGACACTGCAACCCCTTTCTTCCCACTAGTGGCCCACACAATATATCAAATTACCTTCACAGTGTACACTTACCCCAGGGCTGGTTCAGGCACTGGGACCTCCTGTAAAATAAGATACAGTGCAACAATCACAGTACAATACTTTAACATAGACAAATACCTCAGGCAGTATAACTTTGCTGAAACAAGCAGCTCTGATTTATTTAGGGGAATATAACAAGGACAGGGGAAATCAGGTTAATTAGCTTATCACTTTACTCATCTACCTATGGCTCTGTACAGGCCTATCCCTACCAGTTACTGTCCCAGGGTACCCAAGCCCTAGTGGCTAGTCCAAACCGTGGCAGCTGGTAGGGCCCTTTCCCACAGAGAAAAGAAAAATTAGTTTAAACAGTCAGCAGTACAGTGATTCCATTTGATTCAATGTGGCAATTCAACAGGGCGACCCTGAATTAGTACTCACGACCTCCAAACAAGACAGGGTCCTTCAATGTCAGCAGGGCTACTCTTGAGCTCCACGAGACTCCTCACACATTTATATGGCAAACTGCAACAGGCAAAAGTCCTTTAATGGCAGCAGGATTCACTTGAGGTACAAGCCTCTTCACACATTTATATGGTAAAACAGAAAGTACTATACCAGGCAGGCTGCTTCTCTATCCCGATCGCAATTACTGCACAATACCCAGGAGAACACACAGCAGATTCAGTTCCTGACAGACCGAAAGTGCAATTCAGCCATTTCTCCAGTCTTCTACAGGGTGAGCCTGGTTTCTACTTTCAGATATCCTTTGATTCTCTTCACAGGAAGGATTCAGTCCCAACAAGCAGTTACACAAGCTGCAGACCGGAACTCTGGGCCTTACACACATTTCCCAACTAAAACTGCACACTGAAAAAGCACAGGGCTCCTTCCCTCTTCACTGCCAGAACTCAACTGAAACTCCAACAGACAAAACCGGGCACTTCCTTTGAGTTCCTCCAGTTCTTGACTGGACTGGCTGTCACTCACAATAGATTGCTCCTGTTGGTCCAAAAGGCGCCGAAGTCTAAACTACATCTCCCAGAGTCACTGCCCATACAATCCTCTTGTGGCTGGCTCAGATTATGAGTCCAAGTTCTGATTCGTCCAAGGCACCATTTTAGAGCTAGCTTACCCACACTGATTGGTCCAGTTAAGCAGTTCAAAACCAGAATGGGGAACTAGGCAGACACAGTTCTGACTGCAAAGAAAGCAGGTTAGACAAACTGTAATTTCATTATTACTCTAAATGATTTCTGGCAAACAGTTACATCTTTCAGATAGGTTCCCTTTGCACTCCTAGTGACTGCAAAATGGAGTGAATTGGCAGCAGCTCGAGTGGTACTCAAACAGAGAAGCACACAGTCCCCATACAAACTAATTATGTCTGCAAGCAGACAGCTCTTAAAGACAGTACAGAGGCTCTAAAACACTCACTGATAAATGGCTTAAATGCAAACACCATTCAGGCTTGGAGCATTCAAGCAAGCTCCTGGAAGTCTTTTGGGAACCCCCATTTGCAGGGGGTTACACCCTTCCTGGCCTGGGAAAGCTTGGCGTCTCGTCAAGCAAGTACCTATAAGTTTCAACTGCAACCATATACATTTGCATTAGGCTCGCACATGTAATCATCAGTCAATATATCATTTTACCAAGAACACATTTCTGAAACATTGCAGTATGTCACTCTTTACACAGTATTACATACACATTGTACCATAACTCAAGTTATTACCTCTTGTACATGAAACCTGAAGAGAGGGGCCCTTCCTATCAGTTACCTTGGGGCTGGATGGGGCAAGGCACCATATGAAGGGCAACACAAGTAACTGGAGTTAGCACTAGCTCAGTTTGGGCAATGAGCTCGGGGACACATACATACTTTATGGACAACATTGAGAGGCAGATCCACTGGCCCGGCAGGGAATCATAACTGAGGTGCACCACAGGCTTTACAGCTCGACCAGTCTTTCTAGGGGAACTGTTACAGTCTCTGCACTCTGAGCCTCATTTCAGCATTGTCCTCACTTGTCAGGGAGTCTCCATGGGGTAGAGAGGCTAGAACTTGGGGCACTTTCAGCTCCAGGAGTTACAGTTTCTGAGTCCACAACATTCGGCTGCATGGAGAGCTTGGACACTGGCAGTGGACTGTCAGGGCACTCAAAATACTCTTTTGTTCTGGTGTATCACCAGTCTGACCCAATCCATCATTTTCCTCCTGAAAGCTCAAACAGTTCAACCATGCACAATGATTCCATTTCATCTGATCTGATGCTTTGCACTTCACTTTCTGGGAGCATTGGCTCCAGGGACGAAACTGGGGCTTAGACAGTCCAGAAGGGCCAGCTTCGTCTCCAGTATTGACTAGGGATTGCCCGAAACAATTGACTCAGTTAGTAAGAAGGATAGTATTCAAAGTCACTCTCACTTTCTTCTGATATGGACTGACAGTCATGCTCAACTGGGACTTGTGGAGGGAACACTTTAACTCTGCTTCTGTAGGTGCAGACTTTCTTGATCTTTTCTGCAGCAGCTCTAGTCACTGGTCCAGAGGGCATCTTCTAGGGGCTCAGACTCAATCAAGATTTGTCCAATGGGCAGTAAATGATTTCTATGCATTGTTTTACATCTTTTGAATTATTCTCAGGCCTTACTTTGTACACTGGAAGATCATCTAGTTTGCCCACTACAATGTGGGGGAGATGGTGCCATCTGTCAGCAATCTTGTGTTTGCCATGCAGTCCCAGATTTCTTAGCAATACCGATCTCCCTCCTGGAGTTCCTGTGCTTTCACCTTTTATCATACCTTTCTTTGTTGGCCAGATTTCTTTTGCAGCCATGGTTTGAGCCAGTTGGTATGCATGAGTTAACTGGGCCTTTAACTTTTGCACATACTGTAAATAGTTGTCAGCTTGAACCCCATCAGGAGAGACCCAAAACACACATCTACCGTAGTCGAGCTTCTCTTCAAACATCAGGCGGTGGGGAGAACCCAGTGGCATCACTTTTGGTGCAGTTATAAGCATGTACCAGTGTGCTAATTTGTTGGCTCCAACTAGGCTTGTCCTTTGGGTGCAGGGTGCCTAGCATATCTAGCAAAGTGCGTTGAAACGCTCAGGCTGTGGGTCCCTGGGGTGGTAAGGAGTGGTTCTGGACTTTCGCACTCCCCACAGAGAAAGCATCTCTTTGATCAGACGACTCTCAAAGTCTCTCCTTGATCAGAATGGATTCTTTGTGGAGCCCATAGTGAACAAAAGTTTTCTACAAGTACTTTGGCCACAGTGGATGCTTTCTGGTCTTTGGTGGGAAAGCTTGGGCATATCTCGTGAAATGGTCAGTGACCACCAGCACATTACTGACATTTCTTTGATCTGACTCCAAACTCAGAAAATCAATACAGACCAGCTCCATGGGTGCACTGGTGGTTATGTTAACAAGAGGGCAGCCCTCTGGGCAAAGCTTTCCTCTGTAAGCAGCGACTACAAGTTCGAATGTGTTGCTCCACATCAGCCCCATCTTAGGCCAATAGAATCTGGATCTCACCAAGTCAAGTGTTCTGTCTATACCAAGGTGCCCCATGTGGTTGTGCAAGGACCTCAATACTGAGTCTCGAAAGGCAGTGGGCAGCACTAGTTGTTGTTTGTCTACTTGTCCCCTCTGTCTACTGTTTCTCTGTATAACAGTTTATTGATCAGTTTCAACTTAGGACCTTCTTTGTATAACAGTGCAGTTCTCAAATCAGTGGGCGTAATTTGGACACATCTTTTCCTGCATAGAGGGCTTCTAATAGCTTTGATCATGGGATTGCGGGATTGAGCCCGCTGAATACTGTCATTGTCCAGCTGAGGCAGTGCACCAATGTCTATTGCAGAAAAGTGGCAATAAGCAGCAGGTATGCAATTCTCAGAGGCTCCCAAGCAATCCACCATGCAGTCCACTGCGTCCGTGGACATTTGTTCCTCCCTGTCAAACTTCTGGCAGAGTGCCCGAATGTCAGGTTCTGCCAATCGGACCCAATCATTCTGGGGAACAGGCCTCCGGAGAGAGCATCAGCATCTATGTGGTTCAGACCTGCTCGGTATTCGAGCATAGTCATATGTAGATAATGCAGAAAGCCACCTATGGCCAGTGGCATCCAACTAGCGGAGGTCTGCACATAGGTCAAAGGATTATTGTCAGTTTTCACTAGTATTTTAGCCCCATACAAGTACTCATGGAACTGGTCAACAATAGCCCACTTCAAAGCTAGGAACTCTAACTTATGTACAGGATAGTTCTTTTCGGATGGGGTCAGGCTTCTACTGGCAAAGGCCACTGGTCTCAGGCCATTCTCATGCTCTTGGTACAACACAGCCCCCAACCCTTGCAAGCTAGCATCAGTGTGCAGGACGCAAGGTTTTCTTGGATCAGCATAGGCCAGCACTGGAGCATGGGTAAGTTGATATATGATCTCATGAAAAGCAGTCTCACAATCAGGAGTCCAGCGGGCCCCAAATACTTCACTCGGATGAAAATATACTCTTTCAGTCTTGAGGGACGCTGACTTTTGTATTTTTGTGGGTTGGGGATACCCTTGAGTAAGGTTAAGTAAAG
The DNA here is from genome assembly GCA_016271365.2 of Neoceratodus forsteri. Taxonomy (NCBI): domain Eukaryota; kingdom Metazoa; phylum Chordata; order Ceratodontiformes; family Ceratodontidae; genus Neoceratodus; species Neoceratodus forsteri. The sequence continues at coordinate 1,532,024,123 of CM057455.1, forward strand.
GGCAGATCACTCTTGAATAGTCCTTGATGAACGCCGATAATAACCACAGAATCCCAGGAATCTTTGCAGTTCTTTTAGATTTTTGGGCTGTGGCCAGGTGGTCAAGGCCTCAACTTTACTTAGGTGTAGTCTCTATTCCTCGGTGGATACTATGTTCCCACATACTTTACTGATGTTTGAAAGAATTGACACTTATCAATGGACAGTTTAAGGCCAAAGTCCTCCAGTCGGTCCAATACCTTAAATAATCTGCTCTCATGTTCCTCCAGTGAGCTGCCAAACACAATAACATCATCTAGGTATACCAGGCACTCTAGTAAGTTCATGTCCCCCACTGCATGCTCCATCAATCATTGAAAAGTGGCTGAGGCACCTGAAATCCCTTGAGGCATCTCATGAATTCATAGAAGCCAAGCCGGACAGATAAAGGCTGTCTTCTCCACGGTCCTTTGGGCCATCGGGATCTGGTAGTACCCACTCGGAGATCCAGCACAGAGAACCACTTGCTCCCATTTAGGCAGTCCAAAGCATCCTGAATGCGGGCATTGTGTACTGATCAGGATAGTCTGCCTGTTTAAGGTGCGATAATCCACGCACATCCTTACTGTCCCATTCTTTTCCTCACTACCACAATGGGGAAGCAGGGCTTCTGGATTCTTGTATTACCACCAGCTAACATCTCTTGCAGATGCCGTCTCACATCATCTATGTCAGCAGGTGCCAGGCATAACTGAAGCAACAGCAGTTCTGAGAAGGGGCAGACTTAAGGATCCTGTCCAGCCTGGTTCGGTCAGTTCAATCGCTGGCAAACTACCCTTTCTGAGGCATTCTTGCAACAATTTTTCAGCGAGATACATACACAGACAACAACTCCCTTGGTACTGTTGTGCATTTCTTACTCTCCACCATAGATCCTCATCAGAATCTGGGCTCCCATACATTCTCCAAGGCCTCAAGATAGGCTGTGCAGTCACTTCAGGGTTACTGGCCCGTTTAGCCGGATGGTAGCCAGGGCAGGACCTCGGGGCTCTCACTAACCCTCTTTCCACTTCGACTTCGAGCATTGCCATTCTAGCACTTGAGGAACCATAGTCTATCCAGGTCTCCCAGTCATCCTCCCTTGGGGGGTGGGAGGGTGCCAGAGAAGATCCTCAACCTTTGGTAAGAGTCGTGACTAATGGCAGGTGCAGAAATAGGAGTTTGCATTGGTTCAGCCACTATTACGGTACTGGAGGCGGGAGAGAGTGTTGGGGAGGACACCCTCAGGTGGCAAGAATAGTTTCTTCAAGTCCTCCACAGTTTCCTTCTCCAGCAACCATTTGTAAATTTCTCCTCAAAAGTTTCAGACAGTGGTGAGGCTCATTCTCCCCGGTCTTTACTGTCTTAGTTATCACTCTCCAGGCAGTGAGGGCTCCTCTGGGGTAATGGTCTGAGGCACTTTGGAGCTATCTATGGGATCCTTAAACTCTACTAGGGCCAGGAAAGTGTGGGTGAGCAGATTAGCATGCCGACCCACCACCACAGGGTTTTGTAAACCTTCCACCTTGGAAAGTACTCCTGTACAGTGTCTGTATTGATACCAGGGGATGTTCAGGATAAGCATAGCATTTTGGGGTCAATCTCCTCCCAGTACACCACTCCACCAGCCGGTGCACGCCACTTCTGTCGGGTACCCATTTTTTCTTAACAGTGGTTCGTAAACATGGCCACTAGAGGACACACAATCCCAGCAGTGAGCCTCCAAGATGTAACCCCTAGATGGCACTATCCAGGGCTACTACCCTGCCTGATTTGCCACTAACAGGTTGAGGGGCCTGGATCCAATGGCGGGTGCCTCCACCCAGAGGTCAGGGTTTGCAATAGTTAAACTTACTTGGTCACAGCCCTCTGGGACACTGCAGCCCCCTTTCTTCCCACTAGTGGCCCACACAATATATCAGAATTACCTTCACAGTATACACTTACCCCCAGGGCTGGTTCAGGCACTGGGACCTCCTGTAAAATAAGATACAGTGCAACAATCACAGTACAATACTTTAACATAGACAAATACCTCAGGCAGTATAACTTTGCTGAAACAAGCAGCTCTGATTTATTTAGGGGAATATAACAAGGACAGGGGAAATCAGGTTAATTAGCTTATCACTTTACTCATCTACCTATGGCTCTGTGCACAGGCCTATTCCTACCAGTTACTGTCCCAGGGTACCCAAGCCCTAGTGGCTAGTCCAAACCGTGGCAGCTGGTAGGGGCCCTTTCCACAGAGAAAAGAAAAATTAGTTTAAACAGTCAGCAGTACAGTGATTCCATTTGGATTCAATGTGGCAATTCAACAGGGAGTGACCTGAATTAGTACTCACGACCTCCAAACAAGATAGGGTCCTTCAATGTCAGCAGGGCTACTCTTGAGCTCCACGAGACTCCTCACACATTTATATGGCAAACTGCAACAGGCAAAAGTCCTTTAATAGCAGCAGGATTCACTTTGAGGTACACAAGCCTCTTCACACATTTATATGGTAAAACAGAAAGTACTATACCAGGCAGGCTGCTTCTCTATCCCGATCGCAATTACTGCACAATACCGGGAGAACACACAGCAGATTCAGTTCCTGACAGACCGAGTGCAATTCAGCCATTTCTCCAGTCTTCTACAGGGTGAGCCTGGTTTCTACTTTCAGATATCCTTTGATTCTCTTCACAGGACAGTTCAGTCCCAACAAGCAGTTACACAAGCTGCAGACCGGAACTCTGGGCCTTACACACGTTTCCCAACTAAAACTGCACACTGAAAAGCACAGGGCTCCTTCCTCTTCACTGCCAGAACTCAACTGAAACTCCAACAGACAAAACCGGGCACTTCCTTTGAGTTCCTCCCAGTTCTTGACTGGACTGGCTGTCACTCACAATAGATTGCTCCTGTTGGTCCAAAAGGTGCAAGTCTAAACTACATCTCCCAGAGTCACTGCCCATACAATCCTCTTGTGGCTGGCTCAGATTATGAGTCAAGTTCTGATTCGTCCAAGGCACCATTTTAGAGCTAGCTTACCCCACACTGATTGGTCCAGTTCAGCAGTTCAAAATCAGAATGGGGAACTAGGCAGACATAGTTCTGACTGCAAAGAAAGCAGGTTAGACAAACTATAATTTCATTATTACTCTAAATGATTTCTGGCAAACAGTTACATCTTTCAGATAGGTTCCTTTGCACTCTAGTGACTGCAAAATGGAGTGAATTGGCAGCAGCTCAGTGGTACTCAAACAGAAGCACACAGTCCCCATACAAACTAATTATGTCTGCAAGCAGACAGCTCTTAAAGAGACAGTACCAGAGGCTCTAAAAACACTCACTGATAAATGGCTTAAATGCCAAACACCATTCAGGCTTGGAGCATTCAAGCAAGCTCCTGGAAGTCTTTTGGGAACCCCCATTTGCAGGGGTTGTCATCAGCCTTTGCAGATTGTGTGAGAGACCATTTGGCACCATGCACTCGCTAAAAACAGAACCAGTATAAATTTTCACGGTGATTTATACATCTCATAATGCCTTGCATTATTGGGGTATGTGTGATTTTATATTTCTTTACTACCTGGCTTAGGTGCCAATGCCCTTTTGGGTAACCCTTGTCTTTTAACTCACTCACTTATCTTGAGCCCACCATGACTCATACCTGTAAGACCACATAAAGCGGAGTTATCCACAATGCAATGCAATAACTTGCAGTAAATGACATGTCACAAAATACTGCATGGCAAAAGTGCTTAATAGCTATTGAATTACACTGTTCCTGCAGTGTACTGCAGCATTTGTGATGTACTGCAGCATTACTGTATTGCATCCTGGCTGGTCCCACTGTAAGGGTTGCTTCTTTATCTCCTGGATTGAAATAGAGATCAGGCACACTGATGAGTCCTGAGAAGGGCACGAAACACTATCTGTATCTTTGTCCTCAGCCTTTGCAGATTGTTTGAGAGGCCATTTGGTACCATGCACTCCGCAAATAAAACAGAACCAGTCTAAACTGTCATGGTGATTTGCATATACAGCCCATGATACCATGCATTACTGGAGTATGTGTGATTTTGTATCTATTTACAACCTGGCTTTGTTGCCAGTGCCCTTTAGGTAACTATTGCCTCAGTGCTCTTATGCTGAGGTTCTTTGTCTTTTATCTATGGAATTACCCTGCTGCATTTCTAACAATCATGATTTTGGTCTTGCTGAACTTATTGTACAGAAGTAGCTAAATTTGATGTACTATATTATAGTGTATTGAAATGTATTGTATTCCTCTCATTTATTGTACAGAATGCCACTAAATCTGATGTTATTTAAGTGTATTGAAATGTATTTCACTGTACTAGCTCTCCTGTTTTCCTCCACTGTGGCTGAAAATAGAATAATAGATAGGTTACAGTGAATTACAAGGCTGTAATTCCATTGAGAGGTTCTGGGGCATAGATAACCTCAGAGTGAAGCTTGAAAGGTTTCTATGTCCCCAGAACCTCAAGATGGAATTTCACCAGTATGTCACTGTAACCTGTTTTTTATTTTTGTAATATATGGATGAGAGAACCTGCGAGGTCTTACTTGGTGAAGCTTTGTGCAGGCTGACATGTTCAATGAGGAATCGGAAGTTGTGCTTTCTTTTTCTGGAGAGCTGAACAGGAAAGTGTAGGAAGCGGTTCATTTTAACAGTAAGAGGAAAATGTGGTTATACTTCAACAGAATGTGTAACTGTTACTTGTTTTGTTTAAAAAAAAAGAAAAGTAAAGTACTGTTCAATTACATGAGCGACTTTGAAATCCTTCATGCTGACTCTTGGAAAAGCTGGCTCAAGGTGAGCTAAGGCATCGGATTGTGCTTACGCATTTGTTCGGGATGATAATACTATCATTAAAACAAACCAATTGTATTACTGGGAGTGAAGTGTGGTATTATTGAGAAGATGGTGTGTATCACAAGATTTTTTGCATTGTTTTCGATCCTATTATTTTAACAATCCACATATTACAAAGGGACTTATGACTTAGTCAATTTACCACGTTATCAATAAATAAATACATTTGCAGGCAGGACAAGTGTTTCAATAAGAAAAATACTTTCATTCTTTATTTTGTAAATTTCTAGAAAAATCTGCCCTGCTCCCAGCTGCTGCATAACCCACACCACTGCTGCCACTGTATGTGTTTGCAATTTGTTATTGTTTTACTGTTTTAATCCCACACTGAGTGACGACTCAGTTTTCTTTATTTTACTCTCTCTGTCTGACTTTCCATGCAGCACAAGCCATAAACCAGCAATATACAGGCAGCTGTGGGACAACAGGTCCCTATCCCAAAAGCTTACAGAATGTCGAATATGAGAGGCCAGGAAAAGCCTCAGAGTGCCCCCTCACTATAGGATGTGCATCATTGGGGCACTCTGTGGCATCCACAGTGCAGTAACTGTAATGGATTTGCTCAGGCTTCCAGCCCCTCAGATCAAAAGCCTTGCAGAGGAAGGGACTCTAGGAGTTTCTGGAGAAAGGAAGGGCATCAGGTTCTGGTGTCTTTGTGTGTTCTGTGGGCTGCTGTGTTTCTGGAGTGACAGCCACAGGCACAAACCTAGACATACTGTGAGCAGGGCTGATAAAGGCAGGACTGTGCTGGAGGAGGGCAGATCTGGTGGAGATCTTGTGGTGGAAGGGTCTGCAGTGCTGGGGTGGGTTCAAGCTGTGTCATCCCAGGCCTCAAAAGTGGAGAACAAACTGCGAACAAAGCTGCTAAGTTCTGAGAGGAAGAAAATGGCAACCATGTGTGAGCCAGCAGTTGGGTGATGCTGAAGATATAGCATGGAAAAAAGACCAAGGGCTACTGATCCAGATCCTGTGGCAGGCATGACAGCATGGGGCTGAGCTGTCTCTGACCTAGGGATTTGGAAGCCAGGATGTGCAAGGATCAGACTGGGTCCTCAGCAGTCTGAAGCGAGTGGAAGGTTGGAAGAGCCTGCACAGTGCCCAAGGTAGCTGGTTAGCATGTATCAGAGGAAAGCCTACCTGCAAGGTAGACACCCTGAGAGAGCAGAGAGCCAGTGGCCTGCTGTATCAGAAGGAGACAGCTGTGTCCGGGGCCATGAGTGCCATGAGTACAGCATTGTTTCAGGGACAGTGTGTTATTTCACCATGTTTTGTAGTTTGGATTACAAATGCCCTGTGCTGAAGGGTTTTCTGCTATTTAAGCAATTGCACTGCCTGTGGGTTTGGGGAATTGAGCACTTTGCTGTTTAAAGTGCACCAGTGCTGACCAACCCACAGCAACATCTATGGATCTCTGCGATTCTACATCTGTGGCATCCAGGGACTGAGTTAAGGAGCTTCCATTGGGATCTGTTTAAAACCTGGTACCAGGTGGGAAGGGTGAGATCTGGCCAGTGGTGGAGCCAGGTTTGGGAGCATTTGGGAACTGGGGAGGGCCATTCAGTCAATCATGGGCTCCACAATGGGTACTAAACAGTGAATAAATGTGGTGGTGGAAGCCACTATTCACACTGGGGCAGATGGGAGGGCGACCACCCCCTCTAGCTCCGCCACTGGATCTGGCCTGCCTAGGAGGCACCTAAGAGAGCTGTGTTTAAAGTTATTTGCTTTAATTCTCTTTCTTGCAGGTGGTCGATTGTTAATAAAGCTATGTAATTCTGTTAAACATGGGCTGGTTATTGACTTCCCATGTCAGAGAAATAAGTAGTTTCCATACTGAGCCCACCAATAGCCAAAGCCCTTGTGGCTCAGTTGACTGGAGTGTCTCCAGCACTGCCACTGGACTGCAATTTACTGGATGGCACTGGTTTACCAAAGGTGGTGGCAAGAGCCACGTGTAAGACCTGGGTATGCCTTGCCTGAGGTGTGTCATAGTATTGACATGTGCCCCTCTGCACCCAGTCTTGAACAAAAACTTCACAGTGCGGAGGCGGTGGAAGGGTGGTTGCCACATAGCTCTTTGGGCAGCAGTAGCAGCTACACCTGCTCTGCTCTGCCGAGCCACACACCATAATTCTGGAGTGGTTTGGCCTCTCTCCTTCAGGACAGCTCCCAGCCCAAGCAACCTCCAACCACAGCAGAAGGGTAGTAATTAGAAATGCCAGGGCCATGATATGGTAAGTTCAAGCATATCCTTATTCCTCTTAGCTCATTTTGTGGATGTGGAATACACCCCAGATAGGCGCATATAGCACATATTTATGGTGCCTGAGGTAAAGGTGACCAAGCCAGAGCAGGCTCGAGCTTAGTGCCTGGCTTGGCCTCTATAAGCAAAGAAAGCCAAGGTCAAGCCCAGTCAGTTATGGTCAGAGTAAGCATTTTTGTCAGCCTGAGTAGTTAGGGTAGTGTCTGAAATGATTAACTCCTACCTAGATAACCTGTAGTAGCCAGGGATCGGCTTGTGTTTTGGTTCCTAGAGTCAAGCCAGACTCCTGGCTCTGCTCTGTTGGCTCTAGGTGAAGAATTCCTAGTCTGACACCTCTAACCTAGGGCTAGGACCCTGAGCGTTTCTCTATTTATTTGTGCATCGCACAGTGAGACGCCGAATGATCTCCCGAATTACACTCAGTGCTGTATATCATTTCTACTAATGCAAAGAACAGCTCGTCAATGAAACTACGACTCAGTTCACATCTTATTGTATTTCAGCTGGGTTGGCACGGCCGCCGCCGCTTGATCAGTTAGTTCACAGTGTAAAACTCATAAGTGCTCGAGTTGTACAATCAGTGCGGAGTTTTGATACTGAGCTGGCACTGAGGGAGGCAGTTAGACTAGAGGAGGATATGTTACAACCCCTCTACTACTTTATGGGGCAGGATCTTGCATGACGCGGGCCGGGGCAGGAGCGGACGGGTGGAGGTGATGCTAAAGGCGTGTCTGAGGCTGCAGGATGCGCGTGCTCTAGGGGCGTGCTTTCTTTTGCTAGTGGCGCGCGGACCATAGCCCAAGTACTGTATCTGCTGTAGTTGGCACAAGCATTTCGCAAGTCTTGCGGACTGATGTGCGGCATGGACTGTACAATGAGGATCATTTGGAGAATCTGGTTGACCTCTGCTTTAGTTGTGATCAGCAGCAGATCGCTCATCGAGGACAACTTCTCTGAGATATGATCTGTTGGCTTCTGGGACAGGACACTCAGGCTCTCCATATGGAGCCAGCGGCGGCAGGAATAAGTAAGTCTAGCGCTGCATACTGTATTTCCCCTAGTTCTTAGCTTTCCTGTTAATTGAACCGCGGGACCCTTTCTAGTGAGCAGGAGCTGCTTCTTTCTAAACTCGTTCGTTGTATTGCGAGTGTATAACTCCATGAATTGCTTATGCATCAGACTACATGTGGAACACATCTGGAGACATTAGAAAAATCACATTTTAAAATCACTGCTGGTTATACAGAATACACGGCACTTGAAATGGTGGTGGCTGTGATAGACAATCGTAATGAACTGTTTGCATCTGGGAATTTTGTAGGAATCTAGACTACACACCAATGACTTATCTCCTCCCGAATGGTTAATCTATTTTACAAGGAGTGGGGAGTATTGCTTGAAAACAATGGTTTAAATAAGCTATTTTAAAATACCATTGATCCCTTGACTTAAAGCTGATTGGCATTCCAACGTAAAAGTTATTGTACCTACTAACTAGCCATTTACCACGAATTAAATACCGTTACTTTTTACTTAAGAAAAGGTTGCTTAGCTTTACCATCTGGTTGTGTTAATGTGCTTCTTCATAGTTCCTGGTCCCTCGGGTCCAGGACATTCCATACATCATTTTAGTCATTAGTCTCTGGTTACTTCTTCTACCCACCCCCTTATAAAAAGTTACTTATTAAAGCAAGTAATAAGAAATATATAAACTAAAGGAAAGATATAAAGTAAACATGACAGTGTTAGCTTTCTTTATTCTAGTGAAAAGTACAGTGTGCCTTTTAGCAGGAGGAAAAGATTGTTGTTACTGAGAGAACATCTTACTGCTTGACATGGGTTTATCTGGTTCTGAGAACTCCAGGGATAGCAGCAGTGACAAAAAAAACTCGATATAGGGATGCAGTTTGACATGATTTTACCTTGATAGAAAGCATCATTGCAATAACTATAACATAAATGCAATTAAAATAAGACTTTGGGACTGGAAAAGGTTCAGAGGAGAGCTATTAGGATCGTTAGAGGGCATACAAGGATTGAAGTGAAAATGGAGACTACAGCATCTGGGTCTCATCTCTTTGGGAAAGAGGCAAGTGAGGGGATATGATTCAGAAGCAGATGGGGAATGATTCAGGGGTTTAAAATGTTTGAAAAAAATAGACTCAAGCAGGATGTTTGCTGTAAGCCAGGAAAAGAAAATTAAGGGGCATGGGTTGAAGCGTGTTTGTGTTTTGGGGAAGGGGTACATAAGGTATAAAATATGCCTGCTATACATAGTAAGGGCATCAAGTCATTTAGGGTTCTAGGGACCATTAGAAACCACGAAGTTGAAGGCTGTCTGGCCACCCAGTATCACACTAGTTATGCTGTGCCTTGTTTATGATGTAAGTTATCATTATCTACCATGGTTCTATTGTTGCTATCCATCTTCTAGGTCTGTACTATTTTCCACTTGAGCTAACTTGTATTTTTGTGCGCTGTATTTGTTATTTTGCTTTGAGCTACATGATGAATTCTTCCAGATACCCTGCTCTCAGGTTGCACCTGAAATGAGCTGTGGATTATTGTGCCTTTCCTGGATGCAAATAAATTACTGTTTGTACAGTGGAGCATAGTTTGCTCATTACAATGTATTTTCAGAGTAACAGAACTACATATAAGAACAACATAAGGAAAAACCAATAAAACATAAAATATTACGGTTAATTAAAAGTTTTAAAAGTGGAGGAGAGCTGTCATAGCCTGGTTAACAGGAGGTTGTTTTTTAGCTGTGAATAGGGTGGAGGGCATGTTTGTTTGTATGAGGTTGATGACAATGATTTATGGTTCTAGAATCTGTCTTGGAAAAGTACAGTTACGTAAGAATTTACTGCAACAGTAAATCTTGAGAGGATCTCTGGTATCAGGCCACACCTAAGGAACTATAGTCACCAAGCACTAGAAACCCATGAAACTTTTCCACCTAGCAGTCTACAAGGGGGCCACCACGGCCGGCGTCAAGCGTGTAGCGTCCCTCCCATATAAGCGTGGGCAAGCCCGCCCTCCTCAGGTTCTCCCACCGGAGACCATAAACAAGAAATCTCCAGCAAGCGTGACCAAGGAGTCATAGGCTCTTGCTAGGCAAAGGTGAAACAGAAATTGAACCACCTTGGAGAAGGAGAGACAAGGACAGAGAAGCCCAAAGGCCAAAGGGATGGGGTGGGCGGCATGGCCTGATGCAAAGATCCTCTTGAATATCTACTGTTATAGTAAGTTCTTACATACTAGCATACTTCAAGGTCTTCTCTTGCATCAGGCCACACCTAGGAATGAGTCCCAAGTAATTACAGACAGAGAGACAGTCTGGGTGGCTGGAGGCTATAGGCCTAATAGGGAGGCCTTGAAGTACAACTAGGCCAAAGCCTGCCCTCCTTCAAGAAGCAATGCCCAGACTGTAGTGTTTAGTGAAGGTGTGGACAGTACTCAGGTTGCAGCCACACAGATGTCAGTAGCTAAAACATTCCTGAAACAAGCAACAGAAGGCCATGCCTCTGGCTGAGTGACCACGGACAACCCGAGGAGTTCCTACTTTACTTCTTATAACAGAAAATAACACCTTGGCCCAAACATTTGGACAGGCACTGTTTAGAAACTTGTATGCCCTCTTTCCCATGGGTGAGAAGAAACAAACAGCTGTGAGGACTTTCTACAGTCCTTCGTATGTATAGTAGCATGAAATTTGATGCATATCTAAAGTGTGGAGCAATGCTTCCCTGGATTGGCATGCTCGGATAATACACTGGCAGGTGGATAGTTTGATTTAAAATAAACTCAGCCACCACCTTAGGAAGAAACTTAGGGTTCATATGCAAAGACATCCTGTCTTTGTGTAAAATTAAATTAAGATACATATCAGAGCCTGAAGCTCGGAAATCCTTTGGCAGAAGTAATAGCAACTAAAATAATGCTTTCCACAACAGAAAACGCAGCTTGCAACTTGCAGCCAGCTCAAACAGAGCAAAGCAAGTTTTCCAAAACAAAATTCAAGTCCCAAGGTGGGACTGGATTGCACTAGGAGGCTTCATATGGAGAATGCCTCCAAAAACATCTAAGGACACCTCAAGTTGTGCCACCATATGGCCAGCCACAGGCACATGGAAGGCTGAAATTGCAGATAGGTGCACTGTAAGGAGAAGTATTTCAGACAAGAATCTGAAAGGGACAATAAATACTAAAGAATATGATTCACGTGGCAAGTGAACAGATCCAGCTGACAGGCATTAGCCCATAGAGCAAAGCGCTCCACTTCATGGAATAAGCCCTGGTGAAGGGCTTCCTGGCTGCCACCAGGACATCAGCTACCCTAAGGGACATCCCAAACTTGACCATGGCTATGTCTTCAGGAGTCTGGCTTGAAGATGTAATGACTTGAGGTCCAGATGCACCAGAGTGCCCTGTTCCTGGGACAGCAAGCGAGTGCGGAGGTAGAGGCACTGGCGTTCCATTGCCAACTGCTACAGTAAAGGAATCAAATCTGATGAAGCCAGAGGGGAGATGAGGATCATGGTTGCCCCCTCCATGTGGGGCTTGATTAGCACCCTCTGTCTTAGAGGAAGGGAGGAAAGGTGTAAAGGAACCTCCCTTTCCAAGAGAGAGGACAACGATCTTGCCAAAGAACTCCAGGCCCTGGAGCGGCGAGCAAAAACTTGGCAGTTTGCACTGAATGGGGACACAAAAGATCCAAGTCTAGATGACCCCATCAGTCAAACAGGTCTTCTGCAATCATGGTCAGCAGCTCCCACTCATGCATCTTGGACTGTGAGTGGCTTAACCTGTCCACCAAGATGTTTTTAAAGCCTGGAACATGGATGGCAAGCAGTTCTGGTCCTATTCTAGAGCCCAGTGCCAGACCCTCATCGCTTCCCGACAGAGAGGATACAAATGGGTCCTTCTCTGCTTGTTGATGTAGTGGACTACACTGACATTGTCCAGGGTCAAATTAAGTTTTGCAGCCACTAGCCAGCAGGGCTAGTGACTGGGAAAATCCACTAGCCCCACAGACCTTTCCACTGGCCTAGTTGGTGTACATATTGAAGTGTTGCCTTCTCCAGTACAAAGCCAGCAGGAGCTAGTTCAATGAAAATTTTACTAGCCCGATACAAAATTTATCAGCATTTGGCTAGTGGGCAGGTGCCAATTTTACCCAATTGTCCATCTGCACCAGCAGATGGCTTGGGGACAGCTTGTCTGGAAGGCTTGTAGGCATACAGCACTGCCCTCATCTGCAGGGCATTGATGTGGATGGAAGCCTCCACTCTGGACCACATCCCTGAGTTTGGTGGGGCCCCAGATGAGCCCCCAGCCAAGCCCCAAAGCATCCATGGTAAGAACATGCTGAGGGAAAGGAATGAGAAAGGAACCCCTTTCAGCAGGTTGCTGGGGTCCATCCACCAAAGCAGCACCTTTTGACTAGAGAGAGACTAGAACCTGTTGTTCTAGGTCATCAGTGTGCTGGTCCGGCTGGATTCTTAACATCCACTGAGGATCTGCGTGTGCAGCTGAGCTGGAGGAACCATGACAGTTGTGCAGCCATCAGGCTCAGAGCCACAGAAAGGTTCTGGTTGTGACATACCTGCTGTTGTAGACCAGAGAGAGGGAGGAAAGGTATTGATGACCACCAAACAGGAAAGAGACCTGGAAGTTATCATACCTGATGACCTAAAGGTGGCTAGGCAGTGTGACAAGGCAGTCTGGAGGCTGGGGTGCATAGGAGTGGGCTCACTAACAGAAAGAGGAGGTGGTGTTACCGGTTAGATCACTGATGAAACCTTACCTGAGTACTGTGTGCAGTTCTGGAGACCTCATCTCTGGAAGGACATAGAAAGAGTGAAGGCAGTCTAGAGGAGGGCAACCAAAATGGTGCAGGGTCTGCATCAAAAACCCTATGAGGAAAGAATGAAGGACCTTAATATGTATACAATGGAGGAATGGAGGGACAGGGGGATATGACAGAAACTATCAAATACATTGCAGGTATAAATAAGTTCAAGAGGAAGCATCTTTCAGAAAAAGATGCTTAAGGACAAGGCTCATGCTATGAAGCTGGAGGGTAGACTCAGGGGAAATGTGAGGAAGTACTTCACAGAGAGGATGGTGGATACCTGGAACAGCCTCCAGTGGAGGTGGTGGGGGCAGAAACCATGACAGGGTTCAAGAAAGCAAGGGATAGACATAAAGAACCTTAGTGATAAGACAAGGGGAGATGAGCTGGAGATCAAGGGTATACCATCAAATGGGTGACTGCAAATCAACAACTCAAATATGAGCGACTCTGTTTGCACACCGATGGGATAACAAGTGGATTCACATAGCGATGGTAGGGATAGCGACTGTGAGAGGGTTGTAATGGTGAGAGCAAATGCTGGGGAGCTGTACTGTTGCTGGTGAAATACAGCAATGAGACCTCTTCTACTGAGCTGTCCACCTGGCGTGGCTGGTAGGGTCATGGACTGCTGTAGTGATGGTCCCGGGTTGGGACTGCCAGTAGGTACATTTTTTATGAATGCTGCTGGCTGTTAGAATTTTTCCTCACTGTGTTTCCCGGACTGATGGTGCCCAGCCACGGTACTCCCTCCTGTGTTCCCCTTTTCCCCAGTGTCAACTCCCCTGGAGTTGATTATATTAATTTAGGGGTGCAGGGCATAGCCCCTGCATTAAATCTTAATTTGAATGTCCATTTGGTTGCTGTATTTACAGTCGATTATGTGGGTTAGGGGCAGGTTTGTTTTCTGAGCAAAATGTACTTGCTATTGTGCAAGTCGCCATAGAAAAATCGCCCTATGACATGGAACCAAGATCAAGTAGGGTCTGCAGTGATACAGTAGATAGGGAAAAGAGCAGACTAAGTGGGCCAAGTGGTCCTTATCTGCTGTCAAATTTGTGTTTCTATGTATGTTAGTTGAGCCTGGGCTATCAAGCAGTCTGGCCTGTCTTGTGGCAAGAAGCATAAAACACTGAGCCATGTCCAGTACTGCTCCAATGTACTGCAGGCATTGGCAGGGGGTCAAATGGGACTTGGGCCAACTGACCGTGATTCCCAAAGAATGGAACAGCTGCTAGAGTCGGAAGCAGCTGTTCTCTGGACTAATGCCTTGAGCAGCCAGTCATCCAAGTACGGGAAACATAATGCACCCCCTCCGCAAGGGTCAAAATTAAGTTTTTCAGCCACTAGCCAGCCAGGCTAGTGAAAGCGAAAAATCCACTGGCCCCACAGACATTTCCACTTACCCAGTTGGTGTACCTACTGAAGTGTTGCTTTCCCCAGTACAAGCCTGCAGGGCTAGCTAAATGAAAATCTTACTAGCCGGTACAAAATCTACCAATATTTGGCTAGTGGGCCAGTGCCAGTTTCTACCCCTGCTCCAGGGCCACTGTGACCACTGCAAAGTACTTGGTAAAGACCGAGGCATAGAGGATAAGCCAAAGGCAAGGCTTTGAACTTGTAGTGCTCCCTGGGCCTTGAACCTGAGGTCAGACCAGTGGGAAGCACATACCTTGATATGCAGGTATGCATCACCATGTCGAGGAACAATTCTGTCCCCCTGGTGCAGCAACGGTAGTAGGCTATGCAGGGTGACCATCCTGTTCTTCTTGTACTCAATATAAAAGTTCAGGTGCTGCAGCTCTAGAATGGGCAATAGGTCCTCTGTGGATTTGGGAGCTAGAAAGAAGTGGGAATATCCCTGTTCCTTTGTTCTAAGGGAAGGGGTTCTATGTCCCTTTTGCTCAGCAGTGTGCAGATTTTTCCCAGCAGCACTAGAATATGGTCAGAAGGATAACTTGAATGAACTATAGGTTGATGTGAAGGCTACTCCAGCAGTTCTAGACTGTGGCCTTGCTCTATGAGCTGCAGAATGCAAGCATCTGTGCTGTCCAGGTGGAGGAAAAGTAACATCCATGACTACTTCCTGCAGTTCGATGGAGGCAGTGAGCCAGGCAAGGAGTCATGCTAAAATCGCACCTGCGGCTGGGACCACCACCCTCCTCTGGAAGCATTTCCAGTGATGGAGGAGGAGAGCTGACTAGCAGCTTCTCTGTGCTTACCATGGGGTTTGGTGCCTGGCCTTGGTTTATGGGTGGCCTGGCGAAAGGCACCGTCTGGCCACTTCTGGCTGGATATGATACAAAGAGTGGACCAACCTTAGAGTCCAGCCGGAGGCCTGCAAATTAGAAAGGATGTTTTGCACATCCACCTCAAAGAGTTTATAACCTCTGAAGAGGGCATTCAAGATGCACTGCTGGATGTCCCAGGCAAAGCCAGATACCCAAAACCAAGAAAGCCTCTGAAGAAAATGTCCACAGCAGCTAACTGAGCTGAGACATTGGCATCAGCATAGGCTGACCGCAGAAGATGCTTGCCAACGTGGCTCTGGACTGGATGGTTTAATGCAAGTCCTGACTCGTGGAGTCCTCTGGCAGGGCCTGAACCACCTTTCTGGCCTGTCACAAGAGCTGGTTCTGGAATTTGATCATGTGTGCAATATAGTTGAGGTCCCTGATGGTCAGCGTAGCAGAGGCAGAGGTCCTTTTGCCAATAAGTTCCAGCCGGCTGGACTCCTTGCCTGGGGGCAGAGAGCAAAGGTGCTTAGACTTTTTGGTCCTGTCATGAGCAGCATCTATGACCACAGAGTCAGTGTGTGGTTGTTCTGTGAAAAAATGATTCCCGGTGGGAGCCTGGTATAGTTGTTTACCTTCCTGGGCATGGCAGGGACCATATTGGGCCAATACCAGGCTGACCCAGAGCATCATGAAGGGCTCCATCAAGGAAGGATAATGAGAGGAGGAGGAGAGTCTGGCAGTTTCAAACAGTGGGTCAGGCGTCTCCTGGCAGTGTTCTGCTCTTCCGCCTTGAATCTTTGACCACCTAAATGTGATGCATGATGGCAATGAAAAAGGGTCATCCGGAGGTGACTGAGGGTATACCTAGGAGATTCCTCACCCCTGGAAGAAACAACTGAAGTAGGTGAGAGGGCTTGTAGCCCCAGCGTCCCTGTTGTCCCTCTCATCATCATCATTAGGGGACCTGATCTGGGTGATACTCGTCCTCATCGCTGGGTTCGGAAGGGGATCCAAGGGTGTGGAGGACATGGCGCCAGAAGGTGGGGAGATGTGAGTTAGGCTGAAAAGGCCTGTGCAGCATTGGCCCTGGAAGAGGGTGAGGCAACTCTGCATTAAATCTCAAGGGAGTACAGCATCACCAGAAAGTCTACTGAAATCAGCATCAGGACCCTGCGTGGTGCTGGTTGGGAAGTGCGGGATTGGTGGCAACCCGGGGCTAGGGAGGGAGACAGAATGGGCTATGGCCCTGGGTTTGGCCTATCAGTCTGGGAGGTCAGTGGGAAGGCACCAATGGCTGAGAAGGAGCCTGGAGTGGCCGAGGACTAACGGATCCCAAGGACTAAGAACTGACAATAGTAAAGGCTGAGGACAGCATTGGGGTGAAGCAAAACCCCAACAAATGCTGTACTCAACCCTAGCTGAGGCTGGGGCAGCCAAGCTCCATACTGTTGGCCCAAGAAGAGGAGGCCTGAACTGCAGGGGCAGGACTGTCAGTGGGGCTGAGAGCCCACACCTACCAGAATCAAACTGGCGGGGCACTGCTACAATGGGCCCTGTGGGAAAGAGGGCATGGGTGGCAGGAGGGCTGCCACTGAAGTGGAAGTTGGCCCCTCTGCTGCGTTGCCCAAAGCAGCAACGTGGCTGAGCGGGGAGGACCCGCTCCCTAGGTCAATCCTTGTCCCAGTGCTTGTGCTTCCCAGCTGACTTGTCCGGGCCTTGGAAGAATGTAAGCCGAGGATAGGGCCAGTAAGCGGAGGAGGTTCTCACCTGGAGCTCCTTCTCCTGCGGGCAACTTGCTGTTTAAGCAGGAAGGTTTCTAGAGCCTGCTGGCATTGTCTCGTGTAGCCTGGTTGAAGCAGCAGCAGAGTTTGCAGGACTCCATGTCATGATCCAGGCCTGAGCAGCGGATACAAGCCTAGTGAGTGGATCTTCTCAGGGATCTTCTTTCTGCAGGTGCAAACACAAAAAAGTTTATCCAAAGTGAACTTCAGCATGCAAAGGTAGAGAATCACATTAAAATTAAAGTGATACAAAACTAAAGTGAAAGAAAAGGGAGAGGTAGCAGTTGACAGAACCTGGCATTGTCTTCATGGAGACTGATGTGCGATAATTGATGGCAGGAAAAGAACAGGGGCCACCCACGTTTATATGGGAGGGCGCTATGTGTCTGACATTGTTGTGGGTGGCCCCTTGCAGACCACTAGCTAGGAAAGTTTCCGTGTGGTTCTAGTGCCTGGGGGCTATAGTTCCTTAGGTGTGGCCTGATGCAAGAGATACCCTTGAAGTAAGATCTGATGAATTTACAAACTGTTGTAAATGATTTAATGTGGAACTTGCTTTGAAGTTGAAGTTTATTTTATATTTGGCAGGATGTGGCCACAAGGCAAGCCTGATTTCAGAGCTGTTCTGTATATAACAACATGCATGTTACATGAGATATTAATAACACAGCAATGCAACAAGAAAATACACGATACAATCAGATCAGTATTCAAAACATTGACATTTAAAAATACACCATTCAGAAAAACTGCTTCAAAGATGTGATATGTAGCCATGTTTCACAATTTTGAAGGCAGGGAGTTTCAGGCAGTAGCAGCAATGTAACTAAATGTCATCTGCCCTTATCTGGTTCTTGTCCTAGGGACTTGTAAGCCTCTTCCTGTGACTTTACGTAAAGAATAACTGGAAGGTATGAGGATTAACTTTCAAGGCGATAAGATGGTGCCAAACCCTTTAGTGCATTTGTAGAGGAAGCCATATAACTGCCTCTCACTTCAAATCTCTAAAGGCGTCCACTTTAAATCAAGCAGTAATGTGTAATGATGCACCAGTGAGGTGGACCAGTTAGACCCAAAATTAACCTTTCCTGTCGATGCTTGCTTTACTTGTTCTGTATTTGTGATATTGCTTCGACATGTGGAAACAGTGTTGGAGGGTGTCATTGCCGTGGAGGAAGGGGCCAGTGAGAGTTTTGAACTGACTGCACAAATGGAGCAGGGAGACATGCACGTGAGAGGCTGACTGTGGTAAAATATGTGGCAAGTGTATTGAGGCACAAGAGGAAGCGGGAAGAAACACATCCTCAGGGAGTACAGCAAGATCTGTTTTGTAGGTAATGTGTAAGCATTAAGGCATGATGAGGTGTTGGTTGGAGCAGTAACCTAGAGTGTCTTATGGTGATTATGTGATGGAAGAATGTGAGGAAAATTAAAACTTAAAACTGAAAATGTGTACAAATCATAACTTTGTGTTAAATAGTCTCTTATCAGATGTCATGTAGGGTGCTAGCCTGGGTTGCACTTGTAAGCCACTACGGTGTGGATGCTTTTTGAAGGATCCTGCCAGGTTTTGTTCCACTATTTTCTTCAAATTAAAAAAATCCTTGATATTGTTTTACTATGTGGCTGTGCACTGGAAATAATTGGCTGAGTGTTTTTAGTTAAAAAGGATCAAAAGATTAATTATGTACGATGACAGTATTAGGGATTGAGCAGCATTGTTACCAGTTGTGCTGTCTCAATCCAATGGGTAGGAATGAGTTTCAGCCAATCCGGATGCAGGATTCTCAATACTCATTTATAAATGCAATTATAAAATGGGCAGGAGTTTTCTGTGTCCTGATTGGCTGAGAGGTACCTGTGGCCATGTCCTTACCAGATATTATGCCAGCTGGCAACTCTTCAGCAGTCAAGATGCTTGTAAGAGAAATCACTGTGCCAACGTCCACATTTTAAAGTAGGTGGACCTCCTTGGCGAGCTGGAGAACTATCACCCCTCCAACACACACACAACTGCACAGCATTAGGTGATGAAAATCACCTCAGGGCAAAAGCGTTCAAAAATAAAACTCTAACCTGTGCTGCAGGTAAGAAACTGACCGCAACAAAATCAAGTGATGCACGTGCAGCGGGATGTGTCTTCCAAATAAAACCACAGACTCGCTCCTCCAGTGGCTGTTTTATATGCCAGTTTTAAAAGAAAACATTTATTAAAACTTTCAGGTTTTCAGACTATGGCAGGAACAAGCGTCCATACTACAAACCGGTGTGTACAGCGGTAACTATGGTGGCTGCCACTCTTAATGAAATCAGCCTCTCGCTCTCAATGAAATGGCTGCTTCGCATTCCTCACAAGCAGAGACACCCTTTATGAAAATGGGTGTATGCCAATGGGGATCTAATTTAATACAGTGTGTGAGGAAGGGGAAGGACAACCTGAGCAGTATCTGTGTGTGTGTGTGTGTGGGGGGTGCCGTGTACTGGCCATCACACACTTCAGAAATGGACTATTTTTACTGCCTCAGGTGTTAAAACCTCAGATTTTATAATCTTTTGCATATTTTTACTTTTTCTTAAATAGTTACTTGGGAGACTCATTTTATAATTGCAGAGCAGGACACTGCGGCACAGGAGCTAGCACAACAAAACTCACCCAAATCAGGAACCAAAACTAAACAAGCACAAAGGAAATCCCAAAAACTTCTGATCATAGGAGACTCCATGATTCGGGGAGTTGATACCCATCTCCAGCCAGGGGTGATGGTCAGATGTCTCCCAGGTACATCAGCATGGAGAGACACTGACCGCATTGCTAAATTGTTCACAAAGCAGGAGAAAACATTGATGTCCTAGTACATATAGGGACTAATGATCCGCCAGCCGGTCAGTTGTGGAGACCAAGGAACACCTGACTAGGCTGGGTGACAAACTATCATCTATTTCGTTCAGCATCTCCTTCTCTGAGATCCTGCCAGTCTGGGAGGGAGCAGATGGACGGAAGGTCAGAGAAGGGAGATAGGGAGGCTAAACACGTGGCTCAAGGACTGGTGCCAGGAAAAAGGACACAGATTTGTAGGGAACTGGCAACAGTTCTGGGAGCGAAGTTCTTTAAATTTGATGGACTGCATCTGACTAAAGAGGAGTCAGTGCATTGGGGCAGAAGTTTGGCGTCTTTGCAGAATATTTAAACTAGCAAATGGGAGAGGGTGCAGCACCCATCGTCGAATGGGAAGAACACCCCTCCCCCTCAGCTAGTGGTCAAACAGAATTCAAGCGTGTTTGCCGTTCATTTGCATCACCAGGTAAGAAAAAGGTTTGTCTCCCCATACGATGCACAGGGTAATGCCAAACTTCACCCAACAACTAACACACCAAAATCTGGCCAATGGAAAATCATGTACACAATGCTCACAGCCTGGGAAATAAGATCCCAGACCTGCAGGCAATAATGTCAGAGGCTAAACTGGACATAGTAGCAATTAGTGAGACGTGGTTTACCAGTAACCACACATGGGAGACTTCAGTACCTGGCTATGTATTGTTCAGAAGAGACCGAGGTGCAAAGGGGAGGAGTGGCCCTGTATGTTAATGAAAATATCAAAGCTACAGAAATTCAGAATACACATAAGGAGCCAGAAGAACTGTGGGTCACCCTGAAACAGGAAATGGGACAGCCATAAGAACTGGGGTTGTCTACAGGCCCCAGACCAGAGGGAGGACATAGACACATTACTGTTAGAAGATATACAAACATGACAGCTAAAGGGAGGTTCTGATAATGGGAGACTTCAACATGCCAGATACAGACTGGTCAATACCAGCAGGAACATCTGCCAGAACTAGACTCATAGTGGATTCCTGCAGGGAGGGCCTCAAACAACTGGTACAGCAACCCACAAGAGACAGGGCTATCCTAGATCTAGTACTGACTAACAAAGAAGGGATCACAGATCTCCAGGTAGAAGGTCACCTGGGGCCAGTGACCATCACATGGTATGGTTCAATTTGGCTACTACATCTAAATCATCCCATTCCAAGGCAAAAATATGGGACTTCAGAGGAGCTGACTTTGATAAGATGGCCAACAGAGTTAAGCTAGCCCTGGCAAAAGAAACACAGGTGAGGGGGTACAGGCAAAGTGGGCAAGCATTAAGGATGCAATACTGAAGCAACATCCCATTGTGTTAGACAGAAAAGGAAGTGCAAAAGAAGAAGAAACCACTTTGGTTCTCAAATACAGTAGCAGAAAAGGTCAGAGCCAAAAGGCTGGCCTTCAGGAAATATAAGGGAACAGAGCGGGATGAAGATAGGGAGGCATACCAAACTGCCCTAAGGGAAGCAGGTAAGGCAGTAAGGCAGGCAAAGTCCCAAACTGAGGAAACACTAGTACCTAACAGTAAAGAAGGTGACAAGACTTTCTATAGATACATTAGTGAAAGGAGAAAGTCCAGAGGGGTATTGCTAAGCTTAATGGAGAAAAGGGAGCATGTGAGGAGGAGGACCCTGTAAAGGCATCTATCCTAAATAGATACTTTTGCTCAGTGTTTACTGAAGAGAAGGTAGGCAGGGCCCACAGCTCAGCATCATGGACACAGGGGAGGGAGGTGAGCACTACTCCCTTCACAAAGAAAGGGTCCTACAAGAGCTTGCTAAGCTCCAGAGTGGATAAGGCAATGGGACCTAATGGCATACATCCCAGGGTACTTAAGGAGCTAAAGGATGAACTAGCAGAGCCATTAGCAGAATTGTTTAGTGAGTCTCTGAGCACAGGAGGTCCCAGAAGAATGGAGAAGGGCTCATGTGATCCCGCTCCACAAGAGTGGTAGCAGAGGAGGCGGGGGAACTACAGACCGGTCAGTCTTACCTCAGTAGTGGGCAAGATTATGGAGGCACTCCTTAAGGAAAGGATAGTGCAACACCTGGATCCATAGGGCACAGGATCCAAGACAGCATGGGTTTACAAAGGAAGGTCCTGTCAAACTAATCTCATAGATTTCTTTGACTGGGTAACCAGAGTGGTGGACCAAGGGGAGCAGTTGATATCGCCTACCTTGACTTCAGCAAAGCTTTTGACACTGTTCCACATAGAAGATTGATTAATAAGCTGGGTAGGCTCGGGTGGGTCAGAGTTGGTCAACTGGGTGGCAAACTGGTTGACTGGCAGAAAACAGAGAGTGGTGGTAAATGGTGTACAGTCAGAAGAGATGCAAGTCACAAGTGGGTACCTCAGGGATCAGTCCTGGGGCCAGTCCTATTCAACATCTTCATTAGTGACCTTGCAGATGGACTAGAGGGTAAGGCTTGTCTGTTTGCAGATGACACCAAGATCTGCAACAGAGTAGATGAGCCAGATGGGTGGGCAGAATGAGAAGAGATCTGATAAACTAGCAGAATGGTCAGAAGAGTGGCAACTGGGATTTAATGCAAAGAAGTGCAAAATCATGCACATAGGGAAGAGAAACCCTGAAGCCACTTATAGGCTGGGAGGAGTTGCTAGCAGTCACAAAGGAAGAAAGAGACTTGGGTATCATCATCACTGATGACCTAAAATCATCCAAGCAGACCTCTAAAGCAGTAGGTAAGGCTAGGGGTGTTAGGGTGTATTAGTAGGGGTATCACAAGTCGTAAGAGGAGGTAATAATCCTCTGTACAAGACATTGGTTAGGCCCCATCTGGAGTACTCATGCAGTATTGGAGGCCACACCTTCACAAGGACATTAACCAAATTGAGGCAGTCCAGAGAAGGGCACCAAATGGTGCAGGGACTGCATCAGAAGACATATGAGGACAGATTAACGGAGCTCAATATGTATACCCTTGAGCAAAGGAGGGAGAGGTGATATGATCGAGGCATTCAAACACCTTAAGGGCATAAACAAGGTGAAAGAGTCTAACATGTTTAAATATAAGAAAAATAGCAGGACAAGAGGACACAGCATGAGATTAGAGGGAGGCCGATTAAGGGGAATGTGAGGAAATTCTTTTCACAGAAAGGGTGGTGGATGCATGGAATGGCTTACCACAAGAAGTGGTGGCTATGAATACAGTGCAGAGCTTCAAACAGGCATGGGATAGGCATAAGGAGCAATACAAATGACTATGAATAGATAGGTCACTGACAGAGCAAAGGCCGATGGCACATTTATAAGGTAGAAAAAGAAATGGGCAGACTGGATGGCCCTTCACCGGTCCTTATCTACCGTCAACCTCTATGTTTCTATGTTTCTCAGCAGAATAAGACACTTGAGGTGTGGTTTATGGGCTGATAAGAGCACTTCCCAGGTGCTAAAAGCACTTTGTGTCAGTGCCTCATGCGCACCTGGGGCATGCTGTTATCAGCCCATAAACCACACCTTGTCGTGTCTTATTCCTTACTTAATACCATGAAGATCAGATATACTGTGAAAACTCACTGGATGAAATGGCATAGTACTCATAAAAGCCTAGGTTCAGGAGTAGTTGAATGGATGACGCACAAAACATGACTGTGTAAGATCTTTCATTTATATAGTTTATTCAGAGAGATTTGCCAAAACATTTTAGCTGACTGCAGACTGAAGGTAATTAGGATGTTTATGAGGAAAACGGAGGGAGGTGTTATTGAAAGTAATTTGTGGTTTCTGTATCAGAGCTATGAGGAGGTGCAAGTCATGTTTTTAGAACAAAAGTAAAACTTATGTGAAATTGTACTGAAGACATATTTTAACACATTTTATAGAAACGAAACATTAGGTAATGAGAATGCAAATCTTACCTGTTGAGGTTAAGGTGATTCGAACGTTACTGTAAGACTGTTTGTGGCTGAACATTAAAGAGGAGCCTAAACCTTGTTTACTTTTTTATATATAATTGTAGCTTTAGGCACATGTAAAGTCTGTTTAATCATTCCAGTGTCTGCAGTTGAGACGTGCTTGCTGTACATTATAAGGATGCAATGCACAGTATGTTCCTGTAATTGTTCTCTGTGTGTTACAACATTAGAAAAGCACTACTTCACTGGAAAGTGATAGGGCCATGGAGTAGATTGCCCCAATGGGGGCAATATAAATCATATCCAAGTTGGTGCTTTTATAGAGACCAACTTACTCTGCAGACCAAATCTGTAGAAGTGCCCCTCCCCGCCCAAATACAGTACTGGTTAGTATTCTATTACTTTTTCACCTTAACTGCCCCTTTCAGTAAATTAATTGGTTGTGGGTGAGCAAAACCATTGTAGAACAGTATGATGTAGAGCCATCAGGTGTCCCCTTGACTATTTTGTGAATGTTAATTTCTTATAAAAGTTTAAAATATATAATTCCTGTAAGCAATAAGACATGAGAACTCCATTCGGACTCTGTTCAGCTCTGCCCTTCCCATGGGACCTTTCGCTCCTCCCTGTGGTCCCACCTAAAACAAACGACAAGATGTGACTGCTCCTAGTCTCTGTAATGTAATACTCTGCAGTCCACTATTGTCCACTCTGAGTCCATGATGGTCTATGAAATATGTATTCAGTGATTCTAATGTTTATCTATGTCCTGTAACAATTTGTACTATGTGTGGCAGTATCTCTGCCCTTATACAAGCGTTGTTATAGCTGTTTTTACTGTATCATGCTGTTTCTCCAATGTTGCCATGTATGTATACTGTATGTTTTGTGCTCTCCCGGTCATTCCTGAAAATAGGCATACTACTTGTCTAGTGTACTTACCCGGTAAACAAAAGCTAAATAAATAAATGACAAGGTGTTGGAAGCAGTGCCATAAACACATGCCCAAAGAGTGTAATAAGACACAAGGCCACAGGCTGAGTGTCATCATGCCCTGGTGTACATTCATTTCAGTACCACCAACACCTTGGAGTATCTTACTGCACTTAGAAAATGGGCAATAAAGCTAATAATATAAATTAGAAAATGGGCTTGAAAAATAAAGCATCCTGACTGGCTGAAAGCCAATACCAAACATGCATTTATTTTCAACAATGCACTGTTAAAAATGAGTGCCAGTTGGGGTGCCCCATCTCTCACAGCATCCTTGGGCACCTGAATTTTAAAAGCAACCAGCTGCCATTTTCACGCCCGCTTAGCGAAGCTACTTGTGACCCCTGCCTCCCAAAGGCCAGTGGATTTGTTAGATCCTGCAACCTACTACCACAAGAGTTAACATCAGGGCAAAAAAACATTCTTAGTGGCAAACAAAGAGCTTTACAGACAGATACTCATGTCTGCAGCTCCACAAATGCTGGCTGATTTAGTACAATGAGCGAGCCGGCAGCGCATGTATCCATATCTTGGCAGTGCATGCTAGGAAACTGCCGGTGCCACTTCTCAGCCCGATTATAACAACACCTTCAAAACTGAAATTCTCTTCCTTGCTAATTAATAGTGCTCAAAAATCCACATCAAAACCAGGAAAGAAAAAATAAATGTATCTGTTTAAAAAGAAATGCTTTCATTATGTTGTGGTAACTTGTTCCAGCTCTGAAGCCCTGTGTATGTATGCACACGCATGTGTACCATGACAACCAGCAACCAAAAGTTAAAACAACAGGAGCTCTACTAGGACAAAAAGTCCCTAGTTTAAAAAAAAGAATGCAGTAGGAGGAACTATTTTATTACAGAAATAAATGAAACAGCTCAAAGTTTAAACATTTAAAGAAAAGTATTTTTCCAAATACATAAAATAAAGTTGCCCATTTTGTAAGTGCAATAATACCCTTCAGGGTGGGCGTTACTGGGATATAACAGACCTTCCAGGGTCACACAGCTGGGGTAAAAAACATTCTCTTATTCTACAGGTGGAGGGGACACTGGACAGAATGGTTCAGTTAAGTCTGTGGTGGGGGTGACAACACTAAATGAAACAGCACGCAAACAGGGATTACTTTACAACAAAAAATGTTTCTACCCTCCAGGGTGGGCATGATGGATATAACGGACCTTCCAGGATCTATAAGGCCCTCCGCCTGTGGCACTGGGCCTTATTATGCCTGGGCAGTCCATTATATCCCAGTAACACCCCACCCATCGGTATTGTGTAAGCAATAATATTAGACATGGTGGCATTATTGGGATATATCAGACCTCCATGGGTGTAATGAGGCCCAATGCCACAGGCGGAGTGTCTTATAGCCCTGAAGGTCTGTTATATCCCATAATGCCACCTGGGAGGGTATTATTGCGCCTTAGAAAATGGGCACGTGTGAATTTTAAGTAAGTAATAAAATATCAGATGAAATCCTTTGAAAACTCATAGAAAGTGTAGAAAAAAGTTTTTGTAAAGTAATCCCTGTTTGTGTGTTGTTTCATTTAGTGTTGTCACCCCCACCACAGATGTAACTGAGTCATTCTGTCCAGTCCCCCCAACTGTAGAATAAGAGAATGAGTTTTTATCCCCAGCTGTGTGTTGGTATACTTTGTATTTAGCTCTGAAAAGATAAACAAACCCACAAGTTCATTTACTTCTGTGCTCATCCTGCATTATTTCTTTTCTGCTGGAAGTGTGGTGGACAGGATGCGTGACCTTATGCGACCCGGAAGTAAGGTCTAGAGCATTATTTTGACAGAGGTAAAGCAAGCTGGCATAATTACACAAAAGTAAGCTGTGAAGAAAACCTTTTTTATGTTCTCTGATGGGTGTACAAGGTATATTTTGTGTACTGCAATGTTGGTGATAAAGATTTAATATGAGCGGGACCCAGAAGGAAAGTCGGGAGCTTTTAGCTTCAGGAAGGTCGAGTAAGCTGGTACCATGAAAGAAAGAGTAAGCATTCAAAACACGATGTGCTTCTTTTTTCTGTGGCGGTGAGGAATGGAGGTAGCTCAGAAGGCAGTATGAAGCTGTAAATTACTAGCGTTTTTATAGAGAGTGGTGGGGGGCTGATTATTCAGTGTCTAGGAAAAAAATGGCAGCTGCTCATGTGTAGAATTGGGTGCCCAATAATACCCTAAGTAATGGGCACCCTTAATTGGCACTTGTTTTTTTACCTAGCTGCTATTAAGAAAAAATACCCACCAGTGTCAGGGTGTCTTAATCCAACCAGAGTGCAGCTTTTAATTTGCCCATTTTCTAATACTTACGTTATACAGGGTATTAAATAAGCTGAAATAATTGATTAACAGTTTTACAAGTGAAAGTGCTAATCAGCTGAAAAATGCATAGCACTTGGCACAGAATGGGTAGCAAAATGTAAAAATATATATAATTTTATTAATTTTGTCTACTGTGCCATAGACCCACTGGGGAAAAAATGGTTAGCAGTCTACTGCTATGCATTTTGAAATGGTTAGCGTTATCCCTGTTTTATGTAGCATTTTGCTATGCTACACCAGCTATTTAAAACCCTGTTATACACATGAAACTTTGATGACATTACATTTTGGGATGAATTTTTAAACTACTGTAATAGGAAAGAAAAAGTTCCAAAACATGGGGTGGGTGTTAGGGCACATAAGCACCGTAAATAAAGTGTGACATGTTATATGTCTTTTAATGGAACACAGCTTGCAGTTTGCAAGTTTTGAAAGCAGCTCTCATTTGGTAATTATGAAAGTGAAATTTTAGTTGGCAGAGTGAAATGTTAAGTCAATGGCACAGAAGTGATACTGGAACTTTTTATATCTCACTCGCACACCAGAAAAGAAACCACCTCCAGGGATACAGTGCACCAGAGTAATTACAGTCGCAACTACACACAAGAGGAACTCGGGCACTTAGCTAAAAAGTGAGCTCAGTCCATAATAAGTTTCTGTGCAATCAGGCTTCTGTATTAACTTTACAGAGCCTGGCTCTACTAGTACTTTTCTGTTTTTAATTTTTGTCAAGACCCAGCTTCAGTACTAGTGGCCTCTGTTCCGAGGAGGATCCTACTGAGAGGAAGGAATGGATGAGGCATCTAAATCTTCCTGAGCTTCCCCCACTCCCAGTAGTTCAAAGGGATTCTCCAGGTTGAATCTTTCGACAGTTTGGCTTAACGCCCTTTTCAACAAAGAACTGACACCAACACAGAGGCCCGCATGAAAAGCAGTTCATTTATTTCACACAAAGTGCATGAAGTGCAAAACGAATGCTACTGATGTCAGTCAAGGTACAACAGCTCAAGGGGCAATGCCAAGACATGACAAGGCTCTGACCAGTTTCACGCTAAAGTGCTTTGTCAAGAGGTCAGAAAGAAACTAATATTCCTAACTACATCCACCAATTTAATTACTTCTCCAAAATGGGAGAGTTCCACCCGGTCATTTAGACCTGGCCACTTGCAAGCTTGTAGTTTTAGTCTCCTGACCGTATGCAGCATGTAGTTAATTAATTAGAACATATGCTATTTAAGTTGTTTAAGTTGAAGCTTACCAGTTCAGTGAGAGTTCATGTTTTGAAATTGTTTTATCTGTTTTACTTTTCCATGCACTGCCACTTTTGTGTATCGTCAGGGTCAATGGAGGGAAGGGTGGAAGGAGGGGCAGCTGCAGAATAGGGTGCTAGCTGCACATTCGAGCAGACTTGATAGATCTCTAGGCTTTTAACTACTGGCAAATTTCATATGTTCATATGTCACACTTTTGTGGAGTATAAATGTGAGTTACAAGTAGGGGTCACTATCCACTGAAAAGCTCTAGGAGAACCACAATGTTGTAGTTCAGCTCCAGTCCGTGGAGAGCACCCACTGTTTGTCCTTTGCATCTTAACAAAGAAGATGGATTGCACAGACTCTTCTTATTTTTGCAGTGAGCACCCGAGTTTCTCTTGCCTGCAACTTTTTAGGTGTTGGTAGTGGTGTTATTGAAGCTTAGCTAGTAACCAATCAGAATGAAGCATTACTGAAATTCTTTTTATAATACAAACTATAGGGATTTGTTTAGCAGGGTCACTAGAAATTGCAGAAAAAGTTACCCCAAAACTGCTGAGATTTTTGGCAAATGCTGTGAGAAAATTGTATGGGGTCTACTATACATCCCCAGTGTTATGTTATGTTTTTAACTTTTAGAATGACTGAGGCCACATGCTGGGTTAACTTCTAGTAGCTTGAGCTGCTACATTTATTAACTGCATCATACAGGACTCCATACAACACAACACCACAACATGTCCACCCCACACTAAGACTTCCCTAGTCACATGATCCTGGCTCTGTACCTTGTAAATCTTAAAAGCTACAGTAGCATATACTACATCTCCTCTTCAGTTTTAAAGCTAATAAAAGTAGTATAGCATATTAGTAATCATTAAATTCAATAACTCTCAGTAACTTAGGAAACCATGCCTTACAACATGGCTCAACATTTTTCTTTTAGAGTTAGTTTCTAATAGCGTTTCTTTATAACTCATAGTCTTTGAATCTCTGGGGTAGACACAGGTCTTCCTCTGGTTGTAACCTTCACTGGTTCTGGCAGTGGCTCTATCAACTAATGGGCTCACAGTGCGGCAGTGCATCATGGTGAGAGTCAATATCTTCTGGATAAGGCTCTTCTGCCTCAGCTATTCCAGTATTTGACAGCCCTTTACATTTCTGTAAATGTCTTCTGTTTCTCCTGAAAACGGTTCCTCCAGGACTGACCACTTTGAAGGACCTTGGTTGTGAACAGTTCAAGTCTACTCTGGCAGGTTGCCATCCATGATCTGTTTCCATCTTAACCAAGTCACCAGGGTGCAATGGTGGTAAAGGCTTTGCTGTGCAACCATAGTATTCTTTCTGACAGGACTGTGCTATTACCAGCTTTTCCTGGCTCTGATGTGAATCTTTGGTCATAGTAGGTCTTTGGTTACTGGAAGTCATGCCGCAGCATCCTGCCCATCAACATTTTAGCTGGTGAGTAGGGTATTCCTGCTACCGAATGTTTCTGTACTCTAACAGAACCAAGTAAGGATCTGTACCTGCTTCCTCGGACTTTCTCAGTAGAGCTTTTACAGTCTGAACTGCTCTTTCAGCCATTCCATTAGACTGAGGATATGTGGGGCTTGAGGTAGTGAGCTTGATTCCCATTCATTTGCAAAGTTGCGGAATTCTTGACTGGCATATGGCACGTGATCACTGACGAGCTTTTTGGGTATGCCATGTCGGGCAAATACAGCTTCCATCTTGGCAATTACTGACCGTGCTGTTTTGTCTGTCATTTTCAGAACCTCGGGGACTTTGAGAAATTGCCCAAATGACTAAGAATGGATGGGCTTTGAAGTCAAAAATGTCAGGTGCTACCTTTTGCCATGTAAGGGGATGGGATGGGATGAGGTAACAGTGGTTCCTTTTGGTTCCTGTTATGATGCATTGTGCAAATGTTATATCCTTCCACCATGCACTCTATTTCGCTTGACATTCCTGGCCACCGCATCACTGTTCTTGCTCTTGCTTTAGTTTTTGTATGCCCAGGTGGGCCCTCATGCACTCTTGTTAGCATGTTACTTCTCATGCTTGCTGGAATTATGACTCTTTCTCCTTGAAATAGAAGCCCTTCCTCACATCACAATGTATCACGGAATGGCCAGTATGATCTGACTCTGCGTCAACTTTCTTTCTGTACCATGCCCTTGTCTGACTAGCCCTTCGAGTAACTGCAGTGTACTGTCACTCTGAGTATTCATCCTAATTTCTTGCATCAGCTGACCCTCCATGACTGGTTCACTGTCCATGGAATGAATCACTCTCTCATCTTGGTCACATATAGTTGCTTCAGAGGTATCTGATAATGGTGCTCTTGAGAGTGTGTCAGCGATGTGCATCAGTTTCCAGGTGTGTATTGGATCTGCAGATCATATTTCTGGAGCTGTAATAGCATTCTTTGAAGTCGAGCTGGAGCTTGTCCTAGAGGTTTGTGAAAAATGGACTCTAGTGGTTTGTGGTCTAATTGCACTTGAACCTGTTTGCCAAACACATATTGGTGAAATTTGTGAGTAGCAAAGGCTACTGCTAAAGTTCTTTCTCTATTTGGGCATAGTTTTGCTCCACGCTTGTTAAGGCTCTGGAAGCATATGCAACTGGGCTTCCATTCTGTAGGAGACACGCACCAAGTCCGTCTTTCACACGCCTGCTGGGATAGCAACAGGCTTTTTCACATCAAGTACCGAGTACTGGAGCTTTACATAGAGCCTCCTTAATTGCTTGAAAGCTTGGTGATGCTCATGTTCCCATTGCCATAGCTGGTCCTTTTGAAGAAGTTTTCTTAGTGGGCAGTGATGTCTGTCTCCCTTGGGATGTACTGGGCTAGGCAGCGTATCATTCCCAGTAAATGTAACAGTCCTGATTTACCTGTTGGGGGGACATGTTCACGATTGCCTTCACTTTGGTCTCATCAGGGTGAATCACTTTTGCAGTCACCACGTGACCCACATATTTGACTTCTGAAACTTTAAATTGTAACTTGTCTTTATTGAATTTCACATTTTCAGCTCTCACTCAGTCCATGACCTTCCTTAAAATCTCATCATGCTGTTCTTGACTGCAGCAATTACGTAAATCAGCAATGATATATACTCCCTCGATGTGGCCAAACATTTCTTCATTCTTTTGTTGAAACACTTCACTGGCAGACTTTATGCCAAATGGAAGTCTACAAAATCTGTAAGCGCCCCATGGGGTGTTAAACGTACAGAGGTGAGACGACTTCTCATCAAGCTTAACTTGCCAGTAGCCATCCTTCTTCTCAGAATGGTGAATACTTGCTTTCCAGTGAGTCGACTTTGCACTTCATCTGGTGCTGGTATGTTGTAATGTACTGAATATAAAAGTGCTAAAAACAACATGGAGACCGTCACCAGCCAAAAAGCCACACAGCGTATGCTGTTTAAGATATAGTAAGAGAACAAAAGCACTCACCAGACCAGAAAAGGACCGTAAAAACGTATTTATTCATTAAATCTATCAGATCCATAAAACGTGGTGAGTGCAAATTCAAACAGATTAGCAGCAATTCACCATTAAAATCCACAGTTCATAGTTGTAAGCAAACACAGCACACAACCTCATGCAACCAGGTAAAACTGAAAACATCAACTCCTCGGTCACCTGACATGTTTCGCTCGAAAGAGCTTTTTCAAAGGTGAGTTAGAGTCCCACCAGTACCCTTAAATACTATACCATTAAAGAGACCATACAGATGTGAACAAACATATCAAAAATAAATTTCAAAGACATAACAACTTGTTTCAATTGATTATAAACCATACAGTAGTCCATGTATCGAGCGGAACATAAAGTCCTCCTCATAATAATGTGGACATATTTTCATTCCTTGGTTATGTGCCGATAATTAAATCCTGGGCACCTTAACCTGTAGAAAGAAAAATCATATAAAAACCAGAACATTCCTTGATACAAATCAAACAGATATTATACTCACAAATGCAGACATAAAATAAATAACAAACATTTCAGGTTCGTTTCAAAAATGGTTTTATCTCCAGTTTACCATTGAGGCCTCTACCTTCCATGCCCTTGAATGAGAAAATCCAGTACTGTTCGCATCTGAGGAGAGATTGTCATATCCCCACCCCTACGCGACAGCACTGGCTTTTCAAGGCCCTGGAATTTAAAACCATGTAGCTGTTTTTCTTCTTGATTAACAATGTGCATCGCAAAAGCATTTTTAACATCATGATTCTCTATTGCCCTCACATGTTCACTTATTCTCATCTTAAAGGCCCATTTGGTTTCCCCACGTAAAAGATCCACATTTACAAAAGCTAAATGCACCAAACCAACAGTGGAATAAGT
Source organism: Neoceratodus forsteri (assembly GCA_016271365.2). NCBI lineage: Eukaryota > Metazoa > Chordata > Ceratodontiformes > Ceratodontidae > Neoceratodus > Neoceratodus forsteri. The sequence continues at coordinate 1,532,056,852 of CM057455.1, forward strand.
AATAAATCCCCTAACTGGAAATGCTTTATTCAAAATGGGGTGCATAAATGTTCTTGTATCCAGCATATAACTACAAAACTTGCAATTACCATACCTGTGGCTACCATTCTCCCTTCTTGGTAGTCACATGCGTGGATTGCACTCCACTGGTTCCATAGAGTGTACCAAAGTGTCTTTTAAAGCGGTACCCCTTCTATAAACAATTTTAAGGCTGTCCATAGACAGTCCCTTCAATCCTGGATCCTGCATGGCAATATGCCAATTCTTTTTATGATGTTTGCTATTTCATAAGATTATGCGTTAAAGTACTGACAAAACAGACCTGTTTATCATGTCTGCACTGTTTTCACCTCGTCTTTTCTTTAGTAAATCTTCCCATTTTATACTATCCACTTCAGATCTTGCCTTACTTATAACTTGCCTTGCCTCTCTCCTAAGTCTCATATCCAGTTCATCTGCTGTCTTGACATACATGGCATCTGTTCCACAATTTCGTTTCGTCCTAATATATTGTCCTTTTGGAATAGCTCTGATTACGTGGTCTGGGTGGTTACTGCTAGCCAGCAGCATAGTATTATGGTCAGTGGGCTTACGGAATAAATCCATTGTAAATCCACCTATACCATCCTTGAATATCATTAGGTCCAGGAAATTAATCTGTTCATTGGACACTGTACTGTTAAATCTCAAATTAGGGTTACTAGCCTCCAAATAACCAATAACCTCATGCAGCTCGCTAACAGAACCAGTTCAAATTAGCAATATAGCATTGCTATATCACCTCCACAAATCTATATGATGCTTATAAGGGTTCGAGGTAGGTCTAATCACCTCTTCTTCCCATTTTGCCATATATAAACTGGCAAAATTTGGAGCAAAACTAGTCCCCATCGCTGTCCTTTTAATTTGTAAAACATTCTTTTTGTAAAGAAATCATTATGTGTAAGGACAAAGATGCCAACTGAACCAATACCTCTGTACTAGGATTCTCTGTTCCCTAGTCTCTGGATAGTATTCCATAGCAAATAGTCCCCTACATGGGAATATTTGTATACAAACTGTCACATCGGGGTGACTAATAAACAACTTCTTTCAATTGCTACATCCTGTATAATACGTAATACTTCACTTGTATCTCTCAGATAAGCTGGTGTTTGATAAACCAAATCCACAATATGCATCAATAAACTTAGCGAGAGGTTCCATCAAAGAGTTATTACCAGACACAATCGGTCTACCAGAGGATTCACTAGCGTTTAAGTGTACTTTGGGCAGGCAGTAAAAGTTGTAATGTTGTCTCTTTGTTGCTGTATTTAATTCTCGTGGGTCAAGACAAACATGCAGTTCACCATTTGTTTTCTGAGTAATCACCAGGCTGTTTACCCAGTCAGTGGGCTCAAAGACTCGAACAATTATGTGACACATTTCTAGCTTGTCTAGAGTTTCTTTTAGTTTGTCCATGATTCCAAATGGTACTCATCTGCAGCCATGTATCACTGGTGGTACTTCAGGGTCGATGTGAATATGATGCTCCCCTTTGAACTGTCCTACCCCAGTGAAGACATCCTGATATATTTCAATTAGGCTACCCTTTGTGAGAGGTTTGAGAAGTACCACTGTTTTGACTCTGCGCACCAGATCAAGTTTTTCACATGGAGCCTTGCCTAGCAGTGGTATGGGGATACATCTGTGATGTAAAATGGAGATCAATCTTCTTTATTTTGTGTTTTGCATTTAAGTTGATCACGCCTTTGGGTTTTATTCGTGCTCCTCCATATGCCACCAGTATAGCTGATGATTCTGTCAGGTTTTGCTGCCTGGTATTTTCTCTGCCACAGTGATTGGCAACACATTGGCTTGGACTCGTGTCCAGCTTGAATTCTATGGGTGTTCCTTCTACCTCCATGTGCATACCAGGCATCTGTGTCACGGTCTTTTGTACCTGGTTTGCAAGTTATCTGTCCTATAAACAGACTCTCCACATTAATTACATGCAAGTTACTGCTTTTTGTAGTCTCCAGTTCGTGCACGACATACTTTTGTAAAGTGATTTTTCTTTTTACATTTGTGGCAAGTTTCTCCATAGGCTGGGCAACTTCACGGTGCATGGGTTTTCCCACATGTTGAGCTGAGTGCGTTTGTGTTCTGTGGATATTGGTTTGCCCTCACGACCTGATGTGTGCCTTTTTCCTGTGGTTGCCTCTTTTGTGGAGAAATAGCATGCAGCCCTTTCTCTGAGGTACCCTGCATCATGGCTTGAGTTGTGCCTTTGTGACCTCTGCAGATATCAATTGCTTTCTCTAAAGTTAAGCCCGACTCTCTCAGGATGTACTCCTTTAATCTGCCATCTGAAATCCCAAACACTATGTTGTCTCTTAACATGACATTTAGAATTGTACCAGACACACAGTTCTTAGCTATGGTTTTAAGTTCCGTCAGGTACTAAAAACAGTTTACCTTCTGCTTGCTTTCTGTCCCAAAACTTGTAGTGTTCAAAACAACATTTTTCTGGGGTTGCAATATGCTTTAAAATGCTGTAGCACAGTGTCTACATCTTTAGGACTATCTTCCTTCAAAGCTGAATGTGTTATATACTTCTAGGGCTTCGTCCCCAATTGTCACGGTAAATTGCTACTCTATGCATGTTTTGGGATTTTCCAACTGCACCAGATGCTTCCATGTAGAGCTTAAACCTCTGTTCCCATCTTCTCCAATTCTCCAACAAATTAACCTCGCAGGGCCAAAGGCTCAGGTGGCTTGAATTGCTCCATTTTCTTCTCCTTTTTTTTCTTGTTGCAGAATTCAGCTATCTTACTGAGAAACTTTTTGGTTCACTGCTTCCGACACCATGTTACTTTATGTTCTTAACTTTTAGAATGACTGAGACCACATGCTGGGTTAACTTCTAGTAGCTTCTAGCTGCTAGATTTATTAACTGCATCATACAGGACTCCACACAACACAACACCATAACATGTCCACCCCACACTAAGACTTCCCCTAGTCACATGATCCTGGCTCTGTACCTTGTAAATCTTAAAAGCACAGTAATATATACTACACCCAGTGCTCCACAATAAATCTTTAAATTATTTTCTGCAGCATGTGTTGGTCAGTGAAAATTGTCAGATATATTGCTACTTGCATATGCTTTACATGTGAAGAGGTGTGGTCTCGAAATGAATCGTAAACTCATTGACTTGTGGCATATCTTCTACAATATAAATACATCTTCCTCATGCAGTGCAAACTAGATTTTATTTAACGATCTACAGCCAATCAAAATTAAATAAACCCAGAAGCGACACATTTTGTCGGTTTCTAGGCGTAAAATATTGAAGTCTGATCATTATTTACAGTGCTCCCTTAATGATCTGCCTACTTCCATGCAAGAAAACCTAAACAGATAACTAAGGGTGCCTAGTCGAGTTGTAATAATAATATAATAATCATAATAAAAAATATGCTTTGTTAAAATGATTGCTGTTCTTAATATGCACTGCAGACACAAAATCTTTTAAAATCACAGTCTGCAATGTATGGCACCATTGTTTTACTCTGGGTTGCTGTGATTTTTGTTTATTTGAAAATAACTGTTCACACATGTTACTTTATTATTTATTAAGCTTTTGTTAACCGAGTAAGCGCACTGGATAAAAACTGCCTATATTTAGGCATGACCGGGAGAGTACATTACGGTAACAACAGTAATACAATGCTCAGAAATACAGTGATTGAAAACAGTAGAGAAAGTGCACAAACTGCAGCCTAGGCTGTGAGTAGGTACCTTATGGTGTCAATTGGTACAAAGTTAATTACATACAGGTAGAGACAAACAGACCTAGACTAACTGGCAGTGACAGAGAAACACAATCCAAAAGGTCTCAGAGAAAACAGGAGAAATTAACTAGGCTTACACAAAACAGGTGAAACTAGCAAACAATTTAGGTATAAGATAAGTAAGGTAAATTGCAGTAAGTAAACACACCTAGATTCCTACTCAGAACAAAACTATAGCTATTTATATGGGTAAAATGGAACAATTTGGGGAGAGGGACACAGCTTCGTTCCTCTGCTGAGGCAGCCAGGCTCAGTACTCCTCCTCCGTGATTCCTCCCGACTAACTCACCAGCACCACTCATTCAGTCACTCACCGTCACTCCCTCACCTGATGCTGTCTCTCCAGTCTTCACCAACCCAGGCCCAGTCAGAAGAACTTCCAAGTCCTCTTCTTCTGTGCTGGCTGCTGTCAGCTATATGTGCTGCTGCTCCACCCGAGAGTTGACTCCGCCCAGCCCACAACCAGCATGTTTGTTTTTCTTCTTCGTCCGACCGACTGACTGTGACTATCACTCCAGATTCCATCATCCTCCTCTCTCACTCTCCTCGTTCTTGGATAACTTACGTTGCTCCACCTCTGCTGCCAGGGCAACCAGAACCCCTCAACCAATCACGGACATCATTTGTGAGAATCTGAAGTTGATGGTTGCCATGGCGACGGTCCGAGAAGCGACGGCATGGAGCAAATAGAGCTGTTCAGTGGGTAAGTGCGAGACACTGGACAGAACTACTAGTGGCAGTGGCATTACAGGACCAGAGAGAGAGAGAGCTGAAGGAGTCACTGACTCAGAGTCGGGACTGCCAGGTGATGGTGAGCTGAGCAGCTTGGAGAGAGGAGCAGGGGAGAGAGGACCGGGGGAACTGAGGGCAGCACAGGAAAGGTTTTGGGCTCCAGACAAAACGTTCAGAGCTCTAGGCCCCGGATGCCCACCCCTAACAATGCCCTGGCCGTCCCTCACAGCGAAAACTCACTACCTAGTTCAGCTGGTTAAAGCTGCGGATGCAGCATGGATCAGGTCTAATCACCAAGGAACTCTACCACTGACCTGACAATTAAGTTTTCTCATTAGAACTGTGATTGCACATGTCAAATCCTTATCAACCAACTGTACCAATTCAAGACCATAATACAAATAATTACATTGCTTTACATCAGAATATGTGAAAAAATGCAGCGCAAACCTAGTTTAACCTGTACAAAACACTATACTAATTCCTAGTATTTCACGAACCTTGCTCTTACACTTAGAGCTACTGCAGTTTACTCGGAGTAGGACGAGAAGGAAAGGGAAATGGTTTATCTAGGAAAGACACATTAAGCCAAAGCTTGTTTCCAGGTGCACCTGCAAGCACAAGGACATTAAGTGACTTGCTCAGGGTCACACAGTATGCAACTGGGGGTTGTGGGATTTAAACTCAGGTTTCCAGGTTTGTAGCTCGTATCCTTAACCACTATGCTGTTCTGCTTCCTAACAGTGAGTCAGTGGCTCTGGTGGGGATTGAGCCTGAATGTGCTGGTTCCCAAACCTGTGATCTAACCACTGGACCCCATTACAATCCCTCTGTTACATTTTTAAGGCTGCTTGGTGGTACTCAAAGCAGGCAGTAATGGAAATGGGAGGGACCCAGGGAACTCAGTTCTGGGAGTTAAATTAAAAGTCTGACTCAGTTCCAGAAGTAGAAATGAGGAAAGACTGCTTCTATAACTAATCTAGGTGGGTCCCCACTATCCCTGAACTCAGATCCTGACTAGGGCCTATACCTCTGAAAAGAGCACAGTTATTGGAAGTATTGGGGCAGACTTGGTGGGATAAGGCCCTTATCTGCCAACAAATGTCTGTGTTTCTACGCATAATCCACACCCCTAGAGGCATAAAACTGACTAAAGTGTAAACCTGCAACATGTTGTATAATGAAGAAATATATCTCCAAATCAGATCAAATATGTTTGATACTGTCAAAGGTGATGGGTCCCTCAGTGAATTCTCTCAATTTCCAACATTGAAAGCAGACATCTTGTTAGTGGTCTGCTAGGCTTGGCCAAAACCAGAACAGTTGAACCTTGCTTTTTAACCCCTGTGAGGGAAAATGTTAGGGGTGCCAACCACAGCACAGATGTAATGCAATGCTACAGTCTGCATAGAAGTCTATACCATTTCATACCAGCTGCTTGAGCCCCCCACCACCAATTTCAAGTAGTTCAAGGGTAGCTGAAACCATGCCCCATAAATTTTACTCTGTTGTCCAATAATTGTGTGGTTTTACATCACAATAATGCAAGTAAATTACAACTAAGCCACACATTATTTTATATCCCTTATCAGGCTAATGCATTAGCAGCCATACTGGCTCTGGACAGAGTTTATTTAAACTGTAAACCATAACTTCATTAACAGTTGCATTAGCCATTGTATAGCAGGTTTAACACTGTACTCATAACAGGAAATACTTGGACACAGGGCACTCTTTAGGTAGAAATTGCTTGCAGAAACATCAAACCTTTATTTACAGAAGGAGGTACACACAGCTTGAGGTGGTATAAAAATGCTACCACAGCTCCTGATTATGGGCTCTGTCAAATCAGCATTAATCACGGTAACTGTACATGTCCTGAGGGTCAGCTAGCTATGGCTCTGATTCTCATTAGTAGCTCTAGTTACTTTAAACATATTTACAGTTTGGTATCCATTCTCTCCAGCCCATTATTTTACTTTACGTAGTGACCCATTTCCCTGTTTACGGTGACATTACAGAGGTATAGCAGTTACACTACAGTGCTCCACCACCGCCACGAGCAAGACTAGGGAATCAGGATGCCCAGCCATGCATGGCATAGGAGTGCCTGTGCTGACTGATGAAGGGCCTAAAGAAGGGATATAGCCTTTTGAACACACAGTCACGCAGAACATGAGGTAGTCTGCTCAGAATATGAGGTAGTCAGCTCAGCTGCCTTGGTCGTCTGCACTGAGCCCTGTGCCTCGATGGGGCTCAGAATCAGCACCTTTATATGGTCACAGCAAACAGTGGCTTACCCTACCAACTGCGTTAGTCCCTTGCCCTGGGATTCTGAACTCTGGTGCCAGCTGTCCTGATCTTCCATCATTGCACAGAATGGCCTCTCACTTTAGGCTAGAGTTCCTTGTCAGCACAGACAACCTGCCTTGCTGTTTGCTACACAGTAACATAGGACGGATAGGTCAGACACCATCAGGAGACTTCTCCTTGAGGTGAGTCCCCAGCAGACCCCCACTGTCCCCAAACTCAGACCTTGGCTAGGGCCCATACTGCTGGAAACCTGCAACGAAGGTACTAGTGTCATCCAGGCCCAGGAACCCTGCAACTATTCTTGGGCCTGCAGGCCCTCTCCGGACTGTTGCAGCTGGAGACACACATCCATATAACTGAAATGGCCAGGGTGCAATGCAATAATGCTGCACTAGATCACAAAATAGTGCAGTATGTTAAGGGAACAGTGTACCTCAATGGCAATTAAACCCTTTTGCCATGCAGTATTTGTGACATGTCATTTACTGCAGGTTACTGCATTGCATTATGGCTGGCTCTGCTGTAGGTGCTAGAGCCAATCTGGTACTAGGTCAGAATAGTGCCAGCAAGAACAGTGCAGGCAACAATCGCACCTGCAAAAACGCCGACGGTTTTCTTTGAGCTCCCTGCACCTCCAGATTAAACGAACCCAACTCCGGGAAAGTGGAGCGTGGGGAAAGAAAGAATTTGTGGGGCCATGAAATATTCATTTCCATGGACCCTTGTAAAAACAGAGGTCCCGATTGGCAAAAGCAAGGGAGGCCAGGATTAGAACCCTGGTCTCCACTGCCACCTGGTTGAGCTGCTCTGTGCCTAGCCCTCCACACCACGGGAGCAGCTGAGCCAACCTCCCAAATTCTCCTGTTCTTGTCCTGTGGCAGCACCATGGACAGCGACCTGGGGAGCACTTACTGCAAGCTGTCATTTCCCTCTCGCTGTCCGTGGCAGCACTGTTCAGACCAGCGCTGTTTCCTTGCGCTGTTCTGGTAGCCTATTCTAGTCAGTTACTGCCAATTCCAAACAGGCACCCTTGGCTGGGATGTATAATAACTAAAGACAAAAATCCTTTTGGTGGGCGAGCCCTATTTCTTGGCCCTAGTGGGTATGAAAGATTGCCTGGGGCTCTGCAAACCAGTGGGCAATAAAGGATGCAAGATTAGCACCTAAGCATACCATCGGTATGCAGAATGCAGATTGTGAAACAGAAGAACAGTGTGTATCTCATTAATATTTCAGAACACACATCAGAACCTTGATTGCAGGGCTAGGTTTAACCTTGTACGTGCACTACAATTCACTGGCACATTATACAAAAATAGAAACATTGAAGTTGATGGCAGAAAAGACCATTGGTCCATTTAGTCTGCCCATAATATTTTGTCCTACCCTTAGACCTAGTACCTACATGGGGTATATGCCCATGAAACCCACCCCATATTCCTGCCTTGGTGCTACCCTAGGTGACTGTTAACCTCTGACTGTGTTCCAACCATGTCTAAAGTCATTGGTGGTCTTGATACCCACCGCCTCAGCAAGTTGGCTGTTCCATGGCTCAACCAATCTCTCTAAAAAGAACTTCTTGCCTCCTTCTGAATCCCTTCCCCAACCAGCCTCTACTCAGGTCTCCATCTTTCAGATTTGCTATTTCTGCTGAATAGGTCCTCGCACCAGTTTACTTTGTGCATTCATTTCTGGAACTTGAAGGTCTATATCATATTGCCCTTCTCCCATCTGCCTTTCAGTGAGTGCATGTTCAGTGCCCTACGCTGATCTTCAATGGATGTGCCCTACAGGCTAAGAATTGCTTTTGTTTCACTACACTGCACCATCCCCAACCTGTCCATCTTTCCTTAAGTATGGGCTCCAGAACTGGACTCAGTACTCCAGATGTTGCCTTACTATCGGTGATCTATGGAGAGGCAGTAATATCTCTTTTCTCCTGCTATCCAGTCCCCTTCCAGTGCATCCCAACATCATTGTTGCCTTGCTGTATGCCTTCTTACATTAGCTAGGTTGCTTAAAGAAGTCACTAACAATAAACTCCTGGTCCCTTTCCTCAGCAGTAAAATCCTGCTTAACCACTCCTGTCCGATAGTTCGTCCTGAGGTTCCTGTTCCAAATGTGCTTTACCTTGCACTTTTGACACTGAACTTCAACTGCCAAATCTTGGACCCCTCTCAAAACTTTGAAGATTCCTCTGCAACCCGTTACCCGCTCATTGCTGTCTACCCTACAACAGAGCTTGGTGTTATTTGGGAAGACACATGTCTTGCCCTGAATTTCTTCTCCTACATCACTGATGAACATATTGAAAAAGGACTGAACCCTGTGGCACCCTACTTGTGACCTCTGTCCCTGGATTTAACTCAGTTTACCACAACCTTCTGCTGTCTCCCCAACCAACTACCCACCCATCTACTATGTTCTTCGCTATACCTAGATTCTGTAGCTTCTTCAGCAACCTTCTGTGTGACACTGAGTGGAATTCCTTGCTGAAATGGAAGCAGAGTAAATATGCTGGTTGTATTTTATTTACTGCTCTAGTTATCCAGGCAAAGAAAACTATCAGGTTGGTCTGACAAGACCTCCCTGCCACAAAGCCATGTTGTTTACTGTCTAGGAGACCATTACTCTCCAGGTAGTCCACTGGGTCCTATTTGACTAGTGTCGCCATCAGTTTACATAAAACATGGTAAGACTGACAGACCTGTAGTTTCCTGGTTGCTCCTTTCCCCACCTTCATGGAGCAGAACTATATCCGCTAACCTCCGGTCTTTGGAAGCACCTCTGACTGAATTGAGCTACTGAATAGCCCTGTTAGGGTTCAGCAAATTCTGATGCCAGTTGTCTGACCACCATCAGAGTCTTTTTCTTTTCTTATATTTGAAAGTTTATTAACTCTTCACAGTTAGACAGAACAATAAACAAAGAATGACAATACAGAGTAGACATTTCATAATAGTTAGCATAGCATTCGTGCAGGACTGATTCCATCAAACTCAAATGCCAACAGAAGGCAGTGATAGAACAAAACAGTAACTAGGGAGTGTCACCTGAGGGTTCCCCATCATATGACAAAGGGCCCAATAGCTGTGCCTTGCACAGACAGAGACACATCACATCAGTGCTCCAGAGAACTCCATCTACATTAAGTTACATTCCCCAATCCTTTGTTCACTAATATGGGTTCTTTATTACTTATGGAACAAAGGCTGAGTCATGGTCTAACTGGTTTACTTATTTATTTAAAAGAGTTTTACTAGGAAAGACATACTGAGCCGTAAAGCTAGTTTCAGATGCGTCTTGGGGTAAGAGATAAGGGAGGTACAACAAGCAAAAGAACCGTAATGCAATTATACACAATATATACAGTAATATATAATGGCAAGGCAAATAGTAATAATGCAGGATTAAAACAGACGGTGAAGTTCCAGGCATTTACAACACAATAATGTCATGAAGTAGGACAGGGTAGGACAGCGAACAAGCAGAAAGGGGGAGAAATAGAGAGGCAGGAGATTGGGGTGAGAAAGTAAAGAAGGGAGGGAGAAATAGAGAGACAAGGGAGAACAGAATAGTGTTATAGCATAGGGGTGAGGTGGGGGAGAAGAGTGTAGGATACAGTAAGGGAGTTGTAGGAGGGTAATAAAGGGAAATTAAGGGGTGGGAGTCAGTAAGAAGAAAGGTGGAGAGGGAGTTGGGAAGTGGCTTAGGAGGAAGGAGGGCTGGCATGGGGAGGCAAAAGTACAGAGGAAGAAGTAGAAGGGGGACTAGGTGAAGGTCATAGGGCTAAGGGCATTTACAGGAGGGCAGAGTGGTCTTGGAGTGGTGGAGAAGGGAGCGTTTGGAGGGCAGCGAACAGCTTGAGAATAGTTTATCACCCATATATGCCAAGTCTCCTCAAATAATTGCTGTTTGTCTCTCAATCTGCATGTAAACTTATCTAGTCTATAAATTAAGGAAACTGTGTCCTCCAGTATTCTCTCTGGGGATCTTCGAGGTGAGCCACAGATGGGTCATTCCTTTTTTACTGTCAGTACAGGCACTGTAAGCAAGTTTAGACTGCCAGACCTTTTCTAACACTTTTACTTGTAAAATTAGTGTTGCTGAGATAATATCCTAGAAATTAGGATACCAACAGATACCTCCCATTTGGCCAGGTAGTTGCTGTGGTAGGATAGTAGTGCTATCTGACCATGGATCCTTCCATTTGCAGTAGGATCCAGTTCAGATCCTAACTATCTGACCTAGGATCCCTGGATCCTAACTAGGATCCATCACAATCTGGCCCCAGATCCTAACTAGCTGACCTAGGATCCCTGGATCCTAACTAGATCCATCACTATCTGACCCTGGATCCTAACTATCTGAAATAGGATCCCTGGATCCTAACTAGGATACCTGGATTCTAACAAGGATCCATCACTATCAGACCCTGGATCCTCTTGCTTTGGTAGGATTTCAACTAGGATACAGGTTAGATACCAGCCCTATCTGACAGATAGGGTCGATCCACAAAATAACTATCTGAGCAACACTAGCAAAAATATCATCTGCCTCATATATGGGATGCCATTTTCATAACATTTATGCTGGCAGAGGCCCACTGTCCTCCACTGTGAAAACCAAGCACAATTAACTGTTTAGAATGGCTGCCTTCTGCACATCCTCTATTACTTGCCTTCTTCTGTCAGCCTAACAGTTCCTCCTCCTGACTTTCTTTTCCCTAAAATATCTGGAAAGTGTTTTCCCGCCATTGACACCCTCAGCAATATATTACTTTTGCATCCCTGACTGCCATCTTGGCCTCCTTTGATTTTACTTGATACTCAGTCAATACTTCATCATCCGCTTCTCCTTGTATCTGAAGAGGCCTTTTCTTGGCCCTTATCACCGCCCTGACCTTCTTAGACAGCCAGATTTGTCTCTTATACCTGGTTCTCTTGGTAACCACTCTTAAGCAAGGCTTTCTTGCCTCAAGAATGGCCTCTTTAATTTTCCCACTTTTCCTCCACATCCCTGATTCTCTCCACCCTGTCAACCTATCCCAGACTAATTCCCTTATCTGGTTAAAGTCTGCTCTTCTGGAATCCAGAACGTTAGTCTTTTACAGAGGTGTACTTCTACTGGGGGTCAGCTTGAACCATATGGTGTTAAGCTCGCTGGAACCTAGTGGTTCCTCTACCTTCACTCCATCTACTGTTTTCAAGTTGAGGAGCACCACATTGTGAATGGCAGCCTGCCTTGTGGGTTTCTGACCAGCTCTACTTGTAGGCAGTCCTGCAACGTATCTATCACAGCTTGACTTTGGTGTTTCTAGCTACTGGAAGGTCCTAGTCAATGCCTGGCAGGTAATCCCCAACTACTACTTCCTACCATTTTGTGGCCCCTTCTCTTTTCTGCCCCTGGCTCCTTATCACACACATCCCCTCTCCCAGTAGTTTGTCAACTGGCCCCTGCACAGTTTCTTTCCTGTTGCATCGTGAGCTGAACCATGGCAGTTCTGTTCCCACCATGTTGGACCCATCCTATAACACTTCAATGCCTTCTGTGATATAGAGAACTACCTCTCCTCCTTTCCTTTCCCACTGTCTCATCTGTATATGGTGCAGGACCACCAGGTCCTAGTTGTTATTCATTGTGGTCCAGTTTTCCATAATGGCTACAAGGTCCAACCCGCATCTGCTGCCGTTGCCTGGAGTTCACTAACTTTGTTTTCCAGGTTCGTGGCATTAAGGCAGACTGCTTCCATCTTGTGCCTAAACCCCTTCATCTTTTATAGAACATCTCCTTCATTCTCTCTCAAACTCCTTAATTTCCTGAATTTTGCTATCTTAGTGATAGTGAGCCTTTCCTTGCCAGCTCCTTTTCGTAGCCTGTTATGAACTCTTACCTTGCTGCTTTCCTCTCCTATGTTCTAGCCCCCATTTCTGGGGAGCCATAACTAGGTTCCCACTTGCTCTCCTTTCTCAGTGGTTCCACTAACCTCAACCACCCCTCAGCCAAATTAAATGTTCACCAATGTAGACATCAAACGTCTTCCCCAGCACTGGTCCCCGTCTTGTTAAGTGAAGGCTGACACCCTTGAAGAGCCTCCTCTTCAGCCACCCATTGAACTCCTTAATCTCCTTCTTCCTCACTCTTTCCTTCCCATTCTCCCTACCCCACACAGGGAGGACCTTGTAAAAGGCCAATGAAGCAGAGTGTCCTTGGTCGGTCTCCAGCCTCGAAGTTGTGCGTCACTGTTTTGATAGGTTGTTCACTACATTTATTGTAACCCAAATGTAGCAGCACCCTCGGTTCCTCTACACCTCCTCTACCATCCTCCCTGTCCAATCTATGTCCTGGATGGCTGATGCATTAAGCAGCTTTCTGACCACCCTATTCCCTTTTCCCTCCTTCTACCACCTTCTCTACCACTCTAACCACAGAGTCCCCTATGACTAAAATACTCCTTGCTAGCTTCCTGCTTTTCCTACCCCTGATGCCACGAGTCATCGTGCCTTGCCATTTGAGTGGCTCTGAGACCTCCCTATTGAGGCAGGTACTTGCACCTCCTCCAGGGGTGCAAAGCAATTTGTTGTCAAGATTTTATGGGTTCGAATGGCCACCTTTTGGTTGTCCCTGACTCCATTTCCTCCCCACTGCCTTCAGCCCCTGGGTCAGTGGGCCTCTGAGACAGTGGAAATGCAGGGTGTTAGGAGCCAGCTCGGCTAGTGACACAGCTGAGAAATATCCCTCTTGCTGCTACCAGTTGTACATGGTACTCCCCAGTGTCCTGCATATGGGGCAATGCCCACTTCTCCAGAATGCAACCCTGAAGATGCATGCCACACATACCCTGCAGCTGACTACCTACTAACTGCACCTATAGTTTATCCTGTCAGCTGTCTCCTTATGCACAATAATTGACTGTACTTGGTTATTAATCTTTAATTCCTGCTATCTGCCTATTGTCCTTTAGTTACTCCCTAAAGTGCCTCCACCCCCAAAAGGAGCTTTGCTAGAGATACTGAATTACACCATTAGAGTTTATAGGCTTGATATCCTTTAGGTTGTTCCCACACCCTAACCTGGATAATGAGTTTGTTACGACTACTGAATTACTCTACCATTACTCACTTATTAACTGCTATACTAATCTACCACAGATAGGGAATTTTATGATCCCTTACTCTACCTGCTGTTTTCCTTATGCCCTGAAGTACCGAATGTTCCGGAAGAGTTCCCGTGGAACTGGTGACTCACCTGTGGATGTCCCTTAAGCAGATGGCACACTCTTGCTCTGGGGTGCTCTCATAATGGGAATGTTATTTACAGGCCAAAAAGCATAGCCGATACTGGCACCTATTATATCGGTCCTGGTAACCTGCTGCAGTGACAGCTGAGTTGCATAAGGGGGCAGAAAAGGTAGTTGGAGTTGGTGGGAAGGAGGGGACTTGTATGTTGCATCCCTGGGGCAATGGCTGAGAGTTATCCCAGGGCAAGGTGGCATGTTGAGGTAGGAGATAAACCACTGTAACTGTTCACCTCAGGACAACCGTTCCGGTAAACCACACGATAGACGAGGTAAAAGCTAGTTTTTGCATATTAGATAGTACTCTATGGGAGAAAGCAGACTTGGTGACCTTTTCAATGGTACTTCCACTCATACAAATGGCGGAAGGAAAGGAAGCTTAACATTTTGAATACATATGGGAACATGGGTGCATTTTGGCAGGCCAAAAGACAATTCAGGAAGGACAGATTACAACTGAGTGAGGAGGGACCTCAGCACTAGGACAGAGGTTTAAGGCATTTATAGGCAACTATTTAAACTAGTTAAGGGAGGGGAGGCTAGAACCCAGAAAACTATGGGCAATACCTCATGAGTGGAGGCCAGACTGGATATCCCTGCTAGTTAAGAGGATAGAAACAGGAGGTAGCAAATGGTGTAGAAACTGAAGGAGGTAACAAAAGATGTATCTGTTGGGGTAGTGGGGAGGTGGGGAAGAAAATGATATGGGAAGGATAGTTGTAGGCAGTGGCTAAAAAGATGGGGTAGGTGGGCGGCAGGCAGATAAAGGCTGGGAGACAAGATCTGTATGAAAACAGAAGCAAGATCAATGGTTAGGGGAAAAGAGTAAGACAGAAAACACTGGGGAAATAGAACTCATGGAAAGCAGTCTACTTGGAACCCCAGAAGCCTGGGCAGCAAAATAGTTGGAGTTTCTGGCAGCAATGACAGCTGCCCAACTAGATTTACTTGCTGTAACTGAAACCTGGGTTTCCAGCAACAAAGAATGACGTTGTTGTGTCTTTGGTATATCATTTTCAGGAAGGATACATGAACTGCACAAAGAACCTTATGAATCAAGACTAAACCATCTCAAGATGTACTCACTGGAAAGGAGAAGGGACGGGTGATATGATAGAGACATTTAAATACCTCAAAGGAATCAACTCAGTATAAACACAAAATCTCTTCAGAGAAAACTTGTCTACATGAACAAGGGGTACAGCATGTGCCTGAAGGGAGGTAGTTTCGAAATAACAGCAGGAAATTGTTCTTCATGGAAAGGGTGGTGGAGCCCTGGAAAATTCTGCCACTAGAGGTTGTGGCAGCAAAACTGTGAGGAAGTTCAAGCTAGCATGGGATAGGCACTCAGAAACCTAAGACAGTAAAGAGACTAGGAGGGGTAGCCTGCATAGGCAGACTAGATGGATCACAAGGTCCCCTCTGCTGGCACTTTCTTATGTTCTCATGGATAGGTAGAAGTGCAAAGGAGAGGCATGGCCCTGTACATTAGAGACAGCATAGAGGCCACCAAGGATAGATCAGTGGGGAAGGAGAGCGAAGTGAATCAGTCTGGGTGCAGCTAGCAACAACTGGGTGGAAACTTAGGGTGAGACTGTGGGAATAGAATATAGATGATTGAATCAGAATGAGTGCAAGGACAGGGTACTGCAAGACGAATTCAGAAAGGTATCAGCAAAGGGTGATGTGGTGCTAATGGTAGACCTTACCTTCTGGATGTGGACTGGGCAATCCTGGCAGCTGTGGCCTGGGTGATCACAGGGGCTAAGAGTGCACCCTCACAGTCACCATTAGATAGGAGAGCTGGGCAGATTTGATGGTCCGATGGTCTTTTTCTGCTGACAGCTTCAATGTTTCTATGTTTCATGCTTTGCACTTGTGGTTTATAACTATCATCAGAGACCCTCAAGGCAATTAAGTCATATTATAAGCTCTTCAGTGAACTTGTCTTCTTATTTTAAACTCTGGCATTGTCACAATGCATCTATGTTCTGCTGTTGAACTCTGTGATTGAAATGGCCATAATTGAGCATTAAGGTGTAACAGGATGTGTGTTCTTGTGAGATTATGACACATTTTGGGAAGTGAGGCATGAGGCAAAGCTGAGTGCCTTATGCACCCAGAGGAGTGCCATTATCACACAGCTATACACATCCTGGAGTACCTTATTGCAATTATAAAATGGACCTCTTGATATTTAGTTTTAAAACGGAGTACTGAACTTAAGAATTCATTTCTGACCTGTGGGTTGTGATTGGTTCACTAATGGTTCTTATAACGCTTTTGACCTTATTAATATTATAAGTGTAATAATCTATTGTGGAGTCGTATACTATCAAAACAGTGACTCCCAAATGGTGCAGGGTCACCGATTATGGTGAATGCCAAAATCGATGAACTCACTGTACCCGCCTCAAGGTCCGCCCCTCCCCGCATTGGTATATTTAGTAGGGGGGGCAGGGGCACAGTCCCTGCAAACAGAAAGTCCTCTAATTAAGTGCATTTTCCATAATCAGGCACTGTTTTGACCCTGCACTATTTGGGAGTCACTGGTAAGCTGTGGAACCCTCTGGGGTGCATTAGTGCTGTAATAACCTAACTTCCTGGGTGGTTGAAGGTCCTCGACTGTGTCTTGGCCTTCCCAACCCACTCGGATTGTTCAGTTATTACAATATTGCCACACTCTAACCATGGATTATTCCTTACTTTGTGACATGAATAATGAACAGCTAGTCTAAACAGAACATTGGTAGTTGTTATACATGTACAGCTCTGCAACTGTTTTTAGATTAAATGGTGCTAATTAAAAAGGAGGTTTAAGATAGCAGTAAGACTACTTATTTGACCTCTCAGGTTATTTATTTGGGGATCCCTGCAGGGCCTCCCACTGAGCAAGTTTTCCAGTTTACCCAGGAACCCTTTCAGCAATGGATACTGAGGACTAAGAAACATCTGACCTGGTCTGAGAGACTGTACTTGAGGGCATTCGCCCAAGATACTGTGCTCTGGCCCAACCAAATCGATAATAGGGTGCTACAATGGCAGCAATATGGACTGAGATATGTTTTCCAATTAATGGGAAATACGGGGTGTTTCCTTTTGTGTCCTTGCAAGTTTAAATAAATCCTCCTTCAAAAAGAATTCCATAGCTACATGCAATTAAAATCTTTTCTGCAGCCTCACGAGGAGAAACGACATAGCAGAGAAACCACCTAACTTAGTGGGACTGATCAAATTACGTGTAGAGGAACCTCAACAGAATACTTTATTAGTACAATTCATGGGGCACTGCAGGAGAGACCAAGAGACTCTACAGAGCCCATTAGGTTAAAATAGGTCAAGATATACAACAGGACATTCCAGCGCTGGGTGGCTGAAAGCATCACTCCCCTTTATAAGACCTCTACTTCCCTTATTGGAAAGAATATGCGTGAAATTGAAATCACGCTTCTTCTGTACTCTGGCAGTGGTCTGTGGCTATTCAGAAGACTCTTTGGGTAGGTGTTGAAGAGGTGGGGTCGAACAGGCAGACCAAGGGCACATCATGTGGTAATGTCCACAACTCACCTCCTTTTGGCAAGAGATTCATACACACATAAGAAATTTATGAATACCCAGCCCTCCTCACCCCGGCATTTATTCTGACCTATACACCACCAGAGGGGGTAAAGTAGAATGCATGGTTTATAGGCAGGTCACTACCCTGATTCTGGTGGCCCAAAAAGTCATAACTCAGTCGTGGCTTACGGAAAACCTGCCAACCACGGAGGCCTTGGTAGCCCTAACACATGAAATGTATGTGTTAGAGAGGCTCTCAGCCAGATAACTGGACTGACAGCAGTCTTTTGACAACCAATGGAGAAAATGGGTACTCCATCAGCTCGGTCACTATGCGGACTTCGTCGTAATAGTCCCAGGATAGTTTCTTAGGTACTGGGATGTGGGTGAGGAGAGGTGGATGACCATGTAGATACATGAGGCAGGAGTGAGTCTAAAGAACGATTACTTATAGTAATGAGGACGCAGGTAATCGCCCACTCCCCAAGATGGTAACTTTTGATGAAATGGCACTCGCCGCTCTTTTTAGCAACTTCATTTAGTAATGGTAATGTATTTTAGCATCCAGTTGTGAGATTCAGAAGAGTCATAACTCTATTGTGAAAACAGAATAACGGACAATTGGAGGTGTATTATGCTATGAAATCTCATTGTTTAGTCAATTGTATATCTTACAACTGATCATATATACAGTGATTTATAATGATGTATTCCTGAGTGAAATTGACTCAATAAATAAAAATAAAGTTTAAAAGATAGCAGTAAGATCTTCTGTAGCAGGTCTTACTGTGTCAGAGAAAGACTGAGAAAGTAAGGCCTGCTAAGCCAGGCCCTACTGCTTAAGTATACACCACCACCAGTGCTTAAATAAGAATAAACACTCACAGGGTTTACTTACAGACCTGTAAAGATAGAAGAATAAGAGAATGAGAATCACATATTTAAACAAATTCTGGTCAGAGCCACAACAGCTGCTACTGCAGTAGTATTGCAGAAATGTGAACGTATGCTTACACATTCAGGTGTGGGACTTATACTGTAGGTCCCGATTAGAAAAACGTGCAGCAGTTAAATGTGTTCAGTAACTCACATGTCTGTATTATGTCTTTATCTGGTTGATCCTAGCAACTCTGCCAGCCATATCGCCAGTAACCAGTCCCAGAATCCCCTGCAGCCAACCCTCTGATGATGTGCACACTGGGCTAAACTATGGGAGACTTCTATATGCCTATAAGCATATAGTAATTTTAATGTATATATTCAGCATGTCATTGTGCTTGTAGTGGTGGCGGTACTGATCAGTTAAGAAAAGTGCTGTCTTTGGCTGATTGGTGTCAGCATTGTAAGTGCAATGACATGCTGAACAAGCAGTTTCAAGTTACTAAACGCTTATAGGCCTATAGAGGTCCCCTGCAGCTTAGCCCATCGTGCGTGTTATCAGAGGGCTGGTAGTTGCGATAATGGCTGGCGGGGGTCATAGGATAAAAGACATAATACAGGCATGTGAAGTATTGGCAAAGTTTAAGTGCTTCATGTTTGTGCTACTCTGGATCTATAGGTTCTTCTGCTTTGTATTTTAAGCAGAAATTGTGAAAACTGAGACATTCATGAAGAAAATAGTGCAGAGGGAATGGGCATACCTCTCAACTGTGCCACATTACGTGGAACAGTTCCTCACTTTGCCTCAAATAAACCCATTATTCCACACTGACATGATCTGTCTCACACTGTATGCTAATCTTTACAGCAAAATCCAAACAATAAATGTGGAAACTGCATTGTTCAATAAACAACGTTTGTTAACATGAAATCATACATTCCTGCAGTATTCTGGACTTCTGTCTCCATGATTTGAAGAGGTGTTCCACATTTTGTCATTTGTTTCCACATTTTGGAGAGGCAGGCGTTCACATTTGGGGAATGACAGGTTGAGGGCTATAGGAATGGGTGGGCTGCACTGTACTGAATGGAGAGGACACGGTAAGATGTGATTCAGCTCCACGCTGTGGATGTTGACAGGTGGTGCTGCATTAGGAAACATTCCAAACATTCCAGAGCCCCTTTCTACTGTCATAATCACAATACGTCAGCATAGCTCTACTATGTAGTCGTAAGAACAGCTTCTACAGGAAAACAGTTTGTAGATTTAATGCTAGAACTAGACAAGTTCTTATAAAGTGAAATAACATGGCTTCTGCTACAACTGCTAGAATAGGGAGTATTTGATGCTTACATATTGATGGACCTGTATTAAAAATAAAATGTGTTTTTATGATCTTTAACTGGTTTGCTACCATGCTATTGCTTTGAAAACAAGCCTTTGCTGTTCTTGCCTGGTCTGAACTTTTCCTTACCATCTCCTCAACAGGAACTGGTGCGCCTATGTAGTAACCAAGAATGTGACTTGCCCAGTGTTGGATGGGACTGAGAGTTACGTTCAGCCTGAGTACAGATGCATCTGGAACCACCATGTGCCCAACTGCCCAACAGTGCTGATGTAAGTAACAGCAGGAGGGCTTGGGTGGGTAGCAATCTGTTTTTCGTTAACTGTTCATTAAATGTAACAGCAGCAACAAAATATTTAAAATGTGTTGCTCTGGTAACCAATACAAAGA
This sequence comes from Neoceratodus forsteri, assembly GCA_016271365.2. Taxonomy (NCBI): domain Eukaryota; kingdom Metazoa; phylum Chordata; order Ceratodontiformes; family Ceratodontidae; genus Neoceratodus; species Neoceratodus forsteri. Next base: position 1,532,077,207 of record CM057455.1, read on the forward strand.
CTGCTTCCAGCAAAGACCGTATGAGAGTAAACTTATCAAAAATTATTACTGTACTAAACTTCATGTGTCATGCCAGTGGTGTTTTATGTCCTTTACATTTTTTAATGATTGTAGTGTTGTCAGTGTGACTCAGCTGGTAGCACATCTGCCTCTGGACCAGAAGATCGTGGGTTCTGGCCCTACACCGACTGAATAGTACCTAAAAATACTGGCACCCAAGTGCAGTATTAGGGGGTGCTGTACTTGGGTGTGCTGTCCTTCGAAGAGATGTTAAATCATGTCCCTTCTACCCATCTTGATGCTGTCCAGGTGGAAGTAAAGAACCCAGGGCACTCTTCTCAAAGAGTAGGGAACATTCCCGTGTCTGGCCAGCATTCCCTTCCCATAAAACCAGTTCATGCAATTGGCCATGCTCTGTGTGGGTGCTGATGTGCAATATGGCCTCTGCTACACATCCAGTCACTTCACTACCAGTCTAACATTGTTTGTAAAGCGCTTTGGGATACACTATGTATGAAAGTGCTATATAAATGTTGATTCTTCTTCTTGTTACAAAACAATTATTTTTGTAACACAGAAACACAGAAGCATAGAATCTGATGGTAGAGGAATGCTTGGCCCACCCAGTGTGCCCATTTCTCCACCTACAGTATCAGCACAGACAGTACTTGATCGCTGGCTCTTTCTCCCTCCCCTTCCTTTCCACTAAGATTTCCTTATGCCTATCCCATGCATTTCTGAACCACACTATTGTTTTTGCCCCCACCACCGCCGCTAAAAGGCTGTTCCAGGAGTCCACCACTCTTTCTGTGAAGAAGTAGTTCTCACATCTCTCCTGAATCTATCCTCCTCCAGCTTCATAGCATGTCCCCCTGTTCTTGAGCACCGCTTTCTCTAAAAATACTCCCTCCAATACCTTATTTACTCCTGTGAGGTATTTAAAGGTCTCTATCATATCCCCCATTTGTGTTCCAGGGTGTACATATTGGGGTCTTTACTCTTTGCTTGTAGGACTTTTGATGCAGTCCCTGCACTATTTTAGCTGTCCTCCTGTGGAGCATCTCCAGCCTGTCTATATCCTTCCGGAGATGTGGTCTCCAGAACTAGACACTGTACTCTAAGTGGGGTCTTACTAGCAATCTATACAGAGGCAACACCACCTTCCTCTCTTTCTATTGGAGGTACCCTCCCTATGCACCCCACTAACCTCCCAACTGCCTGCACTGCCTGGCTACCTTTAGGTCGTCAGATATGACCACCCACAGGTCTCTTTCCTGTTTGGTAGTCATCAGTATCACCTCGCCATTTTGTATTCTGCTCCCAGGTTTCTGTGCCCAAGCACATTATTTTGCACTTTTTCATAGATTAGCCAAGCTGCCATACCCTTGACCTCGTGTATCTTAAAGCAGCAGTGTGTGTTACGTGAACATTTTTGACCTACTATATTACTTTTACATTATTTTTGATTGCCCATGTTCTCCTGTCTTATAAGATTCAATTTTACCTGATTTAAGTCTGCTTTAGTAATTTTTTTTAAATGTAAATAATAAATGAGCACTTTCATCATTATTCTCCACTGTTTTTGAACACTCATTGTGCCATAAGGTTAGCAAGCAGTGACTGGTACATCTTAGTTGATCTTGGTCACCCAAAAAGTGATGTTAAACAGTCAGGGCTTAATTTTCAAAAGTCCATGTCTGCAACAAGCCTTGGGTCCGCCAAACATATCCATACGGGGTTTGTAGCACTCACCTGCCTGGCGATCGATTTTCAATCCCATGCACCAACTGCTGCAAGTTAGACCAACTTTCTGGTCCAGGCTGTGGCAATCCTGATGACCCTTCTACGGTGCTTGAACCAAAGAGTTGGCGCAAGCTACCTTAAATCAGGTAACATGTCAGACAGCTATGCCGGACTGACCAAAATTGGGCACAGCTGTGACAAAGAAGGGGTCTGATGCAAGCTTGCCACTAGCCCCACATCACTGGTTGAAAAGTGAGCCTTTGTGTTCAGAACCAGCCACAGATAATAATGAAAACCTGAGGGTGTGACATCAGCCATAACAATAGCAGGTGCCTCTAATGATTATTTGGTAACTTAGAAAGATATCATGCAATGCTTAATGTTAGTCAGGAATATGGGTCTGACCCTGACAGCTGTATAGTTACCAGTCTAGATTGACCAAATTTGTGTATCAAAATGGTAAATTCTTCTGAAGTGTTTAAACTTTCATGAGGTCTTAAAATAGATAAGGTATTGGGTGGTGATGGCTAGGTATTGTACCTAAATTCCTAAAACTAGCTGCTCCTGAGATTTAATACAGATCCCTGGTGAGGCCTCACATAGAGTACTGTGCCCAGTTCTGGAGTTCTCACCTCAGAAAGGGTAAGGATAGGTTGGAGACAGTGCAGCGTGGGTAACAAAAATGATTCAGGGCCAGCAGGGCAGATCCTATGAGGAGCGCCTCAAGGCACTAAATATGTACTCACTGGAGACCAGAAGAGAGGGGAGATATGAAGAGACCCTCAAGTTCCTTTTCTTAAAAGAATTAACAAAGTGAACTGCGAGGAACTATTTAGCCTGAATACCAATTTGTGTCACATGTACACAAATGGAAATTAACAATAGGTAGGTTCAGGAGAGTTGTGAGGAAATACTACTTTACGGAAAGGGTGGTGGAACCTTGGAACAGTCTGCTGGCTGAACAAACGAACATATGAAATTGCCAGCAGATAAAGGCCTTATGGTTCTATCAAGTCTGCTCGATGTGCAACTAGCAGCCCTTCTGTATCTGCCCCTCCCTCCCTCCCTCCCCCAGTGACCTTCCCCTTACCCTGTCCCATCCCTTTGAAGCAGCTCACTGTTCTGCAGGATACCACTTCTCTGGCAATGCTCCACCCAGACACCACACTATCCATAAAAAGTGTCTCCTCATGTCCCTCCTGAACCTTCCCTTCCAATCTCAGATCGTGCCCTCGAGTGTCCCTCCCCTCCTTAATTTGAAAAGCCCTCCATGCCCTTCTTATTTATTCCCTTCATGTACTTGAAGGTTTCAGTCATGTCCCCCATCCCTCCTCTTTCTCCAGGGAGTACATGTTCAACTCCTTCAGCCTGCTCTCTAGGGTAAGTCCCCTAGCCCTGGATCATTTTTGCTGCCCTGCACTACACCCACTCCAGTAACCAAATGTCTTCTTCAGGTACGGTCACCAGAACTGCATGCAGTACTCCAAGTGTGATCTAACTATTGACCTGTATAGCAGCAGGATCACCTCCCTCCTGGAGGCTATGCTCTGGCAATACAACCCAGCATCCTGTTGGCCTTTGTAGCTGTCCTTCTACACTGTGCTGAGTTGTTCATTGCTCCCATTATGATCACCCCAGATCCTCTCCTCCTCCATCTTGGCTAGTTGAATCCCCTAGCTGGTAGCTCCTCCTTGGCTTTTTGCGCAAATGTAGCACCTGCATTATCTATCGCACCTTGTCCCAGCACTGATCCTTACCAAATGGGTTATTCTACCATCTCCTCTCAGGCTGATGCACAAAATATATCAGATTTGTAATTCAATCCACCTCCTCCCTTTTGGTCACCCTTCTCAATTGTTTTTGTGCATCCCATCAGGTTGGTCACGTTTTTGCTTGGCTCTGTGCCAACACCATTTGAGGTAAGAGAATGTGTCTAATATATCCATAGCAAGCAAAAAAAAAAAAAAGAATACAACTACTGACTGGAGCAGCACCACCTCTTAGTGTTGCCTTGCTAGATTTGGTGCCACCAGCAAGAATGCTGCAGAGCTAGTTTAGCCACCATGAGCATCAGGGCACAGTGTTAGGGTGCAAACATAATTATTCAGGACAACCAAGTTATGCAACTTCCCCAGGTTTCCTTGTTCTTCTGGGGTTGAGTAAGGAAACAATGCTATAGGAGAATGGCATATGGGACATACCCTCAGCTTTCCCCACTCAGCTAGAGGATTGATGTCTGTAGCAGGCGCCAGTTCTGAGCACCCCATAGGGAGACTGCAAGCAAGCAGAGGCTGGAGCACCTCAATTCTCTCGGGTTCACTCATTCAGCTGGGAGTGGTGAACACAGCAAGAAAACCCCCATAGAGCTCGCCTCCTTGTTTAGTCCACGCCCTGTGCACTGCATAGCATCTTCTCTACTCTCTACTCTCTAGCTTACCCGAGTACTGTTTGAATGCACCAGAGATGAGACAGTGCGGCAGCAGTCTCTCATTCATGGACTCTAGCTGTAGTCTCCGAACCCATGGCCACGATCCATACTACGTGCAGCAGGAAGTGGAGGGTACAAAACAGTCAGAGTTCAAGCAGGGCTGGGACATAATGAAGGGAATAGTGGTTACTGGGGCAACATGACCAAGGAGGAGAATAGAGAGAGGACGGGAGGGTTAGTACCCTGGGGAACAGTAGGTTCCAGGGGCTATAGGAACTTGGGCAGACTGGATGGACCTCTGGTCTCTTTCTGCCATCGCCTATCTTTCTATGTTTCTAATTATCAGTAGCTAAAATTTGTAATCTTTCTTTCATGATGAGGCAGGTTCCTGATCTCTAGAAATATGTATATGTTGTCCTGTTGCTCAAGAAAGGCAAGAGGGTTTCTCGGACAACTACAGACCTGTTTCAGTTCTTTCAGCATGGGTTTAGATACTGGTCTGGTAAGAATGGCAGGACTGAAGAATGGCTGGATGGGAGGACGAGGTTGTAAGTATAGGAGGATCATTGTTAAACATCATCAAAGTGATGAGTGAAGTACCAAGGTTCTTCTGTCTTGGGACCAACCCTATTTATACTTTATGTATCAGACTTGCATGTTATAATCAAAAGAAACATTGCTAAGTTCGCTGATGATACAAAAATGGGGGTCCAACACTAACTGTTGCAGATATGTCAATAATACAAGAGAATCTAGATAAAATACAAACCTGGTAGGATACATGGCGCATGAATTTCAATAAAATAAATGCTGCATTATGCATTTTGGAAAACAAAATCCAAGGAAACAATATCATTTGGGTAAAAATATCTTAGCTAATGTAGTACAGGGAGCACATAGGAAGAGAAACCCTGAAGCCACCTATAGGTTGGGAGGGAGTTGCTGGCAGTCACAAGGGAAGAAAGAGACTTGGGCATCATCATCACAGATGATCTGAAATCATCCAAACAGACCACTAAAGCAGTAGGTAAGGCTAGGGGATGTTGGGTGTATTAGTAGGAGTATCACAAGTCGTAAGAGGAGGTAATAATCCTCTTTACAAGACACTAGTTAGGCCCCATCTGGAATACTGCATGCAGTACTGGAGGCCACACCTTTACAAGGACATTAACCAAATTGAGGCAGTCCAGAGAAGGGTAACAAAATGGTGCAAGGACTGCACCAGAAAACATACTGAGGACAGATTAGCGGAGCTCAATATGTATACCCTAGAGCAAAGGAGGAAAGAGGTGATATGATTGAAACATTCAAACACCTTAAGGGCATTAACAAGGTGAAAGAGTATAACATGTTTCAATATAAGAAAAATAGCAGGACGAGAGGACACAGCATGAGAGTAGAGGAGGCCGATTAAGGGGTAATGTGAGGAAGTTCTTTTCACAAAAGGAGTGGTGGATGCATGGAATGGCCTACCTCAGGAAGTTGTGGATATGAATACAGTGCAGGCCTTCAGACAGGCATGGGATAGGCATAAGGGAGCAATATAGATAAGTATGAATAGATAGGCCATTGACAGAGCAAAGGCCAATAGTAAATTCATAAGGTAGAAAAGAAATGGGCAGACTGGATGGCCTTGCAGTCCTTATCTGCCGTCAACTTCTATGTTTCTATGTTTCTAGATCTGGGGGTTGTTATACAGCCTGACCTGCCTTTCTCAATAAAGCACTATGAACTTTTGGTAATATAAAATAATTTTTGTAGCAGATATAGAGATGTTACTATGCCTCTGTACAGATTGCGTTAAGCCACACCTGGATTGTTGTTCTCAATTTTGGCACCTGCATTGAAGGGACAAATTCAAGCATTAGAAAAGTGCAACGGAGATTAACCAAGTGCATATATATAGTCATGAGGGGCAGGATTATAAAAAGACTAGAATATCTAGGGTTTTATAGTTTGGAACAAAGGAGAAAGAGAGGGACTTATTACTACTTTACAATATACTTTGGACAAGAATATACGTGCAGTGATGGGACTAGTGTTCAAAGATTGTACTCTTAGTACAAAAGGCCACCAACTGCAGTTACAAGGAGATGCTACAGGACAAATATCAGAGGATCTTATTTTACGCGAGAGTGGTGGGACCATGGAATGCTCTGCCTAATGAAGCTGTTCAAGCAAAAAGACATTGCTAGTTTTAAAAGGTTGTTGGATGTCTGCATGTTGAAGGTATCAGAACAGTCCACTGAGCAGTGGAGGAATACGTAAGAAGGACCTCTAGGTCTATTCCTATTCCTAATCAAGCTTAGCATTACAGTAGCTAAGATCCAGGAGAGGCTTGTCCATGGCCAACCTGTTTCATATCTAGATCAACACCATATATTGAGCTCTGAGCAGCATGGTTTCTGCAGGTGCCATGAGATCGACACACCCTTTGTCAGGTTCATGGATGCAGTATATGCAGCACGGAAAATGAACATGATGACTGATGCAGTGTTCGTGGACCTGACCAAGGCATTTGATTTAGTGGACCATAACTTGCTTGTTCCTGCAGAAACTAGATGATCTGGACCTGGGTTCCTCTGCCCTGTCTTGGTTTATGGATTACATAAAAACAGGATGCAGATTGCTTTGTAACTTTTCTCAAGGAAATGCAATATCCTATGGTGTGTGAGGGGTCTATTCTGGGCCCTTTACTTTTTATTTATTAATAACTTAGTAAAGGTTTGTGAAACAGCAAATAAGTTGGTGTATGCAGACAATGTGGTACACTTTACCCATTCAAAAAATATTCAACATATTAACTAACTACATTGTCACAGTTTTTAAGGTTTGTACAATTGATGTAGCGAAACAAATTGGTTTTGAACATGTGACCAAGATGCAAACATTACTTTTGGTTCCAGCACCCAAACTTAAATAGCACCTCTGCACTTCAGCATGTGCTTTCATAAATAAGATGTTTCAGCTGTTACAATTTACTAGAGAATACATTTTTTTTTTCATTTTCAGTGTTCCCATCCAAGATTTGCAGCACATCTTGGTAGTCCATCTAAAAGTCTACATAGGAAGCATTTGAAAACATTTCCTCTCCCTGTTAACCTCACAGGGCCTTTGTTTATGACATCATAGTGCTCACGTGACAACAGACTGTGATGTCACAAACAGTAATTGTGTGAGTAACAGGGAGAGTCAGGTACATTTTAAAAGGCTCAGTGAAATAACTGCTACACTATCAACAATATTTAGTAGATCAGCAGCAGGAGATATTGTATAAAAAAAAGAACTAGAAAAAGTTAAAACATAATTGGTATAAATCTAGTGTTTTTAGGCTTTTCATTATAATAGAGAATTGCTCTTTAAAGTCTCTACAAAGGTTCTCTGTTACACGATAATGAGACTTGAAACAGTCAATGTTTTTCTTTTCTATAAAGGTTTTATTTCCTCCTTGACAGGTTGGGCAGCTGTATCAGCCTGGTCCCCAGTTCACTGTGGGCCATCCCATGTTTCCACCATTCCTCCTCCGAGACTGGGCGGGCCGCTGGTGCTGGGTGGGTGTCATGGAGCCCATCCCATTTCCTCCCAGATTTTCTCCCGGCATGGCTGGACTTGCAATGAGCATGGCGTATGCTCCACCTCTGTGAAGGCATCCTCAGCCTGCCATACACCGGCCCTTCCCAGTTGTGTGACCATGCACATGCTGCCATCTGGATTTGTCCAGGTGGCAGTTGAGCAGCAGGTCATGAGAACCCCCGATTGAAGAGAGCTGTCTACAGATGCTCAATCTTCCCTCTCCGGTTGAGCCCCGAGTGACTCGGGTCCATTCTGGAACTCAGGTCGCCGACATGGCAGCAGGGAGGCATAGGTGCCTCAACCTGCCATGCCACTGGGCCGCTAAACAGTCAATGCTTTTAAGTATTTGGGAATTCATATCGATCCAAGCTTGACATTTGTTCATCATATAACATCCATGACAACACAAGTGCACCAAAAACTGGGACAATTGGACAGACTAAGCAAATGTTTCACTTATGAATCTAGAGTTCTTGTAGTGCAGCACAAACTTAAACTCATTATTGATTATGGTGCTGTTGTGTACCGTTAGAACAGTGCTACCAGAACAGACGCAGGAAAGACAGCTTCTCTGAACAGCGTGCCACAGACAATGAGAGGATATACAGCACTTGGCACTAAGCGCCTCCCCAGGTCGCTGTCCGTGGTGCTGCCACAGGATGGGAGAATTCGGAGGCTGGCCAACCTGCTCCTGTGGCATGGAGGCTGAGGCATGGAGCAGCTTGGTGGTGTAGGAGTGGAGACCAGGGTTCTAATTCTGGTCTCGCTCACTTTTGCCGATCAGGACTTGGTTTTGTTACAAGGGTCATGGAAATGAGTATTCCATAGCCCCACATATTCTTTCTTTCCCTGATCTGCTCTCCCCAGAGTTGGAACCTTTTAGTGGGAGGGGCCGGGAGGCAGAGTCCCCCACAAAAACTGACGGCATTATTGTAGGTGCTATTGTAGCCTGTGCTATTATTGTTGGCGCCTTATGACCTAGTGCCATGCTATTGCTGTTGAGGCTGCATCTAAAACTATGTTGGCCAAGACAAACATTCTCTGCCATAAAATTGCTAAGTTTTCTTGAGCAAGTGAAAATAAGTACACTGCTGCACACATTCTGGCAAACTAAATTGACATTTTGCAGAACATAGCACTATATACTTCATCCGTCTATCTTTCAAGATTATTTATTTCAAAAGTGTTACCAGGGACATATTGAGCTGGCAATAGCTCATTTCAGATGTTTCGGGAGGTGGGAGGTGGGGTGAACAATACAATAAGGTGCAAGAATAAAATACCTTAACAGGTGTGCAATAATACTATTCTGTGCCAAGTAACACAGTATAAACACAACACAGTGCAACATTGGAATATGTTACAGATGTGCAGACCAATATATTGTACAGGGTTTTGTACACAACAACAAGGTGCCTAAGATCGATAAGAGTTGCACTTGAAATGGAGCAGGTAAAGAATCCCAACTGGGGTGGACACACATCACAACAGGGCATGAGCAAGCCGTGGGCAGGGTGGTGGTGGACGTACCAAGAAGATCAAAGGTTAGAGACAGCTGCAGGAGGAGTTGTAAAGGCAGGAGGGAGTTGTAAAGTCATGAAGAAGAGATGTAAGGGAGAAGGGAGGAGGCAGAACAGATGGGCAGGGAAGGGCAGACTAGAGTTAGTGGAAGCAGTATGAGAAGGCAGCTTGACCAGCAGATTTCCTGGGGAGGAAAAGGAATGGGAAACAGTGTTATGGAGTGGGTAGGAGGTAGGGGAAGAGGAGAGACAGGTTGGACTGAGGTACTCAGGGCCCCACTGGAAAATTGACACAGAGGCCCACCTGGACAATCAGTAGGGAGGACCAAATGTATCACACTTATATCAGTAGTCCACTTAAATATGATATACTACCTCTGCGTTTGCATCTTACATTTACTTGCAAGGCCCAGAATACCCAATTTAATTAGAAAAATATGTGATATCAAAGATTCTCAGAGTTTAGAATGTGGCTAGGTACCCAAAAGAGACTCTGAGGACAGAGGTAAGATAGGGAGGGAAGTCACCAAGCCAGTATTTGGATGTGAAGGAGGCTCAGTGGGCAAGGCCCTAGCATCAAGGAAAGGGAAGGAGACGGAGGAGAAGAGAGCAGTGGTGGGTACAAGGAGGGCAGTACAAGGCAAAATGGCAGAAGGAGTGAAAGAATGGATTAAGTCCGCAAGGGTGGATTTGGAGGCTGCACTGTAGACGATGTCACCATAGTCATGGTGGGCAAGATGCAGGATACTTGCTTTGTTCTGCAGAGTGCACCAAGCTTGGGGTGGAGCTTGAGTTGGATGGCATCTGTGTGTACCGAGAAATCAAGGTGGCAGTCCAGCAGACCCTGAGGTACTTAGCGGAGGAGACATCCTCAAATTGCAGCACCATCGAGAGTTTGGAAGGGGAGGAAGTGAGTCTGGCATCCTCTGCCAGGATGTGATCAGCTATACGATAAAAGTGCAGCAGAGTCCAAATATGTCACACAAATCCTTCCCTTCCCCAAGTCATGAAAAGAAACTACAAAGATTATAGCCCACAAGCTTTCAAAATAAAATCCATTCTTTAAAGCTATACAGGGTTTCATTAATCCCAGATATAGATTTAGCAACTGAAGAATTCACAAATCTATTTACAAATGATTTGATACCTTTTATTGACTAACATAGATGTTACAGAAAAGAACAAAGTGCTCTAGCTTCAACCAACCAGGTCCTTCTTCAGAAGCTTTGTGGGAGTTATTTTGAAAATCCATACTATTAACACCAGATTATATTGAAAAACAGAAATAATTCTCATTGGTTTAACATATACATTTAAAACATAACAGAAGATTAAGTCAGAGAAGCTAATTAACACCAGTATGCTCTTAACTGAGGAGCCTCAGAAGGGCAAAGGTTATCAAGAATTCTCTACAGCCAGAGAGTTCTTGTCATATAAATTTTAAAATGTCTCAGTATGCCAAGAAAGCATTCTAGTGATAAAAAACCTTGGAGTGGCATTCTCTGTAATACATGTAAGATGAGCTTACAACTTACATTCCAATTGTCCTGCTGTATTAAAGAACAGATAATGAGAGACAAAATCCTGAAATTAGGTATAACTGCAAGTTGAAAATAAGCCTCAAATTAACATACACATATATACATGATGCATGATAGTATCACTTGTAGTGTAAGTGCCAAATAAAAAATACTTGTCAAGGATCCCAAAGAAATGAGACCATGAGCCTGATAAGTGCAGATTTCAACATAGAGTCTGTGTACAACAAAAATGCACAGAATCAGTCTAAGGAATCTAAATGAAAACCCAAAGGAATTATACGTTTATGAACCCCAAGTAAATGAGATATTCATCTTAATATGAGCAGATTTAAAATGTGACAGTGTGTAATCCAACCACTGACAACTAGTAGTGGAAGTAAATGTACACTATATGTGAAAACTAAGTGTCCTAGCCACATAACAATTGCCACATGCCACGCTTCCCACACACATACTTTGTGTACATACACCACACCACACACACACACCATACACAACCACAATACACAACAAATATAACAACCATAATCCACACACACCACACCACACCGTGCAACACACAAACAAAACACACACACACACCATATCCACAACACACAAAACACAACACATGCAAAACACACACATACATCAGTATACATACACACACTAAACACTCACCACAGCGTTAGGTGAGAAGTCAACATGTCGATAACCGTAAACTTACAAAATCAAAGGCCGCTGAAGAGCTAAAGTATTTATGTCCATCTTTAAAGTAAAGGTCTGTGTAAGTTTAAGTGGAATAATGTCATGTAACCAACATCAATATTCATTCCATCTGCCACCATATTGAGAAGTAAAATAAGTCTAATTTCAGAAGTCCCTCTCTGTTGTGTACTGTTGAAATGTCCTTTAAGACCATCAGACATATCCAAGATTGAATGGCCATCCTGGGAGAAGTGCTGGGCTACTGGTTTCTCAATCATCTTGTGATTAATAGAATGTCTGTGTGAATTCATTCTAGTCGGAGTTGTTGGCTTGTCTCCACCACATAACCTGTGCAAGGACATTTCTTGAATTGGATAAAATAGACCACATTACTTGATGTACATATATATAATTCCCTGTATCCTGAACAGTCTGTTTTGTGATGTAACCACAGTCTGAAGTGGAAATGAGATTACATGTCTTACATGTGCGTAGATGACATGGTCAGTACCATATGATGTCATGGTATTCTGTTCTGGTGCAAGTTGACTTTATAATCAGGTTGGCTAAATTAGGTGGTTGTTTAAAAGATAGTAGTGGTAGTTCTTGAAAATACAGTTAAGTGTTTCGTCCTCACTAATCATTGGATGGAGATCCTTAATAATCTTACGAGGAGTTCAAGGTCAGGATGGATATGACTACTAAGGGTATTCTGTTGGTAGTCATCCGTTCCTTATATTGCAGTAGCTGTTCTCTTGGGACCTGTGTTGCACGTTCCACTGCTCTGTCAAATTCTCTGGACGAATGTCCCTGCTCAATAAAGGTGTTTTTCAACATCACCAGATGTGTGTCTCTGTCTTCCTCATTTGAACAGAGGCGGTGATACCGAAGTGCTTGACTATACACAGTATGACAGATTTCTTTGTGTGGCTCGGGTGGTTACTTTTCTTGTGTAAGTATCTCTATCTGTTGGTTTCCTGTAAAGACAGGTATGTAGGGTTCCATCCTATAGTGAGAGTGGTATCCAGAAAATGTACACTGGTGGCAGAATATTCCAGGGAAAGCTTTATAGTTGGGTGGAGGTTATTAAGTTCCCGATGAAAATCTTTAGTGTGTCAGTGCCCTCTGTCCAAATTATAAACAAATCATCAATGTAACGGAAATAAGCGAGTGGTTTATTTGTACAGTGCCTTAGAAAATCCTCCTCCAAATTCGCCATAAAAAGATTAGCATACTGAGGAGCCATCCTGGTTCCCATTGCTGTTCCTATAGGTTGAACATAATGTTTACCATTGATACCTACAACACTTTTTTGCAAATCTATTTACTGAAAGCTTGTAATGCATGTGCTCCTGTTAAGGAGCAAAATAACCCGCACCGTTTACCTTATTTATTTATTCAATTTTGGTAACTTGGAGTAGGCCCACTAAGGCCCATGAGTCCCTTTTCAGGGTTCCACCCAGAATTAGATACAGAAGGATACAAGTACAATAATGGAAACAAGGTCACAGTGCAGAATAACATTAGCGAAAAATCATCTTGGCTAACTGATTCAATTAAAACTACTTAAGGTGAAAGACAGTCTATGGAAAGCTTCAAACAAAACTCTAGATAAGGAGATATGGGAAAAATATAAAACGATTAGAAATAAAGTTAAACAGGAAGTCAGGAAACTAAAGGAATATTACAAGCAGAAGATAAAAACACTAAAATCTCAAGTCATTATTGGAAATTAATAAAAATGTAACGAACCCCAATAAAACTCAAACTGATACAAATCTAAACAACAACGGGCAACCTGCTACAGCAGCAGCAAGCAGAGAAATACTACATGATTATTTTGTAAGGTTGTTGGACTTGGACTGCCAGCCTGGCAAAAATACAAAAACATTATCATATCAAAAACAAATATATATATGTATATATATATAAATATAAATATATTGGTGGTAGAAGGACTCCAGGTTTTAGATTTAGGGATAAGAGAGGTTACTGCAGCTATAAACAAACTAAAATACAATAAAGCTTGTGGTTTGGAGGTTTTGAAAACTCAGTAAACTTGATAGCCCAACCACTAACTGATTTATTTAATTTAAGACAGGTTTGTTTCAAAAAATTGGAAACAGGCCAAGAATTTTCCTATATTTAAGGGGGGCAAAGCTTTAAATCCACCCAATTAGAGGCCTATAACCCTGTTGTCAATAATATCAAAATTAATGGAGTGCTTGGTACATTCCCCAATTAATGGACTACTTAGAAAATATGGGAAATTAATATTGGTTCAGTTTGGCTTTAGAAAAGAACGGTCCACGGAGACCGACTCACGGATTTTCTAGATCGGCAAGCCTCCCTCTTCATGAGGGGCAGTCCATGGACGTGGTCTTCATGGACCTGTCTAAAGGTTTTGATCTAGTTGATCATAGGCTATTGATAGAAGATTTGTTGGCAATAGGAATTATGGAAGAACCTTTAAGGTGGTTCTCCCTCGCATCTGGAAGACCGTTCCAAATTGGTTACTGTAGGTGGTGGCTGTTTAAACCTGCTCCAAATAACTCGAGGTGTCCCACAGGGTCCATTTGGGCCCCTGATGTTTCTTATCTATTTGAATAATCTTCCCAGTCCACTGTCTCTACAGACATAATATTTTATGCGGATGACTGCATATTAATAGCAAACGGTTCTGACTAGAAAGAGGTAGAATCAAAGTTCAGTTAGATTTTGGGAATATCTAAAATGGTTCCTAACCAAAACTTAATTCTCAACAGTAAAAAAACACAATCTATGTTATTTAGCTCAAACCATAAGAAAATTTTGAGGAAAACTGAAGTTAGAAGTTAAGACCTTAAATGGGCAAATCCTAACCCAGGTTCCATCATATAAATATCTAGGTGTCGAAATTGATCAAAACCTTACATCTAGAAACACATATAGATACTTTAACTAAAAAATATCTCTGAAGCTAGGAGCCATCAGACATGTGTCACACTGTATGACATAAAAGGTTGATTAACAGTTGCAAATCAGTTAATTATCCTCCTGCTGGAATATGGAGTCATGTATTTATATACGAACATACAAAATGCCAGCAGAAACAGGTCAAATGTTCTATCGAGTCTACTTCATTGTGCAGCTAGCCCCTCAACACAGCTGCCCACCCTTTTACACCCCTACAGTCAATCCCCTCTCTTGAAGCAGCCACCATCCTACAGAAACCACCTCCTCAGGTAGAATGTTCCACTTGTCTACCACCCTCTCTGTGAAGTAATGTCTCCTGATTTCTCTCCTGAATTTCCCTCCAACCTCAGTTGATACCCTCTAATATTTCTCTCTTCTGATCCGAATCTCTCTTGTATTAGCCTTGTTTATCCCTTTAGGTACTAAACGGTCTCGATCATATCTCCCTTATCTCCTCCAGGGAATACATGTTAAGCATGTTCAGTTTCCCATCAGGATTTCCTCTCCAAACCCTGGATCCTCTTAGTGCCCTGTGCTGCACCTCCTCCAACAGTCTGATGTCCTTCTTCAGGAATGGGCGCCAGTACTGCATGCAGTATTCCAGGTGTGGCCTGACCTATGACCTGTACAAAGGAAGGATCACCTCACTACTTCTAGAGGAGATCCCCTGCTATACAGCCCAGCATCTTGTTGGCTTTCGCTACTACCTTCCTGCACTGTGCCGAGGTTGTTCATATTCCCATTATAATCACCCCAGGTCCTTTTCTCCTCTGTGCTCCCCAACTGTACCCTCCCAGCTGATAGCCCTCTGGTTCTTGGCTCAAAAGTGCAGTACCTTACACTTCTTGGCATTGAACCCCAACTGCCAT
Source organism: Neoceratodus forsteri (assembly GCA_016271365.2). Lineage (NCBI taxonomy): Eukaryota > Metazoa > Chordata > Ceratodontiformes > Ceratodontidae > Neoceratodus > Neoceratodus forsteri. The sequence continues at coordinate 1,532,092,523 of CM057455.1, forward strand.
GTTTCCGACCACCTTTAGTTTAGTCAGGTCTCCTGCAGTCCACTCCAACCCTTGATGTCATCCACCACAGCTCCTATCTTGGTATTGTCTGTGAACAGACTGATCTTACTCTGGGTCCTGAGAGAGATATCTGCTATGAATATCACAAACAGAACTGGTCCGTTACTGATCTCTGTGGTACCCCGCCGTACCACTCTTGGCGATGAGAGTTTCCCATCCACCACCACCCTCTGCTGCCTGCCCTTCAGCGGTTAGTGATCCATTTGACCATCTTAGTACCCACCCCTACAAATTTGAGCTCCCCACTAGTCTCCCATGTGGCATGGAATCGAAGACCTTGCTGAAGTCCAAGTACAGGACAATTCACTGCATGTCCCTATCAGAGTACCCTGGTCACCCAGTCATAGTACTCAATCAGGTTTGTCTGGCAGGACTTGCCTGAGACAAACCTGTGTTGTTCCCTGTCCTGGAGACCACTATCCTCCTAAAATGTCACCAGCCTCTCTTTAAGGATTGTCTCCATGAGTTTTCCCACACTTGACGTGAGGCTCTCTGGTCTGTAGTTACCTGGATCATCCTTTGGGCCACCTTTGTGAAAGGGCACTACATGGGCTAACCTGCAGTCCTCTGGTACACATCCTGTGTGCAGAGAGGTATTGAACAGGTCAGCCAGTGGTCCTGCCAGGCACCCTGCCAGTTCCTGAGTACCCTAGGTGAATGCCATCAGGGCCTTGTCCACCTGCAGTGCCCTCAGTCCTTCCAGTACTCTGCCCTCTGTAGTTTCTCCCATCTGTCACCCTCCCTGTCCACTCCACCACTCACATGAGGTATCTGTCCCTCCTCTCTTCCATGAATACAGAGTTGAAGTATTCATTTAGTGCCTCTGCCAGATCCTCCCTCTCTACTCAACCCCCATCCTTCTTAATTCTCACTATCTGGTCCCTGTTCTTCCTTCCCTCCAGTGTATCTGAAAGTCCTTCTCTCCATCCTCAGCTCTCTGGATGCCTTGACGGCTCTGACTAGCCTTGTAACCTCCCTGGACTTCTTCACATTCTCCTCTCTGTCTTTCCCTCCCTTATCTCTTGAATCTCTGAAAAGCTCCCTCTTGGCTCTCACCCCATATTATATCCGTGGTCAGCCAACTGGGCTTCTTTGCCCTTCCTTCTTACTCTGTGCCCTAGTACATGTTCCAGTGGCCTCTGCCAGCCCTGTTTTAATACCCCATTTTTGGTTGGCATCCATGGTTGGTTGGATTTCCTCCAGGTGACTTATGAGAATTTCTCCCATCTTGTTGAAGTGTTTGTACATTCAAATAAGGAATTGTTACATAAACTTGATGTAGTATATCATAAAATAGCTAGATTTGTTTTGAAATATTATTCACTTACTCATTACTGTGTCTTGTATCAAAGTTTAAACTGAATTCCCTGAAGTTTAAAAACAATAGAGCTTGGGAGTTTATGTTATTTAAAATGATGAAAACTGGGAAGCCACAAAGACTTGTAAATAATTTAAATTGAACTAACCATAACTTTTCCTACAAAATAATAACACAACTGTGTAATCCCCAGGGCAAGAAATAATTTTGGGAAGATGACATTTTGGTATAAATCAGGTATTACCAGGAATGCTCTGTCAAACCATCTTCGGATCCAGACTTACAATTTCAGAATTTAAAATCCTTAACAATTTAAATTCATTACATAGTTATACTTGTTGTTAGTAAAAAATCCATTTCCTGGACCTCGAGGACACACTTGCCACATTCCAGTCCATCCATCCATCCATCCATCCCACTGGCGGTACCTTTGGTTCCACAAAGAAAGCGTTCTGTACCAGTTCCAAGTCATGCACTTTGGTCTCTTGTCTGCTCCCAGGGTCTTCACCAAATGCATGCCTTCCTGAGGTGCAACCCATCGAGGTATATCCCTACCTGAACTACTGGCTGATAGCCATGTTGTCCAAAGAGGCTGTTAGTTGTCCAAAGATCTGGCCCTCCAGACCTGCAGAGACTTGGGCCTCTTGGGCAACCCAGACAAGCGTAAACTGATCTCATGGCTGATGCTCAAGTTCAGTGCGGCAGAGCTAGACTCCCTGGGTGACCAAGGCCCACCTCCCTATGGACCGGGCTCAGATCTTACCTCCTTTGCCAGTTCATTTCAGGTTGGGTTATGGCATCCTGTCTGGGATTTCCTGAGGCTGCCGGGTGCAAGGCATCGTTCATCAGCATCGCCCAATTTGCCCATTGGCAGATGTAACAACCTGCAGTGGAAGCTTGGCCACCAGTGGTTCCAGTGCCTAGATCACCTGACCAGCCAGTAGTGGTGACCCAGCTGATGTGGGATGCCATCCAGTGATGGTTGGACCCACAATATTTGGAGCAAGGAATCCAATTTGTCTGCCCAGAATCTCCCATTGCGCCACTACGGACACATCTTTGTCGGAGTGGGGAGCACACCTGGGAGACCACAGAGCCCATGGGTTCTGGTCACCCTGAGTCCCATCACCACATCAACCTGCAGGAGCTCCATGCAGTGCATTTGGCTCTGTCAGAATTTGCTTCTCTGATTAGGAGTCAGATCATACAGCCGTAGACAAAACAACACCATGACCATGCTCTACCTGAATAGGCAGGGCAGAACACACCTCTTCCCCTATGTTAGCAGGCTGTCCACACCTGGACACTGGTACATTGCTTGGGTGCAGATCTCCTGATGATTCATGTCGTGGGAGTTCATAATCTCTGTTCTCAGCTAGGTGGAAGAGATGCTGCACAACTGCTTTCCTGCATCAGGTAAGAGCCACTTGTTCTCCCAGTGGGGCACCCTGTGGTGGACCTGTTCACCTCCTGGGACAACAGAAAGCTGAGGCTGTTTTGTGCTTGCTGCCCACATTACAGAACACTGTTGGGGTATGCCTTTGCAAGGCCCTGGATGTCTGAGCTCATATATGCCTTCCCTCCGTTCTCCTTGATCCACAGAGGGGTGGTCAAGGCCTGGAGGGCAAGGCATGGATGATCCTAATAACTCCAGACTGGCGCTAGACAGTTCTGGTACCGGATCTCCTCTGCCTCCACAGCATGTCTCTGGTGGTTGCCTCTTCACCTAGACCTGCACCTCACAAGCCTGGTTCCTGAGTGGCTAGCATTCCAGGCCTTGGGTCTCTTGGAAGAAGTGCTCCACGGCCCTTGAAAGGAGTTGACTTGTAAATGCTAAGCATTTAAATGGAGAAAGTTCTTGATATGGTGGGGCAAGGAGCTTCATTCACTTGCCTGCCCTAAGGTGAGTATGAGGTCCCTCTCAGTCAGGTCTGTGAGCAATGACCCCCTTAAGGTGCATCTGGCAGCCCTTGCTTCTACCGGCATGGGCTGGTAAGCTGACAGTGGCCCAGGATAAGGTGAGCAGAAACTTTTTAAAGATCTTGACCATCTATTCTCCAGTACATGAGCTTCCACCACTTTGGGACTTGCTGCTGGTGCTAGCTATGCTCATGCACAAGCCATTTGAGCCAGTGCACAGGTGCAAGATGTCTCACCTGCTGTGGAAGAACACCTTCTTGGTAGCTATCATGTCAGTCAGAAGGATTAGCGAGCTCAGGGCTCTCAGTGGTCTCCTTCTTTGATCTTCCAATGAGGACAAAGTCATCCTTAGCCCCACAAAGCGTTCATCCTGAAGATAGTATTGGAGTTTCACCTTAACCAGGTGATGTACCTTCCAGTATACTTTACAAACCCATCTTTAGAGGCAAACCGCAGGCTCTATACTTCAGATGTACAGAGGGTGCTCCTTACTATAAGGAGCACACAGCTGGAATTCAGGTGTGAGGCTTGTCAAGAAATTGCCAGAAGTGTGTATGTGAACTGTATACCACTCCTAGAAGTACAGTTACAGGTGAATAATCTCTATATACAGTTTTGTTGATACTGGCAACCTCTCATTGCTTCTCTTTTCACCTCACTTTATGTTACCTGGCTATGCTCGAATTCACAAACACAACTCCATATGCTTTGCAGAAATTCATTATTGTTTGGTGCAGCACCCCAATGACTTAAAACATACAACTTCAGCAGCTACTTGTGGCACCAACAGACTTCCTTCTAATGCATTTCACTCAACTGACTGAGCTTTCTTAACTGAATCTAGTCTACAGTTTAATTATTCAAATGTTAAAAGATACAGCAACATCAATGTAAGCCCCCAGTTCAGGCTTACCTGGTAGGTCTATGGCACTCTGACCCTCTGCCAGTTGTCCTCCAGTGGCTATGGTGTTAACAGGTTAAATTAAATAATCTGGGGCCCGATTTCAGGGAGCCTACCCGAAGACAAAAGGGCAGCTCCTAAAGAACTACAAACTGGTTGCTGCTGGGAAAATACACAGAGGCAGTCTGGAGATCACCTCTGGAGTTGCAGCCAATGATAGAGAGGCTGCTCAGGGGAAATATATAAGGGTGGTTTTGGCATCAAAAGAGGTTGGAGGTCGAGAGAGACTATAGGATGGATGTGAGAGGAGAGACTGCTCTCAGAAATACAGTCTAACTGATTGTGCAAACCCTGCCTACCTCCATCTGCCCAGTTGAGTGCAGGAGGAAAGTAGCTGCTTGTGAGACTGAAACAAGGTAGAGAAAAGTTTTATAGCAGCCCAGCAAGTTTAAACTTAGTTTGAATTGAGAAAATAAGAGATGAGCTGTGGACTTTGAAAATAATCCCTGCTCCCACAGTGCAGAAATCATTAAGTGAAGTGGACATTTCAGCCAGGGAGAGTCTGCAAATGTTGATTTGAGCTGCTGCGACAGGACCCAGCCTGCTGTGAAAGTATCCTCCAGGTGAGGGGCTGTAGGTTTGAGACTGTGGAAGCACTGCTGCCCCATGCTGGTCCTGAGGGTGGTCCTGCATGCTTTGGAACGGGTTTGGGAACATAAGCAATCCTGGTTCCCTGGACTGGAAGACATTGACACACCAGGTTGAAGGATGAAACAGGCCTCTCTGTGAGAAGTCTGTATACAAAGGCCCAGAGGCGAAGTTGGCAAGGCCAGGCAGGTGAAGATCATCATCCCTGGAGCCAACAAGTTTTATTTTCCCCACCAGTGGTGCATCACCTATGTCAAAACCTCCATGATACCGTGCAACATAGCTGGCTGTGAACCCCAGAGTGGACTGCAAACCATGAGTACCCCAAGCTGTGGCTCTGGGGGAGTTTTTAGTTAGCTAGTCAATTAGGAGTCTGGAGGTAAATCATTCCACCTCTATTATGAGACACTCAAGTCTGCCAGTATAAGCTAATCAATCCAACATGTGTTGTGTTCAGCTGGGCCCTGACAAAAGACTCCAGGCCTGCACCACTGCACAGGGACAATCTGAGTGCACTCCAGGGGTGGTAAGAAGGGTTGATACTGGGAAGGTATTGTGCCTAGAGTTAACTGTGTTTGATATTCTCCTCCTTGTTCCTCCCCAATAAATAAGGTTACTGTTTGCATTTTATTCACTGTTCCTGTGTTATTGAAAGAGTGCTGCTGGGGGTTTAGGGCAATAGTGTGGAAACTGTAGTTTGTGTGTGATGACCATATTGTTGGGGCAGGGCACTATTTACTGGGGTGGTAACCTGTTCTTTATCCACTGGATTCCGTGCCACTACCCCAGGTGGAGGCACCCATGCAAGCTGTCACTGCAGAACCAGGCCAGCCCCTCAGAGGTGTGTTCAGAACTTCCTGAGGGCTCTGGAGCAACCAAGGTGAGTCAAAGGGCTGTTACATCAGTATAGCAGGGCACTTACTCATCCAAATTAATATTTGCTAAGTGACCAGCAGTGCATGGTGAGTCAAAAGCAGATATCAAATTAATATAAACTTATAAAACATTCCATACAAGGAGGTCAATGGCGCTACAAATAATATACGCATGACATCAATGATGGCAGTAATCCGTATCCCACTTTATCCAATACTGAAAGGGATATGTGTAACCATGTAGAAGCAAAGATTCAACGTGCCAAATAGTCTGGGAACTGCAACAGGGACTTATATTTCCAAGTTACATGTCACCCAAATGACTATAAATTCTGCCAATTACTTTACCATCATATTGCTCTATAAACTATTTTTATAAAAGTAATCCTAAATATGCATCTATAAACAGCACCCCAGATACCCACTGAATATCCCCCTATAGTGTCCTGACTTTTGCCTCTAGGTGGGAAGAACTGACAGGTCAGGAGGACAGCTGACCAGAACCTTCCACTCACAGACAGGGAGCAGGAGACCTAGAGCTCCATTTGCCGTAATCTGGGCAGGAAGAGCTTTGTTGCATCATCTACCTGAATACCACTGTTGACTCCACCTCTTTTTGTTCTCCCATGGCTCACCCCAACCTGCTGGAGCACAGTCTGAGATGGAAAACATTTTCAGGTCAGTTAGAAGTGGGCTAGAACCTGGCCCACCCCTACACTCTCACACTTTGTGGCATAGGCCTGAACGTAAGATGGCATTGGGCCATGTGTTCGCTTGCTGCCTGCATCATGCTGATGACTGGATTTTTGTCCCCATCTGGAGCCACCTAAATCTGCCTAGTGCCCACATGATTCCTTCCACCTTGCAGAAGCGCCAAGAGAAAGTCATGTAATGGCAGGAGTCACCCACCTTCATGAGCCAGGAGATGTGTGAGATGGATGCTTAGTACTGCTTCCACCAAGCTTGAGACTCAAGCCCAGGCTTTCAGCATGACAAGCTGTATTGCTTACTATTAGGCCACTGGTGGCCACAACAAATCCAGCTGCATGTCTTTCAAAAGTTTAGGCGCACCCTGTCATTTAACCAAGATGCAACTGTATCAAGCAAGTGGCTGATATGCCCGTCTGAAAGGTTTGTAATCATCCTTATCCTTGCAGCTTGTAGGCACTTTGTAAATTTCTTGCAGGAGATGGTCAGAGTGCTGTACATAAACAAGCTGTAAGTGACAGTTTCCAAGCTTGAGAAAACAAATCCTATCTAACTAAAAGGTTGATTTAAAGCTCTGCATAAAGGTAACAGGGCTGTAAAATTCTGTATGTTAATGCTAGAGAGAGACACTTAAGAGAAAGCTGTTGTATTCCTGTTGGCCAAAACAGTGCACCTGTTTGCTTTCCAGCACCTAAGGGAAACCTTGATGTTTTTACAAACAGCAAGAATCTGCCCAGATACAGAGCTTGTTTGCCAAAAGTTATTGGGGTGAGTCTGGTATGGCAGACCAGATATATTTTGTTTTCAAGTAAACATTTGAGTTGGAATGATGCAGACAGAGAACATGAGGAGAGAGGGAAGTTGGAGTTACAACATAGATAGACTCTGGCTGGAGTTTAAGAGCAGGTCAGCCAGGATCCACATGGAAGGAAACGTTGGGAGATTCACTGTATTCCCTTTGGGTTTCCCTCTCTGCTGCTTCATCATCTGGGAAGGCAGTTGTTGCATCTCTTGGCTTTATAGCCTGCCCATTGGTTAGTTTAAATGCTCATCCAAGTAGCAGTTAAACCCCACACTAAGGGCTGTAGTCCCCTCCTAGAAAGACACAGCTCATTTCTTCAATTGAGGCCCATATCCTCCCAGGTTGGCCCCAATCCCCAATGTAGTTGAAGCCACCCCATGCACCATGCCTTCAACCAGTTGTTCAACTAAACCATGGTGCAGAGTGTCCTTTCCTCTCCTGGCGAGTACAGGTAACATTTGGCAAAAGCCCCTTGGGTGCCACCTGCGTGAGGCCCTCCCCAGCTCCCTGAAATGTTCCTGCACTACCTACCCTGTCCCTTGCCAGATCAGTTGTCACTAGGTGGACAGTGACTTAGCCTCCTCTTATCTCCTGCTGCCCTTAGCAATTCTCTGGATCCGCTCTCCACCCATATGAGCCAAAGCACCTCTCAGGCATTTCACCTTTTTCTTCCTTTCTCCTTGCTCCTAAGTCTGTCCCCTAACAGAATCATTCACCAGGAGCTGCTTCCTCTCCTCATCTGGGGTCTCCTCCTCCTTTGAAGACCCCTACTTCTCTTTCCTACTGCTCTGGGCCTCCTCCCAGATGATGAGATTGTGTGTTAAAGATGGAGGAGAAACTATTTAAAAGGACTGCAAATGTGACAAACAGAGGTAAGAAGGGATGCTGCAAACTGTATCAAACAGCCTGTGATGCTGCAGAACAAGGCCATTTGGGAAACAAGCAGATTATGCTATCCATGAAGTCTGTTGTAAGAAAGATGTATTTTAATAGCACAAGTTCAGTACCAGCAATCTAGTCTGGCCACAGACTAACCAGTTAGTCAAACCATACCATGTTGCCAGTTAATTCAGACAAATAAAGGATTATGTTTTCACTGGTTCTTGAGGCACAGTTGCAATAGAGACCCAACAGAAGACAGCCATGCCTGACAAAACATATACCTACAGCAGCTAAATGCCTGACTGAAGTGCTGTCTTAGTGCCAACAGAAGTGACTACTGCATGGGTGATGCTTTTGAGGAGAGCACAGTCTCATCCAGGAGCTTTAACCCTTTGCTACCAGGGCGGTTTGCCATTTCAGTGGCAGTATTTTTTTTTAAATGCACATTTTATTTAAAATGCCTAAATCTGGGCTGGCCGATGGCACTGAGGGCTGAGGCACTGGACACTACACCTCACGCCATGCCGCGACCTGGTTTAGGAACGAGCGGGCTGCTGGGGTCAGCAGGGGAGATGGATCGAGCGCCTGACAGACTGCTCTGCATCTCCGGGGTGACCCTGGTTGGCACACATCTGACCCCTGGTGGAGGCTGGGGTTGGCAGTACGCTGCCACAAGAACATGGCATGGGAGCACTGCAAACGCCAGGGGACGCTGCAGGTGCATGGTGCAGCCGCCATAGGTGTCATTGCATGCCGAGCTCCAGTAAGGAGAAAATGGAAAGAGACCCTGGTGGCTGGTCGTTGCGGCTTGATGGCTGTCCCTGGCACTCTGTCTCGGGAGGAAACACCCTGAACTAGATCCTAAATCAGTGAGTGAGTAGGTGGCTCCCCACTGTCCTGCCATGGGGGGTAAGCCATGGGGGTTACAAGGATGAGGGCCTGAAGGAGGGAGGCAAGAGACAGCAGCCAGACAAGGGCAAACCAGGGCCGGGGCAGGGAGAAAGAAACAGCTATTAAAAAAATGCCTAAATCTATTTCCTGCATTTATGCAACATACCTCAGTATATTCGTATTGAGAGCAGAGCCTTAGCTTTAGGAGCATAAATATCTTTGTAAATTTCATGCAATGCACAAAACTTTGATGGAAATTAACAAAATATCATTTTTCCATATAAATCAGGGATTTTGCTGTGAAAGGGTTGTTATACTATGCCTGCATTGCAACAGTGTTGTTCCAGCTCCTCAGCGATGTCTTAATTGAAATAATCCACAGCACCCCCTTGTAGATTTTTGACTCAGCAGCTCTGTGCCCAGACCTCCCGGTGTCTACAACTTGCTGGGTGTTTGAGTCAGACTTGGGTCTGGTGTCCCTGATCACCTGACCAAACCTACCCCATATATAATTTTATCATGAGCCAAAAGTCTGCTTTTCGATCCACATGCCGAAAGTGAAACCAGTTTTGTTGGTTTCACTTACAGTTCATCAAAATGGTGGCAACATACACTGTATGGCACAGGGCCATGCATATACAATTATCTTGCCATACAGTTTATATCAAAGGGCAGTGAACCAGTTAAAACTACATTTCTGCAGCCACCAGGAGGTGACGTACTCAGTAATTGGAAGCATAAGGCAAGCTGAACATAATGAACTAAAACAACTGACTGAGATGGCCTCAGTAATTTGCACATGGTACAAGCAGGACTCTGAAACAGCATGATGATCCAAGTTTAGTGGGAGGAATACAAGAATGGTGGCAGAGAACTCTAAGGTCTGTGTTTAATCATTGGTTTTCTGGAGGAAGGTATGTGTACTTAACTGTTTTTGAGTTACACTGTTTCATTTATTCATTACGCTTATCCTGGTAACACTGAAAGTACAATGCCTGACCATGACACTGGTCATGAAATTGAAAATATGTTTATTTATGCAACAGGGGTCAGGATAAAATTGTAGAATAAAACCATTTATCTTCGCTACTATGGTAATAAATTTATTTATCCACACAGTAACTACATCATCACCCATTTATTCACACAGTAACTACATCAGTAGCTCATTTATCTACACAGTTCTCTTCAGAATTCATTTAGAATGTTCGGCCTCAGGAAGCAGTACTAACCATATTTAAAATGTCAATAACTTAAAAACGAAAAGATAACATGGTACTGTGAGCACCAAAATTGTTCAGCACAAAATTATCTACAAAATGAATAATGTTTCATTTATATAAACTCTGTATATTGTATAAGAAAACAGAAGAAAAGAAGAAATGTAATTTTTGTTCACTTTTTGACAAACAAATATAAATAACTTTAAAACAAAAATGATAGCATGGTACTGTGAGCATGAAAATGTTCAACTCAAAAATATCTACAAAATGAGTGGTGTTTCATTTATAGATACCATTTTGTTTTTTATAATTAGCAAAAACAGCATAAAATTCAATTTTCTTTTCTTTTGACAAATTATTTACACCTACCAAAATCAAAATGTTCACACAACATCTAAAGCTGTTGCATAAATGGAATATGCAGTGGTTCAGTGTGTGATAATACATTTATTTTGTACAGTTTCCTGCACCAGATCTCACCATGCCTCTCGGCACCGTGGAGGTTACTTGAGGTCACTGGAACTGTACAAGATAAATGCATTATCACACACTGAACCGCTGCATATCCCTTATTTATTTTCACAGTATAGTCTGCTGAGTTGTTATTAAATTATTTTTTTAAATAAAACGAAAATACTTGTTTGGTTCTAATTTTGGGTTGAACTACGCTCCTTGCCTCTCCTACTCAGCGGTCTAGAAATTTACTTATACAAAAGGAAAGAGCACAGTGCTGTCCCCTTGTAGATCAGAATTAGATTCGGAAAAAGAAAAGGTCTGATGCTTAAAGTACCATGGTGACAAGGTGTTTTATTAAAGAAGCATCCCTGATAACGAATAATGAGGTTGATGGTTCATCCTAAATCACCTGGAGCATGATCAGATTTATTAATCGACACACCTGCTACCAGGTGACATGGACCTCTTTTGTATTTGAACTTTGTCTAGGATACTAGGGTTAGGACATCTCACCTCCAAACAAGCACTAATCAGCTACCCTTAGTGTGCTGGGGCTACCAATCAGTATTCTAAACTCCCAGCTGTACAGGTTGAAGTTCAAAGAGCTCACCACCTGTAACAAAAACAAAACAAAGGTACAAAAAAGTACTCAATAAAGTATCATTTTATTGCATACGTCCCAGAAGTGCATTTACTTACATACAGGCAGCAGCAAACCACAAAGTAGCGATGACGTTTCACACAGGTGATTTATCACGGCATGAACTAACAGTGCCTCAAATGGCCATTTTATACAAGTATAGAGATCATGATCACTAAAAGTGACCAGTGCAGATTTAAAGACAGCGTATACATTTTAAAATGTATATAATATAGACAACTTTAAAAAAAAACAGTTTACATACACTATCGTCACCCCAGATCCTATACTGTATAATTAATGTATGGGATGCATTCTTATATTTGAACGCTTAAAGTGCAATACAGAAACAGTCTTGTTTAATGGCGTATACTTTTAACTATCTTCCAACGTGTCTTGTCAGGAGTATAAAGGCTGGTGTCTTAGGATGGTGATTTAGACCATATTCCAACAATTACTAGGCAAGTGAATACATCCGAAGTCAGTACAGCTGAAAGCCAGAGAGAAAAATGCATATTACATTAAATGTGGTATAACATCAAACCCTTCATTTAAACTATGATTACTGCCCACTGCATCCAATTTAGAAATCACACAGTTTCCCATGAGCAACAATTTCCAAAATCACTCCCGTTTTGGCAATCAACATTTATTGATCCCCATGAACTGGAATCAATGTGTGGTACCACTTTCATATACAGTATGTATCGCCAGGGCATTATCAGGATTTGCCTTCTAAATATCATGGAATACTCTCCTATATATAGTTAAAATTTTCATAAAGTCGCCCACACGTACATACTCCCACAATTATATTTAGTTAAATAGATAAGATTTTCCGTTTCACAACTGAAAACACCTAACATCAAAATATGTTCCTATAACTGGATTAGTAAACAATTTCTCTTTGTAAATTGAAACATAGAAGCATAAATTTGCTGGCAGATAAGGACCACTTGGCCCACCTAGTCTGCCCGTTTTCCCCTACCTATAGTATCACCACAGCTCCTACTTAATCTCCTGTCCCTTCACCCACCCCTTTTCCCTTTTCTTAATATTCCTGTATTCCTATCTCATGCATTCAGTAACCATCTCGTCTGTCCATTTCTCCCTACCTACTCTATTACATCAAACCGTGCCCGATCTACAGCCTGCTCTCTCTCCCTTTCCTTTCCACTATGATTTCTTTGTGCTTATCCCATGCATTCTTGAACCCTCCACTGTCTTTTGCCCCTAAAACCTCCACTGGAAGACTGTTCCAGTAACCTACTACTCTTTCTATGAAGAAGTACTTCCTCACATCTCTCCTGAATCTACCCCCCTCCAGCTTCTTATTATGCTCTCTTCTTGTCCTTGAACACCTTTTTTCCCCAATAAATAATTTCCTTTTGTATCTTATTTACCCTGTGAGGTATTTAAAGGGCTCTATCATAGCCCCCTCTCTCTCTCTCTCTCTCTCTTTCCAGGTGTACATATTTAGATGCTTAAGTCTTTCCTCATAGGGTTCCTGATGCAGACCCTGCACCATTTTATTTGCCCTCCACTGGCCTGTCCCCACTCTGTCTATGTCCTTCTCGGCAATGTGGTCTCTATAACTGGACACAGTACTCTAGGTGGTGTCTTACTAGTAATCTATACATAGGCAATGCCACCGCTTCTTTCTTCTGGTGATACCCCCATACACCCCAGTATCCCACTTGCCCTCCCAACTGCCTTGTTACACTGCCTGGTCACCGCTAGGTCATCCAATATAATTACCCCTAGGTCTCTTTCCTGCCTGGTGGTTGTCAGTACCCTCCTCCCGTTCTGTACTCTGCTCCTGAATTTCCTGTGCCCCAGGCACATTTACTTTGCACTTTTTTGTTTTGAAACTCAGCTGCCATACTCTTGACCACTCTGAGTTTTCTCAGATCTCTAATCATGCTTTGTACTACCCCCTGGAGTGTCCACCCTATTGCAGATCTTCCTTCCAGCTCCTCTGCAGTGTCACTTATAAAGTCATTAAAGAGGGCCAGTCTCGGCACTGATTCCTTAGGCACCCCACTGGTCACCATCTCTTCCTTGGAGTGAACTCTGTTTACCATCACCCCATGCTACCTATCCCCAAGTGATTTCTTACCCAGTTTGTCACCTATGAACCCACTCCTAAGCTACCTAGCTTGCTGACTAGCCTCCTATGTGGAATGGTGTTGAAAGCCTTACTGAAATCTAGGTAGGCCATGTCCACCGCTTCACTCTAATTTAATTCTTTGATCACCTACTGTAGTCAAAGAAATCTATCAGATTTGTTTCATATGTCCCCCCCGGGTGAATCCATGCTGCCTCGGGTCTTGTAACCCACTTGAATTCAAGATATTTCACAATCCTATCCTTCAGAGGTGACTTATAAGTGCCAGCCTCTTCCTGCTACCACTTTTGTGAAATGGGACTACATATGCCCTCCTACAGTCCTTCAGAACTACTCATGTTTCCAATTAGCTGTTAACAGGACTGTCAGAGGTGCGCCACTACCTCCCTAAGCTCCCTCGATACTCTTAGATGTATCCTGTTTGGCCCCATTGCTTTGTCCACTTTCAGATTGCGCGAGTGGTTTAAGGCTCTGAGCTGCAAATCTGGTGACATTCAGCAATCCAGACCTGGGTTTGAATCCCACAGCTTCCACTTATATACTGTGTGACCCTGAGCAGGTCACTTAACTTCCCTGTGCTCCCAGGTCGCTCCTATAAAAAACTTTCAGCTTAGTGTGCTACTCCTGGTTAAACAACTAAAAAAAAGATTAATGAATCTCTTCAGGACACTCTCCTCTAACAGGGTAAAATTGGCACCGGCCGCTAGCCAAATGCTGGTAGATTTTGTATTGGGCTAGTAAAATTTTCATTTAACTAGCCCTGCAGGCTTGTACTGGAGAAGGCAACATTTCAGATGTACACTTAACTGGGTCAGTGGGAAAGTCTGTGGGGCCAGTGGATTGTCCCTGTCACTAGCCCTGCTTTGACTAGTGGCTGCAAAATTAATTTCAACCCCTGCTCTAAGAGACTTAGTGTCCACCTCCCTCCCTCCAGTGCTCCTTTTACTTTGTCATGGCCCCTTCCTTCTTCTTCCTCTGTGAACTCTGAACGAAAATATTTGTTCAGGATGTCTGCCTTTCCTGGTCCCCTCTGCACAGTACCCCCTTTCCTTTTTAACCTTAGGATCCCACCACTGGTCTTCCTCCTTTGCTTACATGCCTGAAAAATGTCTGGTCCCCTTTGTCACTGCCTGGCATTCTCTCTTCAATGTGTGCCTTTATGTTCCTTACTGCTCTCCCTGCTTCCTTCTGTTTCCTGATACACCTCTCTTATCCTCATCCCTCTACATCTACTTATACTTTCAGAATGCTACCTTTTACAGAGCAGTGCCACTGGTGGGGACTGCTGCGAGCCATAAACCTGCCAATGGAAAATGTAGTTAAATCTGTGGTGGAACTGTACCGCGAGGGTTATCCAAGATCAAAGGCCATGACTGCAGCTCTGAATAAGCCATATCCTTTGTTTGTGAGTAGTGGCTGAGTGGTAGGATTCCTGAGACATTTCATTCAGAGCTGCAGTCATGGTCTCCAATCTCCATTAACCCTCGCCATTACAGTCCCACCACTGATTTAGCTTATATTTTCCATTTGCTCCATATAACCACAGGTCAGTTGTACCAGTTCCCAGCTTGTGTGTGAGTAAATTAAAGCTCTCCTAGAGGCTCACACAAATACAGTAGAGTAAATAAATTATACTGAGATACATGTGTAATGCCTAGGTGGTGCTATCCCAAGGGCTACTACCCCTGCCTGTTTGACTACGGACAGGATGAGGGGCCCTATCCTATGGTGGGTGCCCACCCAGAGGTCAGGGTTTGTAGTGGTTAGACTAGCTTGGTCACAGCCTCTGGGACACTGAGACCCCTTTTATTCCCCCAGGGCTCACACAGCACACCGGAGTTACAGCTCCAATACCCTACGTATACACACTGTTCACTCAAACAGATACCACTTACCCTTGAGACTGATTCTGCAGCATCGCCCTGAGGACCCCTGTAAAATAAGGTTAAACAACATACACAGCAAAACACGATACTGTTTCCATAAGTACCAACACCACAGACAGTATATAGTATAACAACAACAAATCTGATTTATTTAGGGGCAGTAAGATGGGAGGGAATCAGGTTAATTGGTGGCATTAAATCACAGTACTGTGCACACATACAGGGCTGAAAAGTCACACTCTGGGTACCCAGGTTTGGGGAGCTAGCCAGGTCCATTGCCTAGGGTTGGCTGGCAGGTGCAGATGGATAGGGCCTGTAGAGGAAAATATATGCACAATACCCAATTGTAATCCGGAGCCGGATGGCTCAGTCCATGAAGCAGTGAAACAACAAGAATTAGATGACACATTTGTGATTGAAAACAGGCTGCAGGAAATACCCTGATTTGTACTCACAATACCCAAGCTGAGGACTGGATGGTGGATGTTCTTCTGGATTGCCAGTACAGCAGGGCATGGAGACAAGGTCCTTGTGACTGGACCCACTGCAGTTGATAGCAGCCGAATTTAGTCCGAGACAAGCTGGGGTTTCTTCCAGCTTCAACACACAGCACACAGCACTGGGGATTGGAAATAGCAATTCACCATAAGCACTATGCACATTCATATGTAAAAGGAAAGTACTATACCAGGCAGACTGCTCCACCCATCCCGATCGCACTACTGCAAAATACCCAGGAGCACATACAGCAGCTTTCAGTTCCTGACAGACTGAGCGCGATTCAACAATTTCTCCAGTCTTCTACAGGGTGAGCCTGGTTTCCACACTTCTAGTGCTTCTTTCTCCTCACAACTCGGATTCAGTCCAAACTGGCACTACAAAGGCTGCAGACCGAAACCCAGGGTTTCACACGTGCTTCCAGCACGAAACTATACAACGCAGAAGCACAGAGCTCCTTCTCTCTTCACAGTCACAACTGATCTAATCTTTCCAGTCACAGAGTAGGGCATTTCCTTTAGCTCCACATTCTGTTTGCTGGCTCGGCTGTCACTCACAATAAGGTTCGTTCTGTTGGTGGGAAAAAGGCGCCAAGGTTAAAACTACATTTCCCAGAGTCACTGCCCATACAATCCCTTTGTGGCTGGCTCAAAATTGAGAGTCAAGTTCGATTCATCCACATGCTCCATTTTAGGGTCTCCTATCCTCCTGATTGGTCCAAGTCAGCTATTCAGGACCAAAATGAAAGAGTTACACTGAAACAGTTCATGCTGAAATGAAGACAGGTTAGACAAACTACATTTCTCAGTCACTCTAAATGATTTCTGGCAAGAGTTATATCTTTCAACAAGGCTCCCTCTGCACAAGTAGCAACGGAGAAGCGGAGCGATTTACAGCAGCCTGGGTAGGATTGGGCATTAGAACACACAGTCCCACCATACAAACAAATTAAGTCTGCAAGCAGACAGCTCTTAAAGAGACAGTACGTGGGGGCTCAAATAGCACTCACTTGGAACCACATTTAAACAGCTCAGACGCTCGAACACCGCCCAGACTTGGAGCATTCAGGCAAGCTCCTGGAAGACTTTTGGGAACCCCCATTTGCAGAGTGGTTACACATGCAGCATTTAGGAAGACACACTGAATGCATCTGCCCACGGCTTCTGTATAGTACAACACACTGTCCATAAGTACCATACAGAAGTTGGAGATATGTGTCCTGGCAGTGTGTCTTTCCTAGACTCTATGCTCCAAGTTCTATGACAATGACACATTATCAAATTCTTTTCTGTCTATGTTGATTCTTTAGCCATTAAACTCACTGAGGAAAAGACTCAGTGGCACAGCTTATGAAAGTGGAGGCAAATTAACAATGTCAGGGAGAGGGACCTTTATTAGCAATGGAAACATACACTCAAGAAGCTGTTATGGTATGTGAGTTTATTTGGGAAAGCATTTTGCTGAGGCAGTAGTTATTTATTTATTTTTGGCTAGCCAAGATACAGCATCTCCTTTTCCGTGGGGTCCTGCTTCTAAACTTTTCTTTAGGATGTTACGAAATCAGAGAAACCAGCTGCATGAACTTGTAACAAGCAGTGCCACTCTACTTAGCTGAATGCTATCCCAAACCTGATGTCACCGCAATTCTAGCGGAGCAGCAATGTTGCTCAACAATGTGAACACTCATGTGATATTGGAGGAAGAAAACAGTAAAATAATTGTAAAACCAAGATTATACAATGACAAGAAAGAATGCTGCTCTCTGATTGGTCAGACTGCAATTAAACTCGGGTGTTATCCTAGCATAACATCCAGCTCTAGTCCCACACACTCATGACTGCATCAGATATTAAAACCTAAGAAAAATCACTCCACGAAACTCAAGCCATCAGTGCGATCAGCTACATTGCTCCCACTCAGCAGCCGTTATCCGCTAGTTACCAATTTAGAGCAGCTTTCTCCAAGTCACTCATGTAGCTGTGCTGTCACAATTTTCAAGTTCCCAGCTGAGCCCCAATTTGAAAAATAAATAAATAAAAGTTATAACGAAACGCAAGCCATGAGTCCACTCTTTCCGCAGCATGATAGTATGCTCGCATGCAGAGTTGAAATGTGCCGCTCACCAGCTCAGTAACAGCGTGATCCCGACCAAGCGAGTGAACAGCAAACAGTGTCTGGGAACAGTCAATGCGCAGCCTGTTCTCCTTCATCGGTGTTCTTCAGCTCACCTTAATTTTTTTACTCTCCACATGTGACAAAATACAGTAAACACATATTCTCCCGCCACCTCCCTACCTCTAACTTCACAGACCAACTTTGCAGACTTCCACTTGAGAATGGCAACAGAGACAGGCTGGCAGAACAGTGACATGGTGGGAGCTCCAAACACCACTCAAAATGTAATCCACAGTGATAATCTCTCAGAACAACATTTAATTATGACAACAGACTGTACTGATTTATGACAACAAACTGTACTGGGACAACTGCAAAGCAGGATACAGTTTGGGGAGGCAGCAGACCGAATGGGACCAGGAAGCAGATACACAACAAAAGAATAAAATCCACTTATTGTACAGACAGTGCCACCTGTTGGATAGACAGAAAAAGAACTACACCAAATTAACAATGACCACAATAATGATTGCCGTGTGTGTGTGTGTGTATGTGGGGGTGTAGTTTATGTGTGTCATTTGGTTTCTTTCAGGCAACTGTGTCTTACCCAGTCAGCAATACTTTTCTGATACACAAACCTAGGCAATTTCTGAACACAGGGTTCCAACACCTGGTCCACTCTTAAAATTATTCTCAATAATACTCTTAACACTCCAGTTTGAATTGACAACGTAGTACCAACATTCAGTTGTTACTGTTCAGCTCTTAGGGGTATACAAATGATTATTAGTAACCATTACATCATTAACAGATTTAGTTGTCATTTGAACAGAAGGCAGCTCTATTCGTCATTTATCACTGTTCTTCTACAGATCTCATTAGCTTTTGCATACCATCTCTTATGATTTTATAGGGTGTCCTCTAATGCGGAACACGGTGTAGCCATAAGTTTCTGTTTTGTACACATGCTCTGCAGTTGCTGCATCTATGAAAAAAATGTGCACATCCTCTCAAACTGCTGCCCGCCACCCATTTTAAAACAAAGCATTGTCACATGACTTATCTAATCTCTGAACAGGTCGTACGCCTATATGTGTCCTAAACAATAGCATTTGAAACTGATACAGACATTAAGAAGCCTACACTAACTCAAATACAGCAGCTTATACTGACAGTGGTAACAAAAAGGCATATGGCTGGGATAGGTACTCAAAAACTGTATGCCTGCCTACACCCTTGGTCTGGAATCTGTGAAAATTACCCTTTGCTGCAGTGGTTTCTATCCTCACTGTTGGTACAAATTCTGTTCTCCCTCAAAATGGACTGCATGGAATATTAGCCTGGTTATGGAATGAGTGACAACTGTCCGAACTGCAGCAAGCATTGCAGTCTGCTTTCTTACGTAACAAGTCCATCTTACGTCCATCTTGCATCCCCTTGTCCATCCTTCTCGATCAGTAAATTCATGTAATGAGTAGTTTTAAGCTTAATGGTAAATCTTAAATGTCCGTTGTTGCCTCTAAATAGTGGACAAATTCATGAAGTTGTGATACAGTTCCTTTCCAAATTAGCAGTGTATCATTATCATGAATATATCTACAATATAAATCAATATACTGGTGATACAGGTTAAATCCAAGCTATAAACATACTGATCATCCCACTCCGCATGTATATGTTTGCATAGTTAGGGGACGAGGGCAGCACCCATAACTGTGCCTTGTTTTGTATGTAGAATACATTTAGGAAAGTAAAGGCATTGTTTGTCAGTACTTTCTCAGTCAAATCCAAAATGAAATCTACCTTGAGACTGGCCAATTCACTGTGCTCCTGCAAAGCCTTTTCAAGTGCTATCAGACCACCTGAATGAGGAATGTTGGTATAAAATGATACACATCCAAAGTTACCAGGAGCCAGTCTTCATCCATCTCAACATCTTGCAAAATGACAAGACGTCACCAGTGTCTCTAACATGAGAACTATAACTGCTGGTGACAGACTTTTAGGTGAAAATCTACATATTTAATGGCTCAGTAAATGAGCCATTGCTGCTAACTATTGGGTGGCCAGATGGCTTACAAGTCTTCATGTATTTTTGGCAATATGTAAACAGTGGCCCTGACTGGACATACTACTGTGAGAAAATCAGCCTCATCCTCACGTGATGTATTATTGCTTACCACTGCCGAAATACACAAGTCAATTTCTCTCTGAAATCGTATTGTGGGATCTGATTTCAATATCTTATAGAAAGTCATATCTGCTAAGTGCATAAAGATCTGACTGCTATAGTCTGTCTTCAGTTGTTTATGATAGACCCGCCTTTTTGGCCTTTTTGATGATAATCTCTCTGTTTCACAAGGCTGTTTCAAAGCATCAATGTCTGTGGCAGAGCAGTTACAATAAACATCGTTGGCAGGCACACAATGTGCAAACAGCATTTCTAGGTCTGTCAGAATTGCAATAAGATAGTGACGCTGCTGGATTCTTCGTGGCATATACATAGATTTACCACAAACAGTATAGCTCTGTCAGTCTGCAGAATGGTAGATTTATTAGCAAAGTGTGCTTTCAGATTCAACAATTGATAAAATGTTAAAAGTCTACAAAAGTCTCAGAATCATTTAATGAGTGTGTCAGAACAAACCCCAACCCTTTGGCCAGCACAGATCTTTCGAGGAGATTAAATATATAATTAAATGTTTATAACCAGCTCACTTGACCATGCCTGTGGGTCTAGTATCGAGGAATGTTGTTTCATATTTCCCGTCTCCACTGCTGTTTCCTTATAAACCTCCTGCCACCTCTCCTGGTGCACTTGTGTGCTTATGTACTTGAACCTCACTAGCTGTGGACTCTGTCTCCGCTGTAAATACACTTTTGGACTATATGAAATCAAATAGCATTTACGTTTTTGTACCTTCGACTTTTCTTGTAGTGGGTGGTGAGCTGTTCAAGCTTTAACCTGTGTGGTTGTCAACCTAGCCACCTCCTCCCTTTTGTTGTTATAGTTTTCTTTAAGGGAATTGATGATTCATGGAGGTACAATGGCTTGTGGTGTGGACTACCAGCTGGGGAGACAAACTAATGCTAGGTGTCCTGCTATTGATGTCTAGCTGCTTTCCTCGCCAAGAGCTTTAACCTAGGCTGGTTAATTATTTTGAACTGATCTGTATTATTTAGATTATGATATTGAATTTAGTAATTATTATTAGTATTTGCACCTTGTTCCAATGCTATATGTTAATGTTTTATTCCCGCCCCATTCCTTACTCAGGATTCTCTCCCAACAATGAGTTAGTTAAATGTGATATGATATAATTAATTGCCATCTTGGTGATAACATAGCAATATTTCACAGAGGTTTTGATCTTTAGTCAGGAGGATTACTCTCAAAATACTTTTGATAGTGCTGGCGAAGTCTGGGTAACGACATGCTCTAGTTTATAACTGAAGAGACTCTAGCTATAGATAAAGGTTTTCTACATAATAAATCTTCTCGGCTGAAACCGCTATTACAGATACCAGATTTGATGAATAAGGGATATGGGTAAGCTCTTCCAGTGTAGTTCCTGTTGAGTAAACTGGTCTCTGTGAGCCTTGTGGCAGGGCTCTTTGTTCTGTATGGTAAGTACTTTGAATGTATGTGAAGTACAGTGTCATTTGCAATATCCAAAAGATTCAATTCGGATATTTGAAATAGTTTAATAAGACTATATAGATATTGTACATTGATATTATTTTACAAAATGTTTGACACGAGAAGTCAGACAGAGGGTTCCAAAAGCCTGTGTTTTATAACATAAATGCACAATATCTATTTTGGCTTCACTCTAGCTAAAATGTACATGAAACTTTAATTAGCGGTAGTCTTATTTCCAGGTCTCAAAGCATTAAGTGCATCATCAAATTGTGTGATACTCTGTCAGCAGTCTAGAGTCTCCATTTTACTTTCTGTATTTTGTATTACTGTTTATCTCTATTAAATCAGAGTAACTGATCAAAGATAATTTTGTTTTACTTTCTATCTCCTCCTTACCTGGTGAGCCAGGCTGTCCTTCAGCCCATTCACAAGCACTGGGTTCCATGTGTACTGAAGCAGTCACCACTGACCACAGATAACCATTGCCTATCCCCTTGTATTCTGTTTCAGACTCTACCTCTGTCTAGAGCTTGTTGACTGAGACAAGAGGACAGAGCACTGGACTGGGGGGCCTGCACCGACCCTCTGAAGAAACAGACCTAGGGGTCATCATAAGTGACTTCCTGAAACAACCAAGTCAGTGTAACAAGGCCTACAGTAAGCAAACAGGATGCTGAGATGTAGGAAGGGATATTGACAGCAGAAGGAAGGCGGTATTACTATCTCTCTCTGTATATCACTGGTGAGGCTCCACCTGGAGTATTGTGCCCAGTTATGAGTCCTCACCAAGGAAAAAAATAAGGACAGGCTGGAAATAGTACTAAATAGGGTGACCAAATGATTCAACACTAGCAGGGCAGATCTTACAAGGATCGTCTCAAGGCACTGAACAGGTACTCACTAGAGCCAGAAGAAAGAGGAATATGATTGAGACCTTCAAGTTTCTGAAAGGAATGAACAAGGTGAACTTTGAAGAACATTTAGCATATGTAGGATCAAGAACATGGGGGCATAAGCTGGCCAGGTGGCACTGAGGGTTGAGGCACTGGGCCACATCTCAGGCACGCCGTGATCCGTGTTCGGAAGAACCTTGGGCCACCTGGGGGTCGGCAGGGAGGAGAAGGTTGGAGCATCTGCAGACAGCTCACCCTCTCCTGGGAGGGAGGGAGGGAGGGAGGGATGCAGGGATCCGCAATAGGGTGCCTCTCAGTAGCAGCTGGTGGTACTGAGCCAGCATCCGGCTTAGAAAGGAGGCAGAGCATGGCAGATGTCAGCTGATGAGTGCATGGGAGTGTGCACATATCTACTTGGGCGTCATTGCGTTGCACCAGCTGTGGGAGGGGATGGGGTGGACTTCATGAACAAGGAAAAAGCCCTGAGTCTTGGGAGGGCAACAGTGCTCCAAGACCCCACGCCCACCATTGGACTCCGCCACCTCCATGCCACAGTCCAAAGCCTTCAGCCACTGGATTGCAAGGTGCTCGTAGTAGTGGAGGCAGCCCCACCTTGGTGGGGGTACAAGCCAGGGGTTGCTGTCAGGTAAGGACTGTGGAAGTGGAGCTCCAAGAGGGGACCCAGGATGTGGGAGTCTCAGGCAGGGTGGGAGAAGCCGAGGGTTATCCGAGAGAAGAGATCCTGGGCTCAGCACGGAGGGAAAAGAATAAAAATAAATAAATAAATAAGAATACAGGGAAAGGAGTGGAACATGATGAGGGGAGGGTTCAAGAGGGAAGGGAGAAGGTTTCATTATACAGAAAGGCTGGTGGATCTGCCAGATTACATGATGGGTGCCAAAACAATCAATGGTTTCAAACATGACTGGGACAGAGTGAAGGCCTTAGTGGCTGCTCAGGGTGGTAGCGGTATTGTGGGGAGCATGGGTGGATAGTGTGGATTAGAACCCTGTATGAACAATAGATTCTGGGTTTGTTAAGGTTTTATGGGCAGCCTGGATGGACCAGTGATCTTTTCTGCAGTCATTTTCTGTGCTTCTGTGTTTAAGAGCTGAGTGGAGCTCTATTTGCGCTACTTAGTTTTGCATCTTATGTACAGGTTTTACCTTTGTGTTTCCAGACTTCACTACTAATGAGACCTTGAGTCTCAGTGAGTAATATTTCAGTTAAAAACATAAATAAATAACATTTCCTGACTGTGGGGATGTGAATGATGTAGAGGTCCATTTGGCACAACTGCACAGGGACAATGTAGTTGGGTCATCGCCCAAGCACCACTAATGTGGCCTCATATATTTAACCCCTTTATGTCCCATCCTCATCCCCTGGGGCTTGGACAAAGTGAGAGGCCTTTTCTGGCAAATCAGAAGTGCAGAGGACCAAGCTCATCCATCACACTCGGACCGACACTCACCAGTTCAAGACTGGAGTATGGCACCACTGTGTCCTACCCACATCAGCATGCCCTGTTATGCTAGTGGTAGGATTTCAATCCCACCACCCCACCTGGAGCCATGTATTCCTGCCAGCATGACCCCTCCAAATAGGCCAATAGGGGCAGTTGTGTAGTAGCAGGCACCACTAACCTTCCTTCTCCAGTCCAGGAGGTATCCAAGACAGATAGTCAACACTGTCCTTGCAGTCCGATTTGTGACAGCCAGGTTTTGGGATTCAAGCCTGAGTTGCCAGCATGGTAAGCTGCATGGAAGATCTGCGAAAAGATCTTTTACATTTTTTTAATAACCAGCGATTCTTAATTGATATCTTGGTCTAGATATGTTGATACTGGACATGGACATTGCCTATTCTCATTTCTGTAGTGAATTTAATAAATATTTATGATCTATTTTCAGTAAAGATGAAAGAGAAATAATCATTTATTTATTTATTTATTTGGAATTTGCATTAGATAGGTGCCAGGATTAGCCCATGATAAAATACAATGACACATTTTCATGGGGGTCCCTTGATCATAGGCTAACAGCAGGAAACACAAAGTCCTGGTACAGAAGGACACGATTACAAGTTAGTTACAGTACAAGATAGTTTGTGGCAACAGCAAGGACAATTACTCATACAAGGAGTAGGTGATCACAGTCATATGCATTGAGAGTTACCCTGTGTACATGCAGTATGTAGTGTTAAAATAAGCTAACGGGGACCAGCCCACCGTGTAGTGGTAGTGCTACCCTGTGATGCCATGATCCAGGTTCAGGAATGAGCCTGGGCTGCTAGAGGGCCAGCTGAAAGAGGATGGTTGAGCAGTCCAATGGACACTCACCTCCGTGGGGTGGGGATTCTGGTCTCCGCTGCAACACTGCCATCTGGGTGACCAGAGGAGTAATGTCGGGAGCCAGAGCACAGGAGGGGAGTGTCTGAGTTCGATATCTCAGTGTCAGACACATTCCGCGATGCTGAGGGTAGGGAAGAAAATGGAAAATTCTCGACTGTGAGGTTCTGTCTCTCTCCTTAACCAATACCTCAGCTCTGCTAGGGGTAAGAGGTGCCCTGATAAATGTGGGTTATATCTGGAGTGCCTTTCGGCTTCTCAATATAAGTTGACTTTTTTGCTCAGTCTGTGTACACAGCTTTCACCAAGACCTTCAGAGACTGGCAGTTTTTTCAAGTTGTCAATTGGGCTAGGTTAGGGATGACAACACAGACGATTGAAGGGTGGCCTTTTGTGTTATGGTCTATACCACCTGCCACAGTTATTCTCATTTGACACTTGACTGACCAAGACTATTGATCTCAGTCCAGGAAGGCTGCTGTGTTCATTAAAATCTAAAATTTCTTTATGGGCATGTTTATTTGTTAGTGAGCCATAAGTCCTTTATAGTTTTTAATATTTTTATATTTACTTTAAAACCATTTGTCTGTCTGTGCTTATGACAGTTACATATCTTGCACCAGTGTCTTTTATTAGAATTCTTAATACACCAGCCAAAATATTTCTAAGATTATCTTGTTCTAAATTTAGTGCTCTGAGTTTGATAATATTATGTTGAGAATGAAAGCCAAATTCAGGATTCATGATAAAAGATGTTTTACGTTGATAACAGTAATTTTAAAGCTTACAAGGCAGTTTTGGGAGTAAATCAATGGACGCTACAATTTTTACAAGTGTAATCACCGTTTTTGTCTGTCTAAGGAGACAATGTCAATAAGGCAGTCAGTGATAGTGAAATAAATGAATTTGTGGCAAGTCCTAAAGTCACAGTCATTTTCCTAAGTTGCCCACATGGGCACCATCTATAAAATCATTTTAAATTTTTAGAAATAAATATTCAGTTACACAATTAAAATCACATTTCCTAAAGTGTCTATGAAACTAGTGCGTAATTAGGCAAGTTTTTTTTGGCATGTAGATAGGCAAACATAGGATTGTAAATTACGTCACATTTTAAAATATTTCTATCATTTTCTAAACAGCAGTACAAACAGAAAATAATATTTTCTGTGTTGACTAAGGTAGTCACAGACAGGAATAAAACAGAAGCCAGATTTGTCAGTCCTTGTTCCGATGCCTAGGATGTGGTAACAACACTCACCAGACCTTATATAACCTGATGTCCTCTGAGATCCTAAGAGCGAGGTGACCTGCAGCTGTTTCCTCTGGGTCTCCTTCCTTGCTTTGGATTTTTGGCTCTTAAATATTCTTGTCAAGGCACACAGTTGGGTGGTTCTGGATACTTTGATAGTCTTTGGGTCTTAGCAGCCTCTTTGACAAAAATGATTAGTTGTGGAAATCTGCTAGTAATTAAAAGGCTTTTGTCTAACATAGTGGGTTTGTTTGGGGCTGTAATCTTAACTTGACGTCATCACATTTACACAAACATGGACAATATATTACAATATATAAAATATTAGATAGTATCATAAAGTAGCATCAGTGCTTTTTCAAGCTGGTACCCAGTCTAGGAGTGTGAACACCTGGCCACTCATGTGGTCAGTTGTTTACTCAGCAGGGCATAAGTTGACTACTACTACAGTCAGTTATAGTGCTCAGAGGACAGGGTTGACTGCTTGTGACCACTCAGGTGGTTACTGTTTTACACTATAGGATAGGGCTGACCTTCTACTAACCCCTTGCAGCTAGACTATGTAGACATAATTAGACTATCTTATAGGCACCATAGGAAAGTACCTAAGAAGATCACATTCAGGACTCATGAAGAATTAGCTGTCTGGTGGTTACTAATTTGCTCTTATAAGAAGCTACAGAAAAATAATCATTCAAGTTTTCTAGCTTGCAGACATAAATTATAGGTTACAAGTTGCTACTCAATCAACACTTAAATTAAATACTCCCAAAGCCATCGTAAGTATCAGGTTACAGATTATTAATCAGTTAGAACAAAATCAAACTTTTATAATTATGACTATCAGTCAAGTAAAAGACAAGCTAAAGCGTAAACATGTTGGCCTAGTTACAGTCATGTTCTTAAAATCCAGGGTATGGAATATTCTCAGTAATCCACTCGTCCAGTATTGTCTGTTCTTCTGGAGACATTTATTCATTGACTGGGGCAGCTGGGCAGTTGATCAGTCAACCTTAGGTAATTTTCCAACCATGGGACATAAGGGCTAGTGGAATAGGTGGGTTAAGTAAGACAGGTGCAGGCTGTGGGCCAATCAGGGTTGGATCTGGAAATAAATGGGTTTGAGGTGTCGGATTAAATAGGTCAGGTAAAACTGGTGGTATAGGCAGACCTGGTGGGGTCTGCGAGATGGGACTACATGCACAGCAGCCCCCAGGCAGCTCTTCCCATGGGGAGTCATTCATGCGGTGAGAGGTAAGTCCCAGGGAAGGTGAGTTATGGGGCCGGGAGGATGGAAGAGCTGAAGCAGGCTGCTGAGCATCAGGGGTCAGAAAGTACAGCAAATTTAAAAAAAATACATCACTAGGGCCTCCATGAGTATGTCCATTATGGTGCAAAAGACTCCAAGTTTGAGGTCTGGGTGAGAGGACCATGAAGTGAAGTTGAATGGTTCTGGCTGCCAAAACCTCATGAAAGAAGTCTCATACCACAGGGACACTGCAAGAAGGCTCTGATAAGTTATTATAAATTGCTCAAGTTAGGAAGAGTGATTTTAATATGTTTTATGAAGTCTTTTTAAAAGTTAAATGAAGCCACATCCCCTGGCTGTGAAGTGCAACACTTCAATCCTAACATTCCTTGCACGATAGACCACTGTACGTACGATTAGAGGTACTGTGGCTCTGTGCACTGATTGGTAAAAATAAGTGATTTATAATATTTCATATGTCAGTAATATTAGAAGTAGATAAGGTGGTGTAGTTGGGAAGTAGAAAGATTAGTTTGTCGGGAGGCTGGTAGGCAACTCCATTCTGCTGAACCAGAGAAAGTGAGGGCTGTCTCATTAAATCATTATTACGTTCGCTTGCAACATGCGCAAGGATTTTGGAGAGTAGCACACTTGGAGGTATGCCTCTCCATCAATGACTGCTCCCTTGAGCAGGCGTGGCGATCCTGCACCAATGGGTGCAGGGCTCAATATGACAGCGGTGTTCCTCTGTTTCAAGGAAGCACCGCTGCCATACTGGCGCTACCGTCATCCCCCTGCGTCAGCGCTCCCCGCGTGCGTCCGCCGCCCCCAAAGCTTTGTGCCCGCATAAGAACGTTGTTTGCCGACGGGGAGCCTAACTCTGGCCGGCTCCACTGCCTCCCTAAGCCATCCTTGCTGCCACGCTGGGAGCCCACCCAGCTTGGCAAACGCTCACGCTTGTTTTGCCGATGGGGTGCCCAATCCCCTCGCGCCCCCCCACATCTTCTGCCACACTGGGAGCCCACCCCAGCATGGCAAATGTCCCACATCGGTTGTTTTTTTTTTTTTCCTGTAAAGAAAACGGTCCCACGGCGGGTCTCCCAGTCCCCCTCCCACAACCCGCACCCACCCACTGCGACCCAGCCTCCCCACCCCCCACCCCATACTTACCTCCGGACTCCGGCGCGACGATCTTCGGTGGACCGGGAACATGTCTGCACTCTTCAAAGCCGACCGAACTGAGGAAATGCCGTAAGCTGTATAATGGCTGATAGAGGGTTTCAACTTTATTGTATATCTCATTATTTTTGGATATTTTTACTAGTATTTTGGATCTTTTCTCATGAATGATGTCACTGTCATGACACTAGTCTCGGCGGGTGATTTCGCAGGCACCGCGCAGTCACTGCACGAAATCACTCCTT
The DNA here is from genome assembly GCA_016271365.2 of Neoceratodus forsteri. NCBI lineage: Eukaryota > Metazoa > Chordata > Ceratodontiformes > Ceratodontidae > Neoceratodus > Neoceratodus forsteri. The sequence continues at coordinate 1,532,121,285 of CM057455.1, forward strand.
CGGCTTGAATAATGCCATGATAGTGACATCATTCATGAGAAGGGTCCCAAAACCCATGTTGAAAATTTGGTGCACAAATTCCAAAAATGACTGTTTTACTATCGTATGCTATGCAGTTCCTATGCAGGCTCGTAAGTTTGCGAATTTTCAATATTTTCACTCCAGATTTTCTACATTGCCATTTTATCACACCTTCTTGTGAGTTGTACAGCTGTCATTTTTCACATCTCACCCAAAATGTGTTTCTCCCTGTAGCGCATAATGGCGCAGTCGGTAAAGAAATCAATGTATGGAAATTAAGAAAATCACAGTGACACTGTTCATGAGCAGAGGTCTTAAAATAGCTATGTTGAAAATTTGGTGAAAAAATTCCTAAAATTACTGTTTCTGAGCATCGTTGCGAAGTTTCCTACATGCGCCTGTACGTCTTATGAATTTTCAATATTCGCACTCCAGATTTTCAACATTGCCATTTTACCACACCTCCTCATGAGCAGTACAGCTGTCATTTTTCACATCCTGCCCAAATGTGTTTCTGCCCATGTAGCGCATAATGGCGCAGTCGGTGTGCTTAACTAAATGTATGGGACACATTAAGAAAATCACAGTGACATTGCTCATTAGCAGAGGTTTTAAATGGCAATGTTGAAAATTTGATGAAAAAAATTGCAAAATTACTGTTTCTGACGTCGTTGCACAGTTCCCAGCATTCTTTCGTCGTTTCGGTGCTCAATATTTCCCTCCAGATTTTTCAACATTGCCATTTACCACACCTCCTCATGAGCAGTACAGCTGTCATTTTTCACATCCTGCCCAAAATGTGTTTCTGCCCATGTAGCTAAATGGCCAGTCGGTGTGCTGAACTCAATGTATGGGACACATTAAGAAAATCACGGTGACACTGTTCATTAGCAGAGGTTTTAAAATGGCAATGTTGAAAATTTGGTGAAAAATTCCTAAAAATTACTGTTTTACGGCGTCGTTGCACAGTTCCACGCATGCTCGTAGGTTTGCAAATTTTCAATATTTCCACCCAGATTTTCAACATTGGCATTTTACCACACTTCCTTATGAGCAGTACAGCTGTCATTTTTCACATCCTGCCCAAAACGTGTTTTCGCCTATGTAGGCGCACAATGGGGGTAACAAAAGGTCATGCTGACAATTTATTGTGCAAATACCAGCAATCACACAGGGCATTAGGGTATTAGCACCATGCATGCCAAAACACCACTGCAAATACCTGCAAGCGAACGTTCGGCATTGACAAATGCTTGTTGAATCTGGATACTATCCAGTAAGCTACCTTGGTCAACCTTGTAGAATAAGGGCTAGGGTGAAGAGGAATGTTAGGTATGTGCAGGCTTTTCCTGGTAGTGGTTTATATGATTGACAACTTATAGCTATGGTCTTTGATCTAAGGCAAAACAAAAACTTGTCAAGTACTGACAATTGGGGTACCTGTAAGAAAATCTACAAATCAGTATATAAAGTTCATTAAATCTGTGGAAGTTGACTACTTTTGTAAAATGGAAATTTTGCAGAACTTTGCAAGTAGTGAAAAAACATTCCTTTAGTTTCAAATGACCACAGCCCAGCTCAAATCCACTTTAAAGGAAAATAGCACTGCAGTAATGGATCCATCATTACAACTTTCAAAAATGTAACATTGTTTTTATGGAAAAATTGTTTGGCTAAAAAAGAACCAAAAGTGCTTTTCATAATCACAATAACATAGATCAAGACAGCTCAAAATCTCATGTGACAGACCTAACAGTGGACTTCACTGACACCTGGTTATCACAGAGTTGGATTTTATTTTACAAAGAAGTATTAAAATGCTGTTAGCCAAGGGTTAAAAAGACTGATTCAACTAGTACCACTAATGGAGGGGCTTTACAAACCTCATTCCCAGGTTGGTTTAGTATGGCGAAAAATACTTTGCCTCTTAGTCGTAATTTACCACTGATCCAGTTGGACAGTAAAATATTACAACAGTGTGCAAATCCATGGACTAGACACTCTTTAAAAATATTGTAACCATGCCATCCCACGAGGTGTGCTGACTAAGCCTGGAGATGGTAAAGGCAAAGTCTGTTGTGCCTTTGGGTGAATAGTGTCTGGGTTCTGTGCTTAGAAAGGGCTTGAAAGTGGTGTGGTGCCTCCACCTATGGGATCCTTATGACAGAGTGCTGCCAGGATGTTTCCCACAGGAAATAAATACAACCCCCACCTTCTGTGACAGGAAATATAACACTACACTCTCTTTCCTACATATCACTCTATGCATGCAAATAAACAGCAAGGCAATAATGACAAAATACTTCCACTGTTGCAAATAAACACTGGGTTTATTCTGGGGTTGGAGAACAAGGTAAGTGACAAGGGGCAAAGGTTAAAAATAAAACAAAGATAGCAGTTTGCATTCACCCCACTGTAAGGTGTGTCTCAGCACCTCTTCCCCACTAGTGTACCAGTTAATTCCAAAGTTCTGCTGGGAGCTTCCAGTTACAATTCAGATATGCACACAGATGTAGAATTGCAGGCTTGTGACCGCATTCAGCCCTCGATGGTACCATGTAAAATCGGTTGTTGGCTATAACTGCTGACTGGTAAATCATATAATTGGAGGACAGTAAAAAGTTGCTCTTGGCTGTAAGCTATAGCTGTGGGCTTGATTCTAGGTCGCTCAGGAATGCCCAGAAAGTATATAGCTAGCTACATAAATAATAGGAATAATAAGTTCTGTGGGTAAAACCCAGTAGTCACGACCTTTAGATGATATACTAGTGCTGTTTCCTTGGGGCGTCTCCCCTGCTTAGGCAGATGATGGCTGGATGGTCTTTTCTGTATTTTGAATACAGATGTGGCGGACACAATGTGCTCTCAGTGATGAAGGGTGTGGGCCTGATAACTCTGGGCGATGGGAGCTCAGTTCTGTAAGCTGGTTACAGGTGTGGCAGACCAGCACTTCTGGTGGTGAGGGGCACAGCCATGCATGTTCAATGAGATAATGATCCTCTTCACCCCACATGAGGACTTGCCTTCACCCACCCCAATATGAGAGCAATCACTCAGGACCCCAGCTGGTTCGATCCCATGTCAAGATAAAATCCTTACAGCAGTAGAAGGCAGTGGCTTTTCACCTTCCCAGATGCAGAGCGTTTCAAGGCACTCCTGCTCTAATTTGGTGCTAGAGCCCAGGCCTGGCACTCTGGCTACATCAGTCCCCTTTCCAGGGGTCTCAAGTCTCTTTGGGAAAAACTTTTTAGTCAGACAGGAATAGCAAGTGAGAGCTAATCACAAATGTTCTGCTCTCCTCAGGGTTTTGTTTCAGACAGATTTGCTCTATTTGCAAGCCTCTCCCTTGTGCAGAAACATAGGGATTAAATAGCAGTGGCTAGCATCTCATGCATTAATCATTATACTAAATAAACCTCTGGCTCACAGGGTTGTCAATCCCAGGGAAAAGCATGCATACAATTCCTGAGCCAGCTTGCAATTCAGAGCTGTTTGCAGAGCTGAGCTCCAAATAGATGACAGTTTCACAGGAACAGGATGAACTAATTTAGTTGTTTTGCAGAGCTGAACTAGTCTCCAAACTGATGTCAGTTTCACAGGCACAAGGTGCACTAATTTATGTCCCACAGTTGCAGTCTGGACCAAGATCAAGGTGAAGAAGCAGTACAGTGGAAGGCAGCAACAGTGCTCTGGGGTCAATACGATATCCCGAACATGTTTGCCCGATTCCAGAATCCGAAACAGAAAAATCTGACAGTGGAATTCCCCCTCCGAATCTGTAATCTTAATTAAGGGGTGTGTGTGGGGAAAAGCCCCAAAACATGGAAAACAAACTCCACTGTCGTGATTTTGCATTTTGGGATTCTAACATCGAGCTACAGGGTTTCGGCAAACGAGTTTTGGGATTTCGTAGTAGGTCCTTGCTCCAGAGAGAGTCAAAAGCAAGCCCCCTTTAGGGAGGTGGTTACAATATGTCTGGATATGGAGCACATTTGAGACAGAGTGATGTGGCTTCCTTATTGTATCTATACTAGGAATCCAGGTTCTAGGCCAGATATGGATGATCTGGGGTTTCAGAGGTGGGGATGGGGCAAAGCTCTTCTTATTCTGGAACAAATTAAAGAGTCAGATGGTTCTAACCTCAGATCCTTCTTGCAGCTAAAGGAGGAATTTGGCCTTTCCAAAGGGAACCCCTGAGAAGCATACATTTTAAAGTGAAGGAGGGTGCATCTTTTTTAAAAAAATAGCTATATAAGTGTCCCAATATTCAAAATGCACTAGCAATGGCACAAGTGGATGCGCAGCTCAACTGAGATGTGCTGGTGCAACAAAGGATATATTCAGAAGAGCTGTGCTGTGGTGCTTCCCCTTCTGAATATATCAAAAGAATCGCCCTCTTGAAATACAATGCGCGGTGCATCCCCAGACAGGGATGAATACCAGGAATGGATACTGCGTCAGCGCATCAGAGATATGCTGTGCACAAATTCTTGATATTCAGAAACCGATATGCAAATGGGCCATTATGCATGCAAGGCACAAATGGGGCTATTTGCATGTCAATAAGGCCTGGCGTCTTACTTTGGGGGCTGTTGTTGGCACCCTGCTCACTCTACATTGAAACTGGGTGGCTCCACTCTGTCTTAGAGGCAATACCAAACTTCCCTACTTCTAAAAAAAGTGCTGCTTGGACTGACATCCCCACCCTGGGCTGCCACTTTAAGCTGGCTGCCCTAACGAAATCTACTTGAAGTGCGCCACAGGATGGTGATTCCTTCAAAGGACAACACTTGCTCAGAACTCCATCCTGTATCAAGGACCAAAATGGTACAATGAACTACCTGCTGACCTCTCTGATACACCCAAGATTAGTACTTTAAAGCTGGGCTCAGATCCTTCCTTGGATCTAAAATGACTTGTACCTGTTTGTGCTAATGTGATAGTACATCAGCCCCCCAGTTTCCATTGCCTACCCCCATATCTTTCTACTTTATACCACTTTTCTTCTTAATCCTCTCCCTACCCCAAGTACCTGACAATGTCCTTACGTGGCTGAAAACTCCACCTCTCCCCCCCTCACCTCTGGCGATGCCACCTCTGGCTGTTACCCCACCTCTCTTATCTAATCATTCTTGCTGTTATACGTACTAATTAGATGTATAAGTTCAAATTTTATTATTATTGCCTGTGTATATGCTTCATTGTTTCCTGTTAACCTTGTATTTTTGTAATGTTTGTTCAACACTGCCGTGGAACCTTTGAAAACAGTCATTGACTCAAAGGTATTAATCCCAAACTGAAATAAATAAATAAATTATGGCCCTATTTGCATGTGTTATGCAGGGCTGGCCAGTGAAATGTGCCTGGCACCCTGCACAGCATATGGTCCCTGCCCAAGGGACTGCAGTAGTCCCGTCCCTCCCGACCCTCCGATTGCTGAGTATTATCTGAATTCCTATATCCCTGGTAGTCTTGTTGTACCACCTCCCTTATGACCCTCCAATCCTTGAGTATATCATGAAGTCCTATATCTCTTGTAGTCCAGTGGTACCCCCTTCCAATCGCCGTGACATACAGACCAATATTCCCCTAGTAGTCCAGAGGTACCTCCCACCCCTCGAACTCGATCACCGTCGGATAGGTAAATCCTAGTGCTTTGGTGGGCCAGTAGTACCCCTCCTGCCCCTACTGATGATCGCTCATGGATCCGCTGCATAATTCCCTGCTAGTGTAGTGGTACCCCCCACCTCACCGGTAACCGTGATCACTCCTAATGTTTACCACACTGATTCCCTGGTGGTCCAGTAGCACCCCACATACAGACCAATATTCCCTGGTGGTCCAGGGTACCTCCCCACCTGCCACGAATCCCCGATCACTGTCGGATAGGTAAATCCTAGTGCTTCGTGGCGAGTGGCACCCCCTTCCTGCCCCTACTGCCGATTGCCCATGGATCCGCTGCATACACCCCTGCTAGTCTAGTGGTACCCCCACCTCACCGGTAATCGTGATCACCCTAATGTTTACCACACTGATTCCCTGGTGGTCTAGTAGCACCCCACCCCACCCACACAGGACCCCAGCCCACCCAGCTCCTTCCCCATCATCGGCCAGACTGCAGACCCACCCACATACCTCTGTGACTGCCCACCAAATGACAGCGTACAGTAGGAGCTGCAGCTCACTGGTCCACACAGTGGACTAATGGGCTTGCAGTGCATACTGTAATACTCGAACACAAATATGTGAATGAAGACAACTTTTAAGCCCAGGTATGTGGCAATCTCGGGTTGTGCCAGCAGGTGTGCTGCACATCCCAGGCTGAATATAGGGATGTCGCATATGCATGGGCATGCCCCTGGAGTTGTGCCACATACATTAACTTTGTCCCTCGGAGCAGAGGGATTTGTGCAGCGCAATTCCTGCATTCAATATTGCCCCAGGGCGCTGTTCTGGAGCAACCCTTTGAATGTATAGCCCAAGGTGTGCATTGAGCAGTTGCTAAACCAAATAACACTGATACAGCAAAGTTTGGAGCAGGACACAGACCGTAGATAGGAAAATAAAACTTGGGAGCACACATTTCAGATTTGTCATAAAACTATTGTATGCCCACAATGGAGAAAACACAAATGGAAACCCCAGGCACAGTTTTTTCTCACCCTGCTGGGAAACACTGTGTGCTGGACAGGGCAGGGGAATTTGGAAATCATTCTCATATCATTTGGAAATGCCCTAGATTAGTGAACTATTGGAAGTCTGTATACAATTCATGATATAGCCTCTCTGTGACCTTACAACAATATTTTGGGGGTACTGGGTACAGCTGGTGGCGGAGATGTTGTTGTGGGGAGTGGTGGAAGGCAGAACTGGTGGAAAGGTTGCTAATAAATGCCAGGTCTTGGTAATAAAATGGTGGACCTGCAGGCAGCGGTGGCGGACGACCTGGACAAATTGCAGTCACAGAGACCTGGTGAGCAGCCACAACTGGGGGTGGAAATACCAGGGTATGGACTCTACAGGAGGGATAGGGACAGGAAGAAGGGGGTTGTTATGTAAGGAGAGTTCGAGCAATTGCAAGTGGAGAAAGGGATGGACCAGCGGAGACACTATGGGTCACTTTAAACAGAATGGGGGTGGAGGCAGTGAGGGTAGGGTGGTCTACAGACCACCAAATCAAGGAGAGGAAGTGGATAGAGAGTTCATTAGCTAAATACAGGAGATGGGCCAGGAAAGGGAAATAGTGGTATTAGGTGATCTGAATCTACCAGATGTGTACTGGGAAAGTCCGGTAGCATCCACAGAAAGGAGTAGGGAGCTGCTGGTAGCTATGCAGGAACTCTTCATGCACCAGCTGGTCACAGAACCTACTAGGGGAGGACCATACTAGATCTGGTAATGAGAAACAGGAAAGGGTTGAGGAGGTGGTGGCTAGGAAAATTTGGGGACAGTGACCACAGGACGGTAAACTTTAAAATTCGGAAAGGGACGGTTAAGTACATTTCCACCACTAAGGTGCTAGACTTTAGGAAAACAGATTTTAGGAGGATGATAGAAATTGTAAGGAAGGAACTAGAAAGAAAGGAGAATGTGATGATGTGGAGGAGCTGTGGGGAAATTAAGGAGGAATACTGATGGCACAGAACTATGCATTAGGATGATGAGCAAAAAAAAAGGAGAGGAAGCAACTTTGGTTCATAAAGGAGGGGGGTAGCAGTTAGGGAGAAAATGAGGGCATTCAGGGCATGTAAAGCCTCTCAGAAAGAGACAGGGGCTATACAAGGCAAAACTGAGGAAACAGGAAAAATAATTAGAAGGGCAAGGCTGATAAGGAGGAGAATATGGCAAGGGAGGAGAAGGGGGATAAGAAATTTTTAGATATGTGAGTGACGGAAGGAAGGGAAGATGGGGATTATTAGACTCAAAGGGAAGGGAATTAATGGCAGAAGGGGACATGGAAAAGGCTAATGTTCTGAATGATTACTTCACGTCAGTCTTCACGGTGGAGGAGGGAAAGGGCTGGAGGTAGAAGTCAGAGGAAGGGAGGATAGGGAGTAGACACGGGTCCATTCATAGTGGATAGGATATTGGATGAACTGGGAAACTGGGAGAGGATAAGTGATGGGCCGGACAGGATTCACCCGAGAGTGTTCAAAGAGCTGAAGCAGGTGTTGGCGGCCAGCTTCGAGATAATTTAATCTGTCACTGGACAAGGGAAGGGTTTCTGGGGTCTGAAAAGGGCTGAGGTGGTGCCACACAAGAGGGAGGAAGGAGGAACTGGGAATCTACTGACCAGTTAGCCTTACTCTGTGGTGGGTAAGTTAATGGAGACCCTTATACAGGAAAAGCTGATTAAATATCTGGGACAGAGGGCCTCCTGGATGGCAACCAGCATAGATTCACAGGTGGTAGATCCTGCCAGACCAACCTGATTGAACTTTGTTACAGGGTTATGGAGAAATAGAACCAGGGAGGTGTGATGGGCGTGGCTCATCTGGACTTCAGGAGGCCTTTGACACCATCCCCACAGGAGACTGGTAGGCAAAGTAGGCAGCTTGGGAGTGGGGAGCAAGCTGACAAAATGGGTTGAGCATTGGTTAGAGGGAAGGACCCAGGAGGTTGTGGGAGCAAGCTGACAAAATGGGTTGAGCATTGGTTAGAGGGAAGGACCCAGGGGGTTGTGAACAAGCTGACAAAATGGGTTGAGCATTGGTTAGGAGGAAGGACACAGGGTGTTGTGGGGAGCAAGCTGACAAAATGGGTTGACCATTGGTTAGAGGGAAGGGGCATGAGGGTTGTGGTAAATGGGGTGCACTCAAAGGAGGAAAGGATGGTGAGTGGGTTCCCCAGGGTCAGTGCTGGGACCCATACTTTTCAACATTTACATTGGGGACATTACAGAGGGTTTGCATGGGAAGGTGAGTCTGGTTGCAGACAACATGAAAATATGTAATGGGGGATATGCCGGGGTGAGTGGAAAGCATGAGAGAGGATCTGGCAAGGCTGGAGGAGTAGTCAGAAAGATGGCAACTACAATTTAATGCAAAGAAATGCAGAATTATGCATAGGATGTAGAAACCGAAGGCAAAATACTGACTTGGGGGAAGAACTGGAGACAATAGAACAGGAAAGGGACCTGGGATCACCATTTCAGACAGCCTGAAGGTTCTGAGTCAGTGTGACAAGGCAGCGAGGAAGGCACTCAGAATGTTGGCATGCATAGGAGGGCTTTACAAGCAGGAGAAGGGAGGTTATCATGCCACTATATGAGACCATGGTCAGATCACACCTAGAATATGGGGTACGTTCTGGAGGCCGCCTACAAGGGGACAAGGACAGGCTGGAGAGTGTCCAGAGAAGGGCTACCAGAATGGTGAGCAGGCTACAGGAGAAGTCATATGAGGAGAGAATGGGTGAGCTGGGCCTGTACACACTGGAGGAGAGGAGGGAGATGGGGACATGGTTGAAACATTCAAGCACTTGAAAGGCATAAATAGGGGCCATCCTGGTGGCACTGAGGCTGAGTCACTGGATGCCACATCGGCAACCCAGGTTTGGGAATGGACTTGAGCCACTGGGGTTGACAAGGGACAGCATACCACAACTGCTCTCCTTCCTCTGGGAGGTTGGGGCACTGCAGTGCACTGTGCGGCGACTGGTGGAGGCCAGTACACAGCAGTGAGAAGCAGAATGGGGAGAGCGGCAGGCGGCGGCATGTATGTGCCTGGACACCACTGCATGTCCGGCTCTTGAGGACAAGCAAAAAAACAATGGGAAAATGGTGGAGTCTGCGATTTCAGCGGCTGATGGCCATCTGCGCCCCGGTACCAGTGAGGATCCTGCATACAGAGTAGTGTGGCGATTAAAGCCGGCTCTGTGGGGGTGTCAGACTGAGCCAGGGGGTACGGGGTGTTGGTGGCTGGGATTGCAGGGATCCACTCCACAGGAGGAGAATAAAATAGAAAGAATATTAAAAAGAAAGGCATAAATAGGGTGAGAGCTGACAATATCTTCAGATTGAGTGAGAACAAATCCACTAGAGGGCATGCATTAAAAATCAAGGACCAGATTTAAAGGTGACAGCAGGGGAAGTTGTTTACTGAGAGGGTGGTGGGGTTATGGAACAGACTGCGGAATGGGTGATGGGGTTGATTCAGTGGGCACATTTAAAAAGCTTGGGATACATACATGGGCTTAACCAACAAGGGCAGACAGAAAATGGAGGGCGGAGGTCTTCCTAGAGGATGGAACTCGGGCAGACTGGATGGACCATGGGGTCTTTTCTCTAACAAATATCTATGTTCTATTGTCAGATGCTCAGCTACTGTGGATAAATACCTGACATTTATGTACAATATTATAAGTGTTGTCACAATTAAAATAATTATAGTAAATTGACTCAACATAGAAGTGCCTGGTTAATAACTGTATCCAGATGTTGAAGGAGGTACAGATCATGGAGTGAATAGCAGCTGTTTGAAATTGGATCGGTTTAAAGGATATGTTCAGAAGCTGGCTCTTGGCTTGACCACCTAAACTGAAGGTGCCTGAGAATGAATTGCAGGTTGTCAGTTTTCCTGCTGTATTTTGTAAGGCCATATGTTTTGTCATGCCCTGATTTTTTCTTTCTCCTCCAAATTTGTCATACCCTTTCCCCACCTATTGTTTTATTGTTATGAACTTTGGCTGTATGTACTGAAATTTTGTAAAAATAAAAGAAAAAGAAAAAACATTGAATAAATAAAACATCTCAATCAAACTGACTGATTAAGCAGATGGCTTCAATGATCTAGACTTTAAACTGTTAATGTAGAAAGCCAGGAACTGGTGTACCAAATGTGTATTCCTATTTAATTTGCCTCAATTACCTGCTCTTTATCAGTGATTAGAAAGTAGCTAAGTTACTCCCTGCTTAAATATAAGCATTCAATTATTCAATTTTCTCCAGCTACCAGTGTCTAAAGCAGTGGAGAAAGTTATCCAGACACATACTGCATTATTTTGGCCAATCACTGCATGCTCATCCTGGCTTGTTAGGATTCATGGCAAAGATCTTTACACAGGCGACATCTTCAGGGTTTAGTGGTAACATTACAGCCCCGTCAGTTATCAGACTGCATCAGTGTGCAATGTTTATTGACTTTTCCAAAGCTTTTGTCCTGGTCTGTGATTTTCAGTAAATTAAAACTTTCCTGAAGTCCCTCATAACATATCGCTCATGTTATTGATTCTTACGAACGGATACATTCTAACCGCTTTTATTACATTATTTGTGAAACCATAACAATGATCTCTGGTTGTAAAATTACATAAACAAATCTAAATGTAACTTGTTAGTTGCTGCAAATGACAGCACAATATTAGATCCTGTAGACACAGACTCTAGCTTGACTTTTGGGGATTTATATGGCAATTGCTATGAAAATGGGAGACTTAAAATTAGGTTCGCTGTGCAGGGTAAAGGATAATAGTTTTTTGTTTATATATATATTTTGTAGGTTTTACCCCGTTTTTACCTGCCCCTGTCTCGGGCGCGCCCGGGCTTCAAGATGCCTCCTTATGTGCTGACCCTCCCGCCCATGTTGCCACCAGACCTCCACCCAGGGGCAGCGGACTCACTGGGGGCGACAGCCTCCTGGGAGAGGAGGCTGCTGTTAGTGCTGCTCAGTCCTGCCCCGTGCCAGTTCCTGATGACCGAGGTCGTTCACAAACCCAGGTCACTGGCGTGACACAAGGTAAGACACAATGCCTCAGCCTTCAGCCACTGGGCCAGTAAAGATAATAGTTTAACGGCAGACACTAGGATTGCTAATATCCGACTGAATGTATCTTTGATATTGCCTGATTATACAGTAGTGGTGCGGTAGCCCGATTACAGTTAGGGTTGAGTAGAGAGCTCTATGGTAAACCTTAATTTTCTGCTGCTTATAACTCAGCCATCCTTAGAACTAAGGACTGAAAATTGTCCTTCATAATTTGTATGTAAGTTCTTATGAACTGTCATATTAAGGAAAACTACACCCTCATATCTTGTAAATTTTGTTTCCATGTCCAACAGACAACTCTTTTCCTGTAGCTGTTATGACTATATGTGTTTGCTTTGGTTGTTTTCTGTTCATGGTAGCCTCCTGTAACTGCCACGGGTCTCCAACCTGTTTCTTTGAAGTCTAATTAACAGTCAGGTATACTGTTGAGCCCAAAGGTGATAACACATCATGTTGTCATATGGTAATGCAGCTCTCAGGGACAATGAGATTCAACAACCAGTAAATGGAAACCCCCAGGATAAATCACAGGGCCTAGTATGAAGTGTCAAAACAAACCAAAACAATTGCATACATCTCGGTAAGAGTTGTCTGTTGACATGGAAACAAATAACATTTACAAGATATGAGGTGCAGTTATCCTTTAAAAAAAATCAGTTCACTGCTTTTAGAGTCACAGGTTGAGCAAAACATGGAAAACTATTGACTTTAAGATGCTTTTTTTCTCACCAGTAACTAGAAAATGGCTTTTTATCTTGAAACTTTCAGGGAAGTTAGATTGTACCTCCATGCAGGTGCTTTTGGTAATTTTATTTTGAAAATATTTAGAGAACCAAAGTTATTTTAAAATAAACTGCCTGGGAACTTCCGTGCAGCGCTCCAAGGAATGGCAGCATGGACCTCAAGCTCCGCATGCTCCACACGGTCTATCGGAAAACTGCCACATCAGTTGCAACTATCACGAAAACCGACCATCAGCAAACAGTGAATGGCTACCAATAAATCCAGAGGAGGGGAACCAATATCGTCTACTAGCACCAGACACAGTAACCGAGCCTGAACTCTCTGACTCGGAGAGCCTCTATTAAATCTCAGCAATCGACGCAAAGAAACCTAAAGCAAAGTCTAAAAATTACCATGATAGAACAAAAATAGACAAAATACTAACAGAGCTCCACAATTTTAAACGGAGTTCCTTATCATTAAACAAGTGCAACAGGAGATACAGCTCGATTTGGCAGACACGTGCTCCAGGGTCACTATTCTTGAACAGGCCTCTCAGGAACAGGGACTACAGTATAACTACAGGCCACTATGATGCAGATCACCCAACTATGCCACTTAACTGTAGAGAGACAGGAGGATGCTAAAATCGACATCACTGCCAAAACTTGCAGATATAATACATACCTGAGAATAGTGAGGGCTCAGAAATACAAGATTTTTGGAGACAGTTCTTCACATGGCTCTCACACTGGATCCAGATTTTGAGTTTGAGATAGAGCGACACTGCACCCTGGGCCCAAGCCTGCCCAGAGCACCAGACCATGATCAATAATAACATGCTTCTTAAAGTATCAGACCAAGGAGCTAATACTCAGAAAAGCCTGGGTGCAGGGAAAGGTTTTCTATGGAATATGATAAGAATTTTCATGATAATGATTATGCGCCCACCACTATGCAGAAAAGGAGAGCTTATATTTCCCTGTTCCCAGTCCTCAGGCAACATCAGCTGACGTTTCGCACTCCATACCCCAGTAAACTAATAATACAGTACCCATCAGGACAAAAGACATATGAATCAGCAACAGATGCAATCCAAGACTAGAAGTCTAGGGAATCCCCTACCCCCAACTTAACTGGACAGCAGAGAGGCCTAACTCCTAGTATTTCACAATGTACCACCCTTCAAGGTCAACAGAACCAGCAATCAACACTAGCTGCCATCAAACAGCTTCTGACCTAGTTTGCAAGAGTGGACAATTAATAACCAGACCTCAGCTTCACTTCAGGCTTAGGAGGTAGGTGGCTCTATTGATGCCCGGCCATGACCTGATCCTCTGGGGTGGGATGGGAGAATGACGGTGGCTACCATGCGGGCGGACATGACCTGGGGCCTGGTTTGGGGGCTACACCGTCAGATAAGTGCTTTTTGGGGAAAAAAGTGATATAATACCAAACCATAACAAAAGGAAAACTGTGCGATGGGGTGTACTGTCTTCCTGGGGCTTTAGTCTCACTTTGTAGCATAGAGAAGAACAAACCAGAAAAGGAGCTGCAGAGTCCCTAGTGGGAGTTGATGACAATGATACCAAACCAATATCTCTATCCTAGATCCTGATAACAGGGAATCAGAATAATACGGACCTCACTCTGCCCCAGGCCGATGGGCCAGGGAGCGGAGGGGTTTACCCAATAAGCTGACATTGTGCAGATCCTATTGGCACAGTAATCATAGAGCTGACCTATTATCCCTATCACTGCTACATTGCTCCCACTCACTCTAACCTATGCACGAGGCTAGAAGAGACCCGCAGAGAACACGGACCCCACTTTAGAGAGATAAAGGTAATTTGACTTGGAAGATGGTAATTGAGAGAATAACCATTGACCCCTGGGTACATCGCCTGGCCAGGTGTACCTCCGATGTAGCCTACTGGGAGGGGTTCGGCATGGGGTGCTGCTGTATTTAGAGGTCACCTGATCTACAGGGACTTTGTCCCCCACCTGCCCTTCATTCCTACTGGGGAGGCGGGGCATCAGGATTGGGCTGCCTGCATTAGAGTCAAAGATCAAAGTTTAAATACCAGAAGAAAAGGATAGATGTCTGGCAGAGACCCAGGGAGAACAACTCGGACACCTAAGTTGCAGTTTAACCCTGGTTCAGTGATTGATTATGAGATGATTGTGTTGTCTGTGGTGGACTAGATTGTGCAGACATTTGCTGAACAATATACTGTATATTCTTTTTAACCTTTAGGACAAATTTCTTTCCCATCAGAACTCACCTGAGGAAGTAGATAGACAGGGAAAACAGGAAATTATCAGGTTTAGTAAAAATCAAAGGGGGAGAACAGTTTTCCTTGCTTTCTCCCATTCCTAAATTCCAGAATATCCTTCCTTCTATACAGAGATGTCACAGAAGCGGAGCGGAAAAGGATGGAATACAGACAACTGAGAACATTGCACCTTATTTCTTTTCCCTAATCAACCCCAACTCCAGGCCCAAATTTTTATTTTACATACTAACATACTATTTGCCAGCAGATTAGGCCTTACGGTCTATCGAGTCTGCTCGAACTTAGATCCTTAGTTGGGTGCAGATCCTCCCATCCCTTGTGCTCCAGAAACCCCTATCATCCATCCCCCGGACAGGCATCATCTGATACATCCACTTTCTGTGTCTGTCCCACCCTCTCTTGAAGCCCTCCACTGTGGATCTCTGAACCAGCTCACCAGGCAGTGCATTCCAAGGGTCCACCACCTCTCAGTGAAAACCTCCTCCTCTTTTCCCCTCACCCTTCCACCTTCCAACTTCAAACCATGCCCTCTGGTGATACCTCCCTGCTTTAGTCTAAAGATCCCTCCATGTTTACCTTATTTATTCCCTTGAGGTACTTGAAGACCTCAATCATGTCCCCTGTCTCTCTCTCCTCCAATGAAAACAGGCAGAGCTCCTCAAGTCTGTCCTCATACGTCAAATCCCCAGCCCTCGTGATCATCTTTGTTGCCTCCTCTGTACCCTCTCCAGGAGCTGTATGTCCCTCTTCAAGTGTGGTCTCCAGTACTGTACACAGTACTCAAGGTGTGGTCTAACCGGTCCATTGTACAGGGCAGAATCCTTCCTTGCTCCTAGAGGTGATCCCTCACGATGCATCCCAACATCCTGTTTGCCTTGCTAGCTGCTCTCCTGCACTGCTCAGAGTTATTCATACATGTATCCACCATGACCCCTAGGTCTTTTCCCCCTATTGAGGCCTCCAGCGCCTCCCTCCCAGGGTGTACCTGTGTTTAGGGTTTCCCCGACCAGATGCAACACGTTGCACTTGGTGATATTGAAATTTAATTTCCATGCGTGAGCCCAGCTTTCCAGGGTGTCCAGGTCCCTTGCAGGCCAACCTCCCTCTTCTCCCTCAACTACTGCTCCCATCTTGGAGTCATCCGAAGAGACTCATTTCACACCTATACCTCCCTGATGTCCGATATGTATGCATTAAACAGGATCGGACCCAGGACCGAGCCCTGTGGTACCCCACTACCAACCTCTCTAGGGTTTGAGAGCTCCCACAGACCACTACTCTCTGAGTGCATCCAGCTAGCCAGTTTTCAATCCATCTGACCATCAAAGGCCTACCCTAACCCCATCAGTTTCTCCACCAGACCATTGTGGACAGAGTCAAACGCCTTGCTGAAGTCCAAGAATAATACATCCACAGGCTTACCCCTGTCCAGTTCTGATGTTACCCATTCATAGAACTCCACAAGGTTGGTTTGACATGATCTACCTGGCACAAACCCATGTTGCCGACTATCCAGACCTCCCACCTCCTCCAAGTACACCCCCAATCATTCCTTTAGTATACTCTCCATTAATTTTCCCACCACGAGGTCAAACTGATGGGTCTATAGTTACCTGGTACTTCCTCGACCCCCCTTTATGGATTGGTACCATGTGCCTCTCGCCAATCCCTAGGTACCCTCCTGTCTCAAGTGACCTGCTGAAAAGCTCCGCCAGGGGTGCAGCCAGTATGTCCGCCAATTCCCACAGTACTCTCGGATGAATGCCATCCGCCCAGGAGATTTGTCTTTCTTTAGGGCCTTGAGGGCTAACCACACCCTTTTGCGGAGATAGCATCATCCGTCCCCTCCACCTTACTGGTCTTTTATCCTTATCCAGATGTGACACCCTGGGGTACCTTTCCTCCTCTTGCTCCATTTCTGTTGCTCCCCTGATCCCACTCACTGCCGCTTCTATCCTTCGTGCCTTGCTTTGTAGATACCCCATCCCTCCTAGTGAACACAGAGGCAAAGTACTCGTTAAATACCTCTGCCTGGTCCTCGCCTCTTCCACCCACCTCCTTCTGATCTCAATCTGCTGAGATGGCCCTTAGTTTTCTCCGCCCCCAATGTACGGAAGAACCCTTTTCAGCTCCATGTATCCCTGTGCCAGCTGCTGCTCTTACTGGACTTTGCTCCCTCACCATAAGGGTGACTTTTCTAGATGCAAGCTGGTACATTTCTTATCCCTATCCTCTTGTTGTTTTATATTTTTGTAGGCCGCTTCTTTTCTCTGACTGCTACCTGTACCTCATTGGACCACCAGCATGGTTTATGTGACCTTGCTCCCTTATGTTTCAACTTAGCGCAGATCCTGACTGCCTCATGAAGTCCCCATTTTATGACCTCCCATCTCCTTTCCACACTTGTCGTTGAGGTAATCCCTTCAAGTGATCCTTGAGAATATTTCCCATGCCCATAAAGTCGCTCCCACTGAAGTCCACTGCCAGTGTCCTAGATCTCACCCCCACTCCCCCCATGCTTATTTGAAACCTGACAGTATTGTGGACACTCCCAGTCAGGGGGTCCTGTACAACCATGTCCCTTACCAGATCCCCATCTGCCAGAACCACATCCAGGACATGCCCTCCCTTGTGGGCTCCATCACATGCTGTGTTAAGAACACATCCTGGAAGCCATCCAGCAGCCTCTGCTCCTTGGCCACCTTACAGGACATGGTTCCCCAGTTTGTACCTGGCATATTAAGGTCCCCATCAACACCACCTTCCGCTTTTGGACCACACTGAGCAATGATGTTGTCCAGCAAACCATCCTCTAGAACATCACTCATCCCGGGGCCTATATGCTACTCCCAGCTTGACCTTATCTCCTGCTGGGGATCGTAAGGTGACCCATAAGGCCTCCACGTTCCTCTGCCTCTTCTACCATAGCAATTTCTATGTCATCTCTAATGAACATAGCCACTCCACCCCTCTGCCCTCCTTTCTATCCTTCCTAAGCATAGTGTACCCCGTACATTTAGGTCCCAGTCATGGTTTTGTTGTACGCTCCGTGACCGCCGCCACATCCACCCCGAACAGCATGGCCTGGAACTCTGGCAACTTGTTTCCCAAGCTCCTGGCATTTACTAACACCAACCCCACCCCTTATCCCTGATCCTCTTTGTCGAACCCCACCCAGATTCCTTATACTTCTATCCTCCCCTGCTCCTCCTGAAACCTCCACCTCCAGTCTGTTTCCCCTCCCCCTTGGGTTTGAAGGCTACTCCCTCATCTGGAGGAGAGGGCTTCTGGTCAGCCCTCCCTTATCCTTCCCCTTACAAGTTTAAACCCCACCTTTCTTGTATGTAGTCAGCCGTCCCCTGTTTAAGGACTTCCTTCCTAATGGGGCAAGATGAAACCTGTCCTTGGCATATAGTCCCTTATCCTCCCAAACTCCATTCCAGTTCCCTAACACCCCAACCCACTCTCTTCACCCCACTTCCTGAGCCAGTCATTAACCTCTGTGAGCTTCATTTTTTCTCCACTGAGGCCTTTGGTACTGGCAATATCTCCTAAAAGGAAATGTTGCATCCATTATCCCGACAGACTCTGGCAAGTTCTTGAACCTTGCTTGATTTCCAAACGCTATTTCCTCTAGATCATTAGTTCCCAAATGCACCAGGAAATCCGGTTTCCTCCACAATCCCTAACCATTTCATACACCATGAACTTTGTTCTGTGCACTGTCAGCCCAGAGATACTCACTACCTTCACCTGGCTATGGCATCCACCCCTGTCCCTCCCACTGGATACCCCTAATCATCGAGTCTCCCAGTAACAGAACCTTAACACCGCCATCATCCTTATGGTTACCTCCACTATGCCCCTCTCAGCCCCCTTCCCCCTTATTCATGATCTCACTTCATGGGAGTCTTCTGCCTTATTAGAGACCCCTTGTCACCCTCCCTTTCTGCCTCCCTTGCTATTTTGCCCACTTAACTCAAACCCCTCTGAATAGGTGTCCCTTTAACCTCTCTTATCTGAACCATTTATCCTGGCCCTGATGGTTTCCCCTTCCCCACACCGCCATCCTCCCCTTGTAATAGTACCCTGCTCCAGAGGCTCTTCTGTGGGTCCCTTTAGCTAGGGCCCCATCCTTGGTACTGACCTCCCTGCTGAAGGGGCTCTCTCCCACCTCCTTGTCTCCCAGTTTCTTCCAATCATGCTCTCCTCCTCATGTCTGGAATATGTTGCATCTCCCATTTGCTTAACATATATGTTTCCTTCTCCTCTGGGACTATGTCTATCCTTTCCATAGCTGGTCTGTGATGCCCTAGGGTATCCGACTCCCTCCCCAGCCTCTGTATAAGTTTCTCATTTCCACCAACCCCTTCCTCCCCTCTAGGTTGCTTAGTAGCTCAAATTTATTGTGACACTCTATGTCAGCCTCCATCAAGTAACTCAGTTTCCTGACTGCATCTCTAAACTGCCCTCTTCTTCCTCTCTTGCACTGTTCACCTTAGAGCTCCTTCCCACAGTCTGCTGTTTTTAGGCTTCCGCACAACAGCCCTCCTGACTCTTCCCCTCCAGTCTCTTTGTATTCAGAATGTTCACCCGGCATTTATTTTGTTCCCCTATATTTTTATTTCTCCTGGGACTACCCTTCCCCATCCAAGATTAGGGGCAAAGTCTCCCCGTGGGACCCCCATACAGAGTAGAACATGGATCCCAAACAGGTGGATAATAATACCACCGCCAAGGTCCCAGATGGAGGTTTTGTAATGGAAGTCATTGCTAACTTCAGATTGGAAGTTTTGTACATAGTTGAGTTTGGATTTACTAATACTAGCCATAGTTGGCCTTTAGGGTCAAGTATAATAATGGTTTTAGTTTTGTCAGTAGAATTTATAGATAGTTTTTCTTTGAATATTTTAATAGACACAGGAGGATTTACTAACCTTAAAACTTTCTTTTCAGGGAGGCATACACTTAATCATAATAGGTGTGTATTAGGATTGATAGTAAGAAAAGTAGGACATGTAATGAGAAGATTACATGGAGATCCCAAAACTAAACCATGACAATCCCATTTAAGATAGTTTCACACAATTGTAAGCGGGCTGGTCGGCCCATCAAAGATACAGGACTATTCAGGCCTTGAAAAATTGAAGCCAGATATTCTGCTATTGCAGGAAACACACCTGTCTTCAGTAGAGCACCAAAAACTTCATAAATTTGGCTTTTCCTCAGATTGTAGAATCCACCTATCAGAATGGTCAAGGCAGGGCATGGCTGTTTTGATTCCCAAAGCCTCCCAATTCCAGATACAGGACCAATATGTTAACAAAGAGGGAAGATTGGCCTTGGCGTAGGGAAGATTCAGGGTGCAACACTGACAGTATGCAGTACTCATATCCCGGGTAGTGATGCATCCTCTATTCAGCGCCTCATAGACTCTATATTGATAAGGCAGAAAGGTGTATTAATACTGGGAGGAGACCTTAACTGTCAAGTGAACCCTTCTTGACACATCTGCTAGCAAACTTTCTCCCAAACCCTGGACAGAAACATCTCAGACGTTTAATGAAAGATTTAGGATTAATTGACACGTGGAGACAATTACACCTCCAATGGAAATTTACTCATTACTCATGTGCACATAATAATAATAATAATTTTATTTATAAAGGCCTTTCAATTGCCAAGGTGCCGTATATAAATAACAGATTAAACAATAAAATCATTAAAAATACAGCTGGATCAAAACAGTCGTTTCAATCACTATTCTGAAAATGCAGTTTCCACAAAAGTCTTCAAACCTCTTTTGAAGCCCTCCACAAGTGCACTCCACAACCAATAGGGTGAGAGTTCCAAAGGGTGGGGCTATGCATAAAGCCCGAGCGCCCGAGGTTTTCAAATTCACCCTTGAACCTCTAGCAATCCCTCGGGTCGAGCGGAGTGATCGATTAGGGTGATAAGGAACCAGAAATTCTTTCAGATAGACTGGGCCTAGATTGTGTAGAGCTTTGAAAGTCAGCAATCCGACTTTAAAGGTGATCCGCCACCGAATTGACAGCCAGTGCAGTTAGTGCAGCACCGGAGTAATGTGACAGGATCTACTAGAACCTGTCAAAGCCAGGCTGCAGCATTCTGCACTAGCTGCAGGTGACGGATTTCAGCCCCAGAAAGCCCTAGATAAAGGGAGTTGCAATAATCCGCCGCAAGAACACGAAGGCATGGACTAACGCTGGCAGGTCGGCAGATGGAACAAGACGCCAAATCCTGGCGATGTTCCTAAGATGATAAAGAAGTCTTGATGACTGCTGACACCTGCGAATGCAGTGTCAGCCCGTCATCAAGAACTACCCCAGGTTCGCACCCTTTCAGAGGTTGGGAGAGAAATGCCTCCAAGAAAAATTCCGGAAGATGCACCAGCACCCAACCCCACTATCTGTCGACCCGAGTCCACAACCAGTACCTCAGTCTTATCAGAGTTCAACCTCAGCCAGCCAGAATTCATCCACTCCTGGATTTCTTTTAGACAGCTATTAAAGACTGAGAGAGCTCCTCCTGGTCGGGGCAAAAGAAAGGGTATCATCTGCATAACAGTGAAACCTCAGCCCATACCTCCTTACAATGTTCCGATGGGTAGCATATACACTGCAAATAACATGGGTGACAGTACTGAACCCTGAGGCACCCACATGACAAAGCCATTGAATCTGAGGAAAAACCCTGGACACAACTCTTTGTGATCTCCCAGTAAGGAATGATGTGAACCATCTTAAGGCGGTTCCAGATATTCCACAAAACAGCCTCAGGCGTTCTATCAACACCATGTGATCTACGTGTCAAAAGCTGAAGAAAGGTCGAGGAGAATCAAAATGGAACGACTCTTCCGATCTCTAGCCATCAAGAGATCACTGAGCACCCGAACCAGCCTGTCTTGGTACTATGTCTTTACGAAAACCAGACTGGAGGGGTTCACAGACGTCATGGATGGTCAAATGGTCTTCCAGTTGTGCAGCCACTACTTTCTTAATCACCTTCCCAACAAAGGAAGGTTAGAGGTGGGTCTGTAGTTTTCAAGACAGTCAGGGTCCAAGGTAGCTTTCTTCAAGAGGGTGTCACCACCGCCTCTTTCAGGGAGCTGGGAACTCACCAGATTCCAAGGAGCACCTGACTATCTGCATAAGAACTGGACCAGTGATGTCAATGCAACCCAAAATTGGCGAGGTTGGTCCAGGATTCAAACTACAGCATGTATGGTGCATGTGCTGACGATCCTCATGACATCAACAAACTCCAGCTGACCAAGGAACTCCAGAAAACCGAGGCACCGTGATCTCACACCGTTCACGGCAACCCCATAGAGTGTGATGGCAGCAGCTCAGCCCTAATGTCGGCCACCTTATTTACGAAGAACGGCAAGCTCATCACACTCCAATTGCGGAAAGACTTTCCGAACTTGCAGACAGGCTGGGTTGCACAGTCTGTCCACAGTTCAAACAGCTGAGCTGGTCGATTCGAGCAACTGCAATCTCCTGGACAGGAACTCTACCTTCTTATGGGTGATTGCAGATTGATAGACCAAATAATGATCCATCAATCTAAGGTGGTCGGCATCAGGGTGGACTCTCACCAGCAACGCTCTAACCTTCACCCTGTCTCTGCATCTCCTCAACGTCCCACCAAACCAAGGGGACTTGGGGTAAAGGGAGAGGGGTGAACACAAACTGAGCAATGAAATCCAGAGCCCCCGCAACGGCTGTGTTATAGGCCGACACGAGGGTCTCTGGATCACTGCTTGCCAACGCTGTGGACGAGAGGTCAACAATGCTGCAAGGCCTTGGGGATCTATATCCGCAAAGGGCGTACCTAACCAACTCCATAGGGCAGGCCTTCTAGAAGGGGAGCAAAAACTAAACCCCACGGTCTAATGATCTGACCACCTGATGGGTTCCACCCCACACTGGATGCCTCGACCCTAGAAGGAAGATTAGGTCCACATTTATGTGTAGCAGAGAAACCACCTGTGTAAGGCCCAGCGTTGTCATTAACTGAAGGAAGTGTTTACCAAATTGCGAGAGTTTGTTCATCGACCCAGGCGCTGAAGTCGCCCAGAACCATCAATCTGGGCGACTCGAGCAGCCATGTCGAGACTAAGTCCGCCACTTCCTGAAGGAATCACTTCTCACCACCGGGTGGACGGTAAATGAGGGTGATCCGAAAGCCTACACCTGCTACAACTATACACTCAAAGAAATCAACCCCCCACTAGTACCTCCATGAGGCCGAGTTTGGTCTTCAAACAGACCGCAAACCCCCACGATCCAGTCTTGGGCGGTGTAACACCGAGTACCGGCTGGAGTCATAGCCTCCAAATGGGGCCAGAATTATCATCCAGCCAGGTCTCGGTAATGCAAGCCAGGTCCACCGTACCAACAAGATCAGCAATAATTGCGGTCTTGTTTTTAATGGACCCTGGCATTGCCTAACACCGCCCAAGCTGGACCTAACTCGCGGGTCAAGACAGGCCATCCATACCACCGTAGTCGGTGGTGCCCTGAGTATGGGCACCAGACATGGAAAACCATGATCAGGATTCCATTTCACCCCAGGGCGCCTTCTGGTACTAACCACCCTAATACGATGACCCCTCAATCATCCTCCCTATTCGCAACCCCACCCCTTCTCCCTCCTATGCACAATACCCAGTGCTCTACAATGCTGGTAGATCTCGAACTGAAGAGGGGAGAGTAAAAGGCTAAGGGCATGAAGAGAGGAGGATGAGTAGCTACAACTGTGGGGCTGAAGACCAACACATGCTGTAAACTAAACTGCAAAATAAAAATACAATAAACAAAACCTAAAACAAAACTAACAAACTAATAATACCCCCAAAACAAAAAAAATGGTTTAAAACCTCACCCAACTCCATGTTAGCTAACATCAATTCAGAGCATGAAATTAGAGCCCTGACAACCCGCCCCCCTTTGTACAAAAATAACCCATAGACAAATAAACAACAAACAAAGCTTAGGGACTCTCACCCCTAACCCAACACATAATATAACCAGAAACAATGAATAATTTATCCCCAGTCCTCTCACCACTGGGGAAAGAGGATAGAAAGGCACTCTCACTGCCAAACAGTTAAACCAAATTAAGATAATATAACAGCAAATAAAAACAAAACTAAATTATTCCAGTCCAAGTAAGCGAGAAACAAAACAATAAAAATCCCTCAGATCTCTCACAAGCGGTGAGAGGAAATTTAATCTTCTTCACTGACCAGGAAAGGAACTATAACTTTCAACAAAATAAAAATAAACAAATAAAATACATGGACGCAGGGTCCTCTCACCACCCCATCGTCCAGGCAGAAAACGAAATAATCCACAAAAAGAGGAAGTCAGCAGTCTTTTAATCCAGGTCCAGAATTAAATACAGTTGAAACCAGGAACCACTAGAAGTCCAAAGGCTGAATCGGGATACAGTGTTGCCAATTGCTGGAAAAACTCCTTCATAACAACCCCTGGACTTACTGCCGGAGCTCTCAGGAAAAACAGCCCAACCCAAAAGATCCCGAGAAAGCCACAATTGCAGCTGTTTCCAAGGGTCTAAGGAGCAAAGATACCCCAGCCGACTCCCCAGCTGGATAACAACACCAAGCCCCCATGGGGCAGTAAATCGCCACAGAGAAAACACCCAGCAAACGCCAGAGGACAAAAAGGCAAATTTAAGCAACGGTACTCCACCAGTCACAGACAGTCGTTGCCCAAAATTCAAAAGGTGGACAAGAAAGGAGCAGGGAAGTCACCTAATCAAGTATAAGTCCAAGAGCTCACAGTTCTTCCATAGCCCTCGCACCACCCCACCCGCAATTCCTCACAGTCCGGGCCCAGGCACAAGGAGGAGGACCCCCCACCCTCAATACAGCACAGCACTGCTCCCGGACCTTACTGCACACTATCTTTCCTGCTCACAGATCCAGGACACATAAAGTTTGTATACAATTCTTTCGAATCCATATAGTTAGCTCCAAAATCCATCAAACTCCAGCCCATGAATTCCCCTCAGCAGAGAACATAGACTCTTTTGAGGGCAGACACACTATAACATAAGCTATAACTAGACTCAATTACTTGTGCATCACGGAGGCACAAAGAATTGATACAGAAGGCAGAAATAATGAACATTTGTCTATGGGATCTCGCCTTATATCCTTAGAACTGGGAATCACTCCAGAAAGAAAACAAACCCTATGGAGATTTAACTCTCATTGCTCCGTGATCCGGAGTTTAAAGAGCTGATAAAAGAAAAGATCCCAGAAATAATTTGAGATAATGGGTCCCCACAGGTCTCCTCACAGCTGTTGTGGGATACAATAAAGGTAGTTCTTGGGGTTACATCATAGCATATGCAGCTCATAAGAAAAATGGATGGAAGCTCATATGATGGAACTTTAGGAACAATTTAACAGTGCAGGAAATCATACAGAGGGAGACTTAACGGTCTCTGATCATTTAACCTGAGTTCAATCTGAAATTCAGAGTCTTCTCATGGCCTAGACAAAACAGGCGCTAATGTGGCTACGTCAAAAGTTCTTTGAGGGAGGCTCTAAGGCATCCAAAATCTAGACGTACAAACTATGTTGACAAACACAACAGCTCACCATCTCCAAAATAAAGCACCTGATCTCAGGTCAATATCAGTATACTACTAAGAAGATTTTAGAAACCCTGAGATTATTATCAGAATTTATACTCTGATTCTAACACAGTGGACTCCAACAATTATCCACTTTTTGGCACAAATAAAACTCCTAACCTTAAATACTGTATGTCCCAAAAGAAAAGATAATTTCCCCATTATGGCTCAAGAGCTATATACTGTTATGAAAAATCTGAAAGGGTAAAAGCCGAGTCAGATGGATATGGGAGAGCTTTACAAAGGGGTGCGGGAATCCATTAAACTCCTCTCCTAGCAGCAATGCAAGTGAAGCCATAATACCACTACCTTCCCAGAGTCCTGGAGGCAAGCTACCATCTCAGCAATATTGAAACCCCAGAAACCTCCCAGTTATGCAATTATACTGCCCAATTTCTGTTTCAAATCAAGACTATAAGATGTATACGAGTATCCTGGTCCATAGGTTAGATGATATTTTACCTAATATAATTTACTTGGACCAAGCGGGATTTATAAAATCCCACCAAATGATAGACAATATTAAGCGTACCTTATATCTCATGAATCATGCCCAGACCACCGACACCCCTTAATATTATTAAGTTTAGATGCTTGGAAGGTGTTTAATATGGTATCATGGAACTTTACAGTCTATCCTATCAAGTTCGATTTTCCCAGGAGTTTCTAGATATGATACAGGTATTTACTCCTTCCCAGAAGCAATAATAAAATAAATGGATCACATTCAGGATGGTTTCAGCTTTATAGAGGCACAAGGCAGGGCTGCCCCCATCCCGTATCTCTTCACTTTATACGTGGAACCTATAGCTCAACTCTTTAGACAAACAGAACAACTGCATGGATACACAAAGAGGAGGCACAACACAAAATAGCATACTATGCAGACGACCTGCTTATGTATATTACACATCCAGAGGAATCTTTAGCGACAATTTCCCCACTCCTGCCACAGCTAGAACGACTAACAGACTACACAATAAATCAAAGGAAATCAGAGGTTTTGGCACTACAGCATACCTCTACTCAAGTTCTCATAGACAGATACAACTATAATGGCATAGACCGTACATAACCTACCTAGGAATTAAAATCCCTCACCTATCTAAACTACGTAACTTAAATTTTGATATATTATTCTCAACAGTTCAATATGATCCACTGAGATGAATGCCCCTATCTATTTCAATTCTAACTAGAGTTCAGGCAATCCAAATGTATATATTACTGAAGTTATTATATCTTATGCAAAATATTCCCTTGCCTTTAACACGCATTGAATTGGGAAGGTGGAGAGAGCTATTCAAACTTTTCTGTGGAGAGGAGCCAGACCACACATAGCACTCTGCAGGTTACAACTTCCCAAGGAACAGGTAGGACTAGCTACCTAACTTATACATAGAGAATAATGCATATGTAGGGAGTTGATATGGAGTTTTTACACACCCAGTTGTGTGATAATATATTAACCCTCGAGGAAGCGAAGCTCGAGAGGTTTCTATTATCACACAACAAGGTGTTAAAAAACTCCATTCTACCCTACATATTTTATTTTATATAATAACTGGTACTATAAAAATTTCTTAAATTTCCACTACGAGGAGACCCGAGGCCAGCAGCTCCTACTTTGTACTAGTAGGCCTTACGCTGACATCACATAATGTGCTAGCTTAGGGCATGCCTACCAATAAGGAAGTAGAAGCATTTTGGCCAAGGGTCTCCACGGTGATTTTTATGAGTGCTCTTAAAATCTCTTAAATAAATGCTGACACAAATACAAATCTAAACTGGAGGGTAAGCTACAGAATCGGGAAGGATGCGTTTTAAGTGCAAACCTGCTGTGATCATTTAAAATTATTACGCTCTCATTTGGATCTGTAAGTTACCTATTATTTTGAATCTGTTTACTCTGGAATCGCGAGTGCTGCAGGCTTCTTGGTGCGAGGCTGTAAAAGTTGTATCAACCAGCGGGTTGATATGACTTTTCCGTATCAACCTGCTGGTTGATACGACTTTTACAGTACTTGAAAACGGGTTGATAACAAGGATCACCAGTTATTAAAATATTTAATGGCAACCATCCTAACACACCTTTCAAAATGGTTACTCCTCAAGACTGATCCCCGGTTTGGCTTAAGATTGAACGGAATATGTCTGAGGTTCCACTTAATTATATTCAGGTATTCCACCCTCAGGTACCAGCCCCTCTGAACAATGCTCCTTGTTCACTAAGGCCCTGCTGAAAACCTGGATGAACTTTGTCACCACCCAGAATATTTATTTTGGCTAAATGGATGAGGCATACCAGCCAGATTTCAGAACTTCTCACCAGCTTTAATAGATGTAACCTTTTCACAATGGTGGGAAAAGGGCTTGATACATACATACCAGTTCTATAATCAGAACATATTTAAAACTTTTGATCAATTACGGGCAGAATTTACATTGCCACAGCAAGATTTTTTCGCTATCTACAGTACAACTGCATCACTACCTGGAAACAGAGGTAGGACTGGATATCACTACAAAAGACTTCCATCACTAGACCCTTTCCTCATTGAAATACAACTAGAAACCACGCATCTACACATGATCTCAAGATTTTTAAGACTCTACAAAATGTACTCTCCAAGTAAATGGAATCTACACAGTTTAACTGGGAGGCAGAATTAATGGTTGAGCTGACCCCAGAGGATTGGCAAAATATCTGGAAAAGACAACATAAAACAACCAGCTCCTATTCTTGGAGAGAATTTTCTTGAAAATAACATCACGATATTGTTGGATAGAGAGGTTGGGTGGGGTTCACCCTCAGGCTTATATCTTGGGGTGAGCCACTCCCAGACTCTGAATGGGTGCGGAACCTGGGGTAATTTTTGATGATGGGCTAACCCTGCATTCTCAAGTGTCAGCTGTTGTCAAATCCTCATTCTACCATCTGAGGAATATCACCAGGATCAGGCACCTTGTTCCATCCGGCGACCTTCCTACTTTGATCCACACTTTTGTGACCTCGGCTTGGACTATTGCAACTCCCTGTACCTAGGGCTATCTGGGGTTGAAATCCGCCACCTGTAGCTAGTGCAGAATGCTCCACAGCTGTTGATGGGATCCTCGCAGTCCTGCTATATTCGCCGGTGCTGCACGGACTGCACTGGCTGCCAGTTCAGTGGTGGATCACCTTAAAGTTGTCTTCTGACTTTCAAAGCCCTACACCTAGGAGGGTAGAAGGCTGCACAAAGACGGACGTAACTGACTTCAGGGGGCGGATTTAAGGAAATGGGAAGGATCCTTAAGGAGCATTTGGATGGGATTGGGTCAGACATGGATGCTGATAGTAGGTGGGAAATCCTCAGAGAGGGGTGCAGGATACCACCAGCACCTGTGCAAGAGTAAGAGAAAATGCAGTGGGGCCGAAAACCCTGCTGGTGGACCAGGGAGGTCCAGGAGGTGGTGCAGGAAAGAAGGCAGCCTATAGGCAATTCAAGTGCTCAAGGAGTGAAAGGATCGAGGGAGTACAAGCTGATGGCTAGAAGGGCACTAGGGTGGCGAGGGCAGCTAAGGCAAGGAAGGAGCAGAACCTGGCCTGGGAAATTATAAGAGAGAACAAGGGTTCTTTGGATACATTGGGGAAAAACAAAGGGTGAAGGGCAGATTAGCAGGATTAAAACAGAGAGAGATGGGCACAAGACCGGGGAACAGGCTGAGGTACTAAATGAGTACTTCATCTCAGTTTTCACCAAGGAAAATGGGGTGATGCATCATACAAGGAGGAGACAGTGATACTGAGGGGGACCTTACCGATCGGCAGGTCTGGGGGAGGGGAGGCATCACTGGCAAGAGGGGAAGGCTAAGCAGGGAGAAGAGGTAGCGGAGTGGAAATCACAGCAGAGAGAGTGAGGGAAGCCCTCAGGTCCCTTAAGATGGAGAAAGCACCAGGGCTGGATAAATTACATCCCAGAGTGCTGAAGGAACTTATGGATGTCCTGGCAAAACCCCTGGCGAGCTTTTCACCATCTCTCTGAGGACAGGTTGGGTGCCCCAGGACTGGAAGGTGGCACATATAGTGCCTATCCACAAGGGGGATCAAGGGAGGTGGCAGGGAACTACAGACCTGTCAGCCTGACATCAAGGTGGGCAAGGTGATGGAGGGCATTGTCAAGGAGGAGGCTGGGGGACCTGGAAAAGTCAGGGTGCCTGGACAATAGACAGCATGGATTCATCCCAGGAAATCGTGGTCAGACAAACCTTGTGGAGTTCTATGACAGGGTGACAAGTGCCTTGGACCTGGGTAGACCAGTGGACGTCCTCTTTCTAGACTTCAGCAAGGCATTTGACTCTGTTCCTCACAGGCCTGTTGGATAAGCTGGGAGAAATGGGGTGGGGAACCAGATGATCAGATGGATAGGCAATTGGCTCCAGGACCCGGACCCAGAGGGTCGTGAGTTGGTGGAATAGTCTCATCCCCAAGGAGGCTGCTAATGGAGTCCCACAGGGATCAGTCCTTGGGCCCTCCTGTTCAATGCCTATGTCTCTGACATAAGGACAGGTATCAGAGAGTGAGTCTCTTTATGGATGACTCAAAACTGGGGCAATGGTGGATGGGGAGGAGGGAGGTGGCCCTACAGGGGGACCTGGAGGCTCTGGAAAGATGGTCTAGAAAGTGGAAGCTGAGGTTCAATGCAGGAAATGCAGGTACTGCACCTGGGGGCCAGAAACCTGGGCCAAGCATACACCCTGGAAATGCTACAAATCTCGATGGCTGAGAGGGACCTGGGGTGGTGGTGGATGTCAAGATGAACAACTCAGAGACTTGTAGGAGGGCAGCAGCCAAGGTCAACAGGATGCTGGGATGCATCACTAGGGGATCACCTCCAGAAGGAGGAAGTGATACTCCCTCTGTATAACTGCTTGGTGAGGCCGCACCTCAGTACTGCATGCAGTTTGGAGCCACACTTAAAGAGGGACATTAAACTCCTGGAGAGGGTCCAGAGGAGGGCAACCAAAATGATTTGGGGCTTGGGGACAGAACCTATGAGGAGAGGCTTGAAGAGCTAAATATGTACACATTGGAAGAGAGAAGGACCAGGGGACATGATAGAGGTCTTCAGATACATGAAGGGAGTAAATTGGGGAGGAACAGTCAGGGTGCTTAAGGAAGGAGGAGGGGCCACTAGAGGCATGGGTGGAAGCTGGAGGGTGAAGATTCAGGAGAGAAAGGAGGAGGTGCTACTTCACTGAGAGGGTGGTGGAGCCATGGAATGCGCTGCCTAGGGGCTGGTGG
This sequence comes from Neoceratodus forsteri, assembly GCA_016271365.2. Classification (NCBI taxonomy): domain Eukaryota; kingdom Metazoa; phylum Chordata; order Ceratodontiformes; family Ceratodontidae; genus Neoceratodus; species Neoceratodus forsteri. The sequence goes on from CM057455.1 coordinate 1,532,152,067, forward strand.
AGGCAGAGATGGTGGAGGGTTCAAGAGGGTGGGACAGGTACAGGGAAGGGTTCTGGAAGCAAAATCCAATGCAGCGAGAATATCCGGAACTGGGAAGGAGAATCCAGAGAAGGCGAGGGCAGCAAGGTCAGCTTCCAGGATGGGGCTGACCAACGAAAGCAGACGCGAAAGACCATTAGGCCTATTCTGCTGGCATTTTAGTATGTTAGTACATGGACTTGGCCTGGACTACCTGAAAGAGCTCCTGGTTCCTCATTGCCCCTTGCGATGGCTCCCTCAGTCAACGAGGGGTTGCTAGAGATTTGATGGGCACGTTTGAAATCTTCTGGGGCTAAAACATTTATGTATGCTGCCCCTACCTCTGGAATTCTCTATCCTGTCGTGCGATAACACAAGACCGTGGAGGGCTTCAAACAAGCACTGAAAACCTGGTTATGGAGTCAAGCCTATGGTATTTAACTGATGGAAAGATTTTAAGATTTTATGATTATATAATTACTGGCCACTATTTTTTCCATAGAGAAAGTCAGTTATAATTTGCTGTTATAACCAGCCGAGCTGGTTATAATGGCAAACAAGTGCCAGCTTTCTCTAGAAGCGAGACACAAACACCTGCAGAGCAAATGAAAGGATTCAGCCACTCACGCTCTGTCAGCTGCTGGTGTTCTCTCAGTTCCGTCATTGTTCTCCATGACACTAAACAAATACTCGCCTGCTAGAGATCTTCGTGCTGTGGTGATTGTAGTTATCTGCTTCCTGTGGAGATCTGGGTGTCCTGGTGTCAGAGGGCGTTATGTTAGCGTGGGTTAGGGAGCATGTTAAATGTTTGGCAAAAAAATTGCAACTAGCAATTATAAAAAATAAAGTAATGGGAGTTGGTTTATTTTCAATTTTACTCTGTGTGGGATGCCTAAATAAACCCCTCTGGCTTCGCCCTCAAAAGGTTTTATGTGGCATCCCACACAATAAAATTATCATTATAACCACCTCTCCATACATTATTCTCTATATTATTTGTTTCTGAGATGTTCTGTTGATTATATTGTTGTGAAATTTTGTGATTATGTGATTTTAACTCTGTTAGGCGCCTTGGTTTTGAAAGGCCATAAAAATAAAGATTATTATTGTTATTATATTTCCACACTCACAAATAACAGCTAAGTACTCTAATAGTGGAGAATCTTCATGCTAGAGGTGGGTGCGTAGCAGCACACACTCCTATATTTTTGTGGTACTACCCATCCCTGGCAGATTACTGGAAAGGGGTGATAAACAGCTCAAAGAGTTGTTCCCAGGCATGGGAGACCTCACGCTGAAATGGCCCTCTTGTTACACTACCCTCGCCTCATAAAGGGCTCCCAAAAATATATATGCTCAATATACTCTTGGGAGCTGCTAAGAAAATAATAACCCAGCTATGGCTCTGACCAGACCCCTCCCAGCATCACTGATTGGGAGAACACAATTTATGAAATATACAAATGGAGAATATGATGGCTAAATTACAGAACCAGACAACAACTCTGATGAACAGGTGGACCCTGGGCTTCTGTATATAGCTTCATCTCACCCAGAACTTATATCCTGAGCATAGTAGTAGTAGTGAACAGGGAACCCTTTATTTAAAATAATAGATATAATGGATAAGACCAATTTGCTCCATTGATATTCCATTTTTTAGATGAGTATATAAAAGGTTAAAAGAATGAGAAATGTTCCTGGGGAAACTGATGTGCTTTGATCTAGAATATATAAACTTAATTTCTTTCCTACTTTAGTGTAAATGATCTAAACTTAAGACGCACATTATAACTGTATTAACAAAAACCTTGTGTATCACTTCTTCAACATGTGATATGGATAATGACAAGATTTATATATGTATTTAGTCTCCTGATAAACTGTATCAATGTATCATCCTACTTGTGCCTACATAAAAGAGTAAATAAAAATTTAACCAAAATAAATAAACTGCTGTGACCCCACTGCAGGTATGTGTCAGTGCTGTTTGTGGCAGTTTCCATGCATACAGTTTTGCTGAGTCAAACTGTGCTTTTCTGGAAGGTGTTACAAAATCAAGTTCACATAAACATACAGCTTTCACAGGCAGTACTATGTTAAATGGAAGGTGACTGCGCCTTCGCAGAGGATGTTGTAGAAAATAAGCAGTTTTACAGGTAAATCCATTACTTTACGTAGGCAGTATTAATCGTGTATGATTCAGAATTACAGTCAGTGTAGCAGGTGAACAACTTTGCCTGGCTAAATTAAAGGGATAATGGCAAATACAGTACACACATGGAGTGTGTGTTGGCTACTGTTGCTATTTTGATAGGGTTCCAGATGACAGCTCATTGCAGAGGTCCAGGTTGTCAGTAACAGTATTGTTAATTCAACAACTGTTTGTTATTAAGTATTGGCAATGACAGCTGAAGGCAGTCAATCCAAGCAATGTTTGGCATTGATAATATTGACAATGCCAGCCAAATTCAGACATTGTTTGTTAACAGTATTAACAGTACTGGCCGTTGGCCTGGATTGTCAATCATGGCAGTATTTCTCATCACAATAACAGTATTGACAATGCTGGCTGAATTACAAAGTTGTATGCGTGTGTTTATAATTTTTTTTTTCCAAAAAGGAAATTCAGTGCAAAAACTATTAATGCATCAGTTAGAGGTTAAACCACGAAACTTCAAAGTAGGGAAATGTGATGTAGGAGTAAAATGTCCCTGAGCTTTGGTGAATCTGTGATGTGATGTGATGTTCCTTGTGGGGGTTGTGGAACGATCATACAATGCAGTGTTAGCGTTGCCTTAACTTTGGCACCCTCTCTCAAGCATTGTTCTGTGAGTATTTGTGTGGCTAGACAGACTGTGTTAGGCAGGGCTAACACCGAGGTTATCTGGTGTTCACGCCACCGCCCCGCCCAGAACACCATGCCACAGATTCATCAAGGCTCAGGGATTTTAACATGGCATTTCCTTACTTTTGGTTCTTTTGTGTTTAAACCCTTACTTATGCACTGGCATAGTGCTTTTTGCAGAGAGTATAGTATTATAATTTTGACCTGAAATTGGACCAAGCTGTAAGCCCTTTGTATAACAGAACTGGAAGAATGTGCTTTGTTAGCACAACATCCTGCACCATTGTAATTTGTTCACTGTATTTAACTGGTTGTCATTTGAAACCAAGTTTGAATACTTAATGTCAAATTTTGCTCATTCTGTCCTGACTAGTGGAATTCCTAGATGTCTAGCATGGCAGAATGGGGAAGTGGTATTCTAGTGGGACTACCAGAGTGGTGAAAATGGTATTCCACCTTGAAAACTGATATGTGAAACAGAGATGTAACCCCTAGGCGCTGTACCTACAATTACTACCCCTGCCTTGCTGGCGGAAACAAGGTTGAGGGCCTGGGTTCCCAAGATTACATTAAAACTGGTTCTTACCCAAGATTATATATAATCGCAGTGCCTCCACCCAGAGTTTTGTTTTAAGTGGGCTAGCTTGATACCTGGTACAACTCTCTGGGATGCTGTACCCACCACATTTTCAAGAAGTCACCCCAAGCATGACCCAATACACATTTTCCTCACAATTAAGACATTTTACTATTTAATGATGTCTCTAATAATATGCTCACAAGGCAGGATCTGTAAGAACAAATAAGTTTATTTACAAGGGGAAGGTCTAGGAGAAAAAGGAAATGGAACAGAGGTTATGCATTCACAGTATTTACAGTTGATTGGATTTTGGTAAATGCTGGTGAAACCCTCCAGCTGGGTAAGTTAGTACAGTTTAAATTCACATTTTAATAGTTACATTTGCCCCACCAACCTCGGTAGTAACCAGAGCCCTGACTATCTAACTAGCTGCATAAGACATACTATTTACAGAGATACCCACATTGGTACCAGTATCTCATTTGGTGCAAGACCCCACAATCCCACGCAGCCTGGGTACCCAGTAACTTTAAAGGGTTCCACATCAAATCAGCACAAATAAAAACCGTGGTGGTGAATAACGCATGTAGCATTCCGGACGCAACAGCAACTAAGCGCTTTGTAATTACTCCTAAGCTGCCTGCACGCAGTTGACTAAATGTGGTTGCAGCTGTAATTACATTCAGTCATTTCATGCTGTAAGTGGTTCTGTAAGTGGTTAACAATGATTGACAACCGATGTTATGCATGATTTGCTCCTGTGACATTTTGCTGTTTGCTGTTGCTTGCATTTCTACAAAGCTGTTCATAAGGAGGTGTGATAAAATGGCAATACTGAAAATACTAAAAATGCTCAAAGTTACAAGCATGCATAGGAACTGCGCAACACACGCTCGTCAAAACAGTCATTTAGGGTTTTGAGAGCCTACCTCATGAACTGTGACATTGTCATTTCGTTAATCATTCCAGAAAGGTGGTTCCGCAGTGACTGCAGAACCACCTTGAGTTCGATTAATGGAATAACAGTGTCACAAGTTCATGAGGTGGGGCCCCAAATACCCATGTTGAAAATCTGGTGAAAAGTCCCAGAAATGGCTGAGATATGCACTAAAGTTGAAAAAAACCCACTTATGCCATTATACAGCACGGCTTTGAAAATTGCAGGTGTGTTCGGTCCACGAAAGATCGTCGTGCTGGGCTCCGGAGGTAAGTATGGGTTGAGGTGGGGTGTGGGGAGGTGGGTACGCAGAGGGTGGTGCGGGTTGGAAGAGGGGCAAAAGAATCGAGGAAGATTTTTTTGTTTTAGATACATGAGGGACTTTTGACACGCTGGGGTGGGCTCCCAAGCGTGGCAGCCAAGCAACAGCGAGGGGGCACAAGCGAGAAACCCGGCAGAGTTAGGCACCCCCGCCGGCAACAGGAGCTTTGCCATGCTAGGGGTGGGCCCCAGCGTGGCACCAGTAGCTTGGGGGGACAGTGAAACCGACTGGATTGGGCACCCTGTCGGCAACGGAAGCTTTTGCCATGTTAGGTGGGCTCTCAGCGTGGCAGCAGGCAGCTTGAGGGGAACAGTGGGAAGCCGACAGGAGATTGGGCACCCCGTGGGCAAAGAAGTTGTTCCGTGGTGGCCGTGAATTCGCGGGTGACGGCAAATTCCCGCGGATATTTCTGCGGTGTTTGCCATACCGGCTGAATCGCAGAAAACTTGGGGCCCTGTTCATACCTCAAGACTCCTGTCTCCAACAGGTAAACCCAATACCTCATTTGAAAGATCTTTTCTTGGGTTTTCACAATTTGAGTGACCCCTGCAATGTTTACTGTCCCTTTAAGACTGGAACACTTAGCTTGATGAACAGGAGGGAGCAGGGCTGGCACACTTCAATCCCACATCTAGGCTATGCCCACTTAGGGTCGCTTCTGAAAATAGGCACTTTGCTGTCTAGTGTGCTTACCTGGTTAACAAAAGCACATAAATAAATAAATATGGCAGTGCCACAGTGGCATGCTACCAGGCTGTCTCTCAAACCCGGTTTAAGCTGGATTGATTGCATTCAGTACATTTATGTCAGAGCATTCATTTGACCACATCTGGAGCTTTGATTGCATTTGTTGCACAAGGCCAGACCATCCTGGAAACCTGACTTTCCACACTTGACCACATATTGGCCTTGACTGTGCTTGAAACTTGCCTCACTGCCACTTGCAACAACTTCAACTGGGCTGAGCCTGAGATAAGGCTTACTACCCCTTTGCAGACTTTGCTTGCTAGCAAACAGATGCAGTAGACTCTTTCGGCTCAACACTGACACTGGGCAGTATCTTATTCTCTATAGCTCTCTGGGCTCAACAACACTTCTTAGCACTCTTGTGCTCACACATTACTATAGACGTGCACTTGGCAGTAACAATTTCTGTAGCTCTCTAAGCTCAAGCAATACATATGCAGTCCCTTGCGGCTCTCATGCTGGCTCTTGCAGCTCCCACGTGCAAAACAGCAATTCAGGCACATTTATACAATTTTACTTTAAACTCTTTTCCAGTTACTAGTAGATATCCACCCATGCCAGGTGTTGATCAGACGCAGGGTGCAGACACAGTCACAGCTCAGTTACTTTGGGCTTCACTGCCCCTTGCAGATACTTTTAAGTTACACAGTCACGATCTTTGCTCTTGACTGAGCTGCCTCCTGCAGATGCTTTCAAGCTGGCACAGTCACAATTTTAAATGCTAGGCCTTGCTGCCTCTTAAAGCTTTCCTTTAAATTTTACTGGCTAGACATGGGTTTACTCACTCAGGTTACTTTTGCAGAAGTGGCTTTCTTCCCTGAGGTTTCCAGATTCATCAGCATTCTCACTGCTGGAGGCAGGTTCAGCCCTCTCACAGCTGGCTTGAAATCGAGTTACTGGCCCACGTTCTTCCCAAAATGTGGAAAGGCTGGATCTAGCCCTGCCCTGCAGGACATTTTTCAGGCAACCCCCAGGCTAGTGACTTCTGCTGCAGGTAACCACTTGTGTTTTCGCTAGATAGGTGAGAGACCTCCCTGGTGGAGAGGCTCAAATGGATCACCAGGCCCATTTTGCCCCATGGGGGCTCCTGCTTGAATACCAAGATCTCCTGAAAACACAATCTTTTATGGAGCTCTCCTGAGGCTCCTGATTGGCTGAAGCTATTGTATTCTTAACCTGTGAATGGCTGGAATACTTGTCAATCACCAAAATTAATTATGTATGAACCTCACTCGATGCACAGTTGGTGTGCTGTTTTGCACCTGATTTAAGTCCCTGCAGTTTCCCATGAGCACTTGAAGGTTTCTCATGAGCTTTGGCAAATGTCCCACAAGGCCTGGCTTTCTAATCCTAGCTTTCTGATTGGCTATGGCTGCTTTGTAATGGTTGTTGAACACACGGTCCCTTAAGCAGATTCAATACATTCCCAAATAAAGTCCTGGTGCAGCCAGAATAATTTAACTATTTGCCCAAATGCCTCACAGTTTAGTAGCCACTGTATGTCCTTTAGGTCATTGCCCAGCTTTAGCATTTCTCACAGTCCATTTGCCTGTTGCTGCTGCCAATATTTTACAGCCACCATTTGCAGCAAGCAGGCTTTTACTCTAAGTCCCAACATTATAGGCTTTCATGGTTCTCCTCATGGTCACTGGGTCCCACATACCAGGGGGACACGGGACCATCAAACACTCTCCCACACGACCGCAAATACCGCAGTCAGGAGATCAAAGCGCAGCCACGCCTGCACGATCCCGCTGCACCAGAGTGCTTTGACAATGCAAGAGAACACAGTTTAACCTTGAGCCCCAAAGGGCTAGATTTACACTGGGGTGGCTATTGGGGCACCAGGGGCACAGAAAGGACCAGGGACAGAAAAGAAAATATGCAGGCATTACTGGAGGCGCCAAAGGAGGAGTGCAGGAATGGGAGCCACACGGGCTAAGGTAAGCCACCAAAATTGGTAGGGGAGTTACAGAGAGTATTACCTGTAATTTCTAGCCCTGGTCATGTATTATGTTGACCTGTCAATTTAACTGAAAACTCTTCTGAAGTGTCCATTTTACTTCCTTCCAAAAAACAGTCCCTTTGGTTATCCAAAACACCTTACCCACCTTAAGTTTCATTAAACAACTTATCTGGTTGGATCCTGACACATTTTCTTTCTTTAAAAATGTAAACTAAAAGTGAAGTTGTACTGCACGGCTCTTCTGGTCCCTTTACTGGCTGAAAACCCTAATATTATAGCTCTGCTTTTAGTAATTTAATGGGACACTGTCAACTCTGAATTGAAAAATCTCACTATCTGTGGACAGTGTGTCTGTAGAAACTGAATTACAAAACTAGCAACTGCAAATACCCCCAATATGCAAAATTATGTAAAAAATGTATTTCTTACCCCAGGGATCCTTCAGTATGCTTTCGACTAGTGCAGTATGCCAGCTGGGTTCAGCTGCCCGGAGGTAGAGTACAAGCTAATGATGTGCAGGAATTAGCCAATCAGAAAGCTGAGAGACTGTGCTGTGTGTGGTTTCTGCCAGAGGGGAGTTAGATTCATTTCTTCGCTGACTAGAGCAGCACTGCCTCAGAGCTCTCTCTTCAAACTTTGCTTGAAGAATTTTGTTTCTTTAGAAGTTGGTAGTTTTTCATTTTTATGCTGTCTTTGGTATTTTTAGAGGTACTTTTCTATATTTTTCATTGTATTTAGTGGTTCCCTTCGATTCCAGGGAACCACGTTTCTCTTCTCTGTGGATCCAACCACAGTTCCGCTTTTTCTGAAGTAAAATTGTTAGCGCCTGAGGTAAAACAATTGCACTTTTCTCCTTTATACTTTAAACTTTTAGCGGTTCCTTGGGTTTTGCAGGAAACCCGTTTCTCATAATATTTACTTTTTAGCGTTTTGGAACCATTTATTTCTGGTTCCATAGCACTAGGAACTGATTGTTTTCTTTCACTTTTACCTTCTGGGAACATTATTTTATGGATCTTCTGACAAATTGGCATGTCAGATAGACCAAAAAGAGGATTGGACCTACTGGCTTTAAAATTGTATTAAGTGTTCCAAAATAATGGCCACTATGTTTGTTCAATTTGTTTAGGTCCAGACCATAAGTGTGAGCTTTGCTCAAAATTCTGCTTTGAAACAATAAAAGAGAGGACAAAAATTTTGGAAATCATGGCCTCTCATCTGCCTCCCTCTAACAAAAATCCTGAAGAGGGGTCTTCCTCACATCAAAATCTAAAGATAGGTCCTCTAAGGATCTTCTGGAAAATAAGTCTGATACAAATAATAGTACTGAACAAACCAAAAAAGAAACAAAAAAATCACTGCCCCTCCCACTGAAAATCAAAGGAGACACCAGTGACACAAAAATATGCATCCTCTGTTGAAGAAATTGCTAAGGCTTGGCAGTTATATCAACCCTTACAAGCTATGGGCAATCTCTTTAATGCCTTTACAGATCTAACACCCCTCACCCCTCTAACCCTGGCTTGCAAGGGCTTTTATTATGATGGGGATGAGGAGGAGGAAGAAGAGGTGAACCTTTAGAGCCAGATGTTTCCATGACCAAGAGTTTGACACCCTTCTAATGGCCAGGAGGGTTTTTCTTTTCATTATACCTTTGCTTAACAGATGGTGGACACCCTAGACCTCACTATCCAGGACACCACTGACTAAAAGAAGGAGGAGGATTTCCTAGATGTGATGGGTCCCTCCCCACTAAAAGCTGTTTTACCTATACACAAGTCCCTTCACATGGCAACCTTTAAGCTGCCTCAGAACCTCACTTCTATTCCAGGGGTGGACAGAAAAAGCGAAAAAGTAACAGCTAGAGAGTACTAATGCTGAATTCCTTTACATGCACCCGACCATGAGGGAGTTGTGCAAGCTTGTGACAAAGCTAAAGTGCCATTATCCTTCCAGCCTTCAAAAGGGAATCTAGAAAGCTGGATTCTATGAAAAAATATCTTACTCTTCCCTGCTGCTCTGCCTTTCTATGAATATGGCCTGTACAGCACAGTATCAAAGGCTCTCTGAACTCTGTGCTGCTATCAGCCAGCAGGCTACAGACAGAGTCACTCAGGACTTGGCAGAAACAGTGATAACTGCCTTGGAAGCCACTAAGTACCAGTTCCATATGGCTGTAGACATAATGCCACTGCCTCCAAGGCCATGTCCCAATCCATGTCTCCCTTAGGTGTTACGCCTGGCTGAGAACAACCAATCTGTCTTGAGGACACCAGAACCAAGGCTATGGCCCAATCCATATCTCCCTTAGGCGCTACGCCTGGCTGAGAACAACTAATCTGTCACAGGACACCAGAACCAAGGCTATGGATTACCCCTGAGAATAACTCTTTTTGGGGGATAAAACAGAAGCCTATATAGAAGAAGCCTACATGAAGAAGGTGGAGGAATATAAAACCACGTATCAAAGCAATGCAGCAAAAGAGAAGGCCTCACCTCACAGAGGTCTCAAGAAGAAGGAACAGAGGCAGAGGATACTTCCTCAGGGCCTACTATCCCATGCCAATGCCCTTGCCCCAGACTGTTCTCAATCTAGGGGTTACTTCAGAGAAGGGAGAAGAAGGGCCCAGAGAACAGCTGAACCTCACCTCCCCAAAGGCTCAGACCAAACAACTTTCCAGACTCCAGCATCCAAGTTGCCTCCCTGCCCCAGTAGGAGAAATGCTGACCCACTACCTCCACAGTTGGCACTTCATCACCACAGACAAATGGGTTCTGGAGGTGGTGGGTCAAGGACTTGCCCTGCAGTTCAAAAAGTTTCCTGCTCAACAGGGTCTCAAGTCTCTAAAACCCCTCACTCCAACAGAAAAATTACTGTTGGAATTGGAGGTAAAGTCTCTGCTATCAGCAAAAGCAGTAGAAAAGAGTTCCCTACTCCAGTGGGGAAAAAGCCTCTAGTCAAGGTATTTTCTCACTCAGAATCAAAATGAGGACTGGCAACCCATTCTGGACCTAAGGTACCTGAACAAATACTTGCTCACACCCAAATTCAAGATGGTCACCCTGGTGGTGGTGATCCCATCTTACAGCAGGGAGACTGGCTAGCCTCCTAGACCTCAAGGACGCCTATTTCCACATGCCAATCAGGCTGTCCCACAGAAAATACCTCAGATTTAGGCTACTATCTGGCCATTACCAGTTTGTAGGTCTGCCTGCTCAGCCTTCTTCAGCTCCAAGAGTTTTCACAAAGTGCCTGGCAGTGGTGGCAGCTTACCTCAGAAGACAATAGGTGTCTGTCTTCCCTGCCTGGATGATTGGCTAATAGTGGACAAGTCCCCACAGAAGGTCAAGATGCCCTCTCCCTGACACAGCACAGTCTCGAGTCTCTGGGCTTTCTTATCAATGCAGAAAAGTCCCACTTCAAACCAGTTCAGTTACTGGACTTCATTGGGGCAGAACTAGATACCCAGCAGGGAAAGCTCTGCTTCCTCAGGATCGGGCACACAGCCTCCAAGATCTGGCAAATTCTTTTGTCCTGGGACAGCCAAGGCCTGCCAGACACTTTCTCAAACTTCTGGTCCACATGGCCTCCACCACAGCTGTAGTTCCAGGTGCCAGATTTCAAACAAGGGACATCTAGTATCACCTAAGAACTTACTGATCCTAGGAAACAGATTCCTATGCAACATAATACTGAGTCACAAGGTCCTTATTGCAAGCCCTGGACTGGTGGAAGGACATGGAAAATCTCAGGAAAGGGGTTTCTTTCCAGCAAAGGCAATGCTTCAGGGTGCTTACAACAGATGCTTCCCTCTTAGGATGGGTGCTCACCTGGCAGACCAGTCCATAAGTGGGACTTGGTCTCCAGGGAATCCAGCTACCACATAAACCTTCCAAACTCAGATCTGTGTACCTGGCTATCAAATCCTTTGCCTATCAGCTAAATGGTCAGTCTGTTCAAATCAGAACCGCTGTCATGTTTTACATCAACAAGCAAGGGGGGCACAGAGCCACAAAACTATGCACAGAGGCCATGAGAATTTGGTCTGGCCTACTCCCTAGGCATGCAGCTCTCGCCATTCATTTGCTGGGCAAGGACAATATCCTAAGAGACACTTTGAGCTGCATCAGTCAGGGCCACCAAGAGTGGATCCTAAACAGAGAAGTGTTGGCCACAGTATTCAGGAGGTGGGGTACTCCAGAGATAGATCTCTTTGCCTCCAGCCTCAAGTCATCAGATTCCACTTTACTGCTGCAGGCCTCCAGCACTGGGTACAGTGCCAGTAGATCTCTAACCCTGGATTGGACAGGAAAGTTCCTTTATGCATTCCATACATTTCCTTTAGTTCTCAGAGTTCTCTTGAAACTCAGGAGCCAGCCACCCTGATTCTGGTTACTCTAGATTGGGCAAGGCAGCCCTGGTAGTCCCTCCTTCTTGCCCTATCAATCAAACAACACATTTGCCTACATCCAAGCCACAGTCTCCTGATTCTGCCTCAGACGGGAATAGCATACCCCAGCATAGAGTCTCTTAGCTTCAAAGCCTGATACTTGAAGAGCTAGAGTACCCAGATTCTCAGTATTTAGATCAAGTCCCGAGAATCCTTCATCTGGCTAAGAAACCTAGTACTAAGAAAACGTATGCCTCCAAGTGGAAAAGATTCTCTCTATGGTGCAGGAACAGGCAAATAGACCTGCTCAGGGCTAGCCTGTCTTCTCTGCTGGACTGCCTGGTGCATTTGCAAACTTCAGGCCTTACAGCCTCATCCCGAAGGTTCACCTAGCAGCCATTTTGGCCTACATTTCCGCTGGGGAGGAAAATCAATAATTTTCACCCCATTTCTAAGAATGTTTTCAAATTCCTGCTGTACCTTCAACCCTCACTTAGGAACCTGTCCTACCCTGGAACTTGAACCTCTGCATAGCCAAGCTCATGGAGCCCTCTTTTGAGCCTATGGCTACTGCAGACTTTAAGTACCTAACATGGAAAACTGTTTTCTTAGTGGCTATTAGCCAGAAGGATTTCAGAGCTGCAGGCACTCTGCACTGAACCAAACTACATTATTTTGCATAGGGATAAAGTAGTCCTTAGAACCAGTAGGAAATTTCTTCCTAAGATAGTGTCTGAATTTCACCTTAAGCAGTCCATAACACCTCCTGTCTTCTTCACAGAGAAATCCACTCCCGGGGAGCGAAAACTCCACAGTCTGGATGTGAAAAGGTCTCTGACCTACTACATAGAGCACACTAAGCAGCTCAGGACCTCGCATACCCAGCTCTTTCTCACCTATGGTGAGGTAGGCAGGGCAAGCCAGCCTCTAAGAAAACTGTCTCTCACTGGATACTCTTGTATACAGTTCTGTTACAGTAAAGCTGGCAAGCTAGCCACCTCAAGGCCCCAGGGCCTACTCCACTAGGGGCACTGCAGCTTCAGTGGCAGCTGAGAGGACATCCCTTGCTAGATATCTGTAAAGCAGCTACCTGGAAGACTGTAAACACCTTCACAAAGCACTACTGCTCAGATGTACAGTCCAGATCAGATGTCAGATTTAGCACAGCAGTCAGAACCTTTTTACAAAGTAGGTTCTGTTCCCTCCTCAAATGGTACTGCTTTGTAGTCTGCACTGGTCAAGCATACTGAAGGATCCCTGGGGTGAGAAGAAAAATTATTCACCATAGTAATATTGTTTCTTCCAAGGTATCCTTCAGTATGCTTGACCTCCCACTATCTCCCTACAACCTGACTCCACCTGCAGGGCAGCTGAACCCAGCTGGCATGCTGCACTAGTCAAGCATACTGAGGATACCTTGGAAGAAACAATATTACTACAGTGAGTAATTTTTCTTGTCTTACTGTATCCCTCTCTGGTGTCATACTGGAGAGGGCCACTGCTCCCTACCTGCTACCTAGGATACAGGTTAAGGGGCCTGGGTTCTCAAAGCTGACCTACAGAGGTCCTTTCCCAAAGCTAACAAATAAAATGGCTGTGCCTCCACCCAGAGTACATATCAGTGGATCTGATTACTCACAGTACAACCCCCGGCATGTCATACCAACCCACACTCCCAACAGTTACCCCAGGCATGGACTGCATAGAGTCGAACCACTCACATTCAGTTACCATTTACGTTTTCCATTTCATCCAATAACATGCTGTCTAAAACTAGGCTCTGGAAACATCTCTGCTGCAAAACAATAACATCTCTGTTTATTTATAAGGAAGAGTTAGGATGAGGGAAGAGTTCAAGCATTATAAAGATTGCATTTCCCAAAATCACATTTCCTTTTGATTTCAAACCCATATTTCAGTCATTGCAGCAATCAGGTCTATCTAAACTAGCTAACTGCTGCAGATGTGCTTAAGCCAGACCCTCAGGTTCCAGTCCATTCAAAACCAAAAGTCCTGTCCTGGGTACCCAGATTTTATGTTGCAGGCCTGAGGTGCAGCTGATAGCGCGTTGGTGCACTTGAAGAATTGTAACTTTTGCATCCTTTCCCTTGTCTAAACCTCAGCTCTATCTCCAGCCCCAGTACGCGTGCTTAAACTATAATCCCCAGGTGCAGAACAGTTCCTGTTATTTACTCATGGTTCTACAGAATCAGTCCTTGGAGGCACAGTTCCCTGAAGTCCTGGGGATGGATGGCAACTCAGGCAGAACCAGTCACAATGCTTGAAAGAGGGCATAGAGGCTGCGGCTTGCTCTTCCTTCCTCTTGCATGCAGCTCCTGCAGCTAGTCCCCTTCGCCCATTACAGGCCCAGTTGCAGGAGCACGTGCACAAGGCCTGCTAGCTACAGAGGACCCAGACCAGGGAGTAGCCCCACGGCCCTGCTCCCTCTGGATCAGAGCGCTCTAACACTGGGTACAAGTCCTGATCCCCTGCAGTGGTAGATCACACTTGATGGGGTTAGTGAGCTCCCCACCTGGCCATGGGTGCCAGCAGAAACATTCAGCATATTCTCTTCTGCTCCCTTTCTTTCTCTTTCTCTTTCGTGCCATGGTGTGTAGCCAAAGCGATTTGTTCCTTTTTCTTGCTGCATCTGAGGAGCAGACAGCAGGCACCCGACCCAAAAGGCACCTGTCCATCCTTCTGCTTTCACAGTCTCTTAACTTTCACACAGCCACATTCTTGCTCTGGCTCACACATATCTCCAACACTTAAAGTCCCTTTTTTCAACATGCAGGTACATAGCAATTCTCCAAAATGAAGAGGTCCACTCTTCCATTTTTTTCTCAGCACATTTATATTCATTTGTTTCTCATCATTCCTTTGTATTCTGTCTTTTCCCAGGCTCAGACGCAACCTTCATCCTTTTACCAGGCTCAGGACACAACCTTTGTCCTTTTTCAGGTTCAGGACGCAACCTTTGTCTTTTTCCAGGATCAAGACACAACCTTTGCCCTTTCCCAGGTTCACCCTTACAAAAATTTCTTGAATACCATTGTACTACCACTCGCGATTTCAGTGTACTACCATTGTGGTTTCATAAATGGTATCACAGTGGATTGTTCCAATTCCATTGTGATACCATGTAGACAGTGGTAGTTCACTGATAACACTCACCTCTTCTGGTACCACAGTAGTAACAAATGTGCACCATTGTGATACCTCTGGTTGTTGGTATCACAGTGGTTTTGTTCCAGTTCCAGTGTGATACCATGTGTCCACTGTGATACCATCAACACACAGTGGTAGCACAGTGGCAGATACTTGTGCAATGGTAGCACAATGGCATACACCAGTGTGATACCACTGCAATTAGTATTACAATGGATTTGTTTCAATTCCACTGCGCCACCATTGTGACCACCATGGTACCACGTGTCAGTGGTAGGATAATGGTTGCACTTGCAGTGGTAATACAATGGTCTCATTCCATGCCTTATACTGGTGGTAGCACAATGGTCATGTAGCACGGCATCACAATGGCATGCGCCAGTCACTGGTAGCAAAATTACCACTGTAGGGGAAACCTGCCGCAGAGTAATCCAAAAATAATGGCACATCCGACAAAATCAGACACCCACACATCTTAATGTAAGCGCCATCCAACATCAGCTAATCACCAGCTTTACATTGAAATCCCACCAAAGTTACCCGTATACCAGTCATGCCCTGATCTATGCTACACAGACTCTTCCTAGCCTCACAACATGGTGCCACGGTGGGGCCTCAGTGCAGGAACCTTCCTAGTTCACATGGAAAGCACATAGTGACCTTGTGGGACACTTATCCTCCCTACAAGAATGAAACTAAAGTAAATAACCCAATACTACCTGTTCCTAAAAGGAGGGGAAAGGGTCTTTATGGGAGTGCAGACAGTTTAAGCTCATCCCAGTGTTGCCACCATGGGTTGCTCCAATGACATCTCCCTGTAACAGAATTAACACAGCAGCTCAGCTGAGAAGTGACTTTCTTTCACATGGTATCCTCTGATTTGCTGCAGGTGGGGCAAGCGAAAACAAATCTTTAATGGATTATTTATGGCTCACATTTGGCTGCATATGCAGTGTGTAAATGAGCAGATTTTACATATGGACTTACACAGAAACACAGAAGGTGTTGGCAGATAAAGACCTCAGTGGCCCAGCCAGTCTGCCCATTTTCCCTGCCCACTGTGCCATCACAGCCCCAACAAAATCTCTGGCCCCATCGTTCTTTTAATAAAGATTCTTTTTACATTGTAAATGCACTCACCCCAATAAACCTGATGTGTCTGGCTTCATATTTCTTTTGTCCTTTCCTCAGAATTTTTTTAAATTTTTCTTACTAAGAAAACATGATGCCAGGATGCTCTCCTCCCACCTTGGAACTGCTGTCTCTCCTCACCACTCCATATAGTTTGATGCGCTCCACATGGCCATGATAGGGAGGGTCTTTCTTTGACAGACTTTTGTGCGATCTCTGACATCCCACTACTAGAAAACAGGACAAATAAGAAAAGGGTTAAAAACAAACTGTTAACAGAGAATACTGGATGGGCAACTATGCACAGCCAGTGCGTTCTACAGATGGGTTCTGATTCCTCTGACCTCAAAGCGAAGCTCGAGAGGTCTGTGGAAATCAGAAACCCAGGGCAGAATACATTGGCTAAGCATAAAGTTGTTCATCCTGTAGTGTTTATAGTGTATAGTATTATGTGAAATGTGCACTGTGTTTTTCTCTTTCACAATGAGACTGGCTTGTACAGTATTTAGACATTCTAGAATGCTGTTTTACCACAGAAGGGTACAATCACATTCCATGACCTTTGAACTGTGGTACAACAGCATTTTGAAAAGGATGGTTTCTATACAGAAATAATGCTCAACTATACGCTATAAACTAGTAATGTACCGTTAACAAGACGAGGCAGCACACATTTAATTCACAGGTTACAATTACAGCATATAGCAGTAGTAGTAATGACACCTAGTAGCAGAATAACTATTTTATAAACAAAATAGCATTACTTTGATATATTTATTCTTTTTTTATGTAAATAGATTTAGACAAAACCAATTTTATTTAAGACAATAAGGCACGGCAGGGCATTGGTTGAATTAGGTTTACCCATGCTCAGGGGTATTGTAAGGCACAAGGCAAAGCAGAGTGCCTTCAGCCCAACTGTGGGGTAAACCTAGTACAACTCAATGTGCCTGAAGTGCCTTACTGCTATATAAAATAGGCCCAGAGGCAACTTTGAAAAAAAAACAAGCTCAAAGTTTTCAAACCCACAAAAATTATAACAAAATGCTGCTAAATAATGTATAATAGTCCATCCACAGATGTTTTCACCTGTCAGTCATCTGTCTTTCTTCATATTCAGTACACTGTGTGATTGTTTACCATGGAATAAAAAGAATTCAAAGCTCTGCATTATTTCAGTAGTAGAATTCTCCCCGCCCCTGCCCGGTAACATGGAATACATGAATTCAAAATTCTTCAGAGTTCCACTGGCATACACACACAGGCCTCAAGTGGAGCCAGAATCTCAATTTTATCTGTGGCCAGGTAAGGAGCAGGGAGTTCTCTAGCAAACTGGTGGGGCTAGGGTGGGTTTTTCATGGTCATCAAAGAAACACCAGCAATGAAAACTCTGAATAGTAGTTGATTTTCTATATTTGTGTATGTGAGTAAGGAGGGGCTCTTGAGTAAAAATAACATTAAATTATGTACTTACTTTAGTTAATTTAATGAACATTCATTTTTAGGGCCTAGTTGGAGGCTTCTATATATGAGTAAAGATTGTAGCCATGTTTGTGATGGAGATTAGGAAGCAAGTGGCTTACAAATTCTGTGAGTTGTCCCAGTTGGCAGATACTTGTTTTTAGCCATTGGTACTGTAGTGCTTTCTTAAGGCAATGGTTAGAACCAAGTATCAGTCACTCAGAACACAGAGATTTCCTTGCCCATTTATATGGGGTACAATATAACACTCCAGGGTGTGTGTTGTTATTGTCTGATAAACACAATTCTATGGGCATGTGGACTCATACCTCAGTAGGCCCCTATGCACGCATTTATCAGAGTATAACCCACACCTTGGAGTGTGTTCTCGCTTTCTTATAGGGAAATAGGTGCATGCTGTTTTATCTTTTTCACAAGAGAAGTGATGTTAGGGTATTCAAAACTGTCTGAGAACATTAATGATAACTTATTTTACATTCGTTTTTATTTTCACTTATACAGAAATTACATCCTCATACAGAGCACATAAATCATATTCAATATACTTTCTACTGAATGAGTGACATTAAGTTCGAACAGAATGTCAAGGATGCCTGACTGGCGTGCTTCTGTGGTGCCAACATACAGGAATATCGGCATGCCTAATGGGGCATGGGTAGTGCCAGTTGACATTATGTCAGGATGCCTGTTTATTTATGTGCATGACTGCTGTCAGTCGCCCTTACATCCTGGTACACAGTGTCACCATCATGCTCACCACCAATCAGGCATCCAGACATCATGGTCATCTGGCACTCACCCATGCCCCCTTCCTCAACAGACATCCACATATCAGCTCACCACTCACACACACCACCAGCTAGACATCCTGACAAAACAGTTGACCGGAAACACTCCTGACCTCCTCCCTGGTGCAAGCTATTCATCACACTGGCAGAACACAATCTGTAGTCTTCCGCACCCGCCATGCTGTGTGTGTGTGGGACAGTGTACATGACGAAGCAGGTGAACCCCCATTTGTCAGAACTGGAGGCCAAGGGGCATGGCGTTGTGTGATCCCAATCCTTGTGGAGTTTCCACTGGGCACAATGGCAGTCCTTCTCCCACGGCATGGGAGGAGTGGGAGGGGCCAGGGTCAGTGGTTCCTGAAATACAAGCAGACTAGATAGACCAAATGGCATTCTATTGGCGATTTGTATTTATGTTCCTATCTGATGACCAAAACAGGCTAAAATCTCATCCCACATCATGATTCCTGGATTTTCTCCTACCATCTCAGTAGCTTGCTTACAGACTCTACGTGTCTCCTCACCACTCCAAATGGTTTGATGTGTTCTGGTGAGCAAGACAGTGAGGGTTCTGTCTTCACTACCATCCTGTCCATGGTACTGCCTGGCCATTTTGTTAGGCCCTCTTTGTTCTCTCGACATCATCTTGACATCAGTATGCCTTGCCAACAGCCCTGCCCAGACCCTTGCTGTGCCAAAAAATATATGAAGGTAATCGCTGGCATGGTACATGTAATTGCACGTTTACATCCTTATGTTCTAGCATAAATATTACTAAAGAGCACTTACCTGAGTCCTTGGGATTCCTGTATGGGATTGAGGACTAAGAGAACATCCAGTTGTACCTGTAATATAAAAATAGCAACAAGGTCTCAAAGGCTCTTTAGTAGCAAACTGAAAAACAAGGCAATATAATGATAAAACAATACTTTCCTGATACACGTGGTCAATGTTCTCCCACATTGTGGTCATTGTTCCATGGGACCTGTAGACAAAGGGGAAAATAGGTTAATATTAGCAATAAAATTGTGATTAGCTGAGTTGGTTGGGTATAAAGGGATTTTTTTCACTTTTTGTTTGTTTGTTTAAATGGGTTGGTCAGGAAGGTAGATACCAGAACCAAGGCAGCAACCCAAGTTTGTGAAAAGACTCTGGTCACTCATGGAGGCCAGCATTTTTGGTTGTTTAAATGGGTTGGTTGGGAAGGTGATACCAGAACCAGGAAGCAACCTAAGTTCATGAAAAGACTCCGGTCACTCACACTCAACTCCCCCACCTGAATCACCCAGCTCCTCTTCACCCATGCAAAGCCCTTCCACACACTCATGCTCAGTTTCTCCACACTGATATGGCTCCCCCAACACACACATGTAACCCCTAGATGGCGCTTATCCCAGGGCTACTACCCCTGCCTGATTTGCCACTAACAGGTTGAGGGGCCTGGATCCAATGGCGGGTGCCTCCACCCAGAGGTCAGGGTTTGCAATAGTTAAACTAACTTGGTCACAGCCCTCTGGGACACTGCAACCTCTTTCTTCCCACTAGTGGCCCACACAATATATCAGAATTACCTTCACAGTATACACTTACCCCAGGACTGATTCCGGCTCTGAGACCTCCTGTGAAATAAGATACAGTGCAACAATCACAGTACAGTACTTTAACATAGACAATTACTCAGGCAGTATAACTTTGCTGAAACAAGCAGCTCTGATTTATTTAGGGGGATATAACAAGGACAGGGGGAAATCAGGTTAATTAGTCATATCACTTCACTATCTACTTATGGCTCTGTGCACAGGCCTATCCCTCATCAGTTACTGTCCCTGGCACCCAAGCCCTAGTGGCTAGTCCAAACCGTGGCAGCTGGTAGGTGCCCTTTCACAGAGAAAAGAAAAATTAGTTAAACAGTCAGCAGTACAGTAATTCCATTTGGATTTAATGTGGCAATTCAACAGGAGCGACTCTGAATTAGTACTCACGACTCCAAACAAGATAGGGTCCTTCAATGTCAGCAGGGCTACTCTTGAGTCTCAAGAGACTCCTCACACATTTATATGGTAAACAGTCACAGGCCAAAGTCACTTAATGGCAGCAGGATTCACTTGAGGTACACAAACCTCTTCACACATTTATATGGTAAAGAAAGCACTATACCAGGCAGGCTGCATCTGTATCCCGATCGCATTACTGCACAATACTTCGGAGAACACACAGCAGATTCAGTTCCTGACCCACCGAAAGTGCAAATCAGCAATTTCTCCAGTCTTCTACAGGTGAGCCTGGTTTCTACTCTTCAGATATCCTTTGATTCTCTTCACAGGACGGATTCAGTCCTAACAAGCTGCAGACCGGAACTCTGGACCTTATACATGTTTTTTGACTAAAACTGTGCACTGAAGGAGCACAGGGTTCCTTTCCTTCACTGCCAGAGCTAAACTGAAACTCCAACAGACAAAACCGGCACTTCCTTTGAGTTCCTCCCAGTTCTTGACTGATTGGCTGTCACCACACAGACTGCTGCTGTTGGTCCAAAAAGGCGCTGAAGTCTCAAAACTACATCTCCCAGAGTTACTGCCCATACAATCCTCTGTGGCTGGCTCAGATTATGAGTCCAAGTTCTGATTCGTCCAAGGCACCATTTTAGAGCTAGCTACCCCACACTGATTGGTCCAGTTCAGCAGTTCAAAACCAGAATGGGGAACTAGGCAGACACAGTTCTGACTGCAAAGAAAGCAGGTTAGACAAACTGTAATTTCATTATTACTGTAAATGATTTCTGGCAAACAGTTACATCTTTCAGATAGGTTCCTTTGCACTCCTAGTGACTGCAAAATGGAGTGAATTGGCAGCAGCTCGAGTGGTACTCAAACAGAGAAGCACACAGTCCCCCATACAACTAATTATGTCTGCAAGCAGACAGCTCTTAAAGAGACAGTACCAGAGGCTCTAAAAACACTCACTGATAAATGGCTTAAACGCCAAACAATTATTCAGGCTTGGAGCATTCAAGAAAGCTCCTGGAAGTCTTTTGAACCCCCATTTGCAGGAGGGTTACACCCACACACGCATATCCAGCCATACTAACTGCTCCATACCAAGAAAAAAACACCCAGCTCACCCCATGCACAACTTGCAGCCCCTATACAGATACACGCCAAGCTATACATGCAGAGACGCACAGATGCACACCCAAACACACACTGCTCCACGTACATACCACACAGACTAGATGGGCCTTTGGTTTCCTTCTTTTCTGTTATTATCCATTTCTATACAAGTCTAGCCATCTCCCTACACACATATGCCAAGCTCTTCCACACCGCCTCTCAGACACGACACACCCCGATGCTCAGCACCCTTATATACAGCCAGCCCCACCCACACACACATGCATGCCCAGCCCCCCACACACACACACACACACACAGACACAGCCTGCTCCACATATACATGCCACACAGACTAGATGGACCATTGGTCTTTTCCTCTTCTGTCATTGTCTGTTTCTATACATACCCAGCCATCTCCCACACACACTATGTTCCTCCACACCATCTTTAACACATGCACACGCACCCCATCGCTCAGCCCCCAACATACATACAGCCAGCCTCACCCACATATGCATGCCCAGCCACACACACACACACATGCACGCACTCACGACGCACACACACACGCTTTGCTTCCCATACATGCCACAATACTAGATGGACCTTTGGTCTTTTTCCTATTCTGTCATTATCTGTTTTATACATACCCAGCCATCTCCCACACACACACACACACACCATGATCCTCCACACCGTCTTTTCACACATGCACACACACCCCATCGCCAGCCCCAACATACATACAGCCAGCTCCTCACCCACACATATGCATGCCCAGTCACACACACACACACACACACACACACACACACGCATCACACACATGCACGCACGCACGCACGACGCACACACACACACGCCTTGCTTCCCATACATGCTACACATACTAGATGGACCTTTGGTCTTTTCCTATTCTGTCATTGTCTGTTTCTATACATACCCAGCCATCTCCCACACACAGCTACATGATCCTCCACACCGCCTTTTCACATGCACACACACCCCATCGCCAGCCCCAACATACATACAGCCAGCTCCTCACCCACACATATGCATGCCCAGTCACACACACACACACACATGCACGCACGCACACACACACACACACATATGCACACACACACACACACACACACACACACACACCCTTGCTTCCTATACATGCCACACAGACTAGATGGACCTTTGGTATCTTCTTCTTCTGCCATTGTCCGTCTCTGTACAAACCCAGGCATCCCTACACACGCTAAGCTCCTCCACACTATCTCTCACACATGCACACACCCGATGCTCAGCCCCCAACATACATACATCCAGCTCCCTACCCACACCCATGCATGCCCAGCCCCATCCACTACTAAACTGTCTACTGTATGAACATACAAAGAAGTCAGAAGAAGACGCCATTTGGTCAATCAAGTCTGGTCATATTGAAGGGTCCCAGCTTGAGCTACTGTCCCTGCCCTCCCTCCCTCTCTCCCCATTCGCCCTACCCATGATCCTTACCTTCCCCATGCCTGTCCCAGCCGCTTTAAAGTGGCCCACTGTCTTCAATGAGATGACTTCTTCCAGCAGTGCATTCCAAGTGTCCAACACCCAATCTGTGAAGAAGTGCTTCCTGACCTCCCTCTTAAACCTCCCACTCTCCAGGCTTAAGACTGTGCACTCGTGTTATGGTTGTCACTCAGCTTAAAGGGATTCTCCTTATCAACCTTATTTATCCCTTTCAAGTACTTGAAGATCCCAATCATGTCCCTGTCTCTCTCCTGTCTTCCAGGAGTACATGTTCAGTGCCCTCGACCTCTCTCATATGCCTTACCCTGCTGACCCACTATCATCTTTGTAGCCTCCTCTGGACCTTCTCCAGCAGGTTAATGTCCTTTTGAGGTGTGGGCACCAGTACTGAACTCCATGCTCTAGATGCGGCCTTAGCAGTGACCTGTACAAGGCAGTATAACCTCTCTCCTACTACTGATCCCCTAGATATGCATCCCAGGATCTTGTGCCACCTTTGGAAAAATGAAACAATACATATGCCAGTGTTTTTTAATGGATTAACTATTAGCCATGGTGTGTTGGGTGAAAATGCCATAGTTACAATTTAGAATAAATTAAGTAAAGCCAACAAAAAATAGCAGAGGAGCAAAAGGTAAAGACATATTTAGTAAATATTTCACCTCTGTTGCTCTGTCCTCTCCAGCGTTTCCAGTCTATATAGTTAGCCTATGGTGCTGGATCTAAGCAAGAGCTGTGAAAATAGCAGACAGGTGTATGTGTGTGTGTGGGAGATCAACCAAAAGAAAACTACCTATACAGGGCTAGAATTTAATGGTATTTCACCATGTTTTGCATACCAGTTTTCAAGCTGGAATACCATTTTTTTATGCTGCTAGGATACCACTCCCCTGGTCTCCACTTTGCAGTGTAATCTATAGCATGCTCGTTTGAATAGATGGAGTACCAGAGTTTGAGACGGAATACCAAAGTTGGGCTTTTGGTATTCCACCTCCCACCAGATTATTTTCTTAATTTTACCCCTGCTATAGGACTAACTGCAGTGCCTGTGGACACTGGGGTGTACATATGAGGAAACAGCACTCACCTTCATCATGGTAGTTGCTCTGGGCTTTTGCGTGTCTGAAGTCTTGCTCTTTGTCAGTCCATTAATGCGCCATCCCTCCCATGACTCCTTCAGTCATCTTCACACCAAATCTACCCAAAGGTCACAGAGGAAGAGTAGGAGCCATGGCAACACATCAGCATGGAGTACGACAGTATAGCGCATCATCATCTATTGTGAATGTCAGGACCAGGAACTGGCCCTTTAACATCCACATAGTTTAGGTGGCGCCCAAGTCCGTGCAGCATTTTCATTTTTAAAATAAATTAATATAGTAGAAGCCACCCAGATCGGATTTGCATTGCCATGGGCCGTATGCACTGCAGCAACCAGCGTCCTTCCACACAGGTACATGGTCAAACCTTGTAGCACAAGAATTCCATACGCATTGCAGTTTCCACTTCCAGTACAACAAATGAGCATTACCACCGTAGAACAAAACAATAAACATATACTCAGTTGATATGCCAGTCTCTATACACCAGGCTATGTGTGATTCTCTCCTCAAGGGGTTCAAAATTAAAAGAAAACTTAAAAATCCTGACATGATCCTGCTGTAACCTCCCCATGGGGCTTACCTGCTTTTGCCTTTAGGGGCCACCCAGTGCATCCCATTCCCACGACCCTGCCTCTGCATTGCCCATATTGTCCCTGAAGTCTCCATCCGTCCCTAAGCTGTTGTGGCATTGGGACCAGAGAATCTTAACCGCAGAGCTGCAGCACTGCTTGCAGTTTGAATGAGTAGCGGTGCCTATGCATGCAGAGTAGCACATTCTGTCTTTCTTGCTGCAATTGCAGAAAAACAGGTGCCCTCCAGTGGTCTCCATCCCAAAAATTAGTTAACTAGGGACTGAAGACCTGGAGAAAGCGATAAGGAGCCACAGTTTGTTGTAAATAAAGAGTTCCAGTGCGCTGTCCTCTTTCCCACCTCTCTTCCAGCGAGTACATATTGAGGTCCCTTAATCTCTCCTCATAAGTCATATGTTTCAAGCCCTGTGCCATCTTAGTCACCCTTCCTCGATCACTTCCAGCCTGTTAATATCCTTACAAAGGTGCGGCTCCAGAACTGCTCACAAACTCCATGTGAGGCCTGACCAGGTTTTACATAATGGCATCACTACCTCCATCCTTCTGGTGGTAATACCCCTGCCTATGCACCCCAACATACCACGGGCCCTCCCAGCTGCCTTAGTACTCTGCTTTGATATTTTCAGGCCATCTGAAATAATAACCCCTAGGTCCCTTTCCTCCTTTGTGACTGTCAGCAACTCTCCCCATCCTGCAGGGCTCCCCAGGGTTTCGTCGTCCCTAGGTGCATCATTTTTCACTTTTTTGACTTAAACTTCAGTAGCCAGTCCTCAGACCATTTTTCAAACTTCCCAGGTCCCTCCTTATTTTCTCCACCCTCTGGGTATCCACTCTGTTACAGATCTTGGTGTCATCTGCAAACAGGCAGACCTTTCCTCCAACCCTTCTGCAATGTCGCTAATGAATACATTGAACAGGACTGGCCCAGGACCGATCCCTGAGGCATCCCACTGGTCATCCCCAGACTGCACTCCATTTACCACCACCTCTGCCTCTTGTCTGTTAACAAGTGTCTAACCCATTTTATTACCCTGTTTCCCATGCTCAGCCTACCCAGCTTGTTTATCAGCCTCCTATGTGGGATGGTGTCAAAGGCTTTGCTGAAATCAAGATAAGTTTCCAGTGCCCCACCCTAATTTACTTCCTTTGTCACCCAGTCAAAGAAATCAACCAGATTTGTCTGACATGACCTCCCACTGTGAATCCATGTTGCTATGGTCCTGGGCTCTGATGGCTTCTAGATGCCCCACTATCCTTTCTTTAAGCAATGTCTCCATGATCTTCCAGTATAGCAGAATAGTATATACAAGAGTATAGCAGTAATAACCTTCTACCTGAGGCCTTATGCTTCCTCCTCCTCCTCCTCATCTTATCAGCTGCTGTCCCCCACCCATCTCTGGCTCCAAACTAGTCCTCCCAGTTGACTCCTCCTGCCCAATCCCACTGCCCATACCATGCTCTACTGCCAGCTGCTGCTTGCCACCCTCCCAGGGCACACACACTGTCTTCAGCCTTGGACCAGGCACTTGCAGCTCAGTGCCATCCCAGCCCACAGACCAACAGTTTTACAATTTAAAATATTTTTAGAACTCTGACTCACCCCGCTGCCAGCCCTAACTGTCTGAATATGTAAATGCATAAAGCCGCTTGCCTGACTGCCTGATCCAACAGTGACGCTTCAACTCCCTCCAGTGCTCCTCTGATCGTGTCACACCTCCCAGTCCCATATGTCTCACACAGCCGCAATTTAGACCTCCATGGCTCAGACTGTCAGAATGGTGCCATATTTAATAGTCGCCATCTGACTGCAGTGCATGGCCACGGTTTCCAATTTTGCCACCACCTTTCCTAATGGCTCAGCATTCTTCAGTGCTTGCAAGCTAGACACGCATTTATAGCTACCTGTAGTGGGGGTGGTGCTCACATGATACCTGTAGTGACTCGCCTTAGACCAAACATATCAGGTTGCACACAATTTCTGGGATTTGTTTCTGCAGCACAGGGATGTTCGATTCACCTCCCAAATCGAACTCCAGGAAGTGAAAGTGAAGCAGGTTGGGAGGAAAGAATAGGATTCGTGGAACTTTGGGAGGGTTATAAGAAAGAAACAGTCCTTAAGTTTTCCTGTTTTAAAGAAGTCTCCTGAGTTTGTCTTTTTTTTACATTTCCCTGCTTTTATGGCACCAATCCATTCCTTAAAACCATTAGAATTAAAGAACAAACTGATCCATCTTTGATCTTAGGAATGCAATATGTATAAAACAAATGATTCCATAATTATAGAACATGTAAATTGCTCCATTCCATAGTGGCAAAGCAAACTATACTTTGGGGTATAACATGAAGTTAATTACAGGATGCAGAAACCTTAAATCACAAGTATTAAAGGGAACCATGCACCTCTAATTGGGCTCCTGTACATAAGTCTGAGGCTGTCCAATGAGCCTTTTGCAAAGATTTGACATTTGTTGTTGTTGTTTACTTACAGTGAGTTTAGCAATTAAGATTGTATCTGGCTGATCCTGCCATCCTCCCGCTGGCATTTTGAAATGAAGCACTCTAGTAGTATACAACTTCCCCTGACTGTCCCAGGAATGACGATGATCCAAGAGACCAGCTGTGGGAGCATGCACAGAGGTCCTGTATAGTAGAGCTATTAATATCTCCGGTTTGTAATTCACATGTCTCTGTGCTATACCGAGAGTATGGACTGGCAGTCAACTGCCAGTCTATACCTGATCTTGGTATAGCATCACATGTAACTGTAAGTGGAGCTATTAATGGTCTAACTATATAGGACCCATAGCTATGCATGCTCACCAACTCATATGTTATTCTCAAGTAGGACAGCAGTGGAGGTTATGGGTGCAGTGCTAGGGTGCTTCATTTCAAAATGCTGGTGGAAGGGATGGCAGGATCAATAAACCTTAATAATTACTAAACTCATTGCAAGTAAAAAAATTAAAACTGGTTACGAAAATGCTACTGGTCCTTCCTCACACTGAAGTGAGTTTAATTACAGATGGACATTCCTTTGATGAATTACACTGTGTGGGTCTGGTTGGAATTTTGATCAGTCTGTGCACCCTGCAATCAACTGATCAGAGGAATATCTTCTCTAAACTGTATAAAGTGGACTGTGGATGGAACTAGCTGGCTGAGATTACACACTTGTGAGCTACAGAGATGGCCATCTGAAAGAACTGAGCCCTGGTAGCAAACAATCCAATGCCATCCGCAATCCAAACAAGGCATTTTTGAAATAATTTCCCATCTTAACAGAAAGATCCTAAACTACAAATTGACTCGATTGAAGTTTTGACATCCAGAAATGTAATAATAATAATACGTTAGAATAATCTACAGTGATTTTAAATAGTGCTAAATGAAATCACATGGGTATACCGTCGCTATGGCAACAACTTTACTGTGATCTCAACACTACAGCGACAACAGCGCCAGGCTGCTGTAGTATCGCGCTGGACAACAGCACTGCTTTCTGGGGTATTGCACCCTCCCCAAAGCAACCCCGACTTGGAGTTGATTAATTAAGTAGCAGGGGATGTGGGGGCAGAGCCCCACATGGGGGTCAGGCAAAGCTCCCAAAGAAAAACACAGTCCAAAGTGACTCCTTTATGCAGACTTCAAATGCGGTCAACATTCAGGAGTCGCTGTAACGCTGTTCGACTGTCATAGATCCACTGACATGAATGTTGTAGCAAACAATCCTTCGCCATCCATGATCCAAACAACATATTTTTGAAAACATTACTTCACATCCTATAGACAGACCCTAGGCCACACATTGAGTTCTATATTGTGAGGTTTTAACATCAGAAAAGGTAAAAATAAAACATTAGAAGCTACCACAATTTTAAATAGTGCTGAATGAACTGTAACAAATGCTGCAAACAATCCTTCGCCATCCACGAGCCAAACAACCTACTTTTTAAAAATAACTTCATGTCCTAAGAGAACAGACCCTAGGTGACAAATTGAGTCCTATGTTGTGAGGCTGTGACATCAAGAAAGGTAAAATAAAATGTTAGAAACTACCTACAGTTTTAAACAGTGCTGAAATCAACTGTTATGAATGCTATGCCTCCTCCTGCTGAACTGAGGGACATGTTCTCCTCAGAGGACCTAAAAGAAATTAAAAGCTTAAAATAGCAATAGCTAATTTAGAAATAATTGTCCAACATGCAAATGGCAAAGTTATGCAGTTGAAATCTGAGTAAACTACACAGAAGCAGACAGCAGTTGTCTCTAAGCTGAAAGAATTTTGAACAGAAAATCAAATTGGCTACTATCAGAAAAAGTTGATTATTTAGAAAACTGATGTGAAGGAGTAACCTTAGAATAACTGGAATAATACTATGCTAACAAATTTACAAACAATTCATTTAGTTTGAAAAGCAAACACTCACATTCTAATCAAGGTTCTGTGATGATAAAATGAGTTTAACTACATTACAGCACAGAGGGTAGGTAAAATATCGAGGCCGGATATTCAAAGGGTTGCGCCAGGCGCAATCCAGATACACCCTAGTGGATATTGAGCGGCTGCCTGGCGCAATGCAAATCCCGATGCACCGGGCACAATGATAATAATATGCGGGGCAGATGCAGGGTAGACATGCATAAAGCGGCACATCCCAATATTCACCCCAGGATGTGCAGCGATATGCCGGTGCAGCCCTGCACTGCGATGCATGGGGGCTCAAAGATGAGCCCATGCTGAGTGAGAGCAAATCTCGACCACTCACAGGCGGGCTGCTGCATTGTAGGGGCGCAACACAGCAGCCCAGATGTGTGTGCCCACCCGCCCGCCTTCAGAACACCGGCCCGCAAGCACACACACACCCCTGGTGATCTAGTGAACTCCCAGCCCGTAGCTGCGATCGCTGGAGTATATGTTCATAATGAGATCCCTGGTAGTCTAGTGGCCCTCCCCAGTCCTGAGTCCTTGATGTGTATTTTGGGGGCTTGCAGAAAGTCAGGCCTGTGCAACATGTGACACAGTGCAGACTGGCAGTGTGCAGTGGGCTGCTTGGCCATACCCAGCAGCTGCAGGACGAGACATGGCCACCAGGTTGGGGTGCATGTGAAATGGGGTTGCAACTTTATTCAACAGTGGGGACTACAGTGGCAACCTGGTGGCTGTAAAATGATGTGTACTGTGAGTGTACAACTGTCAGGTGCCATGTCACCTGCGGAAACCCTACAGGGTGGTGTTGTGGGCCATGGCATGGAGGAACCCAGTGGCTTGCCCTTGTTCCTGGATGCCAGTACCATCCTTATTTGCTCCTCATAGGCCGTGATAGCTCTTCTTGGGTGGTGTCTGTAGTCCATGATGAATGCCCTCCTGGTGGCATCAGTCCATTGCTGTTCCCTGTGGGCTCTGTTAGCATCATCTACCCCTACATATGCCTTCCTAACAGGGCATGGAGCGGCGGTGCGGACCTTGGCGTTGTTTTGGGCGCTCATTTGAGATCCGCAACCGACACAGCTGAGGTGGGAACATGGGGTGATCTCAGGCACCTTGGCCACCCTACTGTATGGCTGTATCCTGCCCAGCACATGTCTGCTTGAACCAATCGGACAAGTATGGTGGCATTGGGCAGCATGGGTGGCTTCAGAAGGTTGAAAGCTGCTGGAATGTCCTGTGCTGGGAGATGGGTGAGGCCACGAGTTCACAGATCTTCAGGCTGAGGTCTGGGTCACTTCTGTATTGTGATGCGAGGCCAAGGCTCTGCACCTTCCACCACACAGCTGGAAGTGGACCAAGCAACCCTTGTTTATGGCTTGAGGAAACTGCATCTTACAGGCATTGATCACAGCCTGTTCAAAGTCAGTGATGATTGTCGGTGGTTTGAGGGTGCAGGACTGTGTGCTGGCATATTTATTCAGCTCCTGGAAGAAGGTGCAGTAACATTACAGGCTGTTTGTCATCATTAGTGTATACACCAGTAGCATGATGTGGCTGTTAAGGCCCATCCCCATGGGTGCATGGATGGTGTACAACCGCGTGTATAGGCGTGGCACAGTCTTGAATGTGTCATCCATCACCAAGAAGGGTGCCTGCGCCAGGTCCCCAATGTTGTCCTCTGTGGTGAGTAGCAGGATCTGGTGGGTGGTCCTGCTGGTTATCCTGCTGTACCATGGCTGTCCATTCACCATCTGTAGCTGCTTGGGGATGGTGAGGTTGACCAGTGTCGCTGGTGGAAGGTCCTTGTAGTGGGTCCTGTTCACGATGTGCAACAGGGCCTTTTGTTTGGCAAATGTTGTCGACTCAGTGGACATCGCTGTTGCCTCGCTCTGCAGCAGCTGGGCGGGTGGCCATGGTGCTGTGTGCCTTCTCCTTGATGCCTGCCAGCACCTGAGCCAGTGGAGCATCTGTCGCCTCAAAGCATGATGCTGCTCATTCTTTTCTTTAGTGGTGCTGGCCATCCCAGAGCAATGTGATGGCCCGCCAAGGCAAGACTTGACTTACGATGCTGGTAGCACCAGTAGACTGTCTCATTGTGTGTCCATTCATGGACCAGGAGGTAGCCATCCACATTCAGCTTGGACTTTCCTCCTGGATGGTACCACCTGCAGATTGTCCCAATTGTTGGGGTTGCAGTCGAGCACCCTGGCCCGTCCATGGCTTCCACTCTGTCCTCCATTGTGCCAGAGGATTGTGCAACACTGGCCGGTTTTTATTCCAGCTTCAGGCATGTGGGTGTGATTGCACCATGTTTGCACATCACACTCCATGGGCCACACCTGTGGCAGCTGCTACTCATCTGTGGGTAGTTTGTACAGGCACCATAGTGCCACTGTCCGCCACAGTCCCAGTGCAAGGCTTGCATGCTGTGCACCACGGTCACATTTGCCAGCAGTGCTCACCTGCAGCACCATGCAGTTCTATGTCCACAGTGTCCTGGGCCCCGCCAGCTTCTGTGTTGTGGCAGGGCTGTGCCCATGGTACACTTCCCTGCTGTCCAGCATGCAGGGGTCCCTGTGTGTTGAGCGCTCTGCCTATGGGTCAGTGTCCACCTACCTAGGATGGCCATTGTGCCCTGGCATCGTGTGCCAGCATCTGTAGCCCTGCATGCCGCCATGAGTGTACGACTCGTCCGCTGCCCCCATGCATTATTTTCTGCTGCCTGCCTCTGTTCTCCATGTTCTCCTTGGCTGTGGTTTCTGACCTGTGACTTCTGCAGTAAGTGACCTCATTGTAGCCCTCACTGTGCTCTCTCCTGTGGGGCTTGTATTCTCTGCCCCTGTGCCAACTTGTTTGTTGGAGTTCTGGTTCACCCGCTTTGTTGTCTACTCCTGTGGCAGGTCTGCATTCATGCAGTGCCATGCCGCGTGTCCTGGCATACAGGTGGCTGTTTGTGGACTCTGCCCTGCATGGGGCTGAAACATTTTGGATTCTGTGCCTCCTGTGCATCGGGTGTTTTTCTTAACTGTGCTCTGTCGGACGGTGGCTCCGTGGTCTCCTGTGGGTCGGAGGGTGCTCGTATCTCATGTGTCGGATCACCAGTTTCAGCATTGTATAATATATCCCCTGCTAACTGACCACCCTTCAAGCAGCTGCACCATTCTTTCAGCCCCATACAAGCTCTCCCCAAATCTGTGCATGCTCCCTGGATCATTTCACAGCCCCCAAACCTGCCTCTTACCCCAACTAACTACTTTCCCTGCAGCCAGAATCCCCAAACCACCCTTATCATCCACAG
This sequence comes from Neoceratodus forsteri, assembly GCA_016271365.2. Lineage (NCBI taxonomy): Eukaryota > Metazoa > Chordata > Ceratodontiformes > Ceratodontidae > Neoceratodus > Neoceratodus forsteri. The sequence continues at coordinate 1,532,184,496 of CM057455.1, forward strand.
ACCAGCCTCCACCCCCAACAAATCTCTGTGTAACTAGAACCCTGCCCCAGACCACCCTCTTCTCCTAGCCAACAACCCTCCCTGCAGCTTAACAAACCTTCCAGCCCATCTCCTGACAAACAGTCCAAGGACACGCCTCTTTCCCAACAACAGCCTTCCCTGTAGCTGACTCCTCCCAAGATCATACTTCCCACCCACAGAGTAGCTGCCCACCCACTAACCACTCTCCCTGCATCTGAAACTGCCCCTGACCAGCCAACCACTCTCCCTGTAGCTGAACCATCTTTCAGCCCCTGAACAAACCTTCCCAAGGAAAGCACTGTTCATGGACCATTCCACAATTATAAGGAGGAGGAAGAGGCCCCAGAGTAGGAAGCAACTGCTGGTGGGGAAATTAATTAGGGGGATAGACTTGCAAGCAGAGTGGGTAAAGGAGAGGGAGGTGAGATAACTGAGAGGTACTTGGCTTGGAGGGATGAGAGCAGATACAGTGGATCATTAGGCAGGAGATGAGAGGGAGCTAGATGTCATCCACCTGGGACAAATGACCCAGCAGGGACAGGGTAGGGCAGTGCAGGGAAATTTCAGGGATGAGGGAGGGTCCTCAAGCAGAGAGCACAAGGTGGCTTTGTCAAAAGGTTACCTATATACATCTGGGGAGAAGACAGGATACTCCACTGTGGCTTTCAACAGTTGGTTAAAGACATGGTGGGGTGGGGCTCAGTACTAGAAGTGGGCCTCTTCAATGTCTTCATAAGTGAAATTGCAGAAGAACTGAATGAGAAGGTATGTCTTTTGCGATGGCACCAAACCTGTTGTAGGCGGACACTCAGGGAGGTGTGGAGAAAGGGTTCACCCATGCCGGTAGACAACCATGTTGCTGATGCAGATGGCAGCACAGGCAACATGTCGCTAAGCATCAGCGTGAGGCATAATGTCTCCTAGGAGTTACAGCACTAAAGAACCCTCCTGGGAAACAGTCAGTGTCCAGTGGGTCCCCCACCCCTAATTATCCCACAGGCAGCTCCAGTTTAATTTACCTACTGTCAAGTCCTACCCATTCCTACAGTCACCCCAGGTATACAGTAGATCGTTACTATCCCTAATGTCCAGTAGTTCCCATTTATTGATTTATTCATTCACTCATTTGTTTACTAGGTAGACACACTGGTCCGAGAACCATTTTCAGGCATGACCTGGGCCATTGAGGATGGCACAAGAATGCAAGCAAACACAAAGGAGGATGGGACTAGGCATACAATATACAGTAATAAAAATGTACAGGATAATATACAGGATGTTTACATAAAGATATATATATATACATATATATAAAGTTGCAGCACAATGGATAAATACAATTTATGACAATAACAGGTACAGTAGTAGCAAGTTGTAATACAAACTAGGCACGATCGGAGATGAGTAAAGGAAAAGTACATCACAGCAGTGTAGTGCGGACCAAGAAGGGAAGTGGGGAAGAGGCATGATAATAAGTTGGGAGGGCAGGATCAAGGGTGGAGGGCAGAAGGTGAGATCTAAGGAGAGAGTGGAAAGTCCTGGAGAGTCAATGGTGCTAAGTGGAGAGGGCAGGTTGTTCCAGAGGAAGGGGCTACAGATGAGAATGCACGTTTACCCATACAGGTTGAGACTAGGGACACCAAGCATGGAGCCAGCAGTGAGGTGGAGCTCTCAAACAAACACATTTTACCAGAGGAGGTGGAGTGCGGAGAGGTAGCTCAGTTTTGGATGGCCTTATTGACTGTGTTGACAGGAGATAGGTCCGTCTGGCTGATGCGGGAGCCAGCCCAGGACCTGATAGAGTGAGCAGTGGTATGTTGAGGAGAGTCCTTGCCCCTGTATATCCAAAGCCCCTCCACCATGACCCAGTTAGTTCTTACAGCTAACACTACCCACGGTTCCCAGGCTTACTATATATTTTCAACCCCACCACATTTGGCACAGACCCTCCCCTCAGCTCCTTGATCAGCCACAAAATGGATGATCGCTCACGATCATATGCTAACTGTACACAGCTGTTTATATAGTAGGCACGTGAGCAAACTGGCATTCTGTCCTCAGTTGGTCACAGAAGTGAGCAGAGTGTCTCTGCCAATTGCCACTGTGGGAGAGTGCGTAATCATAGGGTGGGGGCCTGAATGGTGGAACGGTGGGACTTGGTGGCTAGGTAGATATTGGCAGTTTCAATGGGCAGGAGAACCACTGAACACCAGGGAAGTGCCATATTACCAATGATGGGAGCTCAAAGGGGCATGGTAGGGGTAGGAGGCGGAGGTGATAATACCTGGTTTGGGGAGGCAAAATCTTTTAGAGCCATTCACCAACTGGTCAGAGACTCACTAATCATGCTATCCAAGATATTTTGCAATCCTACCCTGTTTTGGGGTAAAAGTGTTTGAGAGTCATTAACCCATTTAGTGATCGAAATGCCCTTTGAATGTTCTGGTTCTATGTGAACAATAGCAGTCCTTTACCAGTAAGATAAAGACAAGTGAACAAATAAAAATATGGAATTGAAAGCTGTCCTCCATGAGGGTAATAATGTAATTTATCTTAACAGTGCATTAGAATACAGAGCATAATGAGATTAATATTGATACTACTGTGCTACCACATGAGTCCAGGGTTGCTGTGAGAAGTGCCAAATACTGAAATGTCAAATGATGCAGTACCATGTTGCTACCATCGTGCCAGTGTTTGGGAGAACTGACAAAAATCTCTACATTTTGTGATACCATTGTGTAACCCTAGATGGCGCTATCCCAGGGCTACTACCCTGCCTGATTTGCCACTAACAGGTTGAGGGGCCTGGATCCAATGGCGGGTGCCTCCACCCAGAGGTCAGGGTTTGCAATAGTTAAACTAACTTGGTCACAGCCCTCTGGGACACTGCAACCCGCTTTCTTCCCACTAGTGGCCCACACAATATATCAGAATTACCTTCATAGTATACACTTACCCCCAGGTCTGTTCCGCACTGGGACCTCCTGTGAAATGAGATACAGTGCAACAATCACAGTACAGTACTTTAACATAGACAAATACCTCAGGCAGTATAACTTTGCTGAAACAAGCAGCTCTGATTTATTTAGGGGATATAACAAGGACAGGGGGAAATCAGGTTAATTAGCTTATCACTCTAATAATCTCATTTATGGCTCTGTGCACAGCCTATCCCTATCAGTTACTGTCCCGGGTACCCAAGCCCTAGTGGCTAGTCCAAACTGTGGCAGCTGGTAGGGCCCTTTCACACAGAGAAAAGGAGAATTAAACAGTCAGCAGTACAGTAATTCCATTTGGATTTAATGTGGCAATTCAACAGGGAGCGACCCTGAATTAGTACTCCACGACCTCCAAATAAGATAGGGTCCTTCAATGTCAGCAGGGCTCACTTGAGGTACACAAACCTCTTCACACATCCATATAAAGAAAGCACTATACCAGGCAGGCTGCATCTGTATCCCGATCGCAATTACTGCACAGTACCGGGAGAACACACAGCAGATTCAGTTCCTGACAGACCGAGTGCAATTTTCAGCAATTCCTCCAGTCTTCTACAGGGTGAGCCTGGTTTCTACTCTTCAGAGATCCTTTGATTCTTTTCACAGGGCGAGTTCAGTCCTAACAAGCTGTTACACAAGCTGCAGACCGAACTCTGGGCCTTACACGCTTTTTGACTAAAACTGCACACTGAAAAAGCACAGGGTTCCTTCCTCTTCACTGCCAAAGCTCAACTGAAACTCCAACCGACAAAACGGGCACTTCCTTTGAGTTCCTCCCAGTTCTTGACTGGATTGGCTGTCACTCACAATAGACTGCTGCTGTTGGTCCAAAAAGGCACTGAAGTCTAAACTACATCTCCCAGAGTCACTGCCCATACAATCCTCTTGTGGCTGGCTCAGATTATGAGTCCAAGTTCTGATTCGTCCAAGGCACCATTTTAGAGCTAGCTTACCCCACACTGATTGGTCCAGTTCAGCAGTTCAAAACTAGAATGGGAACTAGCAGACACAGTTCTGACTGCAAAGAAAGCAGGTTAGACAAACTGTAATTTCATTATTACTCTAAATAATTTCTGGCAAACAGTTACATCTTTCAGATAGGTTCCCTTTGCACTCCTAGTGACTGCAAAATGAAGTGAATTGGCAGCAGCTCGAGTGGTACTCAGAGAAGCACACAGTCCCCCATACAAACTAATTATGTCTGCAAGCAGACAGCTCTTAAAGAGACAGTACCAGAGGCTCTAAAAACACTCACTGATAAATGGCTTAAATGCCAAACACCATTCAGGCTTGGAGCATTCTAAGCAAGCTCCTGGAAGTCTTTTGGGAACCCCATTTGCAGGGGGTTACACCTTTCTGGTTTGGAAAAGCTTGACGTCCAAGGCCAAGCAAGTACTTATAAAGTTTTAACTGCAACTATATACATTTGCATTAGGCTCGACATGTAATCATCAGTCAATATATCATTTTACCAAGAACACATTTCTGAAAACATTGCAGTACGTCACTCTTTACACAGTATTACATACACATTGTACCATAACTCAAGTTATTACCTCTTGTACATGAAACCTGAAGAGAGGGGCCCTTCCCTATCAGTTACCTTGGGGCTGGATGGGGCAAGGCACCATACTTAGAGGGCAACACAAGTAACTTGAGTTAGCACTGATGCTCAGTTTGGGCAATGAGCTCGGGACACATACACCTTTATGGACAACATTGAGAGGCGTCCACAGGCCTCCCAAGTGAATCATAACTGAGGTGCACCACAGGCTTTACAGCTCTGACCAGTCTTTCTAGGGGAACTGTTATAGTCTCTGCACTCTGAGCCTCATTTTCAGCATTGTCCTCACTTGTCAGGGAGTCTCCATGGGGTAGAGAGGCTAGAACTTGGGGCACTTTCAGCTCCAGGAGTTACAGTTTCTGAGTCCACAACATTTGGCTCACATGGAGAGCTTTGACACTGGCAGTGGACTGTCAGGGCACCTCAAAATACTTTTCTTGTTCGGTGTATCACCAGTCTGCCCCAATCTATCATTTTCCTCCTGAAAGCTCAAACAGTTCAACCATGCACAATGATTCCATTTCATCTGATCTGATGCTTTGCTTCACTTTCTGGGAGCATTGGCTCAGGGATGAAGCTGGCTTAGACAGTCCAGAAGGCCCAGCTTTGTCTCCAGTATTGACTAGGGATTGCCCCAAAACAATTGACTCAGTTCGTAAGAAGGATAGTATTCAAAGTCACTCTCACTTTCTTCCAATATGGACTGACAGTCATGCTCAACTGGGACTTGTGGAGGGAAACACTTTAACTTTGCTTCTGTAGGTGCAGACTTTCTTGATCTTTTCTCAGCAGCTCTAGTCACTGGTCCAGAGGGGCATCTTCTAGGGCTCAGACTCAATTAAGATTTGTCCAATGGGCAGTAAATGATTTCTATGCATTGTTTTTACATCTTTGAATTATTCTCAGGCCTTACTTTGTACACTGGCAGATCATCTAGTTTGCCCACTACAATGTGAGGGAGATGGTGCCATCTGTCAGCAATCTTGTGCTTGCCATGCAGTCCCAGATTTCTTAGCAATACCCGATCTCCCTCCTGGAGTTCCTGTGCTTTCACCTTTTATCATACCTTTCTTTGTTGGCCAGATTTCTTTTGGCAGCTATGGTTTGAGCCAGTTGGTACGCATGAGTTAGCTGGGCCTTTAACTTTTGCACATACTGTAAATAGTTGTCAGCTTGAACCCCATCAGGAGAGACCCCAAAACACACATCTACTGGTAGTCGTAGCTTCTTCCAAACATCAGGCGTGTAGGGGAGAATCCAGTGGCATCACTTTTGGTGCAGTTATAAGCATGTACCAGGTGCTAATTTGCTGGCTCCATCTAGGCTTGTCCTTTGGGTACAGGGTGCCTAGCATATCTAGCAAAGTGCGTTGAAACGCTCAGGCTGTGGGTCCCCTGGGGTGGTAAGGTGGTTCTGGACCTTGACTCCCCACAGAGAAAGCATCTCTTTGATCAGACGACTCTCAAAGTCTCTCCCTTGATCAGAATGGATTCTTTGTGGAGCCCCATAGTGAACAAAAGTTTTCTACAAGTACTTTGGCCACAGTGGATGCTTTCTGGTCTTTGTGGGGAAAGCTTGGGCATATCTCGTGAAATGGTCAGTGACCACCAGCACATACTGATATTTCTTTGATCTGACTCCAAACTCAGAAAATCAATACAGACCAGCTCCATGGGTGCACTGGTGGTGATGTTAACAAGGGGGCAGCCTCTGTGGGCAAAGCTTCCTGTAAGCAGCTATCTACAAGTTCGAATGTGTTGCTCCACATCAGCCCCCATCTTAGGCCAATAGAATCTGGATCTCACCAAGTCAAGTGTTCTGTCTATACCAAGGTGCCCCATGTGGTTGTGCAAGGACCTCAGTACTGAGTCTCGAAGGCAGTGGGCAGCACTAGTTGTTTTTGTCTACTTGTCCCCTCTGTCTACTGTTTCTCTGTATAACAGTTTATTGATCAGTTTCAACTTAGGACCTTCTTGTATAACAGTGCAGTTCTCAAATCAGTGGAGCGAATTTGGACACATCTTTCCTGCATAGAGGGCTTCTAAAGCTGCTTTGATCATGGGATCGCTGGGATTGAGCCCGCCTTAATACTGTCATTGTCCAGCTGAGGCAGTGCACCAATGTCTATTGCAGAAAAGTGGCAATAAGCAGCAGGTATGCAATTCTCAGAGGCTCCCAAGCAATCCACCATGCAGTCCATCATGTCTGTGGGACATTTGTTCCTCCCTGTCAAACTTCCGGCAGAGTGCCGAATGTCAGGTTCTGCCAATCGAACCCAATCATTCTGGGAACAGGCCTCCGGAGAGAGCATCAGCATCTATGTGGTTCAGACCTGCTCGGGTATTCGAGAGCATAGTCATATGTAGATAATGCAGAAAGCCACTATGGCCAGTGGCATCCAACTTAGCTGAGGTCTGCACATAGGTCAAAGGATTATTGTCAGTTTTACTAGTATTTTAGCCCCATACAAGTACTCATGGAATTGGTCAACAATAGCCCACTCAAAGCTAGGAACTCTAACTTATGTACAGGATAGTTCTTTCGGATGGGGTCAGGCTTCTACTGGCAAAGGCCACTGGTCTCAGGCCATTCTCGTGCTCTTGGTACAACACAGCCCCCAACCCTTGCAAGCTAGCATCAGTGTGCAGGACGAGAGGTTTCTTGGATCGGCATAGGCCAGCACTGGAGCATGGGTAAGTTGATATATGATCTCATGAAAAGCAGTCTCACAATCAGGAGTCCAGCGGGCCCCAATACTTCACCGGATGAAAATACACTCTTTCAGTCTTGAGGACGCTGACTTTGGTATTTTTGTGGGTTGGGGATACCTTGAGTAAGGTTAAGTAAAGCGGATCACTCTTGAATAGTCCTTGATGAAGCGATAATAACCACAGAATCCCAGGAATCTTTGCAGTTCTTTTAGATTTTGGGCTGTGGCCAGGTGGTCAAGGCCTCAACTTTACTTGGGTCGGTCTCCTATTCCTCGGTGGATACTATGTGTCCACATACTTTACTGATGTTTGAAAGAATTGACACTTATCAATGGACAGTTTAAGGCCAAAGTTCCAGTCGGTCCAATACCTCAAATAATCTGCTCTCATGTTCCTCCAGTGAGCTGCCAAACACAATAACATCATCTAGGTATACCAGGCACCTAGTAAGTTCATGTCCCCACTGCACGCTCCATCAATCGTTGAAAAGTGGCTGGGGCACCTGAAATCCCTGAGGCATCCTCATGAATTCAAGTAGCCAAGCGGACAGATAAAGGCTGTCTTCTCATGGTCCTCTGGGGCCATCGGGATCTGGTAGTACCCACTCGGAGATCCAGCACAGAGAACCACTTGCTCCCGCTTAGGCAGTCCAAAGCATCCTGAATGCGGGGCATTGTGTACTGATCAGGGATAGTCCGCGGTTTAAGGTGCGATAATCCACACACATCCTTACTGTTCCATCTTTTTCCTCACTACCACAATGGGGAAGCATAAGGGCTTCTGGATTCTTGTATTACACCAGCAGCTAACATCTCTTGCAGATGCCGTCTCACATCATCTATGTCAGCAGGTGCCAGGCGTCGAGACCTCTCACCTAAATGGTCTTTTGCCATGCAGCTGGATATTGTGCTCAGCTCCTTGCACGCATCCTACATCCCATTCCTTAAAGAAAACACCTGGTCTCTCTGGGCAAGCTTCTCACTGATCCTCACTTTCCATTCAGCTGGCAGCGGGAGTCGTCAAATCAAACAAGTTGTATGTACTCTGTCATTCTTCCTTGAACTCTGCTGCTGGGTAGCACTGCAGTGTCTGCACAATGCACATTAGCCAGGATGCAACCTCTGTTTACTCGAATGTCTCTTTCAGACACATTATGAACTTGGACCATTACCCTTCTGGCATAAGCATGGGCTCTAGCGGGCAAAATACTAAGCTGACCAGCAGTCCCTCTGGCAATTTTCCATCGCCTGGTGCATCCAACATTAATATTTTATTCTTAACATCCTTTCTGATCACGGACCTCTCCCTGTAAGGTACACTGGGCATTTGGCACCAGGATCAGAGACTCAGGATCCTTCTTCCATACAATTCCGACCCGGTTCCTCTGGTTCTGTTTTTCAGCATCTCTCTGTGCCTCATAGGCCTTCTTAATTAAAGCGGAACTCTTAAAGCTCTACTAGTCTTTGACCCTGTTTTCATAACACAACTGTGCCAGCCTTCCTAACATATGAGCATTTGTTCCAATCAACAAAGGACACCATCATACAGTCCAGTGGGGGACACACTAAGGCTAGGGTCTCTACTTGTTCGGCCACTCCAGCCACGGAGGTGGGGAAAGACAGCCAAATTGGATATACCCGAATAGGGTAGGCCTTCCACTTAACCCCCATACATGCAGTCCTTCTAATGGTTGTAGGCGTGCTCTGACAAATGCTTCTGATACCAATCCTGGAACATAATTGTCACTTGGGAGCCACTGTCTAATACAGCTCTTGTAGACACTCCATTCACCTTTACAGTGGTCTCCATGGAGGACCCACTATTCTGGACCAGTCTGGAGAGGCGGTAGTGGGGGCCTGGGCAACTGACCTTGCCACAAAGGGCGTGAATTAGCATTTTGGTGCCCTCACTGGGATCATGTCGTGCACCTCTTAACCACTGATTTCTTCTCCGAAGCTCTCCTTGTAGCCTATATGCAACTTTGTCAGTGTCTTTTGGGACTGGCATTCCCTTTCATGTGCCCATCTTTCCCACAATTATAGCAAAACATACTTTCTGGAGTTTGAGCTGGCGAGGCGCCACACTGGGAGCCAGGGCGGGGTATTACTAACTGGAAACCTGGGTGCCATCTCTGTCTCATGGCGTGATAAGCATTTGGAGACATCTCGTCAGTTTCTCCACTTCCATGGTCAAGGAATTGAGTTTGGAGCTGTTATCAGCAGGAGATACATGGGTGGGTACCCCACCCCATAGCAGATGCAGTCGGATATAGGTCAGGGCCCGTGCACTTGCAGGCGTGGCCTTCATAAAGGGACTGTTTTTGAATTCCGGATCTCTCTCAACAGTTCGCCCCATTGTGGCATATCTTTTCCTTGTCAGAGCACTCATTGACTGTCAACCTCTGCCCCTGACCTTCACTTGATGGGTCACCTCAGTCACTCGGGTCGTAGCCACAGCTGTTGCTGCAGGTACCTCCGAGGTCGCCTTTCTCAACTCCTCGAATTTCTCTCATTAACTCATCATAGGAGGGTGGGGAGTCAGTCGATTTGCCAGGTGTAACTGAAGCAACAGCAGTTCTGAGAAGGGGGCAGACTTAAGGATTCTGTCCAGTCTGGTTTGGTCCAGTTCAATCGCTGGCAAACTACCCTTTCTGAGGCATTCTTGCAACAATTTTCCAGCCGAGAGACATACACAGACAACAACTCCCTTGGTACTGTTGTGCATTTCTTACTCTCCACCATAGGTCCTCATCAGAATCTGGGCTCCCATACACATTCTCCAAGGCCTCAAGATAGCCATGTGCAGTCGCTTCAGGGTTACTGGCCCGTTTAGCACGGATGGTAGCCAGGGCAGGACCTCGGAGGCTCTCACTAACCCTCTTTGTCTTTTACCGCCTTCCGAGCATTGCCATTCCTAGCACTTGGGGGCAACATAGTCTATCCAGGTCTCCCAGTCATCCCTCCCTTGGGGGGGGGGAGGTGCCAGAGAAGATCCTCAACCTTCGGTGAAGAGTCGTGACTAATGGCAGGTGCAGAAATAGGAGTCTGCATTGGTTCAGCCACCATTACGGGCACTGGAGCAGGAGAGGTGTTGGGGAGGAACACCCCCAGGTGGCAAGAATAGTTTCTTCAAGTCCTCCACAGTTTTCCCTCTCCCAGCAACCATTCAGCAAATTTCTCCTCAAAGTTTCAGATAGTGGTGGGGCTGATTCCCCGGGTCTTTACTGTCCTTAGTTATCACTCTCCAAGCAGTGAGGGCTCCTCTGGGGGTAATGGTCTGTGGCACTTTGGAGCTATCTATGGGATCCTTAAACTCTACTAGGGCCAGGAAAGTGTGGGTGAGCAGATTAGCATGCCGACCCACCACCACAGGGTTTGTAAACCTTCCACCTTGGAAAGTACTCTCCTGCACAGTGTCCTTATTGATACCCAGGGGATGTCCAGGATAAGCATAGCATTTTGGGGTCGATCTCCTCCCCAGTACACCACTCCACCAGCGGTGCACAGCCACTTCTGTCGGGTACCCATTTTTCTTAACAGTGGTTCATAAATATGGCCACTAGAGGACACACAATCCCAGCGGTGCCTCCAAGATGTAACCCCAGATGGCGCTATCCTAGGGGCTACTACCCCTGCCTGATTTGCCACTAACAGGTTGAGTGGCCTGGATCCAATGGCGGGTGCCTCCACCCAGAGGTCAGGGTTTGCAATAGTTAAACTAACTTGGTCACAGCCCTTGGGGACACTGCAACCCCCTTTCTTCCCACTAGTGGCCCACACAATATATCAGAATTACCTTCACAGTATACACTTACCCCCAGGTCTGGTTCCGGCACTGGGACCTCCTGTGAAATGAGATACAGTGCAACAATCACAGTACAGTACTTTAACATAGACAAATACCTCAGGCAGTATAACTTTGCTGAAACAAGCAGCTCTGATTTATTTAGGGGATATAACAAGGACAGGGGAAATCAGGTTAATTAGCTTATCCTCTAATAATCTACTTATGGCTCTGTGCACAGGCCTATCCTATCAGTTACTGTCCCTGGGTACCCAAGCCCTAGTGGCTAGTCCAAACCGTGGCAGCTGTAGGGGCCCTTCACACAGAGAAAAGGAGAATTAAACAGTCAGCAGTACAGTAATTCCATTTGGATTTAATGTGGCAATTCAACAGGGAGCGACCCTGAATTAGTACTCACGACCTCCAAATAAGATAGGGTCCTTCAATGTCAGCAGGGCTCACTTGAGGTACACAAACCTCTTCACACATCCATATAAAGAAAGCACTATACCAGGCAGGCTGCATCTGTATCCCGATCGCAATTACTGCACAATACCCGGAGAACACACAGCAGATTCAGTTCCTGACAGACCGAGTGCAATTTTCAGCAATTCCTCCAGTCTTCTACAGGGTGAGCCTGGTTTCTACTCTTCAGAGATCCTTTGATTCTTTTCACAGACGATTCAGTCCTAACAAGCTGTTACACAAGCTGCAGACCGGAACTCTGGGCTTACACACGTTTTGACTAAACTGCACACTAAAAAGCACAGGGCTCCTTCCTTCTTCACTGCCAAAGCTCAACTGAAACTCCAACCGACAAAACCGGCACTTCCTTTGAGTTCCTCCCAGTTCTTGACTGGATTGGCTGTCACTCACAATAGACTGCTGCTGTTGGTCCAAAAGGCACTGAAGTCTAAACTACATCTCCCAAAGTCACTGCCCATACAATCCTCTTGTGGCTGGCTCAGATTATGAGTCCAAGTTCTGATTCGTCCAAGGCACCATTTTAGAGCTAGCTTGCCCCACACTGATTGGTCCAGTTCAGCAGTTCAAAACTAGAATGGGAACTAGCAGACACAGTTCTGACTGCAAAGAAAGCAGGTTAGACAAACTGTAATTTCATTATTACTCTAAATAATTTCTGGCAAACAGTGACATCTTTCAGATAGGTTCCCTTTGCACTCCTAGTGACTGCAAAATGAAGTGAATTGGCAGCAGCTCGAGTGGTACTCAGAGAAGCACACAGTTCCCCATACAAACTAATTATGTCTGCAAGCAGACAGCTCTTAAAGACAGTACCAGAGGCTCTAAAAACACTCACTGATAAATGGCTTAAATGCCAAACACCATTCAGGCTTGGAGCATTCAAGCAAGCTCCTGGAAGTCTTTTGGGAACCCCCATTTGCAGGGGTTACAATTGTATTACCAGTGTGTATGTGAGAGAGAAAATGGTAAAAATGCCATAGGGATACCATTGTGCCAGTGTACTCCCAGTGCACCAAGGAAAACTGATATGTTACTATACCTACCACTGTGATACCAGAGTACCACTGGGTAGTACCACTGTGGATTTTCAGCTGACCACAGTATTGCCATTGCTATACCACTGTATTGCCATTGTGATGAATTCGGTGAGGCAAGACACAATCGCTTCTCTCTTCTTCTTTATCTCACCGCTGTGGTGCAATTTCAGAACAACACAGAACATTCAGCATCCTGCAGCTTTCCTTTTCTCTCCGGCCAGCTGCTTTGTTAACCTCTTTTCTTTCTCCAGCTTTACCTTTCCCTTTTCCTGATGGGGTAGGCACCTCCTGCCCTGGGGATAAATTGCTGGCAGCCCCCAGGCAGGCCCACCCTGCAGCCCCATTCCTCCAGGGGCAAGAGACCCTCCTCCTGGAGGAGCCACAGAACTGACTCCAGAACCCAACAGTTCTGTCCTCTTGGGAGCCTTCTGGCAGCTCCCCATTGACTGCAGCTACAGTTCTTCAGAAAATTAATATGTATGATGCCCCTCGATTGCCTCATTGGTGCATAAAAGCGCCTAAACTTTTCCCAGTATTTTCCCCAAAAGTCCTTTCACACAGTCCCAGAGTCCTTGGCAAGAATCCTGGCTCGGTGGTTGCCTGGTTGTTGTCACATGACTGCAAAATAGTGGCTGTTGTAAACAGTGTCCCACATTTTAACAGTGTCCAGGTTTTAGTTATCCCTGTAGCCAAACCCTTGCTTTTAGTTATTCATTTTCCCACACATGTAGCTACCCCTGTGCCTTCTAAAGCGACTGCACTCCTGAACAGCTTCACTTTACCCTTTCCCATTACTGCTGCCATTTCTCATTGCCCCTAGACAGCCTGTACACACCATCCCATTGCAGTCTATGTGTGCCCCAACTTCATTCACTGGCTGTAGTCTGTGAATATACTTTATTTATTTGCCCCATGGACTGACAGCCTTCCTTTTCTTTTGTCGCTAGTGCCACTTTTAGTGCCCCTAGGCTGGATAGAACACCCAGAACCTTAAAGGGATGCCACCTCATTAATATTCATGAGACAGTCCGAATGCTGAAGCACGATTGGTGCTTTTAAAATTACTTCTGCTGCTTCCCTGCCGCCTCTCCGGTCTTGCCCACATCCTGGTCCCTCTCTTACATTACCCTGGGACCGGGAACCACTGGAAGGCACACAAAAGTGCTGAAACAGCCACTGGAATTTGCGCAGGTGAGCATGTGCAGAGCTCGCTGCACCGCAGTACCTTTCTCCAAACCGGCGACTCCACAAACCAGCTCCTTCAGCTCCACTCTTCCTAAAAATCATGCAGGGCTGGCAAGAGAGACAGAAAACACAGGGGCAAGCCAGGAAAACTAGGACCCAGGACAAAAAAGAATGGGGGTGGACCAAAACCCTAGGAAATGGTATTTTCAGGGTCTCACAGGTAAGCCTCCGACATTGCGGTTACATGATATGGTAAAATATTTTCATGATACAGCTGGGACGAGTGGTCCACCCAGCTCCAGCTGCCGACTGCATGAATGCCCGCTTATAATAGCTCCCAATAGCAAATTCATGCATGGCGGTTTTACTTTTTCCTGGGTGAAATAAGGTACACTACTCAGGAAGGGTGTAAGCTTCTGAACATGAAGATGCCACTCAGGAATGAAAATGAGCACTGGAATTGGTAAAAACAGAAGTTTGAAAACTGAGCTGGGATCCCTAGCATGCGCTTCAGCTGTCATCACCGATAGTAAATGAACAAAGCTTGGCAGGATCAACCAGATAAGTTTTTGTTTTTGTTAACTTTCTTTGTATTAGTTTTGTAAGATGTATGCAAACCAATACATTATAGAAGCATGTCCACATAATTACACTAGGGAACTACATACATGTTCAGGTAAACATCATTAAGGATTGAAAATAAAATGTCAAGCTTTATAATCTTTATAATCTTTACAAAAAATTATCAAAATCCAAGTGTTACACAATAGAAATATAAACATGGAATTTGACAGCAGATAAGGACCGCTTGGCCCATCCAGTCTGCCCATTTCTCCTAGCTACACTATTACATCAGACCGTGCCCGATCTACAGCTTTTCCTCCCCCTTTCCTTTCAATATGATTCCTTGTGCTTATCCCATGCTTTCTTGAACCCATCACTGTTTTTACCCCACCACCTCCACTGGAAGGCTGTTCCAGGAATCCACCACTGTTTCTATGAAGAAGTACTTTCCCATCTCTCCTGAATCTACCCCCTTCAGCTTCATAGCATGTCCCCTTGTTCCAGCTAAAAGTGCCTTGGATTCTTTTACTTCCACCTGGACACCCCACACAGCAGCACCAGAGGTCGGTAGAAGGAACCTTAGTTTAATATCTCATCTGAAGGACAGCACAACTCAACAGTACAGCACCCCCAGAACTCCACTCGGGTGCTAGTGTTTGTGGTATGAGCCCAGTATCGGAGTGAGGCAAGAATCCACGACCTTCTGGCCCAGAGGTAGATGTGCTACTACAATAGCTGTCCCACACTGTCAGTAAAGAAATAATGTGACCTACTGGGAATTGAACCCAGGGCCCAGGAATACCATCCCAGCACTATAACCACTGAGCTACAGCCTTACATAATGGACACGATGGACTTGACCCTTTCTTATGTTTAAAACAGACCTCATTTGTTAGTCCGTATCAGCCCATATCAGGCTGTGAAGTTCAATAAAGAAAACTTATGTTAAAAAAAAATTAGTCTTCAAACATTTTCCTACTTTTTTCAGGTTACCGTCCCCAGCTGGGATACCAGCTTGACAGGCAGAAAGAACAGTAACAAGCATTTGTCAATGCTGAATGTTGTCTTGCTGGCATTGGCATTGGTAGTGCAGGAGTTAGAGAGATGCGTAATAGGAATGGCAGTGAAGTAGTGAACTGATGCCAACCCCACCCCCCACCCTGCAGAGAGTGACAGGCATTGTTGTGCCTTTGGTCGCCGGACTATACCAATCCTGCCATTTCACCTAACCCTACCCTGCAAACACCAACAAGTGTTGTGGTGTGCCTTAGGGTCTTCGGTTTACGCTCAGCCCATTCCATAAGGGAATACGCTGAGATAGGTGCAGTATAGAGAATGGGGTGAACTTTGGGGCTGAAGAGGTCAAGGCACACCTCAATGCCTGTCACTGGCTGCAGGGTGGGGTGGGGTGGAATGGCGTGAGCATTACAGCCGACAATCCCAAGTCACACCCCTGATGCCTGTCAGTCTCTACAGGGTGGGGGCGTTATGGTTGGAAACCCTAATGCCCCCGGAGTTTGTTGGTATTTTCACCCAGATTTTCAGCATGGGCTTTTGTTACCCCACCTCATGAACAGTGGCACTATCAGTTTGTTTGCCAAAGGTGATTTTGCACAGCGACTCAGCGCTTATTTGGCACCACAGGTGCGAAACACATTTTGGGCAGGATGTGAAAATGTACTGTTCATGAGGAGGTGAAAAATGGCAATGTTGAAAATCTGGAATCTAAAATATGAAAATTGATGCGTCACGAGCATGCATAGAAACTGCGAACATCACCATAACGCAATTATTTTGGGATTGTTTTAACCAAATATTCAACATAGACATTTTGGGACCTCCGCTCATGAACAGTGTCACTGTGATTTTGTTAATGGTCCTGAACATTGATTTCCACAGCAACCTTGCCATTGTGTGCCATGTGCAAAATGCATTTCGGCAGGATGTGAAAAATAACAGCTGTACCATTCATAAGGAGGTGTACAAAATGGCAATGTTGAAAATTTGGAGGAAAATATGAAAACTGGTGAAGTCAATGAGGCAGAGAAACTGAGCAACACAAGCCCAAGCCCATAACGCAATTATTTTGGGATTTTGTAACCAGATTTTCAAGGCAGCTATCTGTTTGTTTTTTACCTTGTTAGGGGTTAACAGGTAACTTACCAGTGCTTCCTGTACCAGTTGTGACACCACCAACTAGTCACGAGTCTCCTCCCTTAGCCTCCTTGGCCCTCCTCACCTCTCTCAGCCTCCCTCAGCCTCCTGACCCTGCTTACCCTGGGAGGACTAATCTAGGCACACCACCTTTTCACCCAGGCAACTGCTACCTGTGCTCATCACAGACCTAAGGTCAGTCCAGTTGACCTCCTCCTTGTGACTGCCAAATATGCTGCCTCTGACTAGTTGCATGGGGGCCTCAGTCCAATCAATGGACTACAGGTTGCCAGGTCCCCTGAAGTCCCCTTCCACCTGGCTATCTGCCAAAGGTATCAAGCTGGTGCAACTGAATATTAGAAGTTTACTACCTAACATAACAGAGTTGAAAGCTTGGGTGGCCCATTATAACCCTGATATTATGGGGATCTCGAAACCTGGCTGAAGCCACACATCCCAGACTCTGCATGTGCCCTCCCGAGTTACAACCTCCTCAGGCAGGACAGAGTTGGGAACAAAAGGGTGGTGGGGTGCTTCTACTCTACAAGACTCACCTCAATGTATCCATTATAAAGCACAACTCTCTCCTACCCCTTGCTGCTGAGTCCCACATGCTGTACTCTCTGCTTGGCAACACCAAAAAGATACGCTTGGTATGTGCTACAGTCCACCTAAGGGGGGCATGCTAGGGCTCTCCTCTCTCTGAATAGTCTCAGTCCTCCGTTGGCTCAAATGAGCTGCTGGTCCTGGGGACTTCAACCCAAACTGGTGGGCAACAACGTCCAGCAATATGAGCCCTTGCTGGGTCTCTCCCTCAGCCAACTCATTAAGGACCCCATGAAGCTCTCCTCACAAGGTGACAAGGATCCTCATTGATTGGGTGTTGAGTAACAGACCAGACAGAATAGTCTCCAGTGGCACCCTCCCTGATGTCATCTTGGATCACTCTCCCATCTATTGCATCTGAGGTATCTCTGCTGCCAAAATTCCCTGCAAAGTGATCCAGATGAGGGACTTCTCCAAACTTATTGTAGAAGACTACCTCTCTGACTGCGACAAACAGATTGGTCTCAGGTCACGACCTTAAATGACCCCTCTGTGGCCCTAGACAACTTTCTTGCTGTCTAAACTCCGGCAAAGCAAGCATGCGCCCCTAACAAAAAGGGGGTAAGGGGTACAGTCACTAAGTGGCTCCATTTTGATCTTCTCTTCCTCATGAAGGTCAGGACCTAATGCTGGGCTTGCTACAAGGTCTCCCTCCAGTACCGACCTCAGGAGCACAGACGAAAGTGAGAAACACTTGCAAAACAGCCATTCGCTTCTGCCAAGAGTGAATATTGTCAATCTGCCCTACTCTCTTCAGTCAGAAATAGAAACATAGAAACATAGAATTTGACGGCAGATAAGGACCGCTTGGCCCACCCAGTTCACCCATTTCCCTACCTACTGGATAAGCTGCAGATCCTAGTTAACCAGCAGCCTACTTCTTCCTACCCCACCCTCAGAATGGCCTTATGACTGTCCCATGCGCTTGAATTCCACCACTGTTTTTGACTCCACAACCTCCTCTGGAAGGCTGCTCCATGCATCAACAACCCTCTGTGAAAAATACTTCCTTAAATTACCTCTGAGCCGCCCCCACTCTATCTTCAAATTGTGCCTCTTGTTCTTGCACACCTCTTTTTGAAAGATGCTACCTCTTGGACTTTGTTGATTCCCTTGAGGTACTTGAACGTTCTATCATGTCCCTCTCCCTCCTTTCCTCGAGGCTATACATATTAAGCTTCTTTCATCTCTCTTCAGAGTGTCTTCTGGTGCAGACCCTGCACCATTTTAGTTGCCCTCCTCTGGACAGCTTCCATCCTGTCTATGTCTTTGCAGAGATTGGGTCTCCAGAACTGCACGCAGTACTCCAGATGGGGTCTCACCAGCTGTCTGTACAGAGGGATAATAACTTCCTGTTTTCTACTGGTGATGCCTCTCCCTATGCATCCCAGTATCCCCCAGCCTCCTTGCTGCCCTCTCACATTGCTTGCCCACCTTTAGGTCATCTGATATGACTACCCCAGGTCTCTTTCCATTTTTGTTGTTGTTAGTATCTCACCCCATTGTGTACTCTTCCCCTGGGTTTTGTTTCCCAGGTGCATTACCTTGCACTTCTTAGCATTAAATCTAAGCTGCCATACATTTGACCATTCCTCTAACCTTGCCAAGTCCCTTCTCATCCTTTCCATCCCACCCTGTGCATTAACTCTGTTGCAGATCTTTGTGTCATCTGCAAAGAGACATACTTTTTCCTTCCAGTCCCTCTGCAATGTCGCTTATAAAGACATTGAAGAGGACCGGTCCCATTACTGAACCTGCGGTACCCCACTAGTAACCCCCTTTCTTCTGAGTGGACTCATTTACTATTACTCTGTGTCCTATTCTCCAGCCAATTCTTTACCCAGGCTGTCATCTTGGGACCCACTCCCAGGCTGGCTAACTTGTATATTAATCTTGTGTGGGACTGTGTCAAATGCCTGCTAAAGTCTAGGTAGGCCATGTCCACAGCCCTCCCCTGATCTACTACTTTGGTCACCCAGTCAAAGAAATCTATCAGATTCGTCTGGCATGACCTTCCGCTGTGAATCCATGCTGCCTAGGGTCCTGTGCCCTCTGGCCTCCAGATACTCGACAATTCTTTCCTTCAGAGTGATTCCATCATTTTCCCTATCACTGAGGTTAAACTAACAGGTCTGTAGTTTCCTGCTTCTGCCTTGCTCCCACTTTTGTGAAGGGAATCACATCTGCCCAACTCCAGTCCTCGGTACCACCCCATCCTCCCATGATTTGTTAAAAGGGTAGTCAGTGGTGTCACTAGTTCTACCCTTAGTTCTTTAGAATTCTGGGATGAATCCCATCAGGCCCCATTGCTTTGTCCACCTTCAGTTTTAAGAGTTCTTTTCAGAACCCTTTCTTCTGTAAATGGGCTGGTATCAACTGCTGTATCCAGAGTGTTTCTACTGTTTGTTTTAGGTACCTCCCTCTTCATTTGTAAATACTGAGCAAAGATATTTGTTTAGTATCTCTGCCTTTCACAGTCACCCTCTGCCCACCCTCCCTCCCCTTTGTAAGCCTCACTATCCCTCCCTTGGTCTTCCTTCGCCTCTGATGTACCTATAAAAGGTTTTATCCCCTTCTTAACTGAGTTGGCTATCTTTTCCTCAGTTTGGGCCTTTGCTGTTCTGACTGCCTTCCCAGCTTCCTTTGCTTTAACTGATACAGTTCTCTGTCCTGCTCCTTCATGCATTCCTTGTACTTCCTGAATGCTTTCTTTCTCTTGAACCTTCACTGCCACTTCCTTTGAGAACCATAGTGGTTTCTTACATCGTTTTGTTTTGTTTATTTGCTTCACACAAGGCTCGTTACCTCTGTGATGGCACTCGATGAAACTCGAGGAGCTTTTGCAGAACATCAAAAACCTGGTCGGTGGGTCCGCCAGAGCTCAGGTCTCTGATATGCACATTGCGGGATAAATTGCAACAACCTCTCACGATTGCCAATGCTTTCAACACCCTGTTTTACCGATTCGTCGGCTCTCCTTCCTCACCCATGTCTCCAAATCATGGGACACTACCCCAGTCGATGCACGCCTTGACCTCCCTTCTACCTCAGGGTCACCTCTGTCCTGCAGACCCAGAAGCTTCTTGATGGTGCTGGGCAGACATCCTTGAGCCTTACCTACTCAGACTTGGGGCTCCATACTTGCCCGCACTATCACCCACATTTTCAATAGATCCCTTCTGACGGGCATCATCCCTGGATTTGGAAGGTGGCCAAAGTCATCCTCTGTTCACTAACAGGGTGACCCCAAGGATCCCAGGAACTATATAAGCAATAATACCCAACAGGATGGGGTATTGCTATGTCGGACCGCCCAGGGGCGTGGTGAGGCCCGATGCGGGCAGGCGAGGGCTTATAGCCCTGGAAGGTCCGGTATAGCATAGTACCACCCACCCTGGAGGGTATTATTGCTTTAGAAAATGGGCTTGTATACATTTTAAATATGTAACAAAATAACAGAAGAAATCACTTTCAGAATGACTATAAAGACAAAAAAGCTTCTTTTGGTTAAATAATCCTCCTGTTTGTATCCTGTTCCTCTCCTGCAACCCCCCCACCCACCAATGGTCACAGAGCCATTCTCATCTGCTAACAACCCCAGCAGGTTCAGAAGAAAAGAGTTTTTGTAACCCCCAGCAGCTCTCTTGCTATCAGTTCTACTTTTTCTGTTCCCTTTCTTCAAGACTGTTTTGTTTCTGAGAGAATGCGCCTGTGGTGTTTCTTACCATGCAAAACCAGGAAGTGGAGACTACAAATAGGATCTGAACAACAGCGCTACAAATTACTTTATTTTTAAAAATTCGGCAGCTAGTTAGTTGTTTTTTTTTTGTGATAACTACGTGTGGGAAGACGTCTCATTTGGCCGCAGCTTGTTCGGTCTGTCTTTGTAGGTCGATCGGCTTTAGGGCCATATGCTGGTGTTCTCTCCCTCCTGGTCATTTTACCCCATTTCCTGATCACTGCCTCGCTATAATAAAACAAAAATAGCCTGGGCACCGTTCAGTCGCTCTTCTCTCGGCGGTGCAAGCTACTACAGAAGTCCCTTGCTCACAATTACAAGCAAGACTTTATGCTGACTGGATCAGTAACTCGTTGGGATCATGAGAGCCAGCAAACTGTTGGACGAGGGGCACAACAGCGCAGCTCAGCTGTCGGAGAGTCATGCTGCCAGCAATTACAGCAGCAACCTGGGACATTAAGGTACATAAAAAAGTGAAATTAGTGCAGGGGAGGTTGATGTGTGGTTTTGGGCAGATAGCACTGAACTAGGGAGTGTTGGGGGTAGTACTTTCCTCTCGCTAAGCGTAGAGGAAAAAATGGTGGCTTAGTAAATTGAACATTCTAATGGCATAATGATTTTCACAAGTAATCAGGCAGCTAGAGACTGGGGCTCATTATTTCCGGTCTCTGTTGACTGATACCAGACCGTAGTTGGTGGCATTAGCCAATCAAGAAGGAGAATGCTCCTGCCCATTTTCCAATGACTGATAGCATACTGTCAGCGATCAGTAAGCTTCAAAGGAGGTTGCCTTGCAGGTCTCCCATTACCTGCAGACCTATGATGTACTCTCCCTGCCCAACACGGATTCCAGAAAGGGCATAGTACTTCCACTGCCCTAGCAGTTGCCTCCTCTGAGATCAGATCTGCTACTAATCAAGGCAAACTGACTGGAGCCATCTTTGTGGACCTCTCAAAGCCTTTGACCATGTTGACCACTCTCCTGAGCTCTCTCTCCAGTCTCTGGGCTTCTCCTACCCTACCCTTGCCTGGATCAGCAACTACCTCTCGGGCAGACAGCAGTACACCTCATTTTAAGAAGGCCTGTCAAAGCCTGCCCGGTCAACTGTGGGGTCCCTCAGGGCTCTGTCCTTGGGCCCCTCCTCTTTCCTCTTTATTAATTAGCTGCCCTCGGCCCCGGACAATGGGCACTCTACTCTATACGCTGATGACTTAGTCATCCTGTTCAGCCTCAGGATAGCTCTGACATCAATAACAAGCTCAATGCTGATTTCAACCAGATTCAGTCATGGCTGGATGTCCAAGCTTGCTATCAACTTGCAGAAAACTCAAACCATGCTTTTGGCTCCACAGCCAAACTAAAAGCGGTCCCTTCCCCTCTAAGGATCTCATGTGCTGGATGGATCCTTCCTACATGATGCTGAATCTGTCAGGTACCTGGGGTGACTCTAGATCCACAACTGGACTGCACTCTGCACATTCGCAATGCCTGCAAGGCCTCTAACAGTGAGTTGGGCCTTGCGTATAGAGCAAATATTGCCTCACCCTGGCGAGCACGTCTCGCCCTAGCCAAGGATCCTCTTACCCAAGCTCTCCCACGGCCTTGTCTCCTTGCCCTCACCACAAAAACAATCTTCTCCAAATGGGATACTGCGGACAATATCATATGTCGCTTGCACTCTCTGCCCCCGCCTCACTCACCGCTGCCAGCTCTATCATCAGTTGGAGTGGCTTCCTCCAGAAAAATACTGGTCCTTCGTCTAGGCAACTTCATACACAAGGTTATCAGAACTGCCACCCCTCCTGCCCTTGCAGCAACCCTCATTCCCCTTCCTCCTCCTCCTACCACCTAAGGTCCAGCGACTCCCATGTCCTTCTGGTTCCTAAAATGCGCACTCAGATGGGTGACTGGGCCTTCACTACTCTTGCTCCTAGACTATGGAACTCCCTTCCAGTGAGCACTCGCTCCTCCACCTCCATTCCTGATTTAAGGCTTCCTTATGGGGCTTACTCAAATCTGCTTTTCCCTGCCTCTGCACTTAAGGTACTCCTGCCGCATGTCCCACTGATTCTTACTGCCTATGGTGTAGGGTATCCTGACCATCCCTTCTGGTGAAACATACGGGATCAATGAATCAGCTTGGAAGGAGCCTTCCTTGCTGTTCTGATCAATTTGTGCTAGACCACCTATCTTATTCTTCTGAGTGATCCATTGGCCTCTCAATCCCCTTTGTAATCTCCTTGACGTACTCTATAATCCCTAGCCTACAAATGCCGTGTTGTCTGCTATACTCAGCTGACGACCTGCCTCCTAAGTACTATGTTATTATCTTCCTACCACTGGGTAGGTAATGTCCCCTGGTGTTGCTGCATTTACCATGTTTATGACTGATGCTCTTACCTGTATCTGCTCTTATTATTTGCCTGTTGTACCTGACTGTATCCTTGTAATCTTGAATGTATCTCTGTAATCTCCCGGTCACACCTGAAAATAGGCACCTGGTTGTCTAGTGTGCTTACCTGGTAAACAAAAACAAATAAATAAATAGACGTTTTGGGACCTCTGCTCATGAACACTGTCACTGTGATTTTGTTACTCTGTCCTAGACATTGATTTCCCACAGTGACGGCGCCATTGTGCGCTTATAACTAATCATTTTTGGAATTATTTCACCAGATATGACAACATAGGCTTTTGGGACCCCATCTCATGGACAGTGGCACTGTCATTCATTACTCAAGTCCCGAAAGGTGATTCCCGCAGTGAAATGACCTTTAGGGACCGAATAATGAGATGACAGTGCATGTCCATGAGGTGGGGTCCCAAGAACCCCATGTTGAAAATTTGGAACCAAAATTCAAAAACATGGCTGAGATATCCACTTAAGTTGAACCCTCCCCCATTTATGCTATTATACAGCCTACTGGCATTTCTTCAGTTCGCAGTCAGGTTTGAAGGTGCAGACATGTTCCCTCTCCACCCGAAGATGGCAGCCGACTTCCAGAGGTAAGTATGGGGTGAGGGGTGTGGGGAGGTGGGGTGCGCAGAGGGTGGGTACAGGTTAGGAGGGAGGGGCGCCATGGACAGGGTATCGTTTTCTTTTTTCGGGTACAAAAAAATGGACACTGCGCTGCAGGACAGTTTTCTTTCTTTACAGGTAAAACAAAACAAATGTTGGGCACACTAGGGTGGGCTCCAGTGTGCCCTAAGACTTTCGGCGGGGCCTGATGTTGGCAACACTGGGGTGGGCTCCCAGTTTGCCACACAATGGGAGTGGGGCGGGCTCAAGGGCAGGAACATGCCAATCACGGTCAGCTTACTGTGAGTGGCAGCACACTGGGGTGGGCTCCCAGTGTGTCACACAGTGTCGGTGGGCAGGATATACCGACATGGGGATTGCAGCCCCGATGTCGGCTTCCTTTGGGAATTGTGTGGCAGCGGCTTTGCCACCATGTTTATTAAAATGTTTCGCCAAGAAAGGCACGCTAGGAGGCATGTCATCTGTGCTGCTGCATGACAAGCTTGTCTCTGATTGGAGCGGCAGTTTTCTTACAAGTTATGTCCATTTTATCGTATTCTTGTGTCAGAGCTAGCATGCTGGCTTATTGGGGAATGAGGGATGCACCTACTAAGCGTGCCTGCATTCACCGACACTGACACACCTCTGAAATGTGCTACTAGCTCAAGATGTTGCTTGCACATGCGCATAAGCCAACAAGTAATATTGATAGTGTGAATGTGATGTAAACATCTTGTTATTATGTACTGTGTGTTATTTTTAAAAAGGACTTTGTTGAAAATGGGACTGATGTCCCAACAAATGTATTTCCTGTATAAAAATAAATTTTACAAACAAACATAAAATGTCATCCTTTATAATGCTGACAGATCACTAAATGAAACCCCAGCACTTTATAGTATTAGAGAATAAAACAATCCCCCAACTCTAACAAAAGTTGTCTGGGAAATCATATTCCCCCTACATATAGTCATTGCATGTGTAGTAGTAGCAGTAGTAAAAGTTTTATTCATATGATCTTATGATTGTCGTAGCTCAATTAGTGGAATACCTGGATAAATGTAACATTCAATGTGCTGAACAACATGGCTTCCACAAAGGTTATAGCCTTGCTAGAGTTTATTGGCTATATTTACAGCTTTCTTGAGCAGGGTGATCTAGTTGGTGCAACCTACATTGACCTGTCAAAAGCGTTCAACACAGTTAATCATGACCTCATAGTTGACCAGCTTGTGGCTATTGGTCTCTCCGATGACACAGTTGGATGGTTTAAGTCAAACCTCTCCAACTAGACCCAGAAAGTTAGGATTGACAGTGTCCTATCTGATAGCAGACCTGTTAGTTCTGGAATTCCCCAGGGCTCTGTACTAGGTCCCCTTATATTCTGCATATTCCTAAATCAGCTACCTCATGCCTGCTGCTGCAAAATGTTGCTCTGTGCCAATGATGCAGTTCTGTCTACTAATGACACGAACCTTATTTCCCTGGAGCACACTTTACAGGACAACTTTACTGCTGTTGAAAGATGGTTCAAGGACCACAAATGGGTCATGAATTATAAAAAACTAAATCAATGATGTTCTCCAGTCAGCAGAGCAGGCACTGAATGCACCCACTCACCATTACAAATGTTGATGGGGTATTACTGGACCAGGTACAGCACTTTAAATACCTGGGGATTACAGTCGACAGCACCCTGTCCTTTGTCAATCACGTCGACAATGTTGCAAAGGCCCTCAAAATATGTATCAACTTTCTCTATAGGCATAGGCACAGCCTGCCCTGAAGCCCTCAACCTGGATACCCACAGCTCTGTTATCTCCCTGGTCGAGTATGGAATCACTATACATGGATATGCAATGGACTCAGCCCTCAGTCGTATTAAAATGTCCTTAAATAAGGCCTGCCACCTCTCCACAGACCCATATGCCCGAGCCAACAGCCCACTGGCTTCAGTTCGAGGGCAGACTCAGAGTTCCAGACCTGCCTCCTGGCCAAAAAGCATGTCTAAGTGTGCTGCCCCAGTGTCCAGAAGCTCCTCATCCCTTATGAAAGTTCCCACCCCACAAGAAGCGCGGAGTATAGTCCTCAAGATCCCAAGATGTCGCACCTCGCTAGGACAATGAGCATTTGCCTATCGGGCACCTAAATAGTTTAATAAACCGCCTGCAAGCATTACAGACAAACCCACGTTAGGTCCATTTAGCGTGAGCTTAGGACTCATCTGGTTGCTAATGCTTGTTGCGGCTGTTTCCAATAGGCCCCTGGCTCCCCTGACTGTAATCCCAACACACCTCTGCCTCTCTATCCCATCACGTCCCTGATAAACAGTCCAATTGTCCTCCTCCCTCCACCTCCTTCCCCCGCTCCCTGTCCCCCCAGACTTCATCTCCTGTAAGCTCCTCTGCTCATGTTACCCTGTAATTGGTCCTGCTCCAGCCCACAACTGGCCCCCTAGGCATTTCAGCACCTGCTTCTTAGTACTGGACATGCCCCTCCTAATGCCTGGCACCTATGCCATCTTATATCTCTTCTGACAGGGCCATCTACCAGGGCTGATTCCTACACAACCCGCCTGTAGTTGTCCTCTATGCTTCCTCCTCCCTGTGCCTTTCCCCTCCCTCTGTCATATTCCTCCCCTTTTTCCCCAGTGTTCTGTCACTCACTTGTAGATATGGTGTTGTATTTTAGAGTCTCATGCCCTGTAACCACTTTGCTAATGCCTAATTCAATATTGATGTTATGACTCCTGTTTGACCTTGACATTGACCCTACATAATGAGCTTGTACTCATAGGTTTAAGCTAAGATACAAAATAAATAAATGAATCAGGATTGCTTTCGATTGAGCTATCAGCTCATTTACAACGAGGTCCATGGTACATATAGAAATCACAGTTCTAAAGCATTTCAAATAATGTATCCATGCAATAACTATTACATCATAGTTAAACACATAAACATACAGCAGTATATATCACCAGTACTTCATTAAAATGAGCAAAGAAACCCAGCTGGGGTGGAAGCTGATGGGTGTGAGGTCAGAGCATTGTCATATGGTCGGTGCCATCTTAACTACTGTATGTAACAGCCCCTAGCCTCACCTTGGCTGTTTCTGGGGCTCTCAGGTCTACATTGCACACACTCCGGGACGCCATCCTGGGTTCAGGAATGAAGAGAAGAAATGGCGATTGCCTTCACCTGGGGTAATGGCAGGGAATACCTGTGAATAGATTGCAGATTACCATACCCCAGGAAATATACAATAGCTCCCCACACAGTACCAATTCCCCTTCTTGCAATGATTCATAGTACAGATTATAACATTTACAATTAACAGTATTTATTTTGGAAAGGGGAGAAAAGGAGGAAAATAGCATAACAAAATTAGTATAACCCCTAGGTGGTGCTATCCCATGGGCTACTACCCCTGCCTGCTTGGCTAGTAGCAGGTTAAGGGCCTGAGTTCTGAAACGGTGCCTCCACCAGGAGGTCAGGGTTGCTAGTGGTCAAACTAACCTGGGCAGCCTCCAGGACACTGTAACCCCACCTTTCCCCTCTAGTGGCTTGAACACTGTACAATAATCACTTTCACAATACAGCTGGTACATCACACAAGTACCCACACCTGTTTGCACTTACCACCAGGGCTGGTTCCTCTGGCTCGACCCTGGGGACCCCTTGTAAAACAAGGTTATGACAGCATATAGCAACAGTACAGTACTTTGAGCACAAACTGGAACCAGAGTCAGATTACCTGCAGGAAAAAGTTAGATCTGATTTATTCAGGGGACTTGAAAAAGGGAGGGTGAAATCAGGTTAATTAGCTTAAAGGTTATATCAATCAAGCAGTTATACATGCGCTTTGAGTCCCCCACACAGTCACACCTCTGGGTACCCAGGTGGAGAAGAGATGGGCTTGCAGGACCGTTGCCTGAGGTTGGCGGCATTGCAGCTGGTTGGGGCCCTGTGATGGAAAACCAACATGCACAGTACACACTGTTTGTAATCCGGACCTAGAGTGCTCAGTTCTTAAAGGAAATGACAACAAGACAAT
Source organism: Neoceratodus forsteri (assembly GCA_016271365.2). Taxonomy (NCBI): domain Eukaryota; kingdom Metazoa; phylum Chordata; order Ceratodontiformes; family Ceratodontidae; genus Neoceratodus; species Neoceratodus forsteri. The sequence continues at coordinate 1,532,212,424 of CM057455.1, forward strand.
CAGATGACACACTCAGATTAAGCTGTTGTTGCAGGGAGCTACCCTGGTATTTACTCATGATACCCAAGACTGGACACAGGCTGGGCAAATCGAGACTGCAGGTGGTTGATCTGGGATGCCAGAAGAAGCAGGGCCCACACGACTTGCTGAGGCATAGTTTCTGTTCAAGCGTGGAGCAGGGGCTAATCCCCAGGCAGGTCTCCTGCCTATGGCTTCTCTGTGCAGCGGGTAGTCTGGCTGAGCCAGTCTGGCAAGGCCCAGACCGCATGAAGACAAATTGATGTAGTCCATTCTGGGCTGGATACAGCTTCCAACAAGCAGAACACAGTTCACAAAGTGGGGAACTAACGACCATCCACTAGCAACTCACAGCACATTTACATGTAAGGGAATTCTACTGTAATAGGCAAAGCGCCCCAGTCACAATCGCAAAGTCTCTGCACACACCGGAGCTTAGGGGTAGCTGGAACTCCTGACAGGCCAATCACATTCAGCAAAATCTTTGGTCTTCTTCAGGTTGAGCCTGGCCCACTTCAGTAGCTTACTTTAGTCACACAACTCGGATTCAGTCTGAAAACAATTCTCTTTCCCCTCTCAGGACAGCAGGGAGACATTCAGGCCAAAATTCAGGCCTTTACACAGAGACTGTCTCAAGCATCTTGCTTCTTCAGCTTCCAGCTTAGATCTGCCCTAAACAGCAGGAAGCTTGGGATTTCTCTCAGATCCGAAAGGTTCGGTTGGCTGATTCGCTGTCAGTCAAAGCAAGAGCTCCCACTTCAGTTGTAAAAAGGCAAAGGCCCAAAACTACAATTCCTACAGATTTTGACTTCAGACAGCTCCTGTAGTCTGGCTACATTTTAGATCCCACCAGAACTAATTGGTCCAATTCACAGTCCCGGCCAAATGGTGGGGATAAACAAGACAGTCCTTGCTGCAAAGAAGGCAGGTTAGACAAACTACTTTATCATTAACACTCTAAATGATTTTCAGCAAATAGTTACATCTTTCAACAGAGCTCCCTCTCAGATTACTTATAACTGCAATCAGGCAGCTTTTAAAGAGACAGTACACAGAGGCTATACAGACACTATCTGGCAATACATTTAAACTGCTAAAGCACTTGGGACACCAGCTGGGCAGTAAGCATTTAGGCAAGCTCAAGGAAGACTTTTCGGGAACCCCATTTGTAGGGGGTTACATTAGCAACTGGCTGAACAATTTTGCCCAATACAATCCTCACCTCCCACCTCCATGTGCACCTGGCTTTCAATGTCTATAAAGTCCCTTTGGTGGTACCACACGTAGTTTAGATGTTGCTGGGGATCTTTTGTTGGGGCCCAAATAACTTTAAACAGCAGTAACAATGGAACTTCAGGCCTGGGAACAGTTTTCTGGCAGAGTCCTGCCCATGACCTAACCCCTAATTTTAACCTAGCTAGCTAAAGAAAGACTCCCCAAAGCTGCAGCTCAGGGATACTTACAGTTCAGTAGTTCAAAGCGGGGTTCAGCAAATTGGCTGTGCCTGTAACATGGTGGTATTAGGTTAGTAGTGCACCACAGCAGCCAGAAGCAGCTTGAATAGTTGAAGGTTGCTGGTCTTCACCTGCCTGGCCTTGCAAACTTCGCCTCTGAGGCCTTTGTGGACAGTGTTCACCAGGTAGGCCTCTCGCCATCTTCCTCCGCTGGTTTTCTTCCTCTTCAGTCTAGGGACAGGACAAATGTGGTCCCTAGACCCCTCTGTTCCATACCCTTTTAAACACAATTAGCACCTGGGCTGACACTCACTGTCTGGCCCAGCACACCTGTCACTCAGGCTGGCAGCAATCAGTGGTCTCAGCACCTAGTCTGCCGAAGGGAAACACAGGTTGCTTGGTCTTTAACCACAGCTGAAGCAATTTCCACTTTAGAAGGCACGATTGCGATCTCTTTCTCACACTGCAGCTTGAAACTCTATTTCTTCACCATAGAAAACTTGTTCTTTCTTTCCCTGCAGCAACCATGGCTCTCAGAAACTCTGCCAGATGAAAATTAGCTGGGGCCAAGCTGGCGTTGGTCAGAATGCAGGACTTGAGCTGGACAGCCACACAGCAGCATCCCTGCACTTTGCTCCCACTGATGCTCCAAATCAAATCCCCATTTGGCTGTCTTGCAGTTCAATTTATAGTTCTTGGCAGGTCCCTGTTTGATTAGCTACAATCTTCCTGGGCATTTTGGATGCCCACTGACACTGTCCCAGCAGTCCCTCTGTATGCTGAAGTCTCTGGGGCTACCATTATGGCTTATCTACAGTCATAAATAGGATTCAGTCCATATGTTTATTATAGGCCTTTCTAGGGCAGAAAATACTCTCCATCCTTTCTACAGAGGCTTTCTGCTCCTGGTTTCCATTGTTCCCCGCCTCTACTACCTGCCCTGGAGTGAGGGAAACATTTTAATAGTGGCCGCTGCTGAAAGTGCACAATTGAGCTGCGGCTCCTTTAATTTCTGCACTTCAATGGGCGCACATGCACATAGTGTATGAGCTACCATATTTAATATTTACATTTAGGTGGTCAGGGTTTTGCTTCCCGTGACCGCAGCATCAATCCTTCCAGTGCCTGGAGACGCAGAACATGGAGCAGAGCTCGGCCTCCTACCAAACATGGTCCCAGACAGGATTTTGGTGGCTCACAGCCACGGAGACAAGCAGGTGCCAAAGGGTTCAAGTCCTACCCAGGACCACTAGAAGCCACCACAGAGGCTGTGAGGGGCCAGAGCCCACATAAGGTAAGCCTCAATTTTGGGGGCTTACAACTAGAAAAGTTCTGTAAACTGCAGTGGGCTCCAGTAGAACAGTTTAAAAATACATATATTAAGTATGAGCCTAGATGCAGATTAGAATTAATCCTTAAAGAGCTAGTGGAGCCAAAACAGGCAGACAGGAAAATAATACAAATTCTGAGTAGTAGTCAGTTGTAACTTTTTATTTTTGAAGTATTTTTCTTTTCCTTTTGCTCATCGAAAGTATTCTATGTGATCATTTTGTGCTGGATGTGTGGAACAGCTCTTAGCTGACAGTTGACATATCTATCTCTGTTGCCTACACTACCTCATCAGCATTATGATCTCATTGACAGTGACATCACAGGTGAATGACCTGTCAGTCACTCACTTGCTGTTTCTAAGTAACAGTGATGTCACAGTCAGTGAGGTCACAATGCTGAAGATGTAGTGTGAGGCAGTAGAGCAAGATATGTCAGCTGTCAGGCTAAGAGCTGTTCCACACATCACACCTACTAATATCAGGTAAACAATCTTCTACTTAAACAAAGGGAAAGAAAAAGTACCTCAGATATAGAAGGTAATGGTTGGTTGCTTTTAAAATCTAATATTAGGTTTAGGCAGTACACTTGCTCTTTAAAGAGATATATAGCCCTCTTACCTTATGGCACCAGGTCCCATAATAGCTGCCAAACTCCCCCAACCCATTGTTACTCACTGTTCATGAGCACATGTAAAATAAATTAGAGTCCCCTTCTGTTTGAGGTTCGTACAAAGCTCTTCTTTATTTTAGCAATCAAATGCCCACCTCTATAGGATTACCATAAAGGTATTTCTTCCCAGAATTTTTCAGATTTTGCCAGGCGATGTAAGGCCAACTCTTGCACTGTAGCCCACAGAGCACGGACACTTTTCTCCTGGTCCTCAATTTGTCGTCCATTTCAAGTGTCCGCTTCATGATTTCCCGCCCATTACTCGATCCGTTTGTCAGGACTGCCAGCACCACCAAGAAGGTCTGGGATCCTTACATGCTTTCCGATCTCTTTCACGGTATAACTGTATGGTCTAAAGACATGTCGAGTGGCTTCAATCTACAGCAGGTCACAGAGTCCTGTCCACAGAAATCCCACCAGGTCCTCTTCTTCTAGTGATTTTTGTAGTCCCCAAATCCACAAATTAGAAGCTCTGCTTTGATTTTCTAGGGCCTATAACCTAACGTGCAGTGATTTAGTCTCCTTAATGAAACCCATGGAGACAGTTGCACTTTCAGAGTGGCAATTGCAACATCCGTGAGAGTCAGTCATTGCTGCAGCTGGCTGAGTTTCACAAATGAGCATGCAGAATTGAAAATCTCCAGCCTTTGATCCAAAGCAGCTACATACAAGTCCAGTGCTTTGACGGCTTGTAGCACATCCTTTCACAGAGTTTCTGGTTCACCTGCATTGTATGCTACAGCAGTGAGTCTTGCACTAGTCCCAGAACTTACAGCCTGCTATCCCTTTTGGCCATCATCATCTCCTGAGCCCTTTTAGGGTTCCCCATTTCAAATCCACTCCCAAATCACTCAGTATGTTCTGGTGGTGTTTTTAAGCGCACTCTGAAAGTTTCACTTTTATCTGTTAGGAAATGGCTTTGTGTCTGATTGGCAGCCCCACCTGGGGCAAGCCAGGAGCTTGTCTGATGAAGGTAGGTCCCGGAATGTGGTGGGAACCGGAGAGAGTGGAGGCTGAGCTACTGGCAGTTTGCTCCAAAACAAATAAATAAAGATGTTCCTGCAGAAACCCAGAGCAATGCATGCAGTCTCCGTGGCAGTTACAGCCCTTAGATAGGTGTTTTCATTTATTCAAAAGTAATTTGGGAGTCTTGAATAACGGGTGTTGATTTTGATACAGGGAGCAAAACAGGCATTTTATTTTAGTTGGAAAGGTACATTAACACTTTTCATTACAGTCCTGCTCTCACAGTTATAAAAATGAAACATGGGGTGGGTGGGTGCAAAACTCGGGATTTTTACACACTCATTTTATCCCTACTGCAGTCCATCCTCAAGTGCAGACATGCAGTGCGTGTTGTGATAATGGGATTGTACCACCCATGTGCTGATTTGCTTCTCAGGTACTGAATTTTAGCCCTGAGGGCAGCAAATCTGCACTGAGGGCCATGAACTTTCTACCAACTAGACACCCACCTGTCTCCCCAAACTCATTTTGTAAAGTGAATGATCTCAACCCCACAGCTACCCACAGTCCCCACCCTCCTACCTGTACTGCTTATGTGTACATGTTGGAGTGTGTATAATGGAAAATTAGCGTGAGATTAGTCTTGTAGAATTTCCTGCCCCACCGTTGTTCTTCCTTAATTCCTCTTCATTTGTAAGTCCTAGTATATAAATAGGTGACACAACTCACCTCACATGACTCCATTCCATTCGTAGATGGATTCCTTTATATGCCTGTATTCACTTTTAATCACTTGACGGGAAGTGAATTATGCTCCCTTCCTATCTGCACTACTCTGTAAGAGGTCCAGCCTTCTCAGCCCTCTGTTTGATCCTAGATACCTGTAGAACCAGGTAAGCAGAGACACTTGTATAAATACTGTTCCAGCAATACCCTCAGATCTCTTCGACCACCACGTAACAAAAGCTGAAAGCCAAAAGCAGGCTTTACTGAGGAATGTGGCTTAGTCCCTCCTGCAGTTATCACACAGTAAGGGTGTTAGAGACCTGTTCTCTGTGCTGGACATATCTCACATGGGCTCCAGCATCAATATTTTATTTAAAAAGTGCAAAACTACTTTTATTTTTGAATGGAGTCACTTAAATCAGATGCCTTTACCTTCCTGAAGTGATTTGGAACATGACATAGAAACACAGAAACATAGAAATTGACAGATAAGGACTGCTTGGCCCACCCAGTCTGCCCATTTCACTACACTAATGGATAAGCTGCAGATCCTAGTTAATCAACAGCCTACTTCCTCCTACCCCAAGTCCCTTGATTTGCCTTGTGTCTGGCACATGCATTCTTGAATTCCTCCACTGTTTTGACTCTACAACCTCCACAGGAAGGTTGTTCCATGTGTCCACAACCTCTCCATGAAAAATTACTTCCTCACATTACCTCTGTGTCCCTCTTCTACCTTCAAATTATGCCCCTTGTTCTTGCTCATCTCTTTTCTGAAAGATGCTACCCTTTTGGACTTTGTTGATTCCCTTGAGGTACTTGAAAGTTTCTATCATGTCCCCTTGTCCTCCTTTCCTCGAGGGTATACATGTTAAGCTCCTTAAGCCTCTCTAAATATGTCTTCTGGTGCAGACCCTGCACCATTTTAGTTGCTATCCTCTGACTGCCTCCATCCTGTCTATGTCCTTGCAGAGACTGGGTCTCCAGAACTGCACGCAGTACTCCAGATGGGGTATCACCAGAGGGATAACAACTTCCTGTTTTCTACTGGTGATGCCTCTTCCTATACATCTTAGTATCACCCCAGCTCTTCTTACTGCCCTCTCACATTGCTTGCCCACCTTCAGGTCATCTGATATGACTACCCCCAGGTCCCTTTCCATTTTTGTTGTTGTTAGTATCTCACCCACACAGTGTACTTTCCCCGGTTTTGTTTCCCATGTGCATTACTTTGCAATTCTTAGCATTGAATCTAAGCTGCTATACATTTGACCATTCCTCCAACCTTGTCAAGTCCTTCTCATCCTTTCCACCCTACCTTGTGTATCAACCCTGTTACAGGTCTCTGTGTCATCTGCAAAGAGACATACTTTTCTTTCCAGTCCCTCTGCAATGTCGCTATAAAGACATTGAAGAGGACCGTCCTAGAACTGAACTCCTGTGGTACTCCACTAATAATCCCTATTTCTTCAGAGTGGACTCCATTTACTATTACCCTCTGTGTCCTGTTCTCCAGCCAGATTTTTACGCAGCCTACCATCTTGGGACCCTCTCCCAGGCTGGCTAACCTGTATATTAATCTTTTGTGTGGACTGTGTCAAATGCCTTGTAAAGTCTAGGTAGGCCATGTCCACAGCCCCTCCCTGATCTTCTACTTTGGGCACCCAGTCAAAGAAATCTATTAAATTTGTCTGACATGACGTTCCTGCTGTGAATCCATGCTGCCTTGGTCCTGTGCCTCTGACCTCTAGGTACTAACAATTCTTTCTTTCAGAAGTGATTCCATCATTTTCCCTATCACTGAGGTCAGACTAATAGGTCTGTAATTTCCTGCCTCTGCCCTGCTTCTACTTTTGTGAAGTGGAATCACATCTGCCCTCCTCCAGTCCTCAGGTATCACCCCATCCTCCCACGATTTATTAAAGGGGTAGTCAGTGGTGTCACTAGTTCTCTCCTTAGTTCTTTTTAGAATTCTGGGATGAATCATCAGGCCCCATTGCTTTGTCCACCTTCAGTTTTAAGAGTTCTTTCAGAACTCGCTCTTCTGTGAATGGACTGGTATCAACCCCCTATCCAGAGTGTTTCTGTTGTTTGATTTAGGTACCTCCCTCTTCTCTTATGAATACTGAGCAAAACTATTTGTTTAGTATCTCTGCCTTTTCACAGTCACCCTCTGCCCACCCTCTCCCTTTATTAAGCCTCACTATCCCTCCCTTCAATAGGAGCACAAGGGTGAGGTAGTAAAACACAGAGACACAGCAGCTACAGCAGTCCTATGGGGTTGCAGTTAGCACCACAGCTGGCAGGCACAAAACCAGTGACAAGCAACTACCCTGAAAATAGTAGTGGAGTCCATCAGATTAATGGACTACAAGATAGAAAGGACCCTGCAGAGGCTGAAGGCTCACAGTGCTCAAATCAAAGATTTAGTTTAACTGTACAAACAGTGGACAAGTGTTTGACCACTATAGCTGCCATTGCAAAACTTACTCACAAGAATGGATAATTGAAGGGCAGACTCAAGGCACTCAACAGTGAAGTCAGTTCACCAACTCTGAAGTTAGTAGAGGATCTGGCAGGACTGGAGGGACAAAATATATTACAATTTTAAAAACACGGAACGCTGAACACCACCAACTAAACAGGATTGCAACTCTTGACAATTTGGTGAGTGTACAGAATTAGCCCTCCATCACTACCAGTTTGACTAGCCAGACTCTCGTGATGTTGCTGCAGGCCACGGGGTCAGTCATAAGAGAGAGAATCTGAGCAGCAGCCAGGTAGCATACTCCTTAACCCAGATGGAGTTAATTGAAGTTTTACCTAGACCAGTTGTGCCAGACCAGGTCTCGATGCAAGAAGTTCGACTTTGGACACCGCAGTCATTGAGCCTTAGGGAATTAATTTCTACTTCTGACTTGATTGTCTATAATTTATGGTGAAAAACTTTTCAATATAGTGTAACAATCCTTTCCCAGAAGTGGTGGTCTGTTACTGATTTGTGCATTAAAACACTAGGTGCCGTGCACCAATCACTTTGGTCTCCAGAATAGGAGGAGGCAGCACTTAATAAATAGGAGGCTTTGATGGAAAGCAAGGGAGTTCTGATCAAGCCTGGAGCTGGAGTTGGGCCTTTAATTGGTTGAAGGAGGGCAGCGTCCATGCCACTACTGGCAGTGTCATGTTTTGGGTGCACCGAGGGGTCCTAGCAACCTTGGCTTGGTGGCAGGGTGCCAGAGTTGGCATGGCACGGGATTCTGATGAGCATCAGAATACCATTGGGAGTTGGAGGGGACTGCTGGTCCTGGCTCAGTGGCAGGGTGCCAGGGTCAGGGGTGACATGGTGCTCCTTGTTAGATTCTTTCTGCCCATATCAGCTAGAAGGGGGTCAGAAGGGTTTCTCTGCTGGATAATCTGGAGGTTTTTCAGAGAATCTAAGGGGATCTGGTAGCTATGCATGATGCGGGGCCAGATCGAGGGTAGACACTTCTTGAAGTGGTGGTGGTGGATGCTGGGGTTAGAGACTGCACTCTGGGGTCCTCTGAGGGTCGCTAGATACTCAGTTCATGGGCCTGGAAGCTTCTAAGCTGGCCATGAGGCCTAGCAAGGAGTAGCAGAGGGTACATATAACTGGGCCACATCTTGGTAGGCAGAAGCAATTTCACAGGTGGGCATCCTCAGCAGATGTGTACTGATGAATGTTGGACCTTGTATGTTCCTTTGAAGAGGTCAGGTGGCATAACAGGACCAGAACTGAAGCCTGAATATATTGGGGAGAAATGACAGCAATGGAGTTTGGAACAAGTAACAACTAGAGCTCTGTTAGAGATAACTAGTAGACAAAGGTAAAGTGAACACTTCTTATTTTATTCAAGAACGGGCTGAGGCTTGTTCAGGGGCTATACTGACCTTCAAGGGTACTAGAACCAGAAGTAATTGTTGTATCCATTCGAGTATCCCTATGGAGTAACAGTAGTTCCCATGATGGTAAAAGCAGAGCACAGGAGTGCCACACTAACTAAGGGACACTGTGACAGGGTAGAATAGGACCCTGTCCCAGTTGTTATGGAGAAAGTGTTTAAATGTTCTTCCTTTTCCTGTTTCTTGTCTGTCTGGTTGCGCAACACAGTTTTTGTGAGACCTAGGATTGATCACCCCGACAGTCTTCGCTACTTTTGCCTCTCGCTGTCTCTCAGTCTTCACTTGCTGTTTGTCTTTTCCCTGGCATATCTGCTGGTATAAAATTATATGCAATATGTGGAAATGTAACTGATATTGGGATCCCTTTGTTTGACATTAAATAGAGTTAATTTTTGAAATGTATATAGTTATAGTTTGAGATGATTGCAAAAGCTATTGGAAATGCAAGGGTTACTTGAGTACAATTGTTAAGTCTTTTGCAGAAGAGCTGTGGAAAGGGCCTCAGCTCAGGCACACTGTGTTCCTGCTAACACCTGCCTGAAATATACAAGAACACTTTGGAAGATGCTTGTTAAGAATGGGGGTTGGAAGGACTTACAAGACAGAGCTGCAATTGCTTGCAAATTGGACACAGAGACTTAAGAAAAACTCTGATGGATCGCCTCTTTTTATTTTGCCTTCAGTAAATAGCTATATTAAACAATTTTATTTTTGACCCCCATATGAAGGATACCGTCCATGCAAGAACAACTACGAATTCCACTAGTGCTTCCTTTCCATCAGAGCACACCTTCTCTTCACAGGATCATCACCAGTAACTTTCCCATTTTGCAAACTGACCCTAACAGTGGTGCTTCCTTTACAGAACCATCTATTGCCTCCTACCACTGGCCACTTAACCTGCAGAATATCCTGGTTAAAAGCAGCATTTACTCCTAACAGTTCCTCCTACCAGGTACCAAACCTGCAACAGGACCTGCTACACCTGTAAATTTGTTTCCAGTGTGACTGAAATTGGGGCCTACAAGTGCTTTTCACATCACCAAGGAGTTCTCATGGACCTCCACTAATGTGGTATATTGTATTCTGCAGGAAGTGTACAGCTATTATGCATCGAGAGACTGGTAGGCGCCTGTACGACTGTTTCCAGGGAACATTACAGAGCAGTCAGGAATGGTGACACTGCTAAACCCATTGTATCCCACTTTATCTCCAGAGACCACAGTGTCAATGACCTTTCTGTTTGTGTCCTTCAGCAGGGCTTCTGGGATTCTGACCATAGAAAAACATGGAAGCCAAGCTGACATCTGCCTTGGCTCCCAGCAGCCCTCTGGTTTTAAATGATAGGCTTATTTCCACTGACATCTTTCAGCCACCCTTATTTTCCCTAAAGTCTGTTTGTATCTGTCAGTTTGTATCTGTACACATTTAATCTCTTTTCATTTTCACCATAAGTGTCCATTTCTGTCTCCTTCCCCACATTTGTCACCTTTCAGCCTTCTTACTAGGCCCTGTTAATTAGGCCCCACTTGGGGACTTCTCTAGCTCTTTCACTCCTATTTTGCTTCATCTGTCCCATCATCACCTTTTTGTTTCAAGATTCTCTCCTAATCTTGCCATTTATCACTTCTTCTCCCTGAGCCTCCCTTTTTCTTCCCCTCCACACACACACACACACACACACACACACACACACACACACATATATATATATATATCCCTCATTTTACTTCCTCTACACTAATTTTGTTTTTTCTTTAGATATTTCCTGAAGACCTAAGGTTGAAACATAGATTTTTAACTCTATTTTCTATTTTCAGCGTGCATTTAATATAGCCATTTTGTTTTGCTTTTAGACCGCATGCTGACGCAGCCTTGTTTTTGTTTTAAATTTAATTTTTATGTTACTGCTAGTACAACTTAATATTTTTGGTGAATTCTACAACTGCTCCCAGTTTTCCTATGCTTTCTGACCTGTGCCTCGATGACAGATGATTTTAAAAGTGGGATTTACGCGTATACCCTAAGCCAGGAGTTTTGTGTGTGGGTACTGGACCTAGTAATAATGTCTAATAAGGTCTAAATGAATAACTGTGAAGATAGCCGCCATGCTGGATGTGCTGAAGTAGCTCAGCTTTGCTGACCGCTAGTTTTTGGCTTTTAACTTTTATTACTGCCTTTAGTTCTCCGTTAAAATTGTATAGTCATATAATTAAGTTTTAATTTAACTTTCCTAGTTTGGAGCATTGTCGAGCTGCCTCGACTGGCCACGGAGTGTGCATGGCTGTATGGATCGGGCTCATACTGCCCAAGACGGGAGTAAGTATGTGAACCAGTGGAGCTGGTGGAGAAGAGATCTTCTGATTGTGCATTCTTGATCAATATTGATAGTGGAGTCCACCCGGCCTTTTGATTGAGTTTGCTGTGGAGTGTGGCAATTGTGTTGGAGTGTGTGCAAGGAACGCCGGTCAGGAACGTGGAGTGAATACAGAATACACGAGGAGTGTTGTGAATCTGTGGAGAAGAGTTCTCCAGGACTGGGTTTTGGAGTGTGTATGCAGTAGAGGGTGCATTTGGTCAAGAACATGGAGCGGAGATCTTGAAAGGGAGCTTCATCAGCCATTGGCCTAGTGGATTTATATTTTGAGACTGCCGTGGAGTTTGCCTGACCAGGACAGCATTACCCTGTAATTGTGGGTGGTTAGTTAGCCACTGGAGCTACTTCTACCGGGAAGATCAGGCCTGGACTGACTGGGGGAGCCAGCGGGCGGGCCTGTGTTCTTCCAAGGCCCCTCGCTGGCCAGCCAGTGGGCTGGTGCAGGCAGGGTGCCGAGGTGGTGGGGCAGACATTTCTAGCGGCAGCCCCCTACAGATAGGGCTTCAGGGTGTCTGGCTCTGTTTCTAAGAAATAACTGGATTGTTACGGGTGTTTTTCTTCTTGATGAAGATTTGGATTATATTGGGAGGTTTTCTCTCCACAAAGAAGCTACCTACAGGATTCTGAGGTGCCAAAATCTAGACTCATGTGTCAGAATACATTTTACTTTGTTGCAAACTTTATTTGGGCAGTGAGAGTGCCCAGTTTACCATTTGACTCCCAGGTAGTGAGAGCACTTGGGTCGAAATTGCATTAAATACTGTTTGTTTTCATGTTCACTTAATTTGTACTCCTTAGTGAGAAGAGGGGTACTTAAGTTCCATTTTGTTCTCTGGTTTAAAGTTTTACTTATATTCTCAGTTTTTCTGTGACTTGGACTTCCCTGAGTGGATTCCTTATGGTATTTCACCATATTTCTCCCTGGATCTACATCATTTACTTAGAGACTTTTGCAGCCTGGACTGATGTTTTATACTTTTAATTTATTACAGTTTTATTGCAACATAGTTTTGTATGGGTGGGGTGGGAGTTTTGTATTTTAGCTGGGTGGGTATTGTTGTCTAATTTTATTATTGTTGTTTGGGGTTCTTTTTAGGTTGGGTGCCTGATTGTTGTGTACTTTGATACTGGTTTCATTTGTGAAATGTGTAAGTCCCCCGGTCATGCACACTATCTGCTCCTCCATTATCCGTGCCTCTGCCCTCCCCTTGTTGTTGTCAATTTACCAGCTTGTTGTGCACTGGGTATTGTTCACAGGTGTGTGTGACATTGAGGACTAATGAACGCCCTTTCACATTGGGGTGGTTAGGCTCAGAAGACTTCTGGGCTTAAATAGAGTCTGGAATGGGTGCCCCATGTCTAATCTCCATACCCAAGGGCACTGCCTCATGTGGCAGACAAGCAGCCGGTGGCCTTGAAGCCCATCCAACTCGAGAGCGATGTTATGCAATGCCAGATATATTAAAAATAAGACTGCAATTATTATAGATCTTGTTGGAACAACTTGATCTGGCTTGCATCACCAAGACCTGGCTGGATGAAAATGCTGGCCCTACTTTGGATGCTGCACTCCAGCCGGATACTCAGTAATACACCGCTTGAGATTAGATCACGGGGTGGCAGTCTGTTTTAAGACCAGTTGGCCTCACGAGTGTACCAGTTGAGGAAGCTGAATCATTTGAGTGTACCGTGGTGGCTGGTGTAGGTTACAGGTTAGCCCTCATCTACCATCCACCTGGGGACAAGTCGCAATTCCTGCTGGAAGTAGCAGATTTGTTTCCTGACATGGCATTTGAGTTGCCCAGATTGATGGTATTGGGTGACTTAAATGCCTGGGTCAATGACTAACCTCGCAGTTTGGACAACACTTCCTCCAGCTTATGACATCTTTGGGCCTCACACTGGTTGTTACCTCTGCCACCCATAAACATGGTCACTCTCTTGATTTGGTTTTCCTCCTGGGATCAAGCCTCCAACTTGGAGGTGGAACCTGTCAGTTGGTCTGATCACTACACCGTGAGGTTCAACTTTTGCACCCCCTTCAAGGCCTGCCCCTGTGGAGATGGTCAGTTACCGCCCTTTACAGGAGGTGGGCCCTGGAGGCCTAGTGGCGGTGATTGATCTCTCAGAGTTTTCCTGCGGCCAGCTCAAGTCCAGAGACTTTAGTTGTGGCCTATAATAGAGCCATTTCTGTAGCCCTGGACTTGATTGTTCCCGTCCGTGTTCGTCCTCTTCCCCTTCGCCTATGGTCCCCTTGGTTTGAAGAGTCTTTTCAGGGAGTTGCGGCGAGTTGGACGTAGGTTAGAGCAGCGTTGGCGAAATCCGCCCTGGAAGCTGACCACCTTAGATTGGTTGAGCATTATCAGACTTACCAATCAGCGATCTCCGTAAGAAGGCAGAATTCCTGTCCAAGAGATTGCTGCCGCTCAGAACCGACCAGCTCGGCTCTTCTAAACTGTCGACAGGTTGTGCAATCCACCCTGTCTGCAGCTCGAAGACCTATTTCACAAGTGGAGCACGATGAACTTGCTCGGTTCTTTGTGGATAAGGTGGCTAACATCAGGTCGGAAATTCTTTCGACTCGCTCTATGGGGCTGCTGATGATCGGTGTTTGGTCACCTCAACTCGAGCTTCCGTGAGTACCTTTGCCTTGCCCAAACTTGTGGATTGTCAAGGGTATGCACCCTATGTGCTGTAGTTTGGACCCGGGCCCAACTTCCTTGATTATGGGTTGTTGGATATGCTGCCCGGTCCTGGTGCAGATAGTCCAGTGCTCCCTGGAATCTGGTGAGTTTCCCAGCTCCTGAAGGAGGCGGTGGTAAACCCTCCTAAAGAAACCTTCTTTGGACCTAGATTATTTTGCCAACTACAGACCATCTCAAACCTTCCCTTTATAGGGAAGGTGATTGAGAAAGTAGTAGGGTACAGCTGGATGACCACCTGACCATCCATAAGATTTACGAACCTCTCCAGTTCAGTTTTCAAAGACGACAGTACTGAGATGGTGCTGGTTCAGGTGCTCAATGATCTCCTGATGGCGAGAGATCGGAGAAGCCATTCTATCTTGGTGCTCCTTGTTCGCTCCTCAGCCTTTAACACTGTTGACCATGGGGTGCTGCTTGGATGTTTGGGGTCCATCTGTGGACTGACAGGTATGGTCTTCAAGTGGTTTACATCCTTCCTCACTGGCAGGAGTCAGAGAGTGGTGTCTGGGATTTTTCCTTGGCCCATTCTCCTGCCATGTGGGGTACCTCAGGGTTCAGTGCTGTCCCCCATGTTGTTTGCAGTGTATATGCTGCCTCTCGGAGACATTGTAAGATGGTACGGGCTGAGGTTTCACTGCTATGTTGATGATACCCAGCTCTACCTGTCTTTGCCCCTGACAAGGATAGAGCTGTCTCGGTATTTAATACCTGCCTTGCTGAAATCCAGGACTGGATGAACTTGAGTTGGTCAAAGCTGAACGCGGAAAGACGGAGGTGATGGTAGTGGATCCAGGTCACCAAATAGAGGGTTATTGGCTGATCAGCCCTCTGGACTTTTTCTTGGGCTCTCAGATCCTATCCTCTGAATGGGTGTGTAATCTGGGGATAGTGCTTGATGACGGGCTGACTTCACGAGCTCAGGTGTTGTCCGTCGTCAAGACTTCCTTTATCACCTTAGGAATATCTCCAGGATCCTGTCTACACTGGTCCATGCCATTGTGACCTCGCGCCTTGATTATTGCAAGTCCCTGTACTTAGGGCTTCCTGGGTTGATATCCGCTGCCTGCAGCTTGTGCAGAGCAGCAGCATGATTGTTAACGGGGCTTCTCGAGCTTCCCATATTACTCTGTGCTGCGCAATCCGCACTGGCTGTCATTAGGTGGCGGATCACCTTTAAAGTTGGTTTACTGACTTATAAAGCCCTACATGGACTGGGACCTGACTACTTGAAAGAGGTTCTTGTGGCTTACTGCCCATTGCGACAGTTGCGTTCAGCTGACAAGGGGTTGCTAGATATTCCAAGGGTGTCTTTGAAATCTTCAGGGGCCCATGCATTCATGCAGTGACCCCTACCCTTTGAATTCTCTACCCAGTCAGCTTTGTGAGTGCACGATGGTGGAGGGGTTTAAATAGGTGCTGAAAACCTTTTATGGTGCCATGCTTTTGGTGGCACCAATAATTTAGAACCTCCGTTTTATTCTATTGTTATGTTTACAGTTTTATCATGATTGCTTTTATCTTTTTGTAAAGTGCCTTGATAGTTTGAAAGGCTAGCGAATAAAATTTATTATTATTATTATTATTATAGTACCAAGGAAGCACAGAGAAAGGTATAAATTCTTCAGCAGCAAGTCCAGGAGTGGTTACCAGGAGAATGGCAGCCAAACTAGCATAGGCAGAAGTCAGCTGAGATTGTACAGCCAGCACAATTTATGGAAAAAGAATAGACAGTGACAGAATCAGAAAGCCTGATGGACTTTTTCAAATGGTGGGCTATACAACAGAAAGAGATGGAGAAGCAGAGAAGAGAAGAGAAGAGATGCAGCGACAGGAGCAGCAATGGCTGGATGCCCAAGCTATCAAAGGCAGAGGATCTGGCACAGATCCAGATGAGCAACAAAACACAAGCAACTTAAAAGCCATTAAACTTACAAAGCTGTGTCCTCGGATGATATCAAGGCATACCTGACAACTTTGAAAGAGTTGCCACAGCCTGCCAATGGCCAAAGCAGCAGTGGACAATCAGACTGGTACCCTACCTGACGAAAGCTCAACTTGCTACAGCAATATGGACACTGTACAGTCAGAAAACTATGACCTGATGAAAAGTGAAATCCTGAAAGGTATGACATCTCAGGAGAGACCTACAGGCGAGATTTCGATCTCTGAAGTACAGCTAGTCGACAATCCTTGAGACGCATTCACCCTACTCAGAGAACTTGATAAAATGGTTGCAACCAGAGGGCCAAACGAGTCCCAAGATTGACATTTCTGCAATGGAGCAATCATTGACATCCTGCCTATGGATATGCAGCGTTGGGCAAAGGAACACTGACCAGAAAGTGGGGAAAAGGCTGTTTCTTTGGCCAAGGCTACCAAATGGCCAGACAAATGCCACAGCAGTGAGGTAACAGCAAGCACCGGTAAGACACGCTTTTTCCATTTAAACTCCAAGTCTGATAAGAACTCTGGTGGGGTAACAAATCTCTGCCCAAAGATGTTATTTGCTATAACTGTAATAAGCCAGATAATACTGCAAGAAATTGTCGAAGAAGAGTGACACTGAAGCAGATTTGTCCTTAGCTAATTGGGGCAAGTACTTAACAGATGTGAAGGTTGGAATAAGACTGTAAAGGGACTCATTGATTTGGGAAGCAGACAGACCCCAGTGCATGTTGAAGTGCTGGGAAAACTGTGCAAACGACCAGGTGCTGGTGTCATCTGCATCCATGGGGACACTCGATACTATCCCACCACCCAGTGACTCTGACCATTAAGGGTGTGTCACACTAAATCAAAGTGGGTAGTACCTAAGTTACCTGTACCTGTGATTATTGAAAATGACTGTCCAGGATTTACTGAGTTGATCTCAGAGGAACTGAGCCCTGCAGTTTCAGCAGCAGTGGTGACAAGAGCTTAGGCAAAGAAAATTTCAGATGATGGGGACTCTTTTCCTTTCAGTGATTTTTGATTCGGACTTGTTTGAGCACAGCTCCAAGATCCAGAAATTCAGGAAAGAAAGACGATGCCTGAAGAAACTATGGCAACAAATGACTGATAGACATGAAGGGTTAAAATACGAAAATGTTGAAACTAAGCTGATAACTGATTGTGATTTTCTTTCAGAGCAAGCTAATGAAGTTTCTCTCAGGGTTATTTTAAGTAGCTGGGGGTGAAACCAAAGCAGGGTGGACCAATGTTTAAAAAATGTAATGGTTACTATCTAGAGTTTGGGTTAAACCTCAGACACAGGAACAGACAGAACAATTGGTTATATCACAGAAGTATAGAACAGAGTTGCATATGATAGTCCTATGGCTGGTCACTCAGGGAAGGACTGCACCCTTGCCAGATTGCTGTATAGATTTTACTGGCCTGGAATTCATGAAGATGTTGCTACCTATTGCAGTTCTTGTGCTAAATGTCAGAAAGTAGCCCCAGTGACTAAAAAAGACAAGGTGCCTCTGGTGCCCCTACCCTGGATAGATGTGCCTTTTGAGAGAATTGCAATGGATGTGGTTAGTCCTTAGACAAAAGTAAAAGGGTAATAGATTTATCCTGGTAGTATGCAACTATGCTACCTGATATCCAGAAGCAGTTCCAATGTGTACTGTCACAGCCTTAAAAGTGGCAGGAGAGCTTGCAAATATTTTTAGCAGAGTGGGCATACATAAGGAAATTATTACTGATCAGGGTAGTAATTTTGGTGCTGCATTACTTAAGGAGCTGTACAGACTACTAGGTATCACTGCCATAAGAACCCACCCCCATCACCCTCAGACAGGACGGGTCTTGTTGAGCGTTTAACCAAACCCTAAAATGCATGTTAAAAGGTTTGTAAAAGGAAAGGAAAGATTGGGAACAATACTTGCCTTATCTACTTTTGCCTACAGAGAGGTGCATGAGCATCAGCAGGTTTTCATCATTTGAGTAATATCAGTAGATAGCCAAGAGGGCTACTGGATGTGATAAAAGAAATGTGGGAAGATAACCCCACTCAGAAACGATCTGTAACGTCTTATATGTGTGTCTAAGAAAGAAGTGGCAAAAATTTTGAAACTGCTGATAGTAATCTGGAAGAGGCCCAAAAGCAGCAGAAGGTATATTATGACCATGGGGTAAAAAGAAAAGTTTTCGAGCCAGGTGAAAAGGTTTTGCTACTGTTACCCACAACAGAAAATAAACTGGTAATGAAGTGGCAAGGGCCTTATAGAGTGCTTAGATGTACTGACACCATTAACTACGAGATTGAGACCCTGACAGGAAAAACCTTACTAAGACATACCATGCTAACCTCCTCAAGAAATGGGTTGAAAAATGCCAAAAGCTGCTTTGCTAGTTTTACCAGAAACTGATAAAGAAGATATTGATGTAGCTTATGATAGATTGGAACAAACTGTAAATGCTGATGCTGTAAAGGGTGAATGTTTCCTTAAACTCAGAACAAACTGCAGACATCCAATGTGCTAAAGACATTTAACACTACTTTTACCACAGTACTAGGCCGAGCAAAGGGATAGCAAAAGGGATGTTATAGGGGCAAGGAATGCTTGTCCTATTAGACAAACGACATACAGGTTACCAGAGTGGTTAAGAGCTGACATGGTTAAGGAAATACAAAAATGAAAAGAACTGGGTATCATAGAGGAGTCAGAAGTGCTTGGTCAGTTTCCAATGGTAGCTGTAAACAAAAGAAGAGGGTGTTAGAATCTGCCTTGATTTTAGAAAACTTAATCAAGTGTCAGAACATAACAGTTATCCTATGCCCAGAATAGATGATTTGGTGGACAGAATGGGGAATGCAAAGTATATCAGTACCCTCGATCTCACTGGCAAATACCTTTGGCTAAAGAATCCAGAGATAAAACTGCATTTGCTACTCCTGTTGGATTATATCAGTTCACCACCATGCCATTTAGTTTACATGGTGCGCCAGCTACATACCAGCAGTACATGGAGTATTTTATCACCACACTGTTTATTGTGCTGCATACCTGGATGATGTCATGGTGTACAGTCCAGACTGGAAAAGCCACCTGGAAAACCTACTGTATGAACAGTTATCCAAGCTATCAAAATGCAGGTCTGACTATTAATCCTACCAAATGGGCATTGGGCATGCAGGAAACCAGATATTTGGGCTATGTGTTGGAAATGGAAAGTTAAGCCAGAGGTTTCTAAAATAGAAGCTGTAGCCAACAGTCCTGTACCTAAAACAAAGAAACATGTCAGGTCATTTTAGGGCTGTCTGGTTATTATCAGAGATTTGTTCCCAACTTTGCTGAGTTAGCTACTCCCTCACTGAACTCATGAAGAAACAGTTCCCAAATAATGTGAAATGGACCCTAGAGTGTGATGAAACTTTTCAAGCCATTAAGGCTGCATTATGTTCAGCCCTGTTTTAAGAAGCCCAGACTTTGAGAAACCATTTATGTTACAAACAGATGCATCAGAGGTAGGCCTAGGTGCAGTCCTGAGTAAAAATATAGATGGGACCGAACATCCTATTCTGTAAATAAGTAGGAAGTTGCATGACAGAGAGAAAGGTACTCCACCATCGAAAAGGAATGTTTAGCAGCAAAGTGGGTCATGGAGTCCTTCAATTTTATTTACTAGGAACTGACTTTGTACTTATAACAGATCACAGTCCTCTCTGTTGTCTTAACCAAATGAAAGATAAAAATTCCAGAATCACAAGGTAAATCTGGTAAAGAGAATAGCAATGCTGATTTTCTGTCAAGATATGGATCAGGAATTGAGGGTTCTGAAGACTGAAAACAAATGTATGAGTTTAAACTTTACTGTTTGCTGTACTGTTACAGAAAAACAATAATGCACATGTGCTTAATTTCTGAAAGTTAGCAGCAAATGTTAGTTGAGAATTAATAGAAAGTTTTGGAAACTGTTCGACAAAACAGGTTCCCTCTTAAGAAGGTGTATGTGATACGGTAGAATAGGACCCTGTCCCAGTTGTTATGGAGAAAGTGTTTAAATGCAGGGATCTGTTCTTTCCTTTTCCTGTCTGTTGTCTGTCTGGTTGTGCAACCGGTTTTCCTGTGAGTCCTAAGATTTGATCACCCCAACAGTCTCGCAATCTTTGTCTCTCGCTATCTCCTAGTCTTCCCTTGCTGTTTGTCTTTTTTCCCTTGCATATCTGCTGGTATAAAAATATATGCAAATCATTATGTGGAAATGTAACTGATATTGGGATCTCTTTGTTTAGAAATTATGTAGTGTTAATTTTTGAAATGTATATAATTATAGTTTGAGATGATTGCAAAAAGCTATTGGAAACTCAAGGGGTTACCTGTGTGCAGTTTTAAGCCTTTTGCAGAAGAGCTGTGGAAAAAGGGCTTCAGTTCAGGCACACTGTGTTCCTGACAGCACCTGCCGAAATATACAAGAACTCTTTGGAAGATGCTTCTTAAGAATGGGGGTTGGAAGGACTTATAAGACAGAGCTGCAATTGCTGGCAAGTTGGACACAGAGACCGAAGGAAACCTCTGAAGGATCTCATCTATTTTATTTTGCCTTTATAAATAGTTATACTGAACAATTTTATTTTTACGTCACTGCTAGTACAAATAAATATTTTGGTGAATTCTACAACTGCTCCTAGTTTTCCTATGCTTCCTAACCTGTACCTTGACTATAGACACGAAAGTGTATCATGTAGAATTCTATTACATATGCCAGTGTATTTCTAGCACTTAAATGAAACAGGGCCTAAGTCTAATGAACTGTGATGCAGGCACTGAACCAAGAATGTACTTGAAACAAACCACAAGATGAATGAATTACCCTGAACCCTATCCCTAAGTAAAGGGACCACATTTGAACTATCTGTCTGGTGTGGAGAATTATCTTTTATTGTCCTCGTGACTGTTTCTATAGCTTAAGTGAATTTTTTATTTTTATTTTATTGAAATCTAGGATTACAAATACCTTTGAGCAGGAACTGCTCGTTTACAAAGGTTCCACGTCGAAGGAATGGGGGTATACATACATACAAAGGTCAACATAATAATACATAGTTACACAATAACAAGAAGTAAGAGACTGAGGCTTAGGAAATTCCAGTAATTCAAAATGTGCCAAATGTTAGGTAGCATGACATAACCAGCCAAGGGCAATCTTGAAATAAGCACTGCAGGTGAGAGGGAAGGGGGTATGCAGGCAGGAAGGCCATTGTCGGAGGGTAGAAGGTGAGGGTAAGAGCTCTAAGGGAGGGAGAGGAGAGGAAGTCAGGAAATGCCCGGGAGGAAAGGGAGAGGGGAGGGGTAGGCAGGTAGAAGGAGGCAAGGCGGGAACAGATAGCTTCGAGACTGAAGTGGAGGGCAGTGAACAGTGGGCCCCGATTAGGGCGAGGCAGTCACAACGACTAGTTGAAATTAGATGAAGTCAGAGTTGTCTCTTAAAAGGGCCAAGAGCAGCAGCAGTAAGAGTTTCTTTGTTGAGAGTATTGTACCACTGTGGTGCTCTGTGGGCAAAGGTCCTCTGGCCCATGGTAGTCCGGCATCTGGGGACAAGGAAGGTTAGTTGTTGTGAACTTCTAGTTCTCTGGGTGCTGTGGTGGTCAATAAGTAGCTTTTCAATGCCGGGGCATGACTCTGAGGAGGACTTTTTGGCTAAGAGGCAGGTTTGATACTGTATCTGGCTGATGAGAGGTAGCCATCCTGCCCGAGTGTACAGGAATAGAAAAGACTGTGCATGCTAACAATTTTTGCAAGGGGACTCCCAGTGAGTCATACTATCAGTTACCGCTAGACACAGGAGTTTCTTTATGCCATGCCCACCCCCATCTGGACAGAGACACTCGGCAGGACAGTTCGGGGTTGCAATAAGGACCCCCGAGCTGCAGGTAGATGGATCAGGAAGATTGAAAAGAGTTTAAACCCTGAAATTCCAGGAGGAAAAGACAGCAGACTATGACAGATAGATTGAAATTTGTTGATTTAATTACTGAGGTATACAAAACTGAAAGCAGTATGGCTATTCAGTTTAAAATGTTCTGTATTTACATTAAACTTGAAGCATTGGGGTTTTACGTCTGGGTCCTGGTATTAGAGATATACAATCAGGAGACATCAGGCTGTAACTTGAAGGTCTTGGCCTTCATTTTCATTGTAAACTTTCACTACTGTGTCTCTCTCAGTGGGCCATGAACCCAGCTCTCCCCACCAACAGTGCGTGGGTCTTCATTCTCTCAACTCCTGTGGACTCCCCTGGCAGTAATGGTTCTCTTTGCAAGGGACTTATTAAGACTGTACTTAACAGCCTGACGAGGCTGTGCAGGATGGTACAGCACAAAAGGCCCCGTATTCCATGATAATCGGACTGAAAATACTGTGACTAAAAATAGCGAGCATATGAAGGGCGTACAAGACATAACAGCAGATGAGCCATTATAGTGAATAAAACTGCCAACCCCATTACAAGTATCGCGACTGCCAAATTAGTAATCAGGAGAACAGCACTAGTCAGACCTCCAACTTGAAACCCCTCCCAACAGTAAACAGCAGTAAACTTCAGGAGTAATGGAGAGACTCTAAGACCTCTTAGATGTTTACAGCACCACAATATTGCACGCAGCACCACCCAAGCATAACCATGGCACCCAGACCACCATGACAACCATGGCAACCAGAGCACAGCCATGACAACCAGAGTGACTTTTCGCTTGTTGATAGCCAGCTGAGTGATGAAAGTAGATCCTCAGCCCAAATTGGGACCTGGTTAGCCCTGATAGCCCAGGATTCCAGCGACACAGTTTTTGAAATTCAACGCCTTTACTGGTTTATGTTATGACACAAGGTATATGACAAAGAGAAAATGAACCACATTACAATAACAACCAAAATAAATTAATGGTGACATGACACCAGTATGTCTCTGGATCAAATATAACCAAAAGAAAAGATAACATATTACTATACCCAACCCCTCCACCCTCACACTACCCCCACTCCCCACCCCTGGAGTGTGCCTTGTTAGAAACAACGTGACAAAGAAATACCAAAAGGCAAATAATATTCCAACAATAACAGGCATCAAGAGGAGGATAATACAAACTGAAACAGTCAGAGGCATGCATTACATGGACCTTAATTCAAATATAAAGCATATAATTTACTCCATTTCTGATTGAAAGAGACTATGTGATTCCAGGAGCTTGCTATTAACCTTTCAGTATTAAAACAAAGAGACATTTCTTTCATCCATTCAGCATATGATATTACCAATTGGTCCATCCGGTGCTTGAGAACCAGCCTTTGACTGCTATAGAAATTAGAGTGACCCTTGACTTCTTCCAGGACTTGTAGGTTCCAAAACTCGTATCCCAAACCACCTCGCCAGACAAACCGCTATTTCACTTTAAAATAGTTAAGACATATGAAGCACAGATACTGTACATAAAAAGGCCTGCTCTAAATCTAGAAATAGCAGTGACACCATTGATCTCAAACTCTGTCCCTCACCTTGGAAGAAGTGATCCACCCCTTACCAAAATTCTCAACCTCTCCTGTGCCAAAGTCAATTCCCCAACACATGGAAGGCTGCTATAGTCACACCAGTGCATAAGGGGCACAATCCACACCAGGGAACTATTGGCCCATATCTATACTTCCCACCTCTCCAAAGCTCTTGAATGGATCGTATGGATCAACTATCAGACTACCTGCAAAAGTATGATCTACTTTGCATTCAGCAACATGGATTTAGGAAAGGACACAGTACGTTGATGTACTTCTACTTGATTTCTCTAGCTAAACTCACAAAGCCTTGGATAAGGGTTATTTAACGGAGCTGTTTTCATAGACCTCACAAAGGCCTTTGACACTGTTCACCATAGCCTTCTAATCTCTCTTCTGCTCAACATTGGGCTAGCCGAGGGACCTGGAGCCTGGGTAAAAGTTACCTGGCACAACTTTCTCAAACGGTAAAAATCTCTGAGGTTCTCTCTGACTCCAAACCGATCCTCTCTGGTGTCCCCCAGGGCTCAATTTAGGTCCTCCTCTTCAGCCTATTTCTAAACTTGCTTCCCAAATCCTGCCCTGAAA
The DNA here is from genome assembly GCA_016271365.2 of Neoceratodus forsteri. Lineage (NCBI taxonomy): Eukaryota > Metazoa > Chordata > Ceratodontiformes > Ceratodontidae > Neoceratodus > Neoceratodus forsteri. The sequence goes on from CM057455.1 coordinate 1,532,236,653, forward strand.
AATTAATACTCTATGCTGATGACGCTGTAATTCTCTCCCTCCCATAAGGATCCAAATCCACTACGACAGAGCTTGCAGCTTGCTTTCTCATGTGTTGAAAAGTGGTTCCTTGAGCACAAACCGTCCTAAATAAAAAAAAAAAAAAAAAGTCATGCTTTTGCTAGTCATCAAAACAGAAATAGGCATACTCCACTCGGTCATAAAAACTTCTCTTGAAATACACTAGAACAAGTGAACACCTTCAAATACCTTGGTATCACTTTTGACGAATGTCTTACTTTTTATGCCCATATCGATAATACTGCAGAAACAGCTGCCTTGAGGATTGCTGTTCAAAGCTCCATCATCTCAATCATAGACTATGATCAAATTGTCTATGGCTCAGCTACTACCACTGCACTAAAGTGCATCTCAACAGCACTAAACAAAACCTGTCGACTCCTTACTGGAGCACAGAGATGAACCCACACTTGTGACTCTACACGAAACCGTTGGTTGCATCTTTCCAGTCGTCTCATGTATCTCACCTGTGTGATGGCAAAAATCAATCTTGAGACTCACTCCTCCATGTATCCGGACCTGCTCTGCCTGAACAGTGCCACTGTACCACCAGAAGATCTGACCACCAACCTTTCCTTGTCCCTAGATGCCAAACTGCTCAGGGACAAAGATCTTTACATACCGAGCCCCTCCCTGGTACAATGCCCTTAACCTGCCCTCCCTATCCTCTACAACATTGGGAGCTTTCAATCCATACTTACGCTCATCTCACAGCCTCCACCTCCTGTGACTGCTTTGACTAAAGTCTCATCCCACTGAGTGCACTTACATTTGTTTCACTCAATCACCATGGTCTCCTCTTTGACAAAGACAACCTGAGTACCACTAGCCTGGTTCTGTCTGCTCCTAAACTTTATTTTTCCTCTCTTCCTTTCAAGCTCTCCAATCCTTATTCCTTGCACTTGACACTGCCTCTGAGTTCCTTTTCTTTTCTGTAAATAAATGTTACTGTTTAGTTGTGGCCTTGTTAAACGCTTACTGATTGTTTGTAACACTGTCTACTACGCTTTTGTACTTAATGACGTGGCACCTTTGTAAAAGAGCTTTGGCTCAAAGGTATTAATTCCTAGAACAATAAACTTCAAACTAGAGCCATATGAAACATGCACACCGAACTCTAATATTGGAAAACATCCCTAGGATACATATTTCTATAGTGAACAGCTCACCTAGTCCCAGAAAGGGATCTAAATTGGATTGAATTGTATTCCATAATGGAGCTACTTTGTCGCAGTGCCAAAGAATGTGTATCAGGTTCCCTTCAGCTGGCCACACCGTGTACAGTTAGTCAAAGGTAATCTGCCTAGATTGGCCCACTTAACCGTGTATAATACAGATTATTTAAGATATGATACTATATAAGTCTGTGCCTATCTTGAGTGAGATATCTATGCATGTCCACCCAAATCTGACTCCAAATCAAGGGGAATCTAGCAGAAGAGAAGCCCAAATTTTGGAACCAGTAAGGGCATTAGGGTATTTGATCCTAATAGAAAATAATAAATCCTGGAGATTCCATGGGGCAATAGAAAAGAATAAATCCTGGAGATTCCATGGGGCTTATTTGCATATTCCTGTATCTGATCTAAAAGGCCTAACTTGGGACAACATGAATGTGGTCCCAAAATAGAGACCATAAGATGTCTCAGCTGAAAACCTTAAATATATATTTCTGAGGAATATTCAGTTTAGCTATTATATCAGTTGAGGAGAGGAGGGAATCCTGAGAAAACAGGCTTTCCACAAGAGTATCCTGTAATTGAGGAAAACAGTCTGGGAAAGCGGAGAGCCACCTATTTTGATGTTAGGGTTTGAGGTGAGAGGTTCGCCATATCTTTGTTGGGTGAAATGTTAAAGAAGTTCCAACATTGAGTCAGAACCTTTATGGAGACTCCTACAGCGAATTTTGTAAAAGAGTAGATAATGCAGAGATAGTATAATAAAAACTCTGGGTGAGTGGAGACTATACATATCCAAAGCCTTCTCTCCAGCTGTAGCCAAATAGGAAGATATGCATCAGGCCTGGCCTCAAACCATCTCCCATTTTGGACATATGACTCCTAATATCATAACATAAAATTGGGGAGGCGGAGTCCACCTCTCCTTGGGTAAATTAAGTTTTAAAAAGGCCCTGCCTAGGATGTTTGCCCAGCCAAATGAATTTAGAGAGCAGAGTGGAGCTGCTGAAAGTAGGACATTGGGAGCCAGATGTTCAGTAGATTTAAAGGGTAGAAAATACGGGCAGAACATTCATCTTTATAATACTGATGCGACCCTATAAAGACAATGGGAGGTTGACCCATCTTTGAAGATCCTGCTGTATCTTCATCACCAAACATCCAGATTGAGTTTCCTGAGAGCCTCTGGGTCTTGAGTGAGATGTATACCTAAATATTTGAATGAGGAGGGAGACCATTTCATACTGAAATGAGTAAAGTTGGCATAGAGCGTGAGGGCATTTAATGGGAATATCCGGCCACACAGTTACCTTCAGAGAGGAATAACACATGCTCTACTGTTAGAATTAAAGCACTCCTGGAAAGAAAGCCAATTGCAACCCCTAGATGGCGCTATCCCAGGGGCTACTACCCTGCCTGATTTGCCACTAACAGGTTGAGGGCCTGGATCCGATGGGGTGACTCCACCCAGAGGTCAGGGTTTGCAATAGTTAAACTAACTTGGTCACAGCCCTCTGGGACACTGCAACCCCTTCTTCCCACTAGTGGCCCACACAGTATATCAGAATTACCTTCACAGTATACACTTACCCCAGGACTGGTTCAGGCACTGGGACCCCTGTAAAATAAGAAGATACAGTGCAACAATCACAGTGCAATACTTTAACATAGACAAATACCTCAGGCAGTATAACTTTGCTGAAACAAGCAGCTCTGATTTATTTAGGGGATATAACAAGGACAGGGGAAATCAGGTTAATTAGCTTATCACTTTACTCATCTACCTATGGCTCTGTGCACAGGCCTATCCCTACCAGTTACTGTCCCTGGGTACCCAAGCCCTAGTGGCTAGTCCAAACTGTGGCAGTTGGTAGGGGCCCTTTCACACAGAGAAAAGAAAATTAGTTAAACAGTCAGCAGTACAGTAATTCCATTTGGATTCAATGTGGCAATTCAACAGGGAGCGACCCTGAATTAGTACTCACGACCTCCAAACAAGATAGGGTCCTTCAACGTCAGCAGGGCTACTCTTGAGCTCCACGAGACTCTCACACATTTATATGACAAACTGCAACAGGCAAAAGTCCTTTAATGGCAGCAGGATTCACTTGAGTTACACAAGCCTCCTCACACATTAATATGGTAAACAGTAACAGGCAAAAGTCCTTTAATGGCAGCAGGATTCACTTGAGCTACACAAGCCTCCTCACACATTTATATGGTAAACAGTAACAGGCAAAAGTCCTTTAATGGCAGCAGGATTCACTTGAGCTACACAAGCCTCCGCACATTTATATGGTAAACAGTAACAGGCAAAAGTCCTTTAATGGCAGCAGGATTCACTTGAGCTATACAAGCCTCCCGACACATTTATATGGAAAAAAGAAAGTACTATACCAGGCAGGCTGCTTCTATCCTGATCGCAATTACTGCACAATACCCAGGAGAACACACAGCAGATTCAGTTCCTGACAGACCGAAGCATTCAACAATTTCTCCAGTCTTCTACAGGGTGAGCCTGGTGTCTACTCTTCAGATATCCTTTGATTCTCTTCACAGGACGGATTCAGTCCTAACAAGCAGTTACACAAGCTGCAGACCGGAACTCGGCCTTACACGCTGCTTCCGACTAAAACTGCACACCGAAAAGCACAGGGCTCCTTCCTCTTCACTGCCAGAGCTCAACTGAAACTCCAGCAGACAAAACCGGCACTTCCTTTGAGTTCCTCCCAGTTCTTGGCTGGATTGGCTGTCACTCACAATAGACTGCCCTGTTGGTCCAAAAAGGCGCAAGTCCAAACTACATCTCCCAGAGTCACTGCCCATACAATCCTCTTGTGGTTGGCTCAGATTATGAGTCCAAGTTCTGATTCGTCCAAGGCACCATTTTAGAGCTACCTTAACCCACACTGATTGGTCCAGTTCAGCAGTTCAAAACTAGAATGGGGAACTAGGCAAACACAGTTCTGACTGCAAAGAAAGCAGGTTAGACAAACTGTATTTTCATTATTACTCTAAATGATTTCTGGCAAACAGTTACATCTTTCAGATAGGTTCCCTTTGCCCTCCTAGTGACTGCAAAATGGAGTGAATTGGCAGCAGCTCGAGTGGTACTCAAGCAGAAACACACAGTACCCCCATACAAACTAATTATGTCTGTAAGCAGACAGCTCTTAAAGAGACAGTACCAGAGGCTCTAAAAACACTCAGATAAATGGCTTAAACGCCTAAACACCATTCAGGCTTGGAGCATTCAAGCAAGCTCCTGGAAGTCTTTTGGGAACCCCCATTTGCAGGGGTTACACAAGCATGTGGAACAACCTGTTTCACAGTATAGCATGTTCAGCAGTTCGCGGATAGCTAGCGCTGTTACAAACATTATTGAGCAAATTCACCTGGTGCATACATGTATTTCAGGTAAGAGCTCTCATTTGATGGTTTTGGCTGCAGAAGATACTTCTATGGACCCTGTCCCCATTTCTCCTCTTCCTGTTGAGGCATCACTGAATCAGGGCTATGCTGGTACTGTATTTAATTGCTAAGACTGTACTGTATTCAAACTTCAGTGTGTTAGTGAGTCAGTACACATGATTACTAGCATCGCGATTATTATGTGGTCACTATATATGTAGTCACTATGTATTACATTTGCTATTCCGAGTGTCACCATTTAATACTCACAAAAATTACAGTCACTATTTTTTAGGCGCTAATATTACATGGAACCAAGGCCCCGATGCAATAGACTTTTCAAACCGCACAGAGATAGCACTTGGTTGGTCCGGAAGCTTAGACATTATTTTCTTTTTGTAACATTTATGTTGGTCCAATAAAAGGTATCAAACCATTTGCTTCTGGATATTTTCTCTGATTTATTTATTCTTTAATTGATCTGATATTATGATATGGTTCTTTTAAGCGTTTTCTTTCCTTTGGAGATAGGGTAAAGCTGAAATATACTTTAACAACCTTGATTAGGTGCTCTTTCTATTTTGAGGTTACTGACTATATTCAATGAAGGGGTAACCAGATCCCAAACCTGTTACGTCCAGTTTACATCTTGTTTATACAAGATTATCTAAGTATTAACCATCTCTGCTCTGTCTTAATCTATGTTATCTCAGTATACTTTGTTCATTTTATTGTATTTATTAATTAATTTTATCTGTACCATTCCTTTTATACTCTGATTTTTGTATTGGCCTGTGATCAATCAAATGAACTACTAACACTATTACAAATAATTTAATAGAGAAGGTATTTTAATCTACAATAAAATGCTTAATAAATATAATGAAAACAGTATGTTTAATATTAGTCCATTTTTTAATTTTGAATTCCATATTTTATGTAAGCTTTTACTAGCAAAATTCTAAGAAATTCAAAACACATACATTTTAAAGTTTTGATTTACAACATCTGAAAACAGAAATATTTATTACATAACAATATAATCATAACATGGTATTATTATGAAATATGTGTGATTACATGTTTGATTTACAGAAGGATCAAACTCATGGATGGGACCGTGGTGTTTCAGAATATGTACTGTAGGCGGTTTTCCACTGAGGAGAACCTCCAGTTGTTTTCTAGTTGTAATTAATTTTGCAATACTAGTTGTATTATTTCCATGGTTCTTGTCTCCGGTGTGTTTTGTATATGTTGTAGGGTGTAATTGGTTTTCTTCTTCGTGAAAGTGTCTTTCTTTTGGCACTGTTGTACTTGAGTTGTTTTCACAGCATTTTGCAACAGTTCTAATTCTGTGTGCACACAAGAGTTGTTGGACCCTGCTCACAAACAAGAGAGGATTTATCTAGCCATATGTCCCAAGAACCTATACACTCTACTGTATGGGACGGAGCACGCTGAAATCAATGCTATTACATCACACTAGTACAGGCAAAGCAACACAGGACAGGACAGGACCTGTTCATTAGTCTTTGGAACGTTGACCCGTGAGGTGCAGTCTTGTAACTTTTTTCCAAGCTACCTGAAAAACTCTCAAAGACATAACACTGGTGTCACTGATTTAAAACAAAGTTGCATTGTTTTTAAATAGCTTGTTTTGTCTCCTTTGAATGGCAGATATCGACACATTTCAGACCTAGGTACAGAATTGGGTATAAGATGGTAACTGAATTGGAGTGGAGATGCTGTCCTGGCTATAAAGGTGCAAATTGCAAAGAGGGGCCATCAGAGCAATCAGAAATTTCCTTCACAGCAACGCCTGGACCAACTGCAGTGAAAGCAGACTTAGGTAAGGTAATTATTTCTTTAGTCAGATGTCAGTAGTAGTGATAAATCTTTAGTTCCAGAAAGTGTTCTATTGAGCAATTTAAATCTTGTTATTTAAAGACTGCTGGATCCTGCATCTTGCCATGGGACTGCCACCTGGCAGAATGCCAGGAGGTGGTGTAAGCAGAGCATCAGATGGGGTAGGGCTGTTGGCAGATGGTGACATGCAGTCACCTGCACACCAGCACTCTGTGCGGACATACTGGAAGAAAAATGACCCAGCCCAATCTAACACCCCCACAGGTACCACCATACCAACTGGGCTGGCAGTATAGCCTAGACGTTAGAGGAACGAGGTGTGAATGAGCTTGTTACATCCAGCAGACCAGACCTCAGTTTGATTCTCACAACCTCCACTTGCATACTGTGTGACTCTGAGCAAGTCCTTAACCGCCCAGTGCTCCCAGGTCGCACCTGAAAACAGGCACTTGTGCCTAGTGGGCCTTACCCGTTACCAAAGACAAAAAACAAAAAACACATGGCTGACTGACCACGCACCAGCATGTGTGGTCCTTGGCAAGTGATAGAAAACCAGTAAGTCCATGAGAACATCAATTATGGGGATGGGGATGTTTTGCAAGTACCAGATGATAAAGAAACAAGAAACAAAGAGTTAAAAAATTCTGCCACCTTGGTGGCCCAGCTTGTGCTGCCATGCTGACAACTCAGTTTCGAAGCGAGCCCAGGAAGTCATGTCAGGGGACAGGCCATGGCCGAGACAGACAGCTGCCACTCAGCAGTACATCTTGGTTGGGAGGGTTGGTGGTGGACTCTGCCACCACAGCAGCCTCTGCAGCTGGGCAAGGGAGCTTGCTTCTGCAGCATGGGGACAACTGTGGCTGTGAGAGGAATATTCAGGCATTGTTCCCGTGGGGGTGAGAAAAACTGAGGGGAAAATGGTGGACTCAGGCTCCGTGATGTTCTGCCCATCCACCTCAATCAATGCTGCCGCCCAGACCACTGATCAATGCTGGATTATTCTCCAGGTGAGGGGAGGATGTCTCTCCTTTCTGGCTCCTCCACGGGTAAAACTATGACCGCCTCTGGATCAGGTGAGTGCTGGGGAGGTGGTTGCTAGTCAAGGGGTGACAGGGACAGAACGGAGCTAGCTGGTTGAGTTCAGTCAAGGAGGAAAAAATATTAAAAAAAAATAATTCTCATAAACTGTATTTTTCTTGTCATGTTAATTAAGAATGGCAAAGTAACTTTTCAGGCCAACTGTTTAGTTCAAATAACTGCCAAGAAATAAATTCCTTTCTGAAAAGTGAACACAGCCCTGTACACATCAGTTTAATGTTATGCCTTAAAAACATTATTAATTAACTCCCTCCTATCACTTGCATTTTAAATTTCTTTTTCCCCAATAAACTTTTTTCTGGTCACCGGTCTGCCCCCGACTGCACCCCTTGCCCCATTACTGACCTTCTTGGGAACTTAGAGGTTATACACCAGCTACTCAGGACCATAGATGTGGAGGTTGTGCTGCCCTGTTGGCCACACATGGGCCGGTGGGGTGTTGATTTCACCCAGCAGACTAGGGATTTTCTCCTCCAGTAGTCTCTCTGTGGGTGCTGATGTGCAATGACCTGCATGCCTATGCGACAGCACAAATGCTTGGTGTTTCGGGCTGTTTCTCCCCATGATGTGCACCCAGTGGTTTACCACCTGGCCCCCATCATGTTGCAGCCTAATAGTGGGATGTTGCATTCCCCCTTCACGAGGGAGGAGGGCTGTCCTTGGGATGCTAAATCCTCCCGGTGGCCCTCCAAGTGACCTAAGTCCATTCCCAAACCCAGGTTGCCAGCATAAGGAGCAGTAGAGCTACCACTGCACTACTGTCCAAGCCCATCATTTACATTTCTTTTCCATACAGTGTATTTTTCCTTAGCCGGCAGCATCTTCAAAGGGATATACCTTGTTGCAGGGATCTACCTGGGGTTTTCTCCCTATTTTCCAGCCCTTCTTCCCCGACATGAACAATACATTTGTCGGCTTTACACACCTACAGCTTCCCCTGTGGCAGGAGCAAGTTCCTGGGGCCAGCTGCAGGGGTGGCTGTAGTGGCAGAGCCCAACCCCGATCCTCCACGACCGAGACGCACTGCTGAGCAGCAGCTGTCCTGACCCTGGCCTGCCTCCCCGACCCAGTTCCCCAGGCTCACTTCTGAATGAGGCCATTAGCACAGCAGTACTGGGCCAGCAGGGTCGCCAACATTTCAAGTTTTAAATGCAGTTTCACTTCAGCCCAAACTAACAGATATCGGCAGAAAATGTCATGACCAACACGTATTCTGAAAATCTGCATATAAAATTCTGACAATATGGACTGTTTGAGTTTCTGTCCTCCTCATATTCACCAATTATTGTTTTAAATAAATCATGATGCTCTGTAAATGCAAAGCTACTTAAACTGGACAGTGACTAATATGTTTCAGCTGAGTGCTTCTAACTGGCTGGAAAATTGTGTCCTGTGTGTGGAAACATTAAGTATATTGTATTGTACATCTTAATTTAAAACAAATGATGTGGCTGTGATTCTTGCAAATCAGAAATGCAGAAAAACTCACGGAATTGTTTCAATTTAAACAGAACCAGACCAAAAGCAAGTGCCGCAGGAAGGGCAGGGAAGGACTGAACAACTTGAGAAGGAGATCCAGCTACTTACTCAGACAATACTTGATCTGCAGTCTGACTTCACACAAAGACTTCAAAATCTCAGGCATGACATCCAGGAAGAAACAAGCAAGATGTTCAACACGCTACAAGAGAATCGAGGGCCTGATAGTGCTCGTGGTGGTGAAACGGATATTATATATCCACTTGGAAATTTGAATGACAGCAAAGAGCTGGATGTTCTTTCTTACTTGGGACCTCAAGAGGTTATGCCTAAATTGGACTGAGGTCAACCAGAATTTGAAGAACAAGACTGATAAGTTGGATGAACTACATGGAATGGTGTACGATCATGATGAACAGTTAAAACGACTGCTGGAAACAGTGCAGGATTCTGCAGCTACAGCCTCCTCTGTGGACCATTACGAGGATTACATTGACCAGAAATTTGAGGCCCTGAGAGCAGAAATGCTGGAAGGCATTGAAAAGAAAATGGCAGATCTGAAGAATTCCTGTGACTATAAGCAGCTATCCCAACAGAAGCAGGGTGAAGAAGACGATACCAGCTATTTAGGAATGGCAGAGCTTTTAGATGAAAAGGAAGCGGAGTTAAGGAAAGAGATAGTTGACCTCAGAATGCAAATACAGGCACCATCTAATCTGACCAATTGCTGCGGTCCTGTCAGTGACATTTGGCAGCACATTAAAAACCTTGATCAAAAGGCTGGAGCCGAATAGCAGAATCCAACAGGGTTTTGAATGCCAGAATGGATAATGAGCTGCGATTTGTCCACACCTACAATTGAAGATCGCTTCAGTGAAAGGCTGGATGAACTTGATGCAAAGATTAATATTACAGAGAAGAATGCTGAAGAACATTGTTTCTATATTGAGGAGACTCTCAAAGGCATTATAGCAAATGAAATAACTGGAGTAAGTGAGCTGCTGGAGAACAGACTGCAGTCAGTAGAAGACAGGTTTAGAGACATATTTTTGGAGATGACGAACACTTCTTCATCTGAGTTTGAAGCACCTTTTATTCCACACATTGAAATAAATTCTAGCAATGGTCAGCTCAAGACTAAGGTTGTGCATCTTGAAAACAGAATACAACAGATTGAGAACACCTGCTACAGGGAGTGCACATCCACAAGAAAAGACATCAAGCCATCCTAACAGACATGGAGGTAACCACAAATAGTTATAAAGACCTGCTTTTGAAAACTTCAAGCAACACAGCACTGCTGAAATCTCTAAATGATAATGTTATGAAGAGGTTAGGATACTTAAACACAGCAGACCTGACATTAGAATGATGCAGCGAGATGTAAGTTCTCTTAAACTACATGTCAATGCCATTGAAAGGAATGTAAAGGTCCTTGAAGGTGCTGTGGTCAAGTTCAGACAACAACTTTTCAGTGTCAACTCTTCAAGAGAGCAAAAGGAGCAGAGTTTGTTCCAGGATGTACAAGAAAAGTGGAAGGCTTTAGAGGACCTCACATCCCAGCTGTCGCTGAATGCTAGTCACGTTAATGCACTTGAAAAGAAACTGGAGCAGCTAAGCAATCGGGTTGCAACAGAGCTCGTAACTGTACGCAGAATACCCAAGGCATCCAAAAGGAGGTTTTAGATGTTGACAGCAGGGTGGCCCATGTTGAGAACGTGTAGGCAAACTGACTCAATCTCTGGCAGTTTGCAATCTAATTAAAGACGGACTTAATAAACATGTTACCAGCTTGTGGACTTGTGTCTCCAACTTGAACGGAACAGTAAAACACATTCCAAAGACATTTTAGGACTTAAGACCTCTGTGAATCACCTCCACACAAAAGTGACTGAAATTTCTAGTCAGCTTAGAGACCAAAAGCAAGCAGGCCCTGCAACAGGTAGGTCTGTTTGAGTCTGTCTTTCTTTGTGTGTTCTGAAAAAATAAATGTTTTTAATTCAGTGTACATATAAAGTAAATGGCACAAAATATTTTATTAGATTATGTATAAATACTTCTCATATCAGAACCTGTGGAACTAAACAATTAATATTATACTCTGTAAAAATAGGTTTTTTATTTGTTACAGTGTCCATACAATTATTTATCTCCTAGTTGTGATCACTCTAGCACAGCTATAATATGCAAATACTGGCAGTGAGCTGCTCAGTATGTGCACTCTTCAAGAGTGTTGCCTTGCACATCCTGTGGGGGAGAGGACAGTGAGTGGTTTTGACACTAACAGTTTAAGTGTCTAGAGATCCCCACCGCATTGCTATTAAGATGCAACCAACCCCAGCTGTCTGGAACAACAGTGCCCTCCACCATGGGAGGGACTGACCAGGGTTCTAATAGTTCTTTCATTTGGACCACAGAGCATGAAGCAGAAGGGGCCATTGTCCACCAAATATCTCCAGTCAGCTGACCCGCGGTGCAGTGGTAGCGCTACTGCTTGAGACTCCAACATTCTGGGTCCGGGATCAAGGCTGGATCATTGGAGGGCTGGCTGGAGAGGAGGGAATGAGCACCCAACAGGATGGTCTTCTTCTCTGAGGCGGGTGGGGTCATGATTGGCATGTGACTGCCTTCTGGGTGACTACAAGTGGCAGTGCCGGTGAAATACAGTACTTGGATTAGAGGATCACTGATTGACTGGATGGATGCACACACCTTGCGTGAGCATGCTTATCAACCAGCATCCAGGGAGGAGAAGACATGGAAAATGCAGTGGAGCACCACAACAGCCCCATATAGTCCGAGAGAACCTGTTCCGCTGACCTAGGCTCACTCCTGAAGTACTAAAAGCAGCCTTTCTAAGGAACCTGGTCTAATCTCCTCCACTGGGGAGATACCATGGGGTACCACTCCAGGAGGCAGGTAAGCTGAGAGATGTTGGGGTGATAGTGTAACCCTTAGGTGGTGCTATCCCAGGGCTACTACCCTGCCTGCTTGGCTAGTAGCAGGTTAAGGGCCTGGTAATGAAACGGGTGTCTCCACCCAGAGGTCAGGGTTGTTAGTGGTCAAGCTAACATGGGCACAACCCTCCGGGACACTGTAAGCCCCTCTTTCCTTCTAGTGGCCTGAACAATAATTACTTTCACAATGACCCTTATTCACCAGGCAATTACCACACTGTTTGCACTTACCACTAGGGCTGGTTCCTCTAGCTCGACCCTGAGGACCCCTGTAAAAACAAGGTTAAGCACAGCAAATAGCAACAGTATAATACTTTTGGCACAAACTGGAACCAGTCAGGTTAAATGCAAACAAAGTTAAATCTGATTTATTCAGGGACTTGAACAAGGGAGGGGTGTAATAAGGTTGATTTGCTTAAAAGCTATATTAATCAGACAGTTATGCATGCAGTTCAGAGTCCCTACACAGTCACACACTCTGGGTACCCAGGTAGGAAAATGGTGGGCTAGCCAGGAACATTGCAGCCAGTTGGGATCTGTGATGGAAGAAAGCAACATGCACAACACATACAATTTGTAATCCGAGCTGGAGGGCTCAGTTCGTGAATGAAAAGGCAACAAGACAATCAGATGACAACACTTTTAGATTTAGCAGTTGTTGCAGGCAGCTACCCTGATGTTTACTCACGATACCCAATACTGGACACAGGCAGGGCAAAATCGAGACTGCAGGCTGTTGAGCTGGAGCGCCGGAGAAGCAGGGCCCACACGAATCACCGAGGCGTCATTCCTGTTCAAGACGTTGAGCAGGGGCTGATCCCCAGGCCGGCCTCTCGTCGATGACTTTCACTGCATAGCAGGTATTCTGACTGGGCCAGTGCAGCAGGGCTCAGGCAAATGGAAATGGATATGATTCAGTCCATGGAGCTGGATACAGCCTCCAGCATGCAAAACACAGTTCAGACACACAGTGGGGAACCAAATCACGACCCACTATATGCACGCAGCACATTCACATGTAAGGAAATTCCATTGTACCAGGCAAATGGCTCTCCGGTCGCAATTACAGAGTCTCTGCACAATCTGGGAGTTCAGAGGTAGCTGGAAGTCCAGACAGGCTGATCGCATTCAGCAAATCTTCGGTCTTCTTCAGGTTAAAGCCTTGTCACAATTCAGTGGCTTAATTCACTTCCAAATTCAGATTCAGTCCCAAAAAAGCAAAAGTTCCTTCTCAGGGACTGCAGACAGGCATGCAGGCCAAACTCAGGCCTTTCCACAGTTTTGCCACGCGAATCCACTATGGATTGCTGCTCGAACTATCTCGAGCTGTTACTTCTTCACTTCCCAACTCAGATCTAACTGAAACTGCAAGCAGTATGGGACTTTCCCCACGATCCAAAAGGTTCAGTTCGCTGATCTGTCTGTCAGTCACAGCAAGGGCTCCTCCAGGTTATTCTTAGGTGCCAAAGCCCAAAACTAGAATTCCTACAAGTTTTGGCCCCACCAAGCCCCTGTAGGCAGGCTCCATTTACAGTCCCAAATGCACTGATTGGCCCATTCTGCAGTCCAGGACCAAAATGATGGAAACAAACAGAACTGTCCATGCTGCAAAGAAGGCAGGTTAGAACAAACTGCAATATTATTACTACTCTAACAAATGATCAGCAAATAAGTACATCTTCTAAAAGAGCTCCTCTCAGATTAATTATGACTGCAATCCAGGCAACTCTTAAAGAGACAGTACACAGAGGCTATACAGTTACTCTCTGGCAATACATTTAAACTGCTAAAATGCAGAACACCAGCCTGGCAGTGAGCATTTAGGCAAGCTCAAGGAAGACTTTTCAGGAGCCCCCATTTGTGAGGGGAGAGGTTACACTAGCCTTAGGGCTGCACAGGGCACTGAGAAGGACTGTGGTCAGCTGATCGGGCGAGATATAGTGTAAGTAAAAGAAAGTCCCCAGTCAAGCAGTAGGTGCTTATTTTCATATGGCATGTACTCCTGGCAGCTCCCAGGCAGGGTGCAGATGTAGTGAGCCACCTCAGACTTTAGATACTACAGGACACTGGAGTGGAGTCTCAATTAGTCTACTACTGCTTCTTTCTTGATGCTGCATTAAATCAGGATCTCTGCAAATGGATACTTAACAGCTCTTACTAGCTGCATTTACTGGACTTGCATTTATAGCACGCTGATGAGCCTTTTCCTGGCACAAGCCTGACTGCCTTCCACTTGGCAAGGCAGACTGGATGGGTTCAAGAAGGACCCTCTGTCTGGGGACCCACCTCAAGGGGCAGTTATGGTTGCATGCACACTCAACTCTTGCTAAAGTATATTGTAAGTTAACACCATAATTATAGGGGCCCCAACATGCGGCGCTCTCTCTCTCTCTCTCTCTCTCTCTCTCTCTATCATTTTATCTGTCTGTCTATCTTTCTCTCCTTTCTCTCTCTCTCTCTCTCTCTCTCTCTGTCTCATGTAACATTTTCCCTGGAGTCCCATAGGCTTGGCTCATAGCTTAGCTACTCACAGCATTTGATGGATCTTCCCTCTTCGGGATTTCTGGACCAGGGTAAACAAACCCGACTGGCAGACTCAACTTTACTCCCAAGGGCTGTTGGTCATTGACTTCCACCACTTCACCCTAAAGCTGCTGGCATTCAGCTTCAGACTCTGGAAAACGAGCAGGCTCTGGCATACTTTGCAGGCTAGATGGGCTACTGTCTGAGGGAGTTGAATGTGTACTCACTGGAGGAGAGGGAGAGACGGGGATATGATTGAAACCTTCAGTACATGAAGGTAATAAACAAGACAGGCACGGAGGGACTATTCACGCTCAAGGGGGTACTGGATATGCGAGGTCCCGATCTTAGATTAGAGGGGGAAGGTTCAGGAGGGACATGAGAAGACACTTTTTTATGGAGAGAGTGGTCTCTGGGTGGAATGCATTGCCTGTGGAAGTGGTTTCTGTAGAACAGAGGACTGCTTCAAAAGGGGATGGAATAGGGTAAGAGGAGGGTCAGGGAGGAGAGGGAGGAGCAGCTACAGTATTTGGTTTGCTAGCTGCACACTCAAGCAGACTCGATAGACCATAAGGGCTTTATCTGCTGGCAAATTCTTATGTTCATATGTACTGTCACAACTCTTCCTCTGGAGCTACCCACACAGATTGATTTGAACTTTCTAGAACTGGTTCCACACCTTTTATTATCAACAGGCAATTTAGACCCAGCCCACAGCCAGAGGGGTAGGCCATACTGTTAACCTCTAATGCACATTATTTTGTACATTGTATAGTTTATTAAATATTAATAAATACCAAGAAATAATAAAAAGATAAAGATTAAAACAATTGTAAAAAAAAAATCCCTCTTAAAAAGTAGATCAGTCCAAAATGTGGTTTAGGGGTCCTTACATGCAAGTCAGTCTTGCTACCGATTTGGCTGAGTCAGCTGATGATTTTAAGTTTAATGTATAGGGTACATGAAGGTATATGTCTAGCTGGATTACAATGTTGCTATAAACTGTAGCTTTTTCAACTTTTCATTCTTCCCTGTCTTTACTCAGGCCACTCAAACTTTCTTAAGTATGCTCATCCTGTCACAGACTCACTCCAGCCTTTCTACTGGGACCAAAAAGCAGTACCAAAACCTTTCCATTGCCTCTTCCCCATGGAGGTAAACCGTCTTCCCCTCCCTGCAGTTTAGGGAGATTCTTAATCTGGTGTGGGAGGAGGTAAAGACACAGAGGCCAGGAATCTTAGCAGTCCCTATTGTAGGCATTCTGAGTGAGGGAAGATTTTCCTTCAGATTGTCTGTCCCTATTTCAGATTTTCTTCCTGTCCTCCCCTTAGGGCAGCTGTCCATCTTCAGTCTCTGAGCACTGGCTGAATAATGCTTCTAATCGTGTCTTGCTCCTGAAACACTAGATGGCACTGCTGCCATCTGCCCCACCTGAAACTATCAGCTCCCAGTGATGCTCCAGGCTTGGGAACGCAAACCTAGATCACGCCACGGCAAGCGGATGTGCTATCGGGTTGATATCATCAACTGCATTTCATTTCAGAAAACAATCTGACACCTTAAAATATATAATATTTTCTAGTTAAAGAGAAAGAAAAATCAAAACGTAGCTAAGTTCTATCAGACTTTTCTGTCATCTGTCTACTTGCATTATTTTTATTTATTTATTTGAAATTGGTGATTGGGAAGGAAACACTGAGATGGAACTCATTCCCTGGTGTGACCATGGACAGGGCTACAGAAGAAAAAGAAGGGCAGAGAATAACAAATTATTATAGGACAACAGAACTTAATGATTTTCTACCTCATCACACAGTAAGAGAACCATTAGAAATGGCTTACTTTCTTTCTTCGCAGAACTCCTCTGTATTTCCATGCATAATACAATTAATGTGCTATTTCTAAGGGTATAATAAGCCAATTAAAGGGTGTCATTGTCTTTTATTTAATAATTCTTATAGTATTTATAGTGTGACCTACAGGCCAAAGTTTATGGGTTCCAGTCCCACCTGATACTTGGCTTATACCCAGAACTCATGCTGCAGTGCAGTACTACGGTCTGCCTACAAACACAGAAACTGTCAGCACAGAAGGACCTCAGGGCCCACCTAGTCTGCCCTGTTTTCCCTACCTACAGTGCCATCACCGACCCTACTGTTTCCATACACCCCTTGCCTTTTAAAATCCTTGTGTCTATCCCATGCATTGTTGAATCCTGTGACCATTTTAGCCCCCACCACCTTCGCTGGGAGGCTATTCCATGCTGGAGATGCTGTCCTTTCGATGAGACATCAAAGCAGTCACTTGTGCCATTTTCCAGTACTTGTCTAGGTGGTAGGTCCGGCACCACCAGTATCTCAGTCATTGGTACATAAATAGTTTTGAGCTATAGTGTATGAAAGATACTCATACAACCATTTCTATCCTGCTCTTGTCATGTTTTGATAGAACCAACAAAGAACTTCTTGTTCAGTAGGAAGGATTCCTTTATTAGGTTAAGAAAAGGTTTATAAATACAAGCTTTCAAGAGCATTATGCTTTCTATCATCAGGTGTGATGTACAGTCTAAGCTGAAGCTCTGTTTCCTATGGTCTCCATAGCCTTCCATCCACTAGTGGTCTCCTTGGGGAAATTCACCAAGGCAATGTGGGACAAAGGCACACATCAAACTAACTTGAGTGACAGGTGGGTGGGACAAACTAACTTGAGTGACAGGTGGTGGGACCCTCCCTGGATATGCCTTTATGCCTTGCTGTTCCTGCCCAAAATCTCAGTTGTTTTGCCTCCATGTACCACAAGGGCACAGCAAAGATTGTTTATTTATTATTTATTTTTTATTTATTCATTTGAAAATTGGTAACTGGGAAAGGCGCACTGAGTCATGACTCATTTCCAGGTGCGATCTGTGGGAAGGGAACAGTGGAAGGACAGCAGCACAATAAATAGTAGCAAAACACTGAACAACATTTAGTAAAGAAAAACACAGTACAAAATTAGAATAAGATACAAAAAGTTGTATGCGTTACAGAATAAAGTGGGTACAGCTCAATAAGTAAGCAATAACCCACGACAGGTATGGGGTCATTGGGGATTAATCAACACTCGGTGCGTTGTGAGGCAGGCTGCAGGCAGAGTGTCCTTACAGCACCCAGGGTGTTGATTAATCCCTCATAACCCCATTCTCTGGAGTGGGTTATTGCACTTATAACATGGGTTATTTGAAAAGTAAAAAATTAGAGAAAGTTTTTCTGCACTTAAAAGACTACAAATCTGAGTGTGTCCTGCCACCTGACAAGTAGTCCCAACTACTTAATGCATACGTCACTGCTGTTATGAACACAGACATGCTAGAAAGATAGTATTAGGATGATGTTGAGACATGATGTTGCACAACATGCTTTACTGTGCCTCCCTCGACACATGCTCCTTGTAAACTGACTGCATGCATTGCAGAGACAGAGAGAAACACACACTAACTTCACTGCAGAACTTCGTAAGATTCATACAAGGATGCAAGTACACTGTGGCTATCAGACATTTGACAGTTATCCACAGAGCGAGCAGTGGCCCTCCATATACAGAAAGACCGGAGAGAGAGCACTGCAGCACAGAGTCAGGAGTACTTTGTCTCTCTCTCTGTCTCTCTCTCTCTCTCATACACACTGCGCCCACTGACTAGTGTCTTGAGCGTTACATATTTCACAGATATCCACAGAGTGAGCAGCACCCTCCATATACAGAAGAGAGAGAGGCCACAAAAGCACAGTGTCAGAACTCTCTCTCTATATATATACACAGCATCCCCTCCACCAGGGAATGTCGCTCACTGTTGCAGTACTTTGCTGTCCCTGTTTGTCCCTCCCTCTTGCTGTCTCTCTCAGTAACATTTCAAAAGTTCAGCAGCTATCACTTTGGCACAGCAGGACAGCTGCTAACATCGTCATGGTGGTGGGGAGGTCACTCTCACACTGCTGTCACTTTCTGGGGTTGCAGTGCCACCAACTCTATGGCTGCCTTGCTGCTTTGTTGGAGGTGAGGGAATGAGGAATCTACCTATGGGACACACAGCTGTGGAGTTCAGTCTGCTTCACTCAGTTCTGGCTACTTGAGCTGCCTGTTGCCCACTTTGGCAGTGAACCCAGCTGCCTGCACTGCCACATGTACTGAAACATTTTTCTTGTACTTGCAATGCATGTTGTTCGCTCCCTATCACAGTCGTATTGCTGCTGTGTAACATGCGGTGCACAACAGTGCAGCTGGACACAGGTACGGATCACTTGCAGAAAGTTGACCTCTCTTTGCCAGGGACTGTGTTGTGGGACGCGGTGGCAGTGATTTTATGAGTAACGTCAGCTGCACACAGATAGAGAAAATGAGCAGTACGCCACACTGCTGCATAACACATCGGACACAGACAGAGACAGAGAATGAAAGTTGTGGTGCATTGCAGGAAGGTAACAATTACCATGCCAGGGTTCAGGAGCCAAGAACACTATAGGACATCGAGGGCAAAAGCACCTCGGCGCTGACTGGGTGTGCCACTTCATGCTGTTTTACATGGCTGCCTTTCTGCTTTTGCTTTCAGGCTGGCAGGACAAACGAGTCCGGAGGGCACTTTACTGAGCCGCTCCGTGAAACCGTCCATTAGCAAGGCTGCTTAATGCATGGCAACACAGGGCTCTGCACCAATGGCTTCATGTTCCTCACAACCTATGTTATAAGAATTCTTAGCAAGCATATTCAGAAGTGGCAGCAGTACTTGGTGAATAAGAACAATACTGACAACTAGTGATTGATGTGAGGGGTGAGTTTATTGCTCGGCCTTGTAAAGAGGAGAAAACTGTAGTAGTGGAAGTAACCCAAAGCAGAGTGGTTAAGGCACAGCTGTGGAGGTATTAGGGAGGAAGGTAACAGGAACAGGTTGGGAAGGGTTGAAGTTTTAACTTGTGCCTGAGGAGCCAAGGGATGGGGACAGGCAGAGGAGGAGGGAGTTGGGTTCAAGTGAGAAGTTGATAGGCGAGGCAGATTGCCTAGCAGAGGAGTGAGGGTGAGGAGGTGGCAAAGTGCTATGGTCTCTGGAATGGAGGAACCCTCCATTGTTCCCTGCATAGAGGGATTAACTGGTAGTTTTTGACTGTCATGCCCTGTGCTTGCAGTCTGGTAGTTAGTAATGTATGAGGTAGCATTAGATGAAGATAAAGTTGTTACCCTGGCTGGTTGGTCTGGGTTATTTCTGCTCTGTAATTGTACTACACTGTTTTGTTTTAGAAATTGTACTTGTCTTGCTATGTGTTCGCTTGTTCTCCCAACTCTTGTTCCAATCCCCACCCCTTTCTGGAAATGAGCTGTTTATAGCTGTTGTTGTCTTTCCTGGTGAAACATTTTCCAAATAAATAAATAAAGTAGGGCTCAGCAGTGCAACATTTTTACCTTAGGCAGAGTCTTTTTTTATTTCAGTTCTTGAGTGGACAGGCTGGTGAGGCAGCAGAGTCACATGATCTGAGAACTCACCTGCCGCTCATTGAGGAACTCTTCAGTCCACTGTTGGGGCAGCCTTACCTCTCTACTGGACCAGATTGCAGTCTGTCTTTTCTGCCCTGTTAAGTCCATGTTTTACACCAGGAGGGTGAAGGTGGAAGCTAACATTCGTACTGTTGATCTATCTGTCAGTTAGTGCCACAGGAAGTGGCATTTGGAAGCAGCAAGACCACAATACAGTAACAGTGGGGCAATGATGAAGTGGTTTGAAATTGGCTCCTACTGTGGCTAGCTGGACAGACTGAGAGCCCATGTCAGGAGAGGTTAAATCCTGCTACGTTAGGAGACATCAGCTCTAGTTCATGCAATGGGCAGGAGTCAGAGGTAAAATCAGAGAGGAGGTAGTAAACATGGACTGGTTCTAACAGGAAAACACTGCTGCCAGATGCACAGCTCTCTCCTGTCTGGCACCATAGAATTTATTAACTCCACTTATTTGGATCCCTCTCCTTATCTTCGTCAGCCATGAAGCCCAACGTTAGGTGAGCTCAGGTCAGTTCTGAAGAGCCCTTGACCTCTGGAGCCACCCTGTCCTTATCTCTGTCTGACTGGTTGTCATTGGATGAGGAGGAAATGGTGATGGAGTGCAGTTTCCATTCAAGGATCTCCCTAGCCTTATCCAGTATGTCTGTGATGAAACGTAGAAACAGAAACATATAATTTGTCATCAGAAAGTGATCAGTAGGCCCATCACCCCTCTTAAACACCTCTGACTCCTTACCTGAGTCCATATCCTCAACCCGGATACCCCCTTGTCTGTCTGAGCTTTCCTCCTGTTTTACCTACCCTGGCCCCCACCCACCATCAATTGCCACCCCCAGCTGCCCCAACTCCTCCCTCCATACTCACCAACACCTCCCTTTCACCCACTCTCCCCTAAATATTCTCCTTCTCTAATCTCTTTCTCTTGCTCTCTCCCTCTCTCTCTCTCTCTCTCTCTCTCTAATCTACCCTCATCCCTCTTCCCCCTTTCTTTCTCCTATCCTTTCCGATACTCTACCTTGACAGGCCCCCTGGGGCAGCTATGCCGCATGTTGCTAATTGGAAACCTTGTTACCACTCTCCCCCTTTCTTTCTCCTACCCTTTCCGATACTCTACCTTGACAGGTCCCCTGGGGCAGCTATGCCGCACGTTGCTAACTGGGAATCTCCTCCAACTGTTTAATTTCAGTTGTCTAGGTTACTCAAATGTATTATTTATCTATTTTCTGTATTACATAGCAATCTTATATTTTGTGTTAACTGTCAAGTTTTGTTATGTCTCTGCTGTTTTACATCCTGACGTGGAACCTTTGTAAAAGGATGTATACTCAAAGGTTGTTTCAGTATACACATAAATAAATAAATAAATCTTGTCTGCTCTATTTTTCCCTACCTATTACTACACCGTTCAGCTGACAGTGTCCCTCTCCTCTCTTTCCTCTACTTACTATGCCCCATGTACCTATCCCACTTATGCTTGAAGGTCTCCATTGTCTTCACCCCACCACCTCTTCTTGCAGGCTGTTCCTGGCATCCAGCACTCTTTCTGTGAAGAAATATTTCTCACATCCCTCTTCAACTCCCCAAGTTTCACTGCATGCCCCCATGTACTGGTGCTCCTCTCTTCGAAATAGACTCCCTCCTACACCTTTTTCACTCCTGTGTGGTACAGTACTTATAGGTCTCAAGCATGTCTCCTCTCTTTCCTCCAGAGACCACATGTTAAGCTCCTGTAGCCTCTTCTTGAATGGTTTCTCATGCAATCCCCACACCATTTGGTAGCCATCTTCTGGGCCTTTCACCCTGTAGATGTCTTCCGAAGGTGCATCCTCCAGAACTGGACACAATACATGGGGTCTCACCAGTGAGCAGTACAGTAGCAATACCAATTCCCTTCTCCTGCTGGAAATCTCCTCCTATGCACCCAGCATCCCACTAGCCTTGCCTGCTGCCTTATCGCACTGCCTTGCCTCCATGAGATCATCATATATGAGCCTCGATGTTCTAATACACAAGGAAAAGGCATCAAAGGCAAATTATTTGCTTCTAGGAATTGAGATAAGGCCTTCATGGTCTACATGGGCTGGTTCAATGAATCAGTAAGGAATGGAATTATTTTAGAAAGATGCCATTATTACCTAGGGTTCTCATGAAACAGTACAAGTTTCACCAGGATAATTTATTATTCCTTCTTCCTTCTTTTCTTCCTTTCTCTGTCTCTTCTTTCTCTCTCTCTCTCGCTGTCTTTCTTTCTTTCTTTGTTAACCGGGTTAGTGCACTGCTCGAAGACCTTTTTGGGCACAGCCGGGCCAGATACTGGCACATACAATGGTATGACCTGGCTGAGAATGGGATCAAAAGCAGTGCAACTGGGTTGTGGAGTTGGGAGGGCCTTAGACAGGTAGCACACATGGTGGCTTCTCGGAAGTGCTGCCTGTCTATGGCATGGATGAGGCTAGGGTACTCTGCAACATGGATCAATGACTGGTTGAAAACTGGTGGGAGCTCAGGGATTTGGCTTCATTGGGGACTGGGGCTCCACCTGGAGGATGCAGGCCTATACAGGCACGATGGTCTGCATCTATCCTGGAGGGAACCAGGATCTAGGTGATAGGTTTAAATGCTTCATTGGCAAACATTTAAACTAGCCAAGGGGGGCACTGAAAGGAGAAGGAAATCCTAGCCCCAAAAAAAATCAGGGTAGTTAAACACCATGATAGAGCAGTCAATAGGATAAAGGCAGGAGTAAATGGAGAAAAGCAAAGTCAGTAAGGACAGGGATGGGGAAAAGAAAAAAGCCAGAAAAAATGGAGTGTAATGAGTACCAATTCAAGTAGTCTAGGTAAAAGCTCCCGAATTGTGGCCTTGATGGAAGAGGGATGCCTGGATATTGTGGCAGTCACAGAAACATGGTACATAGAGAACCATGACTGGGATGTCAACATATCAGGGTACACAATCTACAGGAGGGACAGGGAGGGAAGAGAGGAGGAGGAGGAGTAGCTCTCATGTAAGGGAAGGAATCAAAGTAACAGAACTAAAGGGTAAACAGGAGGAGAGGAGGCACTGTGGGTCACCCTGGAGACTGAAATGGCTCACCCTCTGCACAGGGGTTGTATATAGACCCCGCCTCAGGGGAGGAAATGGACAAGGAATGATAAAAGGCATCCTTGGGATGGCAGAGAAAGGTGAGATATTGCTGATGGGGACCTGAATATGTCAGATGTTAACTGGAGCACCTTTGCTGCAGCCACAGCCAAGAGCAGGGCCATTCTCGATGCCCTACAGGGGGATGCCTCAGACAGCTAGTTTTGGAACCCACTGGAGGAGCAATCTTAGACCTGGTACTCTCAAATGGAGATGGAGAGAGGATCTCTGATCTTGAAGTGGGTAGCCATCTGGGAACAAGCGACCACCAAACAGTGTGGTTCATGATAAACTTAGCTGTAGAGTCAAGCCACACAAAAGTGAAGGTACTGGACTTCAGGAGGCTGATTTTGTCAAAATGGAGAGTGCCTCAGAAAAGCACTAGCAAACAGGCAAGAAGGTGGGGTGGAGCAACAATGGGAAACATTAAAACTGCCATCACAGAGGCAACAAGCCTTTGTGTGAAGCAAATAAACAAATCAAAACCAAAGAAAAAACACTATGGTTCTCAAAAGAAGTGGCGGGAAGGTAAGGAGAAAAAGATAGCATTCAGGAAGTATAAGGAAACACAGAAGGAGCAGGGCAAAGAAATGTACCAGTTAAAGCAGAAGGAAGCGGGGAAGGCAGTCAGAATAGTAAAGGCCCAAACTGAGGAAAAGACAGACAACTCAGTTAAGAAGGGGATAAAAGCTTTTATAGGTACATTAGGGAGCAAAGAAAGACGAAGGCAGGATACTGAGGCTGAATAAAGAGGAAGGTGGTTGGGCAGAGAGGATAGTGAGGGAATACTGAACAAATATTTCTGCTCAGTATTCACAATGAAAAGCAGGGGAGAGACCTAATCCAGTCAATAGAAGCACTCTGGATAGGGGGTTGATATTAGTCCTTTCACAGAAGAAAGGGTTCTGAAAGAACTTTTAAAACTGAAGGTGGATAAAGCAATGGGGCCTGATGGGATTCATCCCAGAATTCTAAAAGAACTAAGGGAAGAACTAGTAACACCACTGACTACCCTTTTAATAACTCTGGGAGGATGGTGTGGTACCTGAGGACTGGAGAAGGGCGGATGTGATTCCCTTCACAAACATGGGAGTTAGACAGAGGCAGGAAACTACAGACCTGTCAGTTTGACCTCAGTGGTAGGGAAAATGATGGAATCACTTCTGAAGGAAAGAACTGTTGAGTACCTAGAGGCCAGTGGGGCACAGGACCCAAGGCAGCATGGATTCACAGCAGGAGAGGTCATGTCAAACAAATCTAATTGATTTCTTTGACTGGGTGACAAAGTAGTAGACCAGGGAGGGCTGTGGACATGGCCTACCTAGACTTTAGCAAGGCATTTGACACAGTCCTGCATAAAGATTAATAAAATTAGCCAGCCTGGGAGTGGGTCCCAGGGTGGTAGCCTGGTAAAACACTGGCTGGACAACAGGACACAGCGGGTAGTAGTAAATGGAGTCCACAGTGAAGAAAGGAGGGTTACTAGTGGGGTACTGCAGGGTTCAGTACTGGGGCTGGTCCTTTTAATGTCTTTATAAGTGACATTTGCGGAGGGACTGGAGGAATGTATGTCTCTTTGCAGATGACACAAAGATCTGCAACAGGGTTGATGGGCAAGGTGGGGTGAAAAGGATGAAAAGGGACTTGGCAAGGTTGGAGGAATGGTCAAATATATGGCAGCTTAGATTCAACGCAGAAGTGCAAAGTAATGCACCTGAGAAACAAAACCCAGGGCAAGAGTACACGGGGGGTGAGATACTGACAACAACAAAATGGAAAGACCTGGGGGTAGTCATATCAGATGACCTAAAGGTAGGCCAGCAATATAAGGAGGGTTGGGGATACTGGGATGCATAGGGAGAGGCATCACCAGTAGAAAACAGGAAGTTGTTGGGCCTCTGTACAGACAGTTGGTAAGACCACATCTGGAGTACTGTGTACAGTTCTGGAGACCCCATCTCTGCAAAGACATAGACAGGGTGGAGGCTGTCCAGAGGAGGGCAACCAAAATGGTGCAGGGTCTGCACCAGAAGACATATGAAGAAAGGCTAAAGGAGCTTAAGATGTATAGCCTCGAGGAAAGGAGGGAGAGGGGGACATGATAGAAACTTTAAATACCTCAAGGGAATCAACAAAGCCCAAGAGGGTAGCATCTTTCAAAAAAGAGATGTGCAAGAACAAGGGGCACAATTTGAAGATAGAGGGGATGGCTCAGAGGTAACATGAGGAAGTATTTCTTCACAGAGAGGGTTGTGGATGCATGGAACAGCCTTCCTGAGGAGGTCATAGAGTCAAAAACAGTGGAGGAATTCAAGAATGCATGGGACAGACATAAGGCAATTCTAGTGGAGGGTAGGAGGAAGTAGGCTGTTGGTTAACTAGGATCTGCAGCTTATCCGTTAGGTAGGAAACTGGGCAGACTAGGTGGGCCAAGCGGTCCTTATCTGCTGCCAAATTCTATGTTTCTATGTATGAATACAGTGCTAACAACAGAAGGAATCATACAAGGATCTATAAACAGGAAATCCAGTACAATCAGGCTAACAATACAGAGGTGATGAAAATAAATACAGGTAAACAGCCAAATACATCAACAAGGTGGGTGTATTAAGATATATGTCAACAGTAAACAGGGCTATGTAGCAACACCCTCTAACAATAGGATGGATAAACATTGGGAGTATTACTTAATCCCGACAGTCAGTTTCCGACACCCAACATCCCAAACTCACAATCCCAATACCCGACACTTCAGTGTTGCTCGTGGTGGGGTTTGCAGTCTTAAAGGTGGGGAGGAATTTGGGGCAAACTCCCAAAATATAAAAAACTCTGCCTCGAAGCATCCTAACTGTCGGGCAACCATCCGCTGGGATCGTGGGTTCGGGTTGTGTTGGAGAACTGACTGGCGGGATTAAGCAGTATAAACATCAACAGAGCAACAACGTCAGGCAATACCTAGAGTCCAACAGAAAATATGTACAGGTAGAAACACAGCCATCAATCAGGATAGAAAAAATGGTCGGTGATCCAGTATTCAGGGTGGGAGAGGGGTAAGCGGCTTATATAGGAGGCATAGCAGCTACTGGCCTGTGGACAAATACAAGTAGAGGAGGACAGGAATTGGGTTTTTAATAGGGTATTTAGATTTAGAAAGGGTCAAGGGAATGCAGTGAAGGGAGGGCATTCCATAGTGAGGGTCCAGCTATGGAGAACGCTTTTGGCCCATCCTAGTGATAATGTTATGACGGACAAGTTGGATGTGGGACGACTGACGTAAGAATGCGGCTGTAAGTTCTGTGTCGAGTCAGGAGGAATAGTGTAGAGTAAGTAGGATTGTCTCCGACTGTCCGGCCAGCAGGTGGGATCATCCTGTTTGAGGGAGAGCCAGTTACGGGACTGGTAGAGAGAGCAGTGGTGAGTAGAGAGGGGCGTGAAGGGCAAGCGGCATATCAATTATAGGTAGTGTCTTGCCGGTTCAGGTTGGCAGTGGAGGTAAGGAAGATAATAATCATTGCCAACTTCTTCTCAGTTCCAAACGTGGATCTGATCTTAGTATCCCTGGTCCACAAGTCATTTGGCTGGTGAAGCTCCACACCCTACCAAAATATCCACAGGAAAAGAAGATGGATTTACTCCTTAAAAGGCACATTATATTGCCGCCATGTCTGTTAGGGTGGTGGTGTACTCTGTTTATGTGACTAGGTCTGTAGAGCCCTGGGTCCAGTCAGTAGGGCAGTTTATAGACAGGAAGAAATGTAAGGATGAAAAGGTTTGTAAGGTGCAGCAAAATCTGGACTGGGCCATAACCTTTTTCAGATACTTATCAAGACTCTCAACCTGACCGTGGGTCAGTCTCTACAACCATAATATCACAGAAAAGTATCTGGCTGAAGATGTGACCTATTGCTCAGACATGGAAAAGTCAGCTGATTGAGCTGCTATTTGAAGAGTTATTCCCCCAAA
Organism: Neoceratodus forsteri; assembly: GCA_016271365.2. Classification (NCBI taxonomy): domain Eukaryota; kingdom Metazoa; phylum Chordata; order Ceratodontiformes; family Ceratodontidae; genus Neoceratodus; species Neoceratodus forsteri. Next base: position 1,532,263,855 of record CM057455.1, read on the forward strand.
AATATTTCCTTTTATAAGTTATCATATTCATCAACATAATATAGATAAATGAAACATGTAACATTAGGTTTCACATTTGTAAAAATGTAAAATCCAGTTACCCTAAATAAAGTAAACAGAATCATTAAAGAAAGACACACAGTACCACTAACAACACTTGTTAGAGCATAGTGATACAGTACAACCCCACTTGTCTGACAACCCATAAACCAAACCTCCTATCTAACGAACCGCTACTTGTCCTCAGTGTTTCCATTGAAATTGGTGGTTGCTCTTCTCACCTTGTTTATGGCCGTTTGTGGCTACCGGCCTGCACAATGAGAACAATCAACAGCTGTAACACATAATTATTGGGTTAATTAGTTACAGAACCATGTTGTCGCAATCTCAAGCTCTATTTCGGGCTGCTTCTGGCTGTTAACATAGCAGGAAAGCGAAAACAGAAAATGCTCACTTTATCCGAAGCTGAGAACTGTGCAGAGTGCACACTTGTTTAGTCTTCTGCTCCACTGCCTACATGACCCTCTTCGGTCTGCCTCTGTGGCCACACTGAACAGCAAGGAATTCAGTGCTAGTTCCCTTGCTCTGTCTTCATTCCCAGTGATGGCTTGCATGTTTACTCAAGTAGCCCTAATACAGTATGCAGTCTGCCTGATTGCACGTTCGTGCAGCCAAGACTTCATGCACCTATACTTAAAAGCCACTGCTCCTTTAGCTTTACAGTACCTCAGAAACCCTACCAGCCTCTGGAATCCTCACCTGACTGGCACACTCTGCAGGATCTTATGACTGTGACCACTTCCGATCCTAAGCAGAACACAGAGAAAACTGCAAGCGAGCTGTTGTAGGCAGATGTAACCCCTAGGTGGCACTATCCCAAGGGCTACTCCCCTGCCTGCATAACTAGGTGCAAGTTAAGGGCCTGTGTACTGAAAACGGGTACCTCCACTCAGAGAACAAGGTTACTGGTAGCGTAGCTGACCTGGGTACAGCCCTCTGGGACACTGTAACCCCTCTTTCCCTCTAGTGGCCTAAGCAATGAACAACAGACACAGTTACAATAACCCCAATCTGCATACAAATCCCCACTCTGTTTGCACTCACCACCAGTGCTGATTCCACCAGTTCGACCTTGGAGACCCCATGCAAAATAAGGTTAGACACAGCAGGTAATAGTAGTATAGTGGTTCTTGTACAAAATGGAACCACAGTCAAGTTAAATGCAAAAGAATTAGATCTGATTTATTCAGGGGAACGAACAAAGGAGGGGCGAATTTGGTTGATTAGTTCTGTAACAGATTCAATCAGGCAATCATGCATGCACTTTAGAGTCCCTTCACAGTCACACACTCTGGTTACCCAGTTGGAAAAAGGTGGGCTAGCCTGACACGTTGCCTGGGGTAGGCTGGCGCTGCAGCTGGTCGGGCCCTGTGATGGAAAGAAGGAGCACGCACAACCACCCACAATTTGTAATCCGGAGCCTGAGGCTCAGTTCTTGACAAGAAAATAACAATTGAATCAAATGACAACACTTTTGATTTAGCAGATGTTGCAGGGAGCTACCCTGGTGTTTACTCACGCTACCCAACACGAAACACAGGAGGGACAAATGGAGACTTGCAGGTCGACAAGCTGGTATGCGTGGAGAAGCAGGGCCCACACGATTCACTGAGGTGTCATTCCTGTTCGAGATGTTGAGCAGGGGCTGATCCTCGGGCGAGTCTCTCATCGATGATGATCTCTGCATCTGAAGTAGCTGACTGGGCCAAGGTGGCAGGGCCCAGGCCAGGTGAACAGTTCGGATTCAGTTTGATAGAGGCCGGAGACAGCTTCCAGCAAGCGTGACACACTTAAGTAGTGGGAACCAAATCGCAACCCACTGACAGCTTATAGCACATTTATAGTAAAGCAAAACACAATACCACAGGTCGGATGACAGTCCAGTTGCAATTTCAGTTTTCCTGAGCAAAACTGTGATCTCTGTGATGATTCAGACGTCCTGACAAGCCGATCACTTACAGCAAATCTTTGGTCTTTCAGGTAACAGGGCAGTCACAACCGGGTATTTCTGGTGACAAGCCGCCTGATTCAGTCCGATTAATTTCACTAGCAGATCTCTCAGAAGGAAGAGGAAGCAGGCAGCCAGACACTGCCTTTCCACCAGTTTCCTGCACTACTACGCAGGAGCAACTGCTCGAATGTCTTGAGCAGTTCACTCTGTCAACTCCAAACTCAGACTGACTCTGCTGCAGGCAGTATCGGACTTCATTCTGATCCAAAAAGGGTTTGGTTAGTTGATTCATCTGTCTGTCAAAGCAAGGGCTCCCCTCCAGGTCCATTTAGGTGCCAAATGAAAAATACAATTCCTACAGAAATTACTCCCACAAGACCCTGGGACAGGCTCCATTTAAGGTCCCCAAAAGGTACTGATTGGTGCAATACAGAAATGTCCATGCTGCAAAGAAAGCAGGTTAGACAAACTATAATACCATTGTCAGTAGAGTAGCTAATCAGCAAACAATTACCAGTTCTAACAGAGCTCCCTCTGCACCATTAGCGATGGCAGAACAGAGTAATATTATTGCAGCTCAGGCGGGACTTGAGCCTGGAAACACTCAGCCCCTACCCAGATTAATTATACAGTACAAAAATAATGTCTCTTAAAGGGACAGGCACGGAGGCTAACAGGGCACTCACATGCAATCACTTTTACACCTGTAAAGACACAGAATGCCCACCTGGCAGTGGGAATTTAAGCACACCCAAGGAAGACTTTTGGGAACCCCCATTTATAGGGGGTTACACCTTCCCTGCCTGGAAAGAACTTGTGTCCGCGACAAGTCCATGCTCACAACAACATTATTTAAAGACATTATACTTATACAAAATATATGCTTCATTACCATTTCTATACTGATCCAAAATAGCTAATACATATGATTATACATATATTATGGCAACAGTTATGCAGTTTCTATACATTCAATAATGATTTCACTATGTTTCACACAATAATATTACTGTACTCTATTCATGTTATAGTTTCTTGCATTCTAAACATCATAGATGGGGTCCCATCCCTATCAGCTAACTTGGGGCTAGACGGGCAGGGGCACCATGTCCTGAAGGGTGGACAGTCAACTTGAAGTAGCGGAAAGGCTCAGTTTGGGCAGTGAGCTCTTTGAAACATAGATATCCTTGTGGACAACATTTAAAGGAAGATCTACTGGTCTTCCAGGGAAGTCGTAGCTAGACGCTTGTTTGTTTGTTAAGATTTATTGACCCGTAAGCCCACTGGGCCTAGAAGTCCTTTTTCGGCGGCGGGGAGGGGAATACAGATGGTAAGCAACTGAGATTGAACCAGATTAAGCTGTTGATGGTATTTTTAGTGAATGAGGAAATTTGGCCAGGACACGGGAAATTCCTTAGTCTTTTCGATAAGTGCCATGGGGTCTTTAACATCCACCTGAACTACCACCAATCCAGGCAGATGGGACCTCGGTTTAACGTCCTCATCCGAAGACGGCACCTCAGAAGTACAGCACTCTTATGCTGCACTACAGTGTCAGTATTGAGATATTAACCCAAGTGCCAGATGTGGGAACTGAACCCACAGCCCTCTGATCTCCCAGCCTCAGAGGCGAGTGTGCTACCTACTGAGCCACTGACACTGACATATTACAGGTTTAACCGCTTTCTTGGACTTCCTTGGGAAACAGGTACAGACTCTGGAGTACTAGCATTTGCATCAGTCTCTTCCTCAGTAGAAATGGGTACCTCTGCACTGGGCAAAGTCTCCAGTAGCGGAACATTATTGGTTCCTTGCATGGCAGATTCTGCTTCCATAATACTTTTCTCATTATTCTCTCCTGAAGAGGGCTCAGGTTGTTCATCCTGAAGGAACTCTTGGATCATTAAATTTTGTGGCACTGAAGGGGTGCTGTCAGCACTGTCATATTGCTCTGCAGGTTCTGGCGTGTCACCAGGGAGATTTTCACGGCAGATCCCTCCTCAGGTAATTCAAACAGTTCCACTAGGAACAAGGAATCTGCTATTTCAGACATAATGCTCTGCACCTCACTTTCAGGGGACATTGGTTCCAGGGAAGAAGCTTGGGGTTAGGCAGCTCTGAAGGCCTAGCTTCATCTCCACGATTCTGCAGAGGATTGCCTCGAAACAACTGGCTCAGTTCATAAGAAGGATAGTAGGCATTGTCACATTCACTTTCATCAGAAATGGACTGACAGTCATCATCATTCAGGGACTGCGGGGGGACTTAGATCTGGAACAAGAGGGCAGGTTGACTGTCTCTTTTGCAGCAGCATGAGTCACTGGTCCAGAAGAAGTGTCGGTGTTGGTTCAGCTTCAATGATCCCTTGATCGATGGGCAGTAGGTGATCATGTGCGTGGTCTTGACAGTTCTAGAGTTGTTCTCAGGACACACTTTGTACACAGGCAGTTCATCTTGTTTACCAATCACTATGAATGGAAGGTGATGCCACCTGTCAGCAATTTTATGCTTTCCATGCAGTCCCAAATTGCGCAACAGTACACGGTCTCCGGGCAGTAGCTCTTGAGCCTTCACTTTCTTGTCGTGCCTCTCTTTGATGGCAAGGTTTCTCTTGGCGGCCTTTGTTTGAGCCAGTTGATACGCATGGTTCAGTTGGGCTTTCAGTTTCTGTACATATTGTAAACAGTTATCAGCTTGGACTCCCATCCGGGAGACCCCAAATCAAACATCTATGGGCAGTCGGCCTTCCTCCCAACATGAGACGCTAGGAGAGAATCCAGTAGCATCACTTTTGGTGCAATTAGCTGTACCAAGTACTAATCTGCTGACTCCACTTAGACTTGTCTGTAGGATGAAGAGTATCCAACATGTCCAGAAGGGTTCTGTTAAAGCATTTTGGCTGGGGTCCCCTTGAGGGTGATAGGGAGTGGTTCTGGACTTTCGCACCCCCATAGAGAGAGAGCATTTTCATTAGTCTACTTTCAAAGTCTCTTCCTTGGTTGCAATAGATACGTTGGGGTGCATCATAGTGGACAAAGAACTTTTCTACTAGCACCTTGGCCACAACAAAGGCCTTTGATCATTGGTTGGGAAAGCTTGTGATTGGTAAGTGATCGGTTCCTACCAATACATTGCCAGTGTTCTTTGATCGGGTTTCAGATACAAGAAATCTATACAAACCAGTTCCATGGGGCACTGGTAGTGATGTTGACAAGTGGGGCAGCTTTCTGGAGCAAAGCCTTCCACTGGAGGCAGCTACTGCAAGTTTTGACATGATTCTCAACATCTGCCCCATTTTCAGCCAATAGAATCGTGATCGTACTAAGAGAGTCCGGTCAATACCGAGGTGTCCCATGGTTATGGAGGGACCTCAGTACCAGCTGTTTGAAGGCTGTGGTAGGACCAACTGCTGCTTGTCGACTTGACCTTGACGATCCCCTGTCTCTATATAATAACCGATCTCAGAACTTTAGTCTGGGGCCTTCTTTGAATAACAGTGCAGTTCATAAGTCAGTAGAATGTAATTTAGACACATCTTTCCGCATGCAGGGCATCAAGTGTGGGCTGAATCATGGGGTCGTGGGATTGAGACCACTGAATGCTGTCACTATCAAACTGGGGCAAAGCACTGATATCTAATGCAGAAAATGACAATAAGCGGCAGGTATGCAAGTATCGGGTGGCCCCAAACAGTCCATCAGGGTGTCCACGGTATGCAGACAATTGCTCATCTTTGTCAAACTTTTGGCACAATGCTTTAATAGAAGGTTCAGACAGCCTCACTCAATTGTCTTTGGAACTTGGCCACCGTGAAAGGGCATCAGCGTCAATATGGTTCAGTCCAGGCTGGTATTCAACCGCATAATCGTAAGTTGACAAGGCAGAAAGCCACTGGTGCCTAGTGGCGTCCAACTTGCCTCAAGTCTGTACATACATGTAGAGGACTGTTATTAGTCTTTACTAATATCTCGGCCCCATAGAGGTACTTATGGAACTGATCGACTATGACCCACTTTAGAGCGAGGAACTCCAACTTGTGCACAGGATAATTCCACTTAGAGGGTGTCAGGCTGTGACTGGCGAAGGTTACAGGTCTCAGAGCCATCCTCATATTCTTGATATAAGCTGCCCCAAGCCCTTTCAGACTGGCATCTGTGTGCAGAACGTATGGTTTGGTGGGATCAGCATATGCAAGGAGTGGGGCCTGGTCCACCTAGTCTGCCCATTTTCCTACTTACCTACTGTATAAACTCCAGATCCAACTTGATCTGCAGCCTACCTCCTTCCTGCCTCTAGTGTTGCCTTCTGCCTGTCTCATGCATTCTTGGATTCACCTACCATTGTTGCCCCCACAAGCTCTTCAGGAAGGCTGTTCCATGCATCCACCACCCTTTCTGTGAAAAATACTTCCTCACGTTGCCCCTGAGTCTTCCCTCCAGCCTCATATTGTGACCCCTTGTTCATGCACATCTGCTTTTGGAAAATGCTGCCCACTTGAACTCTGTTGATCCCTTGAGGTATTTGAATATCTCTATCATATCCCCCACTCCTCCTTTCCTCCAGCGTATACATATTGAGTTTCCTCAACTCTCTTCATATGGTTTCTGTGTAGCCTCTGCACCATTTTTGTTGCTCTTCTCTGACTGCCTCCACCCTGTCAATGTCCTTTCAGACACGAGGTCTCCAGAACCACACACAGTACTCCAGATGAGGCCTCACCAACTGCCTGTACAGCAGCATCACCACATCCTGTTTTCTACTGGTGATACCTCTCCCTATGCATCCCAGCATCCTCCTGGCTTTCCTCACTGCCTTCTCACATTGTTTGGCTACTTTAGATCATCTGTTATGACTACTCCCAGGTCCCTTTCCAGTTTGTTGTTGTTAGTACCCTCCCCCACACCGTGTATTCCTCCCCTGGGTTTTGTTCCCCAAGTACATGATTTTGCTCTTCTTGGCATTGAATCCGAGCTGCCACACTCTTGACCACTCCTCCAACTTGGCTAAGTCTCTCCTCATCTTCTCCAGCCCCTGGAGTGTCAACCCTATTGTAGATCTTGGTGTCATCTGCAAAGAGGCATACCTTTCCTTCAAGTCCCTCCACAATGTCGCTAATAAAGACATTAAAGGGGACTGGTCCCAGTACTGAACCCTATGGCACCCCACTAACTACTCCCCATTCTTCAGCTTGAACTCCATTTACTACCACCCTCTCTGTCTTGTTGCTAAGCCAAATTCTAACCCAGTTTACCACCTGTGACTCACTCCCCAGACTGCACAACTTGTTTATTAATCTCTTGTGTGGGACTGTCTCAAATGCCTCACAATGTGCCTTGTGAAAACCCTGCATCCCTATGTGGGCCTTGTTTGCTTGGGTAGTGGGGCTTGAAAAGAAAATAAGCAAAACAAGCTATAGACAAAGAACCTCAATGCAGAATCAGTGAAAAAGGGTTACCCAAAGGGCATTGGCAACAAATCAAGTTTCAAAGAAATACAACATCATTCATACTTCCATAATGCAAAGCATCATGGGATATATGCAAATTACCATGACATTTCAGACTTGTTCAACTTACAGCAATGTATATGCATTTTAAATAGCACAACTAACTTAATTTCTGTAATAGTCACCTAATATATTTTACTATTATCAAAACACCTAGTGCCATGGTATTTTCAACATTTACAGGTTTCATATACATAAGAAATATACATCAGGGTATTTTATGACATAGTGCTATTACATACTAAATCCAACAATGATAAACACAACCTGTTTTATATATGCTTGAGGTCACCATGATAACCTCACTGTACGAGGACCTGAGAGGGAAAAGGAAAATTAAAGAGGACACTATAGCATAGTCAGGAAAGAGAAGGGGTGCCATAGGTGGACAACCTTATGGACTAGAAATTGTAAAGGATAGATTAGGCTAAGAAACAGAAGAACTGTTGCAACAGATTTAAGAAAAGGTCGGTCCTCAAGAGTGGCAGGAGCTTCCTGTCACATATTCCCACCTTAGAGGGAAGCAGTTATGGCAGATTAGTACTACCTTCCTGTCCCAGGAAGGGATGGAGCTTCCACCCATCCATCTTCAGAAGCTCTGTCTCAGGGTCCCTATTAACGATAAACATTGTATCATAAACATAGTGGATATTATCATTCTTTACCTCAAGGCATTAACACATTTGTCAGCAGAGACTAACGGTACCATCCCATCTCCTTTTAGAGAAGGTCCGTCATATTTTACTGAGTGAACATGTGGACAACTGTAAAGCCCAGTACCATAGAAATACTTTCTTTAGGGTGAGTAATTACCTGTTCCAGCCCCACCAGAAAACATCCCTCTTTGGCCAGTCCAGACACTTCCAGCAAGTTAGCCCACTTTTGACACCAAGTCTGTGGAGGGGTGTGGATAACAGATGGCCCAGATACCAAACTTCAAGTTCAACAGACAATCTCTGTGTGATATTTATTCCAAATACAGAAAATAAACTTCAGCAATGTCATATTCCTTCTTCAGTACACCAGTTTACAGCAACATACTATCAATGTCTTTTTCTACACTAACCAGCACCTACTGACACTGACCTCTGATCTAAATATTTTTTTGAAAACCCTATATCCATATGTGGGCCTTGTTTGCTTGGGTAGTGGGGCTCAAAAGAAATAAGCAAAACAAGCTATATACAAAGAACCTCAATGCAGAATCAATGAAAAGGGGTTACCCCAAACGGCACTGGCAACAAATCAAGTTTCAAAGAAATACAACATCATATATACTTCCATAATGCAGAGCATCATGGGATATGTGCAAATCACCACAAAATTTCAGACGATCAATTAATAGTCTTAGTATTTTTTATCATTATCAAAAACACTTAGTGCCATGGTATTTTCAACATTTACAGGTTTCATAAACATAAGAAATATACATCAAGGTATTTTATGACATAGTATTATTACATACTAAATCCAACAATGATAAACACAACCTGTTTTATATATGCTTGAGGTCACCACAATAACCTCCTGTATGAGGACCTGAGAGGAAAAGGAAAATTAAAGAGTACACTGTAGCATAGTCAAGAAAGAGAGGGTGCCCATAGGTGGCCAACCTTATGGACAAGAAATTGTAAAGGATAGATTAGGCTAAGAAACAGAAGAACTGTTGCAGCAGATTTAAGAAAAGTTCGGTCCTCAAGAGTGGCAGGAGCTTCCTGTCACATGGACCCAAAGATTTTATTTGAGTATATAGCCAGTACACAGATTTCTGGTGTGAATGCCTCCTGCAGACCTAACATCTGGTGTAGGTGTTTCTTAATGTCCAGTGTTCCTTTTCACACTGCCAAAGTATGTGGCACAAATTACCCTCCTCTTTACCACATCTGGTGCAGGTGGCACCTCTCTCTTGCCAATTTAAATAATTTACTGCATGTATAATACAAGTTTAATTAATGGGTTTTGTGTTCTACAATGGGAAACCCATGGTGTAATTTGCCATTATATAGGAATGTTTATAATGGAAACACACTCAGGTTTCCCTTCTGCGCATGCCCAGCCACAGCACTTCCTCCAAATGCGTGCTACCATGCCTTCTTGCCAAAACTACACCGCCACTCTAACTCTAAGTTACTTTTTCTGTTTTTTCATTCACTATGCTGCACAAAACTACCAGAGAGGAAAAGAAAAAAATAATTATGATAAAGCGACCACAGACAAAAGCAAACCGAACCAAAATTGCACCAGTCAGTTTATTTTATATAATTGCTGTGGCGATAAAGTGAAACCCAGCAATTATATAAAATAAAATATGGGGTAGTGTGTAATTCGAATTTACACACACCCTCGGTGTTGGGTGCCTAGATAAACCCCTCGAGCTTCGCTCGGGGTTTATGTGGAACTCAACACCTCTGTGTGTAAAATTCTCATTACACACACCACCCCATACTTTATTCAATTTTTGTAATATCTTAAATTGCTATAATCTGAGTCTGACTTGTTTGATATATTTATGTAAATCAAGTTTGATATATTTATACAAATAAGCAAAATTCTCTGTCATTCAGGTTCTGCCAGTTCAATAGATAGCACTTCTGACCAGTGTGAGCAGTTGCCCATGAGCTTGTTAGGATCAAGACCATGAAGTGCCACATAAAGTTTGAGATGGTGTGAGGTAACTAGGCAACTTGAACTAACATCTGTAGGTGCATACCACCTTCCTTGACTGTGGGGGTGCCCTAACAGCTGAGCAATGCAATATGAGATCTGCATCTATTTAAAAATGGCTGTATTTGCACCCTGTGTCGGAGCTGAAAGGAGCGGAAAGGTAGGATAGTCTGGCAAGTATAAAGTTCTCTATCTCGGATTTGAGGCCACCCCAGAACTACGCATCAGTACATCTATGGCTAGTATAAGGCTGGGTTTACCTACTAAGGGCTAAGAGATGTTGATGTAAAGCTTAAGCTTCATACCCCATGCATCTGGTGATGTGCTGTAACCAACCAGTTAATGGGTGTAGTTTTAAGATACCTGGGGAGTTTGGCTGGGGTGGTGAACAGGAATGTTCTCAGCTAACATCCTTGTTTTTGCTCACCTCCTTCTCTATAGTTCACCACTGTGGTTTGTACCCACATTCCATTTGTAACTGTTCACTTGTCACCCACCTCAGGTATTTGCTACCTTGGAGTGCAAAATAATATAATAAAAATAGATAACCTTAAGCCTCCTAGTTCTTTCGGCCCTGATATTTTTGTGTGCCTCCATGCTCTTTTCCCCGCCATGGGACACATGATATCATGGCATGTAATGTTTAAAAAACAGTAAGAAGCAGTCGCTTTAGTGTCAAAGGAACTTTGCACCACACACTAAAAGTTTTTTTCATAAACAATATTCTTTTATTCTTTCTTCTATTTGGCCAGCCCCAACGTTTCAGCAAAAGGCTTCTTCTGGGGACTATAAATTCAAAATAAAAATACATTTTAACCAATCTTACATTTGTATTTTTGTTCATAGATCTGTATTACATTTTTACTTAACTGGATTATCAAATACTACTTTTGCTGTAATTAAATCATTAAATAAATTCAAGTAGAGGTTTTATATGTTGTTTCATATGCTTTTAAGAAAGATAGAAATGAAATATAAAATGTCTACATACTTAATAAGCCTCCTTTGTATCCAATGGTAAAATCTTCTGCCACTTTAACTGGCTCAGTGGTCTCTCTGACTGCCTCGTCTGCACATTCCTGTTTTTTTTTTTTTAAATCATAATGTAAACTTTTTTATGTTAAACATTTTAAGGAATACCTCTTTATACCTTTGTTTGCCATGATGAGGTTTGTTCAGAAATGTATACCCTTGCTTTAAAGCATATTCAATAATTCAGAAACAAACTGTATTCATAGTTACTGTATGAATTTAACAGACTATAGAAAAGAGAATTAGCTACAGCATTAGATAATATAAGGAAACGGAAACTGTATAAAAGGCTTATAAAAAGCAAAGTTAACGCTTGGGAACTAGAGACTACAACATACTGATATATAGAAATGTATATAAGAACTTAAGTCTCTAAAGCATTAAACACTCCACCACAGTGTTTAAATGGACTAATATGTAACGAGAACAAAGTGATAAACGAGCTATGTTTTTATTTCTTTAGCAATGCTAAGATAAAACTATGAATACAGCGAAACAGGTACACATTCAATACAAATCTTAAAAAATAAGGAATGGTAAAAACAGTGATTTAACGTTAAGAAATATTGCTTATTAATGACTTTATAGTTTGTTTCTGAATGATGGAATACGCTTTAAAGCAAGGGTATAAATTTCTGAACAAACCTCATCATGACAAATGAAGGTATAAAGAGTTATTCTTTAAAAATGTTTAGTGTAAATAAAGGTTACATTATGATTTTGAATACAACATTGTATATTCTCTAAAAAAAAACAGGAATGTGCAGACGAGACAGCCCAGAGAATCCATGGGCCAGTTAAACAGAAAGTATTTTACCATTGTGGACTGAGGTCTAATCTTGCTTGCACACATGTAAACTAATGGGGAACACACTCATTTTACTGATGTGCAGCTTGCTAAGCTGAGAAGCTGCTGAATTGCTTAATTACAGAAAGTACCTGAGGGATGGACGCCATGGGGTCTGCCACAGGTAGCCAAATATCATCTGCATAAGTTGACAGTTTGAACTCCTGATTGCCAGTTGCGATTGGCTTTATTTTCTCATTCAGTTTTATTTTAATTGTGGGGTTGAAATAGAGGTTAAATAACATGGGTGAGAGCAGGGGCACTAGAGAGCCATGTTCCTAGCTGGATGTTTCCCACTTTAACTCTTCATCATGGCTCTAAAGCGCAATAAATTAAAACATTTGTTTTATTGTTAAAGCCTGTTTTCACTCAATGGATTTGCAATTCTGAAGTTCTGCTGCATAGGCAGATACCGAATGTATTAGTGCAAGAAGGATCGACTAAATCCAACCAGCAGCAACCAGGGAAGTCTGGGAAGCCACAGGTAGCAAGGAGCCAGCAGCTCAACAGGATCAAGTGAAACTCCTTGGCAAGCCCTCCTCAAATTCATGAGGGTAATAGATCAAAACTTAAGAGGTCACTTAAAACAATAGATACACACGAAAGTCAAATAAAAGACCTATCAACTAGAATGTCAAAGTCCGAGACCCACATGATCTCTACTCTATCCAGGGTGGCAACACTCACCCAAGAAGACACCCAGCTCCGGAGCCGCCTGAGGCGCTGGAGAATGAAGTGTGCAGGAAACCTCAGAGGTTGGGGTTCCTAGGGGAACAGAGGAACCAAACCTGATACTGTATGTTTAAACTCACTGCAAGAACACCCAGGCCTGCCTGTAGACTTTGATTTTCTCATCTACAGCGGGCCTATAGAGAAAACTCTCATGTAGCTTCACAAACTGCACTGCAGAGTTGGACAGTCTTGCTACGGACATCAGGAGTGGATACAAGGACATAATACTAGCTGCTGTGAGGCGGCATACCCCATAGACCTAGAGGGCACAAACATTAAACTTTATCCCAATCTCTCTTTCCTGACCAGGGCTCAGAGGAAGCAGTTTGATCCAGTCCGGCCCTGAGGCTGACTCATTCCTTTTTTCTGCCAGTGCGTCTCCGGATCATGTATGAAGGAAAGACTTGGCAGTATACCGATCTGAGAGATGGGGGCAGGTGGTTGGAGAGGTACAAAAAGAATTTGCAGCTTGATCAGATGGCATAGCATATTGAAGAGAGGAAGAACCAGATGCCATGAGTATGAGTATGAGTACAGTTTCCATAGCTGTACTGGCTTAACATTGTGGGCTTCCTGAGAATGAGCCATATCTTAGACACTAATTTTGTTCTTAACTCTCATAGGGTCACTGGACATTTTCATGGACTCTTTGTTTTACTGTTGTACTCTTTAATGTTTTACTGGGTCACATGGGGGATCTCTTTGTTTAACAATGACGCGGCCACATGGCAGGTGAAGCTTCATATCTGGTGTCCTCTAGTGATCGCCATCAATGTCTACACCAGTGCAATTTTACCTGCTTTCAGTGTCTCAACAACTGTTAAGTCTCGTCTTAAATTTGTTACTCTTTCTTTTTTTTTTTTTGTTAACTCTGTTTCTACACCTCACCTCCTGACTCTCCAGCGCTATTCCCAGTCAATGGCTTTTCTCACGTCCTGCCTGAAGCACGGCTCACTCAATTCCGGTCAGGGCCATCCCCCATTACCTACGCGGCTTGCCCGTACTCCCAGGTCTGTGTCCTCCGGGAAGGACCCAACTCCTACCAGCACCCTATCTAGAGGATTGGAAGGGCAGCCTGAATGCAGGAGGGATCCAGATCGAGCATCCTTATGCCCAGTGGTGGATGTGGGGCCACTTACTGGCCCCGCCTTGCCTACTAGAGGGAGGGGTTTTCTGCTTTATTTCCCCCAATGAGGGCTGTGCAATGTCGCCCAGGCCGTTACATACACACACCCGCACATGTCCAGAGGGCGGGCGCCCAACATTGAAACCCACTAGCTGGAGTCCCTGTGGCTGTAGTACACCCAGCCGCCACTGGGTGTTGCTATGTATGTGGGATGGTCCCTATCCCTCCCCAGGAGAGAGAGCAGTCCTGTGACACTCGATCCTCTCCTTCCCTCGCCGACCTTCGACGGCCCGAGCACGCCCCAACCCGGGTTGCCGGCATGGCACGAGGTGTGAGTCCAGCACCTCAACCCTCAGCGCCACTGAGCCTGCAATTTGTTACTCTTCTTACCTCTTGTTTTCATAGTGCACTGTTTGAGTTCTTAGTTACAGTTTAGTGACTACAGGGTTGAATATGTGTTAAAAATTTTGGTTGAGGTACTGAGGGGTCAGAAGGGGTAGTGCGTGGTGACACCATATACCTGTTAATTTTTCCTAATTCCAGGTTTAAACAGCAGCCACAGATGGGCTGCATTTTTCCCTTTCTTGTTCTCCCTAATGCTTGCCACCTAAGCTGCTGAAGAAGCTGGCTTTACAATAAAATGTTTCGTTTACTCCCACCTTCTACTGTTTAGGAATGCAGAGCTAAGCTGATGTATACCAACTGTATGATCTAAGTAGCATGTTGCCACTTTCATAATTCCTAATACTTTGTATGACAAAGGCTATGTTATTTGTATTACAGAAAACAATGCCATAAATTAAAAATAAAATAACATGGGTGACAAGGGCAGCCCTTCTTAGTTCCTTGTATGAGTCTAAAGTCTCCTGGGAGGATCCCATTGCGATAAACCTTTGCAGATGGCGACTGGTATGGAAGCTGCACCCACTGTATAAAACTCTGTGGTATCTGGTATCTGCACAACAGTGTGAACAAGTACCTCAACACCACCCCATCAAAGGCATTTTCTACACCCAGGAGACCATCACTGCCTGTTGCTCGGTGTCCTGGATGCAGAAATCAAGTGATGCAGCTATTAAAGGTGGTCACTTGACACCTTCCTGCCATGAATCCCTCTTGCTCAGGGCCTGTGAGGACATCCCAAACCTTGCTCATCCTTGTAACCAAAACTTTGGTCAATACATTTAAATCCACTTAATAAGGTATATGGACCGATAGCTACTAGGTTGGGTATGATCTTTACCTGGTTTTGGTGTGTGGGATATTCTTGCCTTGGTCAAGGAGGTATCAGGTAGACCATTATCATACAAAATATTAAAACTTCAGTCATCAAGATGGAAGGTTGCCTTTGAAGTGCTTACAAAAGTTGACAAAACCCATCTGGGCCAGGAGCTTTATCCAGACTCGTGCTTTTTATGGCTACCTAAACTTCCTCCTCCCTGATCAGGCCCTCAAGTAGCTCTGTTGGCTTCTGTTAGTTGGATCATCCCCAAAACTGCCGTAAGTGTTGATCTATGTTTTCACCTCCAGTTCATTTGTGTGCAGATCTGGATAGTGCTTTTAAATATCTCAGCAATCTCCTTGGGTTTATTAATAGGCTCCTCCTTCCCTAGCACCTTTAGGCATTTAATGACTCTTCTAGCTTCCTGCTGTCTAAATCGGAGGATCATCAAATGGCCTGCTTTTCCTCTACTCAATGTAATTTACCTTAGTATGGAAAATGGCTTGCTCAGATTTCTGTAGCATGTCTTAGTTCGTGGCCCTCGGTGCAGTCTGCACCATGGGGCTTTTGTGTGGAGAGTTTCAGGTCTGTTCCATTTCCTGATCTCCCTAACAATTCCATTGTTATGACTTCTCTCTCTCTCTCTCTCTCTTTTCCTTTTTGTTGCCAGTCTGATTATTTGCCCCGAGACTACATTTAGCAGCCCCCATAACACAAGTAGGTCCCAAACTGTATCTAAGCTGTCTTGTATGGAGGGCTGAATATGCAACTTGATTTCTTCTGTAAAGGTTTCTTTTAGGAGTTGTACATTAAACTTGTAAGTTCTAGCTGTTGTCATTCCCGAAGTAGATCCAGCTGTAGGGACAGTGGTGCATGGTCTGACAACACCTGAACCTCCATCTCACACGTCTGTAAGCCTGGGTTGGATTCCTGTTTAAACAGGAAGAAATCTGTGTCTATGAATGATCTAAGGTAGTATGTTGCCACTTTCATAATATCTACTGCTTTGGCTGTGTTATAACAGAAAACAGTAAACATAAATTATAAAAAATAAATAACATGGGCGATAAGGGACAGAAGTAATGGGGCTTTGAATAAAAAGCTAAAGCTTTGACTGTGGGATGAAGAAGCCTCGGGATCAATTAACTACAGCTGGTCTATGAATTCTTTCAGTGCTTGCTGTCCTGGGGAGTGGCTTTGATTCTGTCTCCTGTTCTATCTAGATTGGATTGGTACACTTAATTCCAGCCCGCCTCATTATGGGCAGCTGTGTAAGCAGGGCTAGTGCCGTGGTTAGCTTTGTGAAAAAGTGTGGGAGTCTAAATTAGGACCATATACAGAGATGAGGAGCACTTCTGTTTGTCTCAGTCTCCCACGTACAAAAATATACTGTAACAACTCTATTTATCCCAAACTTCCTAAATCAGGCAAATGGAACAGATCAGGCAATAAATAATCACCACCCCCACGTTGTTTAGTGCTGTCCCCTGCCCTGTATACCTGTCCTACCCACTACCTTCTAAAACTCAGAACCTGCTGCCTTTTCAAGTACATTTCCTGCAAACTTGTGATGCTTGTTTGCAACTTTTAAGATGTTTTAACACACAATGCTACCTCTCTCCACTTGCCCCCTTAATATTCCAAGACAAAATCTATAGCGTCTACCCATTCTGTCTATTATCTATTTTGGCTGGACTCCCTCCTGTGGTATTCAAACTGATCTCTGTCCTGACTCTCTCCTGACGAGACTCGAGATGATGTCTTCCTCTCTCAAACACAACTACTCCCAGTCCCGCTGCACACATTACGCCAACAGCAATATATAAACAGTAAACATGAAACAGCAAGCTCACTACAGGAACCCAGATCCTGGCAATCTTTCTCCTTCCTACTAAGCCTGTGATTGACCACCAACAACTGGTGGACCTGCTCCAGCCAGGAATATGAATCTTAACAACCTGACACCAGAGTGACTAATGCCTCTGTCAGGACCGTTGAGCCAAGTGACCCCATCAAGATCAAAATACCATCTTAATCTGAACTGGGGGCCTGAAAGTGAATCAGTGTTGAGATTAAGTATCCAAGGCTGACCGAAAGTGATGCCTTACCCTCATCACTGTGGGCAACGTAGGGTAGGCATGCCCCCATCTTCCTCCACTCTGCTCCTCAGTCACTGACCAATAAATTTAATTCACAGCCTCCTAATTTCAGGAGGGAATTGCCAACAGCAACAGTGCATAACAACCCTGATGCAAGAAATAATGAATTAACACTGCACTTGACAGACAATCTCTCTGCAGTCACAGTTACCAAAAACACACCTAGTGCATCTCAAGGTAATTTATACATTTAACATTTAACAAGCTGTCCACCAGAAGCATGCTATGGTGAGCTGATGCAATATCCATAAGTCTTTTATAGCATCTCTGCATTTCTACTGTCTGCCCATATATCACAGCACTTCTGTGGTCCCTGCCGAATACAGTTTCCTGATTTAGGACAAAGTGTAGTTAGTGGCAGGACTGGGCTACGCTAGGCCTTCTAATCTGTTCTGTCAGGGTGTCTCAATAGTCAGATGTCTTTGTTAGCACCAGATTAAAAGAGAGAGACCTCGGTGGCTGGCTACTCAATCGGCATAGCATTAAAGGCTCAGTGTAAGACTCAAATGGAGCACTCTCTTCCCACCCTGCTGCCATTGTGATGTGCTCACCCAGGTATTCACCCTTGGTCAGGCAGTGAGGGAATTTTGTTCCTTGGCTCCGGCAAACAGTAAATGGATGAGTGTGCTGCAACAGATAAAGTAGTTCAAACCTGAAGATCTACTTGTTTCAAAAATCCCCAAATTGCAGTCAACATTGATCTAGACAACTAGATGCTCCTCACTTGAGGCATGTAGATCACGTGGTTGATCTCACCACCTCATGGTGCAGGGCTTCTCGTCTTCAGGGTGCTGGAGATAAAGTAGGGCACTGTGGGTAGCTCTTGCTTTGCTTGCTGATCTGTCATGAACTGCTTCTGTCTGTCTGGTGTGGTAACTACTGGTTTAGCCAGATAAAACATTTTAAAGCAGATTTGCACAGCATGCAGTTGCTCTTGTTTCTCAGTAGACAAGGCAACTGGAAACTGGGCTGTCCTGGAGCACATTACTCTTTTTCCAGTGCACAACCTGGGATGGCCCAGTTTCCACTTACCTTGGTGGAGTATGCGCCCCTCACGGCAACACCAACACAGCAAAATACACACCTGTTGGCAAAATCAACACTTTGCCAACAGGTCGCTGTGTTGGTGTGCCCAAGACAGGGACATACTGTCTCTCGGTCCTTCACCCCACTCCCAAATCAACTCAGATGAGTTGAGAATCCAAAAGATGGGGTTCGGGGAACTCTGATGAAAAATACAGGACCGGAGACACACAGGTATCGTGTAGACTGCAACTTGCGGTCAACATGATTCCTGTCGGTGAAATGCCAGTCAACATAAAGAATGTCGAACCGGCATGGTAGAGCCCCTTGGTGGCACATCTGGCAGTGCAACTGGTATGTATTCCGGCAGCCTGGGTTCAACTCCCAACTGATGCACTTACTTTCTCTCCTCTGTTTGTATGTGTTCCATAAATATGCACACTGCACTTGTGTGATTGAAAATTGATCTAGACAACTAGCTGCAGCCTGCTCCTCATTCGAGGCATGTAGGTTGCATGGTTGATCTCAAAACCTCATGGTACAGGGCCTATGTCTCTGCAAGATGCTGGAAATAAAGTAGGGAACTGTGGGCAACTCTTGCTTTGCTTGCTCATTTGACATGAACTGATTCTGTTTGTCTGGTGTGGTGGCTACCAATTTAGCCAAATATAACATTTTAAAGTGAATTTTCACAGCATAGTTTGCTCTTGATTTCTCGGTAGGCAGCCTGTTTCACCTGAATTTGTGGGTTGAAATCCTGGAACATGAAAAGCTTTCTGCCTTCCCACTACACTTTTAACTTCACAGATCTTGTTGAGGATATGGACTTTGTTCAGGAAGTTAAGCAGTCTGAATATGGTGGGTCTAGGCCAGAGTCTGTCTGGGGAGAGCGGGCACAGTACTGTATGCAATCTTTCAGTAATGCAGTTGGAGCCATGTGATGATGGGCCAGCTACCTTTTGGCACAACTTCTGCACAAAAGGACAGTGTCCAGGCCTTCATCTCGTTCTGGTAAGCTCACTGGAGCCAGGTTATTTCTTTGGCTGCACCTCTCCTGATCTTCCAGTCTCTCCTCTGATTTAAAGACCTTCCTCTCAGGGTCACCACCTTGCGCTCCAGTGTGTTTTGTTGGTCCTCAATGGAACTCATTCTGCCTCAGAGTCCCCGACCTGCTGGCTGAGCTCAATGATAGCTGGTTGTATTGCTATGAGGTCGCTGGCTAGTTCTAAGATTGCCTCTTTTATATTTCCTAGCTCATTGAAGACGATTCCGTCGTGAAAGCCTCCAGCAGAACTGGATCTGAGAGAGCAGAGAATCACTGGCTTTGTGCCAGTTTGGGCCCTGGTACTGCTGGGTAGTGGCAGTGGCGTGTCCAGCTGCTTAGCAAAGTCCATCTCTGCCTCGATGTGTGACACCATATCATTGCAGATTAGTCAGCAAAGTTGTCAGTTAATGATATTAGGCACTAAAAGGCTTAACAAGTGCAGGATTGTTAAGATTTACTAGTGTATTTGTCTCGGTCCTGGTGGAGTCGATCTCTCTCACTGCTGCTCACCCCAGGCATATCAGTTAGTTGTTTTTACCAGGAGAAACACACTAAGCTGAAAGCTTGTTTACAGGTGTGACCTGGGAGCACAGGAAAGTTAAGTGACTTGCTGAAGGTCACAAAGTGTGCAAGTGGGGGCTGTGGGATTCAAACCCAGGTCTCCAGATTTGCAGCTCAGAGCCTTAAACCACTGCGCTATACTGCCTCCATGCATCACATGACTCCAGATTCATTAGCTCTCTCCATGACATGCCCAAAGTACCATCAGAGCATTCTTTAAAATACCACAATTTCTAGAATGAAAGTGTCTATCTTAAAATGTACCATCATTTATTCTCTGGGAAAGAGAGAGGTTCTCAGATTTCTGATATCCTGAAATAATGCATTTAGTGGCCATTGTGGCCAAATTGAAAACTTTCTCTTGATTTTTAGTTCAATTCAAACCAGGAGTCTCAATAATAATGTTAGAGGTGAGCAAAGAGACATACAGTATGTAACAGTTGTTCAGTCCGTTTGTTTCTTCCTATCACTCCGTAATTGTTGGGCAGCCCATAAGCAATGTAAAAGATCAGCCTTTTGTCCACAGTTATGCCACCAATCTGCATTTATAGAAGTAAGTATTTTTGAAAACCTTCGTGTAATGTATGCTCTGGCGATTATCTTTTTTATTGATTTATTTTTGCAGCAATGTATCCTGTGTTTGCTCCACTCAGATTTATTTCCATTTAAAATCTCCCAACTCTATTTGTAATTCCTTGTACCATTTCTTATTTATTTTCTGCCTTGGGTCCACATATGATTTTGTCAGATATTTATACATTCTAGATAACATCTTATTAAGATTTATAATGTACGGAGAGGGTTGTTGTGGATGGAATTTGATGAATTCTATCCTTGTTATAGTATTGTTGTTAAGTCAAGAGGTTGTTTTACCCTCTTGAGTACATCACAATGATACCATAACAGCGTGAAAGGCTCTCATGATGCGTGTCTAGTGAACTACCGGCTTAGGATGAACAGCCATGGTGGAGAGAGCTGGCACTGAAGGAGAGTGGCATGATAGGAAAAAAGTAAAGTAAGGATAAATGTAAACTTGGTGCCTACACTATAAAGGCAATGGAAGGTACCAGTTAACAACAATGTGAAGTTCTCATTTTGAGGTTGTCATGCCAACTGTAAACCTCCCAAGCTTCGCTCTTTGTTGTTTATTATGTTGTCATGACAACCTCTCGATGGGAACACAGCGTTGTTATTAACTAGTTCCCGTCCGTTTTCCTCTATATTCCAATAAGGGTTCCTCATTTGTGACACTCATCACCAAATTAATTTTTATCTACTCATGTTCTTACTTACAGTTTCAAACTCTGATTTTAAAGAGGCATATGAAATGAAGTCAAGCCAACAGCTATCCTTGATCAAAACCTTTAAATCCAAGCAATTCATGAATCTACCATCTTTCACAAGACCTAGCCATTTGTTTACTCGGCTTTTATCTTAATTTGGCAGATATTATATTGGCGTGGTAGTGCCTCCTCCCCACCTCACCTCTCTAAATCTCTCATCCCAGCAGATCTTGCCTAGATAACCCTCCTCTGCACTCTTTTAAACCTCTCACTCATCTAGTAGACTGTCAATTAACAGTATGTGTGCTGTCTGTGCATTCTTCTGTAACTTGATTTATCTGCTCTCCATGCACCCTGGATTAGTATTACCATAAATGGCCTACTAACATACGAATGTGCCAGCAGAAACAGACCCAGTCTATCTAAGTCTGCTCGAGTGTGCAGCTAGCACCCCTAGTTTGCAGCTGCCCCACCCTCCCATTTGTCATACCACTGCCACCCCCACCTCCCCACCATCACTCTCCCTGTTCCCTGCCCTTTGAAACTGTTCACAGATTTACATGATACCACCCTTTCTGGTAGGGTGTTCCATTTTGCTACCACCCTCTCTGTGAAATAGTGTCTCCTCATTTCCTTCCTAAATCTTCCCCTCCTCTATTCTTAGCGCATGCCCCTGGTGACCCTGCCCTCCTTAACTTAAAGACCCCATCTGCCCCATCCTTATTGATTCCACTCAGATACTTAAATGTCTCTGTCATGTCCCTCCTGTCCTTCTATCCTCCAGGGTGTACATATTCAGGTCTCCTAGCCTGCTGTCATAGTCTGTCCCTTTCATTCCACATATCATCTTTGTTGCTCTCCTCTGCACCCCTCCAGTATATCACGCTTTAGATATGGCCTCCAAAACTGCACACAATACTCTAAGTACAGCCTTACCAGCGACCTGTAGAGGGACAAGATCACCCTCTTCACCTGGATGAAAAACCCCTCGCTATGCACCCCAGCATTTTGTTCGCTTTGCAGCCACTCTCCTGCATTGGGCAGTGTTGTCCATGGTCCCTGTTATCATTACCCTTAGTTCCTTCTCCTCCTTGGTGATCCCCAGCTTAACCCCTCCCAGCTAGTATTCTCTCCTTGGGTTCTTCACCCCAAAGTGCATAACCTTGCACTTTTTGCATTGAACCCCAGCTGCCACTTCTCTGACCACTCCTCTAGCTTGCTTAGGTCCCCCTGCAGTTACTTCTATCTCTCCTATCCATTCACCACTGCTCTGATTTTGGTGTTGTCAGCTTAACAAACTTACCTTGCTCACCACTCCATGTGCAATGTCTGATATGAAGAGTCCGAACAATACTGGCCCCAACACAGAGCCCTGTGGCACCCCACTCATCACTGGCCTTGAGTTGAGAGCTCCCTCTCACCACCACCCATTGCAGCTTCCCACTCAGCCAGCTTGTAATCCAGTTCATCATTTTTGCCCTACCCCACACCAGTTAGCTTCCCCAAGCCGCCCATGAGGCACAGAATCGGAGGCCTTGCTGAAGTCCAAGTACAGAACATCCACCGAGATGACCCTTATCCAGCTCACCTGTCACCCAGTCATAATATTGTATGAGGCTGGTTTGACAAGACTTCCTGAAACAAACCCATGTTGCCTCACATCCTGGAGGCCATTGTCCTCCAGGTATGACACCAGTCTTTCCTTTAGTATTGTCTCCATGAGTTTGCACACTATGGAGGTGAGACTTACCAGGCAATAATTACCTGGTTCATCCCTTGGTCCGTGTGTAGTGGTACTACATGTGCCATCCTCAAGTTCCACCAACACCTCCACCATCTCCCTCAACACCCTGGGTGGATACCATCTGGCCCTGGTGGTGCCTTGTCTACCTTCAGTGCCCTCAGTCCCTCTAGGACTCTACTTGCCTCAATTCTTCCATCTGTTGCCTCCTCTCCCTGTCCCCACCCTCCCAGCCCATGGCGGTAGCGGTCCCCCTTTTCTTCCGTGAACACTGAGCAAAGTATTCATTCAGTGTTTCTGCCTGCCCCTCACCCTTTTCCGTCCCTCCCCACCCCTTTTATCCTCACTATTGTCTTCTTGCACTTCCTTTTCTCCCTGTGGTGTTGCTTATTGTTTTGTATTATCTACTGACTGTTGTATCGCTAACTATTGTACAATGGCTTCCAAATTGAATGTTAGTATTCCCTGTTCTGTATTGCCAATTAATGTACTGTATTTGTATACTCTGTATTCTGCAACTACTTGTTTGTAAGTTATTTGAACCTTCCTCTGCAACCCCTTTCCTGGGTCGACATGGAAATGAGCCTCGCTCAGCATGCCTTTCCGGTCATCAACCTTAAATAAATAAATAATTTAGAACCTTAATAGCTTTTGCAGCGTTGACAAAATTAGCTGAAATTTTGCATGAATTGTCTAGTAGACAAAGTACAAATATGTGGAAAATTTCATGATGGCAGCTTGTGCTGTTTCTGAGAGCCACATGTAACCCCCTACAAATCGGGGTTCCCAAAAGGTCTTCCTCGAGCTTGCCTAAATGCTCACTGTCAGGCTGGTGTCCTGCATTTTAGCAGTTTAAATGTGATTTCAGAGTGTCTGTATAGCCTCTGTGTACTGTCTCTTTAAGAGCTGCCTGGATTGTAGTCATAAGTAATCTGAGAGGGAGCTCTAGTGAAAGACATAACTATTTGCTGAAAATCATTTAGAGTGATGATGATAATGTAGTTTGTCTAACCTGCCTTCTTTGCAGCAAGGACTGTTTTGTTTATCTCACTACCTTGGTCCTGGACTGCAAATTGGACCAATCAGTTCTGGTGGGACCTAAAATGGAGCCAGACTACAGGAGCTGTCTGGAGTCAAAATCTGTAGGAATTGTAGTTTTGGGCTTTTGGCACCTCTTTGCACCTAAGGAGGCCTTTGTTGTGACTTACAGACAGATCAGCCAACCAAACCTTTTGGATTCTGGGAAATTCCTGGCTTGCTGGCAGTTGAATCAGATCTCAGTTGGGAGCTGAGCAAGCAAGAGCTTGAGACAGTCAAGCATCCGTCTGAGTAGTTGCGCATGGGAGAACTGTGGAAAGGCCTGAGTTGTGGCCTGCATGTCTGTCTGCTGCCCCTGAGAGGAGAGAAGATAATTATTTCGGACTAAATCCAAGTTTGTGAGAGCAAGTAAGCCACTGATTTGTTATCAGGTTCATACCTGAAGAAGACCAAAATTTTGCTGAATGCGATCGGCCTGTCAGAGTTTGTGCAGAGACTTGCGATCGTGGCTGGAGATCGGTTTGCCTGGTACAGTAGAATTTCCTTACATGTAAATGCTATGTATTGAAAGTGGGTCGTGATTTGGTTCCCCACTGTGTGAACTGTGTTCTGCTTGCTGGTACCGTAGAATCCTTTACATGTAAATGTGCTGTGTATTGAAAGTGGGTCATGATTTGGTTCCCCACTGTGTGAACTGTGCTCTGCTTGCTGGAAGCTTTATCCAGCCTAATCGGACTGAATCCGTTCATCTCCATTTGGCCTGGCTGCCATGCTGGCCCTGCCAGACTACCCCACTGCACAGAGAAAGCAACCGACAAGAGACCTGCCTGAGGATCAGCCCCTGCTCCACGCTTGACGCGCTCGGTGAATCGTGTGGCCCTGCTTCTCCTGGCACTCCAGATTAACCACCTGCTGTCTCGATTTTCATCCAGCCTGTGTCCAGTCTTGGGTATCGTGAGTAATCATCAGGGTAGCTCCCTACAACAACAGCCTAATCTAAAAGTGTGTCATCTGATTGTCTTGTTTTCTTTTTATGAACTTAGCCCTCCAGCTCCGGATTACAAATAGTGTGTGTTGTGCATGTTGTTTTCTTCCATCACAGGCCCCAGCCAGCTGCAGCGTTCCTGGCTAGCCCACCATTCTCCATCTGGGTACTCAAGTGTGTAACTGTTTATGGACCCTGAGTGCATGCATAACTGTTTGATTGATAGAGCCTTTAAGCAAATTAACCTGATTCGCCCTCCTTGTTCAAGTCCTTAAATAAATCAGATCTAACTCTTTTTTTGCATTTACCCTGACTGGGGTTCCAGTTTGTGCAAGAGTACTGTACTGCTATTTTTGCTGTGTATAACCTTGTTTTATAGGGGTCCCCAGGGCCGAGCCAGAGGAAAGCCCTGGTGGTAAGTGCAAACAGTGTGGGTACTTGTGTGGTGATCAGGGTACAGGAAAGTGATTATTGTGCATTGTTCTGGCCACTAGTAAGGAAAGGGGGGGTTCCAGTGTCCCGGAGGGCTGTGCCCAGGTTAGCTTGACCACTACCAACCCTGACCTCGGGTGGAGGCACCCATTTCAGAACTCAGGCCCTTAACCTGCTACTAGCCAAACAGGCAGGGTAGTAGCCCTTGGGATAATGCCACCTAGGGTTACACGCATATCATTTTCCTGTTGATGTCTGATTTTTTGTTCTGTACTTAACATGGGTTTTTAGTTTTGCTGTCACCTACAGCCTACAGGAAATGGAATGTTTTCCAAAACTTTCAGGGTAGAAGCATGCTTTGCCAAGGAAGTGCCTTTGGAAGGGTTTTGGAAAAAATATTTAACGGTTCCAAAGTTATAAGGATTTTAGTTTTTTTGTTGTTGTTCTGAACATGCCCAATAGTTTTTTTGAATAACATTCTGATATGACATGAAAATTCCGTGCACAGAGATCATTTTTGTTTCTCATCACTTAGTTCTCACAGCACCAAATACATTTTTCCTTTTGTGAGGGCTACCATGTTGTCTCTCTTCCTGAACTAAAACACATGGAAAATACATAAAAATAGTGTAACTTTATATAAAAACACCTGAACCTAGCTAAACAAGTCCTGTTTAGCTAGATTCTGGTGTTTCATCTTAACAGCAATGGCCAGAAATACATTTCTGGACATCAGAATATCCAGGGTGCCCAGCTTGGTAAGAGGCACTTTGACCTGCATTCTCTGTATGAGAACAATGGGACTTCCTTGCATGCTGAAGCCGCAGCTGGCAACACCCTGATCTTCTTTGAGGGTATCTCTTGCAGCAGATCATACGCGTGGATGTCTGCCAGAGGTTGCTCTCAACGATGGTAGCTTTCACCAGCAGTGTTAAATGGGGGCTGCCCACAGTGACATCACGTCATGCATATGTATAAACAGGTGGGCAGCCCCAGCAGCCTCAGTTCTTTTCCCACCATCTCCCAGCTCGCTTCAAGTGCCGCTTGCTGCTACTATGTCAACATTGACAAGGAAAGTTCACAATTTGTTATTTTTCCCTATCTAGTTCAGACTCCCTTTTCTGCAAGTGCCATTGTGGAAGGAAGGCGTGCCATTACAACAACCATTCTCTCTGTGTCTGCTGCCTGGGGACTGCCTACAATGTCTGCTCCTATACTCATTGCCAGGAATTGTAAGCTACCCATCATCGATGACTTCAGGAATTAGAATTCTACCTCACGGAGCAGGAGGGTAGCTCTCCTAGAGAAGGAAGTGCAGTCCCACTCCTCATCTTGGCCAGTCGACGAGCTCCCAGACCTCTCAATTGAAGCATCATTCATGAGCACAAGCACCGAGACAAGGACAAGGCCTCCAGTGGACATGGTAAGGATCCTTGCCCGTCGCTGGATTCCACTTCTGGGTGCTTGTTGATGACTCATGCTTCTCCACTCCAATCAGAAGACACAGATGGTCCTCGTGGCCCTGGTCCAGAGTATGGAGGCATCCTCGTCAATCAGGCTACAGCTCCTTTGGCGACAGTTTTACCAATCATGTCATTCATGTCATTGCTGACTCTGACTCAGGCTTTGACTACCTGACTACTACTCAGGCCTCTTACCGTCGATGACCACTCACTCTTCCTCAGTGACTCATCCTCCAGCATGGGCTTGGGTTCAGTGTTGATGACTCATGCTTTTATGCATTCATCGGCATCGCCTTTTTCACCACGTGCAAATGATCCTCCAGCATGGATCCGGGGTTCACTTTGACGGCTTTACCATCTTTGCCACCGCCATCCCAGCCTGTCTATTACAGGGCTCGTGGTTCAAGAAGCAAGTGTGGCTTCCTCCACTTTGGGCTCTCGGCCCATTCCCAGCTTAAGCCCAAGCCCTCCATCCTGACCCTCTTTGGCATGGGGTCTACAGGAGCACCTCCTCTGTCTTCCACCTCCTCGTCAATGACTCCTGCCATCAACGTGGTCTCTGTGGTACAAACTGTCTTGGAGGTCTTAAAGCCATGCAACAACCTCCTTCACAACTTTCCTCTCTCTCTCACCCCATCTCGTAGCGGATGTGTCCCGAGCCTCCTCCTTTCCCTCTTTTCAGCCACTGGGTGAGGAGGAGCTGAATGATTTTGAGGCGATAGAAGATGAGGATCTGATTGATGATGATGGGTGCACCCCTTCTAGTGTCTCTACTTTGTCCTCAGTGGGTGAGGATCCAGTGCTGTATACCCTTGCTCTCCTCCTGATGACCCTAGTTTCATGGACATTATTGCCCAATTGCAACACATCATGGGGTTCAACACCACTGATCAGAACAGGCACAGCCAAAATTTGGGAAATTATTTGGATTTACTGGAGGACTCTGCTATTTTGATTACTCCCCTCATCCAGGCCTACCAAGATGCCATCTTTGTGGCTCAGCACTGCCCTTCCACAGTCCCTCCAGTTCCTAAGAAGGTGAATCACCTTTACCAGGTTCATACTGGCCACCCTTTTTGCCATGGCTCCACAGGCAGATCCAGTGGTCATCAATGCTGCACATGATTGAATCAAGCATCCTAAGCATTTGAACTCTTTGACTCCAGACAGAGAATCCAGAAAATTGGATCTGATGAGAAAACAGATCTGTGCTTCATCCAACCTTGTGGTGCATACCTAAATTATATGGGGCATATGTCAAAGTACCAAAATACCTTTGGACCTCCGCTTCAGAATTGGCAGCCAAACTTCCCCAGTCCACTGAAATGGACCAATTGCTGGCTACCCTGAAGACAGGTACTAGTCTATCCAGGCATCTCCTCCATGAGGGTTTGATGCTGTGGATACCTCTGCCCGTACCTCAGTGATGGGTATTACCCTTGGCTACCATGCCTGGCTCTGTGTTTCTGACTTTACCCCAGATGTGCAACAGACCATCATGAATGCTTCCTTTAATAGGCACAAACTGTTTGGTTCAGACACAGAAACTATCCTCTTTGATCCGAAAGGCAACCCAGGCAGTCCAGCCTGTACCTCCTATTTCTTCCTGTGCCCAAATGCACAGGCAATCTTCACCCTGTCCTGGACCTCAGAGACCTCAACTGGTTCATCCAATACAAAATATTTCACATGGTCACCTTAACAACAGTCCCGTCTCTTCTAAATCAAGGGAGCTGGCTCTGCGCCCTCAACATGAAGGATGCCTACATTCATATCTACATCAATCCAGCCTTTCCAGCTTCTGGTCTTCCATTACCAATTCTGCATCCTGCCTTTTGGACTATCCTCAACACCACAGGTCTCCACAAAGTGCCTGGCGGTCATGGCCATTGACATTCATCGCCAGGACCACTACGTGTTCCCATATGTCAGTGTCAGTGGCTCAGTAGGCACTTTCACCTCTGAGGCCGGAGATCAGAGGGCTGTGGGTTCAGTTCCCATATCTGGTTAATATCCCAATACTGACACTGTAGTGCAGCATGAGAGGATGCTGCACTTCTGAGGTGCCGCTTCGGATGAGACGTTAAACCGAGTCCCATCTGCCTGGATTAGTGGTGGTCCAGGTGGATGTTAAAGATCCCATGGCACTTATCAAAAAGAGTAGGGAATTTCCCTGGTGTCCTGGCCAAATTTCCCTCATTCACTAAAAATACCACCAACAGCTTAATCTGGTTCAAGGGCAGTTGGCATTCATCTGTATCCCCTCCCCGGGTTGTGCCTAAAATAGGCAGAATTTGTCTAGTGCACTTACCCGGCCAACAAAACTAAATAAATAAATAAATAACTGGATGAATGACTTATCAGAAGCTTCATCTCAAAAGGTTGCTACACTCTCTCGCCTGAATCCTTGAGCTCTTCCTGGATGTCAGCATCACTGTAAATGTTGCAAAGTCCCACCTGTAGCCATTCCAATGCCTCAGTACCTTGGTGCTGTCTTGGATACTGCCCAAAGATGGACCTTTCTGCTGGAAGACAGGTGTCAAAGCTCATCTCCCTAGCAGCCAGCAGCGTCGCCTGACTTTCACCAGATCACATGCGCCAGTACATGCGCCTCCTTGGTCACATGGCCATGGCCATTTCTACCATACCATATGCTCACTTACATGTGCACCCAGTATAGTGGGCCTAGGCCACCAATGGCACCAAAGGACAGGGGACTGATGACTCCATCCGTGTGACCCCTGCTGTCCAAAAGGGCCTCTCATGGTGGCTCGATCCGGGTGCACCTACAGCATGCCCTTTTGCTCCACACCTCCAAACGAAACCCTCACCATGGATGCCTCTGCCTTGGATTGGGCGCCCACCTCGGTCCAAATCAAAAACAGGGACTCTGGGTTCCAGAAGCCACATTTCTCCATAAACCTTCTAGAGATGTGGGTCATCCATCTGGCACTTCAGGACTTCCGTTCCTTGTTCCGGGACCCCTACTGGTCCAACTGATAATACCTGTGTAGTATATTACATCAACAACCAAGGGGCATGAAAGCATAAGCTCTGTGCCAAGAATCTGTGAAAGTTTGGAATCAGGCTCTAGCTCTCCAACTTCATCTAGTGGCACTACATGTTCCCAGAGCCCAGAATGTCATTGCAGATTACCTCAGCTGTCACGCACAGGGTCAGGACCAGGCCTTGGTGATGGACATTCTCCATGACATTCTTTCTGAGGGGTACTCCAGGCGCGATTTATTCACCTCTCAGACAATCACAGATCTTCTCCCTGCTGTTCAATCATTCCAGTCTCACAGGGCAAACCCCTGGACCCCTGTCCTCTCTTGGCATGGGCACTTTTTATACCTCCCCACTGGTTCCTCTCCTCCAGCACACCCTCCTCAAACTCCATCTGGAACCAGCCTCCATGATTCTTATCGCCCCTTTTGGCCCCAGCAGATCTGGTTTCCTTTCTCCAGCAACTGTCAGTCACAGATCATCTTTCCCCACCTCTCCAACTGGATCTCCTCACACAGAACAAGGGAACCCTTCTTCATCCCAATCTCTGGTCCCTTCATCTGCATGCCTGGTTTCTGAGGACATCTTCATAGCTCAGCAACAAGTCTCTGCCTATGTGGCCACTATTCTGCTGGCCTCTAGGAAGATGTCCACCAGAAGGATGTATGTAGTCAAATGGCAACATTTTGCCATCTGGATGACCAACAAGGGCTTGAATCCCTATTCCTGCCTGTTGCCTACGATCCTGGAGTACCTTTCCACCCTCTCTATTCAGGGCTTCAGCTACTCTTTCATTAAAGTTCATCTAGCCATGATCTCAGCTCTCCATGAACCCATTTGGGACGGCAGATCACCCAGATGGATCTTGCCAAGATGTTTCTCAAGGACATTCTCCATCTCAAACCCTCTGTCGGAATCCCATTCCTCCCTGGGACCTAACTTCATTTTAGAAAAACTGATCCTGAACCATTTGAACCAGCAGCTACCGATGATATGCGCTTCCTGGCCTGGAAGGCCCTTTTCTCGTGGCTGTCACATTGGCTCAGTGCATTCCGAGCTCCAAGCCCTATTGTGCCATGAACCATACCTGGTCTTTCATAAAGACAGTCTCTTTCTCCATACCAGTCCCATGTTCCTTCCCAAGGTGGTTTCAGACTTCATGCTCAACCAATCCTTTAACTTGCCTGTCCACTACTCTGACCATTCCAATCCAGGAGAATCTCTCCTCCACACTCTGGATGTACACCGCATCCTATGTACCTCGCTTGAAGCCTTCTAGTAAATCCAAGCAACTCTTTGTTGCTTTCACTCCTGGCGAGGAAGGTCACCCTGTCAAGCAAAAACTTGTCTAACTGGTTGGCCATTGTATCACCTATTGCTATAATAAATACAAGCCCCATCCTGGAGCTGTGCACACCCACTCCACCAGCGTTCTGTCTGCCTCTGCTGCCTGCTTCAGGGCATCTCCATTGCCAATATCTATGAAGCGTGACATGGTTTACTATCCATACATTTACCAGACATTATAGCCTTGATGTAGCATCCAGACGCTGCATCTCCTTTGGCTGTGCCATCCTGCAGGGCCTCCTATCTTGACCGCTCTTTCTATTTAACTGCTTGGGAATTATCCCAAGTGTATGACCTGCTGCAGGAGATCCTTCAAAGAAGATAGTACAGTTTGTACTTACCATAACGATTGATCTTTGAGAGGATCTCTTGCAGCAGGTCATGCTCCTGCCCTCCTTCCCCTCCTTCTTTGGGAGGCTGTCTTCTACTTCTATCTCTTTGTCCTATTGGGCAATGTTTAGGCATCCTCAGTTCCCTCAGTGTCCTGCCCACAAGCTGGTCACTGGTTGGGAACTGAGGCTGCTAGCTGCCCACCTATTTATACATATGTATGACATGACGCCACTGTGGGCAGCCCCCATTAAACACTGCTACTGAAAGCTTCCATTGACAATAGCACCCTCTGGTGGACACCCAAGTGTATGACCTGCTGCAAGAGATCCTCTTGAAGATCTACCGTTACAGTGTAAGTATGAAACTGTGCTTATCTTTCTCGCTCTCTCTCTCAGTCTCTCTCTCTGTCTCTGTCTGTCTGTCTAGGTAGCTAGCTATCCAGCTAGCTATAAGAGTGTATAGCAGGGTGCCTACCCATGGCACCACTTCTTTCCCCTTCTCCTCAATGTTTATTTTAGTGGACCAGGGTGCCCATCCCCAGAACCGCTTCTGTTGACCCACTCTCTTCCAGGTCACCCCCCCCCATTCCCAATAATTACATGGTGGCAGCAGGGTGCCCACCCCTGGTGTTGTTCAATAGTAGCCCAATACTGGAGTGCCCGATCCCCAATGTTGGAATATCACTGTCCCCAAAATAAAATAAATCTGTCCCTTGATGATTTCTTTTTACAATCTGCAAAAGAAAATGGTCCTTGACAATCTGACCCTCTAAATACAACCCACACACCCCACCCTAACCTCCCACTCAGCACCCACACCCACATCTCCCACCCACCCTCACTCATTCGAACAAGTGTCATGGCGTAGATCCACTTTTTGATTGAAGACATGTCTTGCTGCTGGAACAGACAGCTGAGATGAAAAAATCAAGTTAAGTGCAGTTTAACGTGTTTCAAAGGAGTTTAGGGCGAGACTGGAGTGGGCCAAAGCGATCCTTATCTGCCGTCAAATTCTATGTATGTTTCTATGTTTCTATGTTTTATTCATAATTTTGCCATTTTTAATATTTTACACCAAATTTTCAGCATACCCTTTTGAGTCAACACCACATGAACAATGGTTGTGGAGTTATGAAATCTGGCCCAAAAGGCGATTTTGCATTCATTTTGCTAAATCACCTTTTGGGTGGAATTTGAAAATTTTCACCAACCTTATTCATGAGATGGAGTCATAAGAAGGCTGTGTTGAAAATATGGGCTCAAAATATTTGAAAATAAAAAGTTATGAGCATATATAGAAATGTTTTCGCTTGCTCATAACTTTGGTAGTTTCAAAATTTTGACCCCAAATTTTAACATAGTTATTTTTCACTCCACCTCATGAGCGTGAAAGCTGTCATTTTCAAATCCTGGCCAAAATGTGTTTTCATACCTGTGGCACAGAATAACGTTTGGTGGGGATTAGAAAATTTACACCTATCAGGTTAATGAAGTGGGAAAATAAAACGAATATGATAAAAGTTTGGTGTACAAATATGTTAAAATACCCAGGTTATGAGTGAATGTTCAGTATATTTCAATGTTCACTTATAATTTCACTAGTTTTCAATATTTTAACTCCAAACTTTCAACATAGTCATTTTTCCACACCACTTCATAAACGTGACAGGCACAATTTTTAAAATCCTGGACAAGACATGTTTTCAGACTTGTGCTGTGAAATGACATTTCAGACAATATACTATAAATGCCAGATGTCATGTTTATAAAGAGAGTCATGAAACAACTATCTTGAAAATTTGGGGTGAAATTAAATTAAATTGTAATTATTAAGAAACTTTCTGTGTAGTGCCAGTCTTCATCCCAAAGGGTATGCTTTGTCATCCTGTGCTGGTGAGCTGAGTTCGAGGTGAGTTTGTAATCCAGCGCGTGGGGTGAGGGTAGGGGATGGTGCTGTTATGCAACCCCCAGCCAGGGAATAAGCTGCAGGGTTGCCTGCATGGGCCTGGGTACCATATAGTGAGTCAAACTCTCCTCTTGGTATAGGGTTCTGCACCTCTGTACCTGGGAGTGCCAGAGGGCCCTGTGCAGTTGCTGACAGGTGGACTCTTTGTCCTGTGTGTCTGTATCTGTGGCCACATGAATGCAGGGACCAGAGGGCCCAAGCTTCTGCAGCCCACCAGACAGCCTCATGAATTCTTGATATCCATTGCTGCACAGATGTGCAGGACCCACGAGGACCCAGCACTTCTGTAGGCAGATAGAATCTTTCATTGGACCATATGCATTTGCATCTGTTGGCAGAGTCCTGAAGGGACCTGTGTGAATGAGATCTGATTCCAGTGTCTGAAAAAGAAAGTAAATTACTTGCAAAAACGTTGTTAATGCACCAGTTACAGTTCAACTTAATGCCACAAAAGTAGGGAAATCTGGCATTATGGTTTCCAACTCTTAATTCCCCATCCTCACCACCAAAGCAGCAAAGGAAAAAAAAAAAACAATAGGGTTTGGGTCTCCAGAGTCTTGCGAATCAGCAGTGATGGCATCTTCCTTGGGGTTGTCAATCCTAATGCCCACACTGTTCCTGGAGCAAACAACATCAGACGTGTCAACTTTAATGCCCACCCTGTTCCATGAACAAACACATCAGATGTGATCTCCTTTCTTCATGCAAGGCCCTGCAGGCTTATGATGAAAGCTAACAACATATTGTATTGACAACATGTGGTGAGACATGGGGAAGGGAAAAGGGAAATTATTTAACCGGGCGAGGCACACTAAGCCAAGCTTGTTTCCAGGTGTGACTTGGGAGTGCAAGGAAGTTAAATGACTTGCTGAGGGTCACACAGTATGCAAGTGAGGACTGTGGGATCCAAACCCAGGTCTTCAGGTTTCTAGCTCAGAACCCTAAACCACAGCACAATACTGCCTTCCCTACCTTCTCTACCTTTGAAGAGTGCATCACTAAGAGGCACTGGCTTGGAGCTGTACCTTGTTCTTTGGGAGGCTATGGGTAGGGAGAGGGGTGGCCATTAGAGTTGACAACCCCAAGGAAGACACCATCATTGATTTGCAAGACTCTGGAGACCCAAAACCCTAATGGTTTTCCTTTTTCTGCTTGGGGTGGTGGGAATGGGAGTTAGGGTTGGAAACCATAACACCACATTTCTCTCTTTTGTGGCATTAAGTTGAATCATAACTGGTGTATTAATGCGTTTTGCTAAAGAATATTCTTACGTGTCACGTATACACGAGCATTTCACCAAGGCAGACTATTCCTGCCAACTGTTTTAATCGCCTCTTTAATCTGATTTGCAGAATCTTTAAAAATGAGTCCCTAAAGCAGCAGTGCATGATAGCAGTGAAATTGTGACCTATACTTTTCTATTCCATTTTAAATTGCCCCGAACCTTCTGTTTTGTATGATACCTTCTTTCCCCATTTGGAGTTTGCTTTAGCACTTTTCTAAACATGAAATAATTAAAGATGCACTCCTTTTCATATGGCTTGGACTAGTCATGTTTGCTATCGTGCATGCACAAGAAACATCTTGTAGTAGTAGCACATTTCAGAGGTCTGTCAGTGTTGTGGCCAATGCAGGCGATGCTTTCTTGAGCTTGTCCGGTAGCCACCAATCAGTGAGTACGCTGTCAATGACAGTAGTTTCAAAGAGGTAAGAGCCGAAAGAAGTCTGACGCTGCAATCAGGGATAGTTTCATTATTGCAGCGGCAGCTCCTCCCTCACCCTGCTCCAGTCGGCAGGCAGTCACAGCTGAAAGTGTGGTAGAACGTTTGGAAACTCAGTCGAATGTCCAAAGTCATGGCATGAAGGGTTCCTTTCAAATGGCTTTCGCATTGAAACCTGCGTTGTTGCTCTGAATTTAAGGTGGTCAAACTTCTGATGTTTTGTGTTCAAGTTAATAATTTGTGCAGTAGAGCTGAGCACACAGCGGCGGAGAAGACTCAGGCATGCGACACACTGCACAGTAATGCACATGGCTGGAGTTACAAGCAACCCATTTGCTGCTCAGTGTGCCTTTAATGCTGAAACATATCAATAAATAAAGATAATAAATGAGCTGTGCTGAGGCTTTTGCACATTTGCGCCCCTGCCTTCAGCGCATCCCAAGTCGACATCAGGGTGTCCAACTCCATGTTGGCATGTATCCCCCCCATTAATGTGGCACACTGGGAGCCCACCCCAGTGTGCCAAAATCATTCAGTTTCTGACACTGGGATGCCCACCCCAGTGTCGGATGCACCCCCAAACACATCTGTAGTGTTTGCCGACACCGGGTGCCCAATCCCCATGTCGGCAAGCCCCCACCTCACTATTGTGGTAGACTGGGAGCCCACCCCAGTGTGCCTAAAAGTATTTATTTTATTTTGTCCTGTAAAATGAAGAAAACCATCCCGATGTATTTTTGTTTTTGTTTACCTGTAAAAAGAAAATGGTCCTCGTTGTCTCCCCAGGCCCTCCTCCCCATCCCCACCCACCGTCTGTGCACCCCACCTCCTGCACCCCTCACCCCATACTTACCTCAGGAGGTCTGGCACTGTCATCTTCTCTGCACCAGGAACATGTCTGCAGTCTTCATAGGCGACTGCCAAACTGAGGAAACGACAGTTAGCCATATAATGGGAGTCAATGGGGATTCAACTTAGGTTGATATCTCAGGCATTTTAGGAATTTTGACCCAAAACTTTCAACATCGGGTTCTTGGGACTCCACCTCTTGAACACTGTCACTGTCATTTCATTTCTCAGTCCTGAAAGGAGATTTTGTGGTCGCTGCACAGAATCACCTTTGGGACCAGTTAACTAAACAAAAGTGCCACTGTTCATGAGGTGGGGTCCTAAAATCCCATGTTGCAAATTTAGTGAAAAATTTTAAAAATGACTGTGTCACGAGCGTGCATTACGCAGTTTATACACACACTCATAACTTCACCAATTTTTAATATTTTCACTCCAGATTTTCAGCACTACAATTTTTTCAAACCTCCTCATGAACTGTACAGCTGTCATTTTCACATCATGCCTGAAACATGTTTTCGCACCTGTGGCACAGAATGGTAGCACTGTGTGAAATCAACTTTGGGATGGAGCACCGAAATGATAGTGCCACTGTTCATGTGGTAGGGTCCCAAAAGACCATGTTGAAAATATGGTGAAAAAATTCCAAACAATTATTAGTTATGGCCGTGCATTGCACAGTTACTACAGACGCTCATAACTTCACCAGTTTTTCATATTTTCACTCCAGATTTTCAACACTGCAATTTTTTTACACCTCCTCATGAACAGCATAGCTGTAATTTTCACATCCTGCCCAAAATATGTTTTGCACCTGTGGCATTGAATGGTGCAGTCTCTGTGCAAAATCACCTTCGGGATTGAGCAACAAAATGATAGTGCCACTGCTCATGAGGTGGGGTTCCCAAAAAGCCCATGTTGAAAATTTGGAATAAACTACCAACAAATGCCAGGGGCATTAGGGTTTTCAACTGTAACGCCTCACCTGTAGAGACTGACAAGTGCGGGGGATGTGACTTGGGGTCGTGGCTGTAATGCTCACGCCATTCCACCCCACCCCCACGCTGCAGCCACTGACAGGCATCGAGGTGTGCCTTGGGGTCTCCAGCCCCAACGTTCACTGTATTCTCCTATGCTACACCCATCTCAGCTTATTTCCTTACGGAATGGGGTGAGCATAAGGGCCAAAGACCCCAAGGCACACCGCAACACCTGTCAATGTCTGCAGGATGGGATGAGGTGGAATGACATGAGTGCTATGGCTGAGAACCCAGAGGCACACCACAACACCTGTCAGTGTCTGCAGGGTGGGATGAGATGGAATGGCATGAGTGCTATGGCTGAGGACCCAAAGGCACACCGCGCGACATCTGTCAGTGTCTGCAGGGTGGGATGAGGTGGAATGGCATGAGTGCTATGGCTGAGGACCCAAAGGCACACGCGACACCTGTCAGTGTCTGCAGGGTGGGATGAGGTGGAATGGCATGAGTGCTATGGCTGAGGACCCAAAGGCACACCGCGACATTTGTCAGTGTCTGCAGGGTGGGATGAGGTGGAATGGCATGAGTACTATGGCTGAGGGACCCAAAGGCACACGCGACACCTGTCAGTGTCTGCAGGGTGGATGAGGTGGAATAGCATGAGTGCTATGGCTGAGAACCCAAAAGGCACACAGCGACACCTGTCAGTGTCTGCAGGGCGGGATGAGGTGGAATGACATGAGTGCTATGGCTGAGGACCCAAAGGCACACCACCGACACCTGTCAGTGTCTGCAGGGTGGGATGAGGTGGAATGGCATGAGTGCTATGGCTGAGGACCCCAAGGCACACTGCGACACCTGTCAGTGTCTGCAGGGTGGGATGAGATGGAATGGCATGAGTGCTATGGCTGAGGACCCAAAGGCACATCGCGACACCTGTCAGTGTCTGCAGGGTGGGATGAGGTGGAATGACATGAGTGCTATGGCTGAGGACCCAAAAGGCACACACGACACCTGTCAGTGTCTGCAGGGTGGGATGAGGTGGAATGACATGAGTGCTATGGCTGAGGACAAAGGCACACCACGACACCTGTCAGTGTCTGCAGGGTGGGATGAGGTGGAATGCATGAGTGCTATGGCTGAGACCCAAAGGCACACCGCGACACCTGTCAGTGTCTGCAGGGTGGGATGAGGTGGAATGACATGAGTGCTATGGCTGAGGACCCAAAGGCACACCACAACACCTGTCAGTGTCTGCAGGGTGGGATGAGGTGGAATGGCATGAGTGCTATGGCTGAGGACCCCAGGCACAGCGACACCTGTCAGTGTCTGCAGGGTGGGATGAGGTGGAATGGCATGAGTGCTATGGCTGAGAACCAAAGGCACACCCCAAGGCCTGTCAGTCTCTGCAGGGTGGGGGTGGGGTTGGCATTAGTTCAATACTTCATTGCCATTCCTATTATGCATCTTCTAACTCCTGTACTGCCAATGCCAATACCAGCAACAAACATTGGCATTGACAAATGCTTGTTTTTCATCAGTATTCTCTCTCATTTTGAACACCCATTCTTTAAGATCACTTTTCTTGTAATTAAAATGAACCATCTTGCAGTAGACACTGCTTCCTAACTTTAAAGAAAACTGGTGAACAGAAACCGCTGAGAATACTAGTGAAACCAGGATCAAGACATGTTAAAAGGAATCGCTTTTATTTTTTAAATTAGAAAAAGTTTTAAAACAGAATCAAGGATATCATACAAGTCAGAAGATAAGAGACAATCTAAAATAGAATGAAAAATATAGGTCAGAATGTTCACTGTTGTCATGCCTGCTGCTGTAACCAATGTATTAGATTTTGTTGCAAATAGCAGAGTATTTAAAGGTCCATTCCTAAGCAGATGTAAAGTTTGGCTTAAACATTAAGTATAGGGGTCAGAACAGCGTAACCTGCCTCATTTCTTGGAATTATTAAATGGTTCCATGCTATATGAGGTTTCCCCCTTGCCAAAGAAATTTACTGAAGGTATGTTTTAGATCGAAACCATTTTAGTTTGGACTCCCAGGAGTGCCTGTACTACATAAGTGTATCCCCTCTGTTGGCGCTATCCTCACGGGCTACTACCCCTGCTTGCCGCGGCTAGTAGGAGGTTAAGGGGCCTGAGTTCTGAAAGCGATTGCCTCCACCCAGAGGTCAGGGTTGGTAGTGGTCAAACAAACCTGGGCACAGCCCTCCGGGACACTAACCACCTCTTTTCCCTTCTAGTGGCCTGAGCAATATACAATAATCACTTTCGCAGTACCCTTGTACACCATACCAGTACCCACACTGTTTGCACTACCACCAGTGCTGGTTCCTCTGGCTCAACCCTGGGGACCCTCTGTAAAACAAGGTTATGCACAGTAAATAGCAACAGTACAGTACTCTTGGCACAAACTGGAACCACAGTCAGGTTAGATGCAGCAAAAAGTCAGATCTGATTTATTCAAGGGACTTGAACAAGGAAGGGTAGTAATCAGGTTGATTGGCTTAAAGGCTATATTAATCAAAATGTTATGCATTCTTAAAGTCCCCACACAGTCACACTCTGGGTACCCAGGTAGGGAGATGATGGGCTAGCCAGAAATGTTGCAGCTGGTTGGGGCCCTGTGATGGAAGAAAGCAACATGCCAAACACGCACTATTTGTAATCCAGAGCCAGAGGGCTCAGTTCGTGAAAGAAAAAGCAACCAGACAATCAGATGACAACACTTTAGATTTAGCTGTTGTTGCAGGAGCTACCCTGATGTTTACTCACGATACCCAATACAGGGCACAGGCAGGATGAAATCGAGACTGCAGGTTGTTGAGCTGGAGTGCCCGGGCAAGAGGCCCCACGAATCACCGAGGCATCATTCCTGTTCAAGTGTTGAGCAGGAGCTGATCCCCAGGCAGGTCTCTCGTCGATGGCTTTCTCTGTGCAGCGGGTAATCAGGCTGGGCCAGTGTGGCAAGGCCCAGGCCCAAAAGCGATGATGTTGGATTCAGTCTGAGGGCTGGATGCAGCTTCCAGCAAGCAGAATACAGTTCAAACCACAGTGGGGAACCAAATCACGACCCACTAGCAGCACAGCAGATTTACACATAAGGAAATTCTAATGCAGCTTCCAGCAAGCAGAACACAATTCAAACCACAGTGGGGAACAAATCACAACCCATTATAAGCACACAACACATACACATGTAAGGAAATTCCACTGTACCAGGCAAAAGGCTCTCGGTCGCAATTACAGAGTCTCTGCACAACAGTCCACGAGTTCAGAGGCGGTGGAAGTCCAGACAGGCCGATCACATTCAGCAACTCTTCGGTCTTCTTTAGTAGGAGCCTGGTCACAATTCAGTGGCTTGCTTAGCTCTCCAAGTTCGTATTCAGCTCGAAAAGGCACAAGTTCCTCTCAGGGACAGCAGGCAGGCATGCAGGCCAAACCTCAGCCTTTCCACAGTTCTCCCATGAGAATCTATGCGGGGCTGCTGCTTGAATCATTCAAGCTATTATCTCTTCACTTCCCAACTCAGAACTAAAACTAGCTGCAAGCAGCTTGGGAATTTCCCAATATCCGAAAGGTTCGGTTTGGCTGATCTGTCTGTCAGTCACAACAAGTACTCCCCTCCAGGTTATTTTAGGCACCAAAATGCAAAACTACAATTCCTACAAGTTTTGACCCCACCAAGCCCCTGTAGGCAGGCTCCATTTTAGAGTCCCAATAGTACTGATTGGCCCATTCTGGTCCGGGCGGCCAAGTTGGTGGAGACGAACGGAACAGTCCTTACTGCAAAGAAGACAGGTTAGAAAAACTGCAATATTATTACTACACTAACAAATGATCAGCAACCTAGCACATCTTCTAACAGAGCTCCTTTTATATTAATTAAGACTGCAATCAGGCAGCTCTTAAAGAGACAGTACACAGAGGCTATACAGGCACTCTGGCAATACATTTAATCTACTATAGCATGAACACCAGCCTGGCAGTTATCATTTAGGCAAGTTCAAGGAAGACTTCGGAACCCCATTTGTAGGGGTTACATAAAGTAAGAGATTACAGGAGGACCATCATCTTTATAACCTCGTTCCTACTTCATAGGGTCAGGGCACATTCTGCCTGTTTTCCAGCTTTATCCTTATTTTCTCTTTGGTGATTCCCATAATTAATTGTTTTGTTATGTTCAATCTTATTTGTAAGTATCACCCCAAAATATTTATTTGGGCTTCTTTTTAAATAACTGAATTTCCTGGAATGCCTTGTACTTGTCACTTCTGGAGAGCTGCATCAGGATGGACTTAGAATCATTTAGCCTGGCCTGCCTGATGACCCAGAAATGTTATGCACTCCCATGCTGATGATCCGGTTTGAGGAGCAAACTCAGGAGTTGGTTTGGATTCCATCAATTAAATCAAATCAAATGCTTTACTAGCATCTAATACGAGTGCAAAATGTTTGTCCAGCAAATTCTGTACACATTCAGAGATCGCTTGGACTTCTAATGGCCACCAGAATAGTCTTACCCTATATGAAGACATACTGATCTTAGTGGCTAGACATTAGGGAGCTGTAAGTGTTCTGTTATTAATTACGATATTGGTGATGTAAGCAATAAGACCACGACAGGGTGTGCATTAGACACTTTAACACACAGTTAAGGAGGCATAGTGAGGCGAGGCCATCGGTCGAAAGTGCATCCAGTTCTCTAGTCATGTGTTAAAGTGTTCAACACAATAATCTCAGAGTGGCTTATTGTGTTATAAATGGCTATCAAAAATACAGATGTATGTGATAGCTAAAATATATAGTATTTAAAAGGGAAAAAGTTTAATGTTTGTTTTGGTTTTAAATAAAATAGTTCCTCCGCCTACTGTTTTTTTTAACTTGAGAAATTTTGTCCTACAAAGGCTTCTGTAGTTTCATATGGTTGTCATGACAGCATTCACCCCACCTCCCTTGTCATGGAGTTTTGCAGTCAGTTGCACAATATGGTGCTGTTTCTTTATTTAAAGAAAGCGACATAGAGACATGAGAGAAATGCACCATCTGGGCATTTTCTGAGTAAGTAGCTAGCCATGATGTGTTTACAGTGCAGTACTGAGCATGATGGAGGACTTTTTCAATTCGGAGGAACAGCATGGTATGGGCTGTAAGCTGCAATTGAGCGGTGGGCTGGGAGTGGGAGTGGTTTCAATTCAGATGGAGAGCGACATTAAAAGTTTAAACCTGAAGCGGCGGGAGGCTGAGTACAGAGACAAAGCGGCCGGGTGGGCAGGTAGAGACATCGCTGGCAGGCCCGGGCAGTAGAAGATTGCGGTTGTTCACTTTTTTTTTTTTTTAAATAGATGAATGAGCGGGCAGGCTATCATTACGCAGCGGGTGGGCTGTGACTGTGACAGAGATTGCAGCTTTTCAGGTCAGATGTATTTAGTTGGCATACTGAAAATACAGCCTGGCATGTCACTCACCAATTGGTGAAAAGAAGAGGGCTGATTTTCAGTTTGCTAGCGTTCTAAGTGGCATTTACTAGGATCAGTGCCCACAGGGCACTGCTGAGTCTTTTCCTGTCGTTAGACATAATATCACACAGGTACAGACCAATCAGCATGTCTAAATTCTGATGCCCATTTCATAAGATTATATAATCAGCATTCAACAAAGCTATCGGACGATAGCTCTTGTTTCCCTTCCCTTCTTTTAACAATAACACTGTTGCTTTCTTCATAGACTTTGGAATCTTCCCTGCTTCATCCTCCAACTCATAGAAACATAGAATTTGACAGCAGATAAGGACCTTGGCCCACCCAGTCTGCCCATTTCCTACCTACTGGATAAGCTGCAGATCCTAGTTAACCAGCAGCCTACTTCTTCCTCATTTACCAACCTTAGTAGCCACAGGGAGAGTTCTTCATAAAATGGTGATAAAATTCCACTGGTAGTCCGTCTAAACCTGTACTTTTATTTTTAGGGAGACTTAACATTTCTGCCTTAAACTCAGGTTGATTTATTGTTGAGGACTCTGACTCCAATTTATTTAAATTAACTTTATCTAAGAAGTCATTAATTCTTCAGAGATCATTACTACGGGAAACTTGACTATCCCTTTATAGTATTCAATCATAATCCCCCAGTTTTGTGTGTCTGCTGGGATCATATTTTTCTTCCTGCTTTTTCAACAGATTAACCAACAGGCATCCAGTTTTATTGCCTTATAGATATCTAGCACTTTTAACTCCTTAATATTCCTTTCTGTTTCTTAGTT
This sequence comes from Neoceratodus forsteri, assembly GCA_016271365.2. Lineage (NCBI taxonomy): Eukaryota > Metazoa > Chordata > Ceratodontiformes > Ceratodontidae > Neoceratodus > Neoceratodus forsteri. The sequence goes on from CM057455.1 coordinate 1,532,307,208, forward strand.
CATTTTCTGTTGTCATTTAAATCTACATTCATGCCATTCAGATGGTATTTATTATAATCCTGTAATACTGAACTGTATAATTCTTTTAGTTGTATATTGGTGTCCTTTTCCTCTTAGTTTAGTTTAGTTCCGTTCAGTTTTGATAACAGGATAATTTATGCTAGTGCAAAAGCACCTTTTCAGGAATGACCAGAGTACCATAGCTACAATACAGTCAAATATAACAAAAGTATACAGTATCAATAACAATACAAATCTACAATTTTCAATGTGCAAAAACATTGTTAATACATTTAGACATTTTAGATATTCATACAGTGCACTTTGAAATGAATCAATTGAAGACAATGTGTGAAGAGCAACAGGTAAACTGTTTCATAAGGTTTGTTTATTTATTTATGCATTCATTCATTCGGAGTACCTTTGAGCACATGTGCTCATTTACAAGAGTTCCACATCAAATGCTGTTGCATTCAAACACAGTATCTTATTGTCCAGTAACAAGATGTTCCTTGTTGGTATATGTGCAGGGGTAGTGAGACAATTACTTTCAGAGAAATGTGAATTGAAACTGCTCTGACAAGGGGACTGCTGGTGACATCGAGGATTGAATAGCAACCTGAGGCAACAGCTCCTCTCCAGCTAGAGATTAAGACTTCTTTCCTCCTAAGTAAAACAGGGATTAAAATATCTACCAGAGCTGAGGAGAAGAAGAACAGACCAGATCAGAGCCCTGAAATCTAAACTGATGCAGGATGGACACAGATTAAGAGATTACAGCCCTAATGGAAGCTGCAGTGTGTCCCCTTCAAGCTTGAAAGGCCGAGCTGGTAACACAGACTGTGAAGGAGAAAGGCTTACATGGAATCGATGTAAACTTCTAATGAGAGAGAGAGAGAGCAAGGCCTCTTGTAGGAAAAATAAACAGGAATTCCGACAACTAATGACAAAGCGTGACAGAGTTGAAGGATGGGGTGGAGGAAGCAGAGGAGCGGATCGCAATTGTGAAAGATGGCACCATACACCTGGGGGCAGCAGCAGAGTCACTAATCCACAACACAGAGACATTACAGGAAAAATGCATAGACCTGGAGGTCAGGTCCAGGAGAGATAATCTTCAGATAACAGGTCTGCCAGAAGGCTCAGAGGCTGGCCATATGTATAACTATAAGGCTGGCTTACTGAAATATGTACTAGCTTTCCTCCAACAGTGGGCATCTGCATAGAGAGGACACACAGGGCATTACTCCCCAAGCAGTGGTACCCTCATGCCAAACCTAGACCCATTCTATTAAAATTCTTTAGATACAGAACTAAGGAGGATGTCTTACGCATACACTGACTTTGAAAAGAAATCATTTATAATGGCGCTTGTCTGTACCTTGACCAGGACCAACCCCAGACATCTTAAAAAGCACCTTCAGTACACTCCTATCATCAAAGCGTTAAGAGCCAAACAGACAAAATTCAGACTCGCTACACCACCAGAATAAAGATCTTCTGGGAGGAAGGAATAAAACTGTACCATACTCAAAAGATGTCCAGAAACCCTACAGGAACATGGGATCCAGGCAGAGGACAAAGCCTGAAACCCTCCAAAAGTACTGCACCTGCCCAAAGACCAGTGGATAACTATCTGCAGACAACAGATTAAAGCCACAGGACAATATGTAGCTATCCACAGGATGCAGGAGATCTGTGGTTTATTACAGCAGGTGCAGGATAAAAAGCCATGGTGCGAAAGCAACATGCAAAACCTGAACAAGTACTCTGGATGTGCAGCTTTCTATGCAACACCCTCTAAAGGAAACAGGGTAAGATAAAACTGTTTATTTTATTAGAGAAAATAAGACTGTTGATTTTATTATAAATTGGATCAGCTCAAATGCACCAATCAGAGCCGTTTGGGCTTTCCACATCACGTCCCTGGAGCAAACAGGGCATGACCTGACCCTTTATTTTACTTAACAGCAGTTGTACTGCAAGCGCCCCAACTGAAGAACACTCTGGCTTTCCCACTAAGCCTACACACACTCTCACATGTGGCACTGTCAGAGAAACAGTGACTACATGAGACACTAAAAACTAAAAATCCTTTACCGTCACACAGAGGACCAAACAAAGACCCATCTGCACGCTTGCCTATAACAGATTTATCATAATTAATGTGCTTTTGTTTTGTTTTTGAACTGCTCCCCGACAAGACATCTGACCAAAACTGAGGACAAACCTGCAGCAACCGCAGACTGATAATCCAGTGGTGGTGCTGATTACTGAACTCATCACCTCGAATACACACCTCTAAATAGAGGGACTTAAATATTGAAAGCACACTGGAATGTTGGACCCTCAGACCCTGCCCAAGTTTAGTTGGACTCAACTAACCATTGGCTAGAAGGGTCAAGACACTGGCCTGTGTGTGTGGGAGGGAGGAATTGGTCATAAAATGTGAAGTTGTTTCCAGGGAACTGACTGCATAAACAGGAAGCATGTGGTGGAAGCCACCAGAGGAAGGAGGCCTAAGTGGAAATGGTATGCTGTCTCTGTTAACTGTATAGGGTATGCCATCTGTACAGTGACACCATTACAGCAACATGTCGGATGCCAACAACATCGACAATTCACTGTAATGGTCTGCCGAACCCGGCACTATGTCCCCAGTCCTGCACCCTCCCCAAATCAACTCTAACTCAGAGTTGATAATCACTGAATTCGAGGTGCGGGGCAAAACCCCATGGGGTGGTTCAGAGGGCAAAGCCCCTGATAGAAAAACAACCAGGGTCTCCTGTCAGATTTATGTCGGCCGCAACTTGCAGTTGACATAAATCCGTCGCTGTGATGTCAATTGACAACATAGCTGTCGAACCCGGCATCGTAGATCCGCTGTATAAGACAGACTGCCTGGAGAATGAACGGGGGCTGTTGACAGAGGGAATGGTGAAAGGGGGGTGGTGGGGTGCCCATGTAGACCTAGAATTCATAACGTAGGGTGAGATTTGTGACTCTGCCCAACCACACAGCTACCTGTCATTCCAATGCTTATTCCTGCTTGTGAGACTCCCATCTCAGACCCAATGTCAAAACTCCTGCAGACTAAAAGTAAGTGGTACTGAGGGCACTTACATAAGAAACACAGCTTATTTAAGGAGCAGAGATAGATCAAGGTGGGGGTGGAGGATACCCACTTGAGACCTTCAAAGCAGAGGGAGGGAAGGTCACACCAGTGGCAAAAATGAGGCACAATTTGAAGTTTCAATATGATAGACCAGTCAGTTTAAGTCCTCCCCTACATTGTTAATAGTATCACTCACCCCATCAAGCAAAAGAAGGCATTAGCCTATATACACCAAAATAAAGTTGACATTATACTGCTCCAAGAACCTCACCTCTCGGAGGTAGAGCACCAAAACTGTCCGAATTTGGATTTCACTAAGTCCATACCGCCTGTTATAAAGCTGGGCAGGGAAGGGTGGTGATACTGATCCATGAGTAGCTAACCTTTGAGACCAAAGAAGTCCTTGTAGATAAGGAAGTGTGTGTGTCCTCAAAGGAATTCATAAGTCGAATGCTCACACTAGTGTCGGCCTATGCACCACCGGCCCCCAAGTACTCTTTCTATAAGAGAGCTCTAACCTTAATTGTAGAAAAACTCAGGGGATGCTGATATGTGAGGCTGATCTAAACCTTACATTTATCCCGAATGTAGATGGCACCTCAGATATTCACTGCAAAGAACACCTTGTGGCTAAAAAGGTTAAAGACTTAATAACAGACCTCAGACTAATAGACGCATTGAGACTGCAGCATGGCACAACTAAAGGTTAGACGTTTTACTCTGCTGCTCATCAAATACATGCACATCTAGATGTATTGCTGAAGGATGCACAAAACAGATTGACTAGTTGCATCATGCAACTCTCTTCCTACACCTAAACTTGAGTAGTCAGAAGAAAACTTCATTTTGGAGACTAAACATCTTCTTGTTACAGGACAGAGAAGTGCAGGAGCAAATTTCTCAACTCATAAAATAGGCGGTTCAGGAGAATACAGCACTGAAATATCATCAGGAATCCTAGGGGTATAGGTAAAACCATAATAAGGGGAAGTTAGTAGCAACAACAGCCGGGAGAAAGAAGCAAAGGCTAGAAAACAGAAAGCACTGGAAGCCAAAATAATGGCGCTGGAAGGGCAAATCAGATTAGCTAGGTGTAGAGGAAGGAACTGGTGGCCTTCAAATAAGAGCACAGATTATTAGACTATAAAGTGCAACAAAACCTCAAGTACCTATGGCAAAGATATTATGAGGGAGGCCCAAGGGCAATAAAATTATTGGCCTGCAGGCTGAGAGCTCAGAGAGCCAGGGCATACATCCCCAAGGTACTGCACCAGAGAACAGGGCAGATGGTCACTGGAACAGTGCAAGTGGTGAATGCCTTTGGAAGTACTAATTATGAGGCCCTTCACAAAAACAGGTCCAATCAAATATAGGACCAGGTAGATGCATACCTCAAGACAACTGCAGCTGTCACAAATAACGCGAGTAAACAAAACCCATGTACCCCAATCTCATCAGATGAAATAATACAGGTCATAAAGTAATAAATGTTGACCAAACAGGGTTCATAGTGTGACAGGGTTGAATAAGGCCCTGCCCAATTTGTTATGTAGAAAGAGTTTAAATGGAGGTTTGTTCTTCTTCTCCTTTTCTGTCTCTTCTCTGTCTGGTTGCACAACCAAGTTTTCTTGTGAGGCCTATGAACTGATTACTCTGATGATTTAGAGTTTTCTGCCTCACCTATCTCTCTGCCTTCCATTGCTATTTCTGTCTTTTCTTCCCTCTTGCATATCTGCAATTATAAAAATATATGTGAATCTCTGTTGAAATGCCATTGATATGGGATCCCTTTGTTTATAACTGTATATAGTTTTACTGTTGAAATGATTGCAAAAGCTATTTAGAACTCAAGGGTTAACCTGAGATGCAGTTTTAAGTCCTTTGCAGAGTTGTAAACAACAAATCAGTTCTGGTCACTATGTTCTTTTGCTGCACCTCCATTGAAACTTACAAGAACATTCTGTAAGAAACACTCTCTAACGAGCTCCTGCAAAGACTTGTTATAAAAGGGCAGTAATGTTTTGATGAGAGAGAGAGAGAGAGAGAGAGAGAGAGAGAGAGATACTGAGATTTGAAACTGAGAAGAAACACTCAGAAGGAGGACTGTTTTCTCTGTTTGAACTTCCCTTGTAAATAGTAATTCAGAACAACTTTTATTTCCTATTTTACTATTAATAATAATAAAATGCTATTTGTGAATTTTGAAACTGCTTCTGGTTTCTATGCTTTCTGACCTGTGCCTCAATGACAGATGGTGTCTGAAGTTGGATTTACGCTGAGCATACTCTAAGCCAGGAGGTTTGTCGTGGGTACTAGACCTGGTGCCAGGGAAGTATAGAAGAAAGGTATGGATTCTGCAGCAGCAAGCCCAGGAGTGGTTACCAGGAGAATGGCAGCTAAACTAGCAGAGACAGAAGTCCAAGCAGAGACTGTACAGCTAGCACCAGTTATGGAAAAAGAACAGGCAGTGACAGAACCTGAAAGCCTGACTGCCTTTTTCAAATGGTGGGCTCTACACCAAAAGAGAGGAACAGAGAGAGGAGATGCAGCACAGAAAAGGAGATTCAACATTTAGAGGCACAGAGAAAAGAAGAAATGCAACAACTCGAGAAGCAGAGGAAAGAAGAGATGCAGCAATAGGAGCAGCAATGAAGAAGAGATGCAGCAATAGGAGCAGCAATGAAGAAAGAGATGCAGTGACAGGAGCAGCAAAGAAGAGAAGAGATGCAGCGATGGATGGATGGCTTGAAAGTTATCAAAGCTAGAGGATCTGGCACTAGTCCAGCAGAGCAACAAGATACAAACAACTTTAAACCATTAAACTTACAAAGTTGTGTCCCTCTAATGTATGAAGCGTACGACAACTTTTGAAAGGTTTGCCACAGCCTGCCAGTGGCCAAAGCAGCAATGGGCAATCAGGTTGGTATCTTACCTGACAGGTAAAGCTCAACTTGCTTACAGCAATATGGACACTGCACAGTCAGGAAAACTATGACTTGGTGAAAAGTGAAATCCTGAAAAGGTATGACATCTCAGGAGACATACAGGCAAAGATTCTGGTCCCTGAAGTATAACTCAGTCGACAATCCTAGAGAAGCCTTCAACCACTCAGAGAACTCCTTATGAAATGGCTCCAACCAGAGGGCAAAACACTCCTACAGATCATCAAAACATTTGTAATGGAGCAGTTCATCAACATCCTCCCACAGACGTACAGCTTTGGGTAAAAGAACACCGTCCAGAAATTGGGAAAAAGGCTGTTTCTTTGGCTGAAGACTACCAAATGGCCAGACAGACACCACAAGCAGCGGTAACACCCAAGCACCAGTAAGACACTCTTTTCCCATTTAAACTCCAAGTTTGATAAGAACTCTGGTGGGGTAACAAATCTGCCCCAAAGACTTTATTTGCTGTAACTGTAATAAGCCTGGTCATACACAAGAAATTGCCGTAATGAAGAGTGTCACTAGGCGGATTTGTCCTAGCAAATTGGGGCAAGTACTTAACAGATGTGAAAGTGGAGATAAGACTGTAAAGGGACTTATATTTCAGGAAGCAGACAGCCCTAGTGCATATTGAAGTGTTGGGAAAACAATGTCCAAAAGGACTAAATACTGGTGTCATCTGCATCCACGGGGACACTCAATACTATCCCACCATCAAGTGACTCTAAATATTAAGGGTGTGTTGCACCAAATGAAATTGGGGTAGTACCTAAGTTACCTGTACCTGTGATTATTGGAAATGACTTTACAGGATTTATTGAGTTAACGAAGAGGAGTAAATCCTGATGTTTCAGCAGCAGTGGTGATAAGAGCTCAGGCAAAGAAAATCTCAGATGGTGGGACTCTTTTCTTTTCGCTGATTTTGATTTAAACTTGTTTGAGCACAGCTCAAGATCTGGAAGTCCAGGAAAGAAAGACAACGCCTGAAGAAACAGTGGCAACAAATAACTGATGGACATAAGGGTTAACATATGAAAATGCTGAAACTAAACTGATAGCTTGTTCTGAAAGAAAATCACTATTAGTCAACAATGTTTTCTCTAGGGTTATTTTAAGCAGCTAGGGATGAAACCAAAACAGAGTGAACCTATATTTAAAAATGTAATGGCGGGCTTCCGGTGATGTCACAGGACTGATGGGAAGCTAATTTGGTGAGCTCCAAGACCAGTCTATGAAATTGCAATTAATCCTCCCAAACTGACTAATATTCAGTTTTGGGGACTAATTGCCTATTCCAGAATGGCTACCAGAAGCAACAAACCAAAATGGCTAAAAACAATAACTCCCAGACAAAGTTAAAGCAACTTACTTTAGATGAAGAAATGGATGGCTTTGCAGCCTGCACGGCGGGATCGTAACGTCTCGGAGTCCTCAGTGGACACAGAAGATAGCAAACTTTTACTCCCCAAAGCGACAGAGCAGACTCTTTAAAAAATACTGTCTTCAGTGCAGAAAACTGAATCTTCCCTTCTGGACCTGAGGCAGGACAAAGAAAATAGATGGCAAAGTGGCTGAAAATACAGCTAAAATCTCAGAACTATCAGAGTCGCAGGACACAGAGAACAGAGTCCTACTACCTGTTGCAAAAAGAGCAGAGAGACCAGGCCAGACTGCACGATATCAAAACCGCTCCCAGCTGCAACAATTTCCATGTTCACAGAGTACGGAGGTGCAGAGGAGGATTCGCAACCCCCATTGACTTTCTACAGCATTTATTGCGGTCAGTATTACGATCCACCCAACCTCGATCTAACCATGGATAGGGCTCACGCTTCTTGGTGCCTAAACTCACCAACGGAGGCAAGGCCCAGATCGTAGGTAGTCAGGATGGTTATGTTTCAATCCAAGGAATGGATCCTTAGAAAGCGTGGTGACTCCGAGATCTGAAGTACCAGGGCAATAGCATTTTTGAACAAGATATTTCCCCAGCACTGCAGGCCGAACAACTAAAGTGAGAGCAGTCCTGAAAGAAGTTAAAGAAAAAGAAGATCAAGGCACAACTGCTGTTCCGGCCAGGTTATGGCTCCATGTGGATTCAGGCCCAAAACTTCTGAAAACCTGTTGGAGCGATGCCATTTTGAAAGAGTGAGGCATTGGGCTACCTGACCTAGAGATGGAGGTATTAGAACAGAAGCTACAAAAAGAATGTATGGCACATGGTGGGCAGAGGATTCAAGTGGATACGGCCTGGAGCAATACCAAAGACACTGGTGTGACGCGGAGAAGATAATCCAGAGAACTGAGAAGGGAGGAAAATGACCAGATTTCAACCTCCCCGGACCATTGCCGCATCCCTGAGGCAGAATCGAGACACACTCACTATGGAAGAGGCAGCGGTTGAGCAAACGGAGAAGAGCCATGGGAAAATTAAAAGACTGATTGTCAGAAAATTTTTATTTTTTATTTTAGTTGTTTAACCAGGAGTAGCACACACTAAGCTGAAAGCTTTTACGAGTACAACCTGGGGCACAGGAAGTTAAGTGACTTGCTCAGGGTCACACAATATGCAAGTGGAAGCTGTGGGATAAAACCCAGGTCTGGTCTGTTGGATGTCACCAGATTTGCAGCTCAGAGCCTTAAACCACTGCACTATACTACCTCCCTATTCAGCAGATAAGTTGCTCTTTCATGAACAGGTCCTTTCCCCTTTTAACAGGGCTGTAACTGCTTTAGATGGGAGGGTGAAATGAGATAGAGGGCCAGAAAAGGAGGAAATCCCTCAGTTAATGAGGCTAGTGGCAACAGACTTAATTCTCCACAATACAATAATGAAAAGGAGTTAATAATTGAGCCATTGAAATGGAGGTTACTTTGGCGGGGGTAGAATAAATTTAAAAAGGATCCTCAAGGTCAGCATATAACTATCTGGGAGGAGATGAGGGTAGGGTGCCATGCCCTAGTTAACATAAATACTGGTAAGGACATTCCCAGTACACATCATCATAGGGAAGGAGGTATCTAACTCTAAAGGAGCTCTACCTCGCTTCATGGGAGTCCAGGCTATAGGCCCTTTACAGTAATCCTTTTGGGGTGAAGGTTAGAAGCGAACAGAGAATTCAGGGATGGATAAAATATGGTAATGGGATAAGTTACCTAAGGAACTGTAGAGGTTCAGAATTTGCTGTTCCAACCCCTCAAGTTTAGAACAACGGACACCTCACCCTGGAAAACTATGACCGGAGCGGTTTTGATTTCCCTCCTTCATAGAGACACCCATTTCTGTTCTGGGCCATTTAAGGAAGGGGTATGAGACATGGAATTGATCATAGGGATAATAGATGGGACGGGTCTTGGGGTGGATTGGGTTTCTAGTCTCTGTGACGTGATGTACTATTCAAAGCGAATAGTGAAACTGCTCTGAGTCTCTAACTTAGAGACAGCGGGTGTAATTTAACATCTCACCACAAGTGTAGCTGTGCTACCCCCTGCCCTTTCTCTTAAAGAGACAGGGACCTGGGGAATCACTTAGGAAGCAACACTTAGGTATTTCATACAACACACCAATAAAACAGGAAGAGGTAATTGAATATATTACAAAGTTTTTTCAAAGTTCTTTCTTTGTAGGACTGCTGTTGGTTCTGTAGAGTTGTTAGTTGTTGTTAAGTTTTCTTACTTTTATTTATTTTTGAAATGTTCTCAGTCTCCACAGTTATGCACAATCAGACTGAGGTACAAAGTGAGTAAAAGGATAAAATTGCTTTCTGGGATTGGGAAGCGGGTACAATGACCCAAGGGTAAACCTGCACTTAGGAGGGTCGTTGCCCCAATCCCTCAGGATTTCTAAAATAACAAAATGACCTGGTTAAATATTTGTTCATACAAGGTGAAGAATCAACTCCACAATAAAACATACCAGAATGTTACAAGAGCTTAAAAATTGAGGAGATGTAGTCTTCCTTCAAGAAATACATTTATCAATGCGGAACATCTAAAATTGCAGTGAGCATGGTGGATCAGGTGGTGGCAGCTTCACATCCTGGATTCAAAAGGGCAGGGGTGGCGATACTAACATGCAAAGGTTTGCAATTGATAATAGAATCAACGAGGGGTTTGCAGGGAGATATGTGAGGATGTCAGCTAAAATTCAAGGTAAGCTCATCCACTTTGCTAATATTTATGCACCAAATACTCAACAAGAAATATTTTTGATAAGGTCTTTCAGAAAATTGCAGAACTCCACAGGGGCAGCTGCTACTTGGAGAGATTTTAATACTACCCCCATTAAGGGACCGTTCATCAGGGCAACAGCAACAAACAAAATGGCGTCAAAGTCCTGACCACACTAACAAGAGAAGCAGGTCTAGTGGACATCTGAGAGCCCAGCACCTGAAGGAAAGAGATTATACCGTCTACTCAAACCCACAACAATGTTACTCTAGAATAGGCTTGCTTTACACAAATATGATGTGTCTCCATGGGATCACGAGCTCCCATATACACAACATAACCTTATCGGACCATACCCCAATCTCAATTTGTGTAGCTCTTCTTCCTCGGGACAGACAGACCCTGTGGAGACTGAATGTCTCTTTAATGAATAATAAAACATTTGTCAAAAAATTAAGAGAAAATATAAAAGATTTCCAAATAAACCATAAGCCAACTACCCTCTCGTTGCTCAAATGGGACACCCTTAAGGCAGTTTTGAGGGGTGACATAATCAGTTCGCATCTGCCCAAAGAAACTTACAAACTTAACCCCGACAGGCTAATCACAGAATTAGCTTAGGTGGAAAAAGGCACAAAGCCAATCCCTCGGCCTTCAGACTCAAAAGGAACTGACCCAAATTAGAAGGGCCTTACCAGAATTAGAGAATAAAAAAGTGGAAGGATATTTAAGATTCACAAACCAAAATACCATGAAGTAGGGGCAAAGCCTCAAGGTTACTAGCTTTCAGATTAAGAAAAGCCTAAGCGGATAGATATATCCCTTTATACAGGATACAGGGCCTCAAGGCTTAAGATGGGAGGACCCCAAGGAAATAGCCGCAATTCCAAGAGTTCCATCATGGGGCTTTATGTAGAGGACAAGGAGGAAGCCACAACCAGAAATAAAACTAAAACCTTTTTAGGATCCATAAACCTTCCACAAATAACAGAGTCAATGAGAATGGAGTTGAATCGCCCCATCTCTGTAGAAGAGATTATGACAGTTATCAAGCAGTTACCAGGGGAAGACTCCGGGCCGGATGGGTTCAGTGGTGAATTTACAAGCGTTGGGCCCCTCGGCTCATCTGTTAGCAGAGTATTTAACAAATGTTTAGAAGAAGGTAGAATCCCAGAAGCTGGACCAATTCATTAATAACAAATCCCAAAACAGGGAAAGATAACACAAAATGTGTTTCTTTCCGGCCTGTAACCCTACTTAATCAGGACCAGAAAATATTCACAAAAATACTTTCCATTTGGCTTCAAAAACACATAGAATTACAATTCACCCAGACCAAACAGGGTTTATTCCACACCGTCAGCTTAGTGATAACATAAGGAGACTCCTGAATATCATGCAGAAAAACCTCTAATCAAGACACAGATTCGGTGATTTCCTAGATGCAGAAAAAGCCTTTGATGGACTGAATTGGACATACCTTTTCCAAGTGCTGGAAAAATGGGGTTTGAAGGAAATTTTTAAAATGGGTGGCATTATGCTATCAAGACCCTCAGGCTAGGATAAGGCGAATGGCACAATGTCCCACCCATTTAGAATCAAGGAACAAGACAGGGATGCCCCCTCACCATTACTCTTTGCAGTCAGCATGGAACCGTTGGCACAGGCCATACGGCAGAGGAGGAAATAAGCGGGAGTAGGGTCCAAAACACAACCCATAAGATCTCCCTATGAGGGACGACACCTAATTTATGTAAGTAACCCTACAGCCTCCTTCCACATTTGCTGGATTTATTGAGGCACTTTGGGATATCTTGGATTTTAAGATTAACAAAGAAAAATTGGAAGTGATGGCCTGGGAGGGTACAGGACCAGGAATTGAGAGAAATGATTCCTTTTAAATGGGTTGATACCAAAATCAGATATCTGGGAATACAAATTCCCACACAGAGAAACTTATTGTACAAACACAACTATGGAACCCTGAAACAGCAAATATATATGGATATAAATAGATGGTCCAGTCTCCCTTTATGATTCACAAACAGATTGGAGACAGTTAAAATGGACATTCTGCCCGCTTCGCTTTCTTTTCACAAACCTCCCTCCCAATTCCTAACAGAGACTGGAAAGACCTTAAGAAAAATTATCAGATTTTATCTGGGCAGGAAGAGACCCAGAGTCTGGTGGGACATAATAATAGAGCACAGGGAGAAGGGAGGATGAGACTTCCTGACTTCCTAAATATTACTTAGCCACTCAGTTACTACCAGTCATTAAAATGTTGATGCCTGGGAGGGAGCCATGGTGGCTGAGGATAGAAAAGGAATGTCATATAAGTCCCTGAGTATCCTACCATGGAGGATCCTCTCTAAAGATTTAAAACAGCTAAAAAACACCCGAACAAGGCATACCATGTCAGTGTGGCTGAGGGCCAGGCAGGAGTGGGAGATACTGAGACCAGTATGGGAATATCTGCCTCTGTATAACCTGCTGGGCCTCCCTGTTCACATATCTGGTATGGGCGCATTCAGATATAATCAATGTGCATTATATACAGAACAATATAGGGTTAAAGAGTTGACACAAAACCCAGCCCTGTTATATTAACCTATCAAAAAGTATCCTGCAAGATACCAAAGCATATATCTCACAGATATACAAAATACTGGTTGAGGATAAAGGTACCCTGGCTATTCAGAGGGTTGCGGATGGCTGGAATGTCAAAACAGACCACAGTAGCCCTGAAGTTACATGGAACAATATCTGGAGGGAATCCACAAACAACTGATCCCTCTTGAGAGAATTTAGGTGGAAAATTAACATTCGTTATTTAAAGACCTCAGCAATCTCATACCACTATGGTTCCTTTTCATCCAATAAGTGTTGGAGGTAATGTGGGTCCAAAGGCACACATCATCATATTTTCTGGGCTTGTACCCGACTTACATCTTTTGGACAGAAATATCCAAAGAAATAACTAAAATATTCTCCTAAGATCTTCACGGTCTTCGAGAATTTAGTGCTCGGACTACCTCAATAGAAATGAAAAGGCAGACTGAGAAATATCTTTCTATGTGTTTGTAGCAGCAGCTCTCAAATCTCTTACCCAGATGGGCTAAGGAAGACTCTCCCATGATAACCCAGTGGTACAATATTATTAACCAAATTAAAGCATGGAGGCCACTACAGCTCATCTTAGACTGACCACGGAGAAATTTAATACTAGATGGCTTCCCATTTTCATCATCTGGAGGAAAAGAAGGCATCTCAGTTCTCGAACCGCTGCTCCAAGCTTGAGGTCAAAGTTGGGAGCCTAGGAAGGGCTATATCTGGCTCTAGCAAAATAAGAGAAAGAGGCTTACCTAAATTAAACTGGGGATGAAATAGATAATAACAACAGCACAAGAAGCACCATAGAATTGATCATGTAACCTATGTCTGTCTCTTTGTACCCCTCCGCACAAGAGCTGAGATTGTTTGGTTGTTGTCACAAGTTAATGGCACTGTAAGAATCTAAACTGCTTTGCCTTATAATAGGGTACTGGTTGCTCCTGCTGTGGGTATCTATAAACTAAATAGTGAAGTGAGTCTTGGTAAGGATACTGAGAACAGGTAGTTTTTCACTTTTATTGTTATCCAAGCAAAGGCTTTACTTACTATCAACTGTCCATCAGGAGAATATAGTCACAATCCTAGAGGTCCAGAGTTTGCTTTATTTTTCAGAGCCCACCGAGACACTAACTTCTTCAATCTTCATGGTAATGGACTCTGGGGAAGAAATAAAATGGTCAATTGGATGAACTTTATTTAAATATCACAATTTGTAATTGCCGATATTTATATATGCATTTTCATAAGGACAATGTTCCTGAACATAAATTTGTAATTTTATTTCTTTTTACCTAATAAAAGTTTTTCAGTTAAAAAATGTAGTGGGCTACTGTACAGAGTTTGGGTTAAACCTCTGACTGACACAGGACCAGATAGAAGAATTGATTATATCACCAAGTATAGATCTGAGTTATTACAGATAGCATATGATAGTCTTATGGCTGGTTCTCAGGGAGGATCGCACCTTGCCTGGTTTCTGTACAGATTTTACTGGCCTGGTATTCATGAAGATGTTGCTACCGATTACAGTTCTTGTGCTGAGTGTCAGAAAGTAGCCCCAGTGACTTAAAAAGGACAAGGTGCCCTGGTGCCTCTATCCTTGATAGATGTGCCTTTTGAGAATTGCAATGGATGTTGTTGGCTCCTTAGACAAAAGTAAAAGGGTGATCGATTCATTTTGGTAGTATGGGACTATGCTACTGGATACCCAGAGGCAGTTCCAATGCGTACTGTCAAAGCCCCAAAAGTGGCAGCAGAGCTTGCCACAATTTTCAACAGGGTGGGCATACCTAAAGAGATTATTACTGATCCAGGGTAGTAATTTTGTGCTGCCTTACAGAAGGAGCTGGACCAACTACTACATTATCACTGCCATAAGAACCTCCCTATCACCCTTAGACAGATGGTCTTTGTTGAGCATTTTAATCAAACCCTAAAATGCATGTTAAAAGGTTTGTAAAGGGAAGGGAAAGACTGGGACCAAATACTTACTTTACCTGCTTTTTGGTTACAGAGAAGTGCCACAGGCATCAACAGGGTTTTCACCATTTGAAATGCTGTATGGCAGACAACCTAGAGGGCCATTAGATGTAATAAAAGAAACATGGGAAGATCACTCCAGTCAGAAACAATCTATTACATCTTGTATATGTGCCCTGAGAAAGAAGCTGGCAAAATATGTTGAAATCACCCATAGTAATCAGAAAGAGGCCCCAAACCAGCAGAAGTTGTATCTTGACCTTGGGGCAAAAGAAAAGTTTTGAGTCAGGTGAAAAGGCCTTGCTACTGTTACCCACTACAGAAAATAAACTGTTAATGAATGGCGAGGGCCTTATAAAGTGCTTAGACGTACTGGCAGAGTTAATTATGAGACTGAGACCCTGATAGGAAAAGTCCTACTAAGATATACCATGTTAACCTCCTCAAGAAATAGGTTGAAAAACACCAAAAGTTGTTTTGCTGGTTTTATCAGAAACTGATAAAGCAGATATTGATGTAGCTTATGATAGACTGGAACAAACTGTAACTGCTGAGCTGTGAAGGTGAATGTTTCGTAACCTCCAAACAAACCACAGAAATTTGTAACTTACTAAAGACATTTAACAGTACTTTTACCAGTTTTATTATTGTGCTGCGACATCCCTGACACCAACAGACACAATGCTGAGTGCCGGCATTGTACTGTCAGGGATGTCGGCATATTTTCTTCAGGGGCTCTGCCCCACAACCTGGTCTCTAAATATACAACTCCGAGTTGGAGTTATCTCAGGAGGGTGCAACACCAGGAGATGCACCGCCAGTGTCTGCAGGGGCCAGCACAGCAATGTGACAGTTTTGGGAGAAATCTGTCGCTGTGCTGGTCTTCGCAGTCATAGTGTCAACCTCACGGTCAGCATACCCTTTACCACAGTACCAGGCCGAACAAAGGGGTCGAGCACGTAAAAGTGACAAGGAATGCTCGTCCCATTAGATAAAAGACATACAGATTACCAGAGCTGTTAAGAGCAGACGTGGTTAAGGAAATACAAAAATAATGAAAGAATTGGGTATCATAAAAGAGTCAAGAAGTGCATGGTCATCACCAATGGTGATTGTAAACAAAAAGAAGGGATGTAAGAATCTGCCTTGATTTTAGGAAACTTAATCAAGGGTCAGAATTTGACAGTTATCCTATGCCCAGAATAGATGATTTGGTGGACAGACTGAGGAGTGCCAAGTATATCAGTACCCTCGATCTCACCAAGGGATACTGGCAAACTCTAGCTAAAGAATCCAGAGACAAACTGCATTTGCCACTCCAGTAGGATTCCATCAGTTCACCACCATGCCGTTTAGTTTACATGGCGACCTGCTACATTCCAGCAGTACATGGATGGCATCTTATCCTCACACTGGTTATTGTGCTACTGCATCTGGATTATGTTATAGTGTACAGTCCAGACTGGAAAGTCACCTGGTACACCTATGAGCAGTTATCCAATTGATCAAAAGGGAGGTCCGACAAATAATCCTACTATATCTGCATTGTGTATGCAGAAAACCAGATATTTGGGCTGTGTTTAGGAAATGGAGAAGTCAAGCCAGAGGTTTCCAAGATAGAAACTGTAGCTAACAGCCCTGTTCCCAAAACCAAGAAACATGTCAGGTAATTTTTAGGGCTGGCTGGTTATTATCAGAGATTTGTTACCAGCTTTGCTGAGTTAGCTACTCCCCATTAAATTCAAAAGAAACAGTTCCTGAATAATGTGAAATGGACCTCAGATTGTGATGAGGCTTTTTAGGCCATTAAGGCTACGTTATATTCAGCCCCTGATTTAAGAAGCCCAGACTTGAGAAACAATTTCTGTTACAGACTGATGCATCAGAGGTAGGCCTAGGTGCAGTCACAAGTCAGCATATAGCTGGGAAAGAACATACTATTCTATACACAAGTAGGAAATTGCATGACAGAGAGAAAAGGTACTCCACCGTTGAAAAGGAATGCCTTATGGCAAAGTGGGCCATGGAGTCCCTTAAGTTTTATTTACTAGGAGCTGACTTTGTACTTGTCACATATCACAATCCTCTCTGTTGGCTTAACCAAATGAAGGATAACAATTCTAGAATCACACGCTTGGTACCTGGCACTACAGCCATTTAAATTTAAAGTGATATACAAATCTGGGAAAGAACATCAACCACATGATTTTCCTGATCAGGAAGGTGCACAGGCCTGCCCCTTTATCGCCATGCACCAGGTCATATAACCCCTGACCTAGCATCACTCCTGTCAGACCTAGGGTGCATAAACTGGTCCTTTATCTCCATGGCTTCATCCATTGATGCAGCACTCGATGAGTTCAAGACCAGATTTCTAAATGTCTAGATAAACATGCCCCCGCGCACAAAAAAGAATCAGAGGGTACACCTTCCTTGATCACAGCTGATATAATCAGAACGCTTTCTCAAGAGACTACGCCTGAAAGCCTACAAGAAACAGGGCACCCCGGCTTCCTCCTTACCTATAGAGCCCTTCACAACTCATGCACAAACATCATCCGCCAGGCAAAAATAATTATTTTCTATCGGCTTTAGTGCAAACATTAACCACCTACAGACTTCGAAATCGCTCAAACCTTGCTCGCCCCACTCAACCCCACCCCGACACTATCAACCCAGGGCACCCTATCACTGACCCTGTGGTAGCCGAGGCCTTCAACACCCACTTCTCCAGCTGTGCCGACACGCCCTATCATCCCTCCCATGCCCGGCCCCAATGGTTCCCCCAGAAAACCAGCGCACACCCACCCGTCCAACAGTTCTCCTTCCGCCTGTAACCCAAGTTGAAGTCTTCAGATCCCTCGCGCCTAAACACCAAAAAGGCAAATGCCCTCGTCCCTGGATGCTAAGATGCTATTCTTGTCCGCCCCAGCCATTGCCACCCTCTTGCTGCACTTTTCAACCTCTCCTTCACTCTGGGCTAGATACCCACAGATTGGAAAAGGCCACCGCTATACCCCTCCCTAAAGGGGTGACCTCCTCCCTGGCAACTATCGCCCATCTTTCTACTCTGATTCTGGCCAAATTGCAGGAATGCCTTGTCCTCTCCAACTCACACCCCACCTGGACGCCTCCTCATTCTTCACTCCTTTCCAATCAGGCTTTTGCAAATCTCACTCTACCATCACCTCCCTTCTATGAGTCACTGGTGACATACTCACCGGTATGGACAATGGACACATCACCACTGCCATCTTTATTGACCTAGCCAAAGCTTCAACACCGCCTCCACTCCCTGCTCCTCTACAAACTCACACCGGCCGGCTTTCCAAACCAGCCACTGCATGGTTCCATGACTACCTAGTGAGTAGACTCCAAGCAGTTAAAGTCGATCGCGACACTCAAACCCCTGCCTGTTACCACCGGCATCCCCAAGGTTCAGTCCTGGGCCCACTGCTTTTCTCCAGATTTCAATGACCTCCCATCAGCTTGCCGCCACCCTCCATCCAGATGTATGCAGATGACAGTCCTGTATGCCTCCGCCCAACAACTAGCAGTGTGGCAACTCTCCTTCAGGAGGATTTCAACACCATCCAGGAATGATTCCGTCAAACCAGTTATTTCTGAACCCTAAAAACTATGCTTAACCTTCAGCTCCCAACAAAGACTCTCCTGCAAGCCCCTGCCCCTTCAAAACATTGACGGGACCTCTGACCAATGCTCCAGCTTTAGATACCTAGGCATCTGGCTTGACCAGCACCTCGATTTTGCCACACATATCGACTCCCTACATAAGAGGCTACTCCCCAAACTTGGCGATTATACAGAAACAAAGCTGCCTCCTCACCTACAAGGCATGCTATAGTCCAAAAAGATGATACTACCTGTACTCGACTATGGTGACATAGTGTACTCTATTGCTCTCATCTGTCTTGGCCAGCCTCGACACCCCTATTCCACTTATTCTGTCACTTCATCCCTCAACTGCCCACAATCCACCCACCACTGCTCACTATATAGCTCCCTAGCCCTGCCCGTCCCTCCAGATCGCAGACTAATCCATTGCGCAAGGTTTGCAGCAAATTCTGGTCCCTCTCCATACCCCTTACCTGGCCTCTCCTAGCCCAACAACCTCCACCTGCTTACTCCCTCAGGCGCACTGACCCCAGGCTACTCCATGTCCCCTTTATCGCACAACCAAGGTCAGGTTGCTTTGCCTACCGAATACCACAGATCTGGAATGCCCTGCCAGCTACCATAAGACATGCACCAAATCCCAGCCATCGCAACCAGCTACTCAGCACACATTTCTCCTCCAGCTGCTCCTGTTTTTAACTATCAATGTACTTTTCTGTTCATGAAACTAAGACGCTTCTCCTAAATTTG
Organism: Neoceratodus forsteri; assembly: GCA_016271365.2. Lineage (NCBI taxonomy): Eukaryota > Metazoa > Chordata > Ceratodontiformes > Ceratodontidae > Neoceratodus > Neoceratodus forsteri. Next base: position 1,532,326,414 of record CM057455.1, read on the forward strand.
CATCATGTATTTCAAACATTCCACTGTTTGTATCTATCTGCTTGCCTGTAGCTATTCTGCCATATGTCTGTAAGGCAGCTAGCCATACCTCCTCACTGTTGAATGTCTCTGTCTCAAATACCGTGTATTGTATTGGGTCTTGGCACCCAGGTCGGATCTGGAATTGAGCATCACTGCTCAGTATGCCTTCCTGGTAAAACTTGTAAATAAATAAATAAATAAATAAATGTTGATTTTCTGTCAAGATATGGATCAGGAATTGAGAATTCCAAAGGTTAAAAACAAATGTGTGAGTTTCATCTTCTCTGTTTATTATACTGCATATGCACAGAACTGTAAAGTTTATATGTTGACGTTAGAAGCGAATTAATAGAAAGTTTTGGAAACCTGTTTTCGTGAAACAGGTTCCTCTAAAGAGGGGGTATGTGACAGGGTTGAATAAGGCCCTGCCCCACTTGTTATGCAGAAAGAGTTTAAATGCAAGGGTTTGTTCTATCCTCTCTTTTCTGTCTCTTCTCTGTTTGGTTGTGCAACCAAATTTTCTTGTGACACCTAGGAACAGATCACTCCAACAGTTTCACAGTTCTCTGCCTCTCACTATCTCTACCTTCCTTGCTATTTCTGTCTTTTCTTCCTCTTGCATGTCTGCAGTTATAAAAATATATGTGAATCTCTAGAAATGTCACTGATACTGGAATCCTTTGTTTATAACTGTATATAGTTTTACTGTTGAAAAGATTGCAAAAAGCTATTTGGAACTCAAAGGTTAACCTGAGATGCAGTTTTTAAGTCCTTGCAGAGTTGTAAACAATAGGTCAGTTCTGGGTCACTATGTTCTTTGTGCTGCACCTGCATCGAAACTACAAGAACATTCTGTGAGAAACATTGTCTCCTTAATGAGCTCCCTGCAAAGACTTGTATATAAAAAGCAGCAGTGTTTTATGCGAGAGAGAGAGACTGAAATCTGAAACTGAGAAGAAACACTCAGAAGGAGGACTGTTTTTCTGTTTGAACTGCCTTTGTAAATAATAATTCAGAACAACTTTATTTTTATTTTACTGTTAATAAAATGCTATTTGTGAATTTTGGAACCGCTCCTGTTTTCCTGTGCTTCCTGACCTATGCCTGGATGACACATAACAGGTAGGCAAGCCCCAGACAATGTCAGAAGAACCATACATGTAATTGACCACGTTAACTTCACAGAATCCCATCTGTCATCATGAGTATGGATGGGTGAGTGTAGATGCAGAAAAGGAATTTGATCAGGTAGAACTGAACTACCTTGTTGGGTACTGTTCCACACTATCCCTGCATGGAAATCTACTGGTTTCTGTATTATTTGCTGAGTTTGTACTTCACCTTTGTTTTGTTTTGTTATTGTAAACTGTATATTGTACTCTTCCAGGTCGTGCTTGAAAATAGGCAGGGTTTTGCCTAATGCACATACTGGTCAACAAAAGCTAATAACAAACCTTTATTAGCTACATATAAACCCTGTACCAAGCCCCCTCAGCCTATGTTAGGGCCAGTGGCTACCTTTCCAGTGGTTTTAAATTGTGCTCTGGGACAAGATGAGGATGCCCTTTGTCCCTGTTCTATTTTGCCCTGTACATAGAGATCCTGGTGCAGAAAGATCCATCACAACCCAGGCATCAGAGGACTCACAATAGGCCCTGTCGAGGCATAAGATAGGCTTTATGCCAACACCGATTCTCTGCCTGAGGGACCCTCAAACTTCTCTAGACAATGTCACAGCATTTGTTGGAGAATTCTCTACATATTCAGGGTACACACTGAATGAAACAAAAGACAGAAATTTTAACAACTAATTATATTCCACCCAGGGAATTGCAAAATAGAGACACCCAATGAAATGGCTACAAAATTTAAAATATTTAGGATTTTTCTAAAGGCCACAAACAACATGCTATAGCAGGTGAACTATGCTGTGTTAATACATATGCTGAAAGATGACATCAGATGATGGACACTCCTGTCTCTTCCTATGTACTCCCAGATACAGGCAATCAAGATGAATGCACTTTCCAGGTATCTACTTATTTCAAAGTGCACCTGGTTCATCAAGACCCAAAGAAAGCTATTTAAATTTGTATGGACTGATGATAAACCAAGAGAATGGAAATTCCTCTCACTGCCAAAACACAGTGAGGTAGATGCACACTCCTCACAGTGGAAAAATACTGGTTAGCAACATAGATTAAACTGGTGTTACAGTGGGACTGGAGAACAATAGAACTCATCTTCAGAGATGCGATTCCATTGCCAGCCCTCCCATATGATGTCCCTTTCTGAGATCTAGGGAAAGTCACACCTAGTGGCATTAGAGATGACACTAAGAGCCTAGGATCGAGTTCACAAGAATAAGAGAGTTGCTTCATGGCAGTGGAGATATAGATGGCTGGCCTGGGATAACACCTTCCTGCCAAGCAGAATTGATCCCTGGTATAAAAGACAAGGGAAGATAGAGCTGCAGTCCTCACCAATTTTACAGGGGGACACCCTAGGAAATTTCAAGGCTTGAAGGCAGAGTTTAATTGGAAAACCAAGATAGATGCAGATACTTTCAAATAAGAGATTTTGTGATGCAAAGTTTAGGCAGCAGAAGCAGAACACACAAGATGCCCCAAAGATGCCACTAGACACACTCACATGCACTCTTCAACAAAAAAAGAGGCATGTCACTTATAGTATATACCATTTCCTTATACAACACATCAAACCTTAGTAACACCGTGGAAAATAAATGGGAGAGGGAACTGGACACCCAGCTTACCCAAAAGGAGTGGGAGTGTATTTGGAAAACTCTTTTAAAACAATCTCTTCACCCTGAAGGCACGATTACTAATGGGAAATTAAAATTAGGTGCTTTATCACACCTGCTATCAAAGCCAAATGGGATAGGAACACCACAGGGAGTGCTCGAAGGATTGCAGAGTGACTGTAGGGACCCATGCTCATATATTTTGGTCATCACGAGACCCTCAGGCCATTCTGGGAGAGTGAAACAAAGACTGGGTGAGCTTATTCATACTACCTGGGAGATTAGGGCAGCCCACCTTATTCTTGGCCTCAGGCTACCCACTGTAAAAGGAAAAGAATCAATATACCTCTGACACATTTGTGTGGTAGCAACACAAGGCTATCACATGAAAATGGCTACAGAAAACATCACCAATGGTACAGGACTAGGAAGACTCAGTGGAAGAAATTGTTGAGTTGAAGATTGACATATCGGGTTCAGGACAGGGAGAAACTTACATCAATAGATGGACAAGGTGGAGATGGAAAAGGTGTGCAACACACACAATGGGGAAACCAATGCTGCACCAGATGAGGGTTGAAGATACTCTAAAAGCTGGGGGACAAAATAAAGGGTAAATAAATGAGATAGCCAGTGAATACGTACATCTCTCACTCCAACTGACTAGCTGGAACAAAGATTACTCCACCCCAAGATAAGGAAACATAATTCAGAATAGAGAAAAAATATGCAGCTCCTTAGTTCTATTTTAGTATGTCTTTGTTAAAGATTTCTCTTAATGTTATTTGTTGTCATGCAAAAAACTAAAAACAAGAATGTGCTGGACACTTAGTGCAGTTATGTCAAATGCAATAATTGAAAAGTAAAATATGCTTCCACTAGTGTGAAAGGAAATACTGTAATTGTACATACTGTACTTTGATGCAATTCAATAAGGGAAGTTAAAAAAGAAGAAACTGTCTCACAAAATTATTGCACTACGAAGCACAGCTTTGAGTAGATCCCAGAGTGTACAGATATAAGATTGGCTTAAAAAATTAAAACAAAGAACAAAACGCAGTATTCTTGTATAACATCCTTAATCATTAACACAGATTCTGGTAATTTCAACAATTTGTTTTTGAAAATCCAATTATAAGATTTCAGAAAATTATACCAACACTGACGCTGAATTCAACTACAACATGGTCAGAAAGGATTACAGAATGTATTTGACTGTTGAGGCAGGACTGAACCAGAGTTTTAGAAAGAAATGTTCAATCCAATCTAGGGAAAATATCTGATTTTTGTCATGGTAGGAATATTCTCTTGGTTGGATGTTTTCATCCTACATGGATCTACCAAGTCACATTCATTTAAGAAGTATTTAAAAGTTGTGATTTTGTGTTACTCTTCAATACTGCTGAGCTTTTACCCAACCATGGATCCAACGGGCATTAAAGTCCCCAAACAGCTGTATTCTCTCTGCATGGACAGCACGAAACCACTCCATTATTTTAGGCAGAAAGTCCCTACTCTTTTCAAATGGCATATAAACAGAACCTTTAGTATATATTAATTTTTTATTTTGCTTTTTAATGAAAATAATATTGATATATTGTCTGACTAACTTCATCAATTCAAAACCAATGTTTTTCTTATTAAAATTAAAACTCCTGCATGTTTTCTTACATCAGGGAAAAAGACATGCTTAACCCAGTTTCTGTGGAGTTTTGCTGAGTCACTGGCATCTAAATGTTTTTCTTGAAGTCTAATAATGTTGACTTTGTTTGTTTACATAACTTAAAAATCTTGAGTTCAGTCTGTTAACATTCAGAGTAGCACATTATCAAACCATGTGTATTAGCTGTATTCTGTACTTTCTCACCATTTTTAAAGCCCTGCCCTGCCCTAGACACGTACTTTTTTAGTTAATTTGTTTATTCACCTCCCTACGCTCACCATCATGCCAGATCCCCTAACCCATCCCCGCTTGCAGCTTACCATCCACTTCCTCCACGGATTGCCCCCCATGACAGGGCAGCGGGATCCCTCAACCCGCTGGAATGGATCCGTGTGGAGGTTACTGCCTATTTGCGGGGTCAGTGCCCAGGATCGGCTTTCATCCAGCCAAGGAGCCTTTTTTCCTTCCTCCATTTTCTTCCCTGAGGTGAGGAGGCATGCAATGACGCCCTGTGAAGACAGTGCACACGCATCCACACGCCTCCTCCTAGCATCTGCTTCCTCTCCTCCCCTTTCTTTGAGTGTTGATGTGCCATCCCCAGCCACCGCTATAGCCAGTCAAGCACCATCTGCTAGTGACCCTCCCGGAAAAGGAGAGCAGTCCTTGGGATGCTCAATCCTTCTCCTCCTCTGCCGACCTCCGTGGCCCATGCTTGTTTCTGAACACAGGTCACCGCGTAATGCGAGGTAAGGCATTCAGTGCCTCAGCTCTCAGCACTACCGGCTGGCCTTAGACACGCACTGTTAGAGATATTGCATCCAAGGATACTCTAACACTGTAACTTGTCAGCTCCTCCTTCCTGTCACACTGATATTAACTGTAACCCCATTTCACCTAAACAGTGAATTTATACCCCAAAATAAACAAGACAATTCTTTACAGCCCACATGAGCTTGTCCTTATAAAATGGGTAGGGAAAATCCTGTATTTTGATTGGTTTCTAGCCATGCATTAGAAGTGTCTAATGCACGGCTAGCAACACATTCAGGTAATCACAGCTTCATTTTAAAAAGAGGTGTTAAGAGCCAAATGGAATGTTCATTTTGAATTGCTGCCATTTTTTCACTGCTAATCAGGAACAACTACAGCCACTATTTCCCAGATGTTTCAGTCAAGCTCCCTGTCAATTGGTAAGAAGACAGACAAAAAGTAAATCATTGAGTAAACCACACAAAATTCACCATAATTTGAATCATTAGCTTTTTTGTCTTCCTTTTGCTGTTTGTCAGTTTCTGTCACATATGGTAGCAATCCCCTGTCACTTGCTAATATCCCCACTATGCTAGAACAATTCACTTTAACAAAAAAAAAGTTACCTAGAATAGAACAGCATAAGTATAGTTGCTGAGAGTTACTTATGCAGTGTAGCACTCTAGTTTAAAGGAATACAATCATGCTGCAAGTCCTTATGCAGTGGCCGTGACCTCCCCATAGTCGCTCATACTCATGGGATACCAGAATACTTCCTTTCTGCAGACAACAAAACAGAGTTGTCTTAAATAGGCTGGCATAAATAGAACTGGTGAGCCTGATTTAAAAGCAGCATCTGTTCTTGGCTTTAAAACCATGCTTGCACTCCAGCTACTGATAAGTGAGGCTGGAACCCCCCGCTCACTTGCTGGCCCACACCCGTGCTATACCAAAATAGAGTCCTACACAAAATTGCTAAACAGAATTGACTTAATTAGCATGAAAGAGTTGATGATCCTGATTGGGGCAGGGAGAGACCGGCAGTATTTCTTCTCAGTTTGAAAGTTTGTGCTAGTACTTGCTTGGTCAAACAGGTCACACTCTTCTTTCATGCACTTGTAACCCCTACAAATGGGGTTCCCAAAAGTCTTCCTTGAGCTTACTAAATGCTCACTGCCAGGCTGGTGTCCTGCGTTTTAGCAGTTTAAATGTGATTGCCAGAGAGTGTCTGTATAGTCTCTGTGTACTGTCTCTCTCTCTAAGAGCTGCCTGGATTGCAGTCATAAGTAATCTGAGAGGAGCACTGTTGAAAGATGTAACTATTTGCTGAAAATCATTTAGAGTGATAATGATAATGTAGTTTGTCTAACCTGCCTTCTTTGCAGCAAGGACTGTTTTGTCTATCTCCAGTATCTTGGCCGGACTGCGAACTGGACCAATCAGTACTGGTGGGACCTAAAATGGAGCCAGACTACAGGAGCTGTCTGGAGTCAAAATCTGTAGGAATTGTAGTTTGGGGCTTTGGCACCTTTTGGGTGAGCAAACTAGTAGCCTTATTAAACAGAGAGTTCTATTGTGTCTTCTTAAGAGACACTGGACGAAAGATGGTGAAAGTGGTTGAAGGGTTTGTACATGTAGGTAAATTCTGTGTTCAAGGAAAGTCAGAAGGTGGTGTTACCTTGCTTCTGCCCATTGCCCAAGAATGACAAATAGCATAAATTCCATAATCTGGATGTGTGCAGGGTGTCAAAGTATTATCTGAATGGGGCTAAGGGTACTTGAAAATCCACTGTGTTGTTCATTTGGTAGCATGAAAAGTTTGCAGTTAAAACCTGTTTCTCCATTTTTCTCATTAAATAAAGGAGGTTATCTGGGAGGCCAATAGACTCATTGGCTCATCCTTGCCAGGATCTTGAATGGACACTCCACAAGAGCAGTGGTGGCTTCTTGTGATGAGAAAGCTCTAACATCATCTCTGGGAATTGACAGAGCTGCTAAATGATCTTCAGTGCATACCTGTAGAAAGTAATACAGACTAGATGTCAGGCATCAGTAGATGAAGCTTTTGGGAGGAAAGTGCGGCACATAGTCATTAAAAGCAGTAATCTAGCTGTATGCATTGAAGAGTGATGTATATTGATGTGTTATGTTTTCTTTTTGTCAAGTTTCTTTCCTCTGGTCTCCACCAGTGGTGGCCCCTTCAGTTGACCTACCTTATCCCCTCCAGCCTGAGGTCCTCCCATCTGTGCCTGGATACCCAACTTGCCCACGATACACCTGATGGAGCCAATCCCATGGAATGCATCTCCGGGTGGGGCCACCTTCTGCTCCATGGTGCTTTCGTCCGGCACTCCATAGGTGGAGGCAATGTCAGGTCCAGTGGGCAGGATTGGGCAGTGGAGGTGGGGATAGGCAATGTCTACCCCAGTCAGTGAGTGGTTTCAGTTGTTCTAGCGCTCCCCAGGAGCCAGGATGTGCAATGCCATCCAGTGCTGCTGGATGCGCTCCCGCACCCAGCTGTGGACGGCTGCCAAGGCTCCTCCCTGCACCTAGCATGATCCCAGGACTGTGGCACCCCAGCCTCCACTAGGAGCTGCTCACACCGGGAGTCATCCACTCACCTCCCGGAGAGGAGAGCTGTCCTCCGGACGCCAATCCTCTCTGTCCCATGCCGACCCCAGTGTAATAATTTTGCAAATGTTAAGATAAACCCATTGTGAGACTCTAAGCAAGCTTTGTAGTACAGATTGCATCTAGGAGGGAAAAAAACTAGAGCAGAAATAGCAGTTGCTTGTGTTCCATTATAACATGGGTACAGTAAAGGAAGCCATGTGATTGGTTAACAGGCTCTCCGTCATAACTGCACAACTTAGGATTGAAACTTGTTAGTAGCCAAATCATGATAAAAAAAATTCAACTCTGTAGCTGGCCCAGTGGCATGGAGGGCCAAGCGCTGCAAGCACCTTACCTCCTGCCATGCTAGCAACCTGTGTTCATGAATGAGATGGGCTGCTGGGGCCAACCGGGAGGGAGAGTATCGAGTGCCTGAAGGGCTGCTCTCCTCTCCAGGGAGGGACTTCTGCACGCCTCCACTGAATGACTGACACCCAGTGGAGTCCAAGTGGCAGTAAGGGTCAAGGAGGGCAGAAGAAGGAGGGCTGCAGGACTCCATGTTGTGTGCATGCCTCCACACACACATGTTCAGAAGCGTGCCCGTGTGGGGAAACAGGGAGAAATATGGAGGCGAATGATGGCAGGACAGGCACAATGAAGCCTGCCCGCTGATCCCCACTCACTGCAACACTGGAACCACCGAACTGAAGACTGGATGTGTGTACTTCAAGGGGGGGAGGACAGGCCTCCTCCTAAACCCGCCGGGGAATCCGTGGATGCTCACGCTTGCAGGTGAGTTCCAGGAGGTTGTAGGATGGTGGTGATATCCTGGCCAGGAGGATAAACAATAAGTGAAAAAATTGATTCTCTTAGTACCCAAGAATCATCCTGCTATCAGAACATGGCTGCAACTTTTACTCACTAAAAACCTTCAATTAGGCCTAAAAGTAAAACCCTTAAACAGCGTGTAACAAAAATGTATTTTCTAAAAGTTAGTTTCAGGTACAATAAAAAAATGGATATATGAAAAATCTACTTTTCTCGGTACCTCCTGTGAGTTTATTTTATTTTCTAAATCCTAGTCCTTGCCAGGTTTACAATGCTATTTCTAAGCCAAATGTGGTGACCATCTTTTTCTTGAGAAAAATCAAAACATTTAACATTTATAATTAATAAATTAATAATTATGTAATATTGTATTATAATATTAAATACATAATGGTATATAATCAGAATGATATGATAATAAATGTTAAAGTTAATAATTTGTAATAAATTAAAACATTTATAAAATGCTCAGAGTTTGGTGGAATTAGAATATTTTACCATCAAACAAAACTGAAGATGCCTGAGTCTTTTATAGTAAAAAACTAAAAACAAAAAAAGGGATAGGCTTAATTTTCACCCAATTTAACTGCACTGCTGCTTTAAATTAAAAATAAGCATATTAGGCAGGCTCATCGGTGTAGTGGTAGGGCTACCACCACGATGCCTTAACCAGGAGTTCAGCAATGAGTTGATAATATAGGGTGCCAGCAGCGGAGAGGTGGATCGAGCATATTCTCCTTTGGGAGAGCGGGGCTCTGTTTTCGCAGCAGTATTGCCTATCTAGGTGACACAAGTGGTAGTATAGTTAGGCCCACAAGGAAGGGGTAGGGTGCCGACTGGGGACCTGCACTGTCCATGCATTGATACACATTGGTTCCGTTACATGCTGGCATCCTCTAGGGGATAGGAGAAAACTGTAAAAGCCACCCTAGTGCTGGCTTGACGGAGACTCCAGTATGTTGCAGGCCAGCCCTGCCTCTTTACTGTGCCTCCTGATGTCTGGCACATTCAGTGGTATATCCCACCATCCCATACCGTGCCAGGGATGGGGGGGGTAAGGCATGGCCCATAGAGGATGGCCCATGAAGTAGGCAGGGGCTGGTAGAAACATAGAATTTGACAGCAGATAACTACCACTTGGCCCACCTAGTCTGCCCATTTTCCCTACCTGTTTCTATATACCGTAGACCCTAAATGATCTGTGGCTTACCCTCCTTTCCTATCGCTAGAGTTCCTTTATATCTGTCCCATGTGTTTTGAATTCCCTACCATTTTTGCCTCTATAATCTCTGCTGGGAGGCTATTCCATAGACCTACCACCCTTTCCATGAAAAATGTCTTTCCACTTTACCCCAAGTCTACCCCTGCCTATTTTCATATCATGGCCCCTTGTTCTTGAACATCTTTTTATGATGCTACCCTTTGTACCTTATTTACGCCATGAGGTATTTGAAAGTCTCTATCATATCCCTCTCTCTCTCTCTCCTCTCCTCCAGGGAATACAGATTGAGATCCTCCAGTCTCCCTCATATGACTTTTGGTGCAACCTCAGCACCATTTTTGTCACCCTTTTCTGAACTGCTTCTACTGTATGTCCTTCCAGAGATGTGGCCTCCGAACTGACACAGCACTCTGGAAGAGGTCTCACCAATGTTCTATACAGTGGCATCACCACCTCCTTCCTTCTGCTGGGGTTACCTCTCCCTATGCACCCCAGCATTCCACTGGCTTTCCTCACAGCCATCTCACACTGTTTGGTAATCTTTACATCATCAGGTATGATTATTCCTAGTCCATTTCCTCTGATGTCCGCTGTAGCGCCCCCATCATGTACTCCTCCTCCGCATTTCGTGCCCAAAGTGCATGATCTTGCACTTTTGTGTAACCCCCACAAATGGGTGTTCCTGAAAAGTCTTCTTTGAGCTTGTCTAAATGCTCACTGCCAGGCTGGTGTCCTGTGTTTTTGCAGTTTAAATGTGATTGCCAGAGAGTGCCTACATAGCCTCTGTGTACTGTTTCTTTAAGAGCTGCCTGGATTGCAGTCATAATTAATCTAACAGGGAGCTCTGTTAGAAGATGTGCTTGTTTGCTGATCATTTGTTAGAATAGTACTAATGTTGCAGTTTGTTCTAACCTGCCTTCTTTGCAGCATGGACAGTTCTGTTTGTTTCCGTCATCTTGGTCCTGGACTACTGAAATGGGCCAATCAGTACATTTGGACTTTAAAATGGAGCCTGCCTACAGGGGCTTGTGGGGTAAAACTTGTAGGAATTGTAGTTTTGCATTTTGGTGCCTACAATAACCTGGAGAGGGAGCCTTGCTGTGATTGACAAACAGATCAGCCAACCAGAACCTTTGGATTTTGGGAAGTCCCAAACTGCTTGCAATTTCAGTTAGATCTAAGTTGGGAAGTGAAGAAGTAACAGCTCAAGGTAGTTCAAGTAGCAATCCATAGTGGATTCGCTGGGAGAACTGTGGAAAGGCCTGAGTTTTGGCCTGCCTGCCTGCTTCCTCCTGAGAGGGAATGTGTCTTTTTAGACTAAATCTGAACTTGGAGAGCCAAGTAAGCTACTGAATTGTGACCAGGCTCCTACCTGAAGAAGACCGAAGATTTGCTGAATAAGATCGGCCTGTCTGGACCTCCAGCCACCTCTGAGCTCCCGGATTGTGCAGAGACTCTGTAATTGCGACTGGAGAGCCTTTTGCCTGGTACAGTGGAATTTCCTTACGTGTAAATGTGCTGTGTGCTGCTAGTGGGTCGGATTTGGTTCCCCACTGTGGTTTGAACTGTATTTTGCTTGCTGGAAGCTGCATCCAGTCCCATGGACTGAATCCAAAATCATCTCCATTGGGCCTGGGCCTTGCTACACTGGCCCAGCCCGACTACCCGCTGCACAGAGAAAGTCATCGATGAGAGACCTGCCTGGGATCAGCCCCTGCTCAACACCTGAACAGAAATGACATCTCGATGATTCGTGTGGGCCCTGCTTCTCTGGGCACTCCAGCTCAACAACCTGCAGTCTCGATTTAATCCTGCCTGTGTCCAGTATTGGGTATTGTGAGTAAACATCAGGGTAGCTCCCTGCAACAACAGCTAAATCCTAAAGTGTTGTCATCTGATTGTCTGGTTGATTTTTTTTTCACAAACTGAGCCCTCCTGCTCCAGATTACAAATAGTGTATATGTTGCATGTTACTTTTTTCTATCACAGGGCCCCAACCAGCTGCAACGCTCCTGGCTAGCCCATCGTCTCCCTACCTGGGTACCAGAGGTGTGACTGTGTGGAGACTTAAATTGCATGCATAACTGTTTAATTAATATAGCCTTTAAGCCAATCAACCTGATTACGCCCTTCCTTGTTCAAGTCCCTTGAGTAAATCAGATCTGACTTTTTCTGCATTTAACCTGACTGTGGTTCCAGTCTGTGCCAAGAGTACTGTACTGTTGCTATTTGCTGTGCATGACCTTGTTTTACAGGGGACCCCAGGGTCGAGCCAAAGGAACCAGCCCTGGTGGTAAGTGCAAATAGTGTGGGTACTTGTATGGTGTACAAGGGGTACTGTGAAAGTGATTACCATATATTGCTCAGGCCACTAGAAGGGAAAGAGGGGGTTACAGTGTCCCAGAGGGCTGTACCCAGGGTAGTCTGACCACTACTAACCCTGACCTCCAGGTGGAGGCACCCATTACAGAACCTAGGTTCCTTAACCTGCTACTAGCCAAGCAGGCAGGGGTGGTAGCCCATGGGATACGCCACCTAGGGGTTACATTTGCATGGAACTTAGCTGACACACCATTGACCACTCCTCAGCTTACTTAGGTTCCTTTTAGAATTTTTTTTTCTCTCCTTCTGGAGTGTCAACCCTGTTGCAGATCTTCGTGTCATCTGCAAAGAGACACACCTTCCCTTTCAGCCCCTTTGCAGTGTCACTTATGAAGACATTAAAGAGGACTGGTCCAAGCACTGATCCCTGCTGGACCCCGCTGGTCACCCCTTCTCTTCAGATTGAACTCTGTTCACCACCACCCTCTGTGTCCTATCACTCAGCCAATTTGTGATCCAGTTTACCACTCCTGGGACCCACTCCCAGGATGCCCAGCTTGCTTACTAGCCTCCTATGTGGGACAGTGGTAGTGGCAGGTTGGTGTTGGGGGCTTCAAGAGTTCCAAGCACTGGAGACAGGAAGGGGCAGTATAGGGCAGTGGTTTTAAGGTTCTGAGCTGCAAATCTGGAGACCTGGGTTTGAATCCCACAGCCCCTACTTGCATACTGTGTGACCCTGAGCAAGTCACTTAACTTCCCTGTGCTTCCAGGTCATACCTGTAAACAAGCTTTCAGCTTAGTGTGTCTGTCCTTGTTAAACAATTGAAAAAATGTTGTTTCCTCATCCTGATTCTTTTCCTAATCATCACCTTTCCCTACATGCTCATTTAAAATAAATGAAGTTCTACTTATACAGTAGTTTTCTATTTCTAGTGTTGCTTTGCTGACTATAAGAAATTTCCAGCCTATCTTGACATACTTACCTAGGGAAATTCTGCTGCTTACCCAGTCACAGATTAAACTGAGACCCTTGCTGCAGAGGCCATGTGTGTCTGTCTGTCTGAGTGAATGTGTGTGTCTGTGAGTGAGGTTTTGTCTGAGTGAATATGTTTGTGAGTGGATTTGTGTCTAACTGAATGTGTATATCTGTGGGTAGTGTGTGTATGTGTGGGTGACTATAGGGCACTTACATGGCAGCTTTTGCACAGGAGAATCCTAAATGCTCGGGTTCCTCTAATGCAAAAGCATTTGTGTGTGTACTTAACCGATCATGGTAAGTCAGTCACACAACTTCTACTTGAGCAGCTTCAATCCTGGGAACATGCCGGAGTGAGCAGTGTAAGCAGCTCTGTGGACAGAGCTGCACTACTCACTCTGAAGCAGCTGCAGTGCCTCACAGCATCCTCCTTTGACAGACAGATGACCGCCTTGACTCAGAGCCCTCTCCAGCGCCTCTGCTTCAGCGCTGAGAGGGCCCATTTAAAATGCAAAAAGGTAATGACCTCTGAGGTTGGGGCAGTGCTGACACGGACCACAGTGGGACAAAAAGCAGCCATGTAAGCACGGTTTATAAGTATCTGTGAGGATGTGAGTCTGTTTGTGCCTGATTATGAGAGAGAGAGAGAGATAGTGTGTGTGTGTGTGTGTGTGTGTGTGTGTGTGTGTGTGTGCCATGAGCACGCATACCATGGAGGTAAAGACCAGTTTAGAGTCAACAGACAGAAACCCAAACATTTGAAGATTTTTCCAAAAGTCAAGAGTTGGACACCCCTAAAATGATCCCTAGGTTGCTTCTAGAATTTTGTTTGACAGGTATTGTGCTTTTCTCCCATTTCCAATTTTATTCGGCAGTTTGGGTGCCCACTCAGATCTGCTACAAATTATCATGACTCCTTCCTTTTAAATGAGAACTTTGGAATCCACCAACTAAATATTTTAACAAGCTGACATTAAAGAAAGCCTTTGTAGGTGTTATTTTTAAAAATCCACTTACTGTTGTGGAAACAGTGCTGCCTAGATTTGGTGAAAAGTAGTGAGCAGCACGGTAAACACATATACTGTATATATATATATATATCTTTTGTGGCTCGCTCACATGGCGACATCGACAACGGCACCTTTCTGAATCATTCTGGCAGCATTTTCTGGAAATGTTGCAGAGCAGTGTTCTATACGGTGGCAGTCTTTAGTGATGTTGGAGGTTTCAATTACTTTGTGAAGTTTCCAGGAGTGTTCCAGTGGTGGTGGTGGTGGTGGAGTGTGACATTGCAGAGATCTGCATGCTTGCTGGTATAGATATTCCATATGGTATAGAGGTTAACTTTTCTCTCTGATGTGTTTTTAAAGTTAGTGCTTTTTCTAGCTACACTAGTACCTTTTATGATCCAGCAAAATGCTACTGTGGCAGTGTGGCTTCCATGGATTGTTCTTGTCAATATTTCTGCCCAACGGACCACTATGGTAGCAAACAACACAGAAGTTAATACAGAGTACTGGATGGGAGGAGAGAGATTTATAATACAGCTGAGGCACAGCATCTGGGTGTTATCATTAGCAACTCACTTAAGCAATCGAGTCAGTGCAACAAGGTCTATAGCAAGGCTAACATGATGCTAGGCTGTATCAGTAGGGGTACTGATAGCAGAAGAAATGAGGTAATACTTCCCTCTACAGATCCCTGGTGAGGCCTTACCTAAAGTACTGTACCCAGTTCTGGAGTCCTCACCTCAGAAAGGGTAAGGATAGGCTGGAGGCAGTGCAGCACAGAGTAAAAAATGATTCAAACAGCAGGGCAGATCCTATGAGGAGCGCCAAGGCACTAAATATGTACTCACTGGAGACCAGAAGGAGAGGGAGAGATGATAGAGACCTTCAAGTTCCTTATAGGAATTAGCAAAAGTGAATCTGCGGGAACTATTTAGCCTGAATACCAATTTGCGTGTTACGTGGACACGAATGGAAATTAACAGGGGTAGGTTCAGGAGAGATGAGGAAGTACTACTTTATGGAAAGGGTGGTGGAATCTTGGAACAGTCTGTTGGTTGAATTGGTGGGTGCAAAAAGTCAGGATTCAAGCAGTCCTGGGGCATAATGAAGGGAATAGTGGTTACCGGGCGACAGGACAAAGGAGGAGAATAGAGAGAGGACGGAGGGTTAGTACCCTGGAGGAACAGTAGGCTCCAGGGATTAAAGGGAACTTGGGCAGACTGGATGCACTGCTGTTTTTTCTGCCATCACTATCTATGTTTCTATGAGATATTGAAAGAAAGGTTCAGAAGCCGCCAGCATTATCGAAAAACGGATAGATGGCTAAACAACCACGCTGCACGGCTGCACAATAGAAAGGACTTCTAGCTTCCAACTGGGAAAAGACCACAAGTGCAAGCTGGGAAAAGCATGTCATAACATTGTTGGTGGTGCCAGCTGTTCAGACAGCCGAGGAAAATGACTACATCAGAACGCAATCCCTGTGGGAAAGAGAGATCACAGTCACAATGCAACGCATCAGAAAACCGCCAATACGATTGTGTTCACACGTCCACAGAGGCAACGATCTGGCTGCTGTACAGCACCAACAATGGCACATAATTGGCCTTGTGAATGGTCCAGTACCCTATATGCTGCTTATATGTATGTATGGAATAATTTTGAGACTATATTAATGCCCTTGTTATCGATGCCAAACCTAACCTTGACATCACTTACACCTATGATAAATACTGAAGTCAGTAGTAGGTTTGCCAAACATAACAAGGGACATAAATTATACAGTAGGCTACAAAATTGCTTTGATACATATGGGCATACAGGATATGGGTCACTATCACATCAGAGTCTCACATGGTTTGAGTATTTGTTTACAGAGATCTCAGTGACTGTTGGTGGCAGCAAATGAATCCAGTATGCCTTCCTGGTACTCATTATTTTCACAAAACTCAGCTGTTTTGTTTTCACAATAGTAAGTGTATTTTTAAACACACTACATTGGCTTCCTTTGCTCTCAGCTTGTTTAAATAATATTTAGTAAGTGGTTTTCAGTTCTGTGTGTAGGTGTGTGAGGCTGTTTGGGTGGAGGGAGGCTGTGAAGTTTGAGTGTCAGGAGGGGGCTGTAAAACTGAGGGTTTACACTTTTGGTTCCTAACCAATTAGCAACTGTACAAGCCAGCTGGTTTTACTGAACTCTGCTTTTCAGCTAATGTGGGCCACTGTGTAACCACTCTAATCAGTCTCCACTGTGTTTAAACCTCCCAGTCCACCTGATGGTAGCAATTTTATATTCTCTCCCTCCTGAACTGCAAATTGCTTTGGAATAGTTTGTATGCAAAACACTATAAAAAAACTCATATTTCCTTCTTTATCCATTTCAACATCCTTGTGTAAACAACTGTTGTGAATAACTCTGATACTGTTCCACCAACTTGACGGCTGATTTTAAACACTGGCAATTAAACTGCTTTTCTTGGAAAACTCAGAACCTGGCAAGTTGTAAGTGTTTTGACCTCTTGCCATGGGTTAATATTGCTGACCTGAAGGAAGTACCAGATTTAATGTGGCTTAACCCAATAAAGAGAAGAAGGAAGTTCCAGCAGAGGATTTTTATGGTCACTGGGGTATAATGAACTAGTTCAGTTAGGTACATAAAATATTTTAACAATATACATTTCTCTTCTATCGTAGACATCACGTTACCTGTAGGTTTAATTTTCATTTCTTCTGTTTGAAAAGTACATTGCTTAGGCCTTGCATGCTGTTTTCTACATTCTAAAGTACCTTAGTGAAAAGACAACAGCTTCCTCCCAGAGCACAGAGACTTCAACCAAATGTTAGAGCTATTCGAACCTGGAAAAGTTCAACAAGTTCAGTTTGGTTCAGCTAGCCCTCCAAAAAAAAGGTAAAACAAAATAGTAAATGACTGTGCTACAGTATGTACTACATTTTTATTTATTTTGCTATTTACTCTCAAACCTCCCTTGACAACACAACTCTGTGATTTGCATTTTGGGTGCCGGGACTTGATCATGGTTTAAAATTATGTCTTGAGCAATCACCAGCATATTGCTGGGTGAGCACGTTTT
Organism: Neoceratodus forsteri; assembly: GCA_016271365.2. Lineage (NCBI taxonomy): Eukaryota > Metazoa > Chordata > Ceratodontiformes > Ceratodontidae > Neoceratodus > Neoceratodus forsteri. Next base: position 1,532,343,672 of record CM057455.1, read on the forward strand.
TGACTTTATGGCACATTGCAGTGATGATATAAAACTGTTACTAGCACCTATCTTCCTACAGTGATGGGGGCACTACTACTGGTTTGCAGTACACTCATGCCCGTGTTAGCTGGCTGCCCACTCCCAACCTGTAGCAGCACAGGGCAGGTCCCCAACAGTAACGAAAACAATGCCCATTTGATGTGTTGCAGCATATTTTTGCTGGCTGGAGGAGGCACAAAAAAAAATTTCAGTGGGTCCCTTCCAAGTATTTTACAAAGCTCTTTTCTGACTGGGGCTGGTAAAGACGGAAAGTATGGTATCCAAAATCGAGCAGAACCAGCCACACGCTCAATGTCCTATTAGTCTCTTTTACTGTAGTTTATTCTTAACTCTACGATCCTGACCACGCCCAACGTTTCACCCTAGATGAGCTTTCAGGGCAAGGATCTGGGTATCAGAGACTGTTGAAATTTCTGTTTTATTGTTCTTCTCAATGGTGTTATTTCTTCTACCAGACAGGCTATTTCTCTATTTTGTAGGCCCATTTCTGTCATCCTCTGTTTTTCTTTCCTGTTTGTTTTTTAAATGCTGACTGTGGCTTCTCAAGACGTTTGTCTCACTTAGCAATGTGCATTTTCTACATTTTTTTACTCCCAACCTGTAGCAGCACAGGCAGGTCCCCAACAGTAACAAAAACAATGTCCATTCGTGTGTTGCAGCATATTTTGCTGGTTGGAGGAGGTAGACAGCAGTTGCAGCTGTCCACAGGGTAGGCTTCCAGCAGTTTAAAAATGATGCCATCTGGCATGTTACAGGGTTGCAACATACTACTGGCTGGATGAAGCATGTAGAAGGCCTTTATCAGTGGGTACAAGCAGGCAGCCAGCCAGGTGTAGGCAAGTGAGTTTGGTGAGAGTGAGCAGAAGCAGCAGTAACAAAGAATTCTTCCTTGTGTTGACTTGGTTGACTGGGAAGGGATGTGACCTCAGTCTTGTTTCCAGGTGTGACCAGGGATGGGAAAATACAGAAAGGGGAGAGAATATAGCAAAGAAATATTTTATTTATTTATTAAAATTTTGATGACCGGGTGGGCCCTCTGAGACAGTCAAGTCCCTTTTTAGGGTGACCTGGGGAACCAAATGTTCCAAGCATAAGAAAACAGTACAGATACAGATAATTATGTACAAATATTACTGGACAGTTACATACATTCATGGACTAGACTAGCCATCCCATTCATTGGGAGACAATACAAATTACAGATGTCAGTTGCAACATAGGTGAACAAACAGTAAGGTTGATACAAGCATACAATATAATTGTAGTAGAGTCAATTAGTACTTAAGTGCAGAGTATAGACGATTGGCTATGTACAGATTCATAGCCCTAGACATTGATCATACACACAAGGAGAGTATAGGCAGCAGGTGGAGAAGTTTAGAGAAGATTAGGTACAGTTCTCATTACAGACAGGAGTTTGTAAAATATTTCCCTATATTGTCTTTTGAATAGAGTAGTGGCCTTGCATGGGAGTAGTGAGTGTGGAGGTCTTTCCACTTAGTGGTGCTGCGACAGAGAAGGATCTTCTTCCAACAGCTAGGGAGTCTTGGGCAGACCCAGCACTGGGAGGTGTGGAGGACCTGAGTGTTCGTGGGAAGGGTTTCAGGGTTAGTAGGTTAGATATACTGGAGGAGGTGGGAGTGTATTAGCTTGAAGGTGGTGCAATATACTGGGAGGTTAAGTCTGGCCATGAAAGATGGCCAACCCAAAGTGTTCAGCATCATTACAGTGATGGCATGAGCTGGGACCTAATAGCAAATCGGGCAATTCTGTGATGGGCTATTTTGAGTTTGTTCAGGAGTGTAGTCTAGAGGAGTGGATTATAGGGGCACCGGGAGAAGAGGCCTGGGAGACGGGTGGCAGAGGCAGTAGTGCTTCTTGTGAAATTACTTGAGAGGTAGGGAGAAAAGCGATATAGAAGGCCTAGTTTCTGATTAGTAGCCTAGTGACTAGGTTATGTGCTCATCAAGGATAGATGCTTTTCAAGTACTACACCCAGGTATTTAAAGGAGGTAAAATTTTCGAGTTGAATGTTGGTGGATGTTTTGATCACCAGCGGGGCTGTGAGGTTGTGTCAAAGCAGGTATGGTGGAACAACATGGATTTAGTCTTTGTTCTGTTCAGAACTAGTAGGTTATTTGTAAACCACGCTTCTAGAGTCTGAAAGTCATTTGTCAGGTGAGAGTTAATACTTGAGACATCATAGGAGGATTATATAAGATGGCATCATCTGCATATATGTAGTTGAACCGATGCCCTCCACAATTCAGAGGAAGGTCATTAATGAATATTGAGAATAGGAGAGGCCCTAGGATTGATCCCTGGGGAACCCCATTGGTGATAGGAGATAAGGTTGAGATGGTACCGCCCATGATTTTATTATTGTTTATTTAACTATTGTTGTTTTAAATGCTTAGTTTTTAAATTCTGTACAGTGCTTTGTTTTTGAAAGGTGCTTAAAAATAAAATTTTTCTTACTTACTAGTTAGAGACCCAAGAGAGAGTTTTTTGTCAAGACCAAGGTGGCTAAGCTTACAGATGAGAAGTGAGTGGTGGACTAGGTCAATGCCTTTGTTAGGTCGACAAAAGACTGCACCAGTGTCCATACCATGGAATAGATCAGTGGTGACCCTCAGGAGAGCATTTTCTGTCCCATGCGATTTCTGAAAGCCATGCTGGTTACTAGTGAGGGCATTGGTCTGTTCAAAGTAGGATGACAGTTGATTATAAAGTATTCTTCTTGGATTTTTAGCAATTGGACACAAGATAGATATGGGTCTATAGTTTCTATAAGGTTGGTCAGACCACTTTAAGTACTGGGACAACTGTGTTTCCATTTGTGTAGGATGGTTTGCTTGAGGGAGGATCTATTGATTAGGCAGGAGATCGGTAGGCAAGTGCAGGTACACCTATTTTGAGAAATTTGGGTGGTCGGGAGTCAAACCCTGGTGAGCTGTCAGAGTTAATCCCCTTAGCAATTTAAAGACCTCTATTTGGGAGGTAGTTTTAAGTGGAACAGTGGTGTGGAAATTGGGCGCTAGCTAGTGATGCAGGACAATTAACAGGAAGGTTGGTTTTGTAGGCATCAAGGTCCAGAAGAAGTGGTTCAGCCCTGCCACTATCTCCATGAGTGATTATAGTGTGGAGCCTTTGCTGTCTTTTGATCGGGGAAAATCTTTTCATTACCCTTTAGCAGCGTGTTGATTTCCTTCCAGAAACATTTGGGGTTGGAGAGATGATGTTCCTGTAGTGATAGGAGATGCTCCCTTTGGCTTTGCTTATCTTAGATTTACAAATATTGCATAGCTGGTGGTAGGTGTTCCAGTCAGAGGAGTCTAGAGATTTTGAAGGCATGCCATGCTTTATCACGAGAGCACATGAGGTGCCTCAGTTCCTGTGTGAGCCAGGGAGAGTGGTGCCTTTTGGATCTTCTTAGTTTGTGGGAGCATGGTGGTCAAGGATGGAGGTGAAGGTATTGACCAGATATTCTAATGCCAGGTTTATGTCAGGAAGGGAGGTTATTGGTAACCAGTCAGCTGCAGTGGGACTTGAACAGAAGGCTTAGCAACAAAGTTGGTTAGGTCCTAGTTTTATGGATTTTGGGGGTGCGGAGAATTATTCTTCCAGACACAAAAGTCAGAGAATGGTCACTGAGTGCATCAGGAGGATTCCAGCGGTCTTAATACAATTTGGATTATTGGGTAGTATCCAGTCTAGGAGAGTGTGCTTGCCTGACTTCATATTCACTCTTGTGGGATCGTGGAGAGTTGCTACAGTTTAGCATCCAGTTGGGCAGCTTGGTACTGTGTTTTAAGAGGCTCAAACCAATTCAGGTTAAAGTCACCACATATTATAGTGTCTTTCTTAGGAGGAAATAGCACATTAGCCAGATGAATTATATATACAAATTTGTGAGTTACAAACATTATAAATATTCAGTGACTGGGGAGCAGACAAGACTAAACTACAAGTTTACAGCTCTGCAGGGGTAGCATGACTACTGAGCGAATGTAATTACCATGTGTCAAATACGTGCGGGTGAAATCCACTAAGGGTGTAGCAGCAGAGACATTACAACATGTCCTATACCATGAGTTCCCTGGCTTGTGGCACAGTATTGACTTTGTTGTAGCTTGTGCAGTCTGGAGTTTATCAATTAATAGTAGTGGATTATGGGGTCATAGCCCCCCACATGAAATTATTGGAAGAAAAGTTGTTGATGCTGTTGTTTTTACTGATGGTATGCTATGGTCAGTTGAATTCCATGTTGAAGTATGTTTACATGAATACGCTTGGCAGTGGCCTGAGTTAGAGTTATTGCCTAAGTGCACATCATAGGCCCAGCAGACCTGGGTTCTAGTTCACCAAATGTGTTTGGTTTTTTTTTTTTTTGTCCACTGTGTTGCATCCGCACTCTCCCCCTCCCGGAGTTGTGTCCTCCTACCCTGGATTTTGAATATTACATCCCTGCCCCCAATTGTGCTCCAGTTACGCCCCCTTCCAGTGTATGCCAGTAAATACCTTCACTTCCCTGTTGTGCTGGCGCATTGAGTATGCTGTTCCATGCTGACAATACTTTTCTCCACTTTGGTTTTAGCTTAATTTGACCGACGAATATTGTTTTCGCTGTGTTTGCTGTGCAGTTTCTGACACGCACTGTTCTGTCTTTTGCTGTAGTCATAGATCTGCTTCAGGGAAGCTGGGAGACAATCTCTAGGTGTTGGGCTGTTGACCGTCTGTGAGGGGAGTTAAGTACAAGAACATTTGTGAGTAATATGTCATGGAGTGAAGCTTTGAAGGCAGTAGTGCATGGTTCTAAAGTAAAAGGACTACTTGTAGCAAAAGAAACTGTCACAAGCGGCCATTATCATCATCTGTATCCGTCGCACTACTGCAGCACTCTCATCTTCCACAAATCTGAGAGAGCATTTACATTTTGACAGGTAATTCTTTAGAAAGGTACGCCTCTCAAACTTTTTAGACAAGACCACTTTTATTTGTTTAGCACCCCATCCATATAGCTCAGGGTGCTTTACCTAAAATCCTAACATAAACAAATTCAGACACAGAAGAGACTTGTGCTGTCATTCACAGTTGCACCTGCATCACTAAATATTCTCTGAATATGTGCTTGAAGCAGGATAGCTGAGGTGTCCGATAGCCAGCTCAGTGAAAGATGGTCACATGGACATTCTCTGTTGCCAATATAGCAGACTCTTGTCATGCCATTTGCACATTGTGTTCTGGATCTCATTGTGCCATCTTTGTGGCTGGAATTTCTGTTGTCAGTAGAACAGACCATAGTCAGATAGCTTATCCCAAAGTGGTTTCTCATCTGCTAATGGTCTTGCACTCATAGTAGCAGTTAACAGGCGAACCGCCATCTCCTCATTGTGTTCAGTAGCAGATCAATAGGCGCTCTGCTCTTCCTCCCATCCACCAGGTAAGATGTACAAGAGGAGTGCAGACAATGACTGTAGTTTCTGTTGTGAAGTTGATTTTTCTCTTATTTGGGCAATCCATAAGATATCTTCTCAATCAACCATTCTATGTAATATTTCTGGTACTTACCTTCTATTCCAAGGACTATATCCCAATGGTGCCCTTAAAGTGAGTATCTAATAGGGTCCCAAAATGTAATGCTCAGCTGTCTGCATGTTGCTAAAGTAAATGTGTGTCATTTATGGAGTTGTTTCTTATTGTGTCCATGAGGGACACAGATATAGCATCCTCCATATCCCAGCTAGTCTGAGGCTGATAAGGGCAGCGGCACTTGGCCTAGACCAGCAGCTTTTGACATATTTCATGGTGGGCAACAGAAAGGGCTCATGCACAGCACAGGGCTTCCATCACCAAAGAGCTCCCTGGTTTTGTCTTACCTCATGAACATTATTTATCTGTGGGACACATCCTCTATCACCCTTTTCATCCACTTAACTCTCCACCTTGTCAAGCACTAGCCTAGCATTAATCCAAAAATCTATGTTCTGTGGCTGTCCTCCTCTTGCCTCATCTTTCACTTGTGTCTTACTTTGAGGGGCTCTTGCAGCAGGCAATAACCATGAGACTGAGCCACCAGGCGCTAGGACCACTAGAGAAACCTCTAGCTAGCAGTATATAGCAGGGGACAGCCCTGCCATCGGCCTTGACGTCCGACCTGTGGTATAAAGGGCAGTTCCCAGTTCATCCTCAGTTCTTTTCCCGCCATCGACCTGCAGATCAGACCTCCATGGATTCCTGTTTCTAGATGACCGCCATTTTTATCACATTCGACTGCAATTTATTTTCATAGTTATCCTTTTCCCTTCATTTTCTTGAGTTTCTGCATGTTTTCTTCTCCAGTAGCGTCCTTCAGACTGGTGAACAAAGTGTGCCTGCAGCAAGCAGATCCTCGCTAAGGATGGCACTCCATCGCGCCTGCTGTGCCTAGGCCCCTAACCACGACACTGAGGCCTGCCAGGAGTTCAATCAGACCACATGGAGACACCGCTTGAAGACCCTTCAGGCTTTCCTACTGCAGCAGAAGTTAGCGATGATGGAGAAGAGCCCAGGGCTAAAGCTACTTTTATCCCCCTGGCCTCCGAGGCATCAGTGCATCTTCTTCACATAAAGAAAGAAGGCCGAGTGGGAAGCACAAGCACCGGGACAAGGATAGGGATCAGCCCCAGTTGCCTTCCCATTCCAGGTCACCACACAAGTTGGCAACGCTCTGGATCTTCCTCCTGTGGGAGGTCAGTCCCTCCTGCACCAGCTGCCCTCTCTACTTCTGGGCTGCCCGTGTCTTCACCCTACGCCCTCATCACTGTTTCAGGTGCAGGCTCTTTGGGCTTGGACACGCCCCAGCCCCAAAGCACCTGAAGCTCAGGCCCCTTTCCTAGCATGTTCTAGCCCAGTGGCTCAACTGGCTCTTCAGGTAGTGGATCTCAGCCCACCACCCTCTGGTCTTGGCATTGCCCACGTCAGTCTTGAGTTCAGGGGCCAACGTCTCTAAGCAATGCTCGAGCATGCAGCCTCTCCTCCTCACGGGGTGATTCTGCCTCCGGCGGGAGTTACCTCCCTACACAGGCTATACCTGCATTGGCTGTTTCACCTGACTAGCATCAGCCCCTTCTCCTCAGTCATCACCAGCCACCGTGGACGTTGACCCTGATGATGCCCTCACTGTTGTCAGCTAAGCCCCAGCCAGCAGCAGCCGCTCCTTCTGGACAGCCACAATCGATGCCTGCTGAACTGATGCTGGGCCCTTTGAGACTGGTGTCGGCCAGGCCTTTCACCACAAGGGCCATCGCCTAGTCACCCGGTACCCTAAGGACCGATGCCAGAGCATGTGAAACCTCAGGGACCCGCTGGGCGATCCAACACTTCCCTACTCGCCGCTTCCCCTCCATCTCTGTTGGATTACAACACCTTATTCACAGTGTGCTGGGAGTTCATGCAGAACAAGGATCCCTGGAGGAGGCCTCCTACCACACAACTCCATGAGGCATTCAGTCCCTCATGGGCGGGGACTTGGAGAAACTGGAGGCTGGACCTGGAACGCTGATGCCTGACAACCTTCCTCCATAAGAAGGGCACTCTGCCTATGGTTGTCCCTATACTCATTGACTCTTTCGGGATGTCAATAGGGCTGCCTGAAATCACCCATCTTCCACCAGCCTTACCAAAAGGCATGCAGACCTCATCATGCTCCCAGGACAAGCCTTTTATGGGGGCATGCAGTTGCTGACCCAGTGGTCATGAGCGCTGCTTACGACCATACCTAAGAGGCCCAGAAACCTCACCATGCACCCTCCTGATAAGGAGTCTCAGCAGGTGGACTTCTTAGGAAAGAAGGTCTATGCCTCAGCCACTTCCGCTTGGTCATTGAACTTCCTAGCCCTCATGGTTCAATACCAGAATGCCCTGTGGGACAGAGCTCTGGAACTGGTACAAACCTCCCAGAGGACCCTACTAGATTCAGTTGACTCATCTCCTAAAGTCTGAGTCAGACGTTGGCAACCATGTCCTGAGGGCATCCTACGATGCTGCAGACATAGCTGGATGGGCTGCGCCACTGACATCTGTATTCACTGTTGTTTGTAGCTCAGGGTTTCAGACTTTGCCCCAGACGTGCAGGCCAAAAACTTGCTGTTCCCTTTAGGGCCAGTTCTCTTTGGTGAGGATGTTCAAAACATTATCTCCGCCTACAGGAATCTGGTCAGGCCTTGAAGATGGTACACTATTTGTACCGCACCTGTCCCCAGCAGCATCAGCCCTTCAGAGGAACCAACATCAGCAGTCTCAGGGACAGCAGACCAGATGAGCTTCACACATAAGGCCACCTCCCAGGTGACAAGAGCCTCAGCCCTCAGAGCCCCTAGGGCTTCTCCTGCTGCAGTGCCCTCCCAGGTTCTTCAGCATGACTCCTTACCTGACCCCCATTCCTCCGGCAGAAACTTTGAGAGAAGCAGCGGGGTTCACTTTTCCTTTACCTGGCTGGATGGTGCGCAATCACCTCAGATCAGTGGGTGCTTCAACTTGTAGAAAGGGACATTCTCTTGAATTTAGGAGATACCCCCAGACAACCCTCCCTTGCACTTCCATTACCTCCAGATCATATTGCCCTTATCAAGGAGGCAGTCCAAGCACTTATGCTGAAAAGGCCATAGAACCTGTTCCGTTAACTCAAGGAGAAAGGGTTTCTATTCCCATTTCTTCCTGGTCCCAAAGAAGACCGCGATCTGAGACCAGTTTTAGATCTCCTGCCACCTGAATCTGTTCATAGAATACAAATGCTTCAGGATGGTTACCCTTCAGGGTCTCCTTCCCTTCTTCATCAAGGAGATTGGCTCTGCTCCAGGATATGCAAGATGCCTACCTCCCATCTAGGTTTTCCAGCTCCACAGGAGGTTTTCTGCTTTTGCTTCCAGGGAACCACTACCAGTTCAGGACCCTGCCCTTCTGCCTTTCATCAGCACATCAAGTTTTTACCAAGTTCCTAGCAGTATTGGCGATGGCCCTCAAGAGGCAAGGTCTTTATGTATGTCTTCCCTACCTGGACAATTGACTTCTCACAGCCCTCTCCTGAGACCAGCTGCTCCAGACAATGGAGATCACCTTGTTTGTTTTGGAAGCTGGGCATCACTTGAACCTGCCAAAGTCCTCCCTCTGGCCAAGTCAAAGATGCAATTCATCATAACTATCATAGATTTGGCTCAGGGCAAGGCCTTTCTGCCTCCAGACAGAGCAGACCTCCTGAGATCACAGGCCCATTGTTGTCTTTGTCGGCGTCATGTTCCAGCCAGGGCATTCCTCAGGCTCTTGGGGCACATGGCAGTGGCCATAGTTACTGTTCCTCTAGCCCACCTGTACATAAGGGTGCCCTCAGTGGACTCTACGGTTCAGTGTAACCAGAGCATGGACGATTTGGGACGGGATCCTCATATCCAATCCTGTGCCGTTGAATGTTCTGGCAACTGAACCTCCAATCTCCTCAGAGGGTTCCTTCTGTGTGGAATCTCCACATCACATTCTCATAACAGATGCATCCAATTTGGGCTGGGGTGCCCACTTAGCGGACCATCAGACCCAAAGGACCTGGTCTCAGCAAGAGCAGCATCTCCACATCAAAGTGCTTGAGATCTGTAATACTTCTTGCCTTCGGGCCTTTCAGACTCATCTACTCCTGGGCCCTCTCCTGATTCAGACAGACAACATGTCAGTGTCTTATTACCTCAACAATCAAGGGGATTCACTCATACCCCTGTGCAGGCAGGCATGAAAGTTTGGCATTGGGCCATAGTACATGACCTGGTTCAAATGGTAGTTCATGTTCCAGGCATCAAAAACGTCCTGGCTGACAGCCTCAGCAGGTCCAGGTTGAAAACACACGAGTGGAAACTCCTATCCTTCATGGCCAAGGATCTCTTCAACAGGTGGTATCATCCCGAGTTGGACCTCTTGTGTCCCCACTCAATGCAAAACTGCCCAATTTTTGCTCAACAGATCCAGCGCCTGGTGTTTTCTGGTGAGATGCTTGTCCCTATCTTGGACAGGAGGTTTGTGTATGCTTTTCCTCCTTTCTGCTTCTGCTGAGAGATCTTCTCAAGCTGCAGTCAGAGGGGCAGAGATGATTCTAACAGCTCCCTACTGGCCACACCAGACATGGTTCCCATTGTTGCAGTAACTGGCAGTAGAACCTACACTTCCCTGTCTCTTTGTTCGACCTGCTCTCCAAGGAGCAGGGCACCTGATCCACCCAAACCTCAAGTCACTTCATCTCCATGAGTGCATCCTTTACACTTAGCCATCACATACTTTGGGGTTTCTCTAGGGTGGCGGATGTTCTGGTGGCTGAAGGAAGCCTTCCACCAGAGTCCACTTATGCATGAAGTGGAAGCGGTTCTCCATCTGGCTACTCGCTGCATTTGGATCCCTTCACCTGTCCAGTGAATCTCATCCTGGGTACCTCCTTTCCTTTCAGACTGGTCTGGGCTACTTCTCTATCAAGGTGCACCTTTCTGCCATCTATGTGACCATGCACCCACTGATGGCAAAATATTGTCCAACTGAACTTGTCCCACACTTTCTTGGGACATTCTTTATTTGAAAACTCCCATTAGGGACCCAGTCCTGCCATGGGATTTGTTGTTCATTTTGGTGAAGCTACACTTCCTCCCTTTGAACCTGCACTTAAGCTCGAACTATGCTTTCTGTCATGGAAGGTGTCGTTTTTTAGTTGCCTTTACTTCAACTCAGAGGATTTCTGAGCTTCAGGCTCTGATGTGTAAACAGCCATACTTGGTTTTCCACAAAGACAGGGTATCTTTGTGGACCAATCCTAAGTTTTTGCCTAAGGTGGTGTCTGAGTTTACTTTGAATCAATCCATCCACCTGCCTGTTTGTTTTCCTCAGTATTCCTATCAGGGGAGGCTTTACTCTATACTCTAGATGTGCACTGGGTGCTCCTTATCTACTTGGACTGCACCTGTCCTTTCAGAAAATCTGACCAGTGGTTTGTTCTCTTTGCCCCAGGAAAGAAGGGGTTCCTGCTTCCAAACAGTGTTTATCCAAGTGGTTATCTAATTGCACTATTTATTGCTACTAAGTATGACAAGCCTTTGCCAGGCCAGGTCAAAGTCATTCTACCAGGGGTATGGCTGCCTCGACTGCCTCCTTCAGAAATGTGTCTGCTGCAGACATTTGCACCCTACCACTTAGAGTTCTGTCCATACTTTCATTAGGCATTACAGTTTGGACATTGTCTCCAGGCGTAGAGCCAGTTTGGACTTGCAGTCCTCCAGGGCCTCCTGAGATAAAGTTCCTATGACTGTTGTTTTCTCCTCCCAGTTGACTTGAGTCTATTCCTCTACTGCTTGGGATTCAGTCTTTATGGTTATTGCCTGCTGCAAGAGCCCCTTCAAGTAAGATAGTACAGTTACATAAAACTTACGGTAAAAATAAATCTTTGAGAGGAGCTCTTGTAGCAGGCACTGTATTCCTCCCTCCTTCCCCGATTGCTGTATCTCCATCAAGGATTTTCTGCTTTCCTCATTTAAGAGGATCCTCCTCGGTTCTTCAACTTCTGTACACACTGGGGTCTCCAGAGGAGAACTGGGGATGGGCTGGAGGACCACCCTTTATACTCACAGTTCGGACATCAGCGTGCCGATGTCGGGGCGGTCCGCTTTATACTGCTAGCTAGAAGTTGTCTGTGTGTTCCTAGCTCCTGCAGGCTCAGTTCTCATGGTTCTTGCCTACTGCAAGAGCTCCTCTCAAAGATCTACTGTTATGGTAAGTTCTTATGTAACTGAACTTTCTGCTGCCTACTTTATCCTTTTTGGAAACTGCTCTAGTATTTGTCTCAGGCCCTGCAAACATCTCCTTCATTCTCCTACCCCTTCCATGAACTGCTACTTCTGATGAGTGTCAATTCTTCTGCATACTCTGAATCTGTGACCTGGTCTCTCTTTCCCTTTTCCCCTACCTGCTCATCTTCTGTTCTGCTCACTGTACTGCATGTTACACAGTGATGGCATGTGTACTAACCCTCTGAGTACCATGAGTTACTCCTGCTATGATGGTTGCTTTTTGTGCTGTTCTGGTACCAGCAGTATAGGTTTAGTAATTTATTTTGTTTTTGGTAACTGGTAAGCCCACTTGGAACTAAGCTCATTTACATGGGTGACTCAGAAGCGTTCACATACAAAACATTGCATAGTAAAGATAATGTGTGCAAGTTACAGAAGGTCATATACAGGTTACGGAAGATCATGGAAAAGGCAGTAGGATTGATGAGAAGCAATTCTGTTTACACTGCTCAGAAATGTAACATCTGGTTCAAAGTACCAGTGAGATCTTCGAGGACATCTGCCTCCATAGAGTCACACTTTTGGAGCTATAAGCAATCAGCATCAGGACCACTGGAAAACTTTACCTAGCTGGGGTCACCCACACTGACGGATGTTGGCACTGCCTGTATAACGTTGGTGACCCCATACCTCTTCAGTTTTTTCTCCCGCCATTAACCACCCATTGGATCATGGAAAGTGCCTTCATTAATTTCAGTCAATTGAAGCTCAAGTTTCTTTACTTTTACTTACTTGAGTCATTATTGCATGCCATCATCGGTTCCTCCAAAAGCCTCTGCTTTTCACTTCTGTCAGTGCAGCATAAGATATTTAAAGATGATACTCAGACACTGTGTTTGCTGCCTGGGTTGTTTGCATGACGTGAAAACTGTACCATTTGTCAAGACTTCATCCAGTCCATGAGGAGATGCTGCCAGAAGGCTTTAGAGAATTCCTGCAGAAAACGGGGCAAAGTGGTCAGCATGGGCATCTCCATGAGATCTCTGGCTCTTTGCTGGATTTGCCATGGGAACCCTGCAGATCTCCTCACTGGGTGACCATGTTGTCACCTGCATGGGAAAATGCCATTCATTGAAGGAAAAGTTTAAAATGTCTCTTTGGAGCATCATCACAAACATTCCAAATCACCCTCCTGGTCGGTTGCTGCTGAATCCTCATGAGTGTGTGTTTCAGGCAGCTTCATCTGCCCTCTGTCACTGGCTAAACTGTTGTTCAGACACCTAGGTCAGGTGAAGACTCTGGTTTTCCTAGGGTCCCAATGCACTAATGGGCATCGTTATGCACAAACAGCACGTAACCCACCCAGCAGCTCTGCACCCGCAGAACAGGTGCTTGCCACCAGCTGGAATTTACCAGTGGCCACCACCTCTCCATGGGCATGCCACCCCAGCACGCAGGTCTGGGCGGGCGCAAAGGCGGAGTCCACGGATCAGCCAGGCATCAATTGGATGCCAGCATGGGACCCTGATGGATCCTTGCATTCTGGTCCAGAGGTTGCATGAATAGCCTCCACGGGTACCGGACCCACTAGCTATGCCCCTTGCACAGACATTGGCATCTCCCCTGCCTTGCTTGCCAGCCCACAGCTGTGCCCTGGTCTCATAGTGACACTGATAGACCTGCCCCCAACACACACAACTGTACCCCGGGGTGCAGAGTGGATGCCCTCCCAATCAATGGTGGCCCACACCACAGGATGGCCAGTGCAGCCCCTCACACGAGGATCCCCTACTCCATCGGTGCCAGCCCCCAAGTGCCGGACCAGCCACAATGCCAAACCCCAACCCGGTGTACAGTGGTCCAGTACCCCATGGCACTGACAACCCCTGCCCCACCCTCTGTCCTCATACCCTCCTGTTGGTGCCGGGGCACCTGACAGTCACGGCACAGCCCTCTACACATCCTGGGCCACAGCTGTCGAGGATGCTGGGAATGCAACCCTGTTAACAGGGATGCACTCCGCATCACTCAGATGGCCGGTGGCTGAGGAGGTGTGTGGAGGGCTGTGCCACTGGCCACCGTGAGCCGCAACCCACAGGAGGGCAAGGAGAGAGGGTGTGGGGTGTTGTGCGCAAGCACTGGCCATTGCCCACTGATGTGGGTGCTGGGCCACTGGGTTGGGATTAGGCATGTGGCTGATCCGGGGCACCACTGGTGGGGGTTGGCCTGTGTACCACATCAGGGACTGGACTTACATGGGGGGCCATGTGCAGCGCGGGGATGGGATGGGTATGTGGGACTGGGCATACATGGGGGTGCCTTGTGCAGCACAGGGATGGGATGGGCATGTGTGGTGGGGCACATGGCACTACAGGGTCGAGGCCATAAGGGGGTCATGGAGTGGCATTGCTGGTACGGACCAGCTCTTCCTTGTCCGGGCAATTGGCCCATCAGATGCCCGGCCCCCACCAGCGGCCTAGTGGGCTGGGGCATCACACGGCTTTCCTTGTTCCGCCGTGATTGGCGGGACATGTCTGAGGGTGTGCAGTGGGGTTATGGCAGGGTCCTGGCTGCCATAACCTGCTCTGCCTGCACCCCCTGCAGAGAGCACTACTAGCCTTGGTGCATGGTGCATATTGCTGGCACGCCCGCCCAACAACCTGTTCATGGGTCAACTCTAGTTCCACTTTCTCTTCCTGCAGTGGAGACATTATGGGCTCCCCGAGGATACCTCATTTCAGGTTTTACCCCACCCAATGCAGAACAAGCTAGGCTTTGCTGCTGAGGATGAGGACTCTACTGAAATTAACTGTATGGAATTTCTAAAGGTCCCATATCTCTTTCCGTGAACATTCTGTCCATTTATCCTGATTTTGAGGATGTTATCATGGCTGCTTGGCACAGACCAAGTCCCAGTACCAACTGTCCTCCTAACTCAGATTAACAATATTCTGCCCAACCTATCAAGGTTCTTTATATCACCCAGCCTGAAACAATGGAGGATAAGTTGCCCAAAGGCACTGTTAAAACTGAAGTCCATCAGTGTATTGTGCACAGATTGGAGGCCAGTAGGCATTTACTGCATTCCGCATGAAGTCTCTGTTACCTCTGCTCTGCTGCTGCTTCTAGCATCTGCCTTTGCCAGTATTCATGGCTGTGTGTGGCTGGTTCTGCTACTGATGTTCAGACAGTCGATCCTCAGCCGGCACTTTTATGGTCCAAAATAATTTGGCCCTATGTGGAGTTCATGTTGAAAAGTACAGTCTTCAAAAATGACTCTTGGCTCTTTAAGTCCCTTAATTCTTAGCTCTCACATGGGCATCGTGGAGGTTCATTTGCAAAGATTTCCCTCCTCCCATGCTTGGGGTCCTGGTCACAGTCTTGCTGGGGCCTCTACCCCAAGCCTCAGTCCTTGGGTGCCCATGAGAAGATTCCTACTGACTTCCTTCTTCCCCCTGTGCCTCAGTCCTTGGGTGCCCATTTGAAGACCCTATGACTCTCCCTTCAGCCTACCTTGTCCCTCAGTCCTTGGGTCCCCATGTGAAGACCCCTACTAACTCTCTTCTGCCTCCACTGTCCCTCTCCCAGGGATTCAGGTAGAAGGCAGTATTCTCCTGTTTCTGACAAAATAGTACAAGATTATGTAAAATGGGTGGATCCTCAGCAGTATTCAGGAGGGCCATGCACTGGAACTAGCAGCACCCTCCTGTGCATCCTCCCAGCCTTTGACACTACCCTCCAGGACACTTATTGGTCCTGTTAACTGAAGGCTGTACTCTGTTGAACAAAAGGGCTGTTCAGCCTGTGCCCTGGCTGAAATGAACCACATATATATATATATATATACACACATACATACGTAAGTACATACTGTACATACATAGGCACTGATGACAGAAAAAGGCCTGTCAGCACATAAATTCTGCCCACCCTAACTACTCTCTGTACTGGCCTCAGTGGCCATCCCTTCATTTTGGTTTTGTCCCACTTTTCTAATTAACCACATATACCTGTCCCATCCCTGTTTGAAACTGTTCACTGATTCAGCTTGTACCACTTCCTCCAGCAGCTTGTTCCTCTTGCCCACCACTCTTTCTGTGAAAAGTGCTTACGGAAGTCCCTTTGAATCTTCCCCTGTGAGATTAAGTGAGTTCCTCTCGTCCCTGTAGCTGATCTCAAGGAGAAAAGTTCCTTGGCATCCACCCTATTTATCCTGTGCAGGTACTTATATGCCTTGGTCATGTCCCCTTCCCTCCTTTTCTCAAGGGTGTACATGTTCAAGTCCTGTAGCCTCCTCGTGATATCTTGCCCCTAGTCCACGAACCATCTTGATTGTCCTTCGCTGCACTGCTTTCACTTTGCCACAGTCTCTCCTCAGGTGTAGACTCTGGTATCTTGTGCAGTATTCCAGGTGTGGTCGCACTAGTAGCCTATAGAATGGGAGGATCACCTTCTGAGTTATACTGCTTATCCCTTCCTATGTAACCCAGCATCCTGTTCATCTTGCCCTGTTTTAGGCTCTCCAATATCATGAGCCCTAGGTCCTTTTCCTCTGTGGTGCTTTCAAACATCAATTCCTCATTTCATATGAACGTATACAAACATACAAAGAAGCTAGCGGAAGAAGGCCATTTGGTCTATCAAGTCTGCTTGTATTGCAGGGTCCACAGCTTGAGCTAATGTCCCTGCCCTCCTCCCCACACCTCCCATCCTCTCTACTCATGATCCTTACCTTCCCTATGCCTATCCCAGCCTCTCTAAACTGCCCACTGTCTTCAACAAGATGACCTCTTCTGTAGCGCATTCCAAGTGTTCACCACCCTCTCTGTGAAGAAGTGCTTCCTGAACTCCCTCCTAAACCTTCTACCCTCCAGCTTAAGACTGCTTGCTGTGTTATGGTTGCCACTCAGCTTAAGGAGACTCTCCTTATCAACCTTATTTATTCGTTTCACGCACTTGAAGGTCCCAATCATGTCCCTCACCTCTCCTGTCTTCCTGGGAGTACATGTTCAGTGCCCTCAATCTCTCCTCATATGCCCTTACCCTGCTGACCTGCTATCATCTTTGTAGCCTCCTCTGGACCTTCTCCAGCAGGTTAATGTACTTTTGAGGTGTGGGCACCAGTACTGAACTCCATACCTAGATGCGGTCTTACCAGTGACCTGTACAAGGCAGTATAACCTCCTCTCCTACTACTGATCCCTAGATATGCATCCCAGCATCTTGTTTGCCTTTGCTGCTGTTTTCTTGCACTGCGTGGAGTGCTTCAGGTCACTAGGGATCATCACTCCCAGGTCCTTCTCCTCCTCTGATGCAGATATTCAGACTCCACCCAGGTAGTACTCTGTCCTGGGATTCTTGGCTCCAATATGTATAACTTTGCATTTCTTGCACTGAAGCCAAGCAGCCAGATCCTAGACCACTTCCCCAGCTTTTCTAGATCTTTCTGTAGGTCCTGTATCCTCTCAGCTGTGTCTACTCTTCCATAGAGCTTGGTGTCATCTGTGAATAGGCACATTTGCCTTTAATGCCATCTCCAGTGTCACTGATGAAGACATTGAACAACAATGGCCCCAGCACCAAGCCTCGCGGAACCTCACTGATTACCTCTCTGTGCCAGATAACTCTCCCCACAACACACTCTGGGTTCTGTCCCTCAGCCAGTTTTCCACCCATCTGGCCATCTTTTCCCAACCCCAAGATCCACCAACTTCCTGATCAATCTTTTGTGGGGCACAGAGTCAAAGGCCTTGCTGAAATCAACATAGAGAATGTCTACCATTTGGCCCCTGTCTACTGTTATAGTGACACCATCAAAGAAATCGATCAGATTTGTTTGACACGATCCCCATGAACCCATGCTGCTCGCATCCTGAAGACCATGCTTCTCTAGATATTCCACCAACCTTTCCTTTAGTATGGTCTCCATGAGCTTGCCCACAATGGAGGTAAGACTGAATGGTCTGTAATTCCCTGGGTCATCCTTGGGACCACTTTTGTGAAGGAGCACTACATGTGCTATTCTCCAGTCCTGCTGTACCACTTCTGACTCTAATGAACTATTAAATAGGTCTGCCAGTGGCCCTGCTAGCTCCTCAGCCAGGTCCTTTAGTACCTTGGATGTACTCTGTCAGGGCCTGGTGATTTGTCCACCTTCAATGCCAGAAGTCCCTCCTCACTCTATCCTCCTCTATCACTACATCTGTGTTCACCTCTCCCCACTCCCCTTTTCCTCCTGAAGCCACTGGTCCATCCTTTTCCATGGTGAAGATGTAACAGAAGTATTCATTTAGTATCTCTGCTTTTCCCCATCATCCTCCACCCACTCCACCCCTATCTTAGCCTAACAATCCCTTCCTTTCGTCCTTTTTCTCACTTATATATTGAAAGAAAGCCTTCTCCCCTTCTTAATTCCTCAGCTATCTGCAGCTGCTTCTGTGCCTTTGCTCTCCAGACTTCCTTACCTGACTCACTAGCCAACCTTAGGTTATTTTCCTTATCCATCTTCTCTTGGTCTTCCTGAATTTTCTATAGACCAACCTCTTTTCCTTACTGCCGGGCAACCCCAGAACTGAACCAGCTGGGCACTTTGGGCCTTGTGTTCTTCCCCTGAGCCTAACGCACTCATCTATGGCAACCAGTATTCCTTCCTTAATGATGGACCACCTTTGGTCCACCCTGTATTTGCTCAGATGCCTGCCAGATGGCTCCTTAGTGTTTGCCCATTTTTCTGAAGTCCTCCTCCTGAAATCCAAGATTTTGGTCTTAGTCAGGATGCTTTCCTGTCCATATCCAACTGGAACCACACTGTGCAATGGTCACTGCCAGCCAGTGGCTCCCTGACCATTATTTCTTGTACATACTCCCCATTTGTGAGTACCAGATAAAGAATTGCCTCAGCTCTTGTTGGTTCAGTGATGCCCTGAGTCAGGAACCCACTCTGCAGTCCTTTCAGGATCACCTGACTCCTAGCACGTGTTGTGGATGGTATGCTCCAGTCCACCTTGGGCAGGTTGAAGTCCCTACATTACCACCTCCTTTCCCAGTAGCTTTTATTTGTGATTTCATATTGCATTCTTGGGCTCCTCTTCCCAAAGTGCATCAATTTATTTTTTATTTTTATTTTGCATTGGTCACCCAGTTAAGAAGTTGACCAGATTTTTCTGGCAAGATCTTCCCCATACACCCATGTTGCCTCTGGGGTTCTGTAGCTATTTCACTCTCCAGGAAGTCCACCAGTTCCTCCCTTAATAGACTCCATATTTTTCCCATTATAGACATCAGACTGACTAGTTTATATTTCTCTGGCTTATCTTTCCTTCTGCTGTTGTGTAGGGGTACCACGTCGACTATCCTCCAGTCCCTAGAGACCACCCATATAAGTAGTGAGCAGTTGAATATGCTTGCAAGTGTCCCTGCTATCACTTCTGCTACCTCCTTCAACATCCTCAGGTGTGAGCCATCAGGTCTCATAGATTTATCTACTTTCACCCCTGTAAGCTTTTCCAGCACCTTATTTCTTTTATTTTGACCATGCTACTTAAGCCCTTGATCTTGTCTCTTCCCTTCTTAACCATACATTCTGGCAGTGACCCATCCTTCTCTCTAGTAAATACAGAAGAAAAATATTTGTCAGTATCTCTGCTTTCCTTTGTCCCCCTCCTCCCATAGTTCCTCACTGTACAGTCTCACAATACCATGTTTGACCTTACACTTCTCCCAGACGAACTTGAAAGAGAAGTTCCAATGTTTTAAGAATGGGTCTTAAATGTTTTTTCAATACATTAATCCATTACCTTATGCTTCCAATAGTCACTGCGTAACAACGGAATGTTTTCAGTACATCCACTATCGGAAGGAAGGATCAAAAATCATGCTGAGCAGAAGGCCAGCCAATCCCTTCCACTTCGGTCTACCAGCCCTGCCCCTGTGACATCTAACCAGGGAGAGGCGGGGAGCACCACATACAAGTAAATTTTCAGAGCTATTTTATATATAGGCACTTCTTTAATATAAATGAAAGCCATTGCTCAATGCCCTCATTAGTTGAACGATGGCTTTCATTTATATCAAAGGTTGCTTTAAAAGCAGTGCATGAATCTGGTGAAAAGTTTGACCTATACTTTTTATGCTATTTTAGATTGCCACTTACCTCCTGACTTGTATCATACCCCTCTTTCCACAATTTGAGTCTGCTTTAGTACTTTTTTCACTTTTGAAATAATAAAAGGAGCACTCCTTTTAATATGGCTTGGACCAGGTTTTCATCAGTATTTGCAGGTGTTTTTGAACACAATATAAAACAGCTATTTTACTCAATTACACCTGTGCTGTTTGAGGAGGGGCTTGGCAGCGAGTCAGTGAGCTAGTCAGCATGAAGGGAGGGTGCAGCTTCTCAAAGCTCATGCTGTCCCACTCTATTGCAATCACTTATACTGTCTGTGTGGGAGAGACCTCAACAACAGGAACTAAATGAACTGTGAGCTGCCCTGTAATTTTGTTGTATTGAACTGAGCTATTGCTGTGCCTAACGAGTGAGCTGCTGACTGGTAATTTGTCTGTTTCAGCATTGTAAGATGCCTACACCTTAATTACACCTGTGCTATTTGAGGAGGAGGCTTGAGCAGTAGTCAGTGAGCTAATCAGTATGAAGAAAAGGGGTGCAGCACTTCTAAAGCTTGCTCTGTCCCACTACACAAGTGCAGTGTGCGCGAGCATGAGTGGCAGTTCTGTCTAGTTGGGGAGCTTACTGTCCTAGTACAGTGAGCAAGTTTGATAATTTTATAACAACGAGGTGGTATTAATTAATTAGGAAGGGCAGTAAAAGTAGTAATTTGTGCAATATAAAAACAGCCAGTTACATAGTAGTATTGTCTTCTGAGTATCAGGGTTTGGTTGATAGTTTATTACTTTGATTTATATTACTTTCATTACAACAGTGCTGGGGACCAAGAACTTACACATGTGGGATTGCTTTTCAATTTAGTAGTTCTGTATAACATTACTCTTTTGAAAAAAGGCAAAATGTTGTTATGAATATAGATTATAGGAGAATAATACAGAGAATTGGGTTATATCTTCCCATTTTATGCCAAACAGTTTGTGTAGGGCAGTGGTTAGGTTAGTTAGTTGCTATCAGAAGACTGTTTATGGAGAACGGTCTTCTTTAACATTTTTTAAATGTTATAGATTGTTGAGATGTGCATTGAATAAAATGTGTGCTAGTAACAGGAAAAGGCATCATTTAAACAGAATGTTTATCACTTTATAATTATTGTGTGGATGTTCACGTTAATCCAGGTCCTCTACAGACACATGTTTTGAGAACAATTTATTGAAACATGATGCCTTCTCCTGTGTACATTTTAATGTTTGTAGTGTAAGTAAAAAGATGGATGCACTTAGAGAATGGATTTTAGGTTTTAAATGTCAAATTATTGTAATCAGTAAAACATGGTTAAATGAAAAATGTCCTCATCTTTATTAGACATTGATGGGTATCAAATACATAGGGCAGATCGGAATAAGAGGGGTGGTGGAGTCATGATGTATTTAAAGTCCAACTTGGATGTTAAGCCTACTAATATTGATATTGACTTTCAGGGCATAGAGGCCTTGGCTATTGAATTAAGCTCCCTTTGTACAGCCTATACTTTTAATGGGAGTCTATAAACCCCAAAGATCCAGTCATCTAAGTTTAACATCATGGGGATTTTTTGATGAACTATAACTCATCTCATGAAATACTCCTGATGGGAGACTTTAATGAAAACTGGGAAAAAATTGCACCTGAACACGAACTGGTAGATATGTCCACTAACTTAGGTTTGTACCCATTAACTGAGGGGTTCACGAGAATTAATCCTAGAAATAGTGAAGCCTCATCCACCTGGACCTGATTTTTACTTCCAAAATTAATTATAACCAGAGTGGCGTCCTTTCAGAAGCTTTCAGTGACCATCAAGGCATTATTTGTGTTAGGGCTAAAGAAACTGGGGTGACAGCCGGGAGCTGGGAGTTTAAAAGATCATTTAAACATTTTGACTATGTTCAGTTTATGTTAGATTTGGAAGTAGTTTTGGGGATAGATTAGGGTTAATTCCAACAGTTGATGAGACTTGGCAGTACTTTAGGGATGAATTTGTAAAAGTATGTAATAGACATGCACCTTTAAGAAAAGTTTTTCGTAGTCCAAAAAATGCAATATGGTATAAGGGGTCCTACATGATATTAAGGAAAAAGAAATCAACAGTGGAAAAAGGCAGAAAAGACAATAAGGAAGGTAGACTGGGATCAATATAGGCCTTAAGAAATAAATACTTAAAGGAGGTCAGAAGGGCTAAAGCTGAATACTATAAACAAATATTGCAGGATACACAATATTCCCATCTGGGTAAATTTTGGAACTTAATTAATAAAATGTAAAATCCAGGAACATCTGGGACTGGGTACCTGAAGATGTTCTGTATAAACGGTAGGGATAAAGAAATTGGACATTTAGTGGGGAATGATTTTATTGCTTATTTTGTGAGTTTGGGGTTAGTAAAAGATAATGGAAAATATATTACATTTCCAAGTAGCACAATAAGAAATTAGAAGGAACAAAATTCAATAATTTTCTCTGTATAAAAACTAAAGAAGTACTGTCAGAATTATTAAAAATAGATGAAAAAAAGCTACTGGGCATGACAGATTATGTGGGAAAATATGCCACTCAATAATTGCATACCCACTTGCATATATTTATAACTTGTCAGTAACTACTGTGGAAATACCTGGGTATTGGAAATCTGCAAACGTGGTCCCTATTTTTAAAAGTGGTTCTAGGAGGAAATTTCTAATTATAGACCGATTTCTCTTCTCCGTTGAAGCCAAAGTTTTTGAGAGAATAATTTCCAGTCAGGTTAAAATGTTCTTAAACGAGAATAACATGTTGACAATGTATCAATCTGGTTTTAGAGAAAAATGTAGCACATAAACTGCCTTGGATAAATTAATTGGCTATATTCAGAAGGCTATGGATGGGGGCTTAATGGCAGGGGCTGTTCTAGTAGATTTATCAAAGCTTTTGATACTTTGAATCATGACATCTTGTTATACAAATTAAAATACTTGGAATTTTCTGATAAAGTAATAGCATGGTTTAGTAGTTACTTAAAAGGTTGGTTGCAAACAGTTTATTTAAAACATATTATTCAAATTGTAGGGTAGTGGCACAGGAGTACCTCAGGGGTCCATACTAGGACCCCTACTTTTAATTTGTATACTAATGATTTGGAATTTAAAAATCAGAAAGTTATGTGGCATCAGTATGATGATACAATTTTGTATTTTGTTGGGGATGATATAAATAAATTGCAACATAGTTTATAGGAAGCTTTTAATGATCTACAACACTACTACTTACTTAACAAATTAGTATTAAATTGTGGAAGGCCAAAGTGATGTTATTTGGGCACAAGAATAAATTCATGTGCAGTAATAGTGTTTTGGATATTAGAGCAGAATATGTGTCCATTTTATAGTAGGTGGAGGAATATAAGTACCTTGGCCTGTATGGATACACATTGTAAATGGACAGTGTATATTAATAAGATGGTAAAAAGGTTAGGACAGCAGTTAAGGATGCTTTATAGACTTAAAGATAATTTCTCTACATAATCAAAGTTACATATTGTTCAAACTATGTTGATACCAGTCATAGATTATGCAGATATTATCTATATGGGGCTTCAAAGAAAGAATTAAAAAGGTAGATATTATGTATGACAAGATGGCCAGTTATATTTTGAAGGCACCAAGAATGACATCATTGTGCCCTTTATAGGAACTTCAATGGGAACATTTAGATAATAGAAGAGAGAAACACTTAATTAAGTTAATGTTTAACGTAATAAACAAAAGTGTTCCAGGATACCTGCTTGACAAGTTTCAGTTGAAAGCTCCTGTATGACAATTAAGATCAGTTCACTATTTGCAATTTATAGTCCCTAGAAAGAAAACAAAATATGGTAGTACCACAATTGCTTGTTTAGGACTCCAAAGTTGGAATAAATTACCCCCTCATCTTAGATCGCAAGAAGTTAATGTGTCATGGCCCCACATAAATAGATGGTTTAGGTACAAAATTGGCATATCAAGAGAGTGCTGTATTCTTCAGGAAGTTGGATAGCTGAAATTAAGTGCATTTACAGGATATTTCTTAGTATGTAATATAGGATCTTATGTGCAGTATGTACTCATTTGAATTATGATGTGTGTATTATATGTATTTGTGTGTTTACTGTGTCACTACTTCATTACTTGTATGTAACTGGAACAATTAATGCAGGAACCTATGTGCAATATGTTATTATTGTATTAGTGTGATTATGTGTTCTATGTGATCATTTGTTATTAATTCATATTTGTATGTAACTGGAATAACTGTTTTTTTTTTTTTCTATATGGAGACCCTTATAAATGAACATATTTTTATACTCAATAGGTTATTTCCATGTTCATTTATGAATAAAATCATTACTTCTACTACTACTACTAGCTCTGAAAATGTCCTCCATTGACTTGTACGTGGTGGACCCTTCAGCGCCCCGGTTAGATGTCATAAATGTCTGACCGCTGAGGCGGGTGGCAGACCGGAAGTGGAAGGGATTATCTGGCTGTCTGTTTGGCACAATTTTGATTCCTTCCTTGCTGTAGTGGACATACCAAAACATTCCATTGTTACCTCATAAGACTATTGCCAGCATAAGGTAATGGATTAATGGTAAAACCCATTTTTAAATCTTGGAACTTCTCTTGAAGAATGCCTTGCTTCATGCCTTTGCCAGCCAGAGTTCCATCTCCATCAGGATTTCTATTTAAGATATTTCCTAGTCTAAAGAAGATAGAGTGGTTTATGTCATATTTCACACCTCAGAGGCCTGAAAAATATACTGTGTACAAAAAGTTTTGCATGGTCTCTCTGCAGCCCCTCCTCCTCTACTCTAGCAAGGGAATTGGGTTTGTGCTCGAGCATGCAGGATACATATCTGCACATCAAGATTTGATGCATCTCCACCACCTGCACTTTGTTTTGGAGTGCCAGCACTACCAGTTTCATGTCTTTCCTTTGGTGCCATATGTCTTTGGCAAGAACTTGGCTGTAGTGGCTACTGGCTTTATGGTGGGACCCCTATATATATGTGTGTGTGTGTGTGTGTGTGTGTGTATATATATATATGTATATATACTCCTTACCTGGATAACTGGTTCCTCAAGGTGTCATCTAGGGCAGTAGCTCTACAGACTTTGTACTGAACTCACCAGTTGTTCAAACAACTAGGTTTTCTGGTAAACAAACCCAAATTAGTTTTGACCCCTTCCACACCTTCAGTTTATCAGTACTTTCTTGGATACGACTTGTTCACAGTAATTCTTTCCAGATGCCTCTGTCAGCACTTTGATTGCCCAGGTGACACTGATCAGCACCAGCACATGGGTTCCTGTGAGATCCATGCCTGAGCCCTGGACCTCATGGCAGCTGCCAGTGTGACTGTTCCTGTGGTCCTCTGCCACTTGGTCATTACCCAGTGGATACTTAACGTACAGTGGGTCCAGGCTTCTCAATCCTTGGATCATCCTCTTCTGGTGATAGATCCAATACACAGGGCTCTTTGCTGTTGGTAAGACCACACCCATCTGCTTTAGGGGTCCCCATTTCTTTATCTCTGCAGGAGGTCCTCACCATGGATGCCTCTGGGATGGTTTAGGAATGCCATCTGGGTACATTCAAAACCCAGGGTGTGTGGTCCCCTCGGACTGCTCTGTCCATACCACCATACTGGAGAGGAGGGCTGTCCTTGGCCTGTGGATCTGTGCACCTACATTCAAGGCCTCCTCTGATGTTACAGATGGACAAATCATGTGCAAATCTTTAGCAACAGTTCTAACCTAAAGAATTTGTGGCTTCAGGCTAGTATTGTTGCTAAAGATTTGTACATTAGTTTTCTGTACTGGCTGTTAGCATGTTACAGTGCCCTTTGTAATGCATCTTTATATGTGAGCTGGACTGCAACAAAGCATTAACTTGGGCAGCTCTGTAGTGTTGTTGCTTAACCATGTTAATTCTTTGTGTGCTATTATCTTTAGCAGTTCATTTGGGTGTGTTCTTTTGTGGTTTTGTATCTACTCCCTTAAGGGTTTTCTGCCTTACTGATGTCTGGCCTTCCTCCAGCTCTACTGTTTTGCATTGCGTAGGAATCATTCCAAAAGTGAGGCACTATGGAGGGAGATGTCCTGGAGCAGATAGTTTTGTTACTTATCAGTAACAGTGAATCTTGAAGAGAATATCTTCCCTACAGCCACAGTTCACCCTCCCACCTACCCTCTTCTGTATTTCAGGTTGCATACTCTGGAAGAAGTACCTGTTCTAGTTAAATGAATATGATGTTCTATCCACACTTCAGGCAGTGTTTTTCCCCCTTAAATCAACTGGAACATCTTCAAGCTAGCTCCTTCCACCCACCTGGGTGGTAACTCCCTTGGCACCTCCTGTGACACCAGATCTTCCTTTCCATTGGAAGAAGAAAGTTTCTTCCTTATCGCTGTCATGCTAAGTAGGCTATTTGCTTATTAAAACTTCTAGTTTGTAAAACTCTGTCTTCAAGCAGCTCCTTCTCATCACCTGGTATGGTTGATGTGAAGTCAGTGCTGGAATTTAAGAAGTGTATCTGCAGGCAGAAAATCTCTCGGACAGGTCCGCACCTATGTGTGTTTACTGTCTGGGCCACTAACATGATCCCCAGGCTTGCACCTGTGCTACACCCTGCATCTGTCCACTTTAAAAGACTGGCATGCCTTCCTTTGTTGGGACATCTGGATGAACAGGATCCTACAGTTAAATCCAAGGACACCCATTGGGTGGTCTGTGAGGCTGTGGGGTCCGTCAATCAGCTTGCAGCATTTGAAGAAACTGCGCCCAGGCTGCAGCACAGTCTTCCTTGGCTATGGCCTTTTGCTGCTCTCCTTGGGAGCTTCCTTTATGGGTATTTAGGATTTGCGCCAGGCCCTTCCCACCCATGGGCAGGGTCCCTCCTCAGGCACAAATCTAAATAAAAATTGAAGAAAGAGACCAAGAAATGGTCTCATCATCAATCGTGGGATCGTGAGCACTCTCGGCCTCAGATTCTCATGCTTCCTAGGAGGCTTTGACTTTGGTTGTTCCTTTGGCCCAGGCTGCCAGCTCCACGGTCTCCCCATCATGCCAGTTGGTCGAAACGCAGGTCGATCTTCTGGTCAAGATCATTCTCGAGCCAGTTCACCTGTTGTCACAAGATGAGGCTGATACCTTCTGTCTAGGACTCCTGTCCTACCGCTCACTTCTCAGGGAGGGACGAGCCAGTCTACTGCCCGCCACCTCTCACCCAGGATCTTCCAGACCAGGAGGAGACTCAGCTCTCACCAGCCCCTCTGAGACCCACCGCTGGTGGTCCTGATGGTCAAGGTCTCAGTCTTGATATTGTAGCCCTGATTCAAGCAGCCCACATCAGCATTGACGCTTGTGCTCTGGCATTCAGGCAAGCAGTGCTGCCACTATCTCTTCATCCTCCTCGGGTGAGGAGAGGCTCTGATGCAAGTTGCATTGGTGCTATGAAGACCTGACGTGGCATGCTCATGTTTACCAGGGTGAAGCCCATTCAGGCCTTGACCCCAGCCATTACGGCTTTGCTGCAGAGGCCACAGCCTTCTCCACCGGCAGGAGCCGACTCAATATATATTGACCAGCTCGGCCTCCTGCAGCCTCTCTGCCAATTATGGTGGGAACTGCCGCAGGAAACAGCCAAAGTCCAGTCCTCCATTTAAAGATCAGAGTGTCAGTGGGGACTCCAGTGTCGGACTTCATTCAACAAATCCTCAGAGTCTGAGGGCTCCTCCTTGCACTGTCATCCAGTGGACGTATAATCAGCTGAGGATTTGTCAATGGAGCAAGGCCCCACTTCCTACATGGGTCTTTTCCGCCAGATCTCGGAATCCACAGGTCTTCTGATGGAGCCTGTCCAGAAGCGGGCCTGGTACCTGCTCACGAGATTCTCGACCATGACGACCTCCTGGAAGCCTTCCTGGTCACTGAAACCATTCTTGGCCCTGCACTGGAGCTGTGGCAGCATCCAGCCTCTTGTCCTGCACCATTGGCTCGGATGGCCTGCAAGTGTATGCAGTCCCTACCGGTTCCCTTTCGGGATTCACAGAGCACCCTCTGCTGGGGTTCTGGTGGCTGACTCTGTGTTTTCAGCGCATGGGCAACATGGGAGATGTTGATAAACCTCCTGACAGGGTCCAGAAACTGGACACATGGGCAAAATGTCTGCTCTGCCTTCCCTCTCAACCTTCAGCAGGCGAGTTCAGCCCTTATAATGGTTCACTTTGCCTATCCCCTTCTGGGCACAGTCGATGAAGTGCTTTCTCATCTCCTGGCAGACTTACAGATTACAATCGAACGCGTCTGGGATCAAGGCTGAGTGGTGGCTAAGCAGCAGCTCCAGACTGCCATGGACATCAGCAACTAGCATGTGGTCCGTGGTGGCGCGGTTGCGTGCTGCACCACAGGACTTGGTTAAGGATCTTGACCTTTATAGCATACCCAGCACAAGCTGGTGGATTTTCCTTCTTGAGCACTGACTGTTTGAGCCTGGGGCTCATGGGCATCTCACCGGCATCGAAAAGCCCAGTGCCACCTTGACTCAGAGACTTCCACCCAGAGGGATCCCAAGGGCTCTAAACAGCAGAAGAAGAAGCCCTTTGGCCCCTCTGCCCCTGCGACCAAACCGCCCCAGCCTCAGGCTGGACAACAGGCTCAGGCTTGGTGTCCCTGGCTGAAATCGTTCTGACTCCCGGGTCCTTCTGTGGGGACCAGCTCTGCCACTTCCTTTCTGCCTGTCTACTGTCACCACAGACAGGTGGGTCCACAAGGTGGTCGGAGAGGGTCTGCCTGTAGAATTTGAGGCTTACCTGCCTTGCTGAACTGTGCCCCACCAAAGGACATTGTGTCTGTCAACATCCTGTTGGCTCCTTGGGACATGACCAGGTCCTCCACAAGGAGGTCGTGATTCTGTCACTGGACCTCCAGTACAACCTGGGTTTGTCTCCAGGTACTTCCTGGTGCCAAATGGATGGGGCTGGCACCCCATCTTAGAGCTGCATGACCTGAACAAGTTTCTCAGGCTGCGCACCTTCAGTATGGTCAGTCTGTCTTGGATCATACCATCTCTCAAGCAGAACACTTGGTTTTGCCATCTGGATCTTGATGATGCATTCTTCTATGTCCCAATCCATCCGTCCACCATTGTTTCCTCCGGTTCTGGGTGGAGGGATCCTCTACAAGTTCCAGACCAGGCCATTCGCTGTGCCTTGGCCCCAGGGTCTTCACCAAATGCATTGCAGTGGTGGCAGCTTACCTGAGGTGTCAAGGAGTCCAGGTATACCCTACCTGGATGACTGGCTAATCATTGGTCACTCCATGGAGAAGGTGGAGAGATCAAAGATCTGGTCCTCCAGACCTACATCTCTTGGCCCCTGGTCAATGAGGCCAAGTCGGAACTTGTGCCCTTGCAGGTGATCCATTTCATAGGGGTGGAGTTCGACTCTTGCAGACCCAGGGCTTGGCTTCTGGCAGACAGGGCGGAGGCTGTCTCCTGCTTTGCCCAATTATTTCATGTTGGACAGTTGTGCCATGCTCAGGACTTCCTGTGCCTGCTGGGATATATGGTGGCATGCCAGCATGGTCCATTGAGCCCGTTGGAAAATCGTTCTCTGCAATGGGAGCTGGCCTGCCAATGGTCACTTCAACCAACCAGTCACTGTGACCGAATTGATGTGGGACATCCTCCAGTGGTGGTTAGTCCCAGAACATCTGCAGGAAGGTATTCCATTTGCCCACCCAGAGCCGGCGGTCATCCTGATGACCGATGCCTCCATGATGGGCTGGGTAGCCCACCTGGGGAACACAGAGTCCATGGGCTCTGGACCCTGAGAAATTCTGATGCCACATCAACCTGCTGGAGCTCCAGGCAGTTCAGGTGGCCCTGACTGCTTTTGTTCCCACATTTGGGGTCAGGTCATTCAGGTCCAGATGGACAGCACCATGACCATGTACTACCTCAACAAACAGGGCAGGATGCACTCTCTTCCTCTGTGCATGAAGCTTTCCATGTTTGGACCCTCATGCGCAGCCTGGAGGCTGATCTCCTGGCCATTCATGTGGCGGATGCTCTCAGCCATGTGATCGAGGTGTCTCACGATTGATCTCTTTACCCAGAGGTAGTACACAGCCTGTTCTCCTAGTAGGGCACCCTCTGGTGGACCTGTTTGCCTCCAGGAAGAATGCAAAGCTGAGGCTGTACTGTGCCCACCCTCCTCAACAGGGAACGCTGCAGGAGATGCCTTCTCCAGGTTCTGGACCCCAGCCCTTCTTTATGCCTTCCTCCATTTCCCTTGATCCACAGTGTGTTGCTCAAGGTGAGGAGGGACAAGGGTCAGATGATCCTGGTGGCTTCGGACTGGCCTCGCCAGTTCTGGCACCCCACCTCCTCAGCCTCAGCAGCAGGCTCCTGAGGCATCTCCTCTATGCCCAGACTTGCTCTCGTCCAATCAGGGAAGGTACTCACTCAGACCTTCTATCCCTGCACCTGACAGCCTGGTTCCTGAGTGGCTAGAGTTCCAGGCTTTGGGTCCCTCCAAGATGTCCTCAATGTGATTGAGGCTTCTCAGAAAAGTTAACCAAAAATGCTATGCCTTAAAATTGAAGAGGTTCTCTATTTGGTGCCGGGGCTTGACCCTTTAACTTGTCCGGTGGCTAGCATTCTCGACTGCCTCTGGTCCCTCTCCCAGTCGGGCCTCCGTTGACAACCCATTAAGGTGCATCTGACAGCTATTTCTGCTTACCGAGTGTGGGCTGGTATGCAGTCAGTGGTGCAGGAGAAGGTGGTCTCATGCTTTTTAAAGGCCTTGACAATATTTTGCCTCCAGTGCGTGAACCACCACCACCTTGGGACTTGTTGCTGGTATTGGCAAAGCTCATGGAAACCATTCGAACTGATGCAGAGATTTGAAATGTCTCACCTGTCATGGAAGACCACCTTCCTGGTGGCTATTACATCAGCCAGAAGGATCAGTGAGCTCCAGGTGCTTTCGTGGAGTCTCCTTATCTGCTGTTCCACAGGGACAAGGTTGTCCTTCACCCCAAGCCGAGTTCCTACCGAAGGTTTTGTCTGATTTTCACCTTAACCAGGTGATCAATCTTCTGGTGTATTTCACCAACCACACCTTGGAGGCCGAGCACAGGCTCCATACATTGACCTGCAGTGCGCTAGTCTATTACAAGGAGGCGTGTATCTGGAGTTCAGGAGAGGTTCGTTAGTTATTTGTCACCTATGCTGAAGCTGCACCTGGCACACTGGCAGCTAAGCAGAAGACTGGCAGGTGGATTGCATCCTGCTTGATCTCTGCTATAGGTTGGGCGGGTAGGGGGCCTCCTGTAGGGCTTAGGGCTCATTCCATTGCCATACCGCTGCCTCGGTGGCTGCTTCCAGGTATGTCACTATCCAGAAAATCTGCAGGGCTGCTACCTGGAAGTCAGTACACACCTTCATTTCCCACTACCACATCGACCTTGAGTCACACTGGGATTCTGGTTTTGGAGCCTCAGTTCTCCAATTTCTATTCCCTAAGTAGGGGTGTGCACCTTGCCCCCTCTTCCTGGAAAACTGCTAGGAGTCTGCTTGAAGTGTGGCTAGAACATCATATCCACATCCCTAGAAAACAGGTTATTCCCCTGTAACAGTAGTTCTAGGAGTGGTATATGATTTCATCCTATGACTAAACCCCCTGCCAAGTGGCACACAGATCTTGCTTCCAGCAGGCAAGATCTGACATCACAGGGTTTGCTTGAAGATGTTCCGACTGATTTAAAGGGGAAAGAAACACTGCCTGAAATGTGGATAAACATCACATACCACTCATAGACCTACTGTTACAGGTGAGTAACCTGTTTTTACTGCACACTTGATCTTTTCCTTTTTGCCCCATTTCCAATGGGCTTTTTTTGTTCAAAACCACTACATCTCCTGTCAGCCTGGTCAGAGTTCTGGTCTTCTATTCCTGTTGGTGTGGGACAACTCTGAGCTGATCTCTGGAAGGAAACTGAGGAGGTATAGGGTCACCTACATTATCTAGGTGGCACCGATGTATGTCAATGAGGGTGGCCCCAGCTATCTAGAAATTTCAAGTGGTCCTGATGCTGATGGCTTGGCCAAAGTTGTGGCTTTATGGAGGAGAGTCTGTAGAAGATCTGCATTACTGGTAACTAAACTCTTTGCTTGTCTCAAAACACAGGTAGTGAGTTCCATAATTTTGTTGCAGCATAATCAAAATAATGCTAACTCATGGAGGTTTTACACAGTGGGTGGATAACAGGTTTGTAGTGTATGGTGCAATGATGTGTATGGAAATCCGTACACTGTAAAAATCATTCTGCTGCAGTAGTGACATCCTTACTAACACAGAATGACTTTTTGTTCCTGCTTAATAAGGACATCACAATACAAGTGACACCAAAAGCAGTGTTGATGGGGCTAAGCGGAGTTTGGTGGGTCATGTGGGTAGACTAGTCAGACAGGCAGTTGGCGATGAAGTTAGGACTGTAACCAACAAGGACACTTTCGGACCACAAAAGTAAGTTATTTGCTGGTTTGTACCTATTACGCCATGGTAGCCCCACATGCTCTCGCAGATCCTTGACGCTTGTAGTAACCTCGGTGTAAATGATAGCTGCTATGTATATGGGCCATCATACACTATCCTATATGATGTGGAGGATCTAAGATCAGATTGTCTGTTGGGGAAATGTAACAGTTCAGCTAGGCAGAGGAGAATCAGAGACCAATATTTTGTAGACGGTGTTTCCTAACAATCAACTGCAATGAAGGTTGCAACCAGAAACAACTGCCAAGCTCAGAGTAAATTCACAAAACACATACAGAAGATCCGTGCTAAGGTTTCACAGGCAAATAACCCAAGCTGGTTCTTCAGTTCCACAGTATTTATTAAAATGAGTTCAAGTTGACAGCACTCCCAGTTGAGCGCTTTTCTCGAAAGCGCCTGTGTCTTTCTCAAGGCATCCTTGAGAAAGAACCGGTGCTGTTCGAAAGTGCTTGGTTGCTTGGGGAGGCGGTCAGCTTGAATGCATTTTAATAAATACTTTGGAACCGAAGAACCAGAGTGGTTTATCTGCCTGTGAAGCCTTAGCATGGACCTTCTGTATGTGTTTGGTGAATTTATTCCTAGAACGCTTGCCTGGATTCTAAAGAAATTCAGATCTGTAAAAAGCTGTTAATACTGTACCATTCTATTGACATTAAGAGCAAAGCACCCATTCCTTTTATGTAAATTACTCTTTTCTCCCACGCCCAGTCAACCTCCTACTATGAGTCATTCATGGCATCATGCCCCAGAGGAGCACTCATCTTTTCTCTTTGCAGTGCGGCAGAGTAACAAAAATGATTCAGGGCCAGCAGGGCAGATCTTATGAGGAGCACCTCAAGGCACTAAATATGTACTCACTGGAGACCAGAAGGAGAGGGAAGTATGACAGAGACCTTCCAGTTTCTTAAAGGAATTAACAAAGTGAACTGGGGAGCTAGTTAGCCTGAATACCAATTCACTGTCACGTGGATACAAATGAAAATTAACAGGAGGTAGGTTCAGGAGAGATGTGAGGAAGTACTGCTTTACAGAAGGAGTGAAGGAACCTTGTAACAGTCTGTTGGCTGAAGTGGTGGATGTAAAACAGCCTGGGGATTCAAGCAGGGCTGGGACATAATGAAGGGAATAGTGGTTCGGGAGGCAACAGGACCAGGGAGGAGAATAGAGAGGGCAATGGGGGTTAGTACCTGGAGGAACAGCAGGTTCCAGGGGCTATAGGGAACTTGGGCAGACTGGATGGACCTCTGGTCTTTTCTGCCATCACTGTCTATGTTTCTGTGTTTCTTGTGGTTTGCATAATTGGATATCCAATAATTTATTCTTTATAGATTGGGATCAAGATACTGTAGTTTCAGATAATTCTTCAATCCAACCTATAAATACAGATGAAGTGCAAATGGCTCTGAACTCATTTAAATGTAATATGGCCCCAGGATCAGTCTTAATTTCAGTGGAGTTTACTTGCATTTGCGTAAAGATTGGGCTGACATATTCATGCTCTTTTTCAACAAATGCATAACTGTGTCCTTCTTCCCAGACTCTGGGCAGTGGGCTGAAATCATCCCTATTTTTAAATAAACTCTGTCCAGAGCTGGTATGGTTGCAGCCGAGCTGATGGAGGAACACATCACTGTCTGCCATGTTCAAAATGGCAGCAGGAGTTCAGTGTGCATG
Source organism: Neoceratodus forsteri (assembly GCA_016271365.2). Classification (NCBI taxonomy): domain Eukaryota; kingdom Metazoa; phylum Chordata; order Ceratodontiformes; family Ceratodontidae; genus Neoceratodus; species Neoceratodus forsteri. Next base: position 1,532,377,916 of record CM057455.1, read on the forward strand.
CATGAGTTGTCGCATTGTGCGCAGAAAACTCCAGTGGCCATCTTGAACATGACGGATAGTGCTGTGTTTTGCAAGCCAGTCTTTTTATATAGTGCGGTGAACACGCAGTGATTGACATTCACCTCCACTATTTAAACATACAGTTGGTATCCGTAAGCTCCCTTCTCTATTGTAACAAAGACGGCAGCAAGGCTATGCCTACTGCCGCTGTAAAAGGAAATAAAGATGATCCATCTGTGGATAGACCCATAAGTCTTCTAGACATTTCATAAAAATGTTTACCAAAATTATTCTTGAAAGATTAAATGAACAGATAACTAGGTCAAGTATCAATATGGTGTGACCAGTGTTGAACCCCAAACAGAGGTTGTGTCCTCTAAATTTAATGCTCAGGCTTTATATGCTAGCAAGATCTGGGGCCCCCATTAGGTTGAAAAACTTGAAAAAGTGCTGCAAAATTATTTTGATCTAAAAGGCTTTTTTTTTTCTTCTGCTGTTTCCCAACTGGCAACTCCTTTGGATCACCATGGACCCCACAAGCACTCATCACCACTGCCGCCACCACCTCACATTGTGAGCCCTTCCCAGGTAACCTGGTGTAACCCTTGCCAGATGGGTCTCCCCTCCGAGGGGAAGGTGCCAGTGAGGACTGGCCAGTGCACTCTACTTTGGCCCAGGGTGCTGCTGAGATGATAATGGCTGTCCGAGGCTTTTCGTAGGGGCTGGCAATCATCAGCCAGTTGGCAGAGGAGCATGTTTCCTCTTTTCTCTCCATGGGAGTGTGACATGCCACTGACGTCAAGGCATACGCCAACATCTGTCATGCTCCCCTAGGCACCAGGGCTCGATGTATTGCTGTTCTCCCAGCCTCTGCCAGGAGTCAGCAAGCACTGGGCCACAGACCTTCCTCCCCAGGAGATGGCGAGCAGTTGTTGGGTGCTCAAGCCTTCTCCCCTGGCCGACCCTCTGATGCTCGAGTCCGTTCCCAACCCAGGTCGCTGGCGTCTCAGCGGTGAATCTTTCCACTGTGTGGGCAAGCCAGCTTACAATGGCTTTTAATAAATCTACCTCTATGTTATCTGAGAGCAGAACTGGGTTTGGATAGTTTTAAAATTTTGACAGATTCACATACATTAATCCGTTGGATTAAATTGACAAGAATGTCAGAGGATAGAATTCTAAAATTATGTTTGAATGAAAAGAGAAAAAAATTTTGTTAGATTGCAAACCTTCTAAATGTCTGAAAATTGTTAATGAATATGATTTGCTACATATTAGTAGTCTTGTAAGAAAAATGGCTTGATTAGTCTTAAAATGTTAAAAATAAAATTAGGGGTCAAAATGAGCTAAAGAATGTGGAGATGATAAGTAACTCTAGATTTTCCCCTTGGTTCTAAAAGAATTACGTTATGGCTGTAGATCTTACCGTGATATTGTTATTGATCATAAAAAAAACAAGAAATAAGTATGCTAGCAATAGATATGAAACTTTTAATGTACTAAAGTCTAGAAATGTGAAAGATCACAATCCACAGAGTAAAGTTGTAACTGTGATATTGGTATTTTACAAACATGGAACATGTTTGCTAGGTTGTTCCTGGTATAATAGAGCTAAGAAAATCTTGTTCTGACCTATTTTGTCTACTTTGACCTCATTACCAGAGGATTTAATAACACTTCTCATGACAACTAAGGATGGATTTATTATAAAGCAGCTGTGTAACATCTTCTGTAGTCAGAAATGTTAAGCTGAAGAAAAACAAACAGCTGTTAAATACAAGTAAAGTGTCATCCCAGTGACGCTGAGGGTTAAGGCACTGGATGCCATAGCTCGTGCCATGCCAGCGACCTGTGTTCTGAGGCGTGCTCAGGCTGCCAGGGGTTGGCAGGGGGTGGGCTGGGAGAGGACTGTAGTAGCCACTGGGCTGCTTTCCTCTCCTGGATCTGGAGAGGCTAGCCACCTCGTTCTCGACTGACACCCAGTGGAAGCCGGATGCCAGATCAAGGAGGTTGGGGACTTACGTCAGGAGGGTGGAAAGAACGGTTTCCGGAGCGCTTGCATGCCTCCATGTATATGTGCTTGCCTGTGTTCACCACTGCTCTGGGAAGGCGGAGAGAAAATGGAAAATGGGGCACCGTGGCAAACTTAATGAAGCCCTGAAGCCAATACAGGGCAGATTGAGATCATCTAAGAGAGGACTGCAGCCTGCCTGCCCGGAGCTCCCAACGGGAGAAAACCTATATAAAAAAAAAAGCCAGCCCAGTGGCACTGAGGGTTGAGATGCTGGATGCCACACCTCATGCTATGCTGGCAACCTGGGTTCAGGAATGACCTCGGGTCTCCAGGATGCAGGCACGGGGCGGGGATGGGAGTAGGATTGAGCATTGGCTGTCTCTCCTGGGTAAGGTGTGGGGCTACCCACCCGTAGTCCCACCATCACTAAATGGAGGTTCAGTGCCGTGCAGGCAGACAATGGCATGACTGGAAGGAGGGTGTCCAAAACGGTGTGCACACTTGTGCCTCACATGTATGCAGTACGTTGGGGACGCTGCATGAGGGGTTGGGAGAAACCCATATAAACCCAGAAATTACATATGAAAAAGAAAGAAATAAGGGCAAAGTCTAATAATCATTTATCAGAATGAGCAGGTGAGTGAATGGTTTCTAGAGCATTAAAAATGAAGTGGTTTTCTGTATTGTATGCTATATGTATTAATCATGCTTTGATTGGCTGTTCCTATGTAATTATGATGCTTATTTATAACTTGATGTCTCTTAGTGTATTTTATTTTGCATTCTTTTGTTTTATTTTAATGCTGTAAAGAGCTATGATTTCTATGACTGAACAAAAACCTTTACTACTATTACTACTTCCACCCTGACAGCACCCGCATGTACTGTATGGGCAACAATCACAGGGTCAGACATTGTCTCCCACTGCCACCCTCACTGACCTGTACCTCCTGTGGCCTCAGGTGGTGCTAAGGAAGCGAGGATCGATAGACCATCTTCTGAGGATACAAGTATCCTGTAAGGCACCCACACCTCCTCCCACTGGGGGCCCTTCAGTGTCCACTCTTGTTCCCAAACCTGAGTCACTGGCATTGTGGGCAACAAAACTGCCACTGCATTAACAGGCCAGCCAGAGGACTCATTCCTGTTATACAGTACCTTCAAATTGGTCATCTCCTTGGTAACTCGAGGAGATTAGCAGCACTGCACCACAGTCCAGCAAAAATAAATAAAGTTATATTGTACTATGACTAGCCAGGCTTCATCAAATAAACAGTCTATATCCCTGTAGATGAGCCCAACCTTTGCATTCAAGGAAAAGCAAGGATCCAACCAATTCCTCTGGTACTTAAAACTATTGGTAACTTTAAGTATAGATCCATTCAATATCAACATTTCAAAATTGTTATTCAAGGCATGCACCCTGGCGTGGAACCAAACAGCATGGCTTTTGACTTTCATTTATTTAACAGGAGCTTAGTTTGGATACATCTGCTCCATTAGCAAATGGTCTGCTGACCACCGCGAGTCTCTAGTGGCTGCAGTCTACATAAAAAGTGACTATTGAGAAGCCTGAGTAGTCTGACAGGATGATCATGTTGCACACGGTGCTCGTACTCTTCCGCGTGCCGTGACCCTACCTTGTTAGCTTGCTTTGATTACTGGTTGGTTGTACTTGCCTATGATTTTTTTTGCCTTGTATGTTTTATCCTGTATGTAACTATTTCTGCTGGACTATGTCAGCCTTTTGACTGCTGCTAACCTACCTGGGACCACCATAAAATGAGGCGTGAACCTCAAGGGGTTATCCTGGTTAGAGTAATTTCAAATAAATAAATAAAAGAGACGCAGCAATGACATGTCAGCTCAGATAAGTAGATAAAATGTTAAGATTAGGTACCAACCATGGTGTTCAACTTGCCGTTAGCAGCCTCTTGTGAGCAGCCATGGGGGTACTGGACTCTTGATTTGCTTATTTTGGATAAACCATTTTATGTTTGCTTGCACGCATGCAAGAAACACAGTGCCATCATCCGAGTTTTCAGAGGTGTCACCTCTTCCAATTCAGTCAGTGTGTTGGCAGGCGCAGTCTCTGTCTGCCATCGATGCTGGAGCTGTCTATGACAGCTCCAAAATGCAGTGGCGCATAGTTGAAAGAGGGAGTTACGCTTCAGTGAGCAGCTATCAGATATCGCGCCTGCCCGCGCGCAGCTCACCACACACACACACACACACACACGATACCGCGTGCCCCACTGTATAGCCGACGGGTGCCCAATCTCCCATCGGCTGTGCTGTGCCCCCTCAAAGCCTTCCACATGCCACGCTGGGTGCCCACCCCAGCATGGCAAGTTATCAGATATAGCCGATGGGGTGCCCAAGCCCCGTCCGGTTGCACTGTTCCCCGAGGTGCTGGTGCCACGCCTGGAGCCCACCCCAGCATGGCAACTGATGCTATGGCACAACAGGGGTGCCCAATCCTCGCCAGCTCCATGCCCCCCAACCAGTCGCTCCTCAGGCCACGCTGGGAGCCCACCCCAGCGTGCAGAGCGCCCCGCCATTTCAAAAAAACTGTCCCTCGGTGTTTCTCCCAGGCCCCTCTCCCACAACCCGCACCCACCCACTGCGCGCACTGCGCTCCCCACACCCCCACCCCATAGTTACCTCGACTCGGCGCGACAATTCATCTGGACCGGGAACACGCCTGCACGCCCAAAGCCGACCGCTTAACTGAGGAAATGCTGGTAAGCTGTATAATGGGATAGATAGGGTTTTTCAACTTTGTTGCATATCTCAGGCATTTTTTGAATTTTGCACCAAATTTCAACATGATGTTTTTGGGACCCCTTCTCATGAATGATGTCACTGTCATGGCGTTATTCGGCCCGAAAGGTGATTTCAGTCACTGCATGAAATCACCTTCAGGCCTGATTAATGAAACCGACACTGCCAGCTGCTCATAAGGTGGGCTCTCAAGAAGCCTATTTTGAAAATTTGTGGAAAATTCAAGTACGACTGTTTTACAGCATGCTGTGCAGTCTTATGCAGGCTCAGAAGTTCGCTAATTTTCAGTATTTTCACTCCAGATTTTCAACATTGCCATTTTACCACACTTTCTTATGAGTAGTATAGCTGTCATTTTCACATCTCACCAAAAACATGTTTCTACTTCATGTAGCGCACAATGGCGCAGTCGGTGTGCGTAAATCAATGTACGGAATAAATTAAGAAAATCACAGTGACTCTGTTCATGAGCAGAGGTCTTAAATGGCTATGTTGAAAATTTGTGAAAAATTCGTAAATGACTGTTTTACGAGCGCATGCTATGCCAAGGTTCATATGCATGCTCGTAAGTTTCAGAATTTTCAATATTTTCACCCAGATTTCCAACATTGCCATTTTATAACACTTCCTTATGAACAGTACAGCTGCCATTTTTCACAAGTCACCCAAAATGTGTTTTCACACATGTAGCACACAATGGTGCAGTCGTGCGAAAGCAATGTTTGGGACAGATTAAGAAATCACAGTTACACTTTTCATGAGCAGAGGTCTTAAAATGGCTATGTTGAAAATTTTACAAAAAGTCCATAAATGACTGTGTTACGAGTGAGCATTGCGCAGTTTCCATGCACCCTCGTAGTTCATGACTTTGTAATATTTTCAGTCCAGATTTTCACCAGTGGCATTTTTCCACACTTCTTTATGAACAGTACAGCTGTCATTTTTCACAACATGGCCGAAATGTGTTTTCACACTTTCAGCGCAGAGATGCGTGATCACTGTGGGAAATCATTGTTCGGGACAGATAAAGTAAATCACAGTGAAACTATCATGGTCGGAGGTCCCAAATGCCTCTGTTGACAATCTGCTATAAAAATCCCCAAACTAATTACATTACGGGTGTCGCTGCACAGTTTCTATGCACGCGTGACTTCACCAGTTTTTTAATATTTTTATTACAGATTTGCAACATTGCCATTTTTACACCTCCCATGAACAGTACAGCTGTCATTTTTACATCCTGTTCGAATGTGTTTGCACCTGTGGTACTAAATGCCGAGTCGCTGTGCATAAGCAGCTTTTGGCTAACAAACTGATATTGCCACTGTTCATGAGGTGGGGTCACAAAAACATGCTGAAAATTTGGAGTGAAAATACCAACGAATGCCTGAGGTATTACAGTTTCCAACCATAACGCCCAACCCCATAGAGAATGACAGGCATCAGATGTGACTTGGGATTCTTACCTGCAATGCTCATACCATTCCACACCCTGCAGCCAGTGAGAGGCATTGAGATATGCCTTGGACTCTTTGACCCCAAAGTTCACCCCATTCTCCTACACACCGCACCCATCTCACCGTATTTTCTGATGGAATGGGAGTGCGCGCAAGGGCAAAACCCCAAGAGCACACGTGACACTTCTGTCAGTGTCTGCAGGGTAGGGTGTGGTGAAATGCATGCGGTCAAGTATGCCTGACGACCCAAAGGCACACCCCAATGCCTGTCACTCTCTGCAGTGTGGTGGTGGGGTTGGTTTAGTTCAATACTTCTGCCTTTCCTATTATGCAGCTCTGTAACTTCTACACTACCACTGCCAATGCCAGCAAGAAAACATTCGCCTTTTGACAAATGCTTGTTGTAGAAGGTAAGGTCATACTGTAGGCTTTTTGTAGAAGGGTAAGGTCATACTGTAGGCCCTTTATTTTCGGAGATCATGTCAAAATACCTATAGATAACAGCACCATCAGCATATAGTAATGCATGTGAAGCACTACAGAAAGCAGGCAGGTGTTTAAATAATGTGAACAAGAGAGGGCCCAAGACAGAGACCTTGGGGTTACTTGAAGAGAGAAAGATGAGACACAGTTTAGTCAGCTGAAACCTGGAGTGCCGTTCAAAAGGAGAACTTTCTCTACTACAACTGGAGATGTATTTTAGGCCTCTCAGCTCCATCTGAGAGCTGGGTGGCACCTGGCACATCTACGCATTGGGTCCATTTAGAAAAATCTGCATTTCTCACAATTCTGTGTCAAGTGTTATTTGCCCACCCACTCCTACAGGATCACAGTTTACTGATTGCTCCTTAACAAATCAGGCACTGAAGGTTGGAAACAATCTTCTAATTTAAAGGATTTGAAGCCTGGCCTGTCTGCCTTGAGGGTTGTGGCTTACTATAAATCTTACCCTTTCTCAGCTTGACCATAAAAACCTGCACTGGTCGAGGCTGGGACAGACTCAAGTGTACACATTTTATGCAGTGGAAGGTTTGAAACCCTTTGAGCAACTCGGACAGGAATACTAGCTGCTTCCTCTAAACTTTTAGTTAGTTTAGTTTAGTTAGTTTTGTTGACCGGTAAGTGCACTAGACAAATTCTGCCTATTTTCAGGCATGACCCGGGAGAGGGGATAGATGAATGCCAACTGAACCAGATTAAGCTGTTGGTGGTATTTTAGTGAATAGTTTTATCGGTACTTCCAAGTGTGTCATTGACTGGCAGAACACGTGACACCTTATACTTCATCCCTTGGTGCGATTTTTAAATAGGAGTCATGACTAATGGATTAGCAGCCCATTTCCTTTCTCTAAGCTAAGAAATCTACATGATTCATTCCCCGATCATCTTGGGGTGAGATGACAGTGATCTTCAAACCCCTATACCTTCTAATCAGTGGCAACAAGCACTATATTTCCAGCACAAAGTCACCTCTTCACATACAGTATATGGAAAGAGTATGCATGGAAGATATTGCACTGTTTTACAGAACTCACATATCACAGCAAAACATGCAGGAGCAGCAGCATTCTGGAGGGTTGTTCCATACAGCAGGCTACACTGGCACACATTTGTTGGAGCTGCCCAGTCTTTCAACCGTATTGCAGCCAAATTAAAGGAGAACTGTGCCAAATGTATCCCTTGCTTGCTTCCTTTATTGCCCAATGGTAGTCTTGGCACTGCTAGATAGAATTGAGATAAAGCCCAAAATATCTTCTACCCACCTTACTGGTAGTAGCCAAGAAAGCAATTACTTGGCATTAGTAATGACAACACCACCAACCCTACAAGAATGGGGGACACACTCATACTCATCTGCCATATAGAAAAAATAATGCACACACTTTGTAGTCAAATAGACAGTTTTAATAACAAGTGGGCACCTTGGTTGCAGCATATACTAAATAAGAGAAATTACTTGGTTCCTTAAAGAGCAACTCTTTATTGTAATAAAAGCTTATAAACACTAGGGCGGGATATTCAAAAGTTCGCCCCAATGAAGAATATTGAGAAAGGCTGCCTGGTGCAGTGCAAATCCCGATGCACCAGGGCACAATGTAATTGTATGTGGCGCAGATGCAGGGGCGTGCCCACGCATATGTGGCACATCCCATTCAGCCTGGATTGGTGGCGCATGTGCTGGCACAACCCTGCAGTGCGCCTGCATAGGGGTTCAAAGATGAGCCCGTGAAGAGTAGGAGCAACTCCAGGCCACCCACAGGTGGGCCACTGTATTGCAGGGCGCAACACAGCAGCCGCCAGCCATGGATGGCCACCCATCCGCCCCCTGAACACCGTCCACAAGCACACATGGCTCCCTGGTAGTCTAGTGGACCCCCTGCCTGTTGCTGCAATCGTGGTATATGTATGTGATCCCATACCCTGATGGACTAGTGGTCCCCGCCTACTCCCAATCCCTGATCATGATAAAGCCCTGTTGAAGAAAGCCCTGGTGGACTAGTGGTACCCCACCCGCTGCCGCAATCGTTGAGCGGCAAGATCAGACTTCCTGGTGATCCAGTGGCACTCCACCCTTCTCCACCACAGATCCCATTGCCCCCACCCCTCCCATCATCGGGCGGCGGCTGCAACCCGCCCACCTGCTGAACAACAGGTAACAGTATGGGTTGCAGTACTTGGTCCACAGTGTGGACCAATGGCTTACGTGCATTAGATGTCCCAAATATGTGAATGAATCATTGATATATTTGGGACTGTCTAGATAAGTAGATTTGTAAGCCCATTGTCCACACTGTGGACCAATGGGCTTACAGCTCATACTGTATCTGTCATTGGGCAGGCAGACTAGCAGTATGTGGGCGGGTCGAGCCATCTGCCGGACGACGCGGGGAGCGGTGGGCAAGAGGATCTGTGTGGGTGGGAGGGTGGGAGGTGCCACTGGATCACTAGGGACATCCGATCTTGTGCTGGTACTGTGATCGCGGCAGTGGGCGGGGTACCACTAGTCCACCAGGGTTTTATTCAACAGGGCTCACCGCATTGGGGGATTCGGGAGGGACTAAGGGGGTCCACTAGACTACCAGGGATAGTTGCACCACAAGGTTACCGTGATCATGGCACAGCGGGGAAAGGACCACTGGACTACCAGGACTGTCTCATGGTACCTTTCCCGCGATTGCAACTATGGGGTGGGGAATGCCCGGATCCCCACTGCACATGTCACTGTGCAGTGCGCGCAAGTGCAGTCGCCAGGCTGCCCAGTGCAATGCATGCTAATGGAGCTATAATGACATGCAAATGGCCCCATTTGCACCTTGCATATATTATGGCCTCATTTGCATCCCCCAGCTGAATATCACAGGTGATGCACCTAGGGCAACTGCACATGGCGCTGGTGCATCCCTGCGTTCTCAGATATCTGTGGCTTGGCGCTGGTACAGTGCCACTGTGCCATATGCGTAGTATGTGCGCCGACTGTGCTATATTCAATGGTGCAGCGCCATGGCACATCACCATTGAATATCATCTGGTCCTGGCCCTGGTGCAGCTCCAGTTGTGTTGCGCCCAGGTTTCTGCCTGATGCAGTCTAAATGTCTGGCCTTAGATTTCTACATCTTATGTTTAACTTATTGTTTTCTAGTTTTTTTTTTCACTTTCCCTACTGTTGGTCTACTAAATATTGTAGGTAATGCAGCAATTATTTCAATAGTTCTTCAGAGTGTATTTTGATTTTCTGCTAACCAAATAATTGCTGCTTGTGAGACCATCAGATGTCTGTTGTCATGGTGAGCCCTATGATGTCATAAACAAAGGCACTGTGAGGTTAGCAGGGAAAGAGCAAATGTTTTCAAATGTTTTCTATACAGGCTCTTTAGATGGACTACCAAGATGGGCTGTAAACCTTGGAAAGGAACATTGAAAATGAAAAAATATATTCTCTAGTAAATTGTAACAGCTGAAACATCTTATTTATTAAAGCACATGCTGAAGAGCTGAAGTAGCTCTTTAACATATTAGGATCCTACACACTATATCAAGTAAGAAAAGTGGCTGAAAAGTTGAAGAGTGTGATGCTTGGACAGCTGGTTCTGATTAATCTATGATTTTGTAATATAAAAATGTGTTATTGAGTGTCTCTCATGAGACATGCTGTTTCAGCTAAAGATAGTAGGAGATAATTAAAGGCTAGAAGAGACCTAAATTAAAACTCCTGTTTATCTGCTTAATTGTAGCTGCCAGTGGCTAGGCTGGAAATCATAAACTTTTATGGCGTTTAGAGGAAGAATACAGGTTATGTCACTTAGCGCTATGTCACAAATGCTCTTGATGTCTGTGAAGAGCAGGATGCTGCTCATGGATGAAAGAAAGAACTTGGAAAATTACAGACTTGATTGGGAAGTCATGGGGAAATTGTTTTCGCTGATGTCACCTTAATTAATTTACCTTCAGAGAAATAAGACATCCTGTTTGTATGATTTTTAATAAACAGAGGAGGAGCTGGGTGACATCATGAGAAGGCAGGGTCAAGACAGTTTTTAATTATGCTGTAACTGACCTTACACACACACACACACGTTTGGACTCTGAAGCTACAACATCTTTCAGCACTGTAAGAATATAAGAATACATTAGCTAGGCAGGCTAAGTGTATAGTTGGTAGAAATTGCACTTTTAAACCTGTTTTTTTTTATGATTGTAATGTTTTGTGATATATGGTTCTGTGTTTTACATTTTATCTATTTTAAGTAAACATATTTTAGGAGACTACTTGGTGTGCCTTTGAAATTCTTTCTTTGACAATTGAAACATATATGGTTAAATGCATTGTGCAAAGGCTGCAGATTTCACAAACTGGGAAAAGGTAAGGTTATGCGGTCTTTAATAGAGTTTTAAGGGTTCATTTTGTACACCTGGTTAGGTGCCTGTGAGGGCGAAAGATGTCTGGCATCCCCAAAGAGCAGAATTATCTGAGCCTGTACATTGGGTACGCTTAGCAAGAGGTTCACAATTTGAACCTCCAGAAACTTAAGACCAAAAGTTGATTCAAACCACAAAACAGACAGGGAGGGTTATCCTGTTCTGTTAACTGTTCACAATACTGTGCTCGGAGGTTGGCACTGTGGAGCAGAGGGCCTGACCTGCTGAGTGGGGTTGTGACAGGGAGTAGGTACATCTGGCTTTTATTCTGGTTCCAGTGATGTGGAATATAGGCAGGATACTCTGAGGACCTGTGGTGAAAAGGTGAACAAAAGAAATGAAAAATTAGTATTAGGCAATTTTATTACCTAGCTCAGAATTTTCATTATGTTTTCATGTCATAGCCACTATGTTTAAACATACATTATTATACAAATTGACCATTGTATGTATCTATCATCTGGTGCTGGTGCACTGTATTAAAAGTACGAGTTAAAAAGGAAGCCTGGAGCTCAGGTAGCTTTTATCTCGGAACAAGGAAAGTTCCTCCAAGTGTAAGTTAAATAGTCTGTTCAGTAAGATGGTTAAGATACCCATTTTCCTGGTGAGAGAAAGCTCCTACCTACACCTCTAGCCCTCATCCAGAGCTGTTTCTCTATGCTAAGCAACCCCACAAACCCTTGTTGCAGCAGACCTCAGCTGCCAATCAGCCCTCAGAGTCCAGTCAAGGCTCTGCATCAGGTCTGGTGGGCAGGGCTTTTCCTGCCTCTCTAAAAGAGCCAATCTCAAGTGGTCCTCCATGCTTGTTTGCTGAAGCACTAAGGACCACATCACAAAGGACAATGGGATAGTCTGTCAGGGGAGTCAGCTAGGAGAGGCTGCTGTCTGCTCAAAAAGCTGCCCAAGTGTGCCAGTAAAAGTACTTAAAAAACTAGAACACCGTGCTATCACAGAACATGTTCATCTGTTGCTGCATCGATACATAGAGATACTGTACTGACTTTACAAGTCACTGGTTCCTCCTAACCATAATTTGATGTCAAACAGAATTATGATGTCAGGTGTAGGTAGGCAGCCAGAGCTAAAATGGCAGAGATTCTGTATTAATGCAAATACCCTTAGTAATAAGGAAATAAGGGTGAGAATTACTGAATAAAATATGAAATATAAGCTACATTTAGTCCTGAATGTTATGTTTTTTAATGTTGTCTCAACTGTGTCAGGAGCTCTTTTAAGTCCTAACTCTATGCTGTTTATCTGTGACTGTCTAATGACTACTCTGTGCTGTATACTGTATCTATTTAATGACTGACACAGCTAACCCTGCACTGCCTCAGCTATGTAGTATGGCTGCCTGGGTGGTATGTGTGAGTGCTTAACCCTGTATTTATCTGACCATTTGACTGTCCTCTGTGTGGTGAGTGTGTTTAATTCACTAGTCTGGCAACACTCTAGGTTTACCTGATGGTAATGCGAGTCTAGTGTGACACAGATGTGTAAGCTCTAGAACTAGCCACTCTGAGAATCCACCAGTAGGAGAACCTATCTTGTTGTTAGCATCCCATTGTGAACCCATTAATCTCACTGGTTCTCCTAGTCTAGCAGCTGAGTAATCCTACTTAGGTCTGGTAGCCGGTGCCATGCACCCCTCCAGCAGAACTGAAATCCTTCCTGTAAAATTGCTCTTTGTCACATTTTTCTTCTGTGTCAACTACCAACTGTAAAGGACAGTGAGGCACTAAGCAAGCCAGAGATGATACTGACTCTCCCCACAACATCTTGCTGTGGCCCTGGGCAACATGATCTCCTGCTCAACCCTATAAACACCCAAGGCCTACAACTATATCAGACCCCAAGTGGAGTAACATAACTTAGCAACACTAAGTGAGTGCTACAACTACAGACACGGCACCTTGGCTCTAAGGTCAGCAGTAAGTCCCACTACCTCAAGAAAAATCACTGAGGCTAACGCCTGGCCTGAGGGATCTTAGAGAGACCCACACTAATATTACTCTCTTGTCTCGAAATATACACCCAAACCCAGCCCTCTGAGCAACCTTGGTTAAGGATCAAATCATAAAGGAAACTAAACATAGTCTCCTTTGACATAGGAAGCCTACTCCCAAAACTTGCTGTTTGAAGCTTGGTTGCACTTGTGCAATCTGATGAAATATCCTGACTGGAATCTGACTCACTGTAACATCTCTGATGCTGTCATCACTCTGCCTGGCTTTAATCTCTTTAGAGAGGGCTGGCAGAGTAAGAGGTGTGTGTGTGGGGGCTGCCTAATCTACTTAAAAAGAGGTGTGCAGAACAAGGGGCACAATTTGAAGGATGGGGGTGGCTCAGAGGTAATGTGGGAAGTATTTTTTGGGCAGAGAGGGTTGTATGCATGGAACAGCCTTCCGGAGGAGGTTGTGGAGTCAAAAACAGTGGTGGAATTCAAACATGCATGGGACAGTCATAAGGCAATTCTAGGGGTGGGGTAGGAAGAAGTAGGCTGATGATTAACTAGGATCTGCAAGCTTATCCATTAGGTAGGGAAATGGGCAGACTGGTGGGCCATGTTCTTATCTGCCATCAAATTCTATGTTTCTTTATGTAAGGTCAGACCTGCAGGGTTCCAAACTAGAAATTGATGGCCTAAACCACAGACTATGAACGCTGGCAGTTAAACCTCCAAGGGAGGGGACACAAACTTCGGCCTTCTTATGACAACCTACACACCTCCTGGTAAACTCCAATGTGGCTCTCAGTCCTTTGCTAGATACTTTAAACAAATTAATCAAAACTGGGAAACTATAGTCATGAGAGACTTCAATATCAATTGGTCTGCCAAATCAAGTGTTTCTCATAAGGACTTTACTGACCAGCCTGTTTCTCTCATAACCAGTTACTGAAAGCACTAGGGTCAATTATAAAACAGGCACCAGAACCAGAATTGACTGGATCCTGGCTACCCACCCAGATAAGATAATAGCAGTCAGAGTTCTACCAAACTCAATCAGTGACCATTCCTCAGTTTAATGCGTATGAACAAGTAAACAGTACAAGTCACCCCCGATTCACCACCAGCTGGGTCCAACACAAAGATAAGGTGGTAGATTTTAAGTTACACGTAGCTCAGATAGATTGAGCTACCAGGATGACACCCTGGTATAGCCTCTGCTCTTGACTTTTTACATGAATTCACTGTCGCTAGACAAATTCGCCTCTCAAAAGGTACAAGATAATGGTACCACTGTTGGATGGATCACCCCGACTTCCTAGTCCACATGTGAGAAAGCAACAATCTGTGGTATTGGGTAAGGGAAACAGGGTCAACAGTGGACCCACAAAGGTACAAAGAAGCTTGAAATAGGTGCACCAGCAGGATAAGGCAGGCACAGCCTTCATACTGCAAGGACCAGAAATCCAGGAACTGGAGGAATGGGAAAAATGTTGGGAGAACAGATCTGAGCTCCTGAGTAAGGGTGAAAACAGCTCCATAAAATACTCCAAAATGATGGGGCTGGCATCCTGGACCTGATAGAGATAGCAAATAAATGTAACACAGCCTTCATGGACCTCAGCTCTGTCATCCCTGCCATTCCCAAGCAGGGTCACGTGATGCTGATGGCACTGGAGCACCATGCAACAATGACCAAGAACCAGGCATGGCAACACACAATTCTATTTCAAGCCTATTTCAACAAAGAAGATACCTAAAAAATGTCAAAAGGGTCCAACATAAAACCAAGGTAGGCGGTGATGTACTAGATATGAAGCTACTAGCCCAGGCCCTCGGGGAACTTGCCTCCCCATACCTAAATTATGCAGTTTCTCACTGTGAATTCCCAGTTCCCTGGGGTATGGAAACTGCACTGGTCACACCAGTCTTTATAAAATGGTGACAGCTCCAACCTGCTGATTACAGACCAATTTCAACTCTCTCCCACATCCAAGGCACTAGAGTGAATTATATTAGATCAACTTGTCACCTATTTGGGAAAATACAATATCCACTGCACTTAACAGCATGGATTTAGGAAGCTCTAAAGTACCAGCACTGCCCATATGAGAGTACTAACTAGCTGCAGTGGTCACCTGGTGGGGTCATTTACATCAATCTAAGGCCTTCAACCTTGCCTCCACCCCCTCCTTCCTGCCAACCTTGGCCCCTTCACCCTCTCTCTTGAACCCCACTGCCTTTTGTGTGACTACTCAGATGGGAGTTCATTCCACCCAACACTACTCCCTCTGTAAAAAAAAAAGTGTCTTCTGACCTCCTTCTTGAAACTTTCTCCTGCCAACATAAAACTGTGCCTCGCTGTGGTCTTGTTATCACTAAGACAGAAAAGAGCCCCGATATCCACCTTGTTTATACCTTTCAGATACTTGAAGGTTTCAATCATGTCCTTCTCTCCTCCTCTCCTCAAGTGAGTACATGTGACTTCTCTCAGCTTGTCCTGATATGCCTGCAAAATCTAAAGGGGACCTGATGCACAAGATAGGCAAGTTGCTGTAACCTCTAAATAGCAATAACAGAACAGACGTAGAGAGGTGCACAAAACAGTGAAAACAAAGCTGATTGCAAAGTGAAAAAGCAATTTAATGTAGCAAACTGAATGGACAGATAAAATGAAGCCTGTTTGTCTGTCCATTACGTTTCTCTGATTAAGATACTTCTTTCGCTTTACAACATCTTCACTGTTTTGTGCATCTCTCTCTGCATCTGTCCTGATACCACTGCCCTGCTGTCCAGGGACCATCTTGTTGCCTCTTCTGAACCAATTTGAGCTGGTTAATATCCTTTTAAGTAGAGTTTAAAGTATTTCACGCTTCTCCAGGTGTGATCGCATTAAGGATCTGTACAGTGGCATAATAACCTCCTCTGTTCTTCCCTTTCAGCTCATGAACCTTCTAGCAATGCAGCTTAACATTCTGTTGACCTTGCCTGCTGTCTTCTTATACTGCATAGCCTGTTTAAGGTCGCTGGTGATGGCTATTCCCCAGGTCCTTTTCCTCCTCAGATTCGTGACCTTGACCACCTTAGTCTGTATTTGGCCCTCAGGTGCTCCATTCATGTGTTCAGAACCTTGTAATTTTTTGCATTGAACCCCAGCTGCTAAATACTTAACCACCTCTTCAGCCTCATCAAGTCCTGCTTTAGGTCCTGCACCCTTTCTTCTGTGTGTACCCTCCCACATAGATTAGTGTCATCTGCAGAGAGGCAGATTTTGCCTTTAATGCCATTCCCAATGTCATTGATGAACACATTAAACAGCACTGATCCAAGCACTGACCTTGGACACCATTAGTTATTTCCTTGTACCTGAGATTCCCACTCAGCACTTAGCACCCTCTGGTGGTGTCCCATGAATAGAGCGAATCAATAAGAGTGAGTCAGTTTGGGCAAGGTCAAAACAGCGAGTGTGAAATGAGCTACAATGTATAGAAGAGTGCATGTTCAGTTCCAGCTTCCATGTCGAGCAGACAGTCATAGGAGTAGTTAGTGTTTGAAGCATGTAGGTAGTTGTTTGGAGGGCCAGTTCTGAGCTGACCTTGTAGTGTAGTGGTTACAGTCACCACTGTGGGCTGGCAGACCCAGGTTTGAGACTGGCTGTGAGGAGATTTTTTTGTTTTAATTCCCATTCTCCCTGCCCTCCCAACTTTGTTCCTCCTTCAAGAGTATAGGAAGAGTTGATTGCCCCTCAACTTGCACCCCCGATGATAGTTATTTTAATAATGGGGGTGCAGGAGCAAAGCCCTCCCCGAAAAAAATAACTATAGCTGTTCTCTGATTTTGGAGTATGCTGTAGTGCTCCTCGCTGTTTTGCTTGCAGCCGTTGTTTGTTCACTGTTTTGTGGTGCCGCTTTGTAAGCACTGTTTTGACATGGGACCCTTTGAGTCCTACCACTAAGGCAACTTGCCACCCATTTGGTCATCTCTCATTTATAAAATCAGCCAGCAGTCAAACCGTTACTTATTTATCAGAAAGATTAACTGTTCCGGCTCAGAAATATGGTTTCAGAGATGTGCCACAGCATGGTTTTCTTACCCAAATTTTATACACATTTCAGTAGATAATGTTTCTCATATGGGGCCTTTTCTTGAAACAATTTATCCCTCTCTATTAGAAATTCTTCTACTCATGGCATTTTAAACATGACTTTCAAAAATTTCGCTGCAGGAATAATCTGGTTGAAACTGTTTTACTAGCTGATTTGTGTATGTTTATTATTAGGCTTATATTTATTGTCTTGTAATTTATTGTAATCATGACGTGGACGAGACTGAGTAAATGAAACTTGTTTCTCATGGAACCTATCTTGTATTTCTGCAATTTTAAATAAATAAAAAATGTACTCCCTGCCCTAGGTCCTCCAACTTCCTGAGCAGCCTCTTGTGGGGCACCAAGTCAAGGCCATAACATCCAAATATAGATGTCAACCACCTGACACCACTTTCATTACTCAGTCAAGTAAATTGATCAGGTTGAGATGACAGGACCTCCCTGCCATAAACTCATGCTGCCCTCACCTTGTAACCTCATGGGTTTCAGGGAACTCAGATAGTCTTCTTCCCTCAGATGATTTCCACCAGTTTATCCGCAGTGGAGGTCACAGTGACTGGCTTGTATTTCCTAGGGTCATCCTTGGCCCACTTCTTGTGTAGCAGTACCACACGATGGTTCTCCAGTCCTGTGGTACCACACATATCCAAAGAAATGTTGAACATGTCTGCCAGCAGTCCAGCCAACTCCACTGCCATTTCCTCAACACCCTTGAGTGCATGCCATCCAGGCCTGGGCACTTTTTGAACTTAGGGATATGAGCCCTTTTCTAACCCTGTTCTCAGTCATGTCCCCCGCTTCCTCCCCCATCTCCTTGTGCACTGCTACTTCATTTTCTTTAGTAAAGAGCAGACGTATTCATTTAACACCTCTGCTTTCTCCTTATTTCTGCCACCCACCCTTCCTCCGCTTTTTCTTCTCAGTGTGGATAAGGGGAGGAGTGAGGAGGTAACAAAGACAATGTATTCAAGTGGAAAGATGGGGGTTGGAGTATTCAAAACTGAGAGCTGCACACTCAAGCAGACTTGATAGACCATGAGGCCTCTATCTGCTGGCATCTTCATATGTTCGTATGTCTACCTTTGTGTCCCTTTTTCCCTGATATACCTGAAGAAGGCTTTCTCTCCCTCTTAATCCCCTTTGCA
Source organism: Neoceratodus forsteri (assembly GCA_016271365.2). NCBI lineage: Eukaryota > Metazoa > Chordata > Ceratodontiformes > Ceratodontidae > Neoceratodus > Neoceratodus forsteri. Next base: position 1,532,396,289 of record CM057455.1, read on the forward strand.
GTTTGGAGCTCCTTCGTTGCCTTGGCCTGTTTGACTATCCTTCTGGCCTCCCTAGCTTTCTCCAAGTAGACCCCTTATCCTTGTCCTTGGGACTTCCTATGTGGCCCTCTTATCCTTCATTACCTGGCTCAATTCCTACTGAACCAGCTTAGTTTCCTGGTCTTGGAATTCTTCCTTCTGCTTTAGGTATGTTTTAATGGCTGCTGCAGTCCCTTCCCTGATCACTATCCTCCACTGCTCCACACTCGTAGCCTTCTCAAAGCTTAGATAGGTGTTCCTCTCAAAATCTCCCGATTCTACCATATTTGGCCCTCCTGAAATTTAACACTTTTGTCTTCATGCTTGGTGTTTAGAACCATAGAAACATAGATGATGATAACGGAGAAAGAGCACAGGTCCATGTATTCTGCTTGGAGTTACCTAATGCCTCTGAGACCATTGTCTATGCAAAGTTTTATCTCTCCTGGTCCACTCCTCCTAGTGCTACTGACCTGAGCAACCACCCAATCCTTCACTCTGTCCCAGCCATGCTTAAAAGCATTTTGGCCTTGCACTCACCACCTCCTCTGGCAGACTGTTCCATGGCTCCACCCACCTTCCGAAAGTTGAACTTCCTCACATGCCTCTTAAACCTTCCCTCCAAAGAGTTCCCACTTATGACCTCAAGTTCTTGATTCTACACTCATGGTAAATTGTTCCTCACAGTTGACCTTGTTTATTCACTTCAGAAACTTGAAGATCTTTTGTCATATCCCCTGTCGCCTAGTCTCCAGTGAGTACATGTTCAGTGCCTTGAGACAGTCTTCAGAGATCTGCCCCGATGGCCCTGAATCATCCTGACCAACCTGCATTGCACCATCTCCAACCTGTCCCTGCCTTTCCTTAGCTGAGGATCTCAGAATTGAGCACAGTATTCTCAGATATAGCCTCACCAGTGACCTCCTATAGAGTAATAGAGGTACTTCCTTTTTCCTGCTGTCAGCACCTTATCCGATACACCCCAGCATCCTGTTAACCTTACCATGCCTTGTTACACTAGCTTGTTTGTTTGACAGAGTCACTAGAAATGACCTCTGGTGTCTTTTTTCTGCTGTAGTTCTAAGTTTAACCCCTCCCATTCCGTACTCTGTTCTGTTTTTTTCCTAGGAGCATAACCTTGTATTTTTAGCACTGAATTTCAACTGCCAAACCTAAGACCTCCTCTCTAGCCTTTGTAGATCCCTCTGCATTCTCTCTGACCTCTTCGCCACATCTACCTAACTGCAGAACTTTGTGTCATCTGAAGAGACACAACTTGCCTGGGATGCCCTCTCCATTATCACTGATGAACATATTGAAGAGGACAGGACCCAGTACAGATCCCTGCAGCACCCCACTCATGACCTCGCTCTCTTCCAATTTGACCCCATTTACCACCATCCTCTTCTGTCTCCCCTTCAGTTAGTTTCCTATCCATCTAACTATGTCCCTAGTCACACCCAGGTTCGCTGGCTTCTTCCAACAATCTTCTATGAGGCACTGAGTTGAAAGCGTTGCTGATATTGAAGTAGAGTAAATCAACAGAGCTATTCAATAGCTCTATTCAGGCAGGGGTAGCTCTGAAAGATTGGGGTAGAGACCTAGTTCTTCTACATGGGGAGGAGAACAGAGCAGTACTGCTGGCAGTATAGCCTAGGAGGTTAGAGTACCGAGCTGTGAATGAGCTTGGTACCTGCAGACCTGGGTTGAATTCCCACAGCTCCACTTGTATACTGTGTGACTCTGGGCAAGTCACTTAACCAGCCCAAAGCTACCAGGTTGCCCCTGAAAGCAGGCACTTGTGCCTAGTGGCCTACCCAATTAACAAGGAAAAAACAGCATGGCTCCTATATACTACCTTTGTTACCCAGTCTAAGAAAACTATCAGGTTGGTCTGACAAGACCCTCCCACACAAACCATGATGTTTACTATCCTGTAAACCATTTCTCTCTAAATAGTCCACAAGGTCCTCTTGATCAGTGACTCAATCAGTTTACAGTACAGAGGTAAGGTTGACAGGTCTGCAATTCCCAGTTAGCTCCTTGCCCCCCCCTTGTGTGGCAGTACTAAGTTCTCTACCCTCCAATCTTTTGGAGCTACCCTGCCTGAATAGAGCTGTTGAATAGCATTACTAGGGGCTCAACCAGTTCTGCAGCCAACTCCTTGAGCACCCGTGGTGCATCTCATCCAGTCCTAGGGCTTTAACTACCTTTAGTGCTTCAAACCCCTTCTGGACCCCTTCTCTGGTAAATACTGGCGGCTCCATTTCGGGATGCCCTGACAGTCACCTTGATGCCACTTTCAGGAGGAGACCCGGAGTCTTCCCTTGTGAAGACAGAGGAGAAGAAGCAATTATTAAGGCTGGCTGCTTTTCATCTTCATTTTGTTTCCTTCCCTGTTGACTCTGAACCACACAGTCCAGTGGTTGCTATTCCCCAGGGACATCTCCACCACTATGTCCCATATGTGTTCTCCATTTTAAATACCAGGTCCAGAATAGCTCCCTTCCATATCAGCTCAGTCCCTCCTGAACCAGGAACCAGTCCTGAACTACATCCAATATCAGTTGGCTCCTGGCACAGGTAGTGGATGGGACACTTCAATCCACCCTAGGCAAATTGAAGTCTTCATCACCACCCCTTCATCCCTATCAGCTGTCATCCTGATCATAGTGCTAAGTTCCCTATCATTGTCCTCATCCTGGTTTGGTAGCCTAAAACTACACCCAGCCTTAACTTCCTTCCTGTAGCCATTATGATTTGTACCCACAGCACCTCTGTTTTCCCATCCCCTATTTCCTCCCGGTAGCAGGATGCCCTCCCTGATGTATAGTGCCACCCCTTTCCCTTTTTCTCTGTCTTTTCTACATAGAACATACCCTGGAATGAGAAGTCTCAATTATGCTTTGGGTAGCCCAGGTCTTGATGACCGCCACCAGAGCTACCTTTCCTCTGACATCATGGCCTGTGGGTTGTATATTTTTCTCCCAAGACTTCAAGCATTAAGGGACAGTACCCTCCACAGCTCCTGATCTCTCTTCTCTCCTTTGTGACCATGTGCCTCCCTACCCTCTCTGCTTGGCAGCCTTCTGCTCCCTTCTTCCTTTGTCCCCACCATTGCTATTGGTCAACCCAGCCCCCTATTCCTCACCACTGTTCCCTTCACTGATTCCCCCATGCTGCTTATCTGAGGGGGTTGATTGCCCCTCCTCCAGAAAACTCCTCCCCAGCCCTCCTCATTCTTCCTATGACCTCCTTCTGACATCTCTGTGTTCTGTCTGGGGGGTTGTCTGCCCTTTCCTCTGGGACACCCTGGGTGCTTCGACCCTTGCTGCTCCCCGTTCAGTTTAAATTTAAGCTCCTGTCTATATATTCCCCAACCTGTTCCCTTAGCAGCTAGTTCCCCTCCTGCTAGGTGCAAGGTATCAGGTGTGTAGAGGTTTTATTATCCCACGTGCCCCCAGTTCCTATGCATTCAAATGCCTCCTCCCTACACCATTCCCTTAACTAGCCATTGAACTTCTCTATTATTTGTTTTCTAATAGAGCTGGCTCTAGGCACATCATCACTTCCAAGAAGGCTACTAAAATGCAGTCCCCCATAGAGTTGCCCTAGTGCTCTAATGCTCTCTTGAACTGTTCCCAGCTTGCATCCAGCTAGGTCATTGGTACTCTAGGTGAAATGACCACATGTGGCTTCCCCATCCCTTGTTTGAGTGGCCTACCATCAGTCCTGTAATTAAGAATTATGTGTCTTAGTTCAGTACCTGCTGTAATAATGAGGGTAATCCTTGGCAAGTGTCTGTTTTCCTGAGCCCTCCTAAACGTTACTCTATAGGGTCTTTTTTCTAGGTTTTTGGGGCAAACTGCTTGTCAGAGGGCATATTGTCCCTGAGCTATTGTCTGAAGAAAGTTAATAGGTTCTCCCCTAACTCCTTTTGGGTAGATCCACTACATGCAAGTTCATTTATTGGTTCGCATTTTCCAGTGTTTCAAGTCTAGTCCAAAGGTGGATGTGCTCAGTGGTTATCCTTACAAAGGCAGCCTGTATCCTTTGCCAACGATTGTCTATTTCTTGGGCTGTTTTATTGCCCTTCTATTTTTACATCCTGTGCACTGAGTGTCTAGGACATTTTTTATCATGCAGTCCATCTCCCTTACTGCCTGCAGCACCGAGTCCCACTCGCGATGGATCACCCACTCTGCTCAGGCCACAGGAGTCATCTTCTCAAGGGAGTCCTGCTGGGCCTGCAGTGGTTGCTGCACACCTTTTGTCCCACACCACTGGTTGCACCTTTTGGACACCCTGTTGTTAATTTTATATCCTACCTTGGAGACTTTAGCTGAGAATTGTGACAATGAAAACTGCATTAACTGCTGTCAAATTTAGTTCTTAAATACAAACATGGAGGCGTGAGCTGAGCTGTATCAGAAACATGTCTGATCGTGAATACAGCTCTCTAGCACCTCCGATTCCAGTCAAAATAATAAAATCCACCATGCATCTGAGTAGCTTGGCAGTCAGGCCATGCCCCCCCTAATAGAAACATCAAGAAGTATGTCCCAGAATGAGGATCAACACTTGGAACAGACTTCCAGAACAAATAGAGTCAGTTGAAACTTTCTGCATTTAATCTTAAGCTAAATAAGTACCTTGAAGAAAAAGAGTTGATGGTGTCCACAGAGTTTGTGGTGAAATTAACTCGATGTGCCAGTGGTCTGCTTTCTCTTCAAAATTCATACATTAATCTTTGATCCAGAAGCAAGTGGTTTGATATCTTTTTATTGGACCAACTTAGATGTTACAAAAGAACAAAGCTTTCGGATCAACCAAGTCCTTGCTTGGAAGCTTATGTCCGAGGAAGGACTTGTAGGTCTTAAAACTTAGGCACTTTGTTCTTTTTGTAACATCTAAGTTGGTCCAATAAAAGGTATCAAACCATTTGCTTCTTTCCTTGACAGTTGTTTTATTATAAGAGCTGGTCTCCATAGCAGACCAGTTCCTATTGGGATCAAAGTCAGGAAGTGTTTTGCAGCTGTCCTACTGAAATGTACTGAGAACTGGGAATCTCCATTTTATGACTGTCAGTGGTGGAGTTGCGCCTTGCTATTGCTCCTCGCACCTATCTGTAACACTTTGCTAACTTTCAGTTGGCTACAAGGAAGTACATGTGAAACTGTTGAGCAAGTAGCAGCTATCTTGGGAATGTGTTGCTGACTATGTGATATCACTGAAGAAGTTCTTGGGTTGTTTACCCTACCCCCACCCCACTATGATGACAAGAATGACAATGATTGAGCTAGAGAGGAAGTATAATTAACTCCCTGTCAGCACAGCTTCCCGACTGAAAGGTAACCTTTATTTTTTTCTGGAAAAGTGAAATTGCCTACGAAGATTAGAGTTTTCATTATACTAAGTTACTGCAATGCAGAATGACAAAGAATAGCATAGCCTCACTGTATAATGAAAACAAAACTGAGTTTCTAGTCAGTCCAAGTAGCCTGGCCAGGGACTGGGATAAAAAGGGATGGGGGGCACAGAAAGGAACATTGTTTAACCAGGAGTAGCACACTAAGCTGAAGCTTGTTTTCAGATGCAATCTGGGAGCACAAGGAAGTTAAGTGACTTGCTCAGGATCACACAGTATGCACCTAGGCGGCTGGGGATTCAAACCAGGTCTCCAGATCAGAGCCTTCACCCACTGCGCTATCCTGCCTTCAAAGTTAAGTGACTTGCCCAGGATCACACCATACACAAGTGGGAGTTGATGAGATTCAAACCCAGGTCTTTAAGCCTTCAAGTCTCCTGGCTTGCAATTCAGTGCCTTTAACCACTAAGTCATACTGTCTGCACAAAATCACAGAGATCAATTACTGGAGCAAGAGGGGCCTGGATGGGGCAATTTTCAAAACAACACTTGGACAACATGACTTTCACATACACTGTATCCCAAAGTGTTTTACAAGGCACAGGAGTTCCATACTGGTAATGTGGAGAATGTAGAATAGAATAGAATTTCTGGTGCCTAACCTGGCCAGACAGGGAATTAAATAAATCTGGCTCCTCTCCCAGCTATCTGATTGGTCTGGTGAGCAGCCCAGCCAGTCAAGGAATGAAAAATCTGCCACCTCTCTCAACTATCTGATGGGCCCAGTGCCCAACCCAATTTATTAGGTGATAAAACAAATCTGTTCCCTCCCCAATAGCCAGACAGATCCAGTGCTCAACCTGATCCTCGCCCTCTCCCCTTCAACCACAGTAACTAACTGATGTGATACCCAACCCAGCCCATCAGGGAATAAAACAAAATATGTCCCTCTCTCCCAGACTAACTGATGGATCTGTTACGCAGCCCTGCCCATCAGGGAATAAAACAAAATATAGTGTATGTTAGAATGCTATAATCACCAAAATCTAACATTTAACAGTGTTGTTGTACCATCAATGTGACGTAATTTTGCTGTTGTACCATCGTGAGTACGTCACATTGATGGTACAACAACATGGAACATCCTCACACATGCACATTAGAAAATGCTCAGCTCCTGCGAAACAGCTATGGCAGTGAAATCTATTCTGATCATGATGCAGAAACAACCACGGCGGTGAGATCTCTGCCGAAAGACATCAGCGCTGCTAAAAGGATACGGTCCTGATGCTCAGCTTAGGTGCGTGTTGCTGTATTTTATTTAAAAAGCTAGTCTGTGAGAGGGAGGAATGGATCAAGCGGTGCTTCTTCCTGTTGGGGGACATAAGCAGCACTGCAGTGTTCATTACGCTTATGCTTGTATTTACAGCAGCATTCAAGAAAATGTTCAGTGTTGTTTAGTTGATGCCCATACACTATACAAGACAATAGATTGGCATCAGTTAAACAACAACGTCTGATTTATTCTCGAGGTTGCTGACAACTGTAAACCACTTGAGCTTCACTCAAGGTTTACTGTGTTGTCATGGCAACCTCTCAAAGTGAATACAATGTTGTTGTTAACTGATGCCCATCCATTATCCTCTATATGTCCCTGTCTCCCAGACTAACTGATGGATCTGGTATGCAGCCCTGCCCATCAGGAAGAAAACAAAATATGTCCTCTCTCCCAGTCTAACTGATGGACCAGTTCCCATCTACTGGATGGGTTCAGTGCCCAACCTACCAGGGAATAAAAATAATTTGTCCCCTTCCGCAACAAACTGACAGATCCAGTGCTCAACCTGACCCATTGGGGAAAAAATCTGGTCCTCTCCCCTAATTACCTGGGTGGTCCGATACCCAGTCATGCCCATCATGGAATAAAAAAAAACATACAGTATGTCTCAAATAGTTCCACCAAGTTGGTTCGACAAAGGAAATTTGTCGAAGGACTTTCTGGCGACAGCACTTTGCCGATAGCGATCACATTACTACGGCAGAGTACCGATAGATTAACAGTGGCCAGAGTCTTGTGTACTTCTTGTGGGGGGCTTTGTCCATGTACCCCAAATGGTGGGCTCTGCCTCTGCACCCCCCAGAGTTTTAGATTCTAACTCTTGGGGGTGGGGGATGTCAGGGGAGAGCAGCTGAACCGGAAGTTGATGAATCCGTTCATCATTCCCACAACCTGCTCAACACCGTGGTGTCGAATGAGTTTAGTCACTCTGGTGGATTCATTGTAACAGCATTGCTGTTACAACGGTATACAGTCCCAAATATGTTCCTCTCTCCCAAACTATCTGATGAGTCTGGTATGCAATCCAGACTGTCAAGGAATGAAAAAGTCCTCCTCCTGAACAACCTGACAGGCCCAGTACCCAGCCTAGCCTGTCAGGGAATTAAAAAATCCATCCTCTCCTCCAGCTGCCTGATGTATCCCATGCCCAACCTGGTTTGCTATATAGCCAAACAGAGATAAGGATGAGCAGCAGCAAAGCGTGAGTGGTAGATGGCATAGATGGGGTAATACAACACTGCTTCTCCTGTGTCCATCCAGTCAGGTTACAGTAATGAGCTCAAACACTGCACAGAAGGTTTGGGGCTGCTGCCGCATTGCTGCTCCTACCACTGCCATGCAAGCTCCAACCCAACATGATGTTGTAGTAGAAATGGTCCAGTGTCCAACCTGACCCATTAGGAATAAAACAAAATCTGTCCCCTCCTACAACCTACCTGATGGGTCCAGTTGTCAACACAATCAGTTAGAGAATAAAATAACCTGTCCCTCCTCCTCCACTCAACTACCTGTTGAGTCCACAGCCAAACCAGACCATCAGGAAATAAAACATTTGTCGTTGCCCCCAAATCAATCTGACAAATCCCAAGCCCAGACAGGCCTGTCAGGAATTAAAAACATTCTGGCTCTGCCCCAAACTACCTGACTAGTCTGATGCCAATAAAAAAAGCCTGACCCTCTTCCTTTAACTACTGTATGGGTCCGTTGTCCAACCCGGACCATCATAGAATAAAAAATAAATATGGCAATATGGGGGTCTATTAAGGAGTTTAGTACTGGGAGGATGAAGCTAATTGCCTGGTGTTGGTACAAAATGCATTCACTGTGTACAGCGGAGGACATTCTTGAAATGCAGTGCCACTGTGTCAGTGCCCTCCTGTAGATACTGTATGCAAAAAATCTGTAAAACTGATGTTGAATGTGTTCCTCATATAACTACAGTTATAGGAATGAGGCTGGTGAGATAGTAAGGTCTGCTACACAGTAACAAAAAGCAAGACCAGACTTGTTGGCACCAGCTAAATCTGATTTTTTATTTATTTAAAGATAAATGCAGTACTTTTAAAAACTATGCTATTTGCCCCATAAAGACAACTAGTCCTCATTTGCAATAACTAAAGTACAGAAATTGCAATTACTCATGTGCAAATGCTATTTTGTTTCCTCTTATCTGATAGTTTTACAAAATATCCTCAGAGTTTTTCAAAGCAGCGGCAGAATCTTCAGTTAGTGCTGATGTCATTCAGAAACAATGATACAATTTTCCTCCGGGTCCTGTCAGCTTAGTACACATAGTACATCAAGGTGTGAAATGGCAACAATTAGTTTTGCTACATATGCTGTGATGCGGGCTTTTATTATTGGGTTTATACCAGTAGAACAAAATAGTAAATATCTGGCAAGTTCCTTAGTTTGATCAGCAACATTTTCAACACCATTTCAAGACCCCCCACAATCTCATACTCTTTTTTTGTTGTTTTGTTTTGTTTTTGTAAACTTTATTAATAAGGACATACAGATACACTTACACACGGCATTAGCATGTGTCATATGATACATCATTCTTCTTGTGTCAGCTTAACATTTACTTTCATTCACTGCAAATATAGATGTCATCATTCCTTTGTATTATTTTATTATTGTGACTGGTCATTTTTATAGTGTTCTAGCTAGGATTCATAGTCAGTAAGCTCCTGGAATGGCAGCTAACACACAGGTGAGAAACTATAGTTTTGTCTCCTAGGGTTCCTCAAATTCATTTCATTTTCCCCTATTTAAAATGCAGGGAACCAATTGAATGCAATGGCAATTTCAATGGATTCCATAATTCTTCCAATTTTTGTCTCTGGCCGATATCATATATTGGTGTGTTCGACTTTCATAATGATAGCAGTTCTGCCAGCCATGAGGTAACTGAATGGGGTTTGGATGTTTCCAGTGAATTACCACTTCTCTCATACCTACCACCACCCCTCTATTCTTATCAATTTGTTTCCATCTTTTAGGTGGTGCCCTCCCATTCCTGGAAGTCCCAGAAGGATCTCCGATGGGTCCAATCTTATATTATGGATAAAGTTCTGGCTAGTATTGCCGTAATCCCAACCAGAAGGGATGGATCCTGGGGAATTCCCAAATTACGTGAAGAAGGTACCCACATGTACATTACATCTGGGGCAAAATTGTGAGGATTCAGGGTTTATTTTATATGCTCTTTCTGGAATAAAGTATGCTCTCATCAGCATATTGTGCCATATAGCCCAAAGTCTATTATTAACAGAGCACCAAGTAGTTTTTGTATAAGGACCAATCTCCTCCTGTCAAAGTGTCTGGTTATTGGTCTTTGTCCACCTTTGTCTTATTGTCTCCAATGGGTCCTCTAGAGAGCCCATGAGTAGCCTATAACAAGATCTCAGAGGCCTAAATGTGTGGATGTTAGAATATTTCCCAAATAATTCCTTCCAGTGGTGAGTAATGCATTTCCATTTGGCCTTCCTTCTTTTCCTTCTGGTGATCAAACATCATTTTCAATTCCTACATTATGTAAAACAGTGTAGTGTGAATCCATATCTCTCTTTAACTCCTGAAATGGAAGAACCTGTCTTCCGTGGAGCACTTGTTTGACCTTAAATAGGCCTTTTCCGGCCCATTCGCATAAATGCGTGCTATTATGTTTGGGATTTGTTTCCCTCCCTCCATTAATGATCTCAATGTGGTATCCAGTGATATGTATTTCCATTCCCTATTAGATGGTGGGCCTCTTTCCAGACTTTCAGGGAATTTCTAGTACATGGGTTAGTGATCTTCAAGTCCCCCTGCCTCATGGCAGAGTCAACCAGCACCGAATAGTATATTGGAATCTTTCCTCCTCCTCCAAACTCGTCCACTGGGGGACCTACTGGCATCAGTCTGCAACAGATCTGATATCTGTGCCAGTTGAGCTGCCAGTAATAGTGTTTATAGTGTAGGAGCCCCAAACCGCCTTCAGTTGTTTTACACCATAGGTCTTGTTTCTTTATGCGTGATCGTTTCCTTCCACAGCAACTGTGTTATGGCCCCCCTATCGACTTTTATATATTTATTCGGGAGGAGAGATGTATAGTTTGAAATAGGTATAGGACCTGTGGCAATATGGACATTTTAATAAGGTTTACCCTACCTATTAAGGACAGTGGAAGTGACCGCCACCTAAAACAGTCTTCCTTAATCTTTTTAATGGGGGGTAGTTTAACTTAATGGTGTGTGATAACTTATTTGGTAGAAGAACTCCAGGTATTTTACCGTATTAGTTGGGTGGACATCCATCCCGCTACCTTCATTGCTCACCTGACCTTCCCCACTGGAAGCCACTCACTCTTTGACCAGTTTATTTTATGTCCCGAGAGGGCCATATAACTCAAAACATCTGTTTAACTCCGTAATGCTTTTTAGGGTCATCCAGAAATAGCAGGACATCATCCGTGAAAGTGATATTACATGTTCCTCTCCCCTCTCTGAATCCTTTATATTGGGGTTTGCTCTTATGTAAGCAGCAAAGTTTCAATACACAGGACATACAAAAGTGGGGATAATGGGCACCCTTGACGAGTACCCGTGTGAGTAGAAAAGGGCTGATAGCGTGTTATTAGTCAATATCTGTACCTTTGGGGCTCTATATAAAGTTCTCAGCCACCCCATATAAGTATTACCCAGGTCAAATTTTTCAAGGACACAAACAAATATAGCCACTCCACCTGGTCAAATGCCTTTTTCGGCATCAAGAGCAAGAAGTCCCCTCATTCTGTCTTTCCCTTTAGACCAGGAAAGCATTAATATTCATAGCCCTTCCCAGACTGTGTTTTGCTTGAGGCGCTTCACAAACCTCCCTGATCCTTATGTATCACATCTGGAAGGAACGGTCGAGTCTCCCAGCCAAAATCTTGGCAATTAATTTATAATCAGAGTTGAGGAGGAAATAGGTCTGTAGGAACTATAGAGTTTTGGGTCTTTCCTGGTTTGGGTAGCATCATTATCGTAGCTTCAGACATTGAGTCAGGCAGGACCCCTCTTGTAATGTTTTTCTCCACCATCTCTCCCATTAGGTCTCCCAGTGTTTCCCAGGTAATCCCATAAAATCCACCAGGATACCATCCGGTCCCAGGGCTTTCCTTGTTTCATTGATGTCATGACCCTTTTAATTTCTTCCTTTGTGATGCGACCGTTTATAGATTCTTTCTGTATGGGAGTTAGTGTAGGTACAGTAGATTTAGCTGATCTAAAAATTTCTGAGGTTCGGTATTCTTCGGGTCTGAGGTGTATAAAGAGACATAAAATTCTCTAAATAGGTGATTAATTTCAGTCTGATTGTATGTAGTTAGATCAAAGGACGTATTCACTCGCCATGATAGTGCTTCTGCTCTTTTCTTCTTTTCTAAGCTTGCTAGCCATTTCCCAGCTGAGTCCCCTCAAACTGTGAGCATGAGCCAGTGATTAGAAGGTCCTTTCAATACGTTTGTTCGAGATTTGACTAAGACTGGCCTTTCATGATTTTCAGGTCCTAGCCCCTTCTCCAGAGGGGTCAGTATATTCTCCTCTTCAGTTTTAGTATTTGGGCTTCTAAGGTATCTTCTCTTTCTCTCTCAGCCTTCCGTTTATACACGAGTATGAGAGTGTTTCCCCCAATATATGATTTTAATGCATCCCATACAAATTTAATATGGACTTCCTGGTTGTGATTTATAGATATAAAATCTCTAATTTTGTTGTTTATGAATTTTTACATTCAGGGTCTTGGATCAGGGTCCGGTCCAATCTCCACTGTGAGCTAGCTTGTTCCCTGGAGAACTAATGAGATGCCCACCTAAGTGGAGCATGATCCGATATTATCATAGGGACCATAGGATGCCTCCATATCTTGTCCCATTAGGGAAGGAGATACAAAGAGATATTCAGTCGAGAATAAATTTGGTGTGCATGCAGTAAAAGAGTATTCTCTTTCCCTGGGTGTATGTGCCTCCATACTTCCACCAGGGTCATCTCTTCCACCAGGCCCCTGAAGGCCACCACCCCACGCGTGTATTGGGCTAGATTTACTATCGAGTAGATCCAATTGGGGTTTAAGTATAAATTGAAGTCCCTCCTTTTATGAAGTTATCTTTATATGGGGCTAAGGTCATCCGTAAGTGGGTAAAATTCTGGTGAGTCATAATTTGGCCCATAGATCAATGTTAGGGTCAGGTCTTGACCACACACCTCCATCTCTACTATTAAGAATCTTCCCTGGGCATCAGCCTGCTGAGAAATTACATGGTGGGGAGCACCGGGTGAATCCAAATTGCAACTCCCTCACCTCGAGACGTGAAAGGGGCGCCAATAATGTACCCCCATGCTCCCACCATCGTAGACTTCCTCCCTGTGCAATGTATTTTCTGAAGTAGAGCTATGTCGCATTTCTGTTTTTTTAGTTGGGTCCAAACCCTCCTTCTCTTCACCACTGTACAGCCCATTAACATTCCAGGTCACACACTTCAACTCAGCCATTGTTGTATGTAGTGTATCTTGTCCAGTCCTCTTAAAGTGAAACTCTTTTACCTTCATTGCTGCAAGAATAAAGTGTCCCATATGTCCTATTATTTGTATTTTCCTCCTTAACATCCCCAACTTCCCTTCTCTCACCCACCCATTTCCCTTCTGCAACTTACTTCCCCTCATCTACTTTTCCACTACTGAAAAGTGTAGTGATGTCCCATACAATTTGCACCTCTTCCCACTACTCTTAATGGAGTTGGCTGGCGATCCATCCAGATAAGCAGTTTAATGAATTTATCAATTTAACGCATCCTCTTGTCCTTCATTCGGAGGATGGGTAGTGCGAGGTCAATTCCCCTCTTAAACCAGGCCCTTCCACCAAATGGCCTTAATATTAGGCACATGATCTTCAACTGGTGTGGTGCAGCCTCCTGGACCCTATGGTGCATCCCACCCTGTATGGTGAGGGCTTCGGGTTCCTTTTAAATGCTTTCACAGATTTGCCTATATTGCTCTTCCACAAACTGTATTCCTGGGAGCTACCCCTCTCAGCGACCCTTGACAACCTATCAAAATGAATAAAAGAAAAAAGCACAACACCCTCAGGTCTTATTGTTCCACTTAATGCTGTAAGACCAGAATATCAAATATGTATTGTAAACTCTATTATATCATTAACTAAGGATTTAGGATTAAGTCCTACACCATGTAACCTTATATTATTTAAAACATTTCAACTCAGCCCAAATTCATGGCTGTATTTAACAAGACCATGACCCCTCAGAAAGAAGAGTCTTTTCACCTTATTCTATACCATTAGGCCTAAGAAAGTATCCTAGTTTACAACATACGAACATACAAAATTTGCCAGCAGATAAAGGCCTAGAGGTCTATCAAGTCTGCTCAAACGCGAGCTAGCACCTCTTATTCTGCAGCTGCCCTCCTTCCACCCTTCCCTTCATTGACCCTCCCTTGTTCTGTCCCATCCCTTTTGAAGCAGTCCACTGTTCTACTGCATACCACTTCTACAGGTAACGATTCCACCCAGCCACCACCCTCTCTGTAAAAAAGTGTCTCCTCATCTCCTCCTGAACCTTCCTCCTCCAGTCTCATATCATGGCCCCTGGTGTCCCTCCCTTCCTTACTTTGAACAGCCCTCTGTACCTGTCTTGTTTATTTTTTCATGCACTTAAAGGTTTCAATCATGTCCCCGTCCTCCTCTCTTCCAGTGAGTACATGTTCAACTCCCTCAGCCTCCCCTCGTATGATAAGTCCCCAGCCCCTTGATCATCTTTGTTGCCCTCGCTGCACCCTCCAGTAACTTAATGTCCCTCTTCAGATCACAGGTAGTACTGCACTTGTACTCAGGTGCAGTCTAACTAATGACCTATACAGTGGCAGAATCACCTCCTCGAGATATACCCCTTGCAATACAACCCAGCATTTTGTTGGCCTTTGCAGCTGCCTTCCTACATTGTGCCGAGAGTTGTTCATTGACCCTGTAGAGCACCCCAGACTCTTCTCCTCCTCTGACTGGGCTAGCTGCACTCCTCCAGCTGATAACTCCTCCTTGGGTTCTTCATCACAAATGCAGCACCTTGCACTTTTGGCATTAAACCCCAGTTGCCAGGTGTCTGACCAGGTTTCAAGCTTTGTCAGATCATCCTGCAACCCCTCCCATCCCCTAGGTCATCCACCACCGCTTCTATCTTGGTATCATCAGCAAACAGACTGATCTTGCTCTTGATGTCCAAAGATATGTCTGCAATGAATATCCCAAACAACACACTGGTCCCAACACGAGCCCTGTGGAACACTGCTCGTCACTAATGGATAAATAAACAAGGATACTTATGGTGAGAAACAATGCTGTATGGACATGTTTCCTCCATATTGGTCCAGAAAATGTTCCTGTAAGCGTGCTTTGCTTTTCAGTACAGTACTTCCATCGAATTGGTGGGCTGTTTAGAATTAAACCCGCTCTCCCATATTGCTTTCAGGTTGGAGGGTGAGGGATGTATCAGGGCTGTCTGACCACCTAATAGGCCACCTCCTGATGTTGTGGGTTGCCAAACCACCTTCCTCTAAATACCCATTCCTCCCCATAGCACACGGTCTCTTCTTGAAAGTAAAATCTTAAGTAAAATAACTTATCTCCTTTAATCCATCATCAAATTTCAGCAGTTAGCTTCCGCTCATTATTTTGGAACTCATGCCTTCCCAGTCATTGAGAAAGGTGGTTGCTGCCACGGGTCAGTGAGCGCTTTTTTTTTACCCCCAAGGAGGCCTCACATTAGCTGTGCTGGAAAGAGCGAGAGAGAAGGGGCAATTCAGCTGATGTCGTCGCCTCACCTCCTCAAGGCCTGACGCCTGATCTGAACTCTTCTGGAGAAGTCGGAAAAATGCTAACTCTCAACTTGTTTACCATAATTGGATCTGCTCTCCTGGCTGCCTCTAGAACTCTCTGGCGATCCTGATATCGGAAAAATTTTGACTAGCAAATGTCACCGGACGTTGATCGGTTGCGGCTTAATACCGGGTGGCGGCGTGTCCTTTGCACTTCAGGCTGCAGTCCTCAGGTATGATGAGTACTTGCCTTAGCCACTCTCCTCATGAAAGTATTACAGTCTTTGCCTTCTGTACCCTCCGGCCGGGCCGATGTCGTATATTGTTCCTCCTCTCCCTGTTTTCGTGGTCATTGATCTGCTCTTTAAGGTCAGCTATTTCTTTTAATGCTTTTCTCAGGTCGGAGGATGTGGTGGTAGCGAGGTCCTCCTGAGTGCTAACCCTGGCCTCCAGCTCCACTATTCTCCCCTCATGGGCATCCACGGTGTCAGAGGTGGCATTCACCGTCTGCTGAAGATGTTGCATCTGCGTCGTTAAGTTATCAAATCCGCTTGCATTTTTGTGCCTAGATCGCACTTTAAGTCTTTAATAGATGTTCCAGAGTGATATCATCGTTACCATTTTGTGCCATCCTTGTTTAGCTGACTCAAGGTTTGGCTCAGCAGTGGGGAGGGTTTTGTCCTGCCCGGCTTGGGACCAGACTATGTCCTTCTTCTAATGGTGCAGAGAAGCGTTTGACTGTTTCTTCCCGATTTAGATGGACCTGGCATTAGGAAGGTATTGGCAGACATTTTTAGTTATTCTGGTCTCTTTTTAGTTAGGATGCTCGAAATATCTGGTGGATCCATACGGAGCTCAAAATTAGTTCTCCCCATCTTGCCAGCCAGGCCACGCTCCTATCCACTCTCATACTCTTAAAATGTAAATTTTGGTTTCTGTGTTCCATTTTCAACCTGACTTCAGCCACCACAATTGCCTCATTTATTCATGTCAGATTCACTCCCTTTGCTGAGGTTCCAAAGAACTCATAGAAATGTACTACTACCCAGTACCTCTCCCATATGTAAAATCCACATTATAGATTGAGACAGCATTCCTGGTCAGTTAGAGCACTCCTTTCTCTGCATATGAGCCACTCTTATTCTTTGAAGAGTGTCTTGCATGCAACTTACTGCCTAGAAGCGGGCACGTTCAGGGTAGGTGTGTTTAAGATTTTAATATATGACTGCTCAATCTCAGTCACTAATATATTAATACCACCACTGACACCACTCTTACAGCTGTAAGAGTCGTCTAATTACATTCTTAGGGTATCAGAACTGTTCACCTTCAGCTTGCAGTTCTCATGCCTAGAATGCGTGTGAACCACTCTTACAATTTTAAGAGTGGTCTTGGTAACAGTATTAACATACAAAATGTTTACTTCCACAAATGGTACCCTTGCCCCACTACTCCAGAAATATGTATTGTAGCCTTCACACCTGCTCCTAAATCTGCACCAGCCCTCTGAACAATTTAAGAGGGTGAGGTGGCAGTAAACAAAATCTAGGAGGATGCCTATTTCAGCAGGTGTGCAAGTACAACTTTGGGAGGGTACAGGGTGCAAGTACAGATTTGTTTTGAGGATACTGGGATAAAAGTGCAAATTGTTTGAGGTGTGCTATAAATTTTGGGAGAGGTAAAGAGGTGCATGTACACATTTTGGAGGTTACAGGGTATAAGTGCAAATCATGTGAGGGGTACAGGGGTACAAATACATATTTTGGGAGGGTGCAGGAGTGCAAGTACACATTTTAGGAGAGGTGTAGGTGTGCAGATATACATTTGAGAGGGTACAAGTACACATTTTCAGAGAGGTGCAGGCATGCAAATATACATTTTGGGAGGGTGTAGGGGTATGATTAGAGATCCTGGGAGTATACAGTGGCATCCCCAGGAAGAAATCCAGTTCTGAAGCATTTCATGGCACCCTGCAGAATGCTGCAGCAGGCCTACTAGATAAAGCAATGTCATTTCAATGGCAATTAGTCCCTTTGTCATTCAGGAAAATGTGACACTGCCAGGGTGGAAGTAGATGCCACAGTTTCCTGACATGACAAAAGGGAGTAATTGCCATTGAAATTACTTTGCTTTATTCAGTAGCTCTGCTGCAGCATACTGCAGAGTGCTTTAAAGTGGGTTTCATCCTGGGGACACCACTATAAATACAAATTTTGAAGGTGTAACGGCATAAGTACATTTTGGAAGAGGTGTCACAGTACAAGTACAAATTTTGGGAGGGGTGCTGGGTTCCAAGTACTAATTTTAGGAAGGTATCATTGTGGCACAGGTCAAGAAGCATAGAAAAACCAGGCGTAGTTATAAAATTTGCAACAAGTGTTTTATTATAACAGTAAAATAATAATAAAAATTGTTCGGTATAACTATTTAAAATGGCAGAACAAACATAGAAAACAAAACCTCCTTCTGAGAGTAACTATTTCAAAGTTTCAGACTCAGTCTCTTCCCTGCAAAACATTGCTGCTCTTGTTATACGAGTCTTTGCAGGAAACATAGAAACATAAAACACAGACTTTGACGGCAGATAAGGACCGCTTAGCCCATCTAGTCTGCCCATTTCCCTACCTACAGGATAGGCCGCAGATCCTAGTTAACCAACAACCTATTTCTTCCTACCCCACACAAGAATTGCCTTATTTCTGTCCCATGCATTCTTGAAATCTCCCAGTTTTAGACCCACAACCTCCTCAGGAAGGCTGTTCCATGCATCCACTACCCTCTCTGTGAAATAATACTTCCTCACATTGCCCTGAACTGCCCTCCTTCTATCTGTAAATTGTGTCCCCTTGTTCTTGCAAGTCTCTTTTCTGAAAGATGCTACCCTCTTGGACTTTGTTGATTCCACTGAGGTACTTAAAGTTTCTATCATGTCCCCCTCCTTCTTTCCTCAAGGGTATACATATTAAGCTCCTTTAGTCTCTCCTCATCCGGCTTCTCTTGCAGACCCTGCACCATTTTAGTTGCCCTCCTCTGGACTACCTCTGTCCTGTCTATGTCCTTCTTGGAGATGGGGTCTTCAGAACTGGACACAGTACTCAGATGGGGTCTCACCAACTGTCTGTACAGAGGGATAACAACTTCCTGTTTTCTGCTGCTGATGCCTCTCTCTTTACATCCCAGTATACCCCAGCCCTCCCTACTGCCTTCTCACATTGCTTGCTAACCTTAAGGTCATCTGATATGATTACCCCCAGGTCCCTTTCCTTTTTTGTTGTTGTTACTACCTCCCACCTATTGTGTATTCTTCCCTGGATTCTTGTTTCCCAGGTGCATTATTTTGCACTTCTTTGCATTGAATCCTAGCTGCCATACTTCTGACCATTCCTCCAACCTTGCCAAGTCCCTTTTCATCCTTTCCACGCCTCCTTGTGTATCAACCCTGTTGCAGAGCTTTGTGTCATCTGCAAAAGGCATACTTTTCTTCCAGTCTCTGCAATGTCACTGATGAAGACATTAAAAGGACTGGACCCAATACTGAACCCTGAGGTACCCCACTAGTAACCCCTCTTTCTTCAGA
Source organism: Neoceratodus forsteri (assembly GCA_016271365.2). Taxonomy (NCBI): domain Eukaryota; kingdom Metazoa; phylum Chordata; order Ceratodontiformes; family Ceratodontidae; genus Neoceratodus; species Neoceratodus forsteri. The sequence continues at coordinate 1,532,415,441 of CM057455.1, forward strand.
GTGGACTCCATTTACAATTACCTTCTGTGTCCTGTTGTGCAGCCAATGTTTTACCTTAGGCTACCACCCTGGGACCCACTCCCAGGCTGGTTAATTTGACTATTAATCTTTGTGGGACTGTGTCAAATGCCTTGCTAAAGTCTAGGTAGGCCATGTCCTACAGCCCTCCCTGGTCTACTACTTTGGTCACCCAGTCAAAGAAATCTATTAGATTCGTCTGACATGACCTTCCCGCTGTGAACCCATGCTGCCTTGGATCCTGTGCTCCACTGGCCTCTAGGTACTCAACTATTCTTTCCTTCAGAAGTGACTCCATCACTTTCCCTACCACAGAGGTCAGACTGACAGGTCTGTAGTTTCCTGCCTCTGTCTTGGTCCCACTTTTGTGAAGGGAATCACATAGCTCATTAAGAGAATAGCATGCTTCTCACACAATGTTCTTGTCAGTTTCAGCAGGTGTAGCAAAAAGAACATCATGACCCAGAACTGACCTATTGTTCACATCTCTGCAAAAGCTTAAAAACTGCATTTCAGGTTAATCCCTTGAGTTCCAAATAGCTTTTGCAATCATTTCAACAGTATAACTATATACATTTTTTAAATGATCCCAGTATCAGTGACATCTCCACACAAAGATTCACATATATATTTATACCTGCATATATGCAAGGGAGAAGAAAAGACAGACTAGCAAGGAAGGCAGAGAGATAGTGAGAGGCGGAGAATTGCATAAACTGTTGGAGTGAACAGTTTGTAGGTATCACAAGAAAATTTGGTTGCACAACCAGATATACAAGAGACAGAAAAGGAGAGGCTAGAACAGATCTCTGCATTTTAAACTCCACTGCATAACAAATGAGGCAGGGCCTTATTCAACCCTGTCACAGAAGGGTGCAAGGAGTATAAATACAAATTTGGAGGCGGGGTGCTGGTGTACAAGTACAAATTTTGGGAGGTGGTGTAGAGGAACAAGTTCAAATTTTGGAGAGGTGCAAGTGCAAATTTTCAGAGGGTGCAAGTACAAATTTTGGGAGGAGTAGAGTATACAAGTATACATTTTGGGAGGGTGCAGGGTACAAGTATAACATTTGGGAGAGGTACTGGGGTACAAGTACAAAGTTTGGGTAGGAGTGTAGAGGGGCAAGTACAAATTTTGTGAGGATGCTGTGAGCAAAAACAGTTTTGTGCAGGGATGCAGTGGTGAAAGTACAAATTTCAGGACAAATGCAGGGGCACAAAGGCAAATTATTGAGGATGTAAGTTCAAATATTATAAAGTTGAGCTGGCCCAGTGGCACTGAGGGCTGGCGTGGATGCCCTACCTTGCATCACTTGTTGACCCATGTTTGGGAATGGACATGGGGCACGGGGTTTGTGGGAGGAGAAGGATTAAGCATCCCCAGGACTGCTGTCCTTCTCCAGGGAGCAGGGATCACAATGCTCTGTGATTGCCTGCCACCTAGCAGAGGCTGGGAAGTGGCATGCCAGCATTTAATCTGTGGGTGAGAGTCTGCAGCAGGCTTGGCGAGATGCACAGGAGCATGTGCACGCCGCCACTGGTGCCATTGCATGCTGAGACCTCGGGGAAGGAAAAGGAAAAATGGGAGTCCTCTGCGAGGGATGGCGATGGTCCCATCCACGATGGCAGGGAAGTACCTCCCAGACACTAAATCCGGTCCGGTGGGTCAAGTCACTCCCGCCCTCTGCCACGATGGGTAAGTCATGGGGTCTAGGGGAGGGTCTCATACCCAGTGCCGAGCGCGGAAGGATGTCAGAAGGGACACAGGGACTCCAGGAGAAAAAATAGATAACTGCAAATATTATAAGGATTACAGGGTGCAAGTTCAAATATTATAAGGATTGCAGGGGTGCAAGTGCAGATTTGGAGAGGGTGCAAGTGGTGTATATTTGGGAGGTGCTGAGACAAATGCACACATATACAGTAGAGCAGTGTGGGTTAACGTACAAATTTTAAGAGATGGGTCAAAAGATGGGGTTCATATTTGGATGAGGGCAGGAGTAAAAGTGCACATTATAAGAGTGGAGGGATAAAGGGTAAAATATTGTAAGGGTGCAGTAAAACAGGTGCACATTTTGAAAGATGAATAAAGGTCTAACATTAGCAGAGGACAGGGTAGAACTACAAATCAGGAAGAGGTACAGGACATAAGTTAGTATTTTGGAATGGTTAAAATTGCAGCAGTTCTAAGGCCCTGTCTACACTACCTTGAAAATCCCTCTATAATTTTACAGAGGTCTAAACCGTTACCATAACAGTTTGCATTTACACTGGTAACATTACAGAAAGCATTTTCAGAACCATTACAGAAACCTGTTGTGAGGTGGTTTCAACAACTATTTCTGTAACAGTTTCAGAACTCTGTTTAGCCCTGTCTACACTACACAAGTAAAATCCTATAACATCTTCAAAACATCTTCAGTGGTAATGTGGATGCACTGTAATGTTTTCAGTCTATAATGGTTTCAAAACATTACAGATTTTCAGTGCTGTGTAGACGGTGCCTAACTCGGAAAGGAGGGCTGGCCCATCGACACAACAGTAGCACTACTGTGCAAGGCACCAGCGACCTAGGTTTGGGAGCAAGCCTGGGGCACTTTGGGGGGCTGGCCATGGGGACGAGGATCGAGGCTTCCCAGAGGACACTGTTCTCAGGAAGAGGTACTGCTGGTCCCAGCTCTATACTGCCACCTGGGTGAGCATGGCAGCACACACAGGACAGCAGAAGCACAGGGATGAGATGCCTGTATGGGATCATGATCCGCACGCATAAGTGTGAGGGGTTTCTGATGGCACTAGTCAGCATCCCAACAAAAATGGGAAAATAAAACTTGGGCAGTGCAATATGAAGGACCCACCTTCACAGGCCTCGGACTGATGACAGGACGCCTCCTGCAGGCAAAACTGGACCTGTCTGTAGAGTCAGTGGGTTGAGGGGCATGCTGACCCCACCACAGGGGAAGCCATGGAGGAACATGCCTGGGATGGCTTGTAAGTCCCTGGGGAGCTGGGCGAAGAGCTGGGAGGGGCAGGTCAGATGATATCCAGCACCAAAAGAAACAGCGTTAATGGGGAGAAAATTCTGGAAAGAGAACACATTACAGAGAAAATGCATAAATATTGAGAATGTGGTAGAACCTCAGGAAATGGGATGAATTAAAGCAGAACTGCATTCAGGTTAGTCAGGAAAAATAGGAAACAATTGCAAGACCTGATGATGTTTGGGTGCACCTTCTCTTGTTTAATATTGTCCTAAAATGTTACTGATTAGCCTGTGTAAGTTACTGGATGTTTAATATCTTATAGTATATTTAATACTGTTTGAGTATTTTGAAGTGGCAACTGATTTTTGCTATTTCATAATCTGGCATACTGTGTGCATACTAAGCTGCCAGAACCTTAAGGAAAATGTCATTTTGCTTAAATGCATCACCACCACCAAGATTTCACCAGGCTGACTGAGAAAGTCTGAGGCCTTTCTGTGAAGCCATGAAATAAAAGAGGTAATAAAATAGCATTTATGCACAAAACTGCAATTCCTGCAGTTTATTTGTAATACATAAAGCCTAGTTGTCCTTGTGTTAGGAAAATTGGATAATTTTAAAATATATTTCAATCTGATTTTTAAAATGGCACTGGCACACATCACAGCAAACCTAAATGGCTTTTGAAATTGTTTATGTATTTCCTGCAGTGTCATGGCAGGATCCCACTAATGTTGGGCATGGGTGTGCAAAATGGACACTGGCACCCACCTCACTAACATTACATGGCTATTAAACTTGCTTATATACTTTCTCAAGATTGTAATTGACTGGCAAAAAGCATTGACACAGGACACATGCATGCAGAACAGGCACTGGCACCTATCAAATCTGAAGAAAAATGAAAACAATGTCTATTAAAATTGTTTATATACTTTCTGTAATTGGGCTCTACAACACTGGACAGAAGTTTGCAAAAGGCCCTGGTACTCATCACTCCAATGAATATGGCTATTAAAGAGCTAGAAAGCAGAAATAAAAACCTGGGTACCCACCTCCAAAACAAACACACAGAGCAAGGACGCATTTGAAAACACTTTAGGCACTGTAGGCCAGGGCCCTTACTCAAAAGATGGGTAAAGATGAGCATAAAGTTTTATGCAGTGCTTGCCCATTGCCCAGGACTCCAGGGATGCCATATTCAGCTGGATAGCACACGGCACTATCTGACTGACTATGAGGGCATGCGCGCTGCTTCAGCTGAGTAACGTTGCTCGATGTGGATCCCAGCAGTGCAGGGAAATGCACCCTCCAGACCCGATAGTGCTGGTAGCTCCGCTTGATATTCAAATGGCCTATGCAAATGAGCCATTTCCATGCCCATTATGGGTACAGAGGTGGGAAGCAGTGCACACGGCACTCCTGTGATTGGCTCTGTCTCCACCCCAGTTGCCCGTCTTGTGAAATAAAGATATTTACTGGTGTCCAGTAGTTCCCCACCTCTGATCACTGGTCCAGTATGTGAAAAGAACTCCCTGGTGTCTACTGGACCCCCACCATCTGATCGCTGACCCGGTCACTGACACCACTGTCCCTAGTGTCTGGTGGTTCCCCTCCCGATCGCGCCGGCCCGGTCACTGACAGTACTGTCTCTGGTGTCTAGTGGTCCCTCCCACCCTCTGATATCTGGCTTGGTCACTGATATCACTGTCCCTCATGTGTAGTGGTCCCCTGCCCTCTGATCTCCAGCTCTGTATGATATGTCATAGTCCCTGGTATCCAGTGACACCCATCACCCACGATCCACATCCCCATATGAGCGTACTCTCTTTCCTGGTATCTTGGCCCCCTTACCGTGGGCACTGACACCCATCCTACCAACCCCCCCTTATCTTAAGTTCCAGTGCCATAGGAGCTCATCAGTACCAGCACAGCCCTTCTCTCATCACCTCGACTGGCCGGGATATATGCAATGGCAGGGAGTGTGCGTTCCTCAGACTGTAAAGGAGCATGCATACTGTCTACTGTAGATGGTACTGTAGACAGTGTGTATGCTTCCTTTACAGTATAGGGACATGTGCTTACCTGTCATCGCATACGGCGTCAGCTGAGGTGGTAAGAGAGGAGGGCTGTGCCAGTCACCAGAGGATCTCCCACAGCACCAGTGCTTACAGTAAGGGGTTGGCAGGGTGGGTGTGTCAGTACACCACAGTTGTGGGAAACTAGATACCAGGGAAGAGTACTTTTGTACGGAGATGGGGATCGGTGGATGGGGGTGCCACTAGACACTGGGGACTATGACACATCATATAGGGCCAGAGACTGGAGGGCAGAGGGACCACTGGACACCAGGAATATCATTTATTATGCCGGCCTAGTGATTGGAAGGTGGAAGGACAACTAGACACCAGGGATATCATTTATTATACCAGGGCTGTTGATCAGGGGAACCTTGACACCAGGGAGTGCATTTGCACACCAAGCCAGTGATAAGAAGGCAGGGGGACCACTTGACACCAGGGACAGTGCTGTCAGTGACTGGGCTAGTGATCAGAGGGTGGGGAACCACTGGACACCAGAGACTTACTTTACTGCAATGGGGCCAGGGTTCAAAGGGTGGGGGATACCACTGTCCACCAGGGGCAGATGTACTCCCCTCCACCATTATGATTGTTGGCTGCAGTTGCTGTGGTGGATGCTGGGGTTGCCCAGAATAAGTCGGGCTTCTTCTTGGAAGTATTTGTACTCGCAAAATAGTCTGTGCTAACCCTTTTGTACAGCTTAAATGTGCCAAGTATTGTTCTGCATCGATAGTTCCTGTCCCTGCCCTCATTTTGCCCACCATGTACATTTTTTTTGCATGCACTAACCCTGTTAGTGTGGGCACAAGCCCTTTGAATACTGGGCATGAGCGCAATCCATGGGCAAACAGGGCACAATCACTTTTCCCACCAAGCAAAGTTTTGAATATCTGGCCCCAGGTGTCAAACAAGTCAGTGGCTATGCTGAGATTGAAACTGGGATACCCTGCAGTTCTGTGCTACGAAGACTAGACTATGCTGTCCACACAGGCCAGAGTCCAGAGAGATGCGCAGGCTCAACAATGCAAGAGTCACTCACTCGCTGTTTCCTGTATTGCTCAGTGATCAGACCCAAAGGAGTTCTGTTTATGACTGGACACTCAGCATTAGTTTTATCAATGCTGTTACATTTGAAAATAAATGTTATTATTTTTTTTTTTTTTTTTTTACAAATTTATGGAATGTATGCATATTTTATTTCCTTGTGAGTTTTAAAATCGCATGCATAACATTTATGACTTATACTACATGATATATAGTTTGTGGTGATTTAAAAGTCAGACTTTTAAATGGGGCTCACATTCATGCAGTAATGTATTTGGTCTTTTAAAATTGAATATATGTTGTTTTATGTTTTAAATAAAATGCACAGGCAATCAAAAATGGGATGAATTATGATCCACCATTTACTAGCATCTGACTTGCAGTATTCAGAAACTGCTTTTTTGTGAAACATTGTCTTTCAACTCTGCATGTCCTCGTAATCGTAGAAAGTCACACAGGCTTATAAATCAACACAATCTGTATTTGATTAGCAACATCTGTTGCAATTAACTCTGCCAGTCTGCCCCCCCACCAACTTCTAACACCAAGAGAGGGAGGGGTGTTCCTGTGAGGCCTGTGGTCACAGGATAACCACAAAGCAAACACACCCATGTGCCTTTGAAGATTTTGATTACATTTTACTTCTAGTGATCTTAAACAACTACTCATGATGGATGTAGGAGGGCTAAAGCTTGTAGATTTTTAACTATCTTTCACAGTTCTTGTCAGGCAGTATATTATACACAGCATCCCTCCATATAGTAAGCAGATGGTGACTATGTCTTTTTCTCTTGCTAGTGGAAAATGTTGATGCTGGCCTCCAGCACGTCCCAAACCACCAGTGTCCCAGTCACCGCCAAGAATATCACTGCTTCCATTCCCAGCAGGACCAGATGGCATCTTGCTTGAAACTGGCCATGCCGGGCCACCTGGAGCAGTCTTGATGTCAGGGTCTGGTCTCAAGAGCGTGGATGGTCATCACGAGATACCTGTCGCCTCCAAAGGATTTGCTGGCGCCCAGGTGAGTGAACATACTTATTGCCAAAGCCCTTGACTGAAGAGCTAGCATGCTTTTAGAGTCACTTGTTTATAACTTCTGTTTATCTTCCTTCTGCAGGTCTTTCAGATCCCTATCCCCACACCGCTCTTATGAAGGGTCTTAACTTGCTCTTGAGTAACTACCTCCTTAAAAACAAAACCTTAGTGCTATGACTTAGCATTCTAAATCACTAGTATGAAAATAAGCACATTTTATAGAGATTATAATTATTGTTTAGTGTTTTTAATGCATACATAATTGTATTGAAATTATGAGTGTAACTGGCAGTGTGTAATCAGAACCTTTCAATCCAGCGCATAGTTCTAAACCACACAGCATGGTCTCACGGTTCAATTAAAAATGATACCCATAAATAACAACAAAAAAAAGATTGTGTGTAACCCACAATGTTAGAAACGCTCTGGTTGGCTGTTGGGGTTTTGAAGCATCACACACCTTGGGTGTGTATAAAATTCTGGTTGCATAGACCAGCCCATGTACTATTCTCACATTATTTATTTATTTATTAAATTTTAATGACTGGGTAAGTTCACTGAGCCCCGGAGGTCCCTTTTCCAGGGGCGACTGGGATTACATAGCATTGATAAATAACACAGCATGATAAAGAAATTTTTTATACAGTATGATGCAGTCAGCTGGTTACATGTGATGAGAGCAACATACAGTCGTGGTGGAACAGGAGTGTAGTAGAGCATGTGAATAGACAAGAAGAATGAGAGGAGGGTGTGAGCCACTTTGCAGATACAAGTTACACTCTGAGGGTAATATAGGACTGTGAGATTCAGTTGTCCGTGTGGTGGTCCCAGGAGCCCTTACAAGCGGCATTTGGTAGTTGCCATCATGTGAGCCTTAAGCCTAGTGCAGAAACTTTGATAGGTGCTTCCTGCACCCCGGGAGGGAGGAGTTCCACAGGGTGGGTGCAATGTGAGCGAATAACTTGCCCCTGCCTTGGTTCTTTAGGCCATGGGAAAGTTCTTACCACCAAGAAAAACAAAATAAATCTCTGAATTTTACACAATTGAATGTTGCTGGATAATCGATATGTTCTGTCATATTCATTAACTTGTTAATAGAGAGGAGAGAGATCTTGTCACTTTTGCTCATTTACTGTATTGCCAGCAAAGGCAACATGCTCTATTGGCTTGGGAACAAGGGGACCCAGGTTCAAATCCCTCTACAGCCATTTTTTGTTATGTGACCTACAAGCCACTTAATCTTTCAAGTGCTTCAGTTTCTCTAGCTGTAAAGTCTGGACAGCACTGAAAAAGGTTCTAGGAAAATGGCTCTGGAAAAATGTGTTCTGTGGAAAACTCGCATCAAGAAAAAAAGGCTCAGGAAAAAGCGTCACCCAGACAAAAGACACCAAATGTAGAAGCGTAAAAGGGCACCCACACAAAGCAACACTCGTAAGTGTTCAACAGATACCTACAAGTAAACATACCTACAACAAAACACAGTAAAAATCACCAGCAGACTATTCACTTTGTGGCTCACAAAATATAACGGACAACATTTGAGATGTATTTTATGAGGGCACTGCCCTCCCCGCATAAATATATAAACATCCCATGAAATGGAACTAAACACTGTAGTAAAAATATTTCACCATCTGGCAGTAGTGACACCCAGAGTATTACTGAAAGAAAGACACAGGACAAGTGCATGGGAGCCTTTTTCTTGCCTAATGAGACCACTTCACCAATCATGTTTACAAGGCATGAGAGCTTTTTTCCCTGTGCCGTTTACTCCATGTGCTGTACTTTCCATGTGTCTTTCTTTCCGAACAACGTCTTTCTGGAGACCTTTATTCCTGTGTTTTTTTCCGGTTCCCTGAAAATGAGAGATTGCTCTTGGTTGCTATCCAAGGCAAAAAAAATATGTCTAGTACTTCAAGCAACGTTTACACAGCAAAACAGAAAATTAAATATTTAGGAAAAAGATATGTATGAAATGGATGTGAAAACATTCACAACCACCAGCAAGATAGGTGTAGGGGTGATACCATTTTGCAAATGTTCAATGAGTATTTGTATGCGGCACCCCAGATACTTAGTACTCAGTATTCCCTACTTGTGGCTACAAGTCTACAAAACACTTAAAATGGGGAATCAAGGCAGATGAACATAATTATTTTGAACTTACAGACTTAAGGAACAAGTCTGCTTATCTACAACGGTACTGTTGACAGATATAAATAAGCTGGAGAAATGTCAGACTGAATTGGGCAATCAGATAATGCCAGGGACAAATAGGTGGACCTGACTGAGCAAACAGTGGTCCAGTTTACCACACAGTGCAAAACCTGCAGGACAAACTAGAAGACACCAAGCATGGCAACCGGAGTAACAGCCTCAGGATGTATGGTCTCATGGAAGGCTCGGAGGGGCAGTTATTCTACCATTCCTTAAGACTTTACTCCATACTGCTTATGGCCTGTCTTCCGACTGCACTCTTGAATTTGAGCAGGCACACAGGACCTTGGGCCCAGAATCAACTGCGATGGGGTCCAACCCAGCTTAATGATCTTGCAGTTCCTCAGGTTTCCAGATAAAGAGGTTGTCCTCCATACCGTGTGGAAGAGAAGGAGGTGTGTTTTGAAAACCACTGGCTGTTTTTGATAATGACTACCACTCCACTTTAATGGTCCAAAGGAGGGCGACATCCCAGTCATAAAGGCATTACATGCCCAACAGCTAACATTTTGACCTCCTACCTGCCTAATCTCATGATTTTCTTCCCGGAGGGAGCACAGACTAGCAAATGGCTGATGCCACTCAACAAGAACTCCAAAGTAGAGGTATACCATATGGGCCCCTTGAGGAAATTGCCCCAAGCAATGCTTGCCTCTAAATTTTCACAGCAGGTTTGGAACAAGCAAATGCAGCTGCCACCCTTCAACAAATCCACGGCCACCTAGAAAGCCACACAGGAGGATAGAACAGCTTCAACACCAATGGAAGCACCTTGATTGGATTCATTTACTGGTACTTCATACTTTCTGGCAGGTACGGTCCTTGATGGGATTATCTCATGTTTGCTCCTTGTCTGCTTCCTCCTGAGGTCCCTTGCTAGCATGTCCACCCCTACCAGCAGTCCTGGTCTATGTCATGATTCAGGTATTAATATACCTTACCATGTATATACTCCAAAACAGTATAAAAGGGCTCTTCTACTGGACCAGCTCTCTTTGTGTCCTTTGGGCTGTGGGTGTTTCCATTCTCTATCGCTGTTCACCCGCCACCAATTATCAGCAGTCCCTCAGTTTCTGCCTTGTGCTGAAATTCTGCACGAAATGCCAATTGCTCACTTCCCATCCCATTCCTCTTCTTGTAACTGACTAGTCAGCCTTGGCCTGGTGCTGGAGTGGTGCTACCATACTACAGCCAGTGCCATGCTAGCCTGACTGGTCAGACTGCTTAGCCTCTGAGAGTGGTCATTGTGCTTTTGCTGGCGGCCCCTGTTTGAAGAGGCAGAGAAAAGGCATGGTCATGTGGGTGCTTTAGTGTGAACTGTGCCTCATCTGAGCACAGATTCCAACACAGAGTGGAGTGCAGTGTGTTGGCTTTTAGCTCTTTCCAAGGCGTAGCTGCATTGCTTCTAAGCAGTTTCACTTAGTGACACTGTGGGTGGTCCATGTACAAACAGATGATGTGCTGGGGTGGAGAGGTCTAGCCAGTAAGATCATAAGGATCAGAACAGAAGTTGGGGTAATTAATAGCCTGGAACAAGCTGCTGGAGAGGGCTGAGGGATTGGGTGAAGGGTCACTGGCTTTAGGGAGGAGTGCAGGTGGGAGATACTGGGTACGGCAGCTTGCTCAAGGTGCCACAGATTTATTTTCTGCTGTGCCCTTCCTACACACTAGAGCACTGCTTAATTTTGAACTGTGCCTGAGCACATTGGTGTATTGGTTGGGGACAGCTGTCAGTGTTTTGTGAACACTCTTATGGATCACCTGGGCTGAGTACACAGTTGCTCTCAACCTCAGGGAGCATGTTTTAGACTTCTAGACTACTTTTTTGAAGGTGTATAATTCTGCTGGGTTGATGGGGGTAATGTGGAGCAATAAGGTGTGAGTATGGGAGCTATGTATGTACTTTTCTGCTTGATGATGCCTTATGGGTACGCCCCTGCCCCAAGAGTCTCGCTGCTCATTAGCTTATGATCAGATTGGGGCCCTCTCTGCTCCACCCATATTGTCTGCTTTATTTTGTTGGCCTGGTGTAACCCCGGTTATGAAAGGGCTTACAAGGGTGGTATAACAATTCTTATTTAATTTATTTATTTATTTTATTTATTTATAGTCACATCGGAATTACAACCCTTGAGTCAGGAACTCATTTGCCAAAGGCTCCACGCCAGGTAACAGAGAACTTCAGAAGAACATGTTATAGTAACAGACAGAGACATGACAACGAAGTTAAATACAAATGACAGTAGGGTGCAATCTGAAGTTTGATATGGAATCAGAAATTAATTACATGTTGAAGTTGTAGGCCTATATGCTAGATAGCTAAGCAATTTCTTACAGTAAAACAAGCAGTGTCCAGATATGATGAGGTAGATGCAGTCTCAAGTGAGACTTTGCCACAGGAGGAGAACTATATTCAGGCCAAACAGGTGGGTGGGTGGCACTGCACGGCCTGAGAACTCACCGCTGTGGGCATGTACAACTGCGGGTGGAGAAAATGTGGTTCCTGAGAGCTTCTTTAAAAGGACCGATTTTTGGTAGGCTGGTAACGGTGGAGGTGAGGCAGTTGAACCAGGATGGGGCCCTGTAACAGAAAGATCTTTGGGCAAGCGAGGTGCTAACCCTTGGGACCATGAGAGGGCCTTGGAGACACTGCAAGTGGAGACAGAGGGGTAGCTGGGTGGAGAGATGTGGTCACCCTGGGGAGAACCAGGAGTATTTTTTGGCCAGGAGGCAGGATTGATATAGGAGCCTCCTTGAGATTGAACACATTAGCAGCAGTAGAGTATACAAGTGTGGTGCGCCTTATCAGCTCCAGTCAGGAGCCTGCAGGTCTTATTAATGGACATTTGGATCTTGTTGAGAGTGGTGTTGTCTGCGGCTGTGTAGACCGTGAAGGCTATAGTCAACAAGGACAGTTGACAGTCTTACCCCCATATCCTCAGGTGACCATATTGGAGGGGTAACTCAGAGTCCGGTCTACTCTGGGTTTGTCCCATACCACCTGTCCTGACCCAGGAAGAACCCTGATGGGAGTAAGTCCTAATAAGCCTCAATGGTGGATGATGGAACCTCCCTCATTTTCCGCACTTATCTATACTGTGGGTTGGGATTGGAACATGAATTCAGTTCTATACATCCCTTGCCATTAGACAGTGATTATCAGTTGAGATCCCTTACATTCTGAAGCTGCCTCCCTTACAGGCGAGACTGTCTGTACAGTGGAAGGTTTAAGTCATAAGGCCTCTCCTTGAAGCCCATGCCTGCCAAACAGTTACCTGCTAGCCCTTCCTCCTTCTTAGAGTGCCTGTTGGTGCATTTACCTCCCCAGTTATTTTCCAAGTTTTAAAAGTTCCCCTAATTTGGGATTGCTTCCCAGTATTCCTAGGTTGCCGTCTTGACTCAGAAAAATACAAATCTGTATGGTGCATGTTAAATTGGTTGGGTGGTGGGGTCTAGAGGCCAACTGGGGTGTTATTTAGTGCCTAGATGATGGACCATAGTATAGCACAGTTGTACTCCCTAAATGTAAGTGGTCTTGTAACCCTACTAAATGGTCACGGGTGATGTTACATTTAGGAAATCAAGTCTGATATTATTTATATGCAAAATTCCATCTAACTAAGGTAGAGCATGACAAATGTGTGAAGTTTGGCTAATCGATGGCATATGCCTTCTGCATGCCAAATGGGAAAAGGCGAGGTGTGGCAATTTTAATCCCTCATGACACAATGTTTCAGGAGCTCATGGATGGGACAAACATGGATGCCTGTCCTTACTTCAAGGCTCTCTGATGGTATTGATGTCACAGTGGCCAACCTCTTTATTCCCCAGGTTCCAATATGCAGTTTGTTAGAAGATTACTGAATCTCATTCTCCTTAACACTTCAGGAAGTCTGCTCCTAGCCGGAGACTTCAACAAATTACTCTCCCCAGCCGGGTCTCCTCCAACTAGTCTCCAGTGAAACAGGCAGCCTCTGACAAATGATAGCAAGCAATGTTTTGGGGAAAAGTGTAAAGTAGCATTTCCTGGAGAAAATGATAAAGAAACAAATGACTCCTCCAGAGGTTCAAATTCTCTGTCAGCGCCCAGCTGGAGAGGACTTTATAGAAGAGGACCCTGAGCCAAACCCAGGAAGGGCAAGAAGGGCCCAAAATAGGAAAACATGATAAGACAAGCGGGGTATACACTAACAGTAAAAATAACAAGCAGCCAGGGGAGGTAAAGGTAATGCAATTATTAATTTTTCAGCAATAACTTTGACTGAAAATCAAAAGAAAGTCTTGGCCAGGAGATTTAGTTTTATCCATTCTCCTCTGATATATACATATGACAGAACTTTATAAAATATTTAGAAAAATTGATTTGAAATATTTCTTTGGGATAAAATAATAGAATATCTAACACCCCAAAGCTGCTCCAAATACATCTCAGACAACTAACACTTTGACACCAAGAAAAGACCTAAGCATACTGATAAAGGCCTTATAATGAAAGAGAACAGGAGAGTGCTAATGTGCTGGACCTGGAAACAGTTTCTATTTTGGATTACAGTGAGAACAAGAATTGGGAACATTTGGTAATTGTCCTTTAATATCAGTAATCAACAGATCAGTTTGGAACGGACAGAAGCAGCTTTGGACTACAGTTTTTTTTATTTAATAAACTTTATTATAAAATTTCAGTTTTGCACAAGGCACACATTCAGACATGACTAGGATGTAAGTTTGTCATGGCAGTCATACACAGCATGGATTAGTAGTTGCTAGTAACGGTTTGAAAAGTGGTAGGGCCAATGACATAAGGGGTAAATTTTCCTATTAAATATATACCATGATAGCAAGAAGTGATAGGGTTACTTATGAAAGTGGTAGGGCCATGGCCCCAGTGCCCCCGCTCCAGCACCTATGGCGTGGATTCCATAACTTTGGTTTTATACAGGACTTCCATGACTTTCACTATTGTCATCAAGAAGTAGCAATGATGACCGTGCCAGGAATTTACTAATGATTCCATGAACAACCAGTGAGTTATTAAACCTCATCTATGACAAACTTACATCCTTAGACATGACATACTAACACGAGGAACACTGAAACTGATGTAAATGAGATAAAACAGTTGGTAACAATTGAAAATGAGAATCTGAGTAGAGATGATGCTATGATACAAGAAGTCACAAATAGTTTGCCAGGTACTAATGGAACTTGACACAACAGAATGATGTAAGAAATGGTTTTAAACCTAAATCCAGATTTCATCTCCTAATTTGGGATCCTTTAATTCTGACCTATCAGAAGAAGATCAGGAATGACGAAGTGCCTTGCTGTATATTAACTGGAACCTGGGAAAGCATGATATGAATACAGATAAGAAAGTGGCATTGGAGGAATTGAAAGAAATGAAGGGTGTAATTTTAGAACTGCTGGCAAGGAGGTAACATTGTCCTATTGATAACAGAGGAGTATTTGAAGAATGCCAACAGATTACTGGGGAAAGAGAGACACAGAAAATCCTGAGACAAGATCCTACAGCAGAATATAACAATACTGTGTTCCAAAGATGTCATATTACAAATAATGAAATTTGATTTATATGGGTCGACTGCACACTGGTACCTACTTTTACTGTTTGCCAAAGGTTCTCAAGGACCCTGTATGCCCCGAGGAAGACCTATTACCTTTCTGAAACTTTGTCCCAATTTGTATATCACTTTCTGCACTCAATAGTAAAGAGTTTACAATTATATATTAGAGATTCACTAGACTGATTTTAAAACTTGGGAGACCAGACTAGGGATAGGGATGGATGTTTCATCTCTACACAAGTATACCTCATGTTAGAACTTAAGGCTCTAAAATTTTATTTTGAGACACATTTTTTTATAGGAAGTATTATTTAAGTGTTATGGCATAGCGATGTGGCCTATGGTAGCCCCATCTTATGCAAATATTTTTGGGAGTTTTGGGAATTATGTTTTATTTTAATAATATGATGAACCCTTTTTGACCACATTGTGCACTGGTACAGTTATATAGACAATATATTAATCATCTGCTATGGAAGTGAACCGGATGTTAGAAATTTTTTTTGAGTACATGCATAAGAATAATCTGAATCTGAGTTTTACACATACTGTAAAAAAGAAAAATACATTTTTGGATTTAGAGTTGTTCATTGAACAGAATGGCAAAATTGGTTCTAGAGGCCTGGCAATCATTCAAAGATGATCCTTCCAATAATGGACTACGGGATGTAGTCTACTGTGTTGCCCCTAAATCCTCCCTGACCAGACTAGACCCTCTTCCACTCATTCTGCCATTTCTCCTGGATTGCCCTCCCAGTACACATCATTGCGACCTCTACCATTCCTTAGATCTCCTTCTCCACAATCGAGATTAGTACACTGTGCTAGAGCCGCTGAGAAATTCTGGTTGCAGTCCCCTCCGCCTCACTCCTATGGGCTGCTCCTAATGTTCTTCCCCTGCCAGCCTACTCACTCAGGAACTTTGATTCTCAGCTACTTCACATCCCCCACAGGTCCACCAGGTCTGGACAGGCTGCTTTCAGCTTCTGAATGCCTAAGTTATGGAACTCCCTGTCGGCTGATATTAGACATGTCACCAGCACTCCTCACCGCAATGCTCTACTAAAGACACATTTCTCCACCACTTGCTCATGCACTCTGCACAGCTGAGCCCATGCAGTCTGGTTGGCAGCTGTTTAGTTGCTTTGTGCATTTTACTCCTGCTGTTGCCCACCCTGCTTATTGTTATGATATTGAATGCTGTGTATGCTACCCTGTCTGTATATTTCTACATATGTATATATAAGGATTTGCCTACTATGTTATGACTGTATTGAAGTATGTACACTTCTAATCTATTTACACTGTATTCTACCTAACCCCAACCCCCAGGGAGCATCTGGAATTGAGTGGTACCCTGCTCAGTATGCCTTCCTGGTAAAACTCTAAATAAATAAATAGAAAGACCATGGCAGGCAATTCAATTCTACATAGGGAAAGTGCCCACCCACCCTGTTTGAAGTCAAGCATCCCCTATAGGCAGTGTCTGTGCTTGCACAGAAGATTTCATGGAACAGGCATCTGAGGAAACCTAAAAATTCTGAGGTGAGAGCAGAGTCACAACAAAGGGAAACATTTTGATACCTTAAAAGAGAGATTAATTAGGTTCCAGCCACTGACTTTTGTGTTGAAGTACAAAGATGGCACCAAAATAAAGGACTTCTTACAAAATGGAAAATTCTAGAATGTTGCAGTGTGAATCCTGTGCAAAGGAGAAGACGTGCATTAGCTTACAGCAGCACATGGTTTCTTCAAGACCAAATGGACTATATATTTGTGGGCATTGCTGTATTTGTAGATAATGTGAAAACAGGAAGACATTTAAGTACCCAAATAAGGATTTTTTTTGTAGACATAGATTCTTTTATGAATTGTTCCACAGACTTTGTTATTTATCTATTGTAACATCCGAAAATATTTGTGGGAAGCACTGTAAAGGACTACGTAAAAGGTACAAGAACATGTTGGTGACATTAAACATGGAAGTATGGGCTCCTCAGTCAGAGCACATATGTGCAAATTGTCACAAAAACCACAAGGGACTACATGACAACATGGATTTCCCAGTTGGAGGCCTTGAGTCGAGAGGGCTTAAAAAGATGTTAAATAGTCATAGTTCTCAGTATTTTACGAGCAAGAAAGGACTGATGACCTATTTAGTGCTCGCCCTTCTACCCAAGGGATGTCCTGTTACATTCCTTATAAAATAGTTGTCCAACCTGACTTTAAACTGGGACATATCTCTACTGCCCACCACTTCCAAGAGTAGACTGTTCAAACAGCAACCACCTCTAGATAAACCAATTCACCTTTCGCTGTGTAGAACTTCCTTTGTCTTTTAGCTGCAAACCATGGGCTCTGGTATTTAATTCTGGTCCTTTAGTTGGAAACCCAAACATTCCCAAAGGTTATTGTTGGTGGGATACAGACAGAGGTCACCTCGAACCTTCTGTATTCTAATGAATACAGACCTAAGCTTGTCAGCCTTTCCTCATACTTCAAATTTTCAAGGCTACTCACCGCTTTAGTTATGCTTTCTCTGAACCTTTTTCAGAACGCTTATTTCAGCCTTGGAACTTGGTGACCAAACTTGGATGCAGTATTCCAATGGGGCCTCACAAGAGATGCATACAGAGGCATCACCACTCTTCTGTCCCTGCTATTAATATGCCTTCTGATGCAGTTAAGTATCCTTGTTGCAGTCTTAGCACTTAGTGACATTGGCTCCTGAATTTTAAATTATTGTTTACAAATACACCAAGTCCTTTTCCTCCATTGTTTCTTTAGTGTTTGACCATTTAGGACATACTGTGCCTTTAAATTATGTCTACCTAAATGCATAACTGCACATTTACCAAGGCTGAAACTAAGCTTATATGAGTTAACCCATTCTTCCAGTTCATGCAGTCCTGTCTGCAATTTCTCTGCTTCTTGGGGCTATTTACCACTGTGTTAATTTTGGTGTCATCCACAAACTTTGAAATCTGGACAGCCCCTCCACACTTCATTGATGCCACATAAAAATTGAACAAAGTGGGGCCCAGAACTGAGCCCTGTGGAACCCCAGTTGTGACACTGGTCCAATCAGATGTTACACCACAGATGATGACCTGTTGTTTTCTACTGTCTAACCACAAGTTAATCCAGGCTACAGTGTTGTTATTAATGTCAGCCCCTAGGAAGGCTTCAACCATTTCGTAGTGTGGTACCATGCCAAAAGCCTTACTATAGTCCAAATAAACAACATTGACTGGGTATCCCTTATCTAGGGCCTTGCTGACTTTATCGAAACTGCAATAAATTGGTCTGACATGACCGACCCTTCGTGAAGCTGTGTTGTGTAACGTCCATAATATTAGAGTCCCTGAAAACCTCTCAATGTATTCTTTAATAATGCCTTTAAGTACTTTTTCTAACACTGACGTGAGACTTATTGGGCAATAATTGGACACCAGGTTTCTGTTTCCCTTCTTATGTATTGTGACCACAGCTGCTGTTGTCCAGCAGTCCACCCACTCCCTCTGTTTAGTGAGGTTAGGAATAGTAAAGTAACTGGTCCAGCTAGTTCATCAGCCATTTTCTGATTATTCTAGAGTGAGTCCCATCTGGTCCTGGTGCTTTATTCGTGTTAATACTCTGCAGCCTTTTTTTAAATATTTATTTTATTGATTTTTCCAGTTATAAAATCATACATCATCTTAACAGAAAACATTAAGGTGTACAATGTGCTATAAATTATTTCATCACTAATGGAATACATTACTGGTATTTCAAATAACCCAAGGCAGAAAAAACTAGTATTATGCTAAAACAATACCTGAGATACATCCTCTATCGGTTTGGTTATACAAGTACAGTATTTTCCCCATCCAGATAACCATTCCATAAACCAGTACCCTCCAACATTCCTCATGGGATAAACGAGGGTCTCTGTCTGAAATGAAAAAAAACCCAAGGGCACTATCTCAATTCAAATAGCGTAGATCTATTATTACATCTAGCTATCAGCCGCTCCATATAATACAATTCTGTCATTATTTTAATCCAGTCTCGCATAGTGGGAGGGATGTTATTTCTCAAGAGGCAGGTAATTGCCTTCTTAGCCACCAACAAATATGTAAACAAGAGAACCCTTTGTGGGTCGGAGTCACTCTGGTGGAACCGCTTGTAAGACCAACTCCAGGGTAAGCACCGCCTCCAGCCCCAGCAATTCAGTCAGGAGGCAATCATGTCCTGCCAAAATGGTCTCAGCACTGGGCATGCTCAGAGAAACGTGGAAGTAAGAGGCCATCTGCTCCTCACAGTTTCTCCAACAATTACCTATCGGAGGGAGGAACTTTGCCAGTTTTGCTGGTGTAATAAAGTAGCAGGAATGATCCCTCTAGGTGAATTCCCTCCAACATAGTGCTAGTGAGATCCCCATAGCTTTACGGGCAAACATCAGCCAGCTCTTGTAGGATACTGGGTCTGGTAATTCTCTGTTCCAGCCCTCAGTATTCCTCTGGATGAATCTGACAAATACTCCCCAGCTCCCTGTATAAAAACCTAATTATATGTTGCCACACCAATCCTCTTAGGGTAATCATGAACATATTTGATAGGAGCGGCAAGGGTTCTGGGAGGTGGTTCCTTTTGGGTCCTTTATGGAATCAGAAACATCTGGACCTACATGTACCTGAAGTACTCTCTATTGGTCAGACCATACTCAGCCTGTAGCTGAGTAAATGGAACGGTGCAATTGGCATCTAAAATTGGAAAATAAAGAAGAGGGCCCTCTGATGCCACCACTGAAATGTGTAGTCAGTTCTAGCTGGTAGAAATTCTGTCTCAGAACTAAGTAATCGTAAAAATACAGAACTGGGGATAGTGAAGGAGATCCTAATTCTGTACCAAGTCTGTAACATGTGTTGCATCTCCATATAGTATCCACCTAACCTAGGCAGTGACGAAAGGGGCAAATATTAATGTATCATATCTTGTATCCCATTAATTGCACATTCAGTTTGTTTCCATATTACCTTTCTGTTTGGTTCAACCAGGTCAGGATCACCCCGACTACTGCATAAGCATATTGGAGTATATTAGGAAGATTTAACCGTCCTTATCTTTGGGAACCTGTAGGATAGACCATCTGATCGGGGCTTACAGCTGGCCCAAACAAATCTTGCAAACATTCTATTCCAAGAAGTAAACTATGAGACTGGGGAAATATGGGAATTGTCTGAAACAGATATAACATTCGGTAGAACATTTGTCTCTATTCTGGCATAAAAGGGAGCCATAATTGTGCCCATCTGTGGAGGTCCACCTCTATGTTTTGGGTAAGGGTTCACAATTTATTAAGAATAGATTTTGCATCTTTGGGGTAAATTGATTCCTAAATATTTAATTTTGAACTTCTCCATTTAAACCGAAGTAGGTTCTTCACGGTTGGGGTGGGACAAAATTCAGTGTCAGAACCTCCATCTTTGCCTAGTTAATGATATAACCTGAGACCTGGCAAACTCTCCCAATATTCTCCATGCTGTAGGAAGCGTCCGCTCTGGTCCGGTAAGACTGAGTAAAATATCTCGTATAAAAGCTAGTTTATATTCCTCCTCATCCATTGAACTCCCTAACCTCACTGGATTCTCTAAGTGCTATAGCAAGATGCTCAATATATAAAGCAAAAGAAGGAGGGGACATCCTACAGTGCCCTCTCTAAAACCAATGGGGTTGAAATAGTTCCGTTCATCCTTATATATGCTGCGGTGAGTTGTATAAGTTTTTAACAAATTATCATCTCATTTGGGAAGCCAAAGAGGCTAAGACCCTCCACAGAAACCCCATACTACTCTATCGAAGGCCTTAAAGGCATCCAGGCCCACAAAGGTGGATGGTAATGACCTCCCATTTACATAATCTATAAGATGAATAATTCTGTGTGTTATCGAGGTCTGTCTAAATTTCAAAAAAGCCTGCTTGGTCCATGTGTATCATGTCTGTGAGCAATCTTTCAGGCGCTGAGCCCAAATGGACATGTAAAGTTTATAATCACAGTTTAAAATTGAAATTGGCCTCTAAGCATCTACTGATTGAGAGTCCTTCCTTGGTTGTAAGATTGCTGACATTACCGCATATGACCATGAAACACGGGAGGGACCCTCTTGTACCTCTAGAAATGCACCTTGCATGAGAGGTAGGTGGGGACCATGAAACACGGGAGGACCCTCTTGTACCTGTAGAAATGCACCTTGCATGAGAGGTAGGTGGGGAAGGAAGGCCTTATACCATTCAATGAGAAACCCGTCAGGGCCTGGGCATTTCAGGGTTTTAGCGCTAGATAACCCTGTTTTAATCTCTCTTCAGATATAGCGTTTAATAGGAAGTCCTGTTGTTGTTGGGATAGTTTCAGGATGGGGAGGGGGTCAAAAAGCCTGCATCTGTTCCTCGGGGGGCAATGGGTCTGCATATAATGCTTTATAAAACTGCCAAAATACCTCTAGTATCTGGAGGTAGTTGACGTATCCTCTGGTCTGAGGTTTTTTATTTTGGGAATACAGGCAGCCTTGAATCCCTTAGCCGTTTTGCTAGATTTCTAGACCCCCTGGAACCTCCTTCAAAATAAACATTTTCAGGTAGGTATAGGAAGTCTAGACCTTTTGGTACAATATGTCTTGAAGTTCTGACTTCAAGGAATGGATTTCCTTTTAGTTTCTTCTCTACGCCTCCTTCCACACTGCAGTTCACTTAAGCGTGTTTGTAACTGTCGAATCGAGCCTCTCGAGCTTTTGCTTCTGAGAGGAGTAAGCTATAATTTCACCCAGACTACTGCCTTTAGGGTACCCCAAATTAATGCAGAGGGCATTTCCAGGATAGGTTATCCTGTATAATCTGGGGAATACACTGAGTCATTTTATTGCAAAATTACTGATCCCTAAGTAGCAGGAGATTTAAATGCCAAAGTGTGGATTTCTGGGGCTTCCCCATGTCAATTTTTAACAGAAGGGAGTGTGGTCTCTCAAAAATTTTGCATTTAAAGACAGATCTCTTACCCTATCTGCATGCTCTATAGACATAAAGAACTTAACTACCTTGTGCTCCCAGGTCACACCTGTAAACAAGCTTTCAGTTTAGTGTCTATCTCCTGGTTAAAAAAAAAATAGTCTATTCAAGAGGATGCCTGGAATCTGGGAGAGACATATTTTAAAAGCCTCCTCTTGACAGGTAGAAATGTCTCCAGACATCCACCAGTCCCAACGCTGGCAGCTGAGCCTTGAGTAACTTCTGGGTAGGTATAATTCTGTGTCTCTGAGGGGAGATGTATCTAGTGAGGGAGATATTGTTACATTGAAGTCACCCCTAATATCAAAACCCCCTTTTGTAGATCCACCAGCCTATTAAAAAATTTCTTAACCTCATAGGGGAGAGGCGGGAAGTATACATTTGCCAGGGTCACCTCAGTTCCAAACATCCTCCCTTGCGAGATCACAAAGCACCCATTTGGGTCCACTTCTTCCCGTTCTGCCACATAGGGTGTTGCTAGCGGGACCATGATGCTACCCTTTTCTCTTTCCAGTATTACAGGAACAGATTATGGAATACCGACCTCCCTCTAACAATTTAAGTGTTCCGTGCAGAGAGATGAGTCTCCTGCAAAAAATCAG
This sequence comes from Neoceratodus forsteri, assembly GCA_016271365.2. Lineage (NCBI taxonomy): Eukaryota > Metazoa > Chordata > Ceratodontiformes > Ceratodontidae > Neoceratodus > Neoceratodus forsteri. The sequence continues at coordinate 1,532,438,051 of CM057455.1, forward strand.
ATCTACCCTTGTCTCCGTATATACTGGAGAGCCTGGAATGCTTCACAGGGTTGTTGATCCCATTAATGTTTAAGAATAGAACTTTCACTGGAGTTGTAGCCATATTTGTGTTATATTTGCATTATCATTTGGGAATCCGCAGCATACCAGCCCCTGCCCCCCCTTCTGGTTTTATCTGACTGGAAAATAATGCTATTGCTTTCCATGTCCCTGCATCTCAGTAGTCCAACCCAATCGGAACTGGTGAGGGCTAGAAGCGGCAGCACGTCCACTTGTCCACTGAGGAAGCAAATATGTTGTACGAATCAATTAGATTTATCAGGTAATCTATATGATATTTCTCCTTATTAAAAAGAACCACATCAATAAACATTTAACTCTAATAAAACTGTATGGCAACAGTGCCCATTTAAAACAAAAACTGACAACAACTTCACTGCATATTGTGTGCTGTACCATTCTTTCTCTTCAAATTGAGCATACCTCCATAATGTAAAACCCATGACTTCCACTGGCCTGGTGGCGCTGAGGTTGAGGTGCTGGGCGTCACACCTCACACCACGCCAGCGACCGAGGTTGGGAGTGACCTTAGGTGCTGGGGTCGTCTGGGAGGAAGAGGTTAGTGTCAGGAATGCTCTCCTTCTCCGGGGATGGTGGGAAGGGAGGACCGCAGATGTGCTGGCTCCTGGCAGTGGCTGGGGGTTGGTGCATGTTGTGGTCAGTGGTGTGGGTCGATGCGGGCTGGCGCTGGGCGTGCCAGGTGCAGGCAGCGCGACAGAACACTCTTGGTGTCATTGCACACCTGCACCATGGGGGAGGAAACACAAGAAAATCCTCCCGTGAATGAAGGAGGTCCACTGGCATCGCAGCAGACACATACAAGTCAGCTCCCTGATGTTTGCCTGGCCTTCCGTGGTGAGGATAAGTCCCCACCACGATGTGGCTAGGAGGGGTGAGGTCATAGGGGTTGAGCTCTGGCTGTGGCTGGGGTGGTGCCAAAGCAACTACCCAGATGGGGGACCCATAGGTACAACCCCAGCTGAGGAGAACTAAAATAAATACTGGTAAATAAATAAATAAAACTGTGACTTCAAGGTAGGGAGGTTAATGGTAGCCTCCTGTATCTTCAAGGAGACCTCACCTCAAGATAGGGTCCACCTAGAAGATGAGGTATTTCCCAAGTTAACTTCACTTGGGGCCTCCTGGGAGCCTTTGCGGACCCAAAGGAAAATTAAACTCGGATAAAAAAAAAAGCAACATGTAAGGGTAGGGTTAAAAAAAATACCCTCATTCCTAGGTTCCCAAACCAAGCATTTCTCCGCACCGACCCCAGTGTTATCAAGAAGCCAATACAAAGTTATTCATGAATTAGACCCTAAAACTGTATGACTCAATTAACTCAGTTCAGCCCTGTGACCCTAAAATATAGAGCTATTAAAGAGAAAGGATAGCTTCATTTGCTATTATATATAGAAAGACCATGTAATCAGCCTGAGGCTAGGAAATAAAGCTGGGAGATTATTATTGAGTCATCTGGAACAGGCTAAGATAACATTTTGCTTGCCCAGAGTTCAGCTGCGCCACCAATGCCTGTAGAGCACTTAACCAAATCTACTGTTTTTGAACATGTTGACCAGGTTAAATCATGTACAGCTTATGATAGTCCCCGGCTAGGGTGTCCTGCACCCCTCCGTGAGATGGAGCACCTGTGGGTGGGAGGAAGGTTCAGGCCTCCGGTCTAACCTGTCTTACATAGAAACATAGAAGTTGATGACAGATAAGGACCAGAAGGCCCATCCAGTCTGCCCATTTCTTTTCTACCTTATAAATGTGCCATCGGCCTTTGCTATGTCAGTGACCTATCTATTCATAGTCATTTGTATTGCTCCTTATGCCTATCCCATGCCTGTTTGAAGCCCTGCACTGTATTCATAGCCACTACTTCTTGTGGTAAGCCATTCCATGCATCTACCACCCTTTCTGTGAAAAAAATTTCCTCACATTCCCCTTAATCGGCCTCCTCTAATCTCATGCTGTGTCCTCTTGTCCTGCTATTTTTCTTATATTTAAACATGTTAGACTCTTTCACCTTGTTTATGCCCTTAAGGTGTTTAAATGTCTCGATCATATCACCTCTCTCCCTCCTTTGCTCAAGGGTATACATATTGAGCTCCGTTAATCTGTCCTCATATGTCTTCTGATGCAGTCCCTGCACCATTTTGGTTGCCCTTCTCTGGACTGCCTCAATTTGGTTAATGTCCTTGTGAAGGTGTGGCCTCCAATACTGCACGCAGTACTCCAGATGGGGCCTAACCAATGTCTTGTACAGAGGGATTATTACCTCCCTCTTACGACTTGTGATACCCCTACTAATACACCCTAACACCCCCTAGCCTTACCTACTGCTTTAGAGGTCTGCTTGGATGATTTCAGGTCATCAGTGATGATGATGCCCAAGTCTCTTTCTTCCTTTGTGACTGCTAGCAACTCCTCCCAGCCTATAAGTGGCTTCAGGGTTTCTCTTCCCTATGTGCATGATTTTGCACTTCTTTGCATTAAATCCCAGTTGCCACTCTTCTGACCGTTCTGCTAGTTTATCCAGATCTCTTCTCATTCTGCCCACCCCATCTGGATCATCTACTCTGTTGCAGATCTTGGTGTCATCTGCAAACAGACAAGCCTTACCCTCTAGTCCATCTGCTAGGTCACTAATGAAGATGTTGAATAGGACTGGCCCCAGGACTGATCCCTGAGGTACCCCACTTGTGACTTGCATCTCTTCTGACTGTATACCATTTACCACCACTCTCTGTTTTCTGCCAGTCAACCAGTTTGCCACCCAGTTGACCAACTTCTGACCCACCCCGAGCCTACCTACCTTATTTATCAATCTTCTATGTGGAACAGTGTCAAAAGCTTTGCTGAAGTCAAGGTAGGCGACATCAACTGCTCCCCCTTGGTCCACCACTCTGGTTACCCAGTCAAAGAAATCTATGAGATTAGTTTGACAGGACCTTCCTTTGTAAACCCATGCTGTCTTGGATCCTGTGCCCTATGGATTCCAGGTGTTGCACTATCCTTTCCTTAAGGAGTGCTTCCATAATCTTGCCCACTACTGAGAGTAAGACTGACCGGTCTGTAGTTCCCGCCTCCTCCCTGCTACCACTCTTGTGGAGTGGGATCACATGAGCCCTTCTCCAGTCTTCTGGGACCTCTCCTGTGCTCAGAGACTCACTAAACAATTCTGCTAATGGCTCTGCTAGTTCCTCCTTTAGCTTCTTAAGTACCCTGGGATGTATGCCATCAGGTCCCATTGCCTTATCCACCCTGAGCTTAGCAAGCTCTTGTAGGACCCTTTCTTTTGTGAAGGGAGTAGTGCTCACCTCCCTCCCCTGTGTCCATGATGCTGAGCTGTGGGCCCTGCCCTACCTTCTCTTCAGTGAATACTGAGCAAAAGTATCTATTTAGGATAGATGCCTTTACAGGGTCCTCCTCCTCACATGCTCCCTTTTCTCAATTAAGCTTAGCAATACCCCTCTGGACTTTCTCCTTTCACTAATGTATCTATAGAAAGTCTTGTCACCTTCTTTACTGTTTGTGCTAGTGTTTCCTCAGTTTGGGACTTTGCCTGCCTTACTGCCTTACCTGCTTCCCTTAGGGCAGTTTGGTATGCCCCTATCTTCATCCCGCTGTGTTCCTTATATATTTTCTGAAGGCCAGCCTTTTGGCTCTGACCTTTTCTGCTACTGTATTTGAGAACCAAAGTGGTTTCCTTCTTTTTTGCACTTCCTTTTCTGTCTAACACAATGGGATGTTGCTTCAAGTATTGTATCCTTAATGCTTGCCCACTTTGCCTGTACCTCCTCACCGTGTTTCTTTTTGCCAGGGCTAGCTTAACTCTGTTGGCCATCTTATCAAAGTCAGCTCCTCTGAAGTCCCATATTTTGCCTTGGAATGGGATGATTTAGATGTAGTAGCCAAATTGAACCATACCATGTGATGGTCACTGCCCCCAGGTGACCTTCTACCTGGAGATCTGTGATCCCTTCTTTGTTAGTCAGTACTAGATCTAGGATAGCCCTGTCTCTTGTGGGTTGCTGTACCAGTTGTTTGAGGCCCTCCTGCAGGAATCCACTATGAGTCTAGTTCTGGCAGATGTTCCTGCTGGTATTGACCAATCTGTATCTGGCATGTTGAAGTCTCCATTATCAGAACCTCCTTTAGCTGTCATGTTTTGTATATCTTCTAACAGTAATGTGTCTTGACAAGTGGCTATACCTCACCCAAATGTAGAGGGCTTAAAACAATTACTGCCTAGAGTCAGAGATCAGTGAGGGAGGCCTTTGACTCCCCAAAGAAGAATCATCCTTACCCCCAACAAGACACACCTTAAGCCTGCCAGGTTGTATACATCCAGCAGGAGAAAGAAGATTCTTCCATGTCAGGTGTCCACTTTTCTCAGGTCTTCTGTGGGGAATCAGAATGTTTGTATGCTGTGAAACCTGCTTCAGGTCTTGGGAGTGCTGGGTCCCTCTTGACTTTTCTTGGAGACAGTTTGCCACCTCGGCAGACACTGGGGGCCCCACTGCTGCCGAGTTCGATCTGGAAAGTTAAGGCCCATTTTGGACAATTCCATTCTGGCTTCCTCGCGGTTTGAAATTCCTTCTTTCCCTCTGGCAGATTGACCACAAGCGTGCTGGGTAAGGCATAGAAAATTTATATCCGGCTGCTTTAATGACTGGAAGCATTGGTAGGTAGGCCTTTCTTAAACGCATGGTTTTAGGGGCAAAGTCATGGTCTAGGTAAAATCTCATTTGCCCTTAGAACAGTTGAATTTTTCTCCATGCCATTAAAAGTATCTGCTCTTTGGTTCCATAGTTATTGAATCGGGCAATAATGGAGTGAGGTGGGAGGTTAGGGAAGCAGGCTTTGGGGTAAGAGCTCTATGGACCCACTCTAATTGCAGCTGCAGCATATCAGGTAATTCTAATGTAGTTCTTAAAAGTATCTCAGTAAACTCTTTGGCATTGTTTCCCTCAGAGCCCTCAGAGGTGCCATAAATCGAATGTTCTTACAACGGGCCCTATTTTCCAAATCCTCTTGTCTGACTTCCAACTGCTTCTGTTGTTCTTTAAGTTGCACCACATTTCTAAGTTGTCTATGCTGTTTTCAGTTGCAGTGCCTTGCCTCTCAGTTCGTTGACCCTCTGTTCCAATTGCATAACATCTAATCGGCACTCCCATATAACTCCTTCACTTCAGCTTGAAAAACCAGCTCTTGGTAAATAGTTTCCAGTTTACTTTTGTTTTAAATTTAGCTGTTTTGGGCACTTTTTGTAGAACTCCACCGAGAATCTGCAGATGCCACTGTTGGTTGGGCGAAGGGCTCGGAGGCCTTGAGTCAGAGCTGTCGTCCATCTGCTCCATCCTTTTCCTTTTTTTTTTTTTGTCAGGTCCAACTCAAACAAGCTTGATCTTTCTCCAACTCAGTGAAAAGCTAGTTTTGTATAAGATTTTATGTGATTTAGACTAGTTGGAGAGGGTTGTACACAGAGGTCAGTCAGAGCACATAGTCTGGCGTCACTCCTCTGAGGTGGAACCAAGTCCCTCTCTGCAGCCTAGATTTGATGTCGATCACATTTAATTTTATTTCCTGCAAATTTTGACCCACACAGATTGGTACCACCCTATTGGTCTTAATATTAAAAACTGAACAGAAATAGTTGTTCAGTAGCTGGACCATATATTCAATTTACCTATGATGTCAGTGCCGCTACAGCCTTGTAATGGTCAATGAAAGCTCCTTGAAAGGTATTGTGTGAAACATGAACCATTGGAGTGCCAACACCAAACCAGCCTCTCTATCTAAGGAATTAACACTTTACAGTTGGTAAACCGTCAAGGATTTTAAGTCTGCCCTCAAAACATACCTCTTTCTTCAGGGGGCCTGAATGGGATTCTGGAAGGGGTTTTATAGTAAATGCATAACTGTATTTAAGTTATTTTTTTTATCACTACTTTAGTTATGCCTCCTACCTGCAGGGTGGCCCTGCGATACATCCAGCCACCAACTACGTGCGCCTGGCAGCCAGCAGGCTCGCTCGCATATTGGGCCTGGTGCAGCCACTCCCATGCCTGCAGAGGGGCTCCCGTATGCCCCCCTCACCAGGACCAGGCCGCGGTGTGATTCCATGACTGGCCCCGGTAGGTCGTCTGACCATCAACGGCTGCTCGGTCTGCGGCTGCCATTTCCTCCAATGAGAAGCCCCTTGAGTGCGGATGTCTGCCGCACTCCACTCCCAAGTGCACCTCTCTGGGCAGTGCCCGATTGCCATCGGGCCGCTGTAGAGCGGTGAAAACCCCTATCCTCCCTAGGGATAGGAGAGAGCAGTCCTCCAGATGCTCAATCCTGTCTCTCCCCTGCCAACCCCGATGGCCTGGGTGCGTTCCCAAACCGGGTCGCCAGCATGGCGTGAAGTGTGGCGTCCAGCTCTTCAAGCCTCAGTGCCACTGGGATGGCTAAGTTTATGTTTTATTGTTTAGTTTTATGCTGACTGCAATGTTTTATGCAGTATTAATTGTTAAGTCGCCCTGAGCTTTGGAAGGCACCTTTTCTAAAATGATGATGATGATGATGATGAATATGTAGTTTGCCGCATCTTAGCTCAGCCAGTCTGAATTCAGATTTTCAAATACCCCTTCCTCCCTCCCACCTAAATTTCTCCTTTTTCTATGAAAGTTAAATTATTATATGTAACACAATATTGGGGATGTTGTGCTATGACTAAAATATGGTCCATATATATATATATATATATATATATATATATATATATATATATATATATATATATATCTATATATAGATATATATATATATATATATATATATATATATATATATGAGCCTTGAATATTAAGTAAAATAAATTATTATTTGATTGCCCTAGGACAGATCGTCATTAATTGGCTAAAATATTACAATAAATATATATATATATATATATATATATATATAAATTAATTGCAAAAACTTGCTTAATGCACTAGTTAGGGTTAAAGCAGGAAAAGTAGGAAAATGTGGCATTTGGGTTTCCAACCCAGCACCGTATCCCTTCCAGGCAGCACATCAGGTGTGGGATGTACCTTGGGGTTCTCAAGCCTAACGCTCACCCATTCCATCCGTAGAAGCTCAGATGTGTGAAATGTATGAAATTGGGTGAGCATTCAGCTTGAGAACCCCAAGGCACACTCCACACCTGATGTATTACCCTGTGGGGGTGTTAGAGTTGGAAACCTAATGCCGCATTTCCCTACTTTGTTGCTGTAACCTAACTAATGCATTAACAATGTTTTTGCAATTAATTTCCTTACTTTTTGGATACTGTAATATAATCATATCCTTATTTGGCTGTGGGAGCAGGCACCCTCCACACCCTTCGCTCCCATGCATACATAATTTTTCACATACTGTAATAGTATCATTATTGCTGTGGGAGTGCTGCGCTCCACACCAGCAAAGGGTTTCAAATGTCCATCGAAAGGCCCTAACACACCTAAAGCTGGTCTGTAATGCATATCAGCACATCAATCAAATGGCAATCAACCACTATGTGCAATACATGAACAAACAGCACTGTGATAGAGTACTCGCTGTAGAATGGCATAGCACCCTACAATAAATATTCCTGTCATCCTGGTACCCATGACCCTCATGGGCAGGGTATGGACATCAGGGATGTAGAGGGCTGCAGTCATAGCAAGGTTTTCTTGTTTCATCCCATGGCTCTGTGTGAAATGAATGCAGTGTGCACAGTGCCCACAATAGTGGAACTACCCCATCACTGACCCTCACAGGTCATTGGCTGTTAGCCAAGATAATAACACCCATAGCATCCTTAAAGGGCACTCCCCTGCTCCTACAGGTAACTGCACAGGTGAGGGCTGGAATATGTCTGCATTCTGGACATGAAGAATACCTGTGTAAATCCCAGGTTCAGTATGTCCTAGGCAGCTGATGAATATCCTGGCAGAGATGCAATGGAGGAAAGTTGGAGAGGCAGTGTAAAGAATGTGTGTGTGCATGTGTGGCTTGCAGTACAGCCTAGAGGTTAGAAGTAATGAGCTGTGAGCGAGCTTGGTACATCCAGCAGACCAGACCTGGGTTTGATTCTCATAACCTCCACTTGCATACTGTGTGACTTGAGCAAGTCACTTAACTGCCCAGTGCTCCCAGGTCGCCCTGAAAACAGGCACTTGTGCCTAGTGGGCCTTACCCTGTTACCAAAGACTAAAATAAAAATAAATAAATGTACAGGCCCAGACTGAATCCTGGAATGCTAACAGAGCTGCAATGCATAGTCCAGTTAAAATCTGACTATACCACATCAAGGAACTATGCTCACTGCTGGGGCAATGACTGTAAACACACACACAGCAAATACATGCCCTGGACATGCATACTAGGTTGCTTATAGCCTTGGCATATCACGACACAGGGTCCTTTGAGAGTACCACTGAAATTTTGAACCAGGCATCTGTGTTGGATGCATATGGCATGTCATAGAGGCACTACTAGCACACACAAGAACTACATCACATTACACTAAAATAAAGATGATAAACAGTGGGATGTCAAAGCCAATTTCTATGCTGTTGCTCGCTGCACCATGTAATGTACTGATTTAATATATTGGGCATGCCAGCAATAACATAGAAATTGGCTTTGATACTTAGTGTTTTCTGGAGCAGAGTGAAACTATTGCGGTTTTACTCATTTTTGGCAGAGCTACTAGGTTTATTAATATTGTACTCCAACTCTGCCCTATTTTACTGTCTCTGCTGCAGCAAATAGCCATGTTTTTACTCCACTGCAATGTCGCTTTAGTTGTTTGTATGTGGGTACTGCTGCAAAAAGAAGGTAGTTGCTCAGTCTGGATTTTAATTTAAAATTTTGGTTTGGGGTTCTCTTTATGCTTATCCTTGCCCTGGTGTCTAATGATACCCCACCCACCCTCCCAGGTCCTTCACATCCTGACAATAGAAAACAGACTCTCAATGTATTCTGTGTTTTCTTTTCCATCTGTTAAAAGTCCACTGGTGATGCGCACCACATCCGCACCTCCACCTGACCTCCCGCTGCTGCACCAACCCTGCACCCCCAGACCTTCCCACACACCTCACTCACATGAACTGGTCCCACTGTGAAGATCCACTCTCTGATCGAGAACCACGTCTTGCTGGTGGAACCGGCATCTGCTGTATGAGAAATAAGGTAACTGCGGTTCAATGTATTTCAATGGGATTTTCAATCACACTTACCTTATTTCTCATTCAGTAGCTGCCAGTTCCAGCAGCAAAATGTATCTTCGATTGGACTAGTGGATCTTTACAGTGGGACTAGTCTGCTGAGTGAGGGTGTGTTGGGGATCTAGGGGCGGTGAGCCACAGTGGGAGATCGGGTGGGGGTACAGGCACATCAGCTGTGGACTTTTTAACAGATTGAAACAAAAAACTGCAAGACATCAAGGGACTGTTATCTTATTTTCAAGGATGTGAGGGACATGGAGGGTACCACTAGACATAAGGGTAAGGATAAATATAATGGCAACAGCCATCAGAGGGTGGGGGGTGCCACTAGACACCAGGGAGAAAACAGATTTTACAGGGTTGAGCACAATAGGGTGGGGGATACTACTAGACAACAGGGAAAAAATATAAAAATAAATATGGAAATCAGAGGATGGGGAGAGGGTTACCACTAGACACCAGGGAGATACATACATATAAAACATATTTACAGGGACCTGGGGTACCACTGGACACAAGGAAAATCAAGAAAAATAACTGGAACAGGCAAAAACTATCCTTTTCGTGTCACTAAATCCCTTGCTCTATGTAATGAAAAAGGATTCCTTGGAACAAACAAAGAATTGAGGAAAAACTAAGTCCAAATCCTTTTTATTGCCAAGGGATCCTTTCGTTTCAGTGAAACTATCAAGCGAAAAAGGACCCCTGGCGTGCAAAGGATTTTGGACTTATTTTTTTAATTTCTTTTTAGTGCCAAGGGATCCTTTTGTGAGCCTTGTTCATTCAAACAAAAAGGATCCTTGGCACAGAAAGATTTGACTCAATTGTTTGCCAATTCTTTTTGTGCCAAGGAATCCTTTTTCGTGATCCTTTTCATTAAACGAAAAGGTTTCCTAGGCATAAAAAGATTTCGAGATAGTTTTTTTTCTAATTCCTTTTCATGTCAAGAGATCCTTTTATGAGCCTTTTTCGTTCAAATGAAAATGATCCTTAGCACAATAAAGTTTCTGACTTTGTTTTACAAAAAATTTTTGTGAGATGTGATTTTTTATTTATGTTTGAACAAAAAAAACACTCACAGAAAAGAATATTAGCGAGTCAAGAAACAGGATTTAAACTAATTAAAAAATAAATAAAAGTCCAGGGTCATTTTCAAGCAAACGTGAAGAATCCACCTAATGGAGTCCCAATGAGCAAGATACTTGTTTTGGTGTGTCTGGAAGATGTCATTTTGGGAGTTTTAAAATTGTTTTTTAAAGAAAACAAGATGGTGAAAATGAAAGAAAACAAGATGGCAGAAAATAAAGGATTTTTTTCTCATGAAAAGGATTTGTCCGTGACAAATGGAATCCTTTTTGTTTGACCAAATTCTTTTTCGCCCAGAAAGCTATCCAAAGACTGTACTGAGCATGCTCAGAAACCACATTTTAAAAATATAATAACTTTGGAACAAATTAATATTTTTTCACCAAACCAGTGAAAGGCACTTCTGTGTGGCAAGCCCTTTCTACCCTGACAATTTCAGACCACAGTTACAAACTGTCTGGAAACAGCATGATGACAAAGCACAAAAACATCAATTTTCTTTTTTAATGGTTTTCACTATAGAGAGCTCGGAATCCTAAATCTGACTGTAACAAAACTAGGTATGTCAAGAGATCTACCGCACAAGACTGCATGCAAAATTTCTGTCAAATCCGTTAAACGGTTGCAAAGTTATTTAAGTGCAAAATTTGAGGTTTAACATAGAAAGCCCTGCTCAACCTAACTATTTGCTACCACACCCCAATAATATATATGTGTGTGTATGTATGTATATGTATATATATATATATATATATATATATATATATATATATATATTCACTTGAGGCCAATGATATATCAAGAGTGGCGAAGCCACTGTGAGATATCGTGATGTCATTGGCCTCGGTGAAGATAAATATATCTTCAGTCAGGTCATATCATGTTCTGTTTATACAACATATATTTGGGGATATCAACACAGTTGAGCATCATTTGTTCTGCATATGACTAACTCGTTCTGTTTAAATATTAATTAAGGCTATATTTGTACACTGTTATGCTTATCAATTAAGGCTATATCTGCACAGAAATACTATCTATGGCCCTTCCTTTCTCCCTTATAATCTCAATAGTGGTTCTAGCCACTTTTGGTTACCAGGGATGGGAGGAGGGCACAAAAGATGGCAGTCAGGGCTCTGATACAGTGTTAGTATTGGGGAGCTCTGTGTCTTACGGGCACCAACTAGGTAGGACAAAGCATTTGTTTACTAGGCGGTGCCCTGGTGTGAAAGGTATAGTATAAATCCCCAGTTTGTGATATATTTATTGTTCAGCATATGCATTAAAAACACTTATCTGGTTGATCGTGCTTTTCCTGAGTGTCTTGCACTTTCACGTTCCCTGCTGTAATATAGCACAACCAAACGTTCTCAATAGCAGTACATGATGTGTTGGTAGACATTTAAAATAAGGCACCTCCTATTCAAAAAGAAAGGAAATTGTGTTCTTTATCGTAAGTTTACTTAGCTTGTGTGTAAAACAATGTGGCAACTGTAGAAACATGAGAAGCGGAGTCAGCACTTCACAAACTATGCAAGCGTGTGTGCTATGGCAACAGTCCAACGGGCAGACTCACTCACGCTCTCCTTGTACAGTCAGCAGGTTGTTTTACACAAAACTAAGTAAAATTAGGATAAAGAACATAGTTTTCCCGTTTGAAGAGGAGGTTCATTATTTTGACTGTCTGCCAGCATGTTATGTACTGAGTATCACTATTGGGAGTGCTTGGTCACGATACATTAGAGCAGGGAGAAGTGAAAGTGCTTGCTCCTGTGATGCTCATAAAATAGCAGGATCAACCAGATAAGTGTTCTGAAAAAATACTTGCATAAAAATATGGCAGGATCAACCAAATAGCAGAGCTGGGGGTGTTTCAGATCACGAAGTGAGAGTCATGCAGCAGCTTGCCATTCTGAGAGCGGTATGATTCAGACTGAAATACAGTACTTTCATTTTCAACTGTATGACTTACAGAAACATTAAGATATTACTATGACGTATAGGAACATGGGGATATCAGTATGATGTATAGGAATATGGAGATATCAGTGATATCTCCACTGCCTGACTGAGATAGTAGTTTTATCTTTCTTTATGTCCCCAACATATGCTGTGTAAAATGGGGATACATGATGGGCAGGGTGGGATATGGAAATATTCTCACTCCTGCAGAGTGAGCTCTGTATTCTCACGAGTGCCAAAGGCACAAGTGAGACTTGCCAGCCTGGCTCTGCAGGAGTGAGAATATTTTCCATATCTCACAATTCCACATCATGTGTGCAATTTATACCACAGGAGTGAGAGCCTTAGAAATTTGTTTCTTTGTGTGTTTCCTGCTTATTCTGTGTGTGCTGTCTGTGTTCTGAATGGACTGGGAGTCAGAAACCCAGGTGAGTGTGTTTTACAATACTAATTGAGTAAGTTGTAGGTTTCAGTGAGAAAGAGAACTGCTGCAGGTAGCACTGAGAAAGGAGCTGCTTTGTAAAAGAGTTTCATTTAGAATTCAGGTTGTTTTGAGCCGAGATCAGCACAGTAATGGGCTAGGGTGTTAGAAACACAATGGGACACAGGTGAGAGTGTTTTGCAAAGCTAATTGAGTACATTGTAGGTTTCAGTGAGAAAGAAAGCTGTTTTTTTACTGAAGTAAGGTGCCTGCCTGGTGCCATGGCTTGGAGGGACAGGAGGCGCATCCTCAGGATCAAGAGAACAGCTGCATGGGAGACTAAGCTGGATGTCATTGTTCACCTAGGGATCAATGACTTGGCTCAACATGAGATTAGAGCAGTGCAGGAGGACTTTGTGGAGTTGGGGAGGGGCCTAAGGCAAGTAGCACATACAGTATCCTTCTAAGAGGTGCTGTCTATGGCAAGGATGAGGAGAGGTGAGGTGCGATTCAATGGCTGGTTGAAAAATGGTGCAGAGTACGGGGTCTGGCTTCACTGGGGACCTGGGTTCCACCTGAGGGATACTAGCCTATACTGTCAGGATGGTCTGCATCTGTCCAGGAAGGGAACAAGTCTTCTGAGCGATTGGTTTAAATGCTTCATTGGCAAGCTTTTAAACTGGTCAAGGGGAGGCACTGATAAGCAGCAGGAATTCCCAGCCTCCCTACAAAACAGGGTATTAAATGAGGTAAACACCAGGGTAGAAAGGTCAGTAGGGAGCAGGACAGGGTGAATGGAGAAAGCAAAGTCAATGGGGACAGGGATGGTGCTACAAGAGGTAAAGCCACCAAAAAATGGAAAGCAATGAGTACTAACACCGTAGTCTGGGTAACAAGATTCCTGAATTAGTGGCCTTGATGGAGGAGGAACATCTGGATATGTGCAGTCACAGAAACATGGTACACACAGAACCATGACTGGGATGTAAACATACCAGGATACACTATCTACAGGAGGGACATTAAGGGTAAAAGAGGAGGAGGAGTAGCTCTCTACATAAGGGAAGGAATCAAAGCAACAGAACAAAAGGGTAAACAGGGAGGAGAGGAAGCACTGTGGGTCAGTTTGGAGACAGGCAGTGGCACCACAATCCACACAGGGTTGTATACAGACCCTCATCTTGGGGAGGACATGGACAAGGAAATGATAGAAAGTATCCTTAGAATGGCAGAAAAGGGAGATATTGCTGATGGGGATCTGAATATGCCAGATGTTAACTGGAGTGCATTTGCAGCAGCCACTTCTAAGAGTAGGGTCATTCTAGATGCCCTACAGGGGCATGCCTTAGACAACTAGTACTGAAACCCACTCGGAGGAGTAATCTTAGACCTGGCACTCTCAAATGAAGATGACGAGAGGATCACAGATTTAGAAGTGGGTAGCCATCTGGGAAATAGTGACCATCAAATAGTATGGTTCCACGATAAACACAGCATTGGTCAACCCATACAAAGTGAAGGTACTGGACTTCAGGAGGCTGACTTTATAATATTGGTGAGTGCCTAAGGAATGCACTAGAAAATGGGCAGGAAGGAGGGGTGTAAGAACAATGGGGAATAATCAAAATTGCCATCACAGAGGCAACAAGCCTTTGTGTGAAGCAAATAAACAAAACGATGTAAGAAACCACTATGGTTCTCAAAGGAGGTGGCAGGGAAGGTTAGGGAGAAAAGAAAGCATTCTGGAAGTACAAGGAATCACAGAAGGAGCAGGACAGATAATTGTATCAATTAAAGCAAAGGAAGCAGGGAAGGCAGTCAGAACAGCAAAGGCCCAAACCGAGGAAAGATAGTCAACTCAGTTAAAAAGGGATAAAACCTTTTATAGGTACATCAGGGAGCAAAGAAAGACCAAGGGAGGGACAACAAGGCTTAATAAAGGGGAGGGTGGACAGAGGGTGACAGTGAAAAGGCAGAGAGACTAAACAAACATTTTTGCTCAGTATTCACAAAATGAAGAGGGAAGTACCAAACCAAACAATAGAAACACTCTAGTTATGGGGGTTGTTATCAGCCCATTCACAGGAGAAGAGGTTCTAAAAGAACTCTTAAAACTGAAGGTGGACAAAGCAATGGGCCTGATGGATTCATCCAGAATTCTAAAAATAACTAAAGTGGAACTAGTGACACCACTGACTACCCTCTTTAACAAATCATGGGAGGATGGGGTGGTACCTGAGGACTGGAGGAGGGAGATGTTTCCACTTCACAAAAGTGAGAGCAGGGCAGAGGCAGGAAACTACAGACCTGTTAGTTTAACCTCAGTGACTGGGAAAATGATGGAATCACTTCTAAAGGAAAGAATTGTTGAGTACCTAGAGGCCAGAGGGCACAAGACCCAAGGCAGCATGGATTTACAGTGGGAAGGTCATGTTAGACAAATCTAACAGATTTCTTTGACTGGGTTACCAAAGTAATAGATCAGGGAGGGCAGTGGACATGGTCTACCAAGACTTTAGCAAGACATCTGACACAGTCCCACACAAAAGCCTGGGAATGGGTCCCAAGATGGTAGCCTGGGTAAAGAACTGGCTGGAGAATAGGACACAGAGGGTAATAGTAAACGGAGTCCACTCTGAAGACAGGGTGTTAATAATGGGGTACCGCAGGGTTCAGTATAGACTGGTCCTCTTTAATGTCTTTATAAGTAACATTGCAGAGGGCCTGGAAGGAAAAGTATGTCTCTTTGCAACGACACAAAGATATGCAACAGAGTTGATACACAAGGTGGTCGAAAGGATGAGAAGGGACTTGGCAAGTCTGGAGGAATGGCAAATGTATGGCAGCTTAGATGCAATGCTAACAAGTGCAAAGTAATGCACCTGGGAAACAAAAACCAGGGAAGAGTACACAGTAGGGGTGAGATACTAACAACAACAAAAATGGAAAGGGACCTGGGGTACTCATATCAGATGACCTAAAGGTGGGCAAGCAATGTGAGAGGCAGTAAGGAGGGCTGGGGATACTGGGATGCATAGGAGAGGCATCACCAGTAGAAAACAGGAAGTTGTTATCCTCTGTATAGACAGCTGGTGAGACCCCATCTGAGTACTGCATGCAGTTCTGGAGACCCAATCTCCACAAAGACATGAACAGGATGGAAGCAGTGCAGACGAGGGCAACTAAAATGATGCAGGATCTGCACCAGAAGACATATGAAGAGAGGCTTAGGAGCTTAATATGTATAGCCTCGAGAAAGAAGGAGAGGGGAGACATGATAGAAACTTTTAAGTACCTCAAGGAATTCAACAAAGTCCAAGAGGGTAGCATCTTTCAGAAAAGAGGTATGCAAGAACAAGGGGCACAATTTGAAGATTATGGGGGATGGCTCAGAGGTAATGTGAGGAAGTATTTTTCACGGAGAGGGTTGTGGGTGCATGGAACAGCCTTCCTGAGGAGGATATGGAGTCAAAAACAGTGGTGGATTTCAAGAATGCATGGGACAGTCATAAGACAATTCTAGGGGTGGGGGTAGGAAGAAGTAGGCTGTTGGTTAACTAGGATCTGCAGCTTATCCATTAGGTAGGAAATGGACAGACTGAGTGGGCCAAGTGGTCCTTATCTGCTGTCAAATTCTTGTTTCTATGTATGTTTCTGTTTTCTGATGCTGTTTGTTAGAATGCAAGCTGCAGTGAAGATATTCTCACTCTGGTGGCGTCAGCAGAGTGTGGATAAATGTCAATATCCTCACTCTGCTGATGTCATCAGGTTTATCCTCACTCTAGCTCACTGAGTCCAGTAGATGCCATATGGCGTCGGAATCATCCATTACAGAACCTGACCCAAAATGGCTACCAGGACTCACTGGTGGAAATAACACAATATATTCTACTGAAAGCTCTCACCCCGTGGTAGGTGTGTGTGTGTGTGTGTGTGTGTGTGTGTATATATATATATATATATATATATATACAATAGGGTGGACATATATTGAGTGTGATAAATGAGTTTATCTGAGTCACTGTATGTATGCTAACTCGCCCTAAGTGCGGTTATCACACGTAATGCACACCCGTGTGTCTTATTGCACTTATAAAATAGTGACACAAAAAAGAGAGCAGTTAATAGTGGTAAAATATTTGTTTTATTTATTGCGTGGAAGAAAAATAGTCCCAAAAATTGACTTTAGTGTGTCAAACTAATTGTTTAACCTATGCTAATAGCTTTTAAACACACAGTAACTATATCAAATATTAATACATATATTAATGAAATAAAAACAATTTTGCTGGAAGAGGTTCGCTGAATTCGGATTTTGACACGGAGATGTCTCATGTTATGACACTGTGAAGACAGAAGGTGGAAACAGAGAAGGAGACATTACATTAGCTGTCACATTTTGATATTAATATACATCTAGTTCTGTCAGAGAAAATGTCTTACCATACACTTGAAGTTACTTGCTGTAGTTTATGAAATTAACAGGTGCATTAAATACACAGTTTGGCAGGTTGAAGGGTCCCAGATGACTCTGACTTTGCACATCGTTTGTGGCTTGTGGAGCTGCATTTGTGTCTTTATGCTTCATTGGTGATCTTGGCTTTGACTGTTCTCCACCAGACAGGACATCACTCCATTTTACGATCATCCATGCTTGCTGACCAATAGCTACGTAGACTGGATTAGATTCACGATGCCCTGTTACTGCCATTATCTCACGACTGTCCAAACCAGCATTTGAAAGGAGTTGTACTCGGTGGCCCTGAGTGAATGGTTGGTGTACTGTTGGGAAAGTCCGCCTCTTTGCTGAGTCTTGTCATTATTGTAGACAAGTAGTTGACTCCTAGTGGCTCCTTTGTGTACCATGTTGGTTCAGTATCAAGGAAGTGCTGGGCATGCGTCTTGGGTGCATATAAAGAGCAGGTGACTCAGGATCTAGCTTGCTGATGTACTTTTGGAAACTTGCCACAGGGCATAGTGGGTCACCAGGTCGGCCCAAAGTGAAGCCCTGCAATTGCCTTTACCCCGCTCAGTGGGTCACCGTGATTTTTGTGTGCTCATTGAATGCAAGTGAGACATATTCCTGTCCATTCTCATCTTGCAGGATTTTAAAACTGGATGGTTTTAACTGGCGTGAGCCTCTCTGCCACGCCTGGCCATCATAAGCTGTATGTCTGTCCACACTTTGCCAACAGTCCGGGAGCTGTGTTGGGGCTCAAGGTTGGGGAATTTCTAAGCTTCATCAAATCTGCTTTGGATAGTGCTGGGTGGTGTGTTGCTGTGTCCTGCTGCTTTACTTTTTAAAACATATAAATACATTGTTAGAGCCCTTATATGCAGGGTCTGTTATTATATTGACTTTTCTACTAATTGGGGCTGATGTCAAAAACGACTTATCCCTGCTCTTATGCTGCAGAGGCTGTTGACTGTATATTCTTTACCTGAGCTGTTCCTCACACTTGCATAGAATTCTCTTAAAGACTATTTAACTCAGTATCTGGGATAGATTTAAAATGAGGCTGTACCCTTTAAGTCTGCACCAGTCAGTCAGCACATTGACAGCCCAGGAGGTGGTCTTTAGTGTGTTTTTCTCAACGCTCCTCCTCTATTTGTGCCACTTCCTCCTCAGTTAGTACAGCATGTCTGCTGTTTACATTTACTATGCGGCTTGTGCTGGGTTCCTCTGGCTCACTAATTTGAACACTAGGTCCTGTTTCAAGCTCGTTTTCAACTGCCATCTGAGGAGGCTCATCTATGATAGTGGGAGGTACTTGTTCAGGAATGGCTTCATTTGAAACTTCCATCTCTGTTGCCTCATCTGCATTTGTTTCCTCATTTTGCTGGCTAATAAAATCTATAATTTCTTGAGTTAGGGGTATGTCAAAGTTTATTTCCATCTTCACCTTATATTTATTGCTGTCTGTGGTAACACTGCTGCTATAAAATAGCTGCTGAAAACATGAAGATTCTAGCTTGTCGAGTTATTGTAAGCGTTCCAAACTGACGATTTTTGCCACCTGTGGAAGCTGCAGTGAGAAAAACAAATGTGCACTATAAGAGATGTGAGAATGTAGTGAGCTAGATGTATGTCTAAATGTTTGACGTTTTAAGTTTGGGAGTAATCAGACAAGGTATTTGATCTGTTTTTGAAAGATGCTAATTTGTGGTTAGTGACATGTTACATTATTAGATTGGATTTGGTCACGAGCTATAGCGTTTAGCGTGATGCATTAGTTTGACATGACTTTACTGCTGTATGTACTGCTTTGCTTTATTTTCAATTCCGACTGCCTTTGTTTTCACTTTTGACATATTTCATGCTTCCGGCGTGCTTTTTTGGGGGGTTGCTTCCGAAGGCCGCAGTTGCAGCACTGGGAGTGTAGTGGTATGCCAGCAGCGAGATTCCATCTGCGGTTCGCGATTTACACGAACGCTGCTGTGGAGTGATTCTGGTGTCAAACGACACGGTTCCCTGTTCGGTGATGATGGTCAGTGTTCAGTTGTGTGCCTGTTTTATTTATGTTCGGCTTTAATATTATTTGCATACCTGCATTTGTTAAATTACTTTTTATACATTATGCTGCTTACGAGGGACTGTTGGTGTGTTGGCCCATTACAGAATGTGGGGAAAAATGGCGATATCAACTTTTTTAAATTCTATTCAGAATACCAACGGGAGAACAGTGAGCCTGTCAACTATGTGCTGAGGTTTTTCACTGGTTCTGGTTATTTACAGTGCGACATTGCCCCATGTTGCACTGTGAATAACCAATCAGATTCTTTATTTATGATAGCTATTTTATAAATAAATTTATACATACAGTGACCATTTATACACACAGTTACTATGTCACAAATCTCTTTAGAATTCATTTAGAATGTTCGGCCTCAGAAGCAGTACTAACCATATTCAGATGGGAATAACTTTAAAGCGAAAAAGATAGCATGGTACTGAGTGCAGAAATTGTTCAGCACAAAATTATCGACAAAATGAGTCGTGTTTCATGTATAGATACCTTATAGATGTTTTACAATTAGCAAAAAGCAGAAGAAAAATTAATTTTTGTTCACTTTTGATAAACAAATCTGAATAACTTTAAAACAAAAATGACAGCATGGTACTGTGAGCACGAAAAATGTTCAGCACAAAAATATCTGCAAAATGCGTGGTGTTTCATTTATGGATACCTTTAATTTTTTTTATAATTAGCAAAAAAACAGCATAAAATTATATTTTCTTTTCCTTTTTGACACAAATGTGAATAACTTTAAAATGAAAAGGTAGCATGGTACTGTGAGCATGACATTTGTTTAGCAAAGTTTTCTACAAAATGAGTGATGTTTCATTTAACAGCTATCACTATACTGAGCAGACATATTCTAGGAAAGTTAACCAAAACTCCTGAAAATTGTCATTTAAAAAAGCTGAACAGTCAAAACCAAATGTCCCTGCTGTGATAGAAAGTATCCATATTGCATAAATGAAATATACAATGGTGAGCTTTCAGATAAATGATTTATCTACACTTGTCTTGTTTGACCTCGGACACCTCACTCGTGGCTTGCACCACTCATGGAGGTTACCTGAGGCCAACAGCACTTTGTAAATAAATCATTTATCTGACAGCTCTCATATATGTATGTATAATGTGTATATATTTGTGTGTGAGTGTGTGTGTGTGTGTGTGTGTGTGTGTGTGTGTGTGTATATATATATATATCATATTCTTTGCTAAAAACTTTGTTAGTGGATTAGTTGGGTTCCACCATCAAAGGTAGGAAATGTGCCATGGGTTTCCAACCTAACACCTCACCACACCACCCTCCATACATCAACAGGCATCGGGGGTGTGCCTTGGGTTGTCAAGCCCTAACGCTTACTCCATTCCATGTGTAAAGAAGGCTGAGATGGTACAATATAGGAGAATGAGGTGAGCGTTAGACTAACAGCCCCAAGGCACACCCGATACTGTTAATGCGTGTAGGAGTGGGGTGTTGGGGTTGGGGTTGGATCCTACAGCACATTTCGCTACTTTTGATGGTGGGACCCGAACTGATGCATTAACAAAGTTTTTTACAAGAATTTCCTTACTTTTGAGAAAGTATAATCATAGTTTTATTTGTTCCAGGTCCTGCTCTCCCAACCATCAACAATTCTTGACAGATTTGAATTGTATTCTTATTTCTGTGGGAGGGCCTGTGCTCCCATCCCTCCATAAATGCATATATGTATGTAGTTGTGGGCGCAGAGGTCCCTCTGGGTCATGTGCTTCCATTTATAGGATAAGAGTGACCAAATTATCAGCATAGCCATGTTATTACCCACCTCATGTACCCGATGCAGAAAATTTTGAATCCCCACCAAATGTAACTTTGCCCAACTGCAATGCCATTCCGTGACACAGGTGTGAAAACATATTTTGACCAGGATTTGAAAATGATAGCTGTGACATACAGGAGGTGGGGTAATAAGAAGGCTATGTTGAAAACTAGAGTCAAAATATTTAAAACACCCAGAGTTACAAGTATGCGTAGTGAAACTACAACCAAGCTAGTCATAACTCTGCCATTTTAATAATTTTGACCCCAGATTTTCAGCATAACCTTCTTATGACCCCACCTCATGAACAATATGACTGTCATTACACAAATACTGATGGAAAGGAGAATTCACCAAACGGCCATGAACTCACCTTTCTGGTGGGAGTTGTATAATGACAGATGTATTGTTCATGGGGTGGGCTCCAAAAGGCCATGTTGAAAATTTAGGGTCAAAATCTCAAAAATGCCAAAGTTATGCATAAAGTTGAAACCCTCATTAAAATACATTGAACCATATTTACCTTAGTTTCTCATGTTGCAGTCACTGGTTCCAGTAGCAAGACGTGTCTTCGATTGGAGAATGGGTCTCTAACCTGGGACCTGTTCAGGTGAATGAGAGTGGTGTACTGGGATGTGGGGTAGTTCTAGGTTTAAAAAAAAAAGGATAGTTTTTCTGCATGCACAGGGGTGTAGGGATGTGGGGTGTGCCACTATACACCAATGAAAGGGCACATCAGTCGGAGGAGCACTAGTTTATTATAACCACTGCAGAGGAGAACAGAACAGGCGGGAGTTGTCAGGGCTTATCTCTTACTTGGGAAAACATGCTTGTAGGCTATGTCTAAGCAATCTTCTGTCCTGATGGGGGACTGGGGCTACGGCAGGGAGTTACTAGGGTTGCCACCTGCCCACAGTTGTCCAGTTTTCCACCTCTTGCTCCGGGTTTTGTTGCTGTTGTGGTCAGGTTGGTCAGCATGCACTTCGCCATGTGGCCATCAACACCCCAGAGATAGTGACAGATGGCAAGTGCCATTATGGCCAGGCTATTGTTTTATTTATTAAACAAATAGGATTACGCTGCTCACTGGACGGTCTACAGCCTGGTAATCAGTGACTGCCTTTTCCCCAAATCAGGACTGGTTCCTGCCCCAGATCTGAGCTGCCACATTGGTTCCATTGAACTATACCTCCCTCGCTGTCAGTCCTTGGGTCCCACCTCTCCAGCAACTCTTTCTTGCAGTTCTGCTCCTTCTCCAGACTGCGTTGCAAAGTCCTTCATGCTCTGAGCTGGCCTGGTGGCACTGAAGGTTGAGGCTGGCTGGTGACCCGGGTTTGGGAACAAGCCCAGGTTGTCGAGGTCAGCAGGGAGGAGGCCGAGGTGGGATTGAGCTTCCGAGGCATCTCTCTCTCCTGGGAGGGATGAGTGCTTGCTCCCTCCCATAGTTACATTCCCATTGTGTGGAGGTCCGATGGGAAGCATAGGTGGAGTGGGCAGCAGGCGTCGCCAGGGTGGGGCAGAAGGTCCAAGCCAAGCCAACACCGCATGCAGCGCCTCCACGCACACGCATGACTGCCGGAGTCCTGATGGGGAGAAAACTGGGGAATAAAAGCACAAACTACGATGGGGAAGAAATCCTCCATGCTCTCCTTCAGGTATCCTCTGGGCCGCCGTGAACCACAAACTGCCTCTATACCCCAGAAACCGAGGCAGCCACACAGGCTTGTTTGTCTGTCTTAGCTCTCCATGGAACACATTGAGCAGCTCCTGGCAACAGTACCAACTGAGGAGATGGAGAAGGTTCTCTGGTCAACTAAAAAATGAAGGCCCCAGAGCCAGATGGTTATTGCACTGAATATTTTTATTTATTTATTTTATTTATTGAAATGTTTCACCAGGAGGGCACACTGAACAACAAGTTGCTCGTCTCATGGTGCGACCTGGGGAGGGTTACATAGGGCTGTGAAAGATGATCAGTTACAATAGTATGTGGGTAGTACAATCAACACAACATTGTAACATTGTGCAACGATTGGAACACAAGGTATTGTACAATAAACAGTAGTGGAACATTGGGTAAATTACAATACATGTCCAAAATCATACCAAAGAACATATAAATGTACAAAATAGTGTGATAGAACCATTTATAGTGCATGAGTATACCAGGAGCAGGCTCGTGGTAGTACGAAAGTGCTGTTGGAGTAAAAGGATGGGGTTAGGTTGTGCACACTGGTGACCCAGAAGGGCAGGTGGAGAAGGGGGAGAGGCAAGAACTGAATATGAGGAAAAGGGTAGCCATTTCCTGATTTCCCCTTCAGGATGTTGAGAACCCTGCTGGGGGTGGGGGTCATGATAGGAAGGCAGAAACTAGGGATAGGTATTAAGGTGGGTTAAAGCATGAACAGCTGAGGGAAAGGTAATTGTGTAGGGCAGAGGTAAGGGAGTAGTTGGAGGAGGAGTGTCGTATTTCAGGGGAGGAATTCCAGATTTTAGGAAAACAATAGGCAAAACCAGTCTGACCGATGAAGGTGAAGCAGCGAGGGATCATCAAGGTGTGGGCTTCATTTGATCTGAGAGAGTGGGTGGGGAGGTGGAGTGGAAAGAGAGGATGAGATAGAAGGAGTCCCCAGACCAGAATTTTGAGGTTAGTTTGGCACAGTGAGAGATCGTCTGTGAGACAGTGGAAGGAAGGTTAGAGGCGATAGAGTTCACAGTGGTGGGAGCAGGAAGGAGTCAATATCAAAGCAGCAGGAGGAGTTAAAGAGAATGTCCGGCTTGGTCAGGGTAGATTTGGGAGCAGCACCATAGACTACGTCACAGTAGTCAAAGATGGGAGTATCATCTTCTGGACAATTTCACACCTTGCAGTCAGCGGGATGCAACTCGATTCCTGTACAGAGCACCAAGCTTGGGGAGCAGTTTCTTCAGGATAGCATTGATATGCACAGAGAAGTTGAGGTGCTGGTCCAGCCAGACTTCTAGATATCTAAATGAGGAGGTGTCCTCCAAGATGGTCCTATCAAGGGTGTGGAAGGTGGGTAGGGCCGGGAGCCTAGAGAGTCTCTGCTTGGTGCCAAAGGTCATTGAGACTGTCTTCTTGGCATTTAGAAAAAGCTGGTGAGAATCAAACCAGAGCTGAACTTGGTTGAAGTCATGCTGTAAGCTGGTTTGCACAGCAGCAGAGTTTTCCGGAACTGTACAAAACAGTATTGTCAGCGTACATGTGGATAGAAGAGGATGAGCAGGCTGTGGGAAGATCATTAAGGAAAATGAAGTAGGGGACCAAGCACTGAGCCCTGAGGGACACCAGTGTTGATGGGGAGTGGAGGGAGATGGAATCAAGGATTCTCACCGACTGGGTTCTGCCAATGAGGTGGGATTTAAACCAGTTGGTGGCTGGCAGGAGCAAGGCGAGCTGAGAAGAGTCAGTCAAGAAGCAGGTGATGGGAAACAGTGTCAAAAGCTTTGGCTGAGGTTGACAAAGATGGCTGAGGTGATCAGGCCATCATCCATCCCGAAAGGATGGAGTCAGTAAACCTGAGGAGAGAGGTGGTTGTTGAGTGGTTCTTTTGAAAACCAGATTGGAAGGGGTGAAGAAGGAGGAATCAGAGAGGAAGGGTGATAGTTGAGAGAGACTAAATGTTCTTGAAGTTTGGCAAGGGTAGGAAGGAGGAAATGGGCGATAGTTGCCAGGAGTGGATGTGTCATCACTCTTGGGGTGAGGAAGGACTACAGCATGTTTCCAGGATGAGGGTACTTGGGCAGAAATAAAGGACAGGTTAAGGATTAGGAAGATAGAATAAGCAATTGCAGAAGCAGAAAGGTAGAAAGTTTAGGATCGAGTTCATCTGGTGAGGAGCCTTTAGAGAGGCTGAGGGTAGGAAAGCATTAAGGGCTTCATCAGAGAAGATAGTAGAAAGGAAAATGGGGAAGGGGTAGGCACTGGCTGAGGCGAAGGGCTGAAGTTAGTAGATGGCAATGGGGAAAGGGAATTTAGAAGAGACACGTGCATGAGGTATAGTAGGCATTAAATTCATTGGCCACGGAGCCAGGGTCATAAACTAGGGAATTATTTATTTTGAGAACTGGAGAGGGGGAGAGAATAGGGCATGAACTACCCTCCAGAATTTAGATGGAGAGTTAGTGTTAGTCAGGAATGAGGAGCTGAAATAATCAGACTCAACCAGTCTAGTAGCTTTAGTACATGTGTAACCCCAGGCGCTACCCTAGGGCTACTACCCTGTCTGCCTCCACTGAGACAGGGTGAGGGGCCCAGATCCGTTGACAGGTGCCTCCACCCAGAGGTCGGGGTTAATACAGTCGAGACTGCCTCGGTTACAGCCCTCTGGGTTACTGCAACCTCCCTTTTGTCCTATTAGTGGCTCACACTGGGTACCAACAATTCTTTTCACCAGTACACTTACCCCCGGTAGTATCTCTCAGCTCACTCCGGGACCCCTGTAAAGTAAGGTACAGTTATATCACAGTCACTATGTAGCAGTTCACCAGGGATGCACAAACCAGCCAGGATGTAGTTGCAACACAATAATCTGATTTATTAAAGGGGCAGATAACAAGGGGGGATCAAGTTAATTGGCATATACTATAATTATCTACCTAGGGCTCTGTGCACAGGCCTAACCTAAGTTTGCTGTCCCTGGGTACCCAAGCCCTAACGGCTGTCCAAACGTGGCAGCTGGTTGGGGCCTCAACACAGATAACCGTTACCATCCTGAGCAAGTCAGAATAGGAAGAAAGTTTAATTAGGCAGTCAGCAGTATAACAATACAACTGAAACCACTGTTTACACACTCTGCAGGAGCTACCTGACTCAGTACTCACAACTCCAGCAAATAGAGATTCCTTCAACGCTGCCAGGGTGGAGCCTGATCTTCCCAGCCTTCTCACACATTTATATGGCAACAGCAGAGGGTACCATACCAGGCAGCTGTTTTCAGGCCTTCACAAACTTGCAGAAGAACTCAGACAGCAAACAGCAGCTGACATCACAGGCAGACTGAGCGACTCAGCAATTCTCCAGTCCTCTCAGGTTGAGCCTGGTAGGTAGCTGGGCTGGCACCAGCCTCCTCCGACCATGCGCGGCGGATTTAATCCAACTCACTTGAAAGGGCAAAACGGCCGCCTGGGCCTTTCACGCCTTTCAGCGTGAACACTCGACAAGCGCAGAAGCACACAGCTCCTTTCTCTCTTCAGCCACAACGACCTAACTTTGCAGCGCCTTGAGCACCTCCACCCCAAGCGGCGCTACCTGTTTCCATTGGCTGGCTGAACATGCCAGTCACTTCCTCCGCTCTCAGTGGTGTGAAAAGCGCCATAGCCCATAATACCTTTCTTAAAGACAAGCAGCTTCCCCATTGGTCAACTGACTCTGTAGGGTCCGAGGTACTGATTGGTCCAATTCAACAGTTCTGGACCAAAATGGCGGAGACAACCGAACAGTCCTCACTGTAAAAGGAAGGCAGGTTAGAACAACCACACTATCATTATTATTTTACATCATTCCCAACAAACAATCACATCCTTCAACAGAACTCCCTCTGCACCACTAGCGATGGCAGAAGGGAGTTATTTTCAGTGTCCCAGGCGGGACTCAGGCATACAACCGCATAGCCCCCCTCCCACTTCAATTAATTATGACTGCAACAGGCAGTCTGTAAAGACAACATCTGGAGGCTTCAAAACACTCACCAGCTACCCATTTAAATGGCTTGCCGATCACCAACCAGGCATGGAGTATGGAGACAAACTCCGGAAAGCTTTCGGAACCCCCATTTGCAAGGGGTTACACATGAATTGTGTAGCGTTCTGTACTTGGCATAGTCGTTTGGATGTTTAGTAGATTTGTGTTTTCTCCTGGCCCGATCATGCTCCCTAAAGCAGGCCAGTAGTTCAGGGTGATCCAGGGAGGTGAAGCCCACGCACTCTGGTGAATATGATACGTTAATCAGGAGCAGGTACTACCACGCTGCATTTGGTCTTCACTGAGGTCTTGAGTTGTGGTGTGCCCCTACCATCATGGGCCTATGCTGTAATATCGGTGATTCTGACCTCGGGAAAGAATCCCTGTCAGTGTGGTTTGTACTGCACAATTTCAGTGCTTAACACTGATAACAAAAGTTAATGGCAACTGTTGCCAAGAAATTAGATAACATTATTCCCACCCTTACTGGCCTCGACCAAACCAGATTTGTCTGTGCATGGGCCACTGCAGAGAACACAAGGAGAACCTCCACATATGAACATATGAAATTGCTAGCAGATAAAAGCCTTGTGGTCTATCAAGTCTGCTTAATTGTGTAGTTAGCAGTCCTTATACTGCAGCTGCCCCTCCCTCCCTTCCCTCCCCCTCCAGTGACCTTCCCCTTACCCTGTCCCATCCCTTTTGAAGCAGCCCACTGTTCTACAGGATACCACTTCCTCTGGCAATCGTTCCACCCAGATACCACCCTCTCCATAAAGTGTCTCCTCATTTCCTCCTGAACCTTCCCCTTCCAATCTCAGATTGTGGCCTCGAGTATCCCTCCCCTCCTTAATTTGAAAAGCCCCTCCATGCCTATCTTATTTATTCCTTCATGTACTTGAAGGTTTCAATCATGTCCTCCCTATCCCTCCTCTCCTCCAGGAGTACATGTTCAACTCCCTCAACCTGCTCTTGTAGGGTAAGTCCTCTAGCCCCTGGATCATTTTGTTTGCCCTGCATGCACCCCTCCAGTAACCTAAGGTCTTTCTTCATGTGCGGTCACCAGAACTGCATGCAATACTCCAGGTGTGGTCTAACCAGTGACCTGTATAGCAGCAGGATCACCTCCTTCCTGGAGATATGCTTCTGGCAATACAACCCAGCATCCTGTTGGCCTTTGCAGATGCCTTTCTACACTGTGCTGAGTTCTTCATTGCTCCTGTTATGATCACTCCTAGATCCTTCTCTTCTTCCATCTTGGCTAATTGAATCCCTCCTAGCTGGTAACTGCTTCTTGTTTTTTTTTTTTGTGCTGAAATATAGCACCTTGCATTTCTTAGCATTTAACCCCAGCTGCCAAGTGTCCGACCAGGTCTCCAATTTGCCAGATCATCTTGCAACCCCTGCAAACCTTCTAAGTCATCCACTACTGCTCCCATCTTGGGGTCATCTGCAAACAGACTGATCTTGCTCTTGATGCCTATTGAGATGTCTGCTATGAAGATTCTGAACACCACCAGCCCCAGTACAGAGCCCTGTGGCACCCCACTTGTCACCGCCTCTGGGAGATGAGAGCTCCCTCCAACAACACCCTCTGCTGTCTCCTTGCAGCCAGTTCACTCCCTATCCCACCATCTTCACCCCACCCTGTGCCTTGCAGCTTACTTCCTAGCCTTCCATGTGACACCGAATCCAATACTTTACTGTAGTCCAGGTACAGGATATCCACTGCATGACCCCTGTCTAATTACTTGGTTACCCAGTCATAGTACTCCACTAGGTTGGTCTGACAGGATCTGCCTGAGACAAACCCATGCTGTCTGCTGTCCTGCAGCCCATTAGCCTCTAGGAGGGAAACCAGGTTCTCCTTCAGGATTGTCTCCCATCAATTTTGGGGATGTGGTGCTATGATTAAAATATGGTCCATCGATATATGAGCCTTGAATATTAAGTAAAATAAATTATTAATTGATTGCCCTAGGACAGATCGTCATTAATTGGCTAAGTATTAGAATAAGATATACTGTATATATACATATATATATATATATATATATATATCTATATAGATATATATATGTATATATACATATATATATAGATATATATATGTGTATATATATATATGAATTGCAAAAAAACTTTGTTAATGCACTAGTTAGAGTTAAAAGCAAGAAAAGTAGGAAAATGTGGCATTTGGGTTTCCAACCCCAACACCCTATCTCTTCCAGGTAGCACATCAGGTGTGGGATGTGCCTTGGGGTTCTCAAGCCTAACGCTCACCCCATTCCATCCATAGAAGCTCAGATGTGTGAAATGTATGAGAATGGTGTGAGCATTCAGCTTGAGAACCCCAAGGCACACTCCACACCTGATGAGTTACCTGGGGGGAGGGGTGTTAGAGTTGGAAACCCTAATGCCACATTTCCTACTTTTGTTGCTTTAACCCTAACTAGTGCATTAACAAAGTTTTTGCAATTAATTTCTTTACTTTTTGAGATACTGTAATATAATCATAATTTGGCTATGGGAGCGCAGTGCCCTCCAGGCCCTGTGCTCCCATGCATACATCATTTTTCATATACTGTAATAGTATCATTATTTACCTCATGGAGTGCCAAGCTCCACACCAGCGAAAGTTTTCAAATGTCCACCAAAAGACCCTAACACCCCTAAAGCTGGTCTGTAATGCATATCATCACATCAATCACATGGCAACCAACCACCATGTGCAATACACAAACAAATAGCATTGTGATAGAGTACTCGCCGAGAATGGCATAGCACCCTACAATAAATATTCCTGTCATCCTGGTACCCATGACCCTCATGGGCAGGGTATGGACATCAGGGATGTAGAGGGGCTGCAGTCATAGCAAGGTTTTCTTGTTCCATCCTATGCCTCTGTGTGAAATAAATGCAGTGTGCAAGTGCCCACAATAGTGGAACTACCCCCATCACTGACCCTCACAGGTCATTGGCTGTTAGCCAAGATAGTAATGCCCATAGCATCCCTTAAGGGCACTCCCCACTCCTACAGGCAACTGTGCCGAGTGAGGGCTGGGACGTGTCTGCCTTCTGGACATTGAGAATACCTGTGTAAATCCCAGGTTCAGTACGTCCTAAGTAGCTGATGAATATCCTGGCACAGATGCAGTGGAGGGAAAGTTGAAGAGGCAGTGTAAAGAATGGTGTACGATATGTGGCTTGCAGTATAGCCTAGAGGTTAGAGTAATGAGCTGTGAACGAGCTTGGTACATCCAGCAGACCAGACCTGGGTTTGATTCTCACAGCCTCCACTTGCATACTGTGTGGCTCTGAACAAGTCACTTAACTGCCTAGTGCTCCCAGGTCACCCCTGAAAACAGGCACTTGTACCTAGTGGGCCAGGTTACCAAAGACTAAAATAAAAAATAAATGTACAGGCCCAGACTGAACCCTGGAATGCTAACAGAGCTGCAATGCATAGCCCAGTTAAAATCTGACCATACCACATCAAGGAACTATGCTCACTGCTGGGGCAATGACTGTAAACACACACACAGCAAATACATGCCCTGGACATGCATACTAGGTTGCTTATAACCTTGGCATATTATGACATAGGGTCCTTTGAGAGTACCACTGGAAATTTTGAACCAGGTAACTGTGTTGGATGCATATGGCATGTCATAGAGGCACTACTAGCACACACAAAGAACTACAACACATTACACTAAAATAAAGATGATAAACAGTGGGATGTCAAAGCCAATTTCTATGCTGTTGCTGGCTGCACAATGCAATGTACTGATTTAGATGTTGGGCACGCCAGCAATAGGTTAGAAATTGGCTTTGATGGTCTTACTGAGTGTTTTCTGGAGCAGAGTGAAACTATTGCATTTTTACTCATTTTTGGCAGAGCTACTAGGTTTATTAATATTGTACTCGCCAACTCTGCCCTATTTTTTACTGTCTGCTGCAGCAAATAGCCATGTTTTACTCTCCACTACAATGTCATTTTAGTTGCTTGTATGTGGGTACTGCTGCAAAAGAAGGTAGTTGCTCAGTCTGGATTTTAATTTAAAATTTTGGTTTGGGGTTCTCTTTATGCTTATCCTTGACCTGGTATCTAATGATATCCCCCCACCCTCCCAGGTCCTTCACATCCTGACAATAAGAAAACAGACTCTCAATGTATTCTGTGTTTTCTTTTCCATCTGTTAAAAGTCCACCGGTGATGCGCACCCACATCCGCCCCACCTGACCTCCCGCTGTGCACCCACCAACCCTGC
The DNA here is from genome assembly GCA_016271365.2 of Neoceratodus forsteri. Classification (NCBI taxonomy): domain Eukaryota; kingdom Metazoa; phylum Chordata; order Ceratodontiformes; family Ceratodontidae; genus Neoceratodus; species Neoceratodus forsteri. Next base: position 1,532,469,126 of record CM057455.1, read on the forward strand.
ACCCCCAGACCTTCCCACACACCTCACTCACCTGAACTGGTCCCACTATGAAGATCCACTCTCTGATCGAAGACACGTCTTGCTGGTGGAACTGGCGACTGCTGTATGAGAAATAAGGTAACTGCGGTTCAATGTATTTCAAATGGGATTTTCAGCCACTTACCTTATTTCTCATTCAGTACTCTCCCATTACTTCTTTAGATTTAGATTTAGATTTTAGATTAGGTCTACCTACACTGTCATCAAAAGAAAAGATTGTTGAGTTGAGTCAGATTTTAGGGTGGTTGCATTAAAATGTATTACCTCTACATGGTTGAGCTCTGAACCCCCACAAGAGAACAGTGGGTTTCTAGGGTAGATGAGGTGGAAAGAATGGAAAGCATTACCTTTACAATTCATCTAGAAAGAGAAAGTACTTAGATATTTGGAGACCGTGGCAGGTCTGGAGGGAGACCCGGGGAGTTAATGAGCTGATTTTCTTAATAATATGAAGATGGATCCCTAGAAGAGGAAGAAGGAGAATGAAATGCCAGATGCAAGGTCATACCTATAGAAGGATAGAGGGAGGAAGGAAAGAAGGTTTCAGAATTATATGAAGGAACAAAAGGTTCATGTGCTGATGAATGTTAATAATGTTATTATTTATGTTTTGGTTGTTGTTAATAATAGTAATAAAAATGCCAAGCCGGAGGAAAGGGAGAAATAGAATGCTAATCAAAACATGATTAGGTAATCTCTGACCTAAATAAACTGAAAAGCACTGGATTGGGTGTCCATGCATCCCTGCACTGGACTGCTACCATCATATGAGGTCTTTGGACTTAGTGCAGTAATGGCCTCCAACTAAGCTTTTGTCAGAATGGACTATAGGAATTTTGATGAAATCCATCTTTTCTACTGTATATGTATGTTGGGAGGGAGGGGAGGGGAAAACCTCTTCTCTCTTTTCCCTGTCTCTCGAGATTTCTCTTACTCCCTCTAAGGCTGGTATTGTATGGTTAAGTTTAGACATAAGTGATATGTCATGATAATATGTGTATGTCCGATGATTCAGATAATTATTTCTAACAACAAAAGTGATATGAGTAAAACAAAAGGAATCCTTTTTGTTTGACCAAATCTTTTCTCTCCAGAAAGCTATCCAAAGACTGTACTGAGCATGCTCAGAAACCACATTTTAAAATGTAATTACTTTGGAACAAATTAATATATTTTCCCAAACCAGTGAAAGGCACTTCTGTGTGGCAAGCCCTTTCTACCCTGACAATTTCAGACCACAGTTACAAACTGACTGGACACAGCACACGGCCAAAAGGCACAAAACAGCAATTTTCTTTTTTACAGTTTTTCACGATACAGAGCTCAGAATCCACAAATCTGACCGTAACAAAACTAGGCATGTCAAGAGATCTACCAAGCAATACTGCATGCAAAATTTCTGGCAAATCCATTAAATGATTGCAAAGTTATTTAAGTGCAAAATTTGAGGTTTAACATAGAAAGCCCTGCTTAACCTGAGCTATAGGGGTGCTCCACACCCTATAATATGTAATATATATATATATATATATAAATAGGGGATATGACATGGCCTAACTGAAGATATCATATTTATCTTCACGAGAGCAATGATATCATGATATCTCCACTGTGAGATATCTTGATGTCATTGGCCCGAGGAAGATAAATATATCTTCAGTCAGGCCATGTCATGTTCTGTTTATACAACATATATTTAGGATATCAACACAGTTGAGCATCATTTGTTCTGCATATGACTAACTTTGTTCTGTTTAAATATTAATTAAGGCTCTATTTGTACACTGTTATGCTTATCAATTAAGGCCATATTTGCACAGAAATACTATCTATGGCCCTTCCTTTCTCCCTTATAATCTCAGTAGAGGCTCTAGCCACAATGTGGCAACTGTAGAAACATGAGAGCAGGATCAACCAGATAAGTGTTTTTAAAAAATACTTGTATTAAAATTATGGCAGGATCAACCAAATAGCAGAGCGGGGAGGTGTTGCAGATCATGAAGTGAGAGTTGTGCCGCAGCTTGCCATTCTGAGAGCAGTATGATTCAGAATGAAATACAGTACTTTCATTTTCAACTGTATGACGTACAGAAACATTAAGATATTACTATGATGTATAGGAACATGGGGATATCAGTATGATGTATAGGAATATGGAGATATCAGTGATATCTCCACTGCCTGACTGAGGATAGTAGTTTTATCTTTCTTTATGTCCCCAACAAATGCTGTATAAATAGGGGATACATGATGGGCAGGAGTGGGATACCAGAAAAATATTCTCCTCCTGCAGGTAGCTCTTTATTCTTACAGTGCCGAAGGCACAAGTGAGAATGCACAGCTCACTCTGCAGGAGTGAGAATATTTTCCATATCCCACAATCTGTACATCATTTGTCTGATTTATACCACAGGAGTAAGAGCTTTAGGAACATTTTTTCTGTTTTTGGGTGTTTCCTGCTTAATCTATATGTGCTGTCAGTGTGTGTTCTGAATGGACTTGGAGTCAGAAACACAGGTGAGTGTGTTCTGCAAAACTAATTAAGTAAGTTGTAGGTTTCAGTGAGAAAGAGAAACTGCTGCAGGTAGCACTGAGAAAGAGAAGCCTCTTTGTAAAAAGTTTAGTTTAGAATTCAGGTTGTTTTGAGCCTACCCTCTACACACCTACAGGCATCCGGTGTGCCTTGGTTGTCCGCCCTAAGCCGCTAACTCCCATTCCATGTGTAAGGAAGCTGAGATGGTACAATATAGAATGGGTGAGCTTTAGGATGACAACCCCAAGGCACACCCTGATGTCTGTTGGTGCGTGGAGGGTGGGGTGTTGGGGTTGGAAACCCTAACAGTACATTTCCTACTTTTGATGGCAGGACCCTAACTGATGCATTAACAAAGTTTTTTTCAACAATTTCCTTACTTTTTGAGAAAGTACAATCATAGTCTTATTTGCTCCAGGCCCTGCTCTCCCAACCATCAATAATTCTTGACAGATTTGAATTGTATTCTTATTTCTGTGTGGGAGGGACCCTGTGCTCCCATCCCTCCATAAATGCATATATGTATGTATGTAGTTATGGAGCGCAGGTCCCTCTGGGTCATGCAATTCCATTCATAGGACAAGAGTGACCAAATTATCAGCATAGCCATGTTATTACCCCACCTCATGTACCCGATGCAGAAAATTTTCAAATCCCCACCAAAATGTAACTCTGCCCAACGCATCACCATTCCATGCCACAGGTGTGAAAACACATTTTGACCAGGATTTGAAAATGACAGCTGTGACATACAGGAGGTGGGGTAATAAGAACTATATGTTGAAAACTAGAGTCAAAATATTTAAAAATCCCAGAGTTACAAAGTATGCGTGGTGAAACTGCAACCAATGGTCATAACTCTGCCATTTTTAATAATTTTGACTCTAGATTTTCAACATAGCTCTTCTTATGACTCCCCACCTAATGAACAATATGACTGTCATTACACAAATCCTGCTGGAAAGGAGAATTCACCAACGGACCATGAACTCACCTTTCTGTGGGAGTTGTATAATGACAGATGTATTGTTCGTGGATGGGCTCCCAAAAGACCATTTGAAAATTTAGGGTCAAAATCTCAAAAATGCCAAAGTTATGCATAAAAGTTGAAACCCTCATTAAAATACATTGAACCACATTTACCTTAGTTTCACATATTGCAGTCACGGTTCCAGCAGCAAGGCGTGTCTACAGTTGGAAGTGGGTCTCTAACCTGGGACCTCTTCAGGTGAATGAGGGTGTGGTAGTGTACTGGAGTGTGGGGTAGTTCTAGGTTAACAAAAAAAAGGAAAGGATAGTTTTTTCTGCATGCACAGAGGGTGGGGGTGTGCCACTATACACCAACAAAGGGGTACATCAGTCGGAGGGGCACTAGTGTATTATAACCACTGCAAAGGAGAACAGAACAGGCAGGGAGTTGTTGGGCTTATCTCTCGCTTGGGGAAAACATGCTCGTGAGGCTGTGTCTAAGCAGTCTTCTGTCCTGATGGGGGACTGGGGCTACAGCAGGGAGTTCTAGGGTTGCCACCTGCCCACAGTTGTCCAGTTTCCCACCTCTTGCTCCGGGTTTTGTTGCTGTTGTGGTCAGGTTGGTCAGCATGCACTTTCGCCATGTATGGCCATCAACACCCCAGAGATGATGACAGATGGCAAGTGCCATTATGGCCAGGCTATTGTTTTATTTATTAAACAAATAGGATTACGCTGCTCACTGGATGGTCTACAGCCTGGTAATCAGTGACTGCCTTTCCCCAAATCAGGACTGGTTCCCTGCCCCAGATCTGAGCTGCCACATTGGTTCCACTGAACTATACCTCCCTTGCTGTCAGTCATTGGGTCCCACAGTCTCCAGCAACTCCGTATCGCAGTTCTGCTCGTTCTCAGACTGCGTTGCAAAATCCTTCATGCTCTGAGCTGGCCTGGTGGCACTGAAGGTTGGCGCTCGGCCAGCAACCCGGGTTTGGGGCCCGGGTTGTCGGGGTTGGCAGGGGGCGGAGGGGGGATTGAGCAGCCGCAAGGTGGCTCTCCTCTCCCAGGGAGGGATGAGTGCTTGCCCCTCCATAGTTAAGCTCCCATTGGGTGGAGGTCTGATGGGAAGTGGGAGCGTGAGGTGGAGAGGGCAGCAGAGCGATCGCCAGGGGTGGGGCAGAAGCCAAGCGGTACAGCATGCGTGTGTGCCTCACGCACACGCATATCTGCCGGGTCCTGGGTGGGGAGAAACTGGGAAAAAAGTACAAACTACATATGGGAGGGGGAATTTCCTCCATGCTCTCTTTCAGGTCTCCTCTGGGCCGCCAGCCATGAACCACAAACTGCCTGTATACCCCAGAAACCGAGGCAGCTGCACAGGCTTGTTTGTCTGTCTTAGCTCTCCGTGGAACACATTGAGCAGCTCCTGGCAACAATACCAACTGAGGAGATAGAGGAGGTTCTCTAGTCAACTAAAAATGAAGCCCCAGAGCCAGATGGTTATTGCACTGAATATGATAACGTTAATCAAGAACGGTACTACCATACTGCATCTGGTCTTCACTGAGGTCTTGAGTTGTGGTGTGCCCCTACCATCATGGGCCTATGCTGCAGTAATGGTGATTCTGAACTCGGGGGGGAGAATCCCTGTCAGCGTGGTTAGTACTGCACAATTTCAGTGCTTAACACTGATTACAAGAAGTTAATGGCAACTGTTGCCAAGAAATTAGATAAGATGCTTCCCACCCTTACTGGCCTTGACCAAACCAGATTTGTCTGTGCATGGGCCACTGCAGAGAACACAAGGAGAACCCTCCACATATGAACGTATGAAATTGCCAGCAAAAAAAGGCCTTGTGGTCTATCAAGTCTGCTTGACTGTGTAGTTAGCAGCCCTTATACTGCAGCTGCCCTCCCCTCCAGTGACCTTCCCTCACCCTGTCCCATCCTTTTTGAAGCAGTCCACTGTTCTACAGGATACCACTTCCTCCTGGCAATCGTTCCACCCAGATACCGCCCTCTCCATAAAAATGTGTCTCCTCATTTCCTCCTGAACCTTCCCTTCCAATCTCAGATCATGCCCTGAGTGCCCCTCCCTCCTTAATTTGAAAAGCTCCTCCATGCTCATCTTATTTATTCCCTTCATGTACTTGAAGGTTTCAGTCATATCCCCCATCCGTCCTCTCCTCCAGGGAGTACATGTTAAACTTCCTCAACCTGCTCTCATAGGGTAAGTCCCCTAGCCCCTGGATCATTTTTTTTTGCCATGCACTGCACCCCTCCAGTAACCTAATGTCCTTCTTCATGTGTGGTCACCAGAACTGCACGCAGTACTCAGGTGTGGTCTAACCAGTGACCTGTATAGAGGCAGGATCACCTCCCTCCTGGAGATATGCCTCTGGCAATATAACCCAGCATCCTATTGGCCTTTGCAGCTGCCTTTCTACACTGCACTGAGTTGTTCATTGCTCCCGTTATGATCATCCCAGATCCTTCTCCTCTTCCGTCTTGGCTAGTTAGAATCCCCTAGCTGGTAACTGCTCCTTGTTTTTTGTTTTGAAACATAGCACTTTGCATTTCTTGGCATTGAACCCCAGCTGCCAAGTGTCTGACCAGCCTCCAATTTTGCCAGATCATCTTGCAACCCCTGCCAGCCTTCTAAGTCATCCACTACTCGCCCATCTTGGGGTCATCTGCAAACAGACTGATCTTGCTTTTGATGCCTATTGAGATGTCTGCTATGAAGATTCCAAACAACACTGGCCCCAGTACAGAGCCCTGTGGCACCCACTTGTCACCCTCTAGGAGATGAGAGCTCCCTCCCACCAACACCCTCTGCTGTCTCCCTTGCAGCCAGTTCCTCCCCATCCCATCTTTGCCCCACCCCTGTGCCTTCCAGCTTACTTCCTAGCCTCCCTTGTGGCACCGAATTGAATGCCTTACTGAAGTCCAGGTACTGGATATCCACTGCATGGCTCCTGTCTAATTGCCTGGTTACCCAGTCATAGTACTCCACCAGGTTGGTCTGACAGGATCTGCCTGAGACAAACCCATGCTGTCTGCTGTCCTGCAGCCCATTAGCCTCTTGGAGGGAAACCAGGTTCTCCTTCAGGATTGTCTCCATCAGCTTTCCCACAACAAATATCATATTACACCAGATTACACCATATTAGTCACATATTTTACCAGATGCATTCCACTAAACCTCTTCAGCAGTTCCTAGTCTAGATGCCAAAATGGCATTTGTCCGGGTCTCCTGGTCTTTCCTCTATGCTACGCTGGAGACATGGGGATTCCCAGCCACTTTTATTCAATTACTCCAGCAAATCTATCAGTTTCTCAGGCCATCACTGAGGTGAATGGGCATCAGTCTTCTACATTTGCTCTGCACAGTGGCACCAGAAGGGTGCCCCTCTCCCCTGCTGTTTGCCCTATACATCAAGCCACTGGCTCAGGTGATGAGGAATTAACGGAGGTGAGGGGCATCCAGATGCTGGATGGAGAACACCGTATAGCACTTCGATGTGGATGATGTCTTGCTGTACCAAAGGGACCCTGAAGCCTCACTACTGGCAGCCTAAGCAATACTACAGGTCTTCAGTAATGTTTCAGGCTATAAACTTAACAACTCAAAATCAGTAACCATAGTTTTTCACTTCACCCTCCCAGGTGCGCCCCTATAGTTCAGTGTTAAACCCTAACTTTCCACCTTAATAACTCTGGCAGTGTTTGTCCAACTGGGCTACACATTTGTATTTTCCATTGACATGCCATGTTGTCAGCACTTGTCAAATTTCATGACAGCACCTTGTGCGCATTCTGAGATGTGGATACACCTTATTTTGAAAAAGGATCACATTTTCCCTATACTTAACATGTTTATTTTTTGCATTGTTTTTGCTCTCACGTACAGGATACACTGTTCTGAATTTCTGCACAAAACATTGAAGGTACATGTGGTCTGTGCAAAGATAGTGTCTTTTGAAGGTTTGGTGAAAAATATTAAACAGTTCCTGAGTTATAAGGATTTAAAAGTTATCCACTGCATACAAACCAGAAATTTCTGGTTGCGACACTATTTTTGGTTCCACATTTGATGTATCATGAAGCAAATATGAATCTCATGAACCATTTTGGTTTTTGGTTCATGACAGCCACCATCTTGTTTCTTTATTTCTGTTGATACTGAGGCTGGAAAACACTTGCAAAAGATAGTTTTAGCAAAACTAAAACATCCCTAATGTTAAATGATTTTTTAAAGTAAGATTCTATAGTCTGCTTATGGTGAAAGTTGCAAAAATCTTATTTTTACCCATTCACGATCTCTCCTGGCGATTTCTGGTTTGAACCACTTTTTGGTTCAAACTAAGAAATTCTAGTTCCTGAACCAGAAAAGTGGTTTGAACCAAAAAAGTGGTTCGCACCAGAAAAAGTGGTTCTCTGTTGGTGCAAACCAGAAAAGGTGGTTCTCAGTTGGTAATCTGGTTTTCAATTTTGCACCTTAATAACTATGGCATAGTTTGTTTTTTTTTTGCTTTTTGCATAATTTATTTATAAATTCATACACAAACTTACAGATAAGAGCACAGAGGGACATCAGTATGTGCAACAGAGTAGACAAAAACAACAAGTACTCATAAGTACATCACTAGCCCTGCCTGTAGATACAGCATAGGTTAGTTATCACATGAAATAAATTCAGTAATAAGACAATATATTTCCTAGAGCTAAACACAGCTAAGAGCAGTCCCTGTCATTGAGGCACAGGTCAGGAAGCATAGGAAAAGTAGGAGCAGTTGTAAAATTCACCAAAATATTTATTTGTACTAGCAGTAACATAAAAATAAAATTGTTCAGTATAACTGTTTACAAAGGCAAAATAAAATAGAGGAGATCCATCAGAGGTTTCCTTCAGTCTCAGTGTTCCTTTCTTCTTTTTAAGCAATTGCAGCTCAGCTCTCTTATAAGTCCTTCCAACCCCATTCTTAGCAAGCATCCTGTTCTTGTAAGTATCAGGCAGGTGCAAGGCAGGAACACAGTGTGTCTGAACTAAGGCCCTTTTCCACAGCTCTTCTGCAAAAGGCTTAAAACTTGCACTCGGGTAACCTCAAGGAGTTTCTAGTAGCTTTTGCAATCATCTCAAACCACCACTATAAACATTTCAAAATGAACACTATATATTTTCTAAACAAAGGATCCCAATATCAGTTACATTTCCACATGATCTGCATATATTTTATATCAGTAGATATGCAAGGAGGAAAAAGATAGCAAGGGAAGGTTGAGAGACAGTGAGAGGCAGAGAATTGCGAGTCTGTCAGGGTGATCAAATCCTAGGTCTCACAGGAAAATTTGGTTGCACAACCAGACAGACAAGAGACAGGAAAGGGGAGAATAAAACATATCCCTGCATTCAAACTCTTTCCATAACAACTGGGACAGGGTCCTATTCCACCCGTCCACAGTCCGGATGCCATCTTAAAGAGATATAAAGGATAATTTAATGTCCAAAATAAAAGTCTTTCAGTTAGGCTCCGAGCTGGTATCTCCTGATAGGCCCAGCCAAAACTGAGAATCAAAAGGTCCCAACATGAACCCAATCCCTAAACAGTTCCAGAGATAAGCAGCCCAATAATAACAACAAAGGCACTGATAGCAACAAGGACAAATTATCTCTTTCACTCTGCATACCCACAGAGTAGTCACACAATAATAACATAGGAACATGCTCTGCATACAAAAACATAGGCACTCAAGATAGCCATGACAAGTAGGCAACAATATAAGTGGCAAAGACAGTCAGGGAGTATAATATAAAATTGCATACATAATGAATTCAGCTCTGTTGCCAAAGTCGCAATATGAAGGAGGAATCAAAAGTCCAGAAAAGAACTGGGCACATCACAGCTGTACTCACTGAGACAGATTCCTAAGTCCTGAGGCCTTCACCCTTCCCTCCTCCTCCTCCTCTTCTAAAGAGGCTCCGGCTCTCTTCCATATCTGATTCAGTCTGGACCACCAGTTTAGAAGTGTCCAGGGATCCTTGAACATATAGGTATGCCCATTCTGCATGACCTTCAGCCTGGCAGGGTACAATAATTGATGCTGGATCTTCTGCACCTTGAAGATGAGCACATGATGAAAGGTCTTCGCGGCATTGCCTGGTGGAGTAAGAAAGGGTCGAGGAACAACAAAATCTCTGTATCCCCATAACGCAGTTGTCTTTTCCTCCTTACGATGGCCAGCACATGATTCTGCACCCCAGCCCACTACATACTGTCAACAAAGGCCTGAGTCCCTTTTCTCTCACTGGAGCCCGTCAAGGGGTGATGCTATATCCACACTCCAGGGACAGTGCAGATTCCTCCTTCGATAACCCCAGTATCTGTGGCAAAAAGTTTGAGCAAAGCCGAGTGGATCCTCACCCTCCGCCTGTTCTGGCAAACTGATAACTAGAATATTCCTTTCCCTCACGAGTTCTCAACAGTTTCAAGCCGCATCCGGAGTAGAAGTTTTCTCAATTAACTTTAGCACTGCTTCATAAGATTTACTTGCTGCACTATCAGTGCGCTGCATAGTCTGTTCCACCACATCCATACAGGTCTCAGAGAGCTGACCCAGGGAGTTAGACCATCAAGCTTTCTGTCCATATCTTGCACAGTCTTCACTAATTGAATCAGTGTTGAATGGACTGTGGCCAAGAAAACATCCTCAGGGTTTGTTTTACTACTGCCGAGGCTTCTTCTTATTCTGAGCCGTTCCTCATGTGGCTGCAGCCGTTGCACTTTAAAAAGTCTGTAGAGCTTGTATTTTTTATTCCATCTCATTTCACTTCTGCAACACTAGTGCCTACCAAAATGACCAAATGCCACTTCAAAATGATTTTTAAAACAAATTTAGGGTCCCAAGTTGGAGAGTAATAAAATATGTGTCTGCTCTCTTCAGCTGCAAAGCCATGCCCTCTATGGCATTGTTTGATGAAATAGCCCAAACTTTGGCATTCATAGTCAGGCTGTCACAGTCTCAAGAAATGGATAGTGTCGTGACAGCATCTTGTCTGATGACCTTTCTTCTTCGTAGCATTCTACCTCCAGTCCACCTCTCCTGGGCTTGGATGGTGGCCATGGGATTAACAGTAGGCAAGGTAGTTTATTTTCAGGGCCATGTTCACTATTTGGGCTGTCATGCACATAAATTGTGCATTGCCAGCCCACAGAGCTCTGTAGAGTGATTCTGGATAGCAAACATTGCATGCTGGTGGCATGCAATGTCCTCAGCTGCTCACTGTGTTCTGTGAAACTCCTTGATGGGGCAGTTCAAGCAGTGTTGGGCACTAGACTTTCCAATCAGAAGCCTTGAATGGCTACAGAGTGGATCTCCTACAATGCAGCTATAGGCTGTCATGCGATACTACAGTCGGGGATTGCCAAGGACCATTTTCACCACAAGTAATGCACCACCAGAACAATGGCAGCACAGAAGATCCAAACACAGGAAGGCAGGACAGAGCTCCACACAACACCCGCAAGCCGTGGCACCTACACATTGCAGTCAGAGCCATGGCTCCAGAGCATCACCCCAGCATTCCTGTTCCCCACTGAACCCTCATTAACACGAAGCAACCTTTCACAGTTACAGATCCCGGAAACCTGTCACTGACAGAAACTGACAAGGCTCTACTTTGTATAACAACCTCTTGGGCTTGTATTATACAAACCAGGATGCGTGTCACCACCTGTACCCCAGAATGCCTCCCCATAAGTCACAAATAAAATGGGCAAGGAATTATTTTTTTAATTATAGCCATCTCCTTAGCAGTCATTTTATTATTCATCTTCTTATTGCAGTTGCTTGGATACCTCATTGCAATTAACATGCCTTCATCCCACAGCACCAAGTTTCCAGAACTGTCTCAGCTGTCACCTTAGCCTTCAAAACCGGTGTATACTTGGGAGAACGGTCCCATTCCCTGAATGGTCTGTTCTTTCACTCTAGCAGCAGGACATCCAAATCCCAAAGGAGAGTTTTAATATGTTGAAATGACTGAAATTTACTAAACAAACACTGTGACGTACACACAACTTTGCTCCTTGACAGGGACACCACTATAAATGCTCTCCTGGAGGACTGCTGCATCTTTCCTAGAGCATTCACTTGTCAGTCTCTGAACTCCTCCACATTTGTATTCTTTTATTCAGGTTTGCTCCAAGGATTAATATGTAAATGACTTGTTCAACCTTCTGGGCCTGTGCTCACTAGTGTCCATGGCAAAGTGCCTGTCAAGGTTCATCTTTAACAATACTCTGTGCAATTGCATGAGGCGAGGTTGTTAATTAAAATGTGCATTCTGTTTTACTTAAAACTGTGAATAAATAACAACTATGTCTCTTAGTTACCAGATTGTTACTTGTATGGTTTTGTTCTCCCCTCCCCAGAGCACCTCTTTTCCTTCATGCTGCTGGGTGTTATAGCTCTCCCTTGGTGGGCACTCCTCTCTCAGTCTCTAAGTTGGCAAAATGTTCTCGCTCATATCACACAGTCCTCCATGGTAACCTATTAAATGGCAAAGGAGCAGACTGATACGTCAGATAGCATTTAGGGAATAATGCCTCCAATGGTTTTGGGGTGATCCTACTTGTTTGTTTGCATTTTACCCCAATACAGAATATAATTACATCAGGATAGCTAGGCAATTGGAATAAGATGTGGCAAACAAAAATAAGATTTTCCTTCACGAAAATTGTCTTTTTTGTGACTCGTGATATGAAAAAATTTTTTTCATTTCATGCATCATAAAAAAGATTTATAATACTAAAAAATAACATTTCAAGGGCATTTATCCAACAGTGAAGTGCAAATTACACCCAACAGGGTCCTGATCAGCCAGATAGATGTGTTGGTCTCTCTCCAGGATGTGGCTTTTGAAAATGTATTTTGAGAAAAACAGAAACAAGATGTTGGCAAACTAAAAAGGATTATTTCAATATGAAAAAGATTCATTTTCATTTCATACAGCTATCTTGACATGCTGACTGAGCATGCTCAGAATCAAATTTTTCAACATTTCAAAATTAAACAACTTTGGAATGGATTAATATTTTTCACCAAACAAGCAAAATGCACTTCTGTGGGCTGGCCCCTTTCAGTCCTGAAATTTTGGACCAAATTCCCAAACATCTGGGCTTTAGGCAGATTCAGAGAAAAAACCGCAAAACCAAAGAGCGAAAATTTACTTTTTGCACTATCCAGAACTCACAATCTGCACATCCAACTGAAAAGAAACTTGGTACATCCACAGATCTGCCACACAAGACTACACATGCAAAATCTCACATAAATCTGTTGTACTGTTGTGAAGTTATTAGAGTGCAAAACTGGGGTTTAACATTAAACTGTCTACTCAACGATCATGCCTCCTATAATATATCTACAGTACCTGTTTATGATGGTACAACACTATTTTAATTCACAGAAATGCAAACTAAATTTGGGTTCTGGTGATTGGATTTCTACCCTTCTTACAACTATGCCACTACATTTTACTCTTCCACAAACAACTCAAACAATGCAGGAGCTACCCTTGCTGGTGCAGCATTTCCTAAACTTTTTAGAACTAGAAACATTTTATGTTTGGTATCCATGACATATCAGGCCTTAATCACTAGCCATGGGGATCATACTTGCAATATTACACAGAAATGGGAAGAGGAGCTACAAATACCTGTTCCACAGGAGCAGTAGCATTGTGCATGTTTCTTTATTTATTTATTGAAATGTTTCACCAGGAAACTGAAAATGTGGAGAAGTTAAGATTACAGAATCATATCAGTGCAAAGAATTTGCATGGAAACACCTCAGTAGGTATTTCTGTACCCTTTTTGTATTTTATATTTATTCCCCACCCCAACCCAGCACTGTCACCCAACTACCTGCCCCAGCTCCCTCTTCCCACCAAAGACTCCCCATGGAGCCCTGGCTTACCCCACAGGTGGGAGATGGTAGGGGACTCCCTAACCCCTTCCCCAGGGAATCAAGTCTTCATCAGGATCCCAGTGGTACTGCAGCTGCAGGCAGGTGAGGACTCACTATTGGGCCCTCACATCAGTATTGCACCAGGAGAGGCATTTTTCTGTGTACACCCTCTCAGAGCATGATGTGCCACCATGCCACGGCTTATGCCAGCATCTGTCATGCTCTCCCCACTGGTGCAGGCATCAGGGCTGTGATACCTCTGGCTGTTGCCAGAGATCAGGCCACCCTGAGCCAGTGTGTACCCCTCCACCCAGAGGAGCTGGCGGTCCATTGGATGCTCAGATATCCTCCCCAGCTGCCCTCTGACTCCTGGATCTGCTTCAAAGCCGGGTCATCGGCATCACAAGCAGAAATACAACCACTGTGCCAATGGTCCGTCCCATTTTGTACCCTTTTATTACAGTACACTATCTGACCTCCATGGAGGCCTCCTGTTGGTGCATATGTGGGGAATCACATGCAACTTTGGGAGGGCTTCTGGGACAGAAGGCTCTTCAAGGGTGGTGGCCTTCTCCTGATGAGAGAGGGGGCCAATGTTTTGGGGCAGAAGTTTGACATCTACTGTACACTGGACAGTTAGACTGCTTGGGACTACATGGGCTAGGGGAACCATTGAGAAATGAGAGCAGGTGGGGACCTAACTAGGGCTCCCACTGAACTGGGCACTAGTAGCAGCAAGGTGGGTAACAGTAAGGTTCAAGTTCAGATTAGGTTGGGGGAAGGGGCCAATGAGGATGAGCTAACAAAGCCTACATTCAGCATAACAAATAAAAAAATGTAAGGAGGCATGGGAAGAAGAATAATGGAGATGGAATAGGAAAAAGGAAGAGGGGATCAAGAGAAGGATAGAAAGGGTCTGCCTTAATGCCAGGAGTCTGGAAGATAAATTAGTGAGCTCCAGGCAATGGTGGCAGTAGCCATCACAGAAACTTGGGCCACAGCGACAACAACTGGGACATGACAGTCCCAGGCTACATCATGGCTACACCATGTTTAGACGTGATAGAGGAAAAGGTAAAGGAAGAAGTGTAGCCCTATTTGTCACAGGCGGCATAGAGGCAGTGGAGGATGGAAACTTCAGGGTAATGGGAAACAGAATTGCTGTGGGTTCAGTTCATGGCATCCTCAGCCAGAAACTATAGATAGGGGTGATCTATAGACCTCTAGGATGGGGTAAGAGAAAGATAAGAAGCTAGTGGCAAAACTAGAAAGGGGAGTGGCAAGAGGGAGGTGGTGTGGTGGGAGTTCTAAACCTGTTGGATATTGAGTGGGTCATTTCAGTGGCCAGGATCTCCAGAATTCAGTTCCTGCTGGATGCATTTCAGAACTGCCTGCTGGTGCAGTTGGTTAAAGGCCCACTAGGCAGGCTGCCAGTCATGACGTGGTGCTCACAAGCGTGGAAGTGGAAGGAGGTGTGAGGTAAGGGAGCCACTAGGGTCCAGCAAGCTTAACTATGTATAGTTTGAGCAGGCCCTTGGGACAAGTAAGCCCTCATCAAAGGCTGAAGTTCTCTTGCACTGCAGAAGAGCAGACTTCAGCTTGATGAGGAGCTGGTCCAGGACATGTTAGTCAGAATGGACAGTATCGGGAATTCAGAGGACAGATGGGGTGCAGTCAAGGGTCATTCTCAAGGAAACAAAGTCCTGCACAGGAATGGTAATCAAAAGAAAATGTACAAGAGACCAATATGGTTCTCTGGAAAGGTCAGGAAAGCAGTGAGAGCCTAAAAGAAGGCCTCCACCAGGTACAATGAAAACAAGGGAAGGAAGAATGGGAGGCGTGCCAAATGTGACCAAGTGAAACCAAGAGTGAGGTTAGAGAAGCAAAGGTAGACACAGAGCTGCGTGATTGTAAGTGGAGTCAAGGGAGGGAAAACAGTTCTTTAGATCTATTAGGAAAAAAGAAAGAAGGGAGCAGGAATTGTTAGGCTATCAGAGGGAGAGAGGTGATTGAGGAGTATGGGGAGAAAGCAGCCATTCCTAATGACTACTTCTGCTCTGTATTTACAAGGGAAGACCGAGGAGCTCTGCTAGACAGTGGCATTAAGGTGACTGTAATGGGGATCCCTGAGATAAGGCAGCAAGTATTTACCAGTGAAAGGCTTCAGAAAGGGCTAGTACCCTAAAGATGGACAAGGCCCCCAGACAAGTTGAGATGCATCCAAGGGTGCTCAAGGAACTGGCAACAGAACTAACAACCCCTGGTAGGGTTATTCAGTAGCTCAGTTCAGACAGGGTTAGTTCAAAAGACTGGAGGGTAGAGGTTGTAGTCCCACCCATGTGTGTGTGTGTGGGGCAGGAGAAACCACAGGTAACTACAGACTTGTTACTCTTATCTCTATCATGGGTAAACTGATGTAGACACTAGTCAAAGAGGACTCCAGAATCAGAAATAGCATGGGTTCATGGAATGGAGGTCTTGTCAAATCAACCTGATAGTGTTCTTTCATGGGGTAATGAGGGTAGTGGGCCATGCTGTGGACTTGCTCTACTTCAATTTCAGCAAGGCTTTCAACTTGGTGCCTCACAGAAGGTTGCTGAAGAAGCTAGAGGATCTGGTGCAGCAAAGGACACAGATGGGTGAAAACTGGTTGGAAGGGAAACAGGAGAGGGTTGTGGTTAACAAACTCAGATCAGAAGAGAGGAGGTCACCAGTAGGGTGCCACAAGGATCAGTCTTGGGTCCAGTCCTTTTCAATATGTTCATCAGGGACATGGGAGAAGGAATCCAGGACAATATGTGTCTCTTCACAGACAACACTAACCTCTGTGGCAGGGTAGCAGTGAGAAGGGGGTAGGGAGATGCAAAAAGACTTGTAAAGGCTAGAGAGATGGTCAAAGGTTTGACAAGCAAAATTCAGTGTCAAAAGTACAATGTGATGCACATAGAGATCAAGAACCCCAGGACAGAGTACTGAATGGGGAGGGGTAAAACTGGGCAGGACCTCTGAGGAAAAAGACCTAGAGGTCATTATTAGTGACTCAATAAAATAATCAAGCCAGTGTAACAAGGCTTACAGTAAGACAAACAGGATGCTGGGGTGTATAGAAAAGAGTATTGGCAGCAGAAGAAAGGAGGTAATATCTCTATAGATCACTGGTGAGGCCCCATCTAGAGTACTGTGCCCAGTTCTGAAGTCCTCACCTAAGCAAAGATAAGGACAGGCTGGAGACAGTACAACATAGGGTGACCAAAATGATTTGGGGCCAGCAGGGCATCTCTAATGAGGATTGGCTCAAGACATGAATAAATGCGACTGGAGGCAAATGAGAGAGGGTTCAAGTTCCGAAAGGAATGAACAAGGTAGACTGCAAGGAGCTATTCAGCATAAGTAGAGGATCACGACTATGAGGGCATGAGTGAAGGAAGTGAACATACGAAAATGCCAGCAGATTTAGGCCTTAAGGTCTATCTTGTCTGCTCAAACACAGCTCACAGTTCAGTTACTGCTGCCCTTCCCCCTTTCCTCACTCCTCCAAGGTTCCCTCCTGAGTTCCCTCACTGGTGACATCCCTCCCTACTCGTGCCTTGCCATGTACCTATCCCTTTCCTTCTTAAAACTCCCTTGATTCCAGTGAAATCACCTCCTTGGTAGCGCATTCAAGGCGCCACCACCCTTTCCATGAAGTAATGTTTCCTCAGCTCTCTCCTGTACTCCCCCACACCAGTCTCAGGCTATATTACCTTGTAGTCCCTTCCCCTTCATTCTAAACAAACCCTCAGTGTTAACTCTGTTGATACCCTTCAAGTACTTAAAGGTCTCGACCATATCCCCTCTGTCCTTTCTGTCCTCCAGGGAGTACATGTTGAGCTCCTTTAGTCTCTCCTCATAGGGCTTCTCCCCATTCCATGGATCATCTTAGATGCCCTCCTCTGGACTCTCTTCAGGAGCATGACGTCCTTCTTTAAGTAAGGGTGCCAGAACTGCACTCAGTACTCCAAGTGCTGCCTCACTAGGATTTGTACAATGGCGAAAAAACCTCCTCCCCAGTGATACCTAGCAACGCACCCCAGCATTCTGTTTGCCTTTGCGCTGCTTTCCTACAATGTTCTGAGTGATTCATTTTGCCAGTTATCACCACTCTCAGATCCTTTTTCCTCCTCAAGGCTGATAACTGCTTCCCCAAATGGTAGCTGTATCCTGGGTTCCTAACCCTAAATGCAGTACACTACACTTCCAAGCATTGAACCCCAGCTGCCATGTGTTTGACAACTGTTCTAGTCTTTCCAGATCTTCCTGGTGTGTCTTCCTCCCTCCTCACTGTCCACCACCATTCCTAGTTTGGAGTCATTGGTGAAGAGGCTCATTCTGCTCATAACTCCTCCTCGAATGTCTGCTATGAAAGCATCAAATAACAGTGAGAATGTTTTATTTCACAGAAAGTGTGGTGGAACCATGAAACAATCTGCCAGCTGATGTGGCGGGTGTCAGAATATCAGTGCAACCCCTTAGGGAGCCGATCGAAGCTGTTTAGAAGGGTCATCCCTCTGGAGGTCTTTGGCCTGACCCTAAAGGGTTAACCTTTTAGCTCCTCCTGGGAGGCTGTCTTTGATTGGCTGGGAGCATCCCAGGAGGAGGAATCATGTGGCCGGGAGGAGGCGCAGGTGTAAAGAGTCAGTCCTGAGGCAAGAGTGGGGTGATTGTCCAGTCCTGCAGGAGACTTTAGTTTTTCTGAAGAAAGGAGGCCAGAGACAGTGCCCTGAGTGGACATAGTGGCGGCCATCACTGTGAGACCCCATTGGGGTGACTTACCCTAAGAGAGAGAGAGAGATCACATTTCTTGCTTGGCATCAGTGAGGGTTGAACCCAGGGAAGATGGACTGCCTAGTCCACAGTATAAACTTGAAGCTGGACCTCTCTTCCATGGTGTGATGATCTACCACCAGTATAAGGCCGCTGTGGCCAACGTGAGCATGGGGACTAAGATGCACTCAGAGGAAAAAGGAGTAGTAACCAGGCATTTGGGGGTACTAAGGAGTGCTCCATGGGCATATGCTGTCTGAGTCTCTTTAGGGAGTATGGATGCTCAGAATGAGCTGTGGGAGGATGTGGCCAGTATTGGATAAAGGGGACCAGGGTCATCTGGGTATGAGGCTGATCCCTGAGGATGTGAGAAAAGACACAAAACAGAGAGAGAGAGTTTAGCACTGGGAAGTATAGGCACCAGAGAGAGCTGTCTGTACAAACTTGCTATTTTTCTTTTAAACTTAGATTGTGGGCTTTTAGTGACACTGTACTTTCTTTGTTGTCTTTACTTATAATTGTTTTTGGGCTGTTGAAAATTTAAAACATAGTGGTGGTGTAATTCTGTGCTATCTTTAATTGCTGCAAATTTTATCTTGGCTTGTCTGACTACCCTGTAGTTGGGTGAAGGGTGTTAATTGTCTGGCCTCTGAACTCAGCTACGTGATAACTGGAGGTGGGTTTAGTCAGAGTTGAGGTAGCAAGTAGAGTTTTATTTCTCAGAAGAAGCCAGAAGGGGAAGGAAGGACACATATTCAATTCAGTGCTTTAGAGTAAGTAGTAATTGCTATTTTTCTTTTAAACTTAGATTGTGGGCTTTTAGTGACACTGTACTTTCTTTGTTGTCTTTACTTATAATTGTTTTGGGGCTGTTGAAAATTTAAAACATAGTGGTGGTGTAATTCTGTGCTGTCTTTAATTGCTGCAGATTTTATCTTGGCTTGTCTGACTGCCCTGTAGTTGGGTGAAGGGTGTTAATTGTCTGGCCTCTGAACTCAGCTACGTGATAACTGGAGGTGGGGGCTTAGTCAGGTTGAGGTAACAAGTAGAGTTTTATTTTCTCAGAAGAAGCCAGAAGGGCAAGGAAGAAACATATTCAATTCAGTGCTTTAGAGTAACTGGGAATTGCTATTTTCTTTTAAACTTAGATTGTGGGCTTTTAGTGACACTGTACTTTCTTTGTTGTCTTTACTTATAATTGTTTTGGGGCTGTTGAAAATTTAAAACATAGTGGTGGTGTAATTCTGTGCTGTCTTTAATTGCTGCAGATTTTATCTTGGCTTGTCTGACTGCCCTGTAGTTGGGTGAAGGGTGTTAATTGTCTGGCCTCTGAACTCAGCTACGTGATAACTGGAGGTGGGGCTTAGTCAGAGTTGAGGTAGCAAGTAGAGTTTTATTTTCTCAGAAGAAGCCAGAAGGGCAAGGAAGGAAACATATTCAATTCAGTGCTTTAGAGTAACTGGTAATTGCTATTTTCTTTTAAACTTAGATTGTGGGCTTTTAGTGACACTGTACTTTCTTTGTTGTCTTTACTTCTAATTGTTTTGGGGCTGTTGAAAATTTAAAACATAGTGGTGGTGTAATTCTGTGCTGTCTTTAATTGCTGCAAATTTTATCTTGGCTTGTCTGACTGCCCTGTAGTTGGGTGAAGGGTGTTAATTGTCTGGCCTCTGACCTCAGCTACGTGATAACTGGAGGTGGGGTTTAGTCAGAGTTGAGGTAGCAAGTAGAGTTTTATTTTCTCAGAAGAAGCCAGAAGGGAAGGAAGGAAACATATTCAATTCAGTGCTTTAGAGTAACTGGGAATTGCTATTTTTCTTTTAAACTTAGATTGTGGGCTTTTAGTGACACTGTACTTTCTTTGTTGTCTTTACTTATAATTGTTTTGGGGCTGTTGAAAATTTAAAACATAGTGGTGGTGTAATTCTGTGCTATCTTTAATTGCTGCAAATTTTATATTGGCTTGTCTGACTACCCTGTAGTTGGGTGAAGGGTGTTAATTGTCTGGCCTCTGAACTCAGCTACGTGATAACTGGAGCTGGGTTTAGTCAGAGTTGAGGAAGCAAGTAGAGTTTTATTTTCTCAGAAGAAGCCAGAAGGGGAAGGAAGGACACATATTCAATTCAGTGCTTTAGAGTAAGTAGTAATTGCTATTTTTCTTTTAAACTTAGATTGTGGGCTTTTAGTGACACTGTACTTTCTTTGTTGTCTTTACTTATAATTGTTTTATGACAGTTGAAAATTTAAAACATAGTGGTGGTGTAATTCTGTGCTGTCTTTAATTGCTGCAAATTTTATCTTGGCTTGTCTGACTGCCCTGTAGTTGGGTGAAGGGTGTTAATTGTCTGGCCTCTGACCTCAGCTACGTGATAACTGGAGGTGGGGCTTAGTCAGAGTTGAGGTAGCAAGTAGAGTTTTATTTTCTCAGAAGAAGCCAGAAGGGCAAGGAAGGAAACATATTCAATTCAGTGCTTTAGAGTAACTGGTAATTGCTATTTTCTTTTAAACTTAGATTGTGAGCTTTTAGTGACACTGTACTTTCTTTGTTGTCTTTACTTCTAATTGTTTTGGGGCTGTTGGAAAATTTAAAACATAGTGGTGGTGTAATTCTGTGCTGTCTTTAATTGCTGCAAATTTTATCTTGGCTTGTCTGACTGCCCTGTAGTTGGGTGAAGGGTGTTAATGGTCTGGCCTCTGACCTCAGCTATGTGATAACTGGAGGTGGGGTTTAGGCAGAGTTGAGGTAGCAAGTAGAGTTTATTTTCTCAGAAGAAGCCAGAAGGGAAGGAAGGAAACATATTCAATTCAGTGCTTTAGAGTAACTGGGAATTGCTATTTTTCTTTTAAACTTAGATTGTGGGCTTTTAGCGACACTGTACTTTCTTTGTTGTCTTTACTTATAATTGTTTTGGGCTGTTGAAAATTTAAAACATAGTGGTGGTGTAATTCTGTGCTGTCTTTAATTGCTGCAAATTTTATCTTGGCTTGTCTGACTGCCCTGTAGCTGGGTGAAAGGTGTTAATTGTCTGGCCTCTGAACTCAGCTACGTGATGAGTGGAGGTGGGGCTTAGGCAGAGTTGAGGTAGCAAGTAGAGTTTTATTTTCTCAGAAGAAGCCAGAAGGGAAGGAAGGACACATATTCAATTCAGTGCTTTAGAGTAACTGGAATTGCTATTTTTCTTTTAAACTTAGATTGTGGGCTTTTAGTGACACTGTACTTTCTTTGTTGTCTTTACTTATAATTGTTTTGGGGCTGTTGAAAATGTAAAATATAGTGGTGGTGCAATTCTGTGCTATCTTTAATTGCTGCAAATTTTATATTGGCTTGTCTGACTACCCTGTAGTTGGGTGAAGGGTGTTAATTGTCTGGCCTCTGAACTCAGCTACGTGATAACTGGAGGTGGGTTTAGTCAGAGTTGAGGTAGCAAGTAGAGCTTTATTTTCTCGAAGAAGCCAGAAGGGTAAGGAAGAAACATATTCAATTCAGTGCTTTAGAGTAACTAGTAATTGCTATTTTCTTTTAAACTTAGATTGTGGGCTTTTAGTGACACTGTACTTTCTTTGTTGTCTTTACTTCTAATTGTTTTGGGGCTGTTGAAAATTTAAAACATAGTGGTGGTGTAATTCTGTGCTATCTTTAATTGCTGCAAATTTTATATTGGCTTGTCTGACTACCCTGTAGTTGGGTGAAGGTGTTAATTGTCTGGCCTCTGAACTCAGCTACGTGATAACTGGAGCTGGGTTTAGTCAGAGTTGAGGTAGCAAGTAGAGTTTTATTTTCTCAGAAGAAGCCAGAAAGGAGGGAAGGACACATATTCAATTCAGTGCTTTAGAGTAAGTAGTAATTGCTATTTTTCTTTTAAACTTAGATTGTGGGCTTTTAGTGACACTGTACTTTCTTTTGTTGTCTTTACTTATAATTGTTTTGCGGCAGTTGAAAATTTAAAACATAGTGGTGGTGTAATTCTGTGCTGTCTTTAATTGCTGCAAATTTTATCTTGGCTTGTCTGACTGCCCTGTAGTTGGGTGAAGGTGTTAATTGTCTGGCCTCTGAACTCCAGCGTGATAACTGGAGGTGGGGCTTAGTCAGAGTTGAGGTAACAAGTAGAGTTTATTTTCTCAGAAGAGCCAGAAGGGGAAGGAAGGAAACATATTCAATTCAGTGCTTTAGAGTAACTGGTAATTGCTATTTTCTTTCAAACTTAGATTGTGGGCTTTTAGTAACACTGTACTTTCTTTGTTGTCTTTACTTATAATTGTTTTGGGGCTGTTGAAAATTTAAAACATAGTGGTGGTGTAATTCTGTGCTGTCTTTAATTGCTGCAGATTTTATCTTGGCTTGTTTGACTGCCCTGTAGTTGGGTGAAGGGTGTTAATTGTCTGGCCTCTGAACTCAGCTACATGATAACTGGAGGTGGGGCTTAGTCAGAGTTGAGGTAGCAAGTAGAGTTTTATTTTCTCAGAAGAAGCCAGAAGGGCAAGGAAGGAAACATATTCAATTCAGTGCTTTAGAGTAACTGGTAATTTCTATTTTCTTTTAAACTTAGATTGTGGGCTTTTAGTGACACTGTACTTTCTTTGTTGTCTTTACTTCTAATTGTTTTGGGGCTGTTGAAAATTTAAAACATAGTGGTGCTGTAATTATGTGCTGTCTTTAATTGCTGCAAATTTTATCTTGGCTTGTCTGACTGCCCTGTAGTTGGGTGAAGGGTGTTAATTGTCTGGCCTCTGACCTCAGCTACGTGATAACTGGAGGTGGGGTTTAGTCAGAGTTGAGGTAGCAAGTAGAGTTTTATTTTCTCAGAAGAAGCCAGAAGGGGAAGGAGAAACATATTCAATTCAGTGCTTTAGAGTAACTGGAATTGCTATTTTTCTTTCAAACTTAGATTGTGGCCTTTTAGTAACACTGTACTTTCTTTGTTGTCTTTACTTATAATTGTTTTGGGGCTGTTGAAAATTTAAAACATAGTGGTGGTATAATTCTGTGCTGTCTTTAATTGCTGCAGATTTTATCTTGGCTTGTCTGACTGCCCTGTAGTTGGAGTGAAGGTGTTAATTGTCTGGTCTCTGACCTCAGCTACGTGATAACTGGAGGTGGGGCTTAGTCAGAGTTGAGGTAGCAAGTAGAGTTTTATTTTCTCAGAAGAAGCAAGAAGGGGAAGGAAGGAAACATATTCAATTCAGTGCTTTAGAGTAACTAGTAATTGCTATTTTTCTTTTAAACTTAGATTGTGGGCTTTTAGTGACACTGTACTTTCTTTGTTGTCTTTACTTATAATTGTCTTGCGCGGTTGAAAATTTAAAACATAGTGGTGGTGTAATTCCTGTGCTGTCTTTAATTGCTGCAAATTTTATCTTGGCTTGTCTGACTGCCCCAGTTGGGTGAAGGTGTTAATTGTCTGGCCTCTGGACCTCAGCTACGTGATAACTGGAGGTGGGGCTTAGGCAGAGTTGAGGTAGCAAGTAGAGTTTTATTTTCTCAGAAGAAGCCAGAAGGGAAGGAAGGAAACATATTCAATTCAGTGCTTTAGGAGTAACTGGGAATTGCTATTTTTCTTTAAACTTAGATTGTGGGCTTTTAGTGACACTGTACTTTCTTTTGTTGTCTTTACTTATAATTGTTTTGGGGCTGTTGAAAATTTAAAACATAGTGGTGGTATAATTCTGTGCTGTCTTTAATTGCTGCAATTTTATCTTGGCTTGTCTGACTGCCCTGTAGCTGGGTGAAGGTGTTAATTGTCTGGCCTCTGAACTCAGCTACGTGATAACTGGAGGTGGGGCTTAGGCAGAGTTGAGGTAGCAAGTAGAGTTTTATTTTCTCAGAAGAAGCCAGAAGGGAAGGAAGGAAACATATTCAATTCAGTGCTTTAGAGTAACTGGTAATTGCTATTTTTCTTTTAAACTTAGATTGTGGGCTTTTAGTGACACTGTACTTTCTTTGTTGTCTTTACTTATAATTGTTTTGGGGCTGTGAAAATGTAAAACATAGTGGTGGTGCAATTCTGTGCTGTCTTTAATTGCTGCAAATTTTATCTTGGCTTGTCTGACTGCCCTGAAGTTGGGTGAAGGGTGTTAATTGTCTGGCCTCTGAACTCAGCTACGTGATAACTGGAGGTGGGGCTTAGTCAGAGTTGAGGTAGCAAGTAGAGTTTTATTTTCTCAGAAGAAGCCAGAAGGGAAGGAAGGAAACATATTCAATTCAGTGCTTTTAGAGTAACTGGGAATTGCTATTTTTCTTTAAACTTAGATTGTGGGCTTTTAGTGACACTGTACTTTCTTTGTTGTCTTTACTTATAATTGTTTTGGGGCTGTTGAAAATTTAAAACATAGTGGTGGTGTAATTCTGTGCTGTCTTTAATTGCTGCAAATTTTATCTTGGCTTGTCTGACTGCCCTGTAGCTGGGTGAAAGGTGTTAATTGTCTGGCCTCTGACCTCAGCTACGTGATAACTGGAGGTGGGGCTTAGGCAGAGTTGAGGTAGCAAGTGAGTTTTATTTTCTCAGAAGAAGCCAGAAGGGAAGGAAGGAAACATATTCAATTCAGTGCTTTAGAGTAACTGGTAATTGCTATTTTTCTTTTAAACTTAGATTGTGGGCTTTAGTGACACTGTACTTTCTTTGTTGTCTTTACTTATAATTGTTTTGGGGCTGTTGAAAATTTAAAACATAGTGGTGGTGTAATTCTGTGCTGTCTTTAATTGCTGCAAATTTTATCTTGGCTTGTCTGACTGCCCTGTAGTTGGGTGAAGGTGTTAATTGTCTGGCCTCTGAACTCAGCTACATGATAACGTGGAGGTGGGCTTAGTCAGAGTTGAGGTAGCAAGTAGAGTTTATTTTCTCAGAAGAAGCCAGAAGGGCAAGAGGAAGGAAACATATTCAATTCAGTGCTTTAGAGTAACTCGTAATTGCTATTTTCTTTTAAACTTAGATTGTGGGTTTTAGTGACACTGTACTTTCTTTGTTGTCTTTACTTCTAATTGTTTTGGGGCTGTTGAAAATTTAAAACATAGTGGTGGTGTAATTCTGTGCTGTCTTTAATTGCTGCAAATTTTATCTTGGCTTGTCTGACTGCCCTGTAGTTGGGTGAAGGTGTTAATTGTCTGGCCTCTGACCTCAGCTACATGATAACTGGAGGTGGGGCTTAGTCAGAGTTGAGGTAGCAAGTAGAGTTTTATTTTCTCAGAAGAAGCCAGAAGGGAAGGAAGGAAACATATTCAATTCAGTGCTTTAGAGTAACTGGTAATTACTATTTTCTTTTTAAACTTAGATTGTGGGCTTTTAGTGACACTGTACTTTCTTTGTTGTCTTTACTTATAATTGTTTTGGGCTGTTGAAAATGTAAAACATAGTGGTGGTGTCAATTCTGTGCTGTCTTTAATTGCTGCAAATTTTATCTTGGCTTGTCTGACTGCCCTGTAGCTGGATGAAGGTGTTAATTGTCTGGCCTCTGAACTCACTCGTGATGAGTGGAGGTGGGGCTTAGGCAGAGTTGAGGTAGCAAGTAGAGTTTTATTTTCTCAGAAGAAGCCAGAAGGGCAAGGAAGGAAACATATTCAATTCAGTGCTTTAGAGTAACTGGTAATTGCTATTTTCTTTTAAACTTAGATTGTGGGTTTTAGTGACACTGTACTTTCTTTGTTGTCTTTACTTCTAATTGTTTTGGGGCTGTTGAAAATTTAAAACATAGTGGTGGTGTAATTCTGTGCTGTCTTTAATTGCTGCAAATTTTATCTTGGCTTGTCTGACTGCCCTGTAGTTGGGTGAAAGGTGTTAATTGTCTGGCCTCTGACCTCAGCTACATGATAACTGGAGGTGGGGCTTAGTCAGAGTTGAGGTAGCAAGTAGAGTTTTATTTTCTCAGAAGAAGCCAGAAGGGGAAGGAAGAAACATATTCAATTCAGTGCTTTAGAGTAACTGGTAATTGCTATTTTCTTTTAAACTTAGATTGTGGGCTTTTAGTGACACTGTACTTTCTTTGTTGTCTTTACTTATAATTGTTTTGGGCTGTTGAAAATGTAAAACATATGAGTGGTGGTGCAATTCTGTGCTGTCTTTAATTGCTGCAAATTTTATCTTGGCTTGTCTGACTGCCCTGTAGTTGGGTGAAGGTGTTAATGTGTCTGGCCTCTGACCTCAGCTACGTGATAACTGGAGGTGGGGGCTTAGGCAGGATTGAGGTAGCAAGTAGAGTTTATTTTTCTCAGAAGAAGCCAGAAGGAGGAAGGAAACATATTCAATTCAGTGCTTTAGAGTAACTAGGGAATTACTATTTTTCTTTTAAACTTAGATTGTGGGCTTTTAGTGACACTGTACTCTCTTTGTTGTCTTTACTTATAATTGTTTTGGGCTTGTTGAAAATTTAAAACATAGTGGTGGTGTAATTCTGTGCTGTCTTTAATTGCTGCAAATTTTATGTTGGCTTGTCTGACTGCCCTGTAGCTGGGTGAAAGGTGTTGGTGTCTGGCCTCTGAACTCAAGCTACATGATAACTGGAGGTGGGGCTTAGTCAGAGTTGAGGTAGCAAGTAGAGTTTTATTTTCTCAGAAGAAGCCAGAAGGGCAAGGAAGGAAACATATTCAATTCAGTGCTTTAGAGTAACTGGTAATTGCTATTTTTCTTTAAACTTAGATTGTGGGCTTTTAGTGACACTGTACTTTCTTTGTTGTCTTCTTCCTCTAGTGTTTGGGGCTGTTGAAAATTCAAAACATAGTGGTGGGTATCAATTCTGTGCTGCTCTTTAATTGCTGCAAATTTTATCTTGGCTTGTCTGACTGCCCTGTAGTTGGGTGAAGGTGTTGAATTGTCTGGCCTCTGACCTCAGCTCGTGATAACTGGAGGTGGGGGCTTGAGTCAGAGTTGAGGTAGCAAGTAGAGTTTATTTTCTCAGGAAAGGCGAGAAGGGAAGGAAGAAACATATTCAATTCAGTGCTTTAGAGTAACTGGGATTGCTATTTTTCTTTAAACTTAGATTGTGGGCTTTTAGTGACACTGTACTTTCTTTGTTGTCTTTACTTATAATTGTTTTGGGGCTGTTGAAAATTTAAAACATAGTGGTGGTGGAATTCTGTGCTGTCTTTAATTGCTGCAAATTTTATCTTGGCTTGTCCCTGACTGCCCTGTAGTTGGGTGAAGGGTGTTAATTGTCTGGCCTCTGAACTCCAGCTACGTGATAACTGGAGGTGGGGGCTTAGTCAGAGTTGAGGTAGCAAGTAGAGTTTATTTTCTCAGAAAGAAGCCAGAAGGGGAAGGAAGGAACATATTCAATTCAGTGCTTTAGAGTAACTGGTAATTGCTATTTTCTTTTAAACTTAGATTGTGGGCTTTTAGTGACACTGTACTTTCTTTGTTGTCTTTACTTCTAATTGTTTTGGGGCTGTTGAAAATTTAAAAACATAGTGGTGGTGTAATTCTGTGCTGTCTTTAATTGCTGCAAATTTTATCTTGCTTGTCTGACTGCCCTGTAGTTGGGTGAGGGAGTTAATTGTCTGGCCTCTGAAGTCAGCTCACGTGATAACTGGAGGTGGGGCTTAGTCAGAGTTGTGGTAGCAAAGTAGAGATTTTATTTTCTCAGAAGAAGCGGAAGGAAAGAAGGAAACATATTCAATTCAGTGCTTTAGAGTAACTGGTAATTGCTATTTTCTTTTTAAACTTAGATTGTAACTTTTAGCGACCTGTACTTTCTTTGTTGTCTTTACTTATAATTGTTTTGGGCTGTTGAAAATTTAAAACATAGTGGTGATGTAATTCTGTGCTGTCTTTAATTGCTGCAAATTTATCTTGGCTTGTCTGACTGCCCTGTAGTTGGGTGAAGGGTGTTAATTGTCTGGCTCTTTGACCTCAAGCTACATGATAACTGGTGGTGGGGCTTAGTCAGAGTTGAGGTAGCACAGGGAGTTTTATTTTATCAGAAGAAGCCAGAAGGGAAGGAAAGAAACATATTCAATTCAGTGCTTTAGAGTAACTGGTAATTGCTATTTTCTCTTAAACTTAGATTGTGGGCTTTTAGTGACACTGTACTTTCTTTGTTGTCTTTACTTATAATTGTTTTGGGGCTGTTGAAAATTTAAAACATAGTGGTGGTGTAATTCTGTGCTGTCTTTAATTGCTGGGTACCGCCCCCCTTCTAACTCTTAATTATATGCCCTGTTAAATCTGATTGACAGGAGCTAAACACAGAGAGTATAGTAAAGAGGTGTGAAGTGGGAGGGCATAAGGGAAGAAGCCCACCCTCAGCACCACAAGTGTTTTGACTCATTTATTTGCTTATTGGTTTCTTTTTTTTTTGTAAAGAAAATTATCTGAGGATCAGTGGCAGGATTTTTAGGACAGTAAATGAATAAAAGGGAACTAGGGAGAGCTTCAGCATGACAAGTAGTGAGAATTGCAGTATAATGTAGGGAGTGAATTTTGATACCTACGGTGGCTGTGGGCAACCATATTCAGGCCAGACCTTCTGTACACTGAGTGCTGCCCTATCTGCACGCATCTCTCTGGACCATGGGATGAGGTAGCCAGACTCAGGCGGAGTAAACTGGGTCAGGAGTACCATCACCCTATCCGAGACCACCAGTCCAATGCAACTGCCTCAAAGGATGCCGAGCAGGAGCACTTGGATGACAGTGAGCTTAGGGAGGTTAGAGCAGTCAGGCAGACGCATCCCAGATCCTATTCTACTCAGAACTCATATGCCACACTGGCAATAGAGGACAACCAAATAAGAAGTACCAGAAGTGGAAGGAAAGGATGTGGAGGTTAGCCAAGGAGGTGACCTCAGCCGGGAAAGCAGTGGACCCCAGAGGAGGAGGAGAAGTGAATCCTGGTGGGGACTCCATCATAAGAGGGATCCAGCTAGGAACACAGGAGGGGAGGACAGGGAGGATGAGGGGGTGCCTACCAGGTGCCACAGCATGGAGGGATGGAAGGAAGATCTGGGAATCACTGGGAAGGCAAGACAGGAGGGTGAGCTGGATGACTATTATCCACCTAGGTACTAATGACCTGGCAAATGGGGAGCCAAAGGAAGTTCAGGAAGAGTTTAGGAAGTGGGGAGGGTCTCCAAGCAAGTAGCTACTTCTGTCACTTTCTCCAGAGTACTACCTGAGAGAGGCAAGGGAGGCATGGGAGTGCATGCACCAGGAACTTTAACTCATGGTTGAAGAACTTTGGTGCTGTGAGGAAGGGTTTGGATTCACTGGTGACTGAGGACCCACCTGAAGGGATGGAGGTTTGTTTCAAGCCTGACAGTGCCATCCATCCTGGAGAGATCAAGCACTCAATGATATGATTTAAAATGCTACATTGACAAGCATTTAAACTAGCAAAGGGGTGGCAGGCCATCAAGGAGGGCACCTACTTGCTCACCTCCCACAGCTAGCAGTGGAACCAGTGAACCAGAGGGTGGCTATCTCTACAAAGCAGTGTGCAAAAGATGGAGATTAGTGCCCAAAGAGGTGGATAGGCAGAAAGGGGAAAAATTCAGCAGAAGGGCAGACAGCAAGGAGAACCAGGGATAAAAGACAACCAAGGAAGGGCTGGAGTAGAACAGTGAAACAGTCTAGGGAGGTCAAATCGTGGAAAGCCATGTGCAAGTGCCAGGAGCCTTAGCAATAAGATGGAAGAGATCTGAGGCTGTCATGGTGCAGTCAGACCTGGACATTGTGGCCATCACTGAAACCTGGTGTAATGATAACAACTTGACTTGGAGATGGCCATACCTGGCTACAACATATTCAGAAGAGACAGAGCAGGCAGGAAGGGAGGATGAGTGGCACTGTATATGAAAAATGACATAAGACCAGAGATCAGGAGGAACAAAATGGGGAGAGATACTGTGGGTTAAGCTGGAAAGAAAAATGGGAACAGCCATCCGCACAGGTGTGGTCTATAGACCACCAGCCCAGGAAGGAAGAAACAGATAGGGAGCTGATGCTAGCCATCAAGGATGGCAGACAAAGAATGAAGTAGTACTGGTTGGAGACTTCAATATTCCAGACATGGACTGGAGCATCCAGCAACAGCATCAACTAGGAGCAGATTTATCCTGGACTCCCTTCAGGGTGCCTTCCTCAAGCAACTGGTCATGGAACCAACTCGGCAGAGAGCAATACTGGACCTTGTGCTCACAAACAGGGACAGTGTGATGGGGGTAACAGTGGGGGAGCACCTGGGGAACAGTGACCCCCAGTCATTTGTGGTTTGAAATCACAGAAAGAGCAGAACCAAAACCACACAAAAACACGTATCCTGGATTTTAGGGGGCAGACTTTGGGAAAATGGGGAGATACTTGAAAAAGAGGCATTAAGGGAATGGGACAGGAATCAGGGATTGAGGAACAGTGGGCAGTATTTAAAATGGGGATTACAAGAACAACAGAATTATGCATTAAGCAGGTTAGCAAAAGGAAGAGGAGACCATTATGGTTTTCAAAAGAGGTAGAAAGAAAGTGAAAGCAAAAAGACTGCATTCAGGCAATACAAAAAGACACAGGCAGAAGGGGATAGGGAGAAGTACCAGGAGAAGCATAGGGAGGCAGGGAGGTCAGTAAGGAAGCCAAAGCTCAGACAGAAGAACACATTGCAAAATCAGTGGGTAGAGGAGACAAAACCTTTACAGGTACATAAGTAAAAAAAAGAAAGACAAAGGGAGGATAGAGCTGAAGGGAGGATGGGGGCCGGCGTGGAGATGACAACAGTAAGGCTGACATATTGAACAGGTATTTCTGCTCCAGTCCAGTCTTTACTGAGAAGAGGAGGGTAATGGGTCTGAAGGAGTACAAGGGTGAGAATGGTGCAGAAATGGACACAAGTCCCTTTACACGAGAAAAGAGTCCTGAAGGAACTGGAAGTAATGAGTTGATAAAGCAATGGGGCCAGATGGGGTGCACCTGGGTCCTAAAGAACTAAAGAGGTGGTGGCTGAACCTCTGGCTATCCTGTTTAGCCGATCACTGGAAACAGGGAGGTACCCAAAGACTGGAGGACAGCAGATGTAGTCCCCTTACAAAAGCGGGAACAAAGAGGAAGCAGGGAACTACAGACCAGTCAGCCTCACCTCGGTAGTGGGAAGATCATGGAAGCACTACTGAAGGAGAGGTTGGTGGACCATCTGGTTGTCAATGGACTACAGGACCCAAGGCAGCATGGTTTCTAGGGGAGGTCATGTCAGACCAACCTCATTGAATTTTTGACTGGGTGACTAGAGAGGGTGGATCAGGGGAGGGCAGTGGACATGGCCGATCTGGACTTCAGCAAGGCCTTTGACACTGTGCCACATAGAAGACATTATACAAACTGGGGAATATGGGTGTGGGCAGGACAGTAGTGTGGTGGGTAGGTAACTGGCTGGGTGGCAGGACACAGAGGGTGGTGGTAAATGGCTGTCACTCCACAGAGGGAAGAGTGACCAGTGGAGTACCACAGGGATCAGTGCTAGGACGGTCCTATTCAACATCTTAATAAGTGACATTGCACAGGACCTAGAAGGCAGAATTTCACTGTTCGCTGATGACACAAGCTCTGTAACAGAGTAGACACACCAGAGGTGTAGACAGAATGAGAAGGGACCTGCAGAAACTTGAAGAATGGTCAGGGTTTGGCAGTTGAAATTCAATGCAAAGAAGTGCAAGATAATGCATATGGGGCACAAAACCCTGGCACAATATATCAGTTGGGGGTGAGGATATAGCATGCCAAGCAGGAAAGGGATCTTGGGGTTATCATCTCTGATGACCTCAAGGTAGGGGAAACAGTGTGACAAGGCAGCAGGTAAAGCAAATAGGATGCTGGGATGTATAGGCAGGGGCATCACCAGCAGGAAAATGGAGGTCATAATTCCGCAATACAAGACACTAGTGAGGCCCCACCTGGAGTACAGTGTACAGTTCTGGAGACCATACCTACGTAAGGACATAGACAAGGTAGAGAAGGTTCAGAGGAGGGCAAGAAAGATGGTGCATGGATTGCATCACAAGTCCTATGAAGACAGGTTGAAGGAACTGAACATGTACTCCCTGGAGGAGAGGAGGGAGAGAGGGATATTATAGAGACATACAAGTATCTCACAGGGAGGAACAGGGTGCAGGAATACACTATTTTTAAGCGAAAAAGATGTTCCAGGACTAGAGGCATGGGATGAAGTTGGAGGAGGATGATTCAGAGGAAGCGTGAGGAAGAATTTCTTCACAGAACGGGTGGTGGACAAGTGGAACACCCTGCCAGAGGAAGTGGTGGGGGCTGAAACAATCACGGATTTAAGAATGCATGGGATAGACATAAAGGAATTCTGGAGGTCAGGGTAAGGGGCACAGGCTTCTAGGAAAACATAAACTGAACTTACAAGCTCAAATGGGCAGACTGGGTGGGCCATAGGCCCTTATCTGCCGACACTGTCTATGTATCTATATATCTATGTAACTGTGGGAAGAGCAAGCTGCCTGCCATTCATAGTATATGCCAGAACACTGTACTGAGAGTGGAGAAGTAAGATTAGTTTCAATTTGGACCAGTGTGGAGAGGCACTGTTATGCCATGATGTGCTAAGCAATAATGGACTTGAATTAGACAATGCAAGGACATTTATGTAATGGACCCTATGGTTCCTTTGCCATACTCTTTCTCCCTAAGGGATTGCTTGTCATAATATCCCATGCCCTCCATGGAGTATCAGCTTCAACATTAAATGATCCTAGTTTGTTCTTTATTTTATGTTGCGAGTTACTTCTGCCTGTTGCATTTTGCTGTGTGTTCTAATCAACACTACGTTTAGCCCAGCACCCCATTAGGAGTAAGCAGCTCTGGTCTCGAAGAATCAAAATGTAAGTCATCCTTTCAGTTTCTGGTTATAGCCATCCTCTCCCCATGGACATTTCACTGTTATACCCAGACACTGAAGAGGGCTACAAATGGTGACTCATCTGGGATTTGGGGTGTCCTTCACAAGGGATTGAGTCACAGGAGGTTGCTGGGTGAAGCTATGGATTGCTTAAGACTTTACTTTAGAACTGCAACTCCAAGATGGCATGGGGACAGTGAGGAATTTCATGCCAGGTGGTGGAATTTCATGCTTTACAAGGGGGACCTGTGGCTGCAACATGTGAGGCGTATGCAAATAGTTGGAAAACTATTGTCCCTGAATGAGGAGATTGGACCACCATCCAAAAGGTGTGGCTTGGAATGCCTTTGTTCTGCTGTGGTGTGCTGAGGCAGAGAGGAGCATTATGACTGGTGACCGAGACCATCCATTCCTTTGCTCGGATTTATTATTTTGCCATTGAAAACCATAAAGTGTTTCCACCATCTTCCAGTTGTACCCACTGTGTGGCTCGTGTCACATACTTGGTTGTGAAGACTGCACTCTTGTAACTACTTTTCGTTCTGCTGGTCAGAGAGACAAGAGTTGCCTAGTGCAAGAGTACACTGATCGGTTTTGAGGGTGTCATGATTGTATAGAGGCACAAGTGGGAAAAGGACAGATACAGTAAGAGAATTCAGATAGGAAGTGATAAAATGTTTGCTATTATTTCAGGGGTGAACAGATTGAGCCCAGTGTATAATATGGTGCAGAATTCTCCAGCATCGAATATTAATGTGCCCATGCACTTATTCCAATGGCTCCTGGGAGACAGTGGAGATCCACTACCACCAAAGAATATACCCTTTTCAAATAT
This sequence comes from Neoceratodus forsteri, assembly GCA_016271365.2. Lineage (NCBI taxonomy): Eukaryota > Metazoa > Chordata > Ceratodontiformes > Ceratodontidae > Neoceratodus > Neoceratodus forsteri. The sequence goes on from CM057455.1 coordinate 1,532,503,105, forward strand.
AAAGCTCTGAGGTCAAGCTATTCCAGTATATGTCTGGTGCCGTGGAGGAGGGCACCAGGCAAATGTATGTGGCTGCCTGTTGGTCTCTGAAGATGTCAAAAGTCAGTCTGCCACATCCATGGCATCAGAAGAGACCCTTTCAGGGTGATGGGAGAATCTTCTTGCAGCTGCACTCCCCACTGCTGACTCTGATACCACAGGATCCCATGGAAAGATGGAGTCCACCCCTATGCCTTTCACCATCCAATAAATCTAGCCCAAGTCATGAACAAATCTCACCAGTTCTTAAGGTGGTGCCATCCATCAAACTAATGACTCCAGATGATTTTGTGCACCGAGGGAGCAAGTAATATGGACTAGCAGGTGCAGCCTGAAGCATGGCCCTCCAGCAGTCAGTCCCTTGGCGTACTGTCTGAAGTGTCAGCCACTAGTAGGACACCTAGTCCTTTGCCCATGGAGAAGGCAGCTGACACCTCAAGTGATCAGGTCACAGTAAATCAGGAAACAAAGTCTGATTTGGATGTGGAAGATGTCAGGGAAGAAGTGCATGAAGAGTCATTTAGAGAGATTCCTCTGCTCTGTTATTCAGGGATTCCAGCAGTGAATGGGAACTCGGTGCCATGGAAAGCCCTTAAAGTCAGGCCCAGTAGGGAGTTTCATGAGGTGAGAGTGGCAGTACAGTGAGGACATATGGCTTCACCCAGGACAAGTGCGAGTATGGCCAATTAGGAGTTTACAAAGTGGTCCCGAACTGAGAGGATTGGAAGCATATTAGACAGGACTTTCCTCAGCGTGGTTATCCCTTCTTGCCCTAGAAGGTGTGGGACATCATAGAATCCAAGAGGAAGGAGTGAGTGTTTGGAGCTGTTCTTCAAAATATTTACCAGAAGCACAGTTTGGGTGTCCATAGTCACATGCTACAGTTGCATGAGGCTCAGAGAGTGGCTGAAGATATCTACACCCATCATGCCTATGAGGATTGACTTTGATGAAGCATTATGCCTAATCCAGGACACAGAGGAGCAAGATCCAGATCCAGTGAAGAAGGTTGCGATTCCTACGAAACACCCATGTACCAAGCGGACTGCGGTACTACAGTATTTGATTACCAAGAATGCATTAGCCCAAATACTGAAAGCCACCTGCCAGTGAACCACTTTTGGAGACCAGCAAATGGGTGAGAACATTCCTTTCTTTTATGATATAGTGGACTAACCCATTGACTTGAGACTTTGAACTTTGTGTTTTAACTGTTATAGTTACCTCTTGGTAATTTGATAATGACCAGTAGCTGATATTGCTATAAAGCTGTAGGATAAAAATTAACAAAAGTCTTATTAGAAATAGTAGATAGTTGTCTTTAAGAATAGCCAAATGGTTGCACTCCAGTTAGTATTATAGAAAAAAATGCGCTAAAGTGGTAAACACATTGATGTTTATATTTGAATATCAACTGTTGGGTTATATTTTATATTTGTCTTAGTCCTTCTGGATTTGTGAATGTTTCAATTCATCTATTGAAATATTGGGAGAAATAACAAATTTGGGAAGATCTATAACGGATTTAATAAGTGGGCAGCTGGGAGGTTAGGGAACTTTTAGGCAGCAGGAGTTGGTAGCTAGTTTAGAGGCTGACTGTAGTGGATAGAGTTAGCATTAGTGTAGACTAGACCTGGGGTGCCATCCACTGGCGTCTTGGGCAATCTGTCCTCAGGATCCGGAGGGCAACCAGGGTGAGCTTGAGCGGGTTTGGTGTGTGTCGAGCCTAAGGGCCAGTTATAGGTTAAGTAACACAGTTTGCCACCTTCATGGTGAGACAGCAGAGCCTCTCTGGGACCATGGTGGGAGGAGTGTGCATACCCTTACACCATGGGACAGGGAGGAGGTGGCTGGTTGATGCCCTGGTGAGTTGTAATCCTCCTTGAGGACAGAATCAGGAAGCTGTTTAGAAGAGGTTATCCCCTGGAGTCTTTGGCCTAACCCCTAAAGGGTTAACTTTTTCCAGGGAGGCTGTCTGGGATTGGCTAGGAGCATCCCGGGAGGAAGGAGAGGACTCATCTGGCCCAGGAAGGAGAGCATGAAGGAGGTCAGTCCCAGGCAGGAGTGAGGGTGATTGCTCACTCCTGCAGGAACTTGGTTTTTCCAAGAATGGAGGCCAGAGACAGGACCCTGAGTGGACGTGGCAGTGGCCGTTACTGTCCAGACACCCCTTGGGAGTTTCTTTCCCGAGAGAGAGAGAGAGAGAGATAATCTCTTGCTTGGTATCAGCAAGAGTTGAACCCAGGGAAAATGGACTGCCTAGCCCATGGCATAAACTTGAACTTGGACTTCTCATCCACGGTGAGACTGTCCACCACCAGTACAAGGCTGCTGTGGTCAATGTGAGGTATAGGGACTTAAGATTCACCAGAAGGAGAAAAAGGAGTAATAACCAGGCATTTGGGGGTACTAAGGAGTGCCCCTGTGGGTATATGTCACTGAGTCTATTTAGGGAGCATGGATGCTCAGAATGAGCCGGGAGGATGCAGTCAGCATTGACAAAGGGGACCAGGGTCATCTGGCATGAGACTGATCCCGGTCCCAAGGATCTGAGAAAAGACACAAAAGAGAGAGAGGTTTAGCACTGGGAAGTATAGGCACCAGAGAGAGCTGTCTGTATCGAGTGTGGGAAGAGCAAGCTGCCTGCCAGTCATAGTATATGCCAGAACACTGTACTGAGAGTGGGAGAAATGAGATTAGTTTCAATTTGGACCAATGTGGAGAGGCACTGTTATGCCATGATGGGCTAAGCAATAATGGACTTGAATTAGACAATGCAAAGACGTTTATGTAATGGACCCCATGGTTCCTTTGCCATATTGTTCTCCCCAAGGGATTGCTTGTCATAATATTGCATGCCCACCATGGAGATCCTAGTTTGTTCTTTATTTGATGCTCGAGTTACTTGTGCCTGTTGCATTTTGCTATATGTTTGTAATCAACATTGTCTTTAGCCCAGCACCCCATGAAGTAAGCAGTGCCTCAGTCCGAAGAATCAAACATTAGTCATCCTTTCAGTTTCTGGTTGTGGTCGCCTTCCCAAGGGTCATTTAACCATCATACCCTGAACACTGGGAGGGGCTACAAATGGTTTCAAACACATCTGGGACAGAGTGAAGGACTTAGTGGTTGCTCAGGTTGGTAGCAGTAGATCTGGTAGCATGGAGGTGGATAGCGTGGGTTAGAACCCTGTATAGACAATAGGTTCTGGGTTTGTTAGAGTTATGTGGGAAGACTGGATGGACTAGTGGTAATTTTCTGCCATCATTGTCTATGCTTCTATGTGTCTAACTCACACCCATATTATGTGGTCCTTTCAATTTAACACCCTTTCTTTGCAGCTGTGGAAGCAGAGCACCAAGAATATTTTAAATGCATGATGCCTCTCACACCAGAGCTGTTCTTACTGGTGAAGGTTCTACACTTTGTTTTGTGTTTTCAGAATTGTCATATCAACTGCCTTTTGAGGATTCTAGCTGTGTCTTGTGAAAAAAAATTGTCTATGAGTGATATTGCACCCCCCACCCCAGATTGTAGCCTGGTTAAATACAGTGCACCCCACCATAATTACCCATCACCTGAAAGAACACAGACTTCCTTCACGTGGATAGCACATTGGATGGTTCTAGAAACTGTACTGATTGATACCTATATCCCTTGAGCTGGAACATAAGGGAGGGATAGAAGAATACTATATATTTACCTGCAGACCTATTCACTATCTGTTTCTATTGATTGTTACATCATTGATGGTTTTGTGTCCTATCTAAATTGCATTAAATGAAATATTTTATCAGGCAGAGTGTTCAGGAAAACTCTTCTTTCAAAACAAAATTAGGGAATCACCATTGGAGAGTCCAGGAGATGGAGGACCTCAGGTCTCTGGCTCCCTGGACCAGCAGCAGTGGACATGCTGTAGAAGAAATTGTGTGTTTGCCCTTAGGAAATGCCTAGCCTACATAACTAAATGGCACCCCTTACAGTCAGGTTTTGAGTGCGACTTGCCATCAGCCTTGGAGAACACTTACATTGAACAAGACTGTCTCCTTCCTGTATTTTTCCCTTCCTCAAAAATGTGGGACAGGTTATCCTGCATTCCCTTGATGTCCATTGAGCCTTATGCTTGTATTTGGATCTCACAAAGAACTACAGAATGTCCTCACAGCTTTTTGTTTTGTTAGCTTCCAGGATGGTGGTTACCTGTTTCTAAGCAGTACCTTTCTAAATGGTTGGCATCTTGCATTTCTCTTTGTTTCCAGAAGCACCGCAAGGAGTGTCCTGATCCTGTCTGTGGACATGCCACCTGTAGCTTGTTTTTGTTCAGTCTCAGCAGCTGATGTGCTCTGCTACCACTTGTACATTCTGTCCATACTTTCACTAAACACTAGTCTGGATTTGGTGTTTTGTGGATGATCCAGCTGCAGCCTTGCTGTCCTCAAGGCCTACTGTCTTTGGGATATTTTATGCCCTCCTGTATGGCCTTCCCCTGCTCTGCAGTCTTGTACTGCTTTGGAATCATTCCAAAATGTGTCTCTATGGAGGACGATGTCCTCGAAAAGATATGTTGGTTACTTGCCAGTAACAGCAGACCTTCAAAAGAATATCTTCTATAGAGTCGCAGGTCACCTTCCCACCTACTTCTTTCTGTATTTTCAGATGGCATACTCTAGAAGACATGCCAGTTACTGCACACTTTGTTGTTTGCCTTCCTGTGCCCTTCCACTGGGCTTTATTTCTGGAAACTCTGCTTGTCCTGTCAGCCCCATGCAGTTCTGGTCACCCATTTCTGTTGATACGGTACAGCTCTGAGTCTGCCTCTGATGGGAAGCTGAGGAGGTACAGGGTCACCCGTGTTATACAGGTGGCACCAACTTATGTTAATGTGGGTGATCCCAGCTAGGTAAAACGTCAAGTCATGAGCTGATGGCTTACATTTCTAAAGGTGTGGCTGTATTGAGGTAATTCTCAGGAAGATCATATAAACATAGATATCCTAGGTCATTTTTAAATTTCATTTTATTAGTTTTCAACATAAAAGACAGTATAGTGCAATCAGAAATAAGGAAGGATATAAAACCGGAACTTAATTGCAGCATTGTGTTTGTATTCTGAATACAAAAAGTATTGGGCTGTCACCTCAATAAAAAGACATTGGCATAAAGGTATAATTATTATTTCATCTGAGAGGCTAAGTCTACATGGGGGCTGAAGACGTTTGTTACATAAATCGGAGAATATAACCAGCTAGTTCAAACTAGGTTATTCAGTGCCCACAGTGCCTACAATTATGATTTCATAATTCACATTGCTGAAATATCAACATTAGGTAAAGAGGAGAATTGTAAGAAAAAGAGCAGTTTCAGAACCAGAAAATAAAGAGGAGCAGCCAGGGAAAGAATGATGGACGGAACAGCGAGAGAGCTGTGAAAAAATGAGACAAAAGAAAGCTACAAACTCCAAATAATTGTCCAATTGATACATCACCTATCTAAGCTATCTAATATCAAACAAATCGACTTTGAGAGGGTATATGTCAGTCTCTCCAATGAGTACATTCTATCAGTATCTTAAGCTAGCCTCTGCACTGGGGATGGACGTGGCATGTCAGAGCTGGGTAATCACCCTCTTTGCAGCCAGTATTAAAATTAGTAATAATTTCAGGTCAAACCCTGTAAGGAACTTCCTCTTGAAGAATAGCAGTAATTATACAATAGGGATGAAGTGATATGGTACCAAATAAAAAGCCATATCACAAGCACAGTGTGATAACTAGATCGTGATGTGTACACTTGAAGATATCAAGCACAGTGTACACATGTCATCCAGTTATCAACACAGTGTACATATCACTCCCTCCTCATGCCACTAAAACAAAAAGAAAAAATAAGCAATCGGAGACCTACATGTAGCTACGGATATGTGATGTCCCATTGTGTGATACCTATGTATCACAACTCGTGGACAGTGACCTCGGAAAGCTCACTCATGGTTATGCTACGCTTCACCACCATAGCCAAGGTCACTGTACACTGCTATGATACATATGGTATCACACGCTGGACATCACATATCCTTAGTATCAATAAGGGACTGATAGCTCCTGGGCAGCTAAAGATTGCTTCTAACTCCTGAATAAGCCCTTGCCAGAAAGGCTGAAGACATGGGTATTCCCAAAACATGTATGTGTGGTTAGCTCAGACTTGCCGCAACCCTTCCAACATAGGCTTCTATGTGGAATTGCATATTTAGCTACTATATCTAGGGTTAGAAAGAAACAGTAATGACATTTCCATGAGCATTCCCCAGCTGCTTGCAGATGTTAGGCAGTAAACTGGAAGGCATATTTATACTAGGTGTCCAGGGAATGTGTCACTGCTAGCCCTTGTTCCAACATTGCAGGACTGTATCTGTGAGCTCAGTCGATGTGTCTTAAAGGGCTTTGTATATGGGTGACAATAAGATGGGGCCAGGTCTCACCCTTCAAGTGGGATGTAAGAATCTGCATGAGAACCGGAGTTTATCCGAAGACTGGTGACAGCCATTCCCTGATCTGCCTGATGTATGCGGGTCTGCAAGTACCTGTAGTGATCTGCAGCAGGAAGTTGGAAGGCTGCTCAGCAAAGGAAGCACTGCAGGAGTCCAGAAGATGAAAGCGAAGTGGAGACCCAGTCTATTCCACCATCTAGTGCCAGATCCTGGTTATTTTGGAGGAAACAATGTGTCATACTGTATAGCCCTTAGCTGAAATTGCTGAGCTGGGGTCAGGAAATCTTGTCTTGCCACCATTTATTGTCTCAGTGCCTACGCTGTATATTTAGAAATTTGGAGGGCAGGAGTCTCTGAGAGGACTTTAACAAATAATAATCCAGACTGAAAATATTGTTCAAGGTAAATTCAGTCTATTTCAGTATGGCTGGTGCCTCTCAAAAGCCAGAGACATAAGATTCTGAGATGGGCCACAATTGCATACCATTTCAGATTTGGGAGATTCACACCTCCTTTATTTCTGGGAAGGTGCAGAATGGAAAAGTGAATCTGAGGTGGAGCTCCTTGCCATATAAATTTAGACAGTCTATTCCAAGATTGAAAATACATTCTGTCTGGCATAAGAGGCAACGTTTGTAGAAAATATAAAGTCTAGGCAGGATATTTTAACTGATTACCTCCAGCCGGGAAAAAGCCAAAGTGTAAATGAGCTCATTTAGAAAGATCATCTGTGATCTGCTGGATTATGGGTTCATAATTGAGGAGCTCCAGATGTTCAAGGCATTTGGTAAGTAATGCCCTAAATATTGCAGAGCACCCTTATGATATTTAAAGGGAAACACCCATTTTAATGCAAGGAAGGAGTATAATTACAGAATGGCACTTCAGTTTTCTGTCGTTAAGTTTATACCCCACCAAGTCGACAAACTGTGCTAGGTGTTCCACATAGCAGGAATGGGGTCCTCTGGGGATGTCAGGGTAAGTGAAACATTGTCCGTGAAGAGCAATAATTTATAACCTCCCCGTTGGGGTTCCCATAATCTGAGGGTTGAGTACGGATGGCGCCACCAGCAGTTCAAGATATAAGGCATAGAACAGTGGTGACGGGGCCCCTGATGTGTGTCTCTGTATAGGGGACGGAGGGGTAAAGAATCCATTTATTCAGAGAAAGGCTTTGAAGAAGCATAGCATCACAGGTACCCCTGTAGGAAGATAAAGTTTGACAGAGTGGCCCATAAAAATTTACAGGCCACCCTTCTGAATGCCTTCTTCACATCTAAACTGAGAAGTGCCATCTGTGTCTGATGTGTCATAGCAAAATCTAGCAGCAGTAAGATGGAGCGGACACTGCTGGACAAATCTGACTTGATCTTTGTCTGTTAAAGCCAGTAGGAGCTTCTCTAGATGGTGGCCCATACTGACATAAACACTTTATAGTCATAATTTAAGATTGATGTTGGTCTATAGGAGGTGGCATATCTGGGATCCTTGTCTGGTTTTGGGATTACCAAAATCACAGTGTAGTCCCATGTGGGGGCAGGTTGCCCTCTGACTGGATGGTTTGAAAGGCAGCAAGCATTGAGGGAAACTAGATGTCCTTAAACTTCTTATAGAACTTGGCTAGATATCTATCTGGGCCCAGGTCTTTGTGAGTTTTAGAGTCTCCAACAATGGCACAGTCTTCTTCAGCCAAGATGGGGATTAGAAGGGTCTGGGACACATCAGGGGTTAGTGATGGGAGAAGGATTCTTTGCAGAAATATGTGGATTTGCTCCAGTGTGGCATTGCCTTATGCTGAGTAAAGGGTCTGTAAGTAGGCAGTCACTATTTTTCTGATCACCTCAGGCCTCGCAGAAATATTAGAATCCTGATCAGATAGTTGCTGGATGCAAACCTGGGTTTTATGGTTCCATAGTCTAGGGGCTATATTTTGGGCACCCCATGCTACCCCCTCAAATAGGAATGCTTTAGATAGAACAGCACCTGCTCTGCACTGGTATCTAGGATCTTCTGAAGCCCCTGCTTCACTTAACTATCTGGGGAGAACTGAGGTGTCCTGTATTGTAAAAAGGATTGGCATGTACAGAGAGACTGTTGAAGCTCCAGATATTTGGTTTCACACCATTTTTTCTGGTAGAGTGGGCAAGCTCTCCTCGAGCACCATTTTGATAGTATCCAGGAATGGGAGCAAAGATGGTGGGATCTGAATTCTCCTGTATATTTTGGAGGGTTGTTCTTTAAGGTGTGGATCAGTTCAGAGTCATGCAATAAAGCCAGACTGAACCTCGAATGCATTGTGCCCTGTGGCCTGCCAAGACAAAACTTGGCATACACTGGCTCATGGTCTGAGGGCAGGTAATGCTGTGAGAGATATCTTACAGCAAGTCTAAGTGTTCAGCCATGGTGAGCGTGTAATCAAGTGTTGTAGAGGTTTTCATTAGGTGCGGGTATAATGAGTATATTCCATCCCAGACTGGTAGAAGTACCTCCAAAGGTCCACAAGACCAAGATGAGATAGTGTGTAATGCAGGAATTTCTGTAATGGGGTCATGTGGTATGCCCAGGGCCCAGTGGCATCAAGCAACCGATTCGAGGTAATATTGAGGTAACCCTGTGATGAGCTGTCCTTGTAGCTTTGGGAGCAGCTTATTGAAGAGGTGTTGTGCTACCATTTTATCTGAGCCCTGGGGAAATATAGACTGGCTAGAGTGAGTGGAGCATTGCACATGGTCCCTGTCATGATAACAAAGCGGCCTTCTGGGTCTGACACCTGCTCCTAAGGATGAAAGGGCACCCCAGGGATCAGAATCGTCACCCATGGCGCTGACCTAATTCATGGAAAAAAATCTGCCACTACCGAAAATCCTAGTGTGGCAAACTTAGTGTGCTCCAATGCCAAGGAGGTGTCTCCTGGAGGAAAATAATTTCTGGACTTTCTTTCTGCAAAAATTGCAGTATCCGATAGTGGTTTAATAGAACCCTGGATGCCAACTGACATTGAAGGAAAGTACTTTTGAGGGACTAGCCATATTCCAATCCAGTTGTGACCAGCACATGTTTCAAAGAGGTCACCTCCCTCCCAGGGAAAAGAGAAAAATATGCAAGAGTAGGGAAGACAGGGATAAAAAGAAAAAGGAATTGAGAAAACAGATAATCTAAGAGTTAGGGTGGAACTCAGTAACCTAGACCCCAAAACCTGGTCAACATAATTAACCTACTACAGAAGCATTTAGAACAGAGCAGGGACGCCAACGATGCATCTCTCATAAATGGATATATAAAGGATATTTCATAGTGTACTTCCTGGGCAGGAGCGTGAGCAAACCTCTCCTATCTCTGGAACAGTTGAAGGTTCCAGAAGGGGATAGCTGACTGCAACACAAAGTGCGCCAGGTACCTGTAACAGAAATTCTGTTGGACTGGTGGGGAATGTGCAAGGTATGCACCTGCTGCACCTCACTACCAGGTGTAGAACATCACCACTAGGTGCTCCAGTTAGACCACAGCTCTACGGAGGAAAGCAGTAGCTCACGCTAACACAGCAACTGTGGCTACTGCAGAATAGCTGACTGTCACTCAGCAGATATGAACAAGCATGTCTGTGAGGACTGTACAAGGAGTGCAGCTGCAGTGTTGATAGCTTGTGAAGCCTGAGTCTGTTTTACTTTAACTGACATCACACAGACTTGGGCTTCCATGTGCTCGCTCTTGGTGATTTTAAACCTGAGGACACAGACTGCACAGAAAACCACTATCGGGTATGGACCAAAATTAGTGCTACAGTGACAAATAATGTAATCTCTCCATTTAAGCTGAGGAGATGCTACTGCACAACTGTGTTTCGTGCCTGCAAAGAAATAGCAGGTGTGAGAATGAGAACCTGCAGTTTAACAAACAACTGTCTGCAATAAAGCAGCATGTTATTTATGTATTCGCTTATTACTTATGCTAAATTGTACACAGTTTAAAATGTATGGCATGCAAACAGGAGCCATCAACTGGCAGCAGCCCTTCAGACTTTTCATTCAGCACTTTCCAGGTGAAGAACAAAACAATAACAGTGCTGCTCATTACGTGCCCAGCAACACCTCTCCCCTGCCTCACATGTGCCTCTCAGGATCTGCCACCTTCCCATCGCTGTCAGACAGAATCCACCCTCCCTGCTGTAGCAACCAGCCTTACCCTCATGGTGAAATAAGTCTAACTATAGGACAAAGACATGCTTCTCTTATCTGTAACCTGAGTAAATATGGTGGTGCTATCTATATATAGTATGCACATGGACTGGTTCCAATTTAATGGTTGTCACCAGCTTTAAATATCCAGAGATCCAACTTGATCCCATTTAATCCTTTGGAAATCACCTGGACCACATTACTATTCAGTTCTATATCCCATGTCATATTAATGTATTAGCAGCCATTTTGACTCTGACCAGAATGTGTTTATCTGTTACTTCTTTGAGAAACCTTAATAAATAAATCTTTGTTATTTCTTATCACCCATTATGCTGATGGAATTCAGATTTACATTTATTTCTCAAATTTATCTACCACTATATCTGAGATGATCAGTGAACACAGATTTGAACTGGAGTTCTCAAATTTTAAAAATAAAGTGAATTCTGATAAAGCAAAGTTTTGCTCATTCCCCTGTTTCGGCCTCTGGAGAGTCTTACACTGCAATACATACTGAGTTCAGGCAGCAAGGCCCTCTTTCAAATTCCCTCAGCTTTCAGTTAAAAACTGTTGGGCACTTTTGGACTAGGAGTTCTCTTATAATAGTCAGATTGCAGCATTGATCAAGTCATGCTAGTTCCACTAATGATTATTATTTTTTTCTTTCTATTTTTATCGCCCTAGGGCCACTGATCTGCCTACCTTCACGTCCTGGCATCGCCCTCAGGTCTTCTGGCAGCCATGCTCTGGACCATCTTCGACAACCCCATTAGGCCACGCAGTTTTACTCCCGTGGCTTACCCCCGCCGGCGGGGTGATGGGGAGCACTCGACCGAGCTCAACCCACCACTCAGGATCCGGCATTATCACAGACCCAGGTGCTGGGAGAGTCCTGCTGCAGAGGCGGCCATCATGCCGCGCGACCAGTGCCCTACTTTTTCCTGTTTTCCTGCCCCGAAGCCGGCAGCGTGTAATGGCATGCGGCCACAAGGCGTCTGGTCCGCCCACGTTCTGGGCAGGCGTCGCTCCCGACTGCTGTACTTGTGCTCCGTAGCAGTAGAACCCCTGGTCCCCACCGGTCCCCTTGCACCAGGATGCCCCTGGATCCCCCAGGAAAGGAGAGCAGCCGACCGGTGCTCAATCCTATTCCCTCCCTGCACCCCAGCACCGGGCTCATTCCCGAACCCAGGTCGCTGGCGTGGCCCAGTGTGGCGTCAGCGCCTCAACCTCAGCGCCACCGGGCGGCCGCATTAATGATTATTATGTAAATTAGACAGTACTTGACCACAGAGGCAGCAAAACCGATTATTCATAGCCTTTTTATCTCCAGTCTTTACTACCAAAATAGTCTTTTGCTTGGCTTGCATTGTATCCTGATTCTTCATTTGCAGCTCATAAACGATGCTGCTGGTGCTCCTCATGTGATCACTGGCACTCATCGCCATGACCAGTTAACCTCAATATTTAAAACCCTTCATTAACACCCACCGAATCTGACTGCAATTTTATGATTCTTGTGATGGTTTATGCTGCTCTATGCAGTGGTTGTCCTGTCTACAGTGGTAGGTCCCCTTACTGTTTGCCTTCCTGTGAGATGGGCTTATTGGTTGTCCCCAAATCTTTTTTCATGGATCCCCAATCAGAACTAAGCCCGCTCCACTACCACCCCCATGCTCAGACTTGGCCCCTGGGTGGGGCCACCAGGCAAGCACCTCCCCGATGGACCCTGGGGTGGCGAGACCCAGCTTACCCCAGTTTGGGGCCATGGGAGCAGGACCCTCCTTGTGGGCAGCGCAGAGCTGGCATCATACACGGGGCTGGCTTTTTCTAATGCTAAAGCCCTGGGGCTGGGGACATGCAGAGTCGTCCAGCATCTGCCCTGCCCCCATACGTGATGGCGCTGGCCACTGTGGAACCCCCAGCCTCCGCCAGGGGTCTGTAGTGCACCGCAGTCTGACTCCTCCTCCGGAGGACAGCAGTCTTCCAAATGCTCAGTCCTTCTCCCCCAGCTGGCCCTCCAACTCCCAAGTATGTTCCCAGACCTGGGATGTCAGTACCGCAGACGGATGTCTTGCCTCTGCACCAGCGGGCTGGCCATCGTCCTCAAATCTTGATACAGATGGCTAGAACACATATATTTTTATTCATGTGTCCTATTCTGTGGAACTCAACCCCTCAGTATGTCCGGTAATCACCCACTGTTCAGAGCTTCCACAGAGCATTACAATTTTGTTTGTTTCCTGTTATTAAAGCTCACATTTATTTATTTGTTTTATTATGTATGCATTTTTAATAGGGATTTGTATTTCATTTCATCGTTGCATAGCACTGTAATACCTTGATGAATTGTGCTTTAAACTAATAGATAATAAATACAGCTGGATCTTTTTAGACCATAATGGACCAATTTCAATAGAGCCACCATAATTTTAAGCCAGGTCTCCATGGTAGATAGTTGTAGGTCTTTCCATTTGACCAGGATATATTTTGCATTAATAATGCTCAAGTTCATTAATTTTCCATAAAGGAGATAGGAAATTATTTCTAAATAGTTAACTGCCCTTCCATCTTCCTTCCATGCCAGTTATGTATTCTGATATGCTTTGATAATTTTTTGATAAATAAATAATCCTGCTTTAGGGTGCCCTCAGATCTACACTGAGTTTCCTCTCCTCACCAGCTACTGCTCGTTCTTGTCATATTTTAATACATTCTATGACATCAATAACGCCATTCCATACTATTCATCTGAATGGCCTGGAATGGTGTTATTGAAGTCATAGAATGTTCAGACAGTATGAAAAGAGAACAGAAACTGCTGAGTAAATAGGATTCAGGGTAGTTACATAGGCAACAAAATTAGATTATTAGTTTAACAAAAAGGAGAAAATACATATCAGAATCTTTATAGACACTAAAATGACAGCTTGAGGGCATTTAGATAAAACAACTTCTATCACCTTTAAGCACTAAGGGAGAGTGTTGGTTCATGTTCCAAACCAGTGCCTTTAAATAAATACTTCTAGTTGAGGTATCTAAAAAGTGTTAGCAGGGCAAATTGAATTGCTGGCTCAAACTGTTGATGTAATAGAACACTGTTAAATCATTGTTTAGTTGTACAGTTTTCACTGGAGTCTCACATGTTATAGATGAGTCTGTACATAATGGGAGAAATTAAAATTATAAATACTGTACTCAAGGTGTCGACTAAAAAAGCCTTCATAATATTGAGCCAATAGCAGGCTGAACAACTAAAATTGTTAGAATTTGCTGAGACACTCATGTAGCAAATGTTATACTTGCTATTCATCCATTGTTTTCTTTTTCTTTTCATTTCATTTTTATTTGCAGGTTACCCTTCAGTTTCATCACCGACAGAACCCAGAGGTAAGAAAATAAATTAAATGTTAAGTTAATTCTTGTTACTGGGATATTTTCTTCACAGAATCACTGTGTTTGAACTATGTGATTTAGTTAGTTTTTAAACAGCAGGCATCCACTTCAGTATCACACTTTATAAACATACTCCAGTCAGCTGTTCTACTTTCCCAGAGAACACAGTTTTTAAATTTTTCCAGCTTTTCACAGATTTTGTAATAAATACGTTGCCAGTTGATCCATGAAATCTGTATAAAAGGCTTTCATCTGGATTTCCTGACCTCATAGTGTTTTCCATGACAATAGACTGTAATGTCGCAAATTCGGCATGTATAATCTCGATGGAGATAGTCTGTTTTAAAACAGGCAGTGGAATAAATACTTATTATTGGAAAATATTTAAAAGACTGATAACTGAACAAGGCCAAAGCCTCAGAAACACTAAAACATTAAATACAATGAGTTTGTTTTAGTAGATGCCTCTTTTTAAGCCTAGATAAGGTAAGTTTTCATATCGGTATAACATTTTTGAGGAGACCTTGTGACAAGGGGACACATATATAAACAATGGCAAACAGCAGTACACCAGGTAAAATGAACATATTCCACAGCATTAGCATTAGGTGGTACCTCTCACCAGCCTCTCTTTTAGGTGCTGCAAATTTCTTTACCTGTTGAACATAAAAAATATTTTCCATGCAACTTGAATTACTAGTGTCCTTATCTTGATTAGTGCATTTGATATATGTTCATTCTATGGTAGGGGTAGCCTAGCAAGCCTCTACTTGGTGCTAAAGATTATTGAGACTGTCGTTTTGGTAGAACTGGTTTTGCTGGGACCAGCAGTAGCTACTGCAAAAGTCTTGCTAAATAGATGATTCAGCTCAGAGGCATAGGCACCAGACACAAAAATTATTGTCATCCATGTTAATATATGTGTCTGTGTAAGGAGAGAAACAGTAGAAGGTCATTTAAGAAGATGGAGAAGATGAATAAACCCAAAATGGAGCCTTGTGGAAATCAGAGCAGAAGGGATAGTAGAGGTGCTCCTCTGATCTGGACTTTCTAGTAACAATCAAAGAGGAAGGAGTGGAATGAGTTGATTGCAAGTGGATAAGCACAGACATGTACACTGGCAAACTGGCTTAATAAGTTGGGTAGTAAGTGCTACAGTATGCAAAATTTAGATTTTGTCCTGTGAAAAGTTCGCCCACAAATTTTTTTTTAAAGAAATCTCCTCCTGCCAATCAAAAATAGTCCTGCACTTATTCCTATACTTCGGTGGCTCTATCCAGAAGGAGTAAGGTGTGCATCTCTCTGTTCCCAGAATGTGTACAAAATAATGCCCAGAACATTGATGCCTCATCAGTATGACCCCCATGTATTGCTCCTCCCGGTTCTATCTTAGTCCTTTTTTTTAATCAATCACTTTTGCTCCCTTGATCCTGACCTTTATCAACTGCTCTCACCAGCCCCATCGCCTGCTTCTGATCAACTCGCCTCATCTGCCAACGCCTCCTTGGAGTGTTCCCCAGTGGTGGGGCAGTTAGGGAGTCACTGAACCCTCTTGGGGAACAACATCCAGCATGCAGTATAAAAAACAGGTTGGCAGAGCAGGGACTGCAGCTAGCCAGCATTATCCTGTCACAAGCTGTTTATTTTTTTCACCTTTCTCCCCACACCTTAGGACATCAGTGTTTAACATGGGATGCACACATCTAACAGGCATGCCTATTAGCTCAGGTAGTCATCCAACCCCTCCCATGTCCCCAGTATGTTCATTAATCCAGGGAGGGACATCATAGACAGGGATGTGTCTTGTTTCTGGGGCAGATATAATGACATCACAGTTTGTGATAGATAAGGAAGGTAAAGGTAGGTAACATTCTTATTCATACAATAATGAATATGGATAACTCCACTGAGCCTTAGCTCCTGTACAGCGAGGTCCAAAGTACCAAATCCAGTTACTCTTCAAATCAATTACGCATTGATCATATCAAAGACAATAAATACAACATGTCACTCTAACATTAAACATAATAACATAGACAATGATAGAGTTTGCATAAGGACATAATTTGTGATTGGATTCCATTGTACGAGCCCTGTCCTAAACTGTAGTGTAAAAGTCAATATTTGTTTTAAATTATGCTGTTTTACAGAGTGGCTCCTAACTCTTAAAGTGGTGAAACTTCACAAAGTGTCCTTCACTAGCAAAGTTTGTGAAATAATTTATTTTACTTTGCCAAGTATTCCAAGGTAGCTACCGTTAGTCTACTGCTGTCTGTCACTTTGCTTACATGTAGTTTGAATTAAGTACTTTGTAATCAAATCATTTATACAGATTGCAGTCCTTGCACAGAGTTGAAGGGTTGATAAGACTGAACTGAGTACAGAGGACTGATTCCCACTGCATGTGAACCTACATCAACTCTGCATTCTGAATCTGACTGTATTCCTTTACTGCCATTTTAACAGGAAAAATAGAAAATTAATTCCCAAATGGGTTTACATGCACAAAGTAACGGAGTTCAAAATAATCAGTGTACTTGAACTGTTGCACTTGAACCTGAATCATGTCAAAATAGAAACCAAGTCCGAGGATGCTTTATCGAGTCAGTTGAAATTGGAGTTTGAATCTGAAGTACTAGCAGAGAGGCTGCCCATTGGTCCAGCCTGGGAGCTGGGATTGTGTGCAGCCAAGTGGGATGTGCCTGGCTCTAGCGCCAAGTCAAGCTCTCATGGTGGGCCAGGCAGCTCTCTCCCAAGGGTGGCTTCAGCCCAGCGTGTGCTGTGTTTGCACAAGGCCAGTAGAGGCTATGTTGGTGCCATGGGAGGAAGGAGAACACATATGGGGCTTAAAACCTCAGTGCAGTCAGGATTATGGCCTGTGGTCCCGGCCCCTGACAATGAACCCTTTGCCTGACACAGGATCCTGTCCCATCAGTGAGATGATGGCCCTCCCATGCAATCATGGCACAGAGTGCAACTTATTGGGACAGTGGGTGGATTAGGTGAGTGGCAAGGCATGAAGGGTGTCCTGGTCCTGATCAAGGTACAATACATCCCTTTACAGGGTATATCCCAAGAAGGCGCCATGGTGGAACAATAGCTGTATAGAAAAGGTTTCTAGCACAGCAATTTATTTCAGGTGATGAGTCAATATGGCAGCTTAGATGCAATGCAAGGAAGTGCAAAGTACTGCACCTGGGAAACAGAAACCCAGGGAAGAGTACACAATGGGGAGGTAATAACAACAACAAAAATGGAAAGGGACTAGGGGTAGTCATATCAGATGACCTAAAGGTAAGCAAGCAATGTGAGAAGGCAGTAGGGATGACTGGGGGATACTGGGATGTATAGGGAGACGCATCACCAGTAGAAAACAGGAAGTTGTTATCCTCTGTACAGACAGTTGGTGAGACCCCATCTGGAGTACTGTGTGCAGTTCTGGAGATCCCATTCCACAAGGACATAGACAGGATGGAGGCAGTCCGGAGGAGGGCAACTAAAATGGTGCAGGATCTGCAAAAGAATAACAAAGAGAGACTAAAGGAGCTTAATATGTATACCCTTGAAGAAAGGAGGAAAGGGGGATATAATAGAAATGTTTAAGTACCTCAAGGGAATCAAAGTCCAAGAGGGTAGCATCTTTCAGAAAAGAGATGAGCAAGAACAAGGTGACACTAGAACTATGCTTCTCTACTGGGACTATATTGCCCTCCATCCCCAGCCAGTTCTACTTTTATAGACACAGGATATGACTGACAACAGGAACTTCCTGTTTGGGAGCAGAAAGGGAGTGCCCACAGAGCCAAAAAGACTCACCATCATAGAAGAAAAGAGTAGCTCTCGGTTCCCCCTAGCTGCTGGAGGTCTGACTCTGAGGCAAGTAAGGAGACTACTGAGAATATAGGAACTTCCTGTCTCTAGAACAGGAAGATCAGGGAGCTTTAAGGGCACGGAGGCAATAGGTAAGTCAGGGGATATATATACATACAGAGGAAAGAGTAAGATTCAAAACAACAGTTAAAAGGCCAGAAATAAGACATGATGGGAGTGGTGCAGGGCAGTGGCTGTGAGCAGCAGTCTTCCTGGGGACATTCTGGAGGATGCGGTGTTGTCCCATCTGCAGGCACCTCTCTGGCTGAGGGAAGGAGGTTGCTCATCTCCAGGCTGCATTGGCCAGGATTTGAGGACCTCCTTTCCCACCCAGGGACCACCAGGGCCACCACCACTGCCCCAGAGGTTACCAAGAAAGAGGTGGTTGAACCACAGTGGGCTCAGGAGGAGTGAGTGTGGTGGAACAGAGGTGCATCTCTCCAGTTGTACTTCTCTACAATCCGTATGCCACTCAGGCAGAGTATGGCTCCCTATAGAGGCACCCAGAGTGGAGATCAAGGAGGATGTTGGGAACTCCACAAAGGAGACCCACAGGAGGGTGGCAAGTGACCCCACAGGGAAAGAAACAACTCCTGATGGGGAATTCCATTGTTAGGAGGGTAGAACTGGGGGGAGGAGAGGGAGGCATGGTGCCCGCCAGGCGCCTTGGCTTGAGAGGGACAGGGAGCCAATCCTCAGGATCGTGGGAGCAGCCGCACTGGGAGCGAGCTGGATGTCATTGTCCACCTAAGGACAAATGACCTGGCTATGAAAGGGATCAGAACAGTGCAGAGGAGTTTGTGGAGTTGGGGAGGAGCCTTAGACAAGTAGCATGCACAGTAACCTTCTCGGAGGTGCTGCCTGTCGCATGGGTGAGAATAGGGTGCTCCACACCATTGGATTCAATCAGTGGTTGAAAAACTGGTGCAGGGCTCAGGGTTTGGCTTCATTGGGGACTGGGGCCCACCTGGAGTGATGCAAGCCTATACTGGCATGACAGTCTGCACCTGTCCAGGAGGAGACCAGGATCTTAGGTTATAGATTTAATGCTTCATTGGCAAACATTTAAACTAGCCAAGAGGGACACTGGAAAGGAGCAGGAGATTCTAGCCCCACAAAGAAAATATCAGGGTAGTTAGTGAGGTAAACTCCAAGATAGAGATGTCCATAGGGAGAAGGGCAGGGGTAAATGGAGATATGACAAAGGCAACAAGGACAGGGATGGGCAAAAGAGGTAAGGCCATCAAGAAATGGAGGGTAATGAGTACCAATGCACACAGTCTGGGAAACAAGCTCTCTGAATTGGTGACCTTGATGGAAGAGGATGGCTGGATATCGTGGCAATCACAGAAACATGGTACACAGAGAACCATGACTGGGATGCTAACATACCAGGGTACACAACCTACAGGAGAGACAGGGAGGGCAGAAGAGGGGAGTAGCTCTCTGTAAGGAAGAGATAAAAGGAATGGAACAAAAGAGTAAACAGGGAGAGGAGGCACTGTGGGTCACCTCAGAGACTGGAAATGGCACCACAATCCGCACAGGGTTGCATACAGACCTCCATCTCAGGGAGGAAATGGACAAGGATATGATAGAAGACATCCTTAGGATGGCAGAGAAAGGAGATATTGTTGATGGAGGACCTGAATAAGCCAGATGTTAACTGGAGCACCTTTGATGCAGCCATTCAAGAGCAGTGACACTCTTGATGTCTCTATAGGGGCCATGCCTCAGACAGCCAGTGTTGGAACCCACTCAGGAGGGAGCAATCTTAGACTTCATACCTCAAATGGGGACAGTGAGAGGATCTCAGATCTAGAAGTGGGTAGCCATATGGGAACAAGCGACTACCAAACAGTGTGGTTCACAATAAATTCAGCTGCAGAGTCAGTCCATTCAAAAGTGAGGGTACTGGACTTCAGGAGGACTAACTTTGTCAAAATGGGAGAGTGCCTTAGAAAAGCACCAGCAAACAGGCTAGAAGGAGGGTGGAGCAACAATGGGGAAACATCAAAACTGCCATTACAGGGGCAATGAAGCCTTTGTGTGAAGCAAATAAATCAAAATGAAAGAAGAAGCCACTATGGTTCTCAAAAGAGGTGGAGGGAAGGTTAGGGGGAAAAGATAGCATTTAGAAAGTATAAGGAAACGGAGAAGGAGCAGGACAGAGAACTGTACCAGTTAAGGCAGAAGGAAGCAGGAAGGCAGTCAGAATAGCAAAGGCCCAAACTGAGGAAAAGATAGCCAACTCAGTTAAGAAGGGGATAAAACCTTTATAGGTACATAAGGGAGCATAGAAAGACAAAGGGAGGGATAGTGAGGCTGAATAGAATGGACGGTGGTTGGCAGAGACAGGGACAGTGAAAAAGCAGGATACTGAATGAATACTGCTCAGTATTCACAAAAGAGGAGGAGGGGAGGCACCCAATCCAGTTAACAGAAGCACTTGTATGGGGGGGTCAATCCCAGTCCTTTCACAGAAGAAAGGGTTCTGAAAAGAACTCCTAAAACTGAAGGTGGACAAAGCAATGGGGCCTGACGGGATTCACCCAAGAATTCTAAAGGAATTAAAGGGAGAACTAGTGACACCACTGACTACCCTTTTAACAAATCATGGGAGGATGGTGTGGTGCCAGAGGAATGGAGGAGGGCGGATGTGATTCCCCTTCACAGAAGTGGTAGCAAGACAGAGGCAGAAAACTACAGACCTGTCAGTTTGACCTCTGTGGTAGGGAAATGATGGAATCACTTCTGAAGGAAAGAACTGCTGAGTACCTAGAGGCCAGTGGGCACAGGACCCAAGGCAGCATGGATTCACAGCGGAAGGTCATGTCAGATGAATCTAATCTATTTTTTGACTGGGTGACCAAAGTAGTGTACCAGGGAGGGGCTGTGGACATGGCCTACCTAGACTTTAGCAAGGCATTTGACAATCCCACACAAAAGATTAATAAACAAATTAGCCAGAATGGGGTGGGTCCCAGGGTGGTAGCCTGGGTAAAACATTGGCCGGACAGCAGGACACAGAAGGTAATAGTAAGTGGAGTCCAGTCTGAAGAAAGGGGTTACTAGTGGGTACCCAGGGTTCAGTACTGGGTCCAGTCATTTTAATGTCTTTATAAGTGACATTGTAGAGGACTGGAAGGAAAAGTATGCCTTTGCAGATGACACAAAGATCTGCAACAGGGTTAATACACAAGAGGTTCTGGAAAGGATGAGAAGGACTTGGCAAGAGGTTGGAGGAATGGTCAGAAGTATGGCAGCTTGTATTCAATGCAAAGAAGTGCAAATAATGCACCTGGGAAACAAAACCCAGGGAAGAGTACAAATGGGGTGGGGGAGGTAGTAACAACAACAAAATGGAAAGAGACCTGGGGTAATCATATCAGATGACCTTTTTTTTCCAACTTTCTTTATGCCCCCTTTTCACCAGCAAACCTAACCTCTCTGGTGAGGACATTTGATACGGTCTCCCTCCCCGCACCTGGCCACCCAGCTCTGAGACGTCCAGGGCAGGACCACCAACACCTTCAGTGCTCTATCTACAAGTCTGATAGAGTGACCAGGAAGCAGAGGGAGATCGAGGCAGAGCCGGAAGGCCCGACATGGGCGTGGGACCAACCACTGGTCCTGCCTTCGCCTATCAGGCGCTGGTGTTTTCCTCTTTCTGTTAACCCCCACGTGGAGCTTGGATGTGCAGTTATGACCAGTGTCCACTGAGCTCACCCCCGCTGTGCCACTGCAGCAGCGTTGCCAGTGCCTGGCTACCCTGACTGATGCCAGAGGTTGCTCAAGTGTGACACTAGTCCTATGCTCCCCAGGAAGGAGAGCAGTCTACCAGATGCTCAATCCCTTCCCTAACCCTGTTGACTGGACAACCCGGCTCGTTCCTGAACCCGGGTTGTTGGCATGCCGCAAAGTGAAGTATCTAGCGCCTAACCTTCAGCGCCACTGGGCCATATCAGATGACCTTAAGGTTAGCAAAAATGTGAGAAGGCAGTAGGGAGGGCTGAGGGGATACTGGGATGTACAGGGAGCGGCATCACCAGCAGAAAACAGGAAGTTGTTATCCCTCTGTACAGACAGTTGGAGAGACCCCATCTGAGTACTGCATCCAGTTCTGAGACCCCATCTCCACAAGGACATAGACAGGATGGAGGCAGTCCAGAGGAGGGCAACTAAAATGGTGCAGGGTCTGCAAGAGAAGCCATAAGGAGGAAAGACTAAAGGAGCTTAATATGTATACCCTTGAGGAAAGGAGGGTAAGGGGGACATGATTGAAACTTTTAAGTACCTCAGTGTAATCAACAAAGTCCAAGAGGGTAGCATCTTTCAGAAGAAGAGCTTGCAAGCACAAGGGGACACAATTTGAAGATAGAGGGGACGTCTCAGGGACAATGTGAGGAAGTATTTCTTCACAAAGAAGGTGGTGGACACATGGAACCACCTTTCTGAGGAGGTTATGGGTCTAAAACTGTGGGAAAATTCAAGAATGCATGGGACAAACATAAGGCAATTCTTGTGGGGTAGGAAGAAATAGGCTGCTGGTTAATTAGGATCTGCAGCTTATCCAGTAGGTAGGGACATGGGGAGACTAGGTGGGCCAAATGGTCCTTATCTGCCTTCAAAGTCTATGTTTCTATGTTCACAATTTAAAGATAGAGGGGCATGGCTCAGGGGCAATGTGAGGAAGTATTTCTTCACAGAGAGGTGGTGGATACATAGAACAGCCTTCCTGAGGAGGTTGTGGGTCAAAAACAGTGGGGGAATTCAAGAATGCCTGGGATAGATATAAGGCAATTCTTGTTGGAGGGTAGGAAGAAGTAGGCTGTTGGTTAACTAGGATCTGCAGCGTATCCATTAGGTAGGGAAATGGGCAGACTAGGTGGGCCAAGCAGTCCTTATCTGCCGCCAAAGTCTATGTTTCTATGTAATATTTATATAGCAGTGAGTTTCTGGGTCTGAACAAGCCAGATGGAGTGAGGATAAGATACCAACAGGGAGGGCTTTTAGCTACTTAACTTTGCTGAGCTGGTTTGCTTGTTGCTAGAGTATTGGTTTGTTGTGATAGGGTTCCACAAGGAAAATCCATCAGGGGATGATGATAAAAGTGGGAAGAAACTTACAGCAAAGGTGGAAAGTCTCCCCACAACACCCAGTTTGGTGGGGCTTACATTTGGCTCCTCAGAAACCCCAGCCTGCCCAGTCATCAGTCACTGCCACCATTGTTGCTCTCAGCCCCCAGGCACTTGGACCTCACATTGAGGAACTCAGAGTGAGGGAGTGAAGAGCCTTGGCTTTTCTGTGCAGCTAGCCATTTCAGTAACATGGCTCTGGTGCATACAGCTTTCGTGGTTCTGATATTGCACTTCACTGCAGCCGCAAGAGTGCACAAAACTGGGGATTCCCAAATCCAACCAGGTGGCATCAGACTCTAGCACACACTGTGCACAACGAAAGGGAACAGACATAAATATTTTATGGGCAGAGGCCCTTTGTTAAAAAGAACCTTGTGAGCCGTGTGCCCAAACTACTACAGGATGAGCTATGCTTACCACCTCAGACCGCAAAGGGACATGGCAACCATGGTCAGAAGTTGGGCAACAGCCAATCAGGGCTCATGGGACACTGGGGAGTTCATTAATTAGCCCACTAGTTGTCATTCAATAGTTAATCAAGTGACAACCAGACAGCATCTTCCTGTGACTGACAGGAGGCTTTGACCAATCACAGTGATTGAAACTCATTTGGAGAACCCTAATCCCTAAGAAAGAAAAATACCTTACTCACCCTGCAAGTTACAGGTCCATCTCTTTATTAAACATGGATGGAAGATATTTGCAAACTACCAACTTCTCGACTTGAATCCTTGATTCCCAAGCTAACTCATTGTTCGTAAGCTGGTTTTATTAAATATATCTGGTCTTGACACCTACGCTCCTTATTTAATTTAATTCACAAAGCCAAATCCTCAAGACACCAGCTGCAGCCATAGCTATTGATTTTGAGAAGGCCTTTGATTCCTTAAACTGGGACTACCTTCATCAAGTTTTATCTTATTTCGGTCTTTCTCATACCTTTGCTCCTGGATCAAGCTATTATATAACTCTCCTGTTGCTAAAGTACTTACTAATACCACCCTTTCCTCTTACTTTCATCTAGCAAGGGAACTAGACAAGGCTGCCCCTGTCACCTTCCCTGTTTATTTTAGCCATGGAACCCCTGACTGCTTGTTTACGCTAATCTTCTGGCATTATGGGCATACCTGTGAGCAATTCAAGATATGTTTTTCTCCATGCTGGATGACCTCTTAATCTTACTCAAAAACTGAATGAGGCTGGGCCCCTGTTGGTTGATTTCTTAATAATTTTACTAAAATTTCTGGCCTTGTTTTGAATTATGGCAAATCACAAACTATGCCCCTTAACGATCACTGTAAAGCTTTTCAGAACATACCTCTTGGATTCTGCTGGTCACCAGGGTATAACATATCTTGGAATCAAAATTACTAGTAACTTAGGAAAGATATGGGACATTAACTTTAACCCTTATTTGATAACATCAGAACAATTCTGGACAAATAGAAGCTTCTTAATATCTCTTTCATGGGGAAAATTGCAGCCATGAAGATGTCCATTTCTTCCAAGATTCTTTACCTCTTTGCCAATATTTCTTTAGTCTTACCATCCTCCTTTTTGCTAAAATTGATAAATTAATAGGTAACTTTATCTGGGATGGAAACCACCGAGATTTAACCACAACAAACTTCAATCACATTGAAAAAGAGGGATTCGGACTCCCCTGGTTCAAAGGCTACCTCTGAGCTTTCCGAATGGCCCAAACCATTAAATAGTTTCAGAAACCCTCCCCTCATTCACCACTATGGGTTGCAATGGAATCCGCATTGTGCCCGGAGGAGTTCACTTCCTTCATTTTAATCCCATTTCCTCTAAACTAAAATCGCACCCAACTATATTATCTTCTGTTCTTTATTGGAAACTAACCCACAAATTCCTGAAAGCCAATCCAACACCCTTATGGGGCAATCCACTGCTCACTCAGAAGATCACCCAATTTTCTGTAACGCATTGGAGGAACAAAGGCATTTTCTTTCTCGGATATATTTTGGACCAGAATTCACTCACTCTTAGATCATTCTCAGACTTGCAGGTCACATGGAAACTTCCTAAACAGAACTTCTGGAAGTTTTTACAGATTCGGGCAGCTTATAACTCTCTCTAGTTTAGTGTATAGGCATACTTTTAAACCCATACATTTAGACTGGACTAATTTATCAGTAAAATAAATAGCTCCATTTACAAAGACATTATTGATAATCTACCTGGTCAGTCTATACAGGCCAAAATAAATGGAGTACTCTTCTTACTTCAATATTTCAGATGCTCAATGGAGTAATTGTTGTATTGCACATAATTCCTTTAAAGATGCCCGTAGTTCTTTAATACAAACTAAAATCCTACATCTTTGGTATAGAACCCCTCTGTGCTTCAACAAATGGGCCTATTAAATAATAATAATTGCTGGTGCTGCAATTTGGCCAACGAGGATCTACTTCATATCTTGTAATCTTGCACTCCCATTAATAAGCTCTGGCATAAAGTCTGTTTACTTGCCTCCAGAGTAACAGGACAAAAACTACCTTTGACCCCAAGCTATTAATTCTAGGCATCCTTATCCCAATAGCTCTCTCCTCTCACATGCACACTTTAGATGGCTAAACATACTTTCTCTTCTGGTCAAACGTCTGATTCTTATGAAATGGAAATCAACTCTAGTGCCTTCTTTCAGATGTTCTTCAAAGCCCTCTCTCAGTATGCCTCCCTAGAATGATTATCTCATGTTACTCATAACCGACTCACTGTATATGACAGATGTTGGCAGGATTACTTCAAGTACATCAAAGCTAGTTCTTCTATATCCTAATTCTTAAGGATATTTAGCCAGCCTTCTTATTTTGCTCTCAGATTAGGTTTTCTCAAAACTTTTGTGCACAGATTTCTCCTCTTTTTTCCCCTTCTTCCCTGTTTTCTCCTCTCTCTCTCCTTCCCTTCTTCCTTGCTTTTTCTCTCTTCTTTTTCCTTGTACTCTTTTCTTATCTTCACCTCTCCATTACTGAACATTGTTCATATACCACATTTATCACTTTTACAATTTACTGAATGCCTTGCCATAGCTCTGCCCTAGCATGTATTTCGTACATGGTTGCTATTTCTGATCCTATAATAATCTATTGATTGTAACCCTTCTGTTCTCCACTTACATCCTGTCTAGGTTTGTGTTTTATTATCAATACATGTATATAAGGCTTCTCAATATGTTTACCCTAAATACTGTTACGTGATATTTCATACCTTACATGGAGGATAGTCTTCTATTGTATTAGATGTGTGTTTCTTATATACTCAAATTTAAATAAAAGATAAAGTAAAAAAAAAGGAGAGAAACTCATTTGGAGTGTAGGAATTTGCAACAGCAGATCACTCTGCCAGAGACAAACTCAGAAGTCAGACCTGTCATCTGTGAGTGAGCAGAAAACAACACAGACATTTATGACACAGGTGTGTCATAAAAGAGATATATCAAAACCAAAATGAGCAGCTGCAGGAGTCAGTCTGCACAGGTAAGCTGTTATGCAGCTAAGCTTGTCAGTGCACTGTGAGAGAACTTTCAGATGTGGGCCTGAGGGTCTGTAGCTGCGACAGTGCTGGAAGGGTTCATGAACCATTGCCATCAGCCACCATAGCCAAGTGACTGCTTGCAGTGCTGTGGTTGCATTGGAGCTGCACTGAGTAGGGAGGTGGGTGATTTGGGCCCAGGCTTACACAAGACACTGAGAGAGATGATCCAGTCTGTGTGAGGTGCCACCATGTAATTTGCAAAGAGAGGCTTGAAAAGCCATGGAGACATGTCAGAACTGAATCCAAGACTACAGTCTAGAGATAGTACATCAAGTCAGGACTGCACTGCATGGGCAAGGAGCCATGAGAAATCAACCACATGCTTAACCTTGCACTGTGTAGATAAATATATTAGGTTCTCTAAACTGAATCTGGGGGCATAACTGTGCCCTACTGTTTATCTTCCCTTTGGATTACAAACAGGTCTAAGGAGTACAAATATGTGCACTTTAGTTTTTACTAGTTCCTCGTCAGTTGGTATATAATTGTCAGTGGACCTACACTGTTTCTATGGCTGGGTACTCACTGAAGCACCTGTACCTGAACAGTACAGTCAGGCAATGATGCAGTAAAATGAGAGAAGCCATAGGCAGAGGGACTGTTGCCTGCATTGATTATAATTTGTACTTCTGTACCCTAAGCTCTTCCATCTTAGGTTCCTTGTTCTTGCTCCCCAATAAACTTATTCCTTGTGTTTTATAATTTACTTCAGAGTCACTGCATATTATCAAGGCCCCCAAAATTCTGTGGCTCCACAGCCACTGAGTTTTCCACACAACAAGCATCCTGCCACAGAACTGAGACAGGGCTGAATAAGGCTCTGTCCCATTTGTTATGCAAAAGAGTTAAAAGCAAGGATATGTTCTGTCCTCTCCTTTTCTATCTCTTGTCTGTCTGATTGTGCAATCAAATTTTCTTGTGAGACTTTCACCTAGGAATTGATCACTCCTTCAGTCTCACGATTCTTCCCTTACCACTATCTCCATGCCTTCACTTGCTGTTTCTTGCTGTTTTTATCTTTTCTTTCCCTTGCTTATTTGTAATTCTAAAAATATATGTGGATCTGTATGAGAAACTGGGATCCCTTTGTTCATCAGTTTATTCAATGTATTCTATTTTGTTCTACTTCCTGTACCATTCTCAGTTAATGTAATTGTGTTTTCTATATTACGTATATGCCATCTTTATGGCCGGGCTGTGCCTGAAAAGGTCTATTGGATCAGTGCACCTACCCAGTAAACAAACAAACAAATAAATACATATAATTGTTTTGTTGAAATGACTGCAGAAAGCTGTTTGGAACTCGAGGGTTAACCTTGAGATTCAGTTTGACCTGTACAAGCTCATTTGCAAAGTTGTCAACAGGAGATTAGTTCTGGGGCACAATGTTCTACTTTGTTGCATCTGCAAGGAAAGAAACTGGCAAGAACTCAGACACGTTTATGAGAAACAGGATGTTGCTAATGAGCACAGGGTAAAGAAATTAATTGCCAGGCAAATACTTCTTATAAAAGAGTAATCTTTTTGTTAGAGAGATGGAAATTTAGAATTGGAGATACACTCAGATGAAGGACTTTGTTATTTTTGAACTGCCTGTATAAGAGCTATCATGCACAATTTTATTTTCTTATTTTATAGTTCTTGAAAATAATAAAATGCTTCTTGTGAATTTTGTAACTGCTCCTGGTTTTCCTATGCTTCTTGACCTGCGCCTCAATGACAAGAACATGTGTTGTGCCACAGGTTTTATCATTCTTTGTAATTTCTCATTAAAATGTGAAGTTCTTCAATAGTGCTTGGCTTCCTTCCTCTCCTTATTTATCTGAAACTCATTCTCTGTGCTCAGCTAATGATGTAATCAATGACATCACATCCTAGTTTAGCAAATGGCAAGACTGCAACACTTCCACACATGTGGATACTCAACAACCAAAAATCCAGCACCAAGAGACAGTACTAATGAATATAAGTATTTATTTTAAACTGTGTAAAATTGCAGTGCAGTAAAAAAAAAAAAAACTCTTGTAACAGGACTACTGACCTGATTTTGCCTATCAAGGCTTTTTCAAAGGATGTTGGAAATGGAAATCTGAGTGCTTTAAAGTGCTATACAAATTACATGTGAATTATTTTTAAAGGTGTAGTAACCTCTCCATATGCTGCTCTATATTTTCCTTTTCAAAATAGCCAAACATTTGTTAAAATCACATACTTATTAAAAAGTAGGCACATCTCTTAAGTTTTCTTATCTAGAGGCTCACTTATCTCTCAGACTTATTTCTTTATTGTGTTTTGTGTGCTACGTATGCTTATCCCTGTATTCATAGTCATTGTGATGGCTAGTGCACCACCAGTCATCAAAAGCGAAATAAAAATAAAATAGCTTGTATCTGTTCTGGGGTATTCATTTGTTCAGAGTTAAGAACCGCCACCCCCACTCCCGGCTGGCTACCACCTCACACTACTGGACCACATAGTGAAAATTGCTTCTGGGAACCTAGAACAAAATGAAAAATTACATAATTTACATTAGTAGCTGAACATCCATGTAGTTTGCAGCAATTTTCTTCAAGTTTTCCTTTTCTTTTCATGAAAGACATCACATCAAGTCTGTAGTTAAGATACCAGTGCTCCCCCACCACTCTGCTGCTTTAAAGCCTGCATTTTTTCAAATAACTCCAGTATTCTTACTTGTTATAAATTATTGGAGGGTTTTAGTCTCATCCTCCAGCTGAATTATGATCAAGCCTGACCACTACAACAAGGTGACCACCTCCATCGGTCAGGAAAAATCATCACATTTATCTTACCTAATCTTTCCTAAGGATAGGGTCTGAGCTAATTATTCCTTAGTTCTTGGTAATGATGTTTTTCATAGCTCCGGATCTAGTGTTGTAGGTGCTCACAAAATTCAGTTGAGGTAATTGATGCCACAGGTATGAATAACTGCTGCACCAGACACCTAGTAGCCTTGCCTCAGAAGTCAGGACTGAAGTGCTGTGGAGAAGGAGGGGCCTTGATTATTATTGTTTAGAACAGTGTGCCGGAACAGTTTGAAAAGTGGCAGGGTCAGGGATGTAGGGTAAATTTTCCCTATTAAATTTATTACCGTGATAGCAAAGTGATAGGGCCACTTATGAAAGTGGTAGAGCCATGGCCCTAGTGGTCCCCCCTGTTCCGGCACCTATAGAATGAGATGTTATCATCTGTAATTGCACTGTGTGAGTGTTTGGTGGGTTGAACCTGTAGGGCCACACTGGATTGGCATTTTTCCCCAGGGGCAATACTACCTTAACATCTAGTAACAGCACAAAGAAGTACATGCTACCTAAAACTCGGTGTACTTAGGGGCAGCCAACCCCAATAATAATTGCAACAAAGTGAAGGTACACTTGCTGGAGACATGGAAATAATGAATAGAAGACTCAAAGTGCTATAATTTCATTCAAATTTGTCAAGTACAAAGATATATGTCTGGGGTGTGGACCATACCCGGCACTTTAGGTTGAAGCGTGTTAGGTCCATGCTCATGACATATGTCTTTGTACTTGCCAAATCTGAAGTCAATTACAGCACTTTGAGCACATTAAATATTTGTTCTATTCATTATTTCAGTAAGTCTTCAGCGAGTGCACCTTGCCTTTTTGCTACCCTATCATCTAGCCCATTTACCTTTTCCTTAGTGGAGGCACCACACATTATAGCTTTGTGTCATGAACCCAAACAAGAGTTTAATGACTGAGGCCTCTTGACTTTATTAAGCTGCTAAGGCAAGAGTAGTACCATGACAGCCAGGTACAAAAGTATTTTAACCTAAGTTCCACAGCATCACGAGCTGGCTCTATTAAATTCATGCTGAAAACAGAAAATAGAGTTAAAATCGACCTATCAGTTGCAGGTAGTCTTCAGGGATTGTCTAAAAGAGAAAAAAGCAGTTTTCTCTTTTAGATAATTCTAAGAAGACCTGTGATTGAAACATTTATTCTAATTCTATTTTCAGCGTGTGTGTAATATTACCTTTTTTGTTTTTAGCCAACACTCTGATAGAGCACTTTTTTTTTGTGAACTGCCTCTATTGGGTCCACCAAATGACATCTACTCTCCTGCATTTAGGAAGTGCCACGGATACGGTTCCTGTGTCATTTTCTGCTGGTCTTTCTGAAAAACCTTTTGAAGGTGTGGGAGTGAGTCCGCTTTAATAAGGTGATGGTGAATGGCGAGAACATTACAATCCCAGTACAGGTAAGAAAAAAATGAGAAACAAAGCTGTATGTACTAAACTCTGTCTGTTAGGCTGCTCTTGGAGACAAACATTTCCCACAGTGATTGATGTTCTAACAAAATAGTAGGTTTAGCTGCAAGTGGGTGCCAAGGTAGAGTATCTTCGTATCAGAGGGGCGCCATCAGAAACACACCTTGCTTATGCGATTCCAGTGTATTTAATAAAAGAAAAATATTTTAAGCCTCAACAGTATCAAAAGTAAGAATTAGAAAATAGCACTTCACAATGGCTGTGTGCTGAATTGTAACCCTTCATGTGGCTGAGGATTTGTCTGTATTACTCCTCGGTAGGGCTGAAATTAAAGTTCAGGGGTCCTATTTTCCCTGGCACACCAATGTGCTCTTTACCACACTGCAATATTTCAAGTTGTTCAAGTTTATTGTGAAGGATAATATCCATTTATCAAGCTTATTTGCAAGGAGGTTCCTTGTACAAGCAGTGATACAATACATGGGTTAGAGTGCAAAATAGAGTAACACAGGTCAATATAATAATAGGAATAGCAATTTTCTAAATGGTATTTACAATATATTCAATATAGAATACAGGTCAAATAGTTACATGAACATAGAAATCACAGGAATCGTTTATGCCCATGATCTAGGAGATGAAAAGTAAGACAAGGGAAGGAAATAAGGGGTAAAATGTAAGATTAGTAGCAGTATTTAAAGCTGTTTACGTAATGGTCTGAGAAGTGGTGCCCCAGCATTTGCATGAGCAGTCAAATGATTCCCTCAAAGTGTGTTTGCATGAGCAGTGGTAACATAATCAAAACAATATGGCTTCCCTCTGTGATAGCCCCTTTGTTTTTGGTTTTTATAGGAATTTCAAGAAATACAGTGAATGGGGCCATGTAAACCCAGGATGGGCCTGTTCTAGTTATGCTGCATGCAATGCTATAGATCGCCCAAGTATAGGCCTAGTGCAGACATGTAGTGCAATGACAATCGATTAATCAGTTAGCTTCGCTGATCCCCGCATTCATTCCCATTCATGTAACTTTTGTAGGAAGCCAATAGAAGGAAAATCCCTTTCTTATATTTTTGGGGCCCCAAGTACCTAGTGTAATTACAGGTTGCTTTTGCAATGGGACTTGTAAAACAAACTGGCCCCAATTTTCTAGTGCAGGTCCTACTTGCATTCTTAAAATCAGGCTCTCGTAGCCTGAGTAGTGCTGAAGGTAGCACATGTAGGAAACTGAGGTATGAATCTTAGACTTGAGTCTTCACTCCTGTCTGGTGGAGTATAGGATGTTCTGTAGAGGCAGCACGTCTCTGAGCCCAGTGGGAGACAGCAGGGTCACCAGATACATCAGCAGATCATATGGTGGCTTGGCAAGTTGGTCTTGGCTGTGTGGATGAACACACACAGCCAGCCAGGACTGCCACCTGGAGGCATCCCTGACCGTATAGGGAGGAGGAGATGGGCAGGGCTGGGTGGAGGATGTAGCCACTGCCCCCATGCCCATACAGGGGCCATTTGGCCTCTCATCCCAGCCCTTATGCTGGATATGTTCCCCAGTTGTTGACTTGTACTTGGAAGGGAGCTCACCCAAGGTCTTGGGAGCTCAGTGGGGAGTAAGAGTAAAGGCACTCCCCTCCGTGGGGCTTGCCTGACATGCTCCGCTTGTTATGGTGAGGAGTATGAACAGAGGCAGAGGTGAGACTACTGGAGGGAAGGGAATGTTATTCACCGTGCCTAGTGGCAGTGAGCAAGGCCTCTGAGTGTAATGGTTATTCAGGAGGCTGGACCTGGCCTGCAAGCCATGGAAGGAGGTTGCTGCTAAGGGGGGAAAAGCTGGTGCCACATGTCTCATTCA
The DNA here is from genome assembly GCA_016271365.2 of Neoceratodus forsteri. Classification (NCBI taxonomy): domain Eukaryota; kingdom Metazoa; phylum Chordata; order Ceratodontiformes; family Ceratodontidae; genus Neoceratodus; species Neoceratodus forsteri. The sequence continues at coordinate 1,532,535,874 of CM057455.1, forward strand.
GTAAAGATTCTGATGGTCATTATACCGATTTGATTTCCCTGCAAAGCAGAGGGACAGTTGCTGGTGTGGTGGAACAGCACCACTCCATTATTAGTCATCGTAAAATATGCTGTGGAGTGAATGGCAGCTTGTTAGGTGAAGGCTCTGCAAAAAAAAAACTCCATCTCTAAGTCATGACATAGCTAAACAGGTGTCAATGTTCACTGCAGGAAACTGAATAATTCACAAAAGAAACCCTTAACATGTTGCAGTAATAAATATGAATCCATCAGTTGTATTTTATATTATTTTTCCATTTGTTATCCATGTTTTCATCCTCTTTTAACCCCAGATGCCTGTCTCTCTCTCTCTCTATGGCATACTCAACCCCAGTCCTTACCTCTGCTTATCAGATAGTCCACTCACAGCCTAGTAAACACCATGACATCTCTTCCCATACTCTCTGCAGAGCCTTTGGTGGCCAGGGAGGGTCAGACAGGAATAACCATAGCAGTTTTGAAGGCACATCTGACATCATTCTCAGAGCAGGATTTTAGCTAGTAAGATAGAGCAAGGGTTACTTGTTGATCCATTTCTAGCCCTGGCTGAATTTCAGAAGTCTGAAGAAAGGACAGGGGTCTCGGACTGTCCTGCTTGGCTCCCACCTATGCTATTAGGGTCAGCCAAGCAGCAGATCCACCCCAGAGCATTGCATGACCTTTATGGACTGTATTCTGCCTCAGTTTACCCTTAGCTTGGGATAAAACATGGATCCCCGTGGGTGAGCAGACACACGAATATGGTGCCGTCAGGCCAGTCGCTCAAAAGTTATAACTGTTAAATGATTCTCTACGGTGTAGAAGTCTGCAAAATTAAAATATCCAGAAAAGTCAGTGTGGTCTAGTGGCTAAAGTACAGACATAGGGACTGGAAGACTTGGGTTCAAATCCCATTATAGTCACTGTGTGAATTTCAGGAAGTCACTTACCCTCTCAGTGCTTCAGATCACTGAGCTGTAAAATGAACTAAAAGATGGAGCTCACTGAAAACAAGATGTTGCATCTTAGCGGGCTTTCTGGGTAAATATATTTTAAAACAAAACCTGTGGATTTTAATAGCCTGATGAAATAAGTAATGTGAAATGTTAAAGCTGACTTGGCAAGGCTGGTCTAACTGGAAGAATGCAAATCTTTAAGTGTATTTTTAAGCATTAATACGTTGACAAGGGTGGATTATGTCAGCAGTAGCATGATAGAATATGCAGTTATTGAGTAATTCCCACATGCCCCTCTCTGGTTGGAGGCATGAGGCGCTAGCTGAGTGCCCTTCAGTGGGGAGGCGTGTGGTAATTACCAACAACAGCGCATCCTAAAGTGTGTTACTACTCATAAAATGGCCTAAAATAACATCACTAGAAACAGCAAAGTCAGCAATGATATTCTTTTTCATCTTCTATAAGTTATCATACAGTACAGAGTAGTCCCTACTGCAAAGGTTCATTCAAGCAGCACTGCTTCACTGAAAGCGTGGTGGACACCTGGAACCAGCCTGCCAAAAGGGGTAGTAGGGCAAAACAACAAATCAGAGCACTCCTGTCCTCTATGCATGAGACATTCTTATTCTGTGAAGAGTGTCTCATGCTAAATGCTCTGGAACTGTGCATGCTCCTGTAAGTTTTCTGTTTTTAATTAATAATATTGATCGAGCTCAATTGATAACATATTAATACCACTCTGAAGACCACTCTTAAGGTTGTAAGTGTGGTATGACTTATATTCTAGGGTATCAGGACTGCTGACCAAGTGCTTTCAACTACCTGGGAAGTGTAGTAATTTATGGCATTATCGCACACCCTGGACTGTGTTATTGCACTTACGAAATGGTTTTAAGAGTTAAAAAGCAGGAAAAAGAAAGTAAAATTTGAGCTGTGTGGAAATTGAAATTAATACACAGTCATGTGACCAGTTTTGACTAATAAGATTGCTTGTTTGATTCAAGCCATTTTATAAGTTCAGTTAGCATAGTCCATTTACACTCACAGTGGTTTCTGTTACTTTCCATAAAGTAAAACATTTGATTTTGAATTCATGTCTTTTTTTTTTTTTTGCCTCCTCCTTTTTGGCCAGCCCTCTTCTGCCATGGAGCTTCCCCAGCCCTGTCATCTCTGGGGCTTACCCTCCCACTGCCATACAGTGCCCTCGGATTACCCTCCCCGTGGTGGAGACCCACGGGCACTCTCACTTCGTGGGAGGAAGCTGAGTATGGATATGGTTGTAGGCACCCCAATGGACAGGTGCAGGGCCTGTGAGGGAGTGCGGCATTTTCCACCTGTTTTCATCCCCGATGCCCTGGTGGTCATGACTGAAGACAAAGTATGGATGCACGAGCATCTGTCACCAGGCACCCGACCCTCCCAGTCTGCGACTCTGTTTGTACCACCACCCATGATCACCCAGGTGGTGGGAATGCTGTCCTCCCAGAGGAGGAGACTGTCCTATGGGACGCTGAATCCTCCTCCCCCAGCTGACTCCCAAGTGAGTAGAGTCTGTTCCCGAGCCCAGGTTGCCGGCACGGTAGCAGATGAGGCACCGATGCCTCAGCCGTCCATGCCACTTGGCCGGCTTCATGTTCCATTTTTAAAACATGCGATCTTCAACATGATTTATAATACATGTACAGTTACCATGTCTCTTATAGTTAGAAGAGTTTCTGCTCGCTTTGTTTATTGTAATGCTCAGCCAATCAGGATGCTCTATTTCCAACCATTGTTTTACAGCCTTTTCAGTAATACGCTTCTGTTCTGTTTAGGTATCTTTACTGCTCCCCATGAAGGTCGGTACTTGATCACATCTGTCCTGGTCTCTGAGAGATGACCACATAGAAGCTGTGCTGTCAGTCTCCAACATGAGTATTGCTCAACTGGACACATCAGGATACAAACGAGAACTGCTGGAGTACCACCACCAACCCTCAAGAAAACAACATTGTGGAGGTGTTGGCACTTTTCACGCCGTCCTCAGCCTGAAAGTGGGGGATGAAGTAAGCATTGTAGTGACTGGTGGCACACTAGCTTATGCAGCCATCAATGAGATGTACTCAACGTTTAGTGGAGTTTTTATATCCACATATTTCTAAGAGCTAGCTCACCAGCTAGAAAATTGGAATTCTCTCAGAAGAGGTTTAAAAGATAAAACCCGGAGCCCTAATATATTTGGATTATTTTTCTATAGTTTATAATTACTATACTACCCTCGGCCTCCACTCTCCCATGGTAAATCATTAAATGGAAGTTGTATTGTGAAATTGTGCCAATTTATTAAAATTCAGTGTCAATATTTCAAGGGACGCTCCACTTATTCAAAGTACTAGGCCTTTGACTGGGCAATGGCTGGATTATATGTTGAAACCATTTGCTGGTGCCTTACCCCAGCATTGTGCAGGGCTGAATGAGATGCTACTGCTTTAATAAAAGCCACAGAATGGTCATAGTCTTAGTTAACGGTATTCAATAGTAAACTCATCTAATTCATCATGAATGAGAAATAAAAACGAATATCATATGGGCAGCTACTGTCTATTGATATACCTAGCTTTGAATGATAATCCACACCGCGCGGCTGCTCAACTTTGTCATAGAATCCCAGACTACAACGGGTATAAAACTCCTTGAGGTCAGTAAATATGCATCATCTTTGCATCCAGTAGGCAGGGGTTAATCTGAAAAGGACAATGTCTGCTTTGGCACAACTGTCAGTCAGTGATCAGAAAAGTCAGACAAACCCTGCACTGAAGGAGCATGAAGGTGGCTTCTCCAAAGAAACCTTCCCACCACTAATATTAGGGACAGTAACTTTACCTGCCTGAGGGAGGCAGTATAGCCTAGAGGTTACAGCACCAAGTTGTGAACCTGGAGACCCAGCAGATCTGGGTTTGAATCCCCAGCCACCACTTGCATGCTGTGTGACCCTGAGCAAGTCCATGCTCTCAGGTTGCCCCTTGTCACAAGCTTTTGCTCAGTGTGCTTTTCAAAGCCAAACAATTTAAATATCCCACTTTGACAAGCAGTTTAACGGTGATCACCTGCTTTCCTAAGAAGTGTGCAACAGTTATAACCCCTCCTTCAGACTGGTCACAAAGAACTTACCCAGCTGGCTAACCCTCTCAATAATAATACTGAGCGCCTAATAAGGCAGGTAGAGGCGAGATGAAGCAATTCAAATGTTATCACATTTAATCCTGTGATTTACATAGTTTATTTAACTGTGAGCAGCATGTTATTCAGTGCATACTGCCCGTATACCTTATTCACCTTACCTCTTTGTAATACAGTGCAACATATTCACACCGAGCTGAAATACACCAGCTGCGGCTTTTCTTGCAAAGTGCTCATCTACTGAATACCTACATTTGGGGCCCTCCCCCAATGTTCCCAGAGTCCTGCAGGGAGACGACTTTCTTCCAGTTCAACTACCTTAGCCTTCAAGCAGCAGGTGAAGTTCAGTTTTACAGTTTCTGTTATCCGGGTCAGAATGTGAGACTTTCAGTTACATGGCTTTCTTGATGGCTTTCAGGTGCTGGACTGAACAGGTTACTACTTGTAACTGCAGTTCAGTTACTAGTATTTAGTTCTTATACAATAGGAGTGAGCAGATAACTCATTAAATAAAAACATTTATTCTCACCACAGTGTGATAACTTCAGATATTACACTGTGGTAACATCATCAAACAAACAAAAAAGCAGCACAAAACACAGTCCTATTGTATAAGGTCATGGATGTTATGTGTGATACAGAATATAGCTGAACTGTAGGCAGGTAGAGCTCAGGGAACCATCACTTGTGACCGCCACTGTGATATTCCCCAAGATCACTTACCACTCATTCAGATATATTCTGTATCACACAGCTAACCATCACGTATTCCCTTATTATCCACACTTCAGCAGTATCTGATGAGCATTCTCAGTCACCAGAACAGCCTTCGAGCTTGGCTTCTTCGACCACCCATCAGATGTCCTTCTAACTCCATCCCCACTGCACTTAGATTTGGGCATTATAAAACGGAACTAAAGAGCAAGCCTGGCCGAGGTGAGTTTGGTGTGTGTGGATTTTGATTGAATACCAGTAGTACCATAATCAAGTAACCCTTGTTCTAACTACTAAAACTAAGTTCACTGACCACACTTGCTGTGGGCAGATTCCAAGCAGTCTTTTGGTAGGAGGGGCTATGCATGCAGTGTCAGTGCCTCAGCAGGTTGCACTCTTGCCTCAGAGGCCAGAATATTGGAAGCTGTGAGTTCTAGCCCCACACTAGGAACTTGAGGTAGAATACCAATACTTACACTGTAGCGCAGTATGGAGAGGGGTGCTGGAAGCCTGTGGTGCTATCTACTAGATGAGATGTTAAACCCAGGTCCTGCTCTCCTGTTCTGATGGTTGTTCAGGTAGATGTTAAAGATCCCAGGTAATTTTTGAAAGGAATAGGGGATTTCCAGTATACTTGCCAACCCCTTCCCTGCAAGTACCACCAACAGCTTAATCTCATTCAGTTTCAGTTGATTTCCATCTGCATCTCCCTGACAAGGCTGAAAATAGGCAGAATTGCCTAGTCCTCCTTTTCTGGTCAACAAAAATAAATGCCCCATGTTTTTTTAGGGGGAATAGAGATGGGGTACTGGCCTCAAATTGGACAAGTACACTGAATGCATAAGTCATTTTCCTAGTTAGAGCATTTTCTTATAAATACTACTGAAATTCTGTTATTGCTCCAGCCATACCAGCTTTTTAGTTATCCTAGTGGGTGTTCTGATTTACATGCTTCTATTAAGAACCATTTGAGAACGCTGATGTAGTTTATGTCCCTGTTCTGCTCTTATATCGTCGGCACAGTGCATCCATGTTGTACTACAGAACTCTGAGGTTCTTTGGGACAGTTTTTATTTTGTTTAGTTAAACTGTATGTTTGTAATTTCAGTAACTACATAGTCTCGAAACAGACACACAGCATACAAAAATGTATAGTTTGAGCCATGAGGGCGCCAACCTCTTGACACATGTAGATTAAAAAGACTTCATGTGCCATTAAGATACATCCTTGGAGGTTTTAACAATCTTGGTAACCATTTACGTAACAAACAAACAAAAGATGGCGCAAAATGTAGTCAAGCACACCAATGCACAGTGTAACTAGCTGAAAGTGCTGGGCAGGGGGTCAAAACGGCACATGCAAATACATTTCCCGCTTGCTTCTGCCTGACTGTGCAAAACTCTGTTGGCCTAGTTTCCAAGGGTCCTGAGCATTCTGGCAGTTTACACCATTTACAGCAACTAAAACAAAAGGCATGCCTCAAGAAAAGGGTGTCTGGTCATTGTTGCGATGCAAGTTGTTTTACATCCAAATTACTAGACCTTCTAATTGAACAGTGCAGACAGAAGCATGTGTTCTAAATACAGGTGGAAAGATCTAGAATGAAACTCCAGCCCACATTGTTTGTTTGTTTGGGGTGAATACTGCTTAGTACTTCAATAACTCCCTTCCAAACATGCTATGGTATTATTCTGGAAGTAGTAACCTCTCTACTCAAGTTTGTTCAGACAGCTAGCAATTTAAATGAATTTCTCCCTTTCTGTTTTATGTTTGCTTGACATGTGCAAGAAACATAGTACTACCATATGACTTTTTTAGGCACACCACCCCCGATTCCAGTGCCCCAATCCTTGCAGGCACGCCACACTGCACCAATGAATGTCGGAGCTGTCTCTGACAGCAGTTCAGATGCAGTGGCATACAGCTGAAAGAAAATGACTGCTGCAATCAGTGGTGGTAACGTGTAGGCAATTTGCATACTGCCCTCAAGCCTGGCTGCCTCTCAGATACACAAATGCAGTACAACTCCTCACTGTCCCATTCCCCCATGTCCATTACCATGCATGAGTGAGAAATGTATCCTGTTTTTCCAGCTGTTTCTCTGTGTAGATAGGAGTTCCTCCCACACCCCCACCACACTCAGCAAGTTGGGAAAGGTAGTGTGCCAGGCCAGCAGTGTTTTGTTGCCTGATAGATGAATGGCGAATATTCCGAGTAGTTTGTCCTCATTTTCCAGTAAGGTAAAAACAAGGGAAAGTAGACATCTTGTCAATCCCCACCCCATGCACACATGCCATTAAGTATAGGCTTTCCCTCTGTACTGTTTGTGTACCACTGCTATGGATGCTGTTTATAAATATTGCCCATTTGCGAATAATGAAAGCTGTCATGGACAGTGAAACAACACACCAGTAAACATCTGTTAAATAATGAGCCTTTTCTTCAGAGCTTCCTTATATAAAGATTTCAAGATGCCTAATATGAATACTATGCTGTTCATTCATTTGCTACTTTTAAACGTGAAACCCACTTATTTCTCACAGTCTGAGGATGAACATTAGTTACATACCCTGTACTAAATGCTGCTGCTCAATAAAAATATTGTCTCTTACTGTGTCTGTGCGTATTTTTTGTCCTTTGTAAAGTAGCAGCCAGTGTATGTGAGCTGCGCATTTTATATCATGTCAGTACATACGCATTGTATTGCTTGTGTCCCTGACGCCTGATACGGGACACAGTGGGAAGCTTGCAGTGCTTAGTAAGTCTGTGGACAACTTCTCATTATTTTAAAATAATTTTAATAAGTTACACACTTAGAGCAGTGCCCAGACAGCTCATGTTGGTGGGTTGCTTATGCCCATTCATGCGTTAGGCTGCTAGTCTATAAATATCTTTGCTTAGCACAGTGGCTTGAGAGGAATATTGCTAGTTATCCAGTGTGAGTATCTGCTATACATCTCACACTGCTGAGATGCACAGGGCTTTAGAGAATGACCAGGCAGGATGTTTTATTATATATTTTGCTTAACATGTGTACTATAAAGGTAATTATTTTCTTGTACCATAGGCACTGCACAATTGTTGGCATTGAGCAGGGTCCGGGAGCACCCATGCTACTGACATTTGTACTGATGAGCAAGAAACAATAGACACTAAGCCCTTCTCCACATCCCACCTTCATAAGTCTGAAACATAAAGGTTGATCTGGTGCGGTCCACAAGAATCAGAGGAGCCCTCTGAGCTGTATTTCACAGAGCCTCCAAGTATTACGCTGTCCCAATCAGCTGGCATAGTGCTGAATAGAATAAAGAAAGAGAAGTAAAACAGCAGAACAGCCCACCAATGTACTGTCATACATGGTCCCCTTCTTTTGGGCTGCCCTGTGCAGAATGCATATACTGAACAGCACCCGATCTGTACCCAGAACTATCTATTATAGATTTTAATTAAGACTAAACATTTTTGTTGGACAATGCTGTTTATGTTCATCTGCTCCCCATAATTACCTTCGTAGACCCTTGCAGTACATGCATTGTGTATAGGGCAGCCAAAAAGAAGGAGACCATGTATGACAATAAATTGGTGGGTTGTTCTGTTGGTTTTTCTTCTTTCTTTTCTCTTTGCAGCATGCAAGTTGATTTTGTCCATTGTTTCTTGTTCACTGATATACATGTCAGTGCAGCACGAGTGCCCCTGCTCAGTCACGCAACTGTGCAATAGTCATGCTAATGGAAAATAAATACCTTGAGAAGGCACATTTTACACAAACTATATAATAAAACTTTGTGAGGAAGAATCCCGATGTCCAAGCTTTATGGCTCAGGGCAGTACCAGTCTCCATCGGGAATCAGAAATGTCGGTCATCAGCTGCTGTGGCAAGCTATCATCAAACATCTACGGACCATGTAGCACACCCCATCTGAACATTCTGTGACACATTATTTTATTCTTGCAGGTGAAGGTTAATAGAGGGTTCGGGGGCAGGGGAGCAAGGCTAATAGCCTGCTGTGGTTTGTGACTACTGCTTGCCTCTGGTTTTGGTGCCGCAATTAATTTAAACTGCATGATGGCCCCCTATCTGTTCAGTAACTTTCAGAGGGGCACTGATCCCAGGGGTAGCCATACGGCATCTGAGATCCACAGAGACTTCCAGGGCGTGTGTGTCACAACATGTTTTACTGCCAGTGTCAGTTGTAGGCATTGTACAAGGCATGCCGGCTAGCTGCTTTTGCTGCTTCTGAAGGTCCAGGCAATAAATCGAACCTGAGCAAGAGAGTTGCTGTTTTCTTATGCTGTACTAGTTTGCATTTTCTGTATCCTGGTGCTTTTCAGCTTTATTACAAAGGAGATTCATATTAGTTGAGAGCTGTGGCTCCCGTCCCCTGCTCAGTCCAGTCAGTTGTGCGATAGTCATGGTAACAGAAAATAACTACCTTCAGAGTGCACATCTTAAGCAAAATATAAAACTTGCTTTCTGGCCATTCTCTAAGGTGCCCTGTGCATCTCTGCAGAGTGAGATATACAGCAGTTGCTTGTATTGCATACCAGCAATATTCTCTCTCAAGCCACTCTGCAGAGCAAAGAGATTAACATGTCGACAGCCTAACACATGAATGGGCAAAGCAAACCACCAACATAAGCTGTCAGTGACTGCTCCAAGTGTGTAACTTATTTAAATAATTTAAAAATAATGAGAAGTTGTGCAAACTTTACTAAGCACTGCAAGTTTACCACACTGTGTCCCTGTATCAGACATCACGGACACAGTCAATACAATGTGCTGTACCGACATGATATAAAATGCCACAGCTCACATACACTGAGCTGCTACTTTATGAAGGGCAAAAAATACACAGACACAGATAATATTTTTATTGAGTAGCACCATTTAGCACAGGGTATGTAACGTGCTCAGATAGTAGGTAGACATTTCCTTTAACAGCAATACTTTCTTGTACATATATTAAAACACCATAACATACTGAGCCAGTCACAGTAAGCCTGTTCAATCCAAAAGAAAATCAGCTTTGGCTATAATGCTTCTGCCAAGAACTTGTTGGTCCAAAACCTACAATACTTTCTTCTTGTTACATCTACGTTGGCCCATTAAAACTATGAAATCATTTGCTTCTGAATCTGTTTCAGAAAGGACATAACCATAACAATACACACTTAACAGCCATTTCAAATACACTAATCTAGAACACAGAGAAATAAGCGATCCCTTTCCATGAGCCAATAGCATGTTTTCATGGCAAATTCCAGCCATCCCTATACATACAATAGCCATATCAATATGGCCAAATCTAGGAAAGTCACGGAGTTAAAATGCCATGGACCATTATGGCCTCATGACCCAAAGGCACACCCCACTGCCTGTCCATCTCTGCACTGTGGAGCCGGGCCTGACTTGACTGCAATACTCACCGCCGCTCCTATACCGCATCTGTTCAACTCCTGCACATCCAGCGCTAATATCAGCAAACAAACATTCGGCATTGACAAATGCTTCTTTTAATATGGGTTCTGAACTCGGTTTTTTACCTATCACAATGAGGGGTGATAGGAAGGTCCCTGAGTAACTGCAAAGTTTGCTCTGGAACTAATTTTTCGCTGTGTGATGACTACACAAATGATGCAGAATTTCATTACAATGATTTCCAGAAATGTTTGGGGATATTTCTGAGCTTCAATTAGTAGCAGACAAATATCCACAAATCATATATTTTTTTTTTTTGTGAAAGTAAAAATTTTTTCTACATTTAACTTTATTGGGGCAGTGGATTCAGAGGCAAAACAATAAAAATAATAAAACTTTAACATCTGAGAACGTACTTGAAGTCAGAGAATTAATCTGCATATCCTGTAAACCTTTTATTTTAAAATTAGAACTGTGGAACATTTCTGCACTTCACATTCACAGAGATTGTGAACTCATGGAAAACATACTTGGAAAAGTTTAACATTTATGTGTTGATGAAAATGAAGTGTAGAAAAATGTAATTTCTTCCACATTAAATATGGGATCTGTGAATTTTGTTTTACATCTCGAGTTGCAGAAACTTCCTCACATTTCTGGAAGTTCTGGCAAAAGGTCTGCATCCTTTTACGCCCTCAGCACACTTCAGAATTATGCTTTGCCCTCTGAGAAAATTCTGCATAAATGGCACTTTGGCACAGTAGTGAACCCTGCCACAACCCTTCAGGAGGGAAGGGAGTTAAAGTGATGGGATCATTACAAAACCAAGGCTCCAGTTTTATGCAAAATGGTTTCAGACCAAATCCTAAAGTTGGTTGACCACATAAAGGTATGTAGGATTGTTTTGCAAAGATCCCCTTCCAAAAAAAAAAATCAAAGAAAATTACTGCAGTTCTATTTAGTAGCAGAAGAAAATTCACAAATAGCATATTTTTTTCAAAAATATTTTTGAAAGTTTCTGGGAAACATACATTCAAAGTGTATGCAGTAATACATTTTCATACTTACTAAGAAAACATACACATTCATATAAACTCTGGTCTCACCCAGAGCATATACTCCATGTGTGTGCTGCTGGGGCCAACCTTCCAATTTACGCTCCTAAGGTTAAATGGTAGGAGACTATACGCTTTGTGGTATGGCTACCTTGGCCATTCGTGGACCACAAATCACATATTAAATGTGAAGATGAAAAATTAGTTGTGTAATGCTTTTCAAGGATGTTTTCCACAAGTCAGAAGCTTTACGAGGAGTGAAGTGCAGACATTTCACACCACTCTTAATTTTAAAATGAAAAGTAAACTGTATAAAAGATAAATTGTCTAACTTTAAATAAGTTCCCAGATGAAGCTGTTTTTCATTGCTGTGTTTAATAAAATGATCGATTTTATGTCTCAACACCTTTGACTCCCTGGCCCAGTAAAGTAAATAAGGAGCAGTTTGCATACTACTTCTCGTTCACAAGTCAAAGGGTGTGTTTACATTGCAGCTGCACTGTGGTAGCATTACAGCTTCCGTGAATGGAGGGCAATGCCGCAGTGATTTCTGCTTGTAACACGGCATCAAACAGAAACGGCAACAAAGCAGTTTCATTGGACCAAATACTACATCGCGACCAAAGTTGGAGCGGGGATTAATTCCCATTAAGGACCGCCTCCAACTATTATTCATGGGATCACCGGGTCAAGCTCCAGCACCACTAGCTGTCACAGCAACAACCAGAACACACATCGCAGATTACTGAACATCTCAATGTGCCGACACAAAGCCAAACAGAACTGTAAGAATGCACACAACAACAACAATGCAAGTATTGCCATGTTACAAACACATTATGTCCTCAGTCGGCTTCTACTATGGAATTAATGCATGGTTATCGATGGTTATACCTCGCCAAGGCCTCGCGCCACAACCCCCCAACCATGCATTAATTCCCAGTAGAAGCCTCCTTCGTGGACATTAATGCTTATGTGTAGTCCACACATGGAGCTGCCATCATGTGAGTGGTCTGCCTCTACCCCTCACCCAACTCAGTCAAGTAATTTTTTCTAAGTAAGCCTCCTTCCTTTCACTCCCATCCATTCGGAACCAGGTGCCAGACCTTTTTTTTTGTTTTTAAACAAAATAACTCATTTTCCAGTCCATGACCCCACACTCAGCTGCACTGCTAAAGGTGGTGGGGAATGTCTGTACAAAGGTGTCAAATGCCTATAGCTTTTCTGCTTCTTCCCACCACCCCAGCAATCAAAAATACCCACACTGTAGCAGCTATGGAATGTCCCTGTCCTGTCCACACTGACCTGCTGAGAGCAGATCAGGAATTTTGCAACACCCACAGTGGTGCAGAGAGGTACTGCAGTGTAAACACACCTATAAACAGTTTACTGTCTTACTATGGTCTGTAGTAGCAACATGTATTGATTGTTTTCCAGGCAGAACTTCTCACAATAAAAAGGGCTAGGAACTTAATTTCATTTTGAAAGCTTGTGTTTTGGGCCTGGGACTTTGTCTCTTTTGCCCTCCTATAATTGGCCATAGCAGTAATGCAGTAAATAATGCTTACTTTACAATAAGGCTGCTGGTGTTTCCCTCTCAATGACATCACACTGGCAGCAATTATGGGGGCTTTTGGTGTGGGTCTTTAGAATGGAGAGGCTTTTTATATTTTGTAAATGCCACAAAACTGCATTTTTCTTCATTATATAAATGCAGTCTCAGCATTAATGTAAACACCGCCTCTACTTAAAAGGCATGCAAAGTCATGTTTTAAATTTAAAAAGCAAAATATGGCTGTTTAGATAGGTTGAGGCCATTTTCCTGGAATGGATAGTGAAAGCTTAAAAAGGTTTTCCACCATATATTTAGTTGAACAAGGAAAGTAGTCTAGTGGTTAGAGCACCAGCTTAGCAACAGAGAGATCACAGTTTCAAAGCCCGCTAGAGCCAAATACTCATTCCATGAACTTTGAGCAAGTCACTTAACCTATCAGTACTTCAATCCATCTAGCTATGGAATGGTAGAAGCTGGAACCGACTGAAAGTGAGACGCTTGCAGCTCAGCTGACTTACCCAGTGTAAATAAGTTGTAAATAAAAAAAAAAATATATATATATTAAACTCCATATAGATCTCCTGTGACATAATGATCTAGTAAATATTTATGCACAACACACAGTAAAGAAACAACCAAAAAATAATAAAGGCTGGCTGTGCAGCACCAAGCAGTGGAAGCCCACCCAGTATGCTGGCAACCCAGGTTCATGCCCAGAGTTTGGAATGATTGGTGTGGAAGAGGGAAGGAGAGCCCACTCAGATGGGTAGGGAGAGGGAGGGTTCATGCCCACAACATTACTAAAGTGGCTGTGAGATGATGTGTATGGGCCTGTGTGGGAGGTGGGTGGGGGGGGGGAGGAGGAAACAGGAAACAGCTTGAGAACATCAGATGATGGCCGACTGTGCTCCTCCAGTGCCACCTAAGCCCCGGTAATGCACCCCTGGTCATCATTCCAGATGTTGAAAGGGCCTTTCTCACTTTGTGGCAGCAGGGAAGGCCCCTCAGTAGGAATGGAAGGAGGAGTGAACAGCCTGGGGAGCCTGGAGGTGGGTATCTGGCAGCAAGAGATACATCCGGCGGGCAATGGGGCACTTGGGCATTCGGGGAGGAGCATGGCAGAGCAAATAATTGAAAAAGGTTAACCCAGAGGAGCAACATATTTCTTTTGTCATGGCCTTGGGTTGTCTCCTATTTCTTCATCTTTGCTGATGATTCCCTAGTCCCTTCTCAGATTTCTGTCAGCTTGCCTTCTAACTGTCTCCATAGCTCCATTTGCATGGACTCCTCAAGATGCTACACCTTTACACTTTTACTCTGGGCTTACTGTTTACTTAGAAGTGTGCTTTCCCTTCAGTTTATGCTTCTTTTTAAATAAACTGAGCATAAAGTATTCCATGTTCAGGGTTTGAAAGTGTCAGTGCTCTGTGATTTTTCTAAGTGGGAGTTACTGAAGCACAAAGCAGTAACCCCCAAAAAAACAAACAACAATGTGGGCTGGAGATTCAAACCATATCTTTCCACCTGTATTTTGAAAGCATGCTTCTGTCTGCACTGTTAGAAAATTGATTAGAAGATCTAACAGTTTGGATGCTAAACAACTCACATCACAGAAATTACACATACACCCTTTTATGATGCATGGCTATTTTTTTTAGTTGCTGTAAATGGTGTAAACCGCCAGAAATGCTCAGGACCCTTGGAAGCTAGGCCACCAGAGTTTTTGCAGTCAGGCAGATGCAAGCGGAAATGCATTTGCTTGTGCCCTTTTGAATCTCCTCAATACCCATTACTGTACCCAGCGTCTCACATTTTGGCACAGGAAAATTACTTTACAAGTTTTTAATACAACTCAGTCAGAACTTCAGTCCCAGTTTCAATGCTTTACATCTTATTTTCTCAAAGTACTTGAAAAGTAGCGGACGTGATTGGTACTCCCAGACAGGCATCTCATGCCAAGAAGCTGCTTATGGGGAGTTCAGTGAGCTAAAGTGTGACTTTTTAATAGAAGGATTATTTATATATTTAACTTAAACTGGCTAGGATCCCACCTCCAAGACTGAGCTGTGTTGCCCCTTAACATGTAACTTACCTGCAAAGTTATGGTACTGTATATAAAGGCAGGCTCTCCCCGATGGTGTTGGCCCTGCGTCCCCATGCTCTCCTTCAAGTCATGACAACATGTATATTTTAGGGGAGGGGCTGCAGCGATCCTCAGCAGCCTGGCTTAATCCTGGAAGTGAGACTGCAGCCAATGTAAATTAAGTATCTAAGTAATCCTTTAGTTGAAAAAATCACAATTTGGCTCATTTAATTTCTCTGGCATGCAGCCCATTGGAAGCAAGGTGCCTGCTCCAAGGGTGTCAGCATGTCTTTTAAATAGTTTGAATTTGGCTATAACAGCGCCTGATGTTGTTTTAACACATCTGTGCATACAGCGATAAATACATATCAAGGGTATTGTGAGGCATAAGGTATAGCAAAGTTCCTTTGATTGCTCCAGATCAGGTTCCCATTCAGCTCAGAATGCACAGACACCCTCGTTACATTAATGCACTTACTAAACAGGATTTTACAAAGCAAATAGTGTGAGACGTTTAGCTGAACTGCCTGGACAAGCTCATAAATGCAGTGGACTGTGCATGTGCTAGATTGGCTGTCCCATTTGGTGGATTTTCCCATCTGCCGTTAGTGCCTGTGGAAATTTCAGACTTTCCCTGCTATGTTATTATTGTTTTTTTTATTCTTTGGTAGCGGATAAGAGGCCACTAAGCATGAAGTGCCTGTTTTCAGGGTGACCTAGGAGCACTGGGGAAGTTAAGACTTTCTCAGAGTCACACACAGCTGGACGCTAGGGAATTCAACTCAGCCCTGCTGGATGTACAAAGCTCATTCACAGCTCATTACTCTAACCTCTAGCTGTACTACCAGCCTATTTGTTTCGGTAGCAGTCCTGGCAAGGTTTGCTCTTTGCTGGGCTGATTCCTTGGGTTCCCTGAGAGATAAGGTGGTTTAGAAAAAGTTTCTTTCAGCTCCTCAGCTGACTCTTCATACATCAGCTATAGAGTGGAGGCACTGTGGTCTTGTGGTTAGCGTACTGCTTGGGAACCAGAAGATCACAGGTTCAAACCCCACCAGTGTCAAATACTGTGGAGTACTTAGAGCAAGTCACTTAACCTCCTAGTGCTCAAGTCCACCCAACTGTGATAATGGATAGAAGCAGGACCCCACTGAAAACAAGATGTTCCATATCAGCTGGGTTTTCTTGGTGGATAAATAAAAGATAAAGCAAAGGTATTAGTAGTGCCTTCATTGAATTGACAAATATAGTCAGATGAGGCATTCTCATCCACACAGCCCTATAGGGGGTACAAAGCTATCCCAGATTAAAAAAAAAATCTGCTACAGAATATATTTTATTCCCTTTATACTTTAAGCAGGAACTGTAAATAAAATAAATGTATGAAAGGTCTTGTTACTGTTTACATTTAGAGAGCTGTAAGTTGAACAAATATGATGTTATTGCGCTGCTGTACTTAAACTAGCAACATGTATGACTGTGGAAAATAAATGATTGTAATTACTGATGTTTACCAAATAAAAACTTTAAAAATCCACTTTTGACCACTTCAGTTATGTACAGTGTAACAAAGTAGCCCACTTCTAAGAATACTGGGAAAAAATATTGTTAGTGTGGCTTTCTTATAATTAAGCAATAAATACACCAGGCGTTATTGTGGGTTATACTGTTCAATGTTGTGATGTCTGACCAACTGTGCCTGCTCACTGCTCGAGAACTTGTCACATGAAGCTGCTTTACCCTGTAACTAACAACCAAGAGCAGTATTATGCCCTGCTAGCACTCTCATGACCTAGGGGCATTATTTATTTTCAGTAGAAATAGAGTCAGACTGGCCCACCAAGATACCTTGAAATTTCTGTGGGCCCCTTGGTTGACTACTCAACACCTTTAAGTCTAAGAATCTTTGTTTTTATCATTTATTTTTAATTAAATGGGACCTGTAAGTAAATATAAGGTCCTCAGATGGCACACTGGATGTGTCCTGGCTTTACAAGCAAATGGTCAGGGTCTGATCCTCGATGAGGCGCATATGTACTGTCTTCAGACTTAATAGGCCATATGGCCTGTCATCACTGGCAATTTCGTATAAGATGCAAGCACAGAGCTAGTGTATCAAACTGAAGTGGAGTACTGATATGAGTGTGTCACGCTGGGCCCTCCCTATTGATTTTCCAGGTGGGCCCTCAGTACCCCAGCGAACCCTGAATATAAGGATTCCAGATCCAAAGGTCCATTTGATAACACAAACACATGACAAATAACTCTACCCTGATCCTACAAACGAATGAAACACCCAGCCAAAGCTCCCTATTGTATGCAGTGTGCACACGAAAAGTACTTCAAAGTAATAGCCCAGCTCCCCAGTCCTTCACAGAAAAGAAAAGTTAGTTAAAAGTTTCCATGGCATGCAGTGCCCATACTGAGGCAGGAGTACAACTTCAATGTAACACACACGTGCCTCCCCAGTCCTTCATAGAAAACTTAGTTAGTTAAAGCCTTCATTGCATGTAGGCTACCCTGAGGTAAATGTGTCAACTTCAGTATAACACCCATGCTCCCCAGTTCTTCATAAAAAGAAAGTTGGTTAGGAGCCTTTCATTGCAAGTAGGGCCACACTGAGGCACCCTCCCCGCCTCCCGCAGTCCTTCAGAGCAAAACTTAAGCTTTCCATTGCCTGCAGTGCCCACACTGAGACAAAAGTACAACTTCAAAGCAACAGCCCCCAGTCCTTCATAGAAAAGTTAGTTGAAGCTTCCCATTGCCTGCAGTGCCCACATTGCAGTAAAAGTCATTCATAGACAAGAAAATGAAAGCTTTCCAATGCACTCTGTGCCCAAACCGAGACAAGAATACAACTTCAAAGTGCATGAAACTAAGGAAGAAGCCACAACTGGGAACCTGGAGGTTGCTCAGGGTAACAAAATGAAGAAAAAGAAACAAACCTGGCAGTTGTCCACCAGTCCTTGAGACAGCCGTTACCACAAAGTCTGTGGTTAAAACTCATCTCCATTCAGCTTGCCCATCAGGAGCGAACTCGAGTGCTAGGGGCAGGCCAGGGAGGAGGTCTGAGCGTCCAGGGATGCTATCCTCCGGGAGGGAGGATCACTGTCCCTGCTGCTGTACTGGCTCCTGGGTGACTACAGGTGACAGTGCAGTTATGGGGGCTGTGGGAAGGAGGACTCTGGCTGAGATCTGAAGCAGCAGCATTCCTTGCATGCATACACTCCATGTATCTCTGTGCATGCAGGCATCCCTCAGGGGCAGGGAGTAACAGGGAAAGACCCCACAGCCAGCCTGATCACTGCCCCTCTGGTGCACTGCTGAAGGACCAAATCAGGGACCCTCGTGATGTCAGCCTGATGACTGCCTCTGGCGCACTGCTGAGGACCAGATCTGGGACCCTCGGGATGCCTGCCTGATCAAAGTAACATGAAGGTGGGGGTAACAGGAAGGCTCACTCATTCCCACGCTTGGAGGGGGTTCAATCCAAGGCAGTGTGGAATCAGAGTACCGGAGGGACATCAGTAGTAGCCCTAGCCTAGACACTTTGGAGGACACTGAGGGATAGGCTGAGCTGTGGGGTAGAAGGGGGCATAAAACAGAATAAAAAAACTCATTTTCATCCAAAGGGTGCCAAAGTCTATGCAACAACCAGAAAAGCAGTGAACATAGAGGCCTTGCTCTAATGGTTTAGTTCTAAGTCAAATCTTTTTCAAAGGTGCTGCTCCTTGCTTGTATCACTTGTTATAGTGAATTCTTAAAGATACAGTGTTTCAATACATTGAGTAGCTACAGTACAGTAGTGGACAACAAGATACCAACAGTTATCAGAAAGCATTATGTTTACCATACTCTTACAAAGTGCTAGTGCCACAATAGTGCAAAATTATATAATATAAAACAATGTCTGCAACAGACATTAAGAGCAATTAAAAACTAGATACATTTAAACCCTGGGACTGGCTATCAGGCTCTTCAAGAATGTAGATGTAAGCTATGATGGCAGGCTCATTCACATTATCCCAAAATGAGATGCCAGAAGAAAGAACAGTTACCTAAGAACTTACCTAACATTAGATCTTTGATGGGATCTCAGTAATCAGGTAACGCTGTAAGAACCATTGCCATTGGTGAAGGGAATCACAGGAAGATTTTCAGCAGTACAACTGGGGCCTACACACCATCGACGCCACCAACCATATATAGGTGTGAGCTGCCCGCCTCCCTCCCTCAGTTCTTTCCCTGAGACTAATGGAGCTAGGCTCTGCCATGAGGGACTGAGGATAGAGAGAGAATGCCCAGACCTAAATGAAAGGCTGGATACACCAGACAGCCAGTTCCTAGACAGGAGCCCCAAAAAAGAGAGAGAGATGGTGGAGGAAAATACATCTGGTGACTCTGAGATCCCCTCAAGATCTACGGTTATGGTAAGATTTTACGTGAACTGTTCTATCTTCTTTGGGGTATCTCAGTCATCAGGTCATACCATAGGAACAAGTCCCAAGCAGTTACAAGTGTATATAACAGACAGTCTGGAGAGGGCTCTCCATAAACTTAAGACAGGAGTCCCTGTAACACAGCCCTGCCAAATCCTGCATAGGCTCTTGAGGCAATGTCCAGAATGTAGTGCTTGGTGAAAGCATGGACTGTACTTCAGATGGCAGCCACACGAATGTCAGAGGCTGAGATCCAATGGAATGAGCCACTGAGGTAGTCATTCCTCTGATGTAATGAGCTTGATGGCACCAAGTACTCCTTGCCATACTTGTAGCAGAACTTAATACAATTAGCTAACCATTTTTTTTTTTTTTTTTTTAACCAGGTATAGCACACTAAGCTGAAAGCTTTTTACAGGAGCACCTGGGAGCACAAGGAGGTTAAGTGACTTGCTCAGGGTCACACAGTATGCAAGTGGAAGCTGTGGGATTCAAACCCAGGTCTGGTCTGCTGGATGTCACCAGATTTGCAGCTCAGAGCCTTAGACCACTGCTATACTGCCTCCTTTGGCATTTGGATAAACATTGCTTTGAAACAGAAATGCCCTTTCTACTCCGGAGCAAAGGAAACAAACAACTGCTTGACTTTCTGGACTCAGTCCTAAGCAAGTAGTATTTCAATGTTCTGCACACATCTAACATATGGAGCAGTGCTTCCTCTGAATTGGCACACTCAGGAAAAATAACCAGGAAGGTGGATAGACTGATTGAGTGTAAACTCTGAAACCACCTTAGGGAGAAACTTAGGATTTATGTGCAAAGACACCCCGTGTTTGTGAAAAATCAAATAAGGCTCCTCGCACCAGAGGGCTCAAGCTCTGAAATTTTGTGCAGAAGTATTACAACTAAAAATACCACTTTCCAAGAGAGAAAGCATAAATCGTGAAGTCTGCTTTTTGACTCAAAAGGAGACAGGATCAATTCTTCCAAAACAAAATTCAAATCCCAAGCTGGGACAGGGAACAGATGGAGGTTTCAGATGCAGGATGCCCTTAGAAAGGTATGGGAGATATCCAGCTGAGCAATGGTGTGGTCACCTGCAGGCTTGAAAAGCAGAAATAGCCGAAAGGTGGACCTTGAGGGAAGAGTAGTGGAGGCTTGAATTGAGAGTGAGATCAGAGATCAGGTAGTCCACGATATGATTCACGAGCAGGTGAAAGGGTCTAAGCTATGTTTGGTAGCCTAGATGGCAAACCACTTCCACTTCATAGCATATGTGGCTCAGTGGAAGGTGTTTGGGTGGCTACTAGGATGTCTGCAACCTGTTAGAGACGCCAGATCCTGGCAATGGCTATGTTCTCAGGAGCCAGGCATGCAGATGGAGGGACCTGAGGTTGGGATGGATCAGGTCCCTGAGCCTGGGTCAGCAGATTCCTGCAGAAGAAGCGGGACCGGGGTTCTCTCCATTTACTGAAGGAAAGGGAACCATATCTGGTGAGACCAGAATGGAGCCACCAGAATCATGGTGGCCTCCTCCATCTGCAACTTGATTTGCACCTCTGAATCAGGGGAAGCAGAGGGAATGCATAAGAAACCTCCTTCTCCAAGAGAGGACAATGTGTCTTACCAGAATACTCTAGACCCTGGATCTAGTGAGCAGAAATTGGGCAGTTTTGCATTGAGTGGGGATGCAAAAAGTCCAACTCTGGATGACCCATCTGTCAAACAAGTCTTCTGCAATGGATGAGAAGCTCCATTCATGCATGCTGGACTGAGTCCTGCTGAGACTGTCCACCAGGGTGTTTAGTATGCCTGGCACATGGACTGCAGAGTGTCAGACTATGATCTAACACCAAGTACCACACTCTCATGGCCTCCTGCAAGGGGTGAATGAGTTCCCCACTTGCTGATGTAGTATACTATGCTTAGATTGTCCGACTGCACCAGCAGCTGTTCAAACAGGTGTTCCTGAAAGGCCTGCATGGCGTGAGAGCACCATGTGGGGAAGAGATCTCGAATAAACCGAACTGAAGCAGATTCAAGGGGTTCATCCACCACTGCAGTACCTTGCATACTGGAAAGAGACCAGGACTGGTTGGTCTAACTCATCTATGTGCTGGTCCCACTGTACCCGGAGGGTCCACTGGGAGGGCACGTGATATCGAGTCTGGCCAGTGGAATGGTGGGCATGGCAGCTGCCATTAGGTCCAGCAATCTGAGATATACCCCTGGCAGGATGTACAGGCTCTGTGCAACTTCCTGAGCTTGTGTTATGAGGCACTCTGCCCTGTTTTGGGCAGGAAGACTCTTCCCCGCGCCGAGTCCAGAACCACCCCTATATACTGCTACCTTTGGGTGGGTACAAGAATTGACTTGGACAGGTTGGCGGTAATGCCCAGGGAGTGGAAGAGCTGGAGATTTCACTCTAGAACCAGCAAAGCTGTTCCCTGGATGGGCCTTCAGGAGCCAATCATCCAGATAAGGGAAGACATACAGTCCCTCCCTTCTGAGAGATGCAGTGACCGCTGCTAGGCACTTGGTAAAGATCGGCGAAAGGATATGCCAAGGGCAGCACTTTGACCCGATAATGCTCACACCTGAAAGGCAAATGGAGAAACTTCCTGTGAGGAAGAAAGAATGAAATGTGCAGGTAAGCATCCTGCATGTCCAGTGAACAGAGCCAGTCCCCTGTCTTGAGGAGGAGCATTAGGCCTGGCAAAGTTACCATCTAGAACTTATTGCACTGGACAAACAGATTGAGGTTCTTTAGCTCTAGAATAGGCCTCAGATCTCAGAAACCTAGAATAAAACTCCTTGTTACTCTGGTGCCTGGGCAGTGGTTTGATGGCCTGCTTGCACAGAAGGGACTGCACCTCTTCCTGGAGAATAGACAGGTGAGGCAGTGGATAACAGGAGGGTGGAGGTGGAGTTTCTGGAGGCTACTTGATGAGCTCCAAGGTGTGACCCTTTTCTATGATCTGCAGAATCCATGCATCCACAGTTATGGTTCTCCACTGATTCAGATGGGGAACCAACCTCCAACCACCACCTCTTGGTCTGGGACCAGAGGATGGGGTCCAGCAAGGAGTCAGGCAGAGGTGGAGCCAGCTGCAGGGGCTGGTTCCTCACTTGTGGGTGCTTGAGTGCCGCCTCCAGCACTGGATGGGACAGGCAAGGAGCCTGGACTCTGCAGTTTGCCCCCGGGACAGGGGCTGTCCCAGGCCTATTGTTCTGTTTATGAAAGGAGGCTTTCCTCTACCCTTTGGCTGGGTATGGTAGAGGGTGGGCAGACTTGAGGCCCTGCCTGAGACTTGCAGATTATTAATGATGTCCTGGACATAAGGGCCAAACAGCTTGAGTGAGACTGAAGGGGGCATTAAGCACTTTTGTTGCACATCACGCTGAAAACCAGTACTCTGAGCTAGGAGTGCTCTGGAGGCATATGCTCCACAGCAGCTGCCCTGGCAACCATGTCAGCCATGCCATACAAAGATCTGAGGAGGTGTCTTAACATCTTCAGCTGCTTAGAGGCACTGTAACAGCTCCTGCTTTGAGTGCCTCCAGAAGGGCCTGGATGGTCGCCTTGCCCTTCTTCCAACTGGCATGCTGGTATTTTACCATGTTGGACAGACAGTTTGCAATCCTCAAATCTAATGCGGAGGAGGCATAAACGCTTTACCCAAGAGGTCAATTCCATGAGACACTGTCTGGGGAGGGAACTAAGGTGCTTAGGTGCCTTAGATCTGTCATAAGCTGCCTTAATGACCACTGAGTCAGTCTTGGGCTGGCCAGCATAATAGGGGAGACCCAGGGGGTGTGATAAAGTTTTCCGCCCTGCAGGGCATAGCTGGCGCACCATATCTGATTTGTGCTAGGCTGTGGCTGCATTCCTCCAAGGCTGGGAGCATTGGAGGAATGATTTTCAGGAAATCCACCAGATCTTTTCTGGTGGCATCCTATTCCTCAGTGTGGAAGTCCATGGCTGAGGACAGCTGTTTCATCACACTGAAAAATGTGGGGTCCTCAGGAGAGACCTGGGAGTATGTTCACATAGACCTCTCACTGACAAGAAGGGGCTGTAGATCTGTCAGAAGTGGGACTCCTCTTCTTCCTCCACATCATCAGGAAGAATGAGGTCTGCGACACCCACGCTCGACCTCCTTCAATATTCAAGGTCTGGCATCGGCAAGCACTGGTGGCGGCCCATGGGGAGCCACCCGCCAATGAACCAGCATCAATGACAAAGCTACCATCAACAGCATTGATGGAGGGGCCTGTTGTACTCAGCTGCTGCACAAGCACATTAGTGAACCCTGATCAGGACTTCATTCAAATTCGATGGAGGGTGGTTCGTGACACCGGGTGTAAATGGAAACCCACCTACTGTGTTCTGACACCAAGAACTGCAATAGGGTGGACAGTCCTGGAGGGTGGAGAGAATGAGGAGGATCTAGCTAAATGGAAGAATGGTCCACAGTGCGGCAACTAGGATTCAATGCCAAGAAGTGCAAAATTATACCGTGGGGCCCAGGGATCCAGGGAGATACAGAATGAAGGGGAGATATTAGCAGCCACAAAACAGGAAAGAGATCTGGGGTTCATCATATCTGAAGACCTAAAGGTGGCCAAACAATGCGCCAAGGCAGTGGGTGAGCCAATGGGATGCTGGGGTGCATGGGGAGAGGTATTACCAGCAGAAGAAAGGAGGTCATAATGCCACTGTAAAGGTCATTGGTGAGACCTCATTTGGAATACTACATCCAGTTCTGGAGCCCACATCTCTAGAAGGACATAGACAAGGTGGAGGCAGTTCAAGAAGGGCAACAAAAATGGTGCAGGGCCTGCACCATAGATCATGTGAGAGAGATTGAGGAACTCAATATGTACACCCTGGAGGAGAGGAGGGAGAGGGGGACATGATAGAGACCTTCAAGTATCTCAAGGGGATTAATAAGGTACAGGCGGGCTGCATCTTTCAGAAGAAAGTTGCTATAATACAACAAGAGGGCATGACATGGACTGGAAGGGTTAGACTAAGGGGCAACGTGAAAAATACTTCTTCATGAAAAGGGTGGTGGATGCTTGGAATGGCCTGCCTCAGGAGGGGGAGAACAAGCACAGTGGGGGGATTTCAGCATGCATGGGACAGACATAAAGGGACCCTAGAGGGGAAAAAGTGGCAACAGCTGGTGACCAAGTAGGGTCAAGTAACCTAAAAGGTAGGGTACATGGGCAGACTGGATGGGCCTGGCAATCCCTTATCTGTACATCAATTTCTATGTTTCTATGTCTTGAGAACCGATGAGCCTGTAGCCCAAGTTGGAGAAGGGGCAGGTCTAGACAGAGAGCTATCGGCGGCGCGGCTGGGCACTCTTGAGAATCAAGCAGAGGTGTTGTCAGTAGCGGGGTCTGTGGGCACAGACACCTGGACAGCAGTTCTCTTCTATTGGTGTGACCGCAGTTGATGAAGATCCTCCAGAAGAAGGTGAAGCTGACGAGAGTGAGATCAACGCTGGGGGAGCAGTCATGATCTGTGTTTTTGTGACTTTTCCTGAGGACTTGTCTCAGGTCTTAGAGGCCTGGGAGCTTGAAGAACCAGTGGTGACTGAGAGGCCAGGACCCTGCCCAGAACTGGCTACCTGTTGATCCATTAGGAATTTTTTTTTTGAAATTTCTTTTATCCTCCTCACAGCCTGCCTCCTCCGACCCTTCAGCGATGACCTTCGGACATCCCACTGCCGGAACCCTGCTCCCCACAGACCACGATCCCCTATGGAGCCGCGGGTTTACTTCTGCGCGGGACGAGGTGGAGGGTTCTAATCCGAACTTTACATTTTCGCCGGTCTCGTGGTCTGTTGGGCGGCACGGGCACATCATGGGCAATATCCGGTGTCCTCGCTTCTTCCCGGATGAGGCAGGCTCTTTTCCTCTTTTCCCTCCCGAGCAGCTGACGACCTCCCTGATGTCATGCCGCGCACTCGGCGTCCGTGCTGCTCAACGGCCAGCCATCCCCTGAGTGGGGCTTTCAGTTCCCGAGCCTCCGCTCGGGGTCATGAAGTGCCGGGCACTCGGCCGAATCCCTCCCGGAGCAAGCGAGCTGTCGTCGGATGCTCAAGCCTGTCTCCGGCCGACCCACCGACTACTACAGTCCTCTCCTCGAACCCGGTCGCCTGCATGGAGCGAGGTGTGGCGCCCAGCGCCTCAACCTCAGCGCCACCAGGCCGCCCATTAGTGAAATTTTTTAAGAGCATTCCTACATTGCCTGAGGGTTGTCTGATTAAACTTCTGGCAGAGCTCACAGTCAGAAACTTTGTGGTCAGGCCCAAGACAGCAGACGAGATGGAGTGTTCGCTGTGGATGCAATCTTCTTTCCACAGCAGCAGCAATGGAAGAGAGAAGTAGAAGGATTAACTCCTGACATAAAAGAAGGAATTGCTTTAAAAGAGATTTCTAAAAGTAAGTTAAGAAAAGCTGTAGGCAGAAAAAGGCACAAATACTGCGAGGAGCTTCCGTGGAGACCCTATGCGAGCAAGTTGGCGATGGGAAAGAACTGTAGTTAGGTTCATTATCATTCGATTAAAAACCATCACAACATACAGAACATCTAAGACATCTAAAATGTTACACTGTAACAAAAATACTATTAGCATTAAAAATATTGTAGCAGCCAAACACATCTTCAAAAGGAATGGTAATCGAGTGTAAAAACAAGAATCTGCCTTATATTTCTTCTGATCATGTGAACAGGCTTGACAGTGGTTCAAGCTAGTTAAAATATCAATTTCCAGGGACTTAATTCTATTAAGGTAGTTTAACTTTACCAAACTTCATTATTCATCTCATATAATGTTACATGAGAACTAATTCACATAAGGAGGACATTAATTTATTAGAGCTAACAATTATAACAGCTCAATAACTTATATCCTCAGATAAAATAATCATATGTCTGAATTGGTGTGAAATTCAACTCATTCAAAACATCACCAAATAAATTCAAGTTGTTTAGAATTCAGTGAATACCTACTACCTTTTAATATAAAATTCCCTTAAGAAGGACTGAAAAGCCAGCCGGTGGCGCTGAGGTTAAGGCACTAGATGCCTCACCTCATGCCATGCGGCGACCTGGGTTCGGGGAATGAACAGCCGGGCCGTCGGGGGTCAGCGGGAGGGGATTGAGCATCCGCTGGATGGCTCTCCTTCCCGGGAGGGTATAGGGATGGGTTCTGAATGACCCCTGGTGATGGCCAGGGTAAGCCAGGAACAAGGCAACACTGTTAAATGGCACTGTCGACAGAGCTCTCGTGACGCTGGCCGTCATTGCATGTCCAAGCTCCCGGAGGAGGAGGACAAGAAAATGTGAAACCCCGCACCTGATAGGCAAGGTGGGACCAGTGGTCGGTCCCCACACCCAATGCAGTATCCAGCTCCATCCTGGGCACTCCTTCCATCCCTGGTCGCTCCCACAAATTTTAGATAGAGCACCAGTGGAGTCGTGATCCCGCCCGGAGGATCAGAGCCGGGGGTCAGGTGGCCAGTGTGGCGGTTGGGAGATGGGCCTGCCCATGGAGTGGAGTCTGATGCTTCAGGCGGGCGGGGAACAGTCCATATCGTGTGTCCCGCCGGAGACAGTTCAGGGACACCAGCATAAGAGGGGCATAAATAAAGCTGAAAAAAAGGGACTAAAAGAAAGCTGTAAGAGCTAAACAAAAATAAGATAGCCTGCAAGCAGTTGTAATGCACTTCAAAAATGTAAACAACTATTCCATACATTTAAAATTATACATTGAAATCTGGACAGACGAGTGTAAATTCTGTCCCAGGAAACAAATTGCACCCCTCACAAAGTCAACTACAGCCATGTTCAAGCACACTTATTTGCAGAAGAAAACGTTCCACAATTATTTGAGCCATTTCTCAGCTGGTATGCAGGCCCCTTTGAGCAAGTTATCTGATCTGGCTCCATATAAGAGTCCCATAAATTATCACAGTGTTTTAGACTTGAAAAGCTTAGTCAAACAAAGACCATAAGGCTTCAAAAATGGAGTCTCACCAAACAAAATCAAAAGGTGCAAAGGACGAGAATATAAGGCCACATGTTCCATTCTATCTCCGCAGAAAAGCAGAGTCCGGAAAAGAATATATCTTAAAAGTGATAGCCAAAAGCGTCTCACTTGGGCAACATTCCTGAAGGAGTCCAGCTATTAGACTCATAAAATGGTTGTTTTAGTACTCCAGCTAAGCTATGAATATGGGGTGACACATGCACAGAGATAAGAGCCATTCAATTTATAAAATGAACTAAGGAAGCTTCTCCAGGGTTAGAAGTTCAGGTCAAGTGATATGTATCATAGTAAAAGCCAGCAGAATGGGCCCCATGGTCTATCATGTCTGCTCAGGCTAGCCCCTACTGGGAGCCTCACTCCCCAGCCCCAGAGGTGGCCCTCCTGGCCTCAGCTTCCCCAGTAGCTGTCCCAGCGTTCTTGAATCCTTCCACTGTGGTCCCTTCCACCAGACTCCTGGACAGTGCGTTCCATGGTTCCACCACCCTCTCTGTGAAGAAGTGTTTCCTGCACTCCCCTGTACTTCCCCTTCCAGCTTCCACTCGTGCCCCTGGTAGTTCCCCTTCTTAAGCCTGAACACTTCCTGGCTCCAACTTATTTATCCCTTTACATACTTGAAAGTCTCTATCATGTCCCTCTGTCCCTCCTCTCCTCCAATGCATACAGATTGAGTTCATCCAGTCTCTCCTCATAGGTCCTACCCTCCATGCCCTGAATCATCCTGGTCGCCTCCTCTGGACCTTCTCCAGCAGCGCTATGTCCTCTTAAGATGGGACTCCAGAACTGCACACAGTACTTAAGATGCAGCCTAACCAAGGCATTATACAGAGGAGGATCATCCCTCCTCCTGGAGGTAATCCCTGGTTATGCAGCCCAGTATCCTGTTTGCTTTGCTGCAGCTCTTCGACAATTCTCTGTTATTCATTTTGCTGTCCACCACTATCCCTAAGTCCCTGTTGCCTGATGCAGCATGCAGTGTGGTCCCCCACCCCCAGGGTGTATACATGCCCAGGTTTCCTGACCCCAGATGCAGCACCTACTTTTCCTTTCATTGAACTTCAACCCCACTTCCTTGCCCACCCTCCAGGGTATCCAGATCCACTGCAGGGTCTCTCTCCCTCCTGCCCATCTGCCAGCTCCCAGTTTTGAGTCATCTGCAAAGAGACTCAACCTACTCAAACACCCCACCCTATGTCTGAGACATAGGAATTGAACAGGAGTGGCCCCAGGACCAAACCCTGGGGGACCCCACTGATGACCCTCCAATCCTCCAACCACCACTCGCTGTATTCACCCTGTGAAGCCAGTTTTCCACCCACCTGAGCAACTGCCCCCCATCCCTCCCAGCTTTGTTAGTAGGCCGTTGTGGGGTACCAAATCGAATGCCTTACTGAAATCCAGATAGAGGACATCCACCGGCCTATGTCAGTCCAGGGCACCCGCCACCCATTCATAAAGTCCACCAGGTTAGTCTGGCACCACCTCCCGAACAAAACCATACTGTCTGTCATCCAGGTACCTCCCACCTTTCCAGCTGCCCCCCAGCCTCTCCTTGATAATGCCCTCCATAACCTTGCCTACCACAGACGTTAGGCTAACGGGCCTATAATTCCCCATTTCCTCTCTGGTCCCGCCCTTGTGGATAGCCACCTTCCAATCTTGAGGTACCCACCCTGTCATCAGAGATGTTGAAGAGTGAGGCCAGTGGAGCTGCCAGCACATCCGCCAGTTCCTTCAGCACTCCTGGATGCAGTCCATCTGGCCCCCGTGCCTTCTCAGTCTTTAGTAACCGGAGGGCCCCTCTCACCCTATCCACTGTGATTTTGCCTCCCATCCCCCTCCTCATGCATCTCTCCTCCCTTCTAGATACGACCCATCCCCTGCCCTAGTCTCATCCAGTCCTTCAGTCTCCAACTGATCTCCTGGTTCAGTGGGCTACTCTACCATCCCATTGGGTTAAGATCCCCCACCTCCCCAGTAAAGACAGAAGCAAAGTACTCATTTAGCACCTCTGCTTGTTCCCCAGCTTCTCGCCCATCCCCCAGTTCTAATTCTGCTGATCTGTGCCCTCACTTTTCTTTTCTCCCCTATGTATCTATAGAACCCTTCCTCCCTATGGATATCCTGGCCAGGTTAAGCTCCTTCTTCGCCTTGGCCCCCCTTACCATCCTGGTGATCCTCTTAGCCAGGAAATCATACTCTCCCCTCTTTCTAGCCCCCTTGAGCGCTTTTAAGCACGCATAGGCAGCCTTTTTCCTCACCACCTCCTGCACCTCCAGGGTCCACCCAACACAGCTTACTGGCCCTACATTGCTTGCACCTTACCTTCGCAGGCCCATGAAGCTCCTGCACCCCATTCTTAATGGTCTCTCACAAGCTACCAGCATCCATGTCTGGCCTTATCTCATCCAAGCACTCTTTGAAGAATCCTTCCCATGCCCTCAACGCCTGCCCTGAAATCTATTACTTCTGTGTTAGTGCAAATTTCCTCTCCCCTAGGAACATAAGAAACCAGACCGTGGCATGGTCACTGCCAACAGGCTGCTCACCTCCAGGCCCCTTATCTGGTCACTATCTGCTGGACAATGTCCAGGATCTGATCCTGCCTAGTAGGCTCCCCATGCTGAACTAGGAAGGTATCCTGGAAGACATCCATCAACCTGTGCTCCCTGGCCACCGAGGATGTCATAGTGCTCCAGTCTGCCCCCCGGCATGTTCAGGTCACCCATGATCACCACCCTGCCCTTTCTGGAGGCCACAGTGACCCCTGATGTTCTCAGCCAGATCATCCTCCAGTTCCACTTCCATTTCAGGGGTCTGCACACCACCCTATATTTTAATCTTTTAACCCCCTCGCTTGTAGGGGTTACCCAAATTGCCTCCACATCTCCTTCTGTCTTCTCGATTCCACCAACTACTGTCATTTTTAACTATCAATGCCATCCCCCTTCCCACATGTGTATCCCTCTAAATTTAGGTCCCAATCATGCCTCTTGGTGGCCCATGTCTCAGTAATTTCACCAAGTCTGCTGCACTTCAACTAGTATTGCCTGGAGCTCTGGCATTTAATTGCCCATGCTCCTGGCATTGATCAGGACCGTCCACCACCTGACCCCCGACCCCTCTCCAGTCTTCTCAGCCCAGTGCAATCCCCCATCTCTTCCACCCTCAGTCCCCCTGGTCTTTAACACCACCCGTAGCTCCCCTTGTATGATCTAGTTCTGAATTTCAAGCTTCCTCGCTAGGGCTTTCAATCTTTCTATCCCCCTTTACAAGTTTAAACCCCACCCATCACCAATGAATCCAAAAGTTTTAGTTTTTGATCTCCCCTTCCTCCAGGTTGAGATGCAGCCTATCCCGGTATATATAGCCCCTTGCCTTCCTGGGCTGTATCACCCCAGTTCCCCATCAATCCACACCCTTCAGACTTGCACCACTCCCTGAGCCACTGGTTCACCCCCAAGTTTTTGCTTATTTTCCCGCTTGCCCTTGTGCGGGCAGTATCTCAGAAAGGAGATTGAGCATCCTCACAGAGTGGCAAACCCTGGCCACTCCCTGAATCTTGCCTGTATCTCCAGTTCACTGTTCCCTTCTAAATCGTTTGTTCCCAGGTGAACTAGAAAGTCTGGGGATCCTCCACATTCCTTGCCATTAAGTATAGCTGGAATTTGGCCTTATGTACTGATAGGCCTGGGATACATTTAACCCTTATCTGGCTGCCTTTTCCTCCCAACCCCCCACTGGATACCCTAATCATTAAGTCACCCAGCAGGAGCACCTTCACTTCTCCCCAAGTTACTAGCCCATTTGTGCCCTTCCATACTCCTCCTTCTTCTGTCTACGCCCCTGGCTTGCCTTGCACCCCCAGCCTGGATGTCTCTATTTGTGTGTGCCCTTCCAGGTTCCCTCTTCTGCTTATGTCTCCCAGTTTTGTCCCTCACCCCTGCAACTTGGGGTCACAGGTCTGTATGTGCCCTTCCAGACTCTTTCTCCTGACTATGGCCCCTGCTTGCTCCTCAGCCCTCTCACAGCCTGGGCATCACCAGTTTAATTGTGCCCTTCAAGGCTCCCTTCTGTCTCCTCTCCCAGTTTGCTCCTCGCACCCCTCACAGCCTGAATATCACTAGTTGCCCCTTAACTCTTCCCGGTTGGTCTGTTGCCATTGACTTCTCCACCCAGGTCTCCTATTCCTGCTTTCCTTCTCCCTCCCTTCCCCCTCAGGTTCTGCAGTAATGGACCCTTGTGCCCTAGTGCTCTCTACCCCCCTCTTCTGAAATTCCAGTCTTGGAGCTGGCCTACCCAGAGTGCTCCCTCCTCATCTGCTTTTCCTTCCTCAACTCTGCCCTGTCCTGGGTCCAGGCCTCGTCCACCCTGACTCTGTTCTGTGCATCCCCTCACCTTACCTCCTCAGTCCCGGGCTCCTGCCTCTCCCTGCCCATCTGGTGCCCTGGTCTCACATTCCACATGCCCTCCCCTCCTTTGGATCAGACCCCCCCCATCCCCTGCCCCTCCGACACCTGACCAAGTCCCTCCCAGTCATCCTGCACCCCTGTCCACCAGCCTCTTCCACCTCTCATCATCTGGGTACAGCAGGGTGAAGTGATTTGTAAGCATTATGCCTGCCCAAAGCTTGCCCACTCCTGTCCCCTCCCCCTCCCCCTTCCTTGGCTCTCTCTGGGCCTCCATCTTCTTTCAGAGTGAAGATCGTACACTGGTATTTTCATGTCTCTCCCCCCCGAGTGACCATGTGGTCCTAGTCCTCTCACCTCCACCCCATACCCCTGGGTAGTGCCATTTGTCCTTGCCCATTCATATGGTTCCTGCCCCTTCCCTCTCCAACCCACCCCTCCTCCCTCCAACTGCTTCCTGATCTCCTCGACCTCCGCCTGAGGCCTGCCAACTGGTAACACACTGAGCATCCCCAAACCTCCATGCCCAATTCAAATTACGCCACCCCACCCCGTCGCCCAATCACCCTCCGAAGATGCCAGCTCTTGCATCATTCAATCCATGCTCACTGTTAGGTGTGGGCAATATGGGTCCCCTCAGCAATAAAAGTACCCTCCAATCCGTATACACTCAATCAATCTACCCTTTTCTCAGCAGCAGCCAGCATATGACTGAGCAATCAGTACAAATAATACCCAAGATGCAGTAGCCAGCACTTTACCAAAAATCCCCTAATAGGATTAGGATGTTGCAAGGCCTTATGGGACTCACCCAATAAATATAGGGCGAGCCTTGGGGCAGGTGGGTTGTGGGGTGGGTGGGTGAGAGTACACCACAGGCTATGTCAAAACACAATCAGCCAAGGAGTCCTCTGGCAGTGATACCTCACACAATCACCAACTTGTTACTAGAATCCCTTACTCCTGCCCAAACTAAATGCTGAAAGCTAATAAATGGCAGTTCATGACCAGCCCTCAAATACAATTACAAACACACAGAAATACCAACTAAGAAAATCTTTCAGATCTACTTACACTCCCAGCCACCAGCTAAAGGCTCCTTCTCCCCTCCACTAACTGAAGACTGGGAATATGTTGCTAGTTTATAGCCCCAAGCAGCCTTAATTGGGGTCTGCAAATACAATCAAGCTGAGTTGTGTATTTAACGCTTAAAGGTGTCCAGATTCAATAAATATATTATTTAAGTGAGTCACTAGGGTACAGTAGTCAATACCTCTTTCCTCGTCCTAATTCTTACTAAATAAGTAGAATAAAACAATACCTCTGGAAAAACAAGTCGTTCAAATACAGACAAAAGTGAGATGCCCTTATTATTTATGCCATCCACTGGGAGTTAAGATACAGGTGGAATTCCATGGCAAATATAGATGTTTCAGGAAGTTTTCTGCTCGACTTTGCAATACTTCTTGACCCCCAAATAGCCATCGGTTTGCATTCTGGTGGCTTTTGTCCCAAAACTTCCTTCTAGCAAGACTCCGGACCTTCAAAGCTCACCTGTAAGTAAAAAAAATAATGCTCCACCTAGCGAAAGTAACTCCAATACCAAATTTAGCAGACCCCCATCTCTGACAACATTAGCATACCTTAAATAGAATGGATTAATGTCCAACAATGCAGTCAGTGGTCTGCTTTCCACCTCTCCTCACAGAAGTCTTCTTCAATTCGGGAGGCAGGTCACGTTCCGAAGCCAGTCAACTGACCACTCCTTTCTCCACATCGGACACCAGTTAGAATGCGGCTGGGATCCCAATGCTGCAGCTACAGGTATGGGTCTCTCCAAGTAGTCCAAAATAATATATTACAGCTGCATGCTATCAGTTTAGAGCTCTGGGGCTGTCCAAAACAGTTCCCAAACACACCAGCTCCCAAGCTCATATATCAAAAGACTAGCGCCACAGCTGGCCTCTTTTAAATATATCAAAATTAAAATGCTTTCCCTTAGCCTTCATAGCTTAGTGTTGGTGGGAAAAGAAAAAAGTTATTTTAGTATTTAAGGGCTAAGTCAGTAGATGCTATTTAGCCATTTCAAATAGCGAGCACCGATTTATCTTGTCGGCATGCCAACCTAATGCTGGTCCCAAATATAGCAGATTACTGGTTTCCAACTGTCAAGTTATAATGAAAGAACTGAGAAGGGAGGGGGACGTTCATGCCTATATAGTGTTGGTGGCGTTGATGGATGTCGATGGTGTGGGCAGCCCCAGTTGTACTGAAAATCTTCCATGTGGATTCCCTTCCTGTAGTACGAAGGTTCC
The DNA here is from genome assembly GCA_016271365.2 of Neoceratodus forsteri. Lineage (NCBI taxonomy): Eukaryota > Metazoa > Chordata > Ceratodontiformes > Ceratodontidae > Neoceratodus > Neoceratodus forsteri. The sequence continues at coordinate 1,532,570,056 of CM057455.1, forward strand.
TACAGTGTTACCTGATGACTGAGATACCGAAGAAGATATTAATATGCATTCAGCATTTATACAGAAACTTTTAAAGTGAAGTTCACAAAAGGGTGAGGTCCAACTCTGTTTTTTTCTTTCTAATTATTCTTTATTCCTTTCCAGCTCAGCAGCCATCAGCTTGGTTAGTACCCAGTCTTGTCACTAATCCCACATGCACAGAATCCCCACTACCTGCCCCATAGGGTCAGTGGGAGGTGGGGTGGAACAACCTCCCCGTCTGTGTCTACCCAAATTTGGTGGTAGCGAGGTTCCATCATAGTAGGCAGGTAGCATAGGACCCAAGCTTGCCTGCATCATTCTCTCATGCTGGAGGAATTTTCTCCTTTTTGTTCTACCCTCCATTGTGATGCCAGGCCATGAATGCATAGCACTGCACACAGGCCACTGCATCTCTCCTCCATCTGCCATCCCTGTCTGACTCATGCCATTAGGTTCCCTAGGTAGCCTCCATGCAAGGGGAATGGAGGAGTACTCACTTGAAGGAGAAGAGCATCCTCTGGGATGCTCAGTCTCCTCCCCTGGCCAGCACCAATGACCCAGACTTGTTTCTCACTCCATGTCTCTGGCATGACGAGTGGCACACCACCTACTGCACAGACAGGCCAACTGAGGCCCAACTCTGCTTTAACCTCAGCCAAATCATTATTGGGCACCTGGCATGACAATCCAGTGGTTTCTCCTTATTAAGAGATGTTTATGGTAATTAGAGAATGGTACAGTATATGCCCCAGTTAGCAACTGAAACACAAATTGTAATGAGAAAAATAATGTGACGAATGGAACTTGAACCCAGGACTCTAGAATACCATCCCAGTGCTCTACCGCTCAGCTCTCAGGCTCACATGGCTAAGCCGAGGTTCCCACAGTAACTTCCTCTCACTGCATCTCCTGCAATAAGGAACAATTGACATTACAGCTGCAGGTTGAGTTCTACCAAAGAAACACCATAAGCGTCAAGTGCTTGATTCTTGTGGACTGTGGCAAATTTGTAGGGAAAAAAATATGGACTCATGGTTCGATTGGTTCACCTTTGTTCAAAAGGTTTCGACCAGTTGAATGGCAAACTGCAGTCTGCACCTGTAACTGTGTGAATGATAGCCTTGTTTTTGTGTCAGACTCAGTTCAACACCACGGGCTGATTCACATGCTTGGTTTTGGGTTGATAGGCAACATAGGCAGGCCACTACTTGAGAGAATTTAAATTAGCAAGGCATTATCATCAAAAGTGAAATATTCGCTTAATTTCTTCAGGAACTCAAACAAACAAAAGCCTATAATAGAAGAACTGCTGCAGGGATATGTCATTTATTTAGCAGAAGAAAATCAAGAAAAAAGCTTCTGTCTGGCTGAGCAGTGCACTGAAAAGTAGCAGGCATCTAGGACCAGGGCTTCGCTGTAGTGGGAACTGGAAGGAGAGAGACTATTCCTAGGCAGCTAGTGGAATGAAGTGGGGCAGTCTGCTATTGTTGTTTCCCAAAACAACCATTTTTTCCCAAGAAGCTCAAGGAATCCGAATGGAATGCAGTATTTTTTGGCAGGTTGCTTTTTCCCCAGAATAAGCAGGACATAGTACAGAGACACCTGAAGCTTGATTAAGGAGTTACTGAAAAGTGGGCAGCAACAGGATATGTGTTGGCAGCCTCACCATGCCGTGTGCCACAACAAAGAAAGATTTTGTGCAAAAACCTGTAACACTTCCTTCATCAGAGGTTTCATGAGTGGTTGACACCACACTCATTAATGCAAGGTTTTATATTATCACATGATACAAAGAACATTGTAAAGGCAGTTGCAGATGGTGGCTAGACACGTGAACACTGTAGAAGTCTGGCAGTTCAGAGATTCTTAGATGAGTAAGGCAACTCTGTGCAAACATATGTAAATTATGGCCCCATACCTCTCAACTGTACCACATTAGGAGGAATGGTCCTCATTTTACTTCAAAAGCTCCCTGTTCCACATTGTGAGGACGTGTTCCACATTGAAAGTCAACATTTTAAAGCAAAAATCCATAGTAAATTACATAAAAAATATATTATTTAATTAATAACAAACTTTCTTAAGACAAATGCAACATTTTAACAGTGTTTTGAGCTTCTTGGGTAAAGATTTGATCAAATGTACTACATTTGCCCATTTGTTCCACATTTTGACAGAGCAATGTTCTGCATTTGGTGGGCAGAAGGTTGAGAGGTATGGTGGCCCCAAAAAGCTGATGGTCATGTTAGCCATTCCATTAGGCACAGAAGCTATTATAATAAATAATAATAATAAAACTTTATTTATTAAGCGCCTTTCAAGCACCAAGGCACTGTACAAATGAATGTTAAAAGCAAAATACACATATAAAGTCAAGATTCTCAACAACATCAGTTCATAAATGCCTTACTCCCACAAGTGTCTTACAATCCCAGCAAGGATTCCACGGTTGTGCATTCCTAAGCTGACAAGGCAGAGGATTCCAGAGGGTTGGGGCCACAAACACAAAAGCCCTGGCCCCAGAAGACTTCAATGTAACCCTCTGAACTTCTAGCAACCCCTCGTCGGCTGAACAGAGCTGTCATACAGGGCGGTAAGGAATCAGAAGCTCTTTCAAGTAGTTGGGACCCAGTCCATGCAGGGCTTTGAAGGTCAAAAGACCTACTTTAAAAGTGATCCGCAACTGTAAGGGCAGCCAGTGAATCGCTTGCCAACACAGTGTGTAAATCGCTTCTAGATGCCCTTGTCCAACAACTTGCAGCAGCGTTCTGCACTAGTTATGGCGGGCGGATATCAACCCCAGGAAGCCCCAAGTACAGGGAGTTGCAGTAGTCAAGGTGTGAGGTCACAAAGGCATGAACCAACATGGGTAAATTGCTGGATCGGAACAAGATGCTTCACCCTGGCAATGTTCCTAAGATGGTAAAATGCAGACTTAACGACTGCTGACACCTGATGAAGAGTCAGCCCATCGTCAGGTACCACTCCCAGGTTACGCACCTGTTCAGAGTAAGGATCTGATTCCCCCAGCAATAAGCCAGAGGGTTGGCCAGACCCCAACCCCTGTCCACGACCTGAGTCTACAACCATAACCTCAGTCTTACCAGTGTTCACCTATAACCAGCTCGCATTCATCCAGTCATGGATTTCAGCGAAGCAGCTATTAAATACTGAGAGAGCACTAACCTAGTCGGTGCAAAAGACAGGTAGAGCTGGGTATCATCAGCATAACAGTGAAACCTCAGCCCATACCATCTTACAATGTCTCCGAGGGCAGCATGTACCTGCAAACAACATGGGGAAAAGCACCGAGCCCTGAGGGACACCACACTGCAGAGGAAAAGGGTCAGAGAAAAAATCCCAGACACAACTCTCTGTGTTCTCCCAGATAGAAAGATGAAACCATCTGAACACTGTACTAGACAGTCCACAAATGGACTACAGATGCTCGAAGCAAAACCCCATGGTCTACAGTGTCAAAAGCGGAAGAGAATCAAGAAGAACCAAGATAGAACAGTTCCTCCGATCTCTCGCCATCAAGAGATCATTGAGCACCCGAACCAGAGCAGTCACTGTACTGTGCCTCTTACGAAAACCAGACTGAGAGGTTGTAGATACTATGGATGGTCAAATGGTCCTCCAGCTGGTTTGCCAATACCTTCTCAATAACTTTCCCAATAAAGGGAAGGTTAGAGATAGGTCTGTAGTTGGCAAAAATATCTGGGTCCAGAGAAGCCTTCTTCAAAGGGAGTCACCACAGCTTCCTCTAGGGAGCTAGGAAACTCACCCAATTCTAAGGAGCACCAGATTCTTTGAGCCAGAAGCGGGCCCCTGATGTCAACACAACCCAAAATCAGGGTAGGACCGGATCTAAACTACAGCACATAGGGTGCATCCCCTGGATGATCCATAATATTTTGAACATCAGCAGGTCAAAGGAACACCAGGAGGCCGAGGATTCCGTGGCCAGATGCTGACCAACAGCTTCCCCAAAAAGTGTGTCAGGCGGATCTCTGATCTGATGTCGGCAACCTTATTCTCAGAAGAATTGGCGATCTCATCACACTCCTTTGTGAAAAGGCTTGACCTGAGCTGGAGACAGGCTGGGTTGCACAGTTCTGAAGAGCTGAGCCGGTCGATTCTGAGCAACAGAGATTTCTCTGGACAGGAATTCTGCCTTCTTACAGGAGATCTCTGATTGGTAGAGCTGATAATGCTCCTCTAAACTAAGCGGTCGACTTCTAGAGCAGATTTCCGCCAACAATGCTCTAACCATCATCCCACGTCGCAGCTCCCTCAAGGACCCATCAAACCATGGGCCCGAGGCGGAGAGAGAGGGACGAACATGGACAGGAGCAATTAAGTCAGGGCCGAGGAAATGGCCTGATTATAAGCCAAGACCATAGACTCTGGACCCAAGCTGGCGGAAACTCTAAGAGGTTCAATACCACCGTCAGGTCTTCAGGGCTCACATCCTGTAAAGGGCGGTATTGAACCATCTCCACAGGGCAGACCTATGAAGGGAGCACAAAATTGAAGCCACAGTGTAGTGATCAGACCAACTAACAGGTTCCACCACCAAATCAGTGGCCTCAATCCCCAGGAGAAAAACTAAATCCAAGGAGTGACTGTGATTATGAGTGGCTGAAGAAACAATCTGTGTAAGGCCCAGTGATGTCATCAACTGGAAGAATGCTGACAAAAGGATGAGAGTTTGTCGTTGACCCAGGCATTGAAGTCATGGGACCATCAATCTAGGTGACTCCAATGCTCATACTCAGCACAAAGTCTGCCACTTCCTGCAGGAATCACCTCTCGTCTCCTGGTGGATGGTAGATGAGGGCTATCCTGCAACCAACACCAGCCACTACGGCACACTCAAAGGATTCAGCTTCCTCAACTGGTATACCCGTGAGCCCCAACCTGGTCTTAAAACAGACCACTACCCCCCCACCCTGCGATCCAGTCTTAGGCAGTGAATCACTGAGTACCCCAGCTGGAACGGTCACCTCCAAAATGGGGCCAGCATTTCCATCCAGCCAGGTGTCGGTGATGCAGCCAGATCTGCTGTCCCAACAAAGTCAGAAATAACAGCAGACTTGTTTTTAATAGATCTCACATTGCATAACACCCACGAGTTGGACAAAGCTTGAAGCCGTCCGACTACTTGCCCATCAAATAGGTGGTACCCTTGAGTATGGAGACTAGTCATGGATCACCATGTTCCAGGCTCCATTTTGCCTCAGGCGTCTTCTGGACTTAACCAACCCTGAACAGAAAGTCCGTTCAACCGTCCTACCGTGTCCACGTCCCGCCACACCCATCCCCCCTACGAACAATACTGAGCACCTGACAGCACTGGTAGGTGGAAATGGGAGGGAGGATGGCAAAAGGGTGAAGGATGTGGAGATCAGAGGACGAATAATGCACGACCGGGGTAACTAAACAACACATACCGAAAGTGGAAAACAAACTCATTGCTAGACAGCTAAATAAAAATCCTAATTACCTCTTAAGTAAAATGCTCACAATTACAGCATTCAGCAGCAGCAGGAGCACCACCTCCCCTCCTAAAACAAGATATAGCAACTGGATGAAGTCCACCCACTGTATGACCCAACAGCTACTAAAACAGTCCTGGTTCCAAGTTTTGGTTTAGGTCCTGGTTTGTTAGGGTTTACAGGCAGACTGGATGGACCAATGGTCTTTTTCTGCTGTTATTGTCTGTTTCTAACACAACAGGTGGCCATCCACCAGTATGCAGTTGAACATGGTATTGGCAAGGGAGAGGTAAACATCAGTCTCAGTCGGTGGTGACTGATGGAGACACTCTGTACTGTGCTGAAGTCCTCTGAAGAGCCCACATAGGTGGTAAGTGGTGGCGCAGCTGGTCTCAGCCAGGCATGCATCATTTCCTGATTAAGCTGCAGTTTGTTGCAATGATGTCTTATTATGAGGAAAAGGAGAATACCATGTCTGTCAATCTGATAGAAAGAATAAGAATATGTTTCTAGAATGACACATGCATCTCTGAAATATATAGAGATGACCACTTCATCCTGGCCCCCCTCTTGGGCCCTCACTTCAGGTACACATTTGAGGCATTCTTTGATGAAGAAGAGTGAGGAAAGGATCCAAGAAGCCTGGCTTATACATTTGGTCTCTACAAGTATGGCACAAAAAGGCTAGGAGCACAAGAGAGGGAACAGTTGTCATCCTTTGTTGGCCCACTGCGGGCCCGTGGAGAAGATGGAAGAGGAGGATCCCAAGGTGTTGCCACTGTTGTAGCTCAATGTCAGGAAGCCTCACATTCTTTTCTCTAAGTCATCACATACCTACTGCTGCTGTATGCCCAAAAGACATCCATTGATGACAAAACCACTCTAAGAATAACTGTCTAACAATGGCTTGATGCAAAAGCACAGCAAGGCATGATCTGACATAGTGGTGCCAGAGATGCTAACAAAATTGATACAGGATTATCTGATAAGGACACGGCCCTAGCAAAAGAAGACAAGACACTATTGTGCTGGTCACTAAAAAGGCCATTTGGCTGTCTTTGACAGAGGAAGCTGCTGAACACCTCAGCTGCCCACCTGCAAGTAGATACTCAAAAACAATTGTCAGCACTGCAGGCAATACCGTCACCAACTAGAGAATGTGTCTTTCGACCCAAAATATAATGATGTCCCTTTTTAAATGTTAACCTGCCCCTTTTCCAAAGACCTACTTAGCAGATTCATAGACAATGAATCTTCTACTTTCTGGGGACTGAGGTGCTGCCCCAGTTGTACTCATCTATTTGGGTTGAAGGCAGAGGTTGCTCAACCTTGGGCTGAACTGGCAAGGGTGCAGTGAACCTTCTGTGCAGACAGGGGCCACCAAGTCTGCTGCCACACCCCAGATGATGCCTTTGATAAGAAGACTGGTTTGACCACGGTGGACCCTGGGAGGGTGGGGATGGTGGAAGGTACACACTCCTCAGCCTGTACCACTGCAGAATTCCTTCCCATACCAGCAGGACATGGCAACGAGGAGAAGGCAACTGTAGCAGTGGGAAGGGAGGAAGCGGGGTCCACAGAAGGAGAAAGGCCCCTTAGAGGAAGGAAGAGGCCCCCAGCCGAAGTGGCTGCTGATGGAGGACTCTATTATTAAAGTGATAGACTTGGGAGTGGGGTGAGGAAAGGAGAGGAAGTTGAACTGCCTGAGAAGTGTGTTGGCTTGGAGGGAGGAGAGTGGATCAGAGGGTTGCTGGGGCAGCAGTAAAGGGTACAGATATCCTGGCCTGCACACCACAGTGAAAACCACTTTCACTTCAAGCTAGTATATTCTACTGTACAAATCAACTCCTTAAGTGACACCTCCATAACTGGGAAAATGTTTTCCAAAAGATCCAAAGCCTGGGACTTTAACCACTCAGAAACCAGGCTGAGTGTGCAGGAACTGAATGTCCTGTGCCGGACTGTTCCCCCTTGTCTCATCAGCAGGTCCAGGTGGAGAGGAAGCTCCCACAGGGACTTGTTCCTGAGGCAGAAGAGAAACCTGCATCAGAACTGTCTTTGCCAGTCTGGAGCTAGCAGGCTCAGGTTTACCCTTGTCACTGCATGCCTTGGTGATATCTTCTGGATCAAGGGAAAGGGAGAAAAGGCACATACTTAGATGACCTGGGTTCAGAGCCGGCAGAAGGCATCCCCATCAGTGTTCCCATCTGAGGGAGAAGGCACAGAAGAACCTCAGCTTTCTGTTCTACCAGGAAGCAAACAGGTCCTAGAGTTGCACCACACCAGGAAAGCAGCTGTGTCACCAAATCCTTGTGCAAGGACCACTCATGAAACATCTCCTCCACTGCTATGTGCACTGCAAGGGATCCACCTACAAGCAGAGTAGGGAACAGGTCGGAGTACCTTCTAACACAGAGGAAAGGATTGTGTCTCTCCTTGCTTGTTCAGGTAGAACATGGTGATCATGTTGTCTGTCTTTACTTGCATGACCTGAACCAGAATCAGGCAAAGCAAACTCCGTCACCATTAGCCATACAGCTCGGCTCCAGCAAGTTGATGTTCTGGCAGGTCATCCTGGCTGGGAACCTGAACCTGTGGGCTCTAAGGTCAGACAAATGAGCCCCCATCTCACCAGGGATGCATCAGTGGTCAAGGCGTGGGTTGGCTCTAGGTGGCTAAATGGAATTCCCTCCATGAGATTCCAAGGACACAACAACCATTCTGTAGCATCTCATGGCAGATCTGGCTGGTCCAGGTGATGTGGCACTGAGACCACTGCACCCCAGCTCCCACTGGAGGAAACACACATGCTTCGCGAAGACCAACAGATCACACTGGTGAAAGCTGCAATGTACCCCAACAACAGCTGACAGATTTCCCAGACCTGGCACAATTGCTCAACTTGAAATGACTGGACAAAGGAGCTAAGATCTCCTGTCCTGACCATAGGTAGGCAAGCCCTGACCTAGAGGGAGTCCAACTCTGCTCCAATGAACAGGATTATCTGCTTAAGAATGAGTTCAGACTTTGCTGGCTTTACCAGAATGCCCAGATCCCAGAAGGTCTGGAGGCCAAATCCCTGGACTGCTCCACCACTTCCCTGGAGATGCCCACAAATCAGACACTAGTCCAGACAGAGGAACATGCTGGTGCCTCTGTGACTGAGTGGGCTGCCATGACTGAGAGGCATGATCTTGAACTGGTACAGAACCCCACCCATGCAAACCCAAGTCCAGGAGGTCCAGGAAGCAGAACCACATCCCTGACTCTATAGACTGTGTGATCTGATTCAAAGTGACCATATGAAACCTTCATGCAAAAACATAAGACATCATGCCCTCTGAGGAAGGGTCACACTAAGACCCAAAGCACCAGGTTTTTTTTGTTGCTCTTTATCTTGCAAATAAAACCATGAACTAAATGCCAGGACTCCTTTGTGAATGCTTTGCTAGTGGAAGAGGTAATGTCTTGTGCATTTGCTTGAACTGTATTTCATTCACACCAGTGAACATTGCTGTAGTGGGTGGACTCCTGTGCATTCTCATATGAAGCCTTTGCCTGCGGATGAACTTGTTCAGATTGAAAGGGCACTAGCACCCCCATCCATTTAATACTAAAATGTACCAAGACACATATCCCTGAGAGGCTAGGCAGTGGTGTATCCATGATTTTACAATGAGAGGTGCTGGGGTGGTGTGCATACTTGATATGCAATTTTTAATTTTTTTAATCTTTTTTATCTGCTATTATCTTTTCATTACATTTTGGCAGAAAATACAAATGTAATCTATAGTCATGAATATAAACTTTTGTATAATTAATAACTCAGAGTCCTTCAACAAAGTGAAATGCAGCAGCAGCAAGTAGGTAAGGTACAATGGGGTGCAGCCACACCTAGATCCGCGCTACTGAGGTTGGGGCATTGGAACAAGCTCAATAGCACTGCACTTCCAGGGCTGGGTGATATATGGTTTGCAAGCGCAGCCAGTGTGTCTATGGGCACCATAGACTCCCACGGTGCTAAGTATTGGTATGGTGGTGAGAGTCTTGAACTCTTACATATAAACCTAAGCATGCTTTCAGTACCCACTTCTCTGGCGTGACAGTGGACCACTGTGGAAGGAAGTGGAGGAGCTGATTCAAACACTCCTCTAGGAACTGTGTAGAAGGAAGAATGGCTCCCCAACAGCCTGTCACTTTTTGCTCTTAGGTGGGGTGGCAGAGGATGGCCTCCAGATGAACTACCACCTGCCTTTTCTTGCCCCGACCACCAGATTTGAGCTTTTCAGATGGTAGTGCTGGAAAAGCTGCATCTACTGCTGCTGGGGCTGATGAGTCTGAGCCATGAAAGGAGCTCTTCATGAGGCTTAAATGGCTGCTTAGCCTGCTGAGATGGCGCCACTAAATCTAGAGTGACACTGGACTTCTCAATCTGGGTGAGATTGTCTTCTACCCTATAGAGGCCATGGCCTGGGTTAGGGTGCAGCCAGCAGCTACGGAGGCTGGCTGGTTTTGCTTCAACTGGAGATCTGTGTCAAACAAATGGGATGGGCTGAAGCTCAGAAGGTGGCAGAAAAGAGCCTACTGACTTGGGCGAAGGCACTGACAGCATCAGTGCTGATGTATATGAAATTAAAGCATAGACACCACATGGAGCACTTAGAAAATGCTCGAGGGCTGGTAATGTGAGGGCATGCGGTTGCCAGAAAAGTGAGGTCCCAATCTGGCAGCTTTCATGGATAGAATTAAAATTACATATTCACCATAATTCCTGCTCTTCTAAGAATACCTTCACCATTGATTCACATTAGTGGGTCTTAGCAGAGGCGCTAGGACCCGTGGGAGCTGAGAACTTTTAGAGGGCTGGCACTAATAAGTAGCATGCATACATGACTACGTGAGTGAGCGCATGCAGTCACTCATTTACGTCAAGACCAGCCCCAACTGTTTCAGTAAGTTTTTACGAAGAGGTGCTGCATAACCTAAAAGTACCTATGCACTTAACCTAAGGAAATAAGATAGCCCTACTGGCCTGTGAAGAAGGACCACCAAACCCAGTAACACTGTGTCTTCACAGCCCAAATCAAGCATAAAGGGTGAAGACTAACAGAGCCATACGGAATGAGTCCGGGGATGGTGGATAGCACGTGAATCAATTGTGAAGATACTCTTAGAAGATCAAGAATAAATGTGAGTACTTCATTTTAAAATCTTCCAAGAATCAGTCTTCACCATTGATTTCCTAGTGGTCAGAGTACCAAGCTCAGACAAAGTCCCCGGACTAGAAATAGAAGGAGCTGAGGGCTCACTTAAGATAGTAATCCATTCAGGATTGTCCTGCCAAAGGTGGCATGTTGCCTGGCATGGACATCCAGGGCATAGTCTTAGTAAAGGTGCACTGTGCTCCAAGTTGCAGCTCTGAGAATTTCTCCAGTAGGCACACAGCGATCTCTGCCAGAGATGTGGCAACCGCTCTGATGGAATGGGCATGTATGCTGCCCTCCAACTTAACCTAAGCAATGGCATAGCACTAGTAAAGACAATTTGCAATCCAGACAGAAATGCACTAGATTGTAACAGGCTGTCCCTTCCAATTAGGATCAAAGGAGACAAAGTTGTTTGGATTGTCTGAGGTCCTTGATTCTGTCCAGATAAAACCTAAGGACCCTCTTAACTTCCAGTGAGTGGACAATCCTTTCTCCATCATTCTGGAAGCTGGCAAAGTAGGCAGACAGGATGAGGCCTGGTTAGACTGAACTCTGATACCACTTGTCACAAACTCACTCAGCAGGTCAGCTTTTCTCCCAAAGTGCCAACCTCAGAGCTCAGTTTTGTGAACAGTTTACAGAAACAGGGTAACCCTCCTGTCTGTTTTGGGGTTCAATCAACCTTTGGTCTCAAGTCTTGGAAAGATCAAACTGTGAACCTCTTGCTAGCGTATCCAATGCACAGGCTCAGATAATTCTGTCTTTGGGGGCCAGATATCTTGCCTACAGGCACCTAACCAAGTGTACAGAAATGAACCCTTAAAAACTGTAATAAAAGACCTCACATTTAAAAACGCTTACCTTTTTCCAGTTTGGTATCACCATTCAAGTTTACGCACAGTGTCTGCTTTAATCATATATACTCTACTTGTAAAGGAAAGAAATCAAAGACAGACTAAGTAAGCTCTAAAATAGTTTTACTACAATAGATAAAAATATGTAACATAAAATACAGAACTATTATATCACAAGACATACAAATCTCTTAAAACAGAGGTTTAACATTGCAATTCCTACTACAGCTTAGATTTTCTCTCTCTCTAAATACCTGCTTAAAGTGTTCACAGATGTTTCTTTGTCAAGTCTAGATAGAAGTGTCTCTGAAGGAAACAGAATAATGTTTAAAAGCTGGTTTTCCCACCTATTTTGCATGAGGTCACCTAGCTCCTCCCTGTCAGAATATATAAAAAATATCTATATAAAACTGTCTTTTCAAGTATTAAATTCTGCAACCTCAGCATAACTCATGTTCTTCAAATGACTCTCTTTGATCTTATGATAAGCTTCCCCTTCAGGACATGAAAGCATCTTTTATGACTTTGCACTAAACGTCTACAACCTGCTCTTCCTCCTCTAAGCGTTATCAAAGTTGATGATTTTCCTCTTAGCAACTACAGCTATAATTAACTTAGTTAAAGTCTGTAATTAGCTTCGCGGCTTCCAGGTAACACCTTGTATCTAAAACCTGTGTGTGTGTGATCCCACATGCTGTTTCAACATTTCTCAAGAGAGACAGTCCATAACCCATTTTCATATTACAAAAAGATACAGTGATCAGAACCAGCTGTCCAAGTGTCACAATTCCTCCCACCTAGACTGAATTTGGGGCTCTATCCCTGCATGGGATGAGCTTCCCAAATTAGTTCACTCCTAGACATGAGACAGCCCATCTGAGTTCTGATTGGTCACTCCAGCCCTGTGTAGAATGGTCATGTCATTTCCTTGCAAAGCAAGACTCCATCTTAGCAATCTACCATTGTTTTCCCATCTGAGTCAGCCAAACCAGGGGTTGTGGTCAGTCTCTACCACAAAATGTTGCCCATACAAGTATGGTTCCAACTTCTTTAGGGCCCACACTATGGCAAGACATTCTTTTTCCACCGTGGAGTATGCTTGCTCCCTGGGAAGTAACTTTCTACTCAGGTACACTGCTGGGTGATCTGTCCCTTGGCTGGGTGTCTAACTCAGTACTGCCCCAATACCCATGTCTGAGGCATCAGTCTGAACTATAAAGGCTTTGCTATAGTCAATACTTGTCAAAACAGGAGCATTGCACAGTGCCTCTTTTAATTTGGAAAGGCTTCCTCACAGGCTGGGCCCCAGGTAATTTTCTTGGGCATCCTTTTCTTTGTCAGGTCAGATACGGAGCAGCCAGGCACTGTAATCGGTGCAAATTTTCTGTAGTACCCTGCTGTTCCTAGAAAACTCTGATCTGCTTTGTTTTTCTGGTCTGGGCCCGCCTGGATTACCTCTATCTTTATTTGTTAGACAGAGTTGTCCCGCCTACCACATGCCGAGGTATGCCACTTCTTCCATGGCCACCAGGCACTTCTCAACTTTGACAGTGAGCCCGGCCCTCTGTGTCCTGCCCAGCACTTCCCTAAGGTGGGAAGGTGTTCTCCCAGCTGGCACTAAAGATGGCACATCATACAGGCGCCATCACAGCATCAGCACCATTTAACACCTGGTTCACCAACCTTGAAAGTGGCCAGTGCGCTTCTTTCATTCCGAAAGGCATTACTTTAAACTCAAATAAGCCTATCTGAGTGATGAAGCGAACCTCCCTAGCTCTGTCTGTCAACTGTACCTGCCAACAACCTTTGTCAGGTCAATAGTCAGGGGTAGGTCGCCCCGAACTTGTCCAGGAGTTCGCCCATCCAGGGCATCGGTGGGCATCTGACTTCGTGACTGCATTCAGCCCACGATAGTCCACACAGAAATGAGTAGAGCCATCTGGCTTAGGCACAAGGACTACGGTGAGGCCCAGGAGCTGTGGGATCACTGGATTACCCCTAAATCCAGCATCTCCTCCACTTCCTCCTAATGTCCTTTTGGACAGCCTCTGACACCGATATGCTGTCCGCCTTATGGGCGTCTGTGTCCCTGTCTCCACATCGGTGTCGCTAAGGGGTTAGTCCAGGCTTGGCGCTTAAACAATGGGCAAAGTCTGCTAAAACCTCCATTACTTTCTGGATCTGGTCCTGGGCCACGGGAGACAATTTTACTGCCTCCACAGGGGACTCCTGCTTACTTTCTTCCAGCAAATACAGAAGGGGACTCCTTCGTCCGTCCCCTCCCCATGACTACACACTGCAAACACCATGTCAGCCCTATTTACATATGGCTTCATCATGTTGACATGGTACATCCTTTCGGTCTGTCTTCAGTCAGTAACTCCACAATGTAGTTCACATCATTTACCTTCCTAATCACTTTGTACGGTCCTGCCCACTCAGCCTGCAGCCTGTCTTTCCAGACCTGAATAAGGACCATGACTTCCTGACCCACCATGTATGAGCGAACTCTGGCTCTGTGGTCGTACCACACTTTTTGTTTTGTTGGGCAGCTGCTAGGTTGCTCTGGGCTGTCCCCATAAACTCCTTCAGCCTTTCCCTAAACCTAAGGACATAATCCACAATGGGAGTTCCTGGGTGGCATGCTTTCCTTCCTAGTCCTCCCGGATCAAGTCTAGGGCCCAATGCACTCAGCGCCCATATAAGAGTTAGAAGAAATCCTGAGACTCAGGCACCTCCCTGTATGCAAACAACAGGTGGAGAAGGTATTCTCCAGTCCTCCCATGCTGTTCAGCAAACGCCAGAGCATTGACTTAAGGGTACCATTGAATCGCTCCACAAGTCCATTGGCTTGTGGATGATATGGTGTCGTGCATCTCTGCACCACCCCACACTTCTCCCATAAACATTTCATCAGGTCTGACATGAAGGAACCCCTCGATCAGTGATTACCTCCTGCGGAAACCCAACACAGGAGAAAATCCCAAGTAAGGCATCTGTCACTTTGTCTGTCCTCAGTGAGGATAGGGCGACTGCCTCTGGGTACTGGGTGGCATAATCCACCACAGTTAGGATGAATCTCTTCCTGAGGAGCTGGAGGTATTTAAAGGCCCCACAATATCCATTTCCACCCTCCAGAATGGCTCCTCCACTATGGGCAAGGGAATCAAGGCGGCTTGGGTTTTCTTGCCCGCTTTCCTATTTCTTGGCACCAGTGACAAGACCTGCAACTCTCCTTCACCTGCTGGGTGAAGTTAGGCCAGTAGAAATTCTGGGCCAACTGCTCGTCATGCGTGTGATTCCCAGATGACCAGACAAGGCAATATCATGTGCAATCTTGAGCAACTGCTCACGATACCCCTGAGGAATGACAAGCTGCCTGCCTAGCATCCCTCCCTCTGTCTGTACTGCCTGAGTATACATAAGTCCATTTTCACAATAAACCTTATGTCTGCGCCACCTCCTGTGCATTGTCCGAGTCTACCCAAGCCCTCAGCTTCTAAACTAGGGTCACTTCTCTGAGCAGCTGCAAACCCTCACACATTCCCAAGGCATGGGACAGGTCCCTTCAGTCGCTAAACTAGGGTCCCTAGCACTAGCATCAGGGCACTCAGGATCACTGTCAATCCCAACCCTCTGACAATGTGTCACCCTCCCTCTTAGATAACCTCTGTAGCTGTGTGGTTACTTGCTACTGGGAAATTTCTGCCCCTTTCGTTAGTCTCCCCATCTGGAGACACAGGCTGGGGAACCAGCCTCTCAGTGGTTTCCACAATGGCTTCTGTGGGGTTCAGGAACTACAATTTTCTCTGCCACTTGGCTACAGGTAACTGCACATACCATCCCCTGTTTTAGATTGCTGCCCGGGATCACATCCACTGCTAAGGTTTTGGCTACAGCCACCTGTTGCACAGTTCCCCTGTTTCACCCCAGTCTAGGAGAACACTAGCGAGGGCAATATTTTCACCTCACCAGTAAAGTCCTGTACAGTGATGTATTTATTGGGTATAAGCTGACCAGGATCTACCAGATCCCCTTTACCAAGATCAGGGATGCCCCTGTGTCCCTTAACCCTGCATCTGTACACCATTCACCATGTTTGGGTGCATGTGTTCCCTCATGTTCACTGGCATGCTTCCAGGGACACACAAACAACCCACTTCTTTTCTAGCACCACCTTGAATATTAATGCTTGTCTTTTTGGGACACTGTCTGGCAATATGCCCAGTTTCTTTGCATAACCAACATTCACTTCTCTTTTCAGAGACATCTTTTCTCTGAAACCTGGGGCTAACTGGTTTCGGTAGAGGCAGTGAGGTTTTAGCTGCCCTGAGGCGCTTTTCCCTTTCTGCACTGCCACGCCCACCCATTAGCTCTCAGAGCGGGTCTGTCTTGGCATAGCGGTCCAAGAGTTCAGCAGCCTCTTGCACTGTTTTGGGATCTCGGTCCTCTAGCCAGGTTTTAGCTCAGCTGGGCATGCCCAATAAAACTGTTCTAATAAAATCACATTTTCAATTTTATCAACAGAGTTTGCCTCAATTCCTTCCACCAATGTTTTAAAACTGCGTTGTTTAGTGGCTAGCTCCTCGTACCTCATATCAGGGCTTCTCCTGAGCTTATGGAATTTAGCTCTGTATGATTCAGCAGTTAATTAAAACTTTTTAACAGTGCAGCTTTTAGCTTGCTGTAATCATTACTGTCCTCATTGTCCATTTGACCCACTGCATCCCGAGCTTTTCTGGTAAGTAGCAGGGATAGCTGGAAGCTCCAGGACTCTCTAGGAATTTTAGCCTGAATACAAACTTTTTCAAAAGAATTTAAAATGCATCCATATCCTCCTCCTCCTCTTTAAACTAGCTATTAATTTGGAATTCAATTTGTAACCCAGTCCTGCAGTCCCAGTTAAACCCAAGCCACTTACCTGCTCTGGTGCCGCTGGTTAGAGTCGCTTCTCCAGTTCGTGTTGCCTCTGGTGCTCCTCTCTCTTCTCCTCTGCAGCTCGCTGGCACTCCACACTCCTCACGGTCTGCCTCCCGTGTTCCCACTCTGCCTCTCGCTCTCTTGTTCTCTCTTCTCCTGGAACTCCAGCTCCATCCTGCGCAACTCAATTTGCAGCCTGAGTACTTCTGGATCCAGGATACTTGTGACCTTCCCCTGCTGCTGTGGTCCTTTACTGACAGTGGCCCTGTTGTCCTCCTCATTGGATCTGGACACTGCACTGGCTGCTAGCCCTGCCACACTCAAGGTTTGGTCCTTTTCAGTCATGGTCAGTGACTCGCTGCTCTGGGTATCTGCTACCATCAGGGCATCTATGAGGTTCTGCTTGCTGGCTTTCACTGCAAATGGGACTCCTCTGTCCCCACACAACTGCTTTAAGGAGTCTACAGTGTGCCTGCTGTATTCAGAAGCCATCTTCTTCCCTCACTACTGCTACTCTGACTTGCACTTTAGAAAAAAATAAAGCGGTAGGAACTTGACTGTATGCCAGGTACTATAGTTCTGTTTCCTTTAAAAATAAATTACTGCCTTTTCTTTCTTTGCAAGTGAGCTTACGGTCTCAGCTGACACACTGAACAATAAAGCTTGTGATACCAAAATTATCCACACGCTGCCAACCAATCTGTCACAAACCCACTCAGCAGGTCAGCCCTCTACTCCCAAAGTGCCAACCTCCGAGCTCAGTCTTGTGAACAGTTTACAGAAACAGGGTAACCCTCCTGTCTGTTTTGGGGTTCAATCAACCTTTGGTCTCAAGTCTTGGAGGGATTCAAACTGTGAACCTCTTGCTAGCATACCCAATGCACAGGCTCAGATAATTCTGTCTTCAGGGGCCAGATATCTTTGCCTATGGGCACCTAACCAGGTGTACAGAAATGAACCCTAAAAACTGTAATAAAGACCTCAGATTTAAATCACCTACCTTTTTCCAGTTTGGTATTACCCTTCAAGCTTATAGCACAGTGTCTGCTTTAACCATATATACTCTACTTGTAAAGGAAAGAAATCAAAGACAGACCAAGTAAGCTCTAAAATAGAGTTTTACTACAACAAATAAAAATATGTAACACATAAAATACAGAACTATTATATCACAAGTCATACAAATCTCTTAAACAAAACAGGTTTTAACAGTGCAATTCCTACTACAGTACTTAGATTTTCTCTCTCTAAATACCTGCTTAAAATGCTCACAGATGTTTCTTTGTCAGAGTCTAGATAGAAGTGTCTCTGAAGGAAACAGAATAATGTTTAAAAGCTAGTTTTCCCCACAATTTTGCATGAGGTCACCTAGCTCCTCCCTGTCAGAATATATAAAAAAATATCTATATAAAACAGGCTGTCTTTTCCAAGTATTAAATCTGCAACCTCAGCATAACTCATGTTCTTCAAATGACTCTCTTTGATCTTATGATAAGCTTCCCCTTCAGGACATGAAAGTATCTTTTATGACTTCGCACTAAAACGTCACAACCTGCTCTTCTTCCTCTAAACGTTATCAAAGTTTATGATTTTCCTCTTAGCAACTACAGCTATAATTTACTTAGTTAAAGTCTGTAATTAGCTTGGGCCTTCCAGGTAACACCTTGTATCTAAAACCTGTGTGTGTGTGTGACCTCACATGCTGTTTCAGCATTTCTCAAGAGAGACAGTCCATAACCCATTTTCATATTACAAAAATGATACAGTGATCAGAACCAGCTGTTCAAGTGTCACAACACTTTTGGTAGAAATTTGGGATGTATATAGAGAACTACCTTGTCTCTGTGGAAACCAGTATCTGAAGAATCTGTGATCAAATCATGGGTTTGGATACTTTGTGAGCAGGGCAATAGCCAGCAGAAATGCTTGTTTACAAGTTAAAAACTTCAAGTCCCTCGGCCCAGTGGCACTGAGAGTTGAGGTGCTGGATGCCACACTGGCGACCTGAGTTCGGGAATGAACTTGGGTTGCTCAGTGGTCAGCAAGGGAAGGAAGGATTGAGAGTCCATAGACAGCCTCTTTCTTGGGGGAGGGGATCACGCAGCACGCTGTAGACTGACACCCAGAGGTGGCTGGGTGTTAGCACAGGCACGCCGCCAAGAATGGGGAGGGCTCACATCCAGGGCATTAGGCTGCCTCCATGGAAGCAGAGACAGCTACTCCACTCATTGCATAGTCATGGGCCCGGGAGAAAACAGCAAGGTGGGAACAGACAGGGTCTGTGATGACCTGACAATCGGTCAGAGGACAAGTCCCCTCCGAGGGGGACTGAGCCCTTGTTGGCATCCCACAAACAAAAAAAACAACTGTCAAGTAACACTTTGCAAGGGACTCAAAGGGCTTGCAAATGAACAATCTATCACAAGGTTGATGTCCCAGGCAGCCATCAGTCTCCGATGGGAGGCCTTGTCTGCAAAATGCCCTTGAGGTACCTCTTGAACACTGGCAGCAGTGCCAGGTAGAAGAGATGGAAAGATTCATGGTATGCTGAAATAACCTGTACTGCAATCAGGGTAAACCGCTTCAGTAGTATCTGGGAGGTGCAGGATTCGGCGGCTAGCCCCACAATGAGAAAGAGAATGATACTGCACTCTGCAGTGGTGACTTGAAAAGAGACAAAACTTAGGCTTCAAAAAATAGACTATTGCAAATTTATTAAAGTGTTAGACAAAATATCTCCAAGTGGACTAGTAGCCTGAGCTGCTGCTCCAGTGCTTCTCAAGAAAGGCTTTGTCAGGTGCGGAGTTCCAGAGACCACCATGCCAATTAAATACAATTAATTTGTAAATATGAAAAACTTAATGAAATCATGGCTTACATTATATTCAATAAAAAATCAGAAATTAAAGCACTCCAAATTTCCAAGATGCAAGAATGTCTCAATATGTTATGGGGAACACAGAAAAATATATGATGTAAATAAACAGTTGAACAGAGAAGGCAGAACATTTTATCCTCAACAGTAGTGATCACTCATTTTTCCTTTCCTCACTCGTGGTAGCTTAGGGATCTGCTGCACTGTCGTGTCATGTTCTTGGCAATCTCTGAAAACTGTAGTAGGGAAAGAGTTCAAGTACTGTAGCTCCTGTGGGTAAATCAAAAGAAAAGTGTGAGAAATTATGTTAATTATATACAAATGTGGGATTTTAAACCTTTACCAAATAAGTGCTACTGTAATAGGTGATGAAGGCATGCTGATTTCGAGGGTGGCAGCCCTGCAGATCTCCTGGATAAGGATGCCTGAAATCAGCAACTGAGGCAGCGGTATGTCTGGTGGAATGAGCCCTCCTGAGCCCTGTGGAGGCTCCATGAGCCAACCTTTAACAGAGGTTGATGCAGAACATTATCCTCCTTCAGTCATCCTCTAAGCTGCTGTGCTGCCAGGTGTGGCTTCAGCATATGTTACAAAGAGCTGGTGAGCCACACCTCAAACTCCAGCCATGTACTCCACATTAATCTAAAGCGATCACTGCAGGTGTGAAGGAATGAAGCTTGCATTCAGCCTCCTAAGATGGGTTGGTAAAGTAAACTGGGAGGTTCATCACCTGGTTAAAGTGGCCCTCCAAGACAAGCTTCAGGAGAAACTTTGGGTGGGGGTGAAAGATAACCTTGTCTGAGGGAAGACCAGGCAGGAGACTCCATTGAGAGTGCCTGGAGCTCACTAATCCTTCTGGTTGATGTGATGGCCACCAAGAAGGCAGTCTTCTATAACAGGTGTGACATCTCACACCTGTGCATAAACTCAAAAGGCTTGTCCATGAGCACTGCCAGTACCAGCAAGAAGTTCTAAGGTGGCGGTGGCTAACACACAGGTGGGGACAAATGGTCAAGGCCCTTGAAAAAGCCCCCAACTACTCTTCTGCACAATTATCATCGGCATATCAGCCCATGACCAGTATGCAGAGATGGCTGACAGGTGCACCTTAATGTCTTGAACACAGTCCCAGCTGGGACAAGTGCCAGAGGTATTCCAAGATGCTAGCCACAGGGCAGGCCAGGGATAATGCTCCTGACCCTGACACCAAATGGAAAACCTTTTCCATTTGACGGCATAACAGTGCTGTGTCGACTCTGTACAGGAAGCCTCCACAATATGTAGCACATTTTCCGAAAGACCCAAACCCTGGAACTCTAGCTGCTCAGGAACCAGGCTGTGAGGTGCATGGACTGAAGGTCCAGATGCAGGATCCTCCCTGCTGATGGGTCAGCAGATCTGGGTGAAGAGGCAACCACCATAGAGGTCTGCTGCTGAGGCTGAGGAGATTCAGGTACCAGAACTGGTGAGACCAGTCTGGAGCTATGAGGTCCTCCACACCTTATCCTCCAAATCTTACCAACACCTTCTGATCGGGTAATGGAGGAGAGGCACACAGGAAGCCCGGGATCCAGGGCCTCATGAAGGCATCCACTACCAGTATCTTGGACTGTGAGGAGGGCACAAACAGCCCCAGTTTTGCACCTCCTCCCTGGAGGCAAACAGGTCCACCAGAGGGTGCCCTGATGAAAGGACTTCTCATGAGATGTCTTGCCCAGCCGACTGAGAGCATCTGCCAGCTGACTGTCTACTCCTGCAGGATGCACCATGAGAGTTATGTTTGTAATTTGTATCTGCACTCCTGGTAAAATAAAGACAAGAAGCGAAAACGTGGTTGCTGGAGTTTATTTCTCCTTCTAGCTATGCACCCAGGCTATGCAGGAGGGTCCTGGTGCATAGGGCCTCCCAACACAACAGAAGAGAATGTTTCCACTCTGTCTGTTCAGGTAGAACATGGTCGTGGTGTTGTCCATCTGGACTTGCGATCTGACCCCTGACTAGTGGAGCACATTCTGTCAGAATCAGTCGCACTGCATGGAGTTCTAGCAGGTTGATGTGGTGACGGGACTTCCTGGGTGACTAAAACCCATGTTTCCTGAGATCCCCAGTTGCACTCTCCACCAGAGATGTGTCTGTCAAGAAGGTGATGGTCAGCTCTGGGCAGACAAATGGGACTCCTTTCTCCAGATGTTCTGGGATCAGCCACCACTGGATGACATCTGACATTGGCTGGGTCACCATGACTGGCTGGTCTAGGTGTCCTAGGCCTTGGGACCACTGACGGCCCAACTCCCACTGCAGGCACTGCATCCACCAGCGGGGCCCACTGAGCCACACTGGTACAAGATGCCATGTACCCCAGCAGCCCCAGTAAGTCCCGGGCAAGGCATAAGTGTTGAACCTCAAATGATCGAAGCAAAGGAGGTAAAAGCCAGTAATACACTGTCAACAAGGAAGAGGCCTTGGCCCATAGGGAGTCTAGCTCTGCCATGATGAAATTAATCACCTGCAAGAGGATTAGTTTAGATGTGGCCAGGCTGACCAAGAGGCCCAGGTCTCTGCAGGTCTGGAGGGCCAGGTACCTGGACCACTCTACTACCTCCTTGGACAGCCCAGCTATCAGCCAGTCACCCAGGTGGGGATACCCTGACTCCATGGCACTGCAGGAAAGCCACCACTACGGCCATGTACTTGGTGAAGATCCTGGGCACTGAGAAGAAGCTGAAGGGCATGATCTGAAACTGATAGACCACACCTTCTATACAGAATTGGAGGTACCACCACTGAGACAGACGAACTAGGATATGGAAAAACATGTCCTGGAGGTCTAGGAGCAGAACTACATATCCTGCTCAATGAAGAAAGGTTTTAGGCCTGCACCTGGGAGCTGTGCTCGGCTATAAACACATAAAGCAGAAAAAATCCAAATGCCAGCACAAGCTACTTACAGCCACTTCCCAAAGCTGCACAATCACTGGGATGCCAATATTTAAAATGAAGAAAGCAAGACCTTAGTTGCAGTGTCAGTGGCTCAGTAGGTAGCACACTCGCCTCTGAGGCCGGAGATCAGAGGGCTGTGGGTTCAGTTCCCACATCTGGCACTTGGGTTAATATCCCAGTACTGACACTGTAGTGCAACATGAGAGGGTGCTGCACTTCTGAGTGCCGTCTTTCAGATGAGGACGTTAAACCGAGGTCCCATCTGCCTGAACTGGTGGTAGTTCAGGTGGATGTTAAAGACTCCATGGCACTTATCGAAAAGAGTAGGGGAATTTTTATTGATAAACATAAAATGAAAGACAATCAAATGGTATTACTTCATACAAATCATAAAAACAGGGAAAAAGGAGAAAAAACAGAAGCAGATAATATATCATTTCAACAAAAACAATAAATAAGAAAAGCTTGAACCCAGCTAAAACATAGGAGAAAAAACATAAAAGAATATTGAACTGCAAACTTTAAACAGAAATATGTAGAGCACCCCAAAACAATAAGAAACTCCCCTCTCTTTTAATAAAAGGAGTAGGAAATAATTGACAAAGCAATAAATGAAAAATCCTTTCCACAAACCCCAAAAAGAACGGAAAAGTAAGCCAAGAAGGGAAACACTGCATGAGATAACTAAACAGTAAGCATATGCTGGTGGCCAACCATGGCGCATCCGAGGTTGTAATCCAGGGAAGGCCTTTCCATAATGCCAAAAAGTTTGTCTCTAGAAAATTGGGTAATTTCTTTAAGGTATAACTGTTTCAAATCAAGTTCTACTTTCTGTAAAATTCTAGCATGAGTTCCACCTTTGCTGTAATGTAAAGCTACATCTAGCTAACTAAATCTGCCATTTAAAACATGTCATCAGTACCGTAGAGGTGTTTATATGCCATTTTCACCAAGCATGCTGTAAAAGGCTCCATACATAAGGTTGTCATAAGTTATTGTTGAAAACAGATTGTCTCTCCATTCCTGAGCTACAAATTCCAAAAATCATGAATAAAAGTGCAGTCAAAAGCAAATGCACAATAGTTTCTTCTTGATTCATACACTGCAGTCTATGACATAAAATTTCCGTCTGTTGCTTATGTTTATGGTTAGTGCCAACATTAATTCTCTTGTGGCATGCCAACCAATGCAAATCCCACATAACTTCAGGAATCCTATTATTTGTCAATAATTTCTTTAACGCAGATAATCTATTAACCGGCATTTTTCAAAACACGATCCATATGACAAAGTGAATGTAAAAGATGGGTATAAAGTTGTTTCTGTGAAAAGACTTGATATGATCCACAGTCAGATGCCATTGTTTTAGTCTAGGAACAATTCCTAAGATAGTTTGGTATGGCTTCAGATTTCTTAAGTACTCCCAGCCTTCCTACAGTCCACTGATCAAACCAGATCTGGCATCTGTTATATAGCAAAGGTTCCCACCCAGCAGTTTGAAATAGTAATACTGGTTTAATATTACAGTGAAAGAAATACTATTGAAAACAGAATGGGATTGACCATGTTCAAGCCTCCTGATTTATTGGTAAGTAAGTGACATTCCTTTTATCGGGTTGAGACAACTGCCCCATACAGCCTGAAAAAATGCTCCATAAAGTAGTTTCATATTTCTGGGAAGGAGAAATATAACTGACATACAGAAAAATTGGAATCAGGTAAGTTTTTATTAAATAAACTGCTTTCTCTTATTAGGTTTCCATTTATTCCAGTAGGCAACTTTTGTTTACCCACCTCCAGTTTGGCTCCCAATTCAACTTGTCCAGATCCCAGTCCAAAGCGTATACCCAAAATATTTATAAAATCTGTATTAGTAGTAATACCAGACAGACATGTTGTAGATATGAGAGTAGAACCCAACCTACTGTATATCCAGTACATTTTGTATACTCAGAGATGCCCCAGAGCATTGTCCAAAATCACTACATACGGATACCGCTGTCTGAACCAATTCGTCATCTGCAACCAATAAATTCATATCATCAGCATAAGCTACTATGGTGTGTTGTAATCTTAAGTTATTAATATTTAAAGGCGAATATCTGTATGAGCCATAATTTTCTAAGAAGTGGGTCAAAAAAAATACGTAGAGTATAGGCTGAGAGGGCAGCCCTGACTCACCCCTCACAGTATATGAATCATTGGGCCTTTTTTCCATGAACTAAAGGAATGACAGTAGCTGTCTTATAAATAGCCTGCTCCATTGTATCATAAAAATCATGGGATACAAGATCAAAAGCTTTTTCTGATCCAACGAGACTAAATACCCATCCACCGCCTCTCTTGCCATATTCTACTACTTCTCTGATTAATAACAATAAATCTTCAATATTCCTCCTGGTAATGAACAATATTGAGAATGAGAGATGACTTTTGTTGCTAGTAATGACAGACGTTTTCGTTAAGATTTTGTCAAGATTTTGAAATCGTATTCAAAAGACTAATTGGTCTCCAATTTTGTATGTCTGCTTTGTTCTTTTGTATATATATATATATATATATTAAAACTCCATATTCATACTTAGAGGAATACAAGCTGAACCTAAAATTGTATTATACATCAAAGTTAACTCTTAGCAAATATCAGGTCCTATAAGTTTGTACAGTTCATTAAAGCCCATCAGGCCCTGGCGCTTTCCCTGTAGAAAGAGAAGAGAGTGCATCTAAAAGTCCCGCATTGTTATATCGGGCTAGATATTCCTCGCAGCATGGCATCTACCACGGAATATCAAGATCCGCCAAAAATCATGTGCAAAATCTGAGTTAAAGTCAAAGGCCCATGCATCTTTGTTGTATAATGAGTGACTAAATTCATTATATCTGTATGGGACGTGTACAAAGACCTATCTAGAGCGCAAGCTGGAAATCTCTGTATTAGCTAATTTCCGAAAACAGCTATCGTAAGGACAAACCGTCCAGGAAGACCCTGAATTCCATATTTTTGTTGATAGTGTAAAGCCTTGGATTTGTGTTCATGATAGTTCAGTAATTCAGTCTTGATTCAAAAGATCTGGGAAGACAGTCTTGTTTAGTTTCCTATGCTAGAGCCAATAAATTTTGAAATTTGGATCTATTATGTAGGTAGGATAAGTAAAGATTATAACTAAAAGCCTTGCTCAACTGTTTACACAGCTTCCGAAATCAAATTTTGTAGTTTCCCACCACTGGGAAGAGTTGTCAAAAGAAAGAAAATCGTTTTCTAGCTGCAATAAAGTCTTGAATAGCCAGCACCATAAATTCTTTTGTAACAATGAGCGTTCATTACCATACTCCTGGGCCGTAAATTATCTTTAATTGTTGATCTAAGGAAAATAAACCATACCATGATCCATAAATTCTGCTGGCTGGTGGCAGCCAATCCAAGTGAAATCTGTCTAGAGATAAAGAAATAATCTAGGCAAGTAGCTAGACACCCCTTATGAAAAGTAGGAGTATGTAAGTTAGTTTTGTCAAAATATGCATCAGTAAAGTCTTGCTTTGGTTATAGTATCCATAAAAAATTGTGTCACAATATACTTTGCTCGGGGGTTATGCTGTAATTTAGAAGTTATACTGCAGTTAAAATCTCCAGCAAAATGACACTAGCTGAAGTATACAAAAGGGCTGTATAATTTTCAAAATTTCAGTTCGGTCAGCTTTTGTTTGTGAAGCATACAGGTTAATTAACCTATAAGTTGTATGTAGTATACAAACATTGAGAAGTAAAACTAGTCCTGTTACAAGATCCATCAATTTAATCAGTTTTATTATAGGTACCTTGAACAGAATTCCCCGCCAGATGCTGTATCTTGACCAATGGACCAAAAAGGGCCAACATCCAGGAGTGCTGTGCAGCTTTTATTTCACGAGTCATGTGGAAGTGTACATCCTGCAGAAAGATAACACCTGTGTGTAAATCTGCTAAATAGGAGAACACTGTATTCCTTTTGGCTGTTCTCTTAATACTATTAGTGTTCACAGTATAAAGGTTAAATCCATTATATCTTAGCCAAAATAGGAATTATTGAACATTCCCTTCCTGAGAGTACCCCTATCCTTAGTTTTCTGTGTGACTTTTCTTTTGTTGTTTGAAGGCTGATTCAAAGTGCTGTGATGTGAGGACGTCTCAGGAGAAAGATTCAAGGAAGAGGTATCAAACTCCTCAGAATGGTCAGAGAGAAGTGCTTCATACTTATTATCCAGGGAATGGGTTGTGTTCCATTGGAGATTTTAAGGGTGTTCTTGGTGGTCTATGCCTTGTCACTCTTTGCTGCATCCCGGAATCTATTAATACTGGGGTGGGGGGCATAGTGGTATACTAATCGCACTGGTGCGTCTATTATTTTGGGAATAACTACCTCCATATCTTCCTCTCTTTGCTGTTCGATCTCACTAGGAGGAATCATTGGTTTAGGAACCTGGGGTAAAGTCAGAGGCTCCTGCAGGGAGGGTTTCAAGGGGATCCAATTTTGGTTGATTCTAAGAGTTGTGAAGGATAAAACTACTTATCCTACTCTTTTGAGATAAGGTAATAAGAAGTCTTTGTTCTTCCCCATCTGCTTGGTCTGAAACATTATGGGCTGCCCACTTACAATTTTGAAAGTATTGTCACTGCAAAGATTGCAAATGCATTCATTTAAACACTGAGACCATACATGCCCAGTTCCCCACAAACAGTACACTTCATCTGGTCCATACACTACTTAAATGCCCTTCCGAGCCACATTTATAGCATGTCTTGGGTTGTCCAGGATAAAAAGGACCGCTCTGTCACGACCTAAAAAGGAGTTAGGTAGATGCATCACTCCCTGATCATTCCTGTTTAACAAGACTTTCACCCTCCACCCCAGTCCAAATATTGTCAGTGTCAATGATTGCTTGGGATCTTCCAAACAGTACATTTTGTTTCCAGCCAGTGCGTTAAATCATGAACACGCACACACCCTCATGCGAAATAGCACTGTGACAATCTTATGCTCTGGTTTAGAGAGGGGTGTTACCATAAAGGTGACCACAAAGGCATTTTTAAGAGAATGGTATTGTGACCAAAATCATTGTAGTCCTCCAGCTGTTTTAAAGCTAATATCAAAAGTTGTTTCACCTGAAACATGAATGGGGCATGCAGTTAGGTGTGCAAAGAACTTCATGGAGGTTTTCAAAAGTTGCCATGCAACAAAAACTCTATCCGGTATATCTTTAAACCCCAGTATATATTAGTCTCACGCGTTGTGACGTTTAGCAGGTAAGATGGGTGTTTGAAAAGGAAGCATACGGCCTTGCAGCAGTGCGGTTTATGATATTCAAAGGCCTGTTGACAGTGTCCACTGTTTCAGTAGTCACAGCATCGTTAATGGTAAGGTATTATTTGGCAAATTCAAAATGGGGTTTAGCATCAGTTCCAGTTGTGAGGGAATATCAAGGTTAAGTTCAGACCTGGGGGTAAAGCCTGAATATGTGAAGAAACAGCAGGACCAACCGAGATAGGAGAGGGTCCTGAGCCCCACTGCCCTGATTCTGAGTTAAACACCCATCCTGCTTCTTGCAGCACTTTATGTACTGACCAGTCCTTCATCTGTAGAACACTCCTTGAGACAGGACCTCTGAGGTCGCCTACAGCAGTACAAGCTGCTTCCAGACCCGACCTTTCCCCAGACCCGTTACAGCAGCAATTACATAGTTACCTGTAGCTTGTTTCTCACTCAGTTCCACTCTTTCCGCCCAGTTGATTTCTGCCGCCTTTGATGCTGCTACATCAGAGGTTTCCACCTGGGCCTTGTTGACAGCAGAGTTCTGTGCATCAGTTTGACAATCCCTAATCTGTTTCCTGAAGCCGGACTTCGTAAGGAAATACTGCCGCTCAGCAGCCAACAGCTGCTCTGATAAGGCTTTCACTTCAGGACAAGAACTGCAGATACATTGCACTCAGGAGATTGTTCCACCTCTTCGTCCTCCGTATTTAAAGCCTGTCCATATCATCATTTCCTGATATAGGCACCACTAGGTTCTCCATCTCCACCACCATTGGGTCAGTAGCATTTTGGATATCTCCTATCATGGATCCACCATACTTGAATCTGACACATCTTGTGGTGAAATTGGGTAGATACCTTCTCCTCTAAGACCATCTGCTGCTCCACTCCAGCTGGGGAGGTGGCCTTCTTGGAGTCACCGACAAAGGGTCCCCCTGCTCACAGGAAGCAGAGTAAGGGAATTTCCCGGTGTCTTGGCAAATTTCCCTCATTCACTAAAAATACCACCAACAGCTTAATCTGGTTCAAGGTCAGTTGGCATTCATCTGTCCCCCTCCCAGGGTCGTGCCTGAAAATAGGCAGGATTTGTCTAGTGCACTTACCCGGTCAACAAAAACTAAATAAAAAATAAAAATAAAATAAAGGTGCTATCAGTGCTTCAGGTATAGGGTACCAGCCCATACCTCTCAACTGTCCTGATTTTTGGGGGATTGCCAGAATTGCATACTGTCCCAAGTAGCCTGCAGCTGGTCCCAAATTCACAGCATGCTGCTGGATCATTCCACTGTGTTCAGTCAAAACCTAAAGCAATTTCCTGGCTGAGACACCCATTGACATCTGATGTAATACACCCACTCCAGCAGTCAATCAAGTGTACGTATGGAGAGGTCACGGGTGACGCCAAAATGCTAAATTTAAAATAGAGTAAAACAAAAGCCCATCAGCTGTCCATCTGCTGTTAGCCTGTTCCTCGATGACCCACCCAAGTTTAAGCACAGCTAGTAACTAACTGCAGGTCCCCATCAAGTCAGACTCTAAAATGTAAAGGAGACAACCTCCAGGGACAAACCTTATTTTCTTGCAATGACACTTCCATAGCACTGGTGAGATTTTGCAGCCATAGACTGGGAGGACCGACAGAGACTTCACTGCTCAGCTCGACCAGACCCAAAAACAACAAGTGTGGCGCGCAGCGCAGCACCTCTTCATGCTCCAGAGACCTCGCTTTCTGATTGACCGAGATGTCTAGAGCTAGGACATCAGATTTTAATCAAGCTTGTAAAACTAAAAGTTTTCATAAAATTCACTACTGTTGGAGCCTGACCCTGGAAGCAAGCAAAGCAGCTTGAATTGAGTGAGCCTCGAGGAGGGACCCTGGCAGTGACCCCGGTTACAGATCCATGTGTGGCACTGACAGTAACTTTATTAAGACAAGTGATATCAAGCTGGCTGACTTGATCTGATCATTTTGTTTGCAGGTTTATTATTTGATGTAATAGGAGCTTACTAGCCAAACAGCATCATTTGGTTAAATCGTTCATACCTGCAATTTCAGTTCCATGTATTATCAGTGAGAACACTTTTATGCCAGTTCTGTGTTTTCAGGTTGGCAGTTTTGCACTAGTTTGATGTTTTAAGAGCATTTTAGTTGGTTAGCATTATTTTGGTAAATCATTTACACCTGTATCTCAAGTTCTGTATGTAGTTATTAGTGTGCCGCTTTGCTAATTGTCGAAAGTGGATATTATAGTGTTGGTTCTGTATCTGCAAGTTTACATTTATCTGATGCAACAGGAGCTTTTTAACTGATTAGCATCATTTTGTAAAATTATTTATATCTGCATTTTAAGCTCTGTGTATTGTTAAACAGCATGCACATTTCAATGCCGGTTCTATTTTAAAATTAAAATGTGGGTTGGCCTTTATTCTGATGCAACAAGAACTTTTGTTTACCGATCAGCATCATCTAGTAAATTATCCACACTTTCTTTTCTAGTTCTGTGAATTGTGATTACTGTGCGTTTTTCAATGCCAGTTCTGTGTGTAGCTTACATTCTATATTTCTGTGATGTAATAGTAGCTTTTTATTAAAAGGGACACTGTCAGCTTTGTTCCTTGGTTTTCTGTAAATTCTTATCAGTGGGTCTGAAGGCACATACCTGTAAGAGCGTCCCTCTAGAATGCCCTGCATGAAATAAAAAAGTAACCTGTTTACCTACTTTTTAGTATTTTCATAATTTCCATTTGTTCCATCCATGATTATATCTCCTGCCCTGGAAGCAGATCAGCGCTGAGCACACATCTACCAGTAGCGCTGTCCCGGCAGGACATTTACCATCCCCATCACAATAAAATTTAATCCATAAGCATTCTATATTACAGCATTCCTGGCATCTTTAAATAAAACCGAGCACTCATTGAGCTGAAAAGTACTATATAAAGCTGGTGCCAAAATCCTACATATTGCAGTAGTGGCCTGGGAAAGATCCTGTGCATGCGGCGAGGAGCTACCGCTTCTGCACATACGCGAGGTTGCAGCTGCTTTATAAAACACGGCTCAACGAGTGCTCAGTTTTGTTATAAAGATGCCAGGCTGTAATAAGAAGACTGAAGTGAATTAAATGCTTATTGCGATAGAGGGATGGTAAAATGTGATCATCGGGATAGTGCTACTGGTAATCTTTTATTCACGCCAATCTGCTTCCGTGAGCAGGAGATATAATGCGGGACATAACAAATGGAAATTATGAAAATACTAAAAGTAGGTAAACAGATTACTTTTATTTCATGCAGGGCATTCTAGAGAATGTTCTTACAGGTATGTGCCTTCAGACCCACTGATAAAAATTTACAGAAACCAAGAGCAAGCTGACAGTGCCCTCTAATAAATTAGCATCACTATGTCACTTAGTGTGTGTTGTGTCGATAAATCAGACGCTTTTTACATGTACTGTATGTCAGGTACAAGGTTTCATATCATCACCTGTCTCTTTAAATCCACCTGAACTTAATGGGTAGCAGAAGGTGAGGCCTTTTGGCTTCTTGGTAAGCGTGACTACTTAAAACATTGAAGGCGTTTTGTGGCTGGATCAGCTGCTTTTTACTCCGTTTGCATAATAACATTTTAAGCATTGGTTTTCTTTTTCCTGAGGTCAAGTTGGCTGACTTGATTGGGTAATTTTATGCCTTGGCCAAAATAGTGTTTAAACCCGGCTACTGCTGCTTATCCTGTTATGGTGCTGCCTTTGCTCACTCTTTACTGTTGTGACAGTATATTGTGTTCAGCATTGGCAGGATAGGACAAATCTTTATTATCTTTATTTGGTTTTGATTTATGTAGTACAATATACTACTGTGTGTTACCCTTAGCCTAAGAAAGGTTTTGGTGTTTGAAATATAAATAAGTTTGTTTTATTATGTCATTAAAAATAGTACATTGCAAACTCAGACGCTATTTGCTGCCTGCACTATTATGGTGAGTTGGCTCAGTTACCTCCGTTGTATGAATTTAATTTGGTGTGTTGATGGTGGATTACAGATCAACACAGAGGTTTCTACAGTAGTTATGTTACTGAAGGTTATTGTGTTTTTATAGAATTGGAAATAGCCAAAATAAAGTTTCCAAAGAATTATGCCATGTCACATCACATTGTGTTCTTTACTACATTATATTCAAGAAGTCTATTAGTGTCTTGCAGTTACATAGATACAGTGATTGTGGCGCTGTGCTATCGTCGAGTAGAAAATGGTGTCCCTGATATTGCGCATTTGTCCCTGATTTTAATGGGTGGTGTCCCTCATCTGGGGCCTGGCAGGTTGAGAAGCATGTGCCAGCCCCCATCCGTTTTGGAACTAGGAAGTATCTGAACCCAAGCCCCTGACTTTCCAGGCCAACTGGGAAAGAAGCTGTGCAATATCCTCCCTGAGGGCAGACAGCATGTCCAGCGATGCTGAGGATTCCTTTGGATTGTGGGATCGGTATAGCAGGACAGCCTCGGAATTGAGAGGCAGTCCTCTGCTGACACTTCAAGGACCCACTTGTCCATAGGATGGATCAGTGAGCCCAGACGTGATGAAGCCAACCTCCCACCAGGAGCTGTGCCAGGGACTGAATGGGCGGAGGGAACAACCCTCCACCCATGGTCCTCTATGGTGTGCACATATGAGCCTGCACAGCATCTGGCCAGCAAATGCACACATAAACAAACATCAGAATGTCCCATATCCTGAGTGATTCCCAGGATTGTTACCATATTTTTAGGGCAGAGTATTGCAGTAAACCCATACATTAACAGGTTGCAGAGTTGAACAGTTCTTTGGTTATTTCCTCCCCACCCCATCTGATCAGTGTATTATTCAACAGAGCTGATAAGAGTGCAATCCAACCAGTCAGCCTCTCTGCAGATCAGAGTGGATTAGTGCTGTTCATCCTACCTTTCCCCCTTCCTCAGGCAGTTGTTACACTTTTTGGTTGATCACTTTATTCTCCCGTGCTGACGGCTCCCATCCATCAGTTCCCCCAGCCCGTCACCCTAGCATTCTCTGGGACTTGCCTTGTCCAGCTTTTCCCCTGTTGGGGTCGCAGGACCCCCTTAAGCCCCAATGGGAACAGAATCTGGTTCACCAGGACATGTCCATATAGCCAGGTGCAGGGCCTGGGGAGACTGGTGTCATCTTACCAGTCAGCAGTGTTCCCATCATCTCCCTTGCAAGGAGGAAGTGATGTGCAATGATGCCAATAGCTGTGTCGTGCATGTTCCTGTGCACAGCATAACGGGCATCTGCCCCACCTCCTCCTCCTCCCCACATTGTGCAGTGTTGGTGTGTCAACCCCCAGCCACCTCTAGGGGTCAGACTAACACCGGCCACTGATCTCATCCTCTCCAGAGAAGAACAGTCCTTGGGATGCTCAATCCCCCTCCAGCTGACCTACTGACTCCCAAGGTTGCTCCCAACCTCGGTCATCAGCACCACAAGTGGTAGCGCAACCGCTGTGCTGTCGGGCCAGTGTAGTTGTTGCACTTTTAACCCCTTCCCTGAAGAGTTGATCAGTGTATTTAACTCCCTTCCTACCACAGAGCTGAGCAGAGTGATTTATTGCTCCTTGCAGTATCTTTGTTGGCTGGCCTCACTTTCACACTCTATCCATGCTGTTGTGATTGTTAGAGGTTCTAAGCAGTTGGAAAATTCTTCCAAAACACGCAGCAAAGCTGCACACCAAGGAAGTAGAAATAAATAACTTTTTTTGTGAACTATATTTATCTGTCATGCTCTCTGGCTCTTGGACTCTCTCCAGTGTGGGCACACTGGGTCGGCTTTCTCCCACTCAGCAGAGACCCCACCAACTGAACCTCTGCCTGGCCACTCCCAGACCTACCCCAACCTACCACCCCTGGCTCTGAGCCCCTACCAGGGCAGGGCTGCCACTGTTTCGCACTCTATCTTATGAGCAAGTGGGTGGCCGGAGTGGGTAGGAGCCGGAGGACAGCTGGACGGTCTGGCGGTGAGCATGGGTGCCTTCCCGTGTGTTCCACCTTTGCCTTCCTGGGTGCCAGGGTAGTTCCTCTTGTGCTGGTGTGCCCAGGGCACAGATATGCAATGACATCCAGCGCATAACAGGCACACTCCATACCCATGCATAGGATGTCCATGCCTTTCACCCAAGTACATGCTTTTCCATATGCTGTATCACAGTCTCCTTGGGGCCACTAGAGCTACGGCATGCAACACCCACCCTCCCAGGAGAAGGGAGCAGTCCCTACGGATGCTCACTCGTACTCCCTCCCCTCGACCCCAAACAGCAGAATCTGTTCCTTAACATGGGTCACCGGCATGGCGCGAGGTGTGGCGTCCCGTCAACCCTCAGTGCCACTGGGCTGGACAGAAATAAATAACTGGACCTCAGTTCCGCCTTCCTCCTAATCGCACCTAAATCACTGAAGCTCCGACCCCGGGTAACTAAATCACTAAATTCATTGATTTCTGACGCCCACGGTGTTTCCCGAGTAGCAGACCGATAAAATAAATCAGCTATTCCTAAAAATGCCGCCAAAAGGTCGTACGAAGGAAAATCTAAACAAATATCTAAAGCCGTCTCCGCCTCTGATTCATGAGGCATAAGGCAGATGGCAAAGAACGAGCCCCAGATCCACCCACCTCACCAGTTGCTTACCCGGAGGACGAAACAGAGGAGGATTTTACCATCACGCCTAGGAGGCTATGCCAGGAGCTTCAAAAAATCAACAGGACTATGCAGAAAATGGAGAAAACAGTAATAGAGACCAAAACAGAAATAGCAGCGGTGGCCCAACAAGCAGGGGAGCTCGAGGTGGGCCTGTCTGATACAAATAATGAGGTACAAGAACATGAAGAAGCACTGTGATACCTCTTAAAGAGAGACAGAGAATGGATGGAGAAGATAGACAACCTGGAATTAAGATCTTGCAGGGACAATATTGAATTTACGAGTTCCAGGATATGGAACAAGGGGCGGATGGAGGCCTTCATCGAAAGCTTTCTGATGGAGCTACTTGACCTACCTAAAGATCAGCCCTTAATATAGTTAGCCCACAGAGCACTAGCAAAAAAACAGTGGGACGAAGCCTGCTCTCTGATCCATTGTTTTGAAATTTCTTGATTACTGCACTAAGACTTGGTGCTGCAGGCAGCCTCGGCTAAAAGACAGTACTGTTCAGAGACACACACTGTTCTTAGACCATGACTTTACTCCTTATACACAACAAAAAGGAGAGCCCTGCTTGAAATCAAAAATGGTTAGCTCCAAAGACTATCAAGATGCATTTAATTGCTCCGCCCAGTTAAAAATTTTCTGCCTAAGGGCCCAGTTTTTTCAGATCGCTTGCTGAAGCT
Source organism: Neoceratodus forsteri (assembly GCA_016271365.2). NCBI lineage: Eukaryota > Metazoa > Chordata > Ceratodontiformes > Ceratodontidae > Neoceratodus > Neoceratodus forsteri. The sequence continues at coordinate 1,532,605,033 of CM057455.1, forward strand.
CGTCCTACCTCAGAGGAGTTGGGGGTCCCAACTATCTTCTCAGCGGACCGGATTCTGCCTCGCCTGAGGCCAGATGGAGGGAGAGAGAGAGCCATGAAAGCAGAGGAGAAATGCAAGACAAAAGGGAATTGAGGTGACCCACAGAGAAACTGAAGGGGAAGGAATTGACCAGAATGCTGAAGGACACGCCTATGAGACTATCGGTGGAAAGTGGTGATGCTGTGGGGACCTGAATGGACACTGTTATATCCTTTTCTATTGGGCTTTATCCTCCCCTCTCAAATTGAGAAGGACATATTTACTGACTCAATAAATGCTGGGAATGTATACTTGTGGGGATGGGGAGGCGTCAGACAATCATATCGTTGGGGAAGAATTTGCTAGGCTAGAAGGGGACAAAGGCAGAGAGAAAAGGGGAAGAAATCTTGAAGAAAGCTGGAGGGGCAGTGCATCTGGGCCTAAGGTAATTGGTGGAATTGGTCTGGGCCTTTAAGATGGGGATCCTACTTATCTCAGATGATGGCCTGATCCGTATGGAAAGGTTACCTCTGAGCCCTTAGAAATACTGTTGTGGTAGGCCTTAGGGAGGCATATTTTCTTATGACTCAGCTCACAGGTGCAGCCTGCAGCTCCCATTGGACAAAGGATGTTTTGCCTGTTCTACCCTAATGCATGGGGCAAAGCAATAGGCATTCACAGAGTTACGTGCAGCCTACACTCTGACGGGGAGGACAGGTGCCACGGATGCATATTGTTTCCATTTCTACTCTAAAATCCTCATTCATCCCTTTTCTCGGATGGCATTAGAGTAATATTTTCTGTCTTCCCTAATACCTATCGTTCCTGGGGGTTGGACAGAAAGATACCATCTGGCATTCATCCGAGAGTACTATGGGAATTACGGACATACTGGCTGCACCCCTGGCGGAGCTCTTCAACAGGTCACTAGACAGGAGGGACTCTAGATTGCGAGATAACATGTGGTGCTAATCCACAGCGGGGGTCAAGGGAAGTACCAGGTAACTATAGACGATCAGTTTGACCTCGTGGTGGGAAAATTAATGAGAGTATACTAAAGGAACGGTTGGGGTGTACTTGGAGGAGGTGGAGGTCTGGATAGTCAGCAACATGGGTTTGTTGCCAGGTAGATCGTGTCAAACCAATCTTGTGGAGTTCTACAAATGGGTAACATCAGAACTGGACAGGGAAAGCCTGTGGATGTATTATCTTGGACTTCCAAAGGCGTTTGACTCTGTCCTCCACAATGGTCTGGTGGAGAAACTGACGGGGTTGGGAGAGGCCTTTGATGGTCAGATGAATTAAAACTGGCTAGCTGGATGCACTTAGAGGTAGTGGTTGGTAGGAGCTCTTGAACCCTAGAGAGGTCGGTAGTGAGGCCATGAGGGCTCGGTCCTGAGTCCGATCCTGTTTAATGTATACATATCGGACATCAGGGAGGTATACGGTGTGAAATGATCTCTTCACTGACGACTCCAAGATGGGAGCAGTAGTTGAGAGGGAAGAGGGAGGTTGGCCCTGCAAGGACCTGGACACCCTGGAAAGGTGGGCTCACACATGGAAGTTAAATTTCAATATCACCAAGTGCAAGGTGTAACATCTTGAATGGAAACCCTAAACACAGGTACACCCTGGGGAGGGGCGCTGGAGGCCTCAACAGGGAAAAAGACCTAGGGTCATGATGGATGCATGTATGAATAACTCTGAGCAGTGCAGGAGAGCGGCTAGCAAAGCAAACAGGATGTTGGGATGCATCGTAAGGGGATCACCTCTAGGAGCAGGGAAGTGATTCTGCCGCTGTACAATGGATTGGTTAGACCACACCTTGAGTACTGTGTACAGTACTGGAGACCACACTTGAAGAGGGACATACAGCTCCAGGAGAGGATACAGAGGAGGGCAACTAAGATGATACGAGGACTAAGGTATTTGACGATGAGGACAGACTTGAGGAGCTCTGCCTGTTTTCATTGGAGGAGAGGAGAGACGGGGGACATGATTGAGGTCTTCAGTACCTCAAGGGAATAAATAGGGTAAACACGGAGGGATCTTTAGACTAAAGCAGGAGGTATCATCAGGGCATGGTTTGAAGTTGGAAGGTGGAAGAGTGAGGGGGAAGAGGAGGAGGTTTTTCACTGAGAGGGTGGTGGATCCTTGGAACGTGCTGCCTGGCAAGCTGGTTCAGAGATCCACAGTGCAGGGCATCAAGAGTGGGTGGGACAGACACAGAAAGTGGATGTATCAGATGATGGCCTGGCCCAGGGGTGGGGATGGATGATAGGGTTTCTGGAACACAAGGGGAGGGCCTCGGCACCAACTAGGGATCTGAGGTTCGAGCAGACTCGATAGACCGTAAGGCCTAATATGCTGGCAATTAGTATGTTAGTATATCGACTCCATTAGCGACCTGAAATTACGGAACAAGAAGGGATTGGGGAGAGGTATCAATAGGAGGAGGGCAGGCAACTACTGGGTCTGGCATAGAGTAACAAGCCAGTTACCCTCAAAGCGCAGAATGTGCATGGCCACATTGGTAGGGCCACACCCAGCTGGCTTAATGACATCAACAAAGCAGGCAGGGTGCACAGAACAAGTTGAAGCTTTGTACATAAGTTTTGTGTGGTTAATTTTTGTTAAGTTATTGTTGCTTAAAGCAAAACAGGGAGACCCTATGGCAGGAATGCAGGGAAGAGTGGTGGAAAATGGTAAAAATGATAGAGGGAGTTATTGTGACCTATAATGTTCAGGGAATGGGCAGTCCAGTCAAGAGGAAATGAGTGTTAAATGAGCTCAAGCAGAAGGGGTAGAGCTGGCCCTCTTGCAAAGACACACTTAGACCACAGGAGTGCTAAGTTGAAGAGGGTGTGGGTAGGTCATGTTTTCTACCTCGTATCTGGCACACCCCATAGAAGGGAGTAGCCATTCTAATACACAAAGACTGTCCCTTTCGTATGAAGGACCTTGAAGCCAATGAAGATGGTAGATTCCTCATAGTAAGAATCAGATATAGAGATCAACCCTGCACGATACTAAATGTATATGCCTCCAATTCAGATGCGGAGAATCAGGCTTTTTAAAGAAATTGTGCTTAGGGCAGATTACTCCCCGGGAGCTACTGATAGTTGGGGGTTAATCTAGTGTTGAACCCCACACTGGACCAATCTGGCTGTAGCAGGGGACCACCTTCTAGAGCGTGAAAACTCTGGCTAGACTCATGACAGACCTAGGTCTCCTAGATATTTGGCGTTACTTGCACCCAAGGGAAGGGTTATTCAAGTTGGTCTGCCCTCAAGGTGCCTATTCCAGGATTGATTTGGTACTTATACCTAAAGAATGGGCACACAAAGTGATGGAGGCCAATATCCAGGCTCGGACACTATCGGATCATGGTATGGTCTGGTTAAGGCTCTGCATGACCCCAGAAGTGAAGAATTCTACCTGGAGACTAAACATCTCTTTATTGAATAAATCTGAATTTAAGGAGAAGGTGCAGGAGGTGGTAAAGGAATACTCTCATCATAACCTAAGGCATGAAACTACAGCACCATATGGTGGGACGGTCTGAAGGCTTACTTGACAGGAAAAATCATACAATACGCCTCTCAGCTAAAGAGGAGACAACAAGAGGACATTTCTGGGCTAGAAGCCAAATTATGGGACCTGAAGTACAGCACAAATAGCTTTGAACCCAGAGACCAAACAAGAACTAGATAGCACTAGGCAAAAGTTAAACAAAATAGATGAAAAATAGGGGGCAGCTTAGATTCTCCGTCAGAGGTTCTACTGAATCAGGGGAAGAGCAGGTAAACCCTTGCCTGGCAGATCCAAAAGGAAGCGGCCTCAAAGAATATCCTCAAGGTAAAACCACAGGGGAGGCTGGGTTTCCAATCCCAAGGTATAGCCAACCAATTTAAAAAGTTTTATAAACTCTTATATTCCCAGGAACAGTAAGATTTTAACCACCACCTGGACGGTTTCTTTGGGGAGGCAGGCTACAGAAGCTGTCAGCAGAGGAGAGGAATTCCTGGACCCCCACTGGGGTATGAGGGGTCCCTGAGCCTTCAGGCACTGAGGGCAATAAGCCCCAGGTCTTGATGGCATGCCAGCTGAGCTTTATAAAACATTCAAGGAATTACTGGGCCCTGCTGGGTGAGGTGCAGAGAAGTTCAGCAGAATGGCATAACTCCACTGAGCTGGCAATATGCACAGATCACAGTAATACCTAAGGAGGGTAAAGATCCGGGGAATGTGGTCATACAGACCTATCTCTTTGTAAATGTCGATCAGAAGGTTTACACCTCAATTCTGGCCAAACGGTTACAAAGGTGGTGGGGTGTCTGGTACATCCAGACCAAACAGGTTTCATTAATGGGAGACTCTTGCATGACAACATCCGCATCTATTGAACCTGATTACCCATCAACAATCTGCCAATGAATGCACCCTGGTCATTTTCATGAACGAAGAGAAGGCCTTTGACAGGGTCAACTGTTTTTTTTTTTTACATCATACCCTGTTGGAGATGGGATTTGGTTCAAAGTTCAGAGGGAGTGAGAGCCCTGTATGCTGCCCCTCAGGCCATGATCCAGGTTAACGGATTCACGACAGATAGTTTTTTCCTCACAGAGGGAACAAGGCAGGGATGCCCTTGTCACCACTTTTGCCCTGTGTATAGAACCACTGGCAGTAAGAATTAGAACAGCACACGACATTAGGGGTATTAAAGTAGGGGCTAGAGAGCATAAGATCTCTCTCTCTCTCTCTCGCTCACGATGATTCCTTTTTATATCACCTCACCTGAAACATCCCTATCTGCACTAAAACTGGAATTAGAGGATTATGGATGGGTAACAGGGTATAAAATTAACTATGAGAAATTGGAGGCCCTGCAGTTGGAGGGGTGGTCCCCAGGAAGGTGTTGGAGGACTTCCCCTACAGGTGGGCCAGGGCTAATGCTGTGAGATATTTAGGGATTAGGATCACCCCTGGTTGTCACTGAACTGAACTATGGGAGGCTCTGGAGAGAGGTCTCTCCTGATATTACAAGATGGAGGCTCCTCCTGCTCTCTCTTGGGGGGAAGAGTGGAGATAATAAAATGAATGTTTACCCGGCTTATGATTTTATTCCAGGCACTCTAATTGGGATCCCAAGAAGATTCTGGAATCGGATCTTGGGAGACTTATCTAGCTTTGTTTGGCAGGGTGGTCGACAAAGAATCCGACTGGAACTTCTCTCTCAACCTAGGGAGCGGGAGGCCTTGCCTACCTGACCTCAAAATTGTACTATTTAGCAGCCCAGATAGCCCGATCATCTCATGGTTGAAGCAGGAGGGGAAGAAGGTTGGCAGGCACAGACAAATTTCATTCCAACCAGTTCTCTCTGACCTCCCTACCCCATGTACCGATTACCAATACTGTCTGGCAGACAATTAAAAGTCCTTGGACCAGACACACCTCAGGGTCCTTATCAGGGCCAGAAAAGTCTCTCAAACACCTGAGGGTATAAACCCATTAACCTCTATTTTGGGAGATTTGATTTTCCTTCAACACAGACAGATTTGAGTTTTAGAACATGGAACAATAAGGCCCTGGTCAGGTTTCAATTTATTACAGGGTGATGCAATGATGTCCTTTGAACAGATACAACAAAAACATCATCTTAATAAATCTAACTTTTATAGATATCTGCAGGTGAGACACTATTTAAACACTAATAGTTGAATTCCTAAAATCACAAGAGACCTGACAGGGTTAGAGGAATTTATGTATTGGTCAGCAACATTAGCTGGCCATAGAAAAACAATATCTATGGGATACAGGGCTCTGCAAGGGAAAGAAATTAATATTTCTGGATCCTGAGAGATAGATGGGAGAAGGAAGTAGGGCACCAAATCTCTGACCATCGTTGGCAAGAGGCCTGGACAAAAGGATGTCACACCACGCATCCCGACATGGAGGGAGTTTTGTTGGAAATCCTTTCCAGGTTTTCCACACACCTCATTTACAAGGCATTTCAGGCTTGGAACTCAGATCTATGCTGGAGAGGGTGCGGTCAGGTGGGTACACATGCTCACATCTTCTGGATATGTCCAGCGTAAAGAGGTTCTGGCAGGGTTATCTCAGACCCTCAGCCTGCTCTGGGAGTGGCTGTTCCTACTCCTTTGACTCCCTCTTTCTGGGACTGGATCTTGGAGGCAGTAGGGGGATGGACCAGAGGTCTTTATTTAGGCTGCTCTGCCCGGCGCGCTCAAGGAAATCATGTCCAGATGGCTCACTGCTGCCCTGCGGATCTGGGTTCCTGGCGTCTGAGGGTAGATGAGCTTAATGAATGGAGGCCTGACGGCTAAACTAAGATTGACAGAGGAGAAACATAGGGAGCAGTGGGGAGTGTGGGAGAGGGAAATAGGGGAGAGCTCAGAGACACCAGCTCCTGTCTGACCTTAGCTCATCACCTCCAGTTTCAGGTGGGTCTTGCTGTTTGCGTGAGAGGGATGCCAGAATTGAGTAGAAATCGAGCAGCACATAATCGAGACCTGGGGTCCTTGTAGAGAATAAGGAAACAAGAAATGGACTGGCCCATTCCTCTTCCTTCCGGGACTGCCATAAGGTTTAGCATTCATAATTGCCAAGCAGGTCTCCTTATACAGTTAAAGGACTCCTGTTGAGTGTTTATTTAATAGGGGTTTGCCTCTAAAGTTCAGAGTGGAATCTTCTTTCTTTTTCTTCTTTCGAAACAAATAAGCAAAGAATAATAGTATCATTTCTGTGTAACAAGGTACTGTGCTCAGCTTGTAACATCACTGCTACACTACTTAGATTGCCTGGCAATAGGGACATGCAGTCTAATTTATTCTTAGAAGACCCTTGGTTACCTAAGAGTGAGGTCTAGCTCATAATCATCAGAAAATCAATACCTAGAAAATATAATATCCAAGATTGATGTTCCATAAAATATAATTCTGTAAATAATTGATAGAAACTGATGCATTTCTTGGGCTAAAACATATATATGAGCTGTACACCTGTATCTGGAAATAAACTGAGTTTTAAAAAATAAATAAATAACTGAAAGTCAGTTATTTATTTCTACTCTGGTGTGCTGCTTTGCTGTGTGTGTTTGTTGCCTCTGGCATTTTATTACTAGCTGGCCCTCATGTTTTAGCCTGAGCACGTAGTTTCCTGTGTTGTCTTGGAAAATTCTTCCAAAAGCCAAATATTCATCCAGCTGCCAAAGGCTTGGTAGATGGCAAGGTGATAATTAGGTGTTCTATAAAAACATGGGTTCACAGTGTTTGTATCCACTTAACAAAAGTTGAGCTGTTGACTGGTGGACTTACTGTAGTAGGACTGGAACTGTTGTACTGTTTTTACAGTTATTTACCCAGAAAAGCCCAGCTTAGAAGCACCTTGTTTTCAAAGCCCTGTTGGACACATTTCCACAAGTGGGTACACTGCACTCTGGGAAGTTAAGTAACTTGCTAAATATCAGAAAGTGAACATTTGGCTGGCCCAATGGCATGGAGGTCTGAGGCACTACACTTTACCTCCTGCCATGCCAGCAACCCATGTTCAGTGATGATCATGGGTTGCTGGGGTTGCCTGGGGAGGGTTAGGTGAGGACTGAGTGGTCACTTGGCAGCTCTCCTCTCCTAGATAGGGAAGGTTGGCTTTTCTGGCCTTTGACCCCACTATGTGGAGGCATGGTGGTCATGGTGCGGGTGACAGAGGGAGCCAGGCGCTAGGCGGGGTGGGTGGAGCATAGTCACTCGAGCCAAGGCATGCATCGTGCCTCCACATGCATATCTGACCTTGTCTGGGGCTCCAGAGGTAACGGGAGAAAACAAGGTGGAAAACAGGGGGCTGAAGCTTGATGAAGCCCCTAACTGGCACAGACAGTCAGCCCGAGGTTGGAGGAGGTGTGACTCGGGATGGCTGAGGAACTGGAATGGGGTAGGCTGATACAGCTGTCCAGCCTGCCAGGAGGATAAAGGAAAGTACAGCAAAAAGAAAGTGAATATTTGGCTGGAACTGGCAATCACTGCAAGCCATTCTGTCAACTGATTCCCTGCTGGAAAATGTAGAGTATTTTAAATACTTGGGTTTCTGGGTCAGCGCTAAATTTTCCTATATGAAGCAAATCATTAAGATTTTTCAGAAGTACACACCAAACTTTAGGGTCCTTATTGTAACAAATGAAAATTTTTCTCAGCAACAGAAAACTTTACTAGCTCCAAAAAGATTACACTTACCACTGCTGGAGTACAGTACTGAAATGTTCCTATCTGCTAACACCACAGCTCGACATAAAATCTCTGTTGCTTACAACAGTATGTGTAAGTCTGCATTAGGGAAGCAACAAAGAATATGCCTTTCTTAATGTACAGCAACCTACTGACACATGTGGCAGTCCCATCACTAAGAAAAGAAAGGAGCTCATGTGGGCATCTATACAAGTTTATAGGAACTTTAGGAGGGCCTCTTAACAGATATAAGAGTGTTGCCTTAAGCGACATTTGGGCAAGAGAACTGCAAATTGAAGGTGAGTAGTTCTGGTGCCTGAGGATGTAAAAGGCAACACTCAACCATAAGAGGCCCTCCTAGCACCCCCTATAAACTTATTATAGATTGTGCCATGATTTAAAAAATATCTTTTGTGGTCCCTTTCTGTGGCTCGAGTGGCAGTCATTGAGAAGCACGTTACAGTGAATTCAGCATGTGACGTACTCTTATGGCAATAAGAGTACCTCCACACCTAACCGAAGGAAGCATTGTGATTGGTTAGGGATGCCCTGAAATCTATAATTGTATTTTAAAGGTGTACATGGTCTCCTTCTAGCTCCACATAATCAAACCAACTCAGAAACACTAACTGTGCTCTCAGACTAAGACAAACTGGAATGTTCTACTAAGTGAAGGATGTTTGAAAACTTATAAGCCTTCAAAGGAGAGGCCATGTTTAAACACTCACAAAGCCCTTTGTGACTGCTAGGCCCATCTTTCCCACGCCCCCACTCATTAGGGAACCTTACACATCTGTATATAATAATGTTGTTATACAATGCTGATCTTTGTAAAACATATTAACTAATGTAAAATTTAGTTCTCTGTAACTCTTTAACTTAAATAATGACTCTGTTACTGTACTGATGCCACATGACCCTCTTGTAAGGTAGATTTCACCCAAATCTGGCTATCTTGGATGTTATAAACAGAATAGCAAGGTTTCAACCTGTTATCTTCCATTTCCCAAGCTGATGTTGTAACCACAATACAATACTGCCTCTCTTAAAGTGCCTTGAGGAAAGAACAGTTACATAAGAACTTACCGTAACTGTAGATCTTCGAGAGAATCTTTTGCAGCAGGTCACAATTTAGGAACTATAGCCACCAGGACCACACAAACACATTTTTGCTAGCAGCCTAACTGGGGCCACCCATGGCGACGTCATCACATCGACATCCCTATCTCTGTGGGCAGCCCACACCCTCTTCAGTTCCATGTTGGACACCATCCACTGAGGTGTGCTCCAGGGAACTGAGGGGAGTCAGAGATACCTGCCAAAAGGCGTGTAGGACAGAAGGCACACCAACCTGGGAAAGAAGAGAACAGGAACACAGAGACCAGGGGATGGAGCAGCATGACCTGCTGGAAGTGATTCTCTTGAAGATCTACTGTTATGGTAAGTTCTTACATAACTGTTCACTCTTCTTTGAGGATATCTCTTGCAGCAGGTCACTAGGAATGAGTCCCAAGCAGTACAGCAGAGGAGGAAAACAGACCAGGTGGTAGGAAGGCAATTGCCTACGAAAGCAGGCCCTGTACAATTACTTGGCCAAAACCTGTCCTCTTTAGAAGCAATGTCCAGACTGTAGTGTCTAATGAAAGTGTGGTACAGCACTCCAAGTGGCAGCAGCACAGATCTCTGCTGTTGAGACCTCTCTGAAACAGGCAACAGAGGTGGCCATGCCTCTAGTAGATGGCCCTTGACAGTCCCAGGAAGTTCCTTACCATACTTCCTATAAATGAAAATTACGTACTCACAGTAATTCTTTTTAAAATTCAATCTTTATTGCATATTGGTAGAGTAGTTACAGAAAAGACAGTAGGACACAGAGTAATACACATTGCATATACCCAGAATTTGGCTAGCAACTACTCCATGTGTCTATTAACTGAGAACAGGCTCTACTGTGTACAGCTAGTGTGAAGAGATTGCCATCTCGAAATGACCTATTCCAGTCTTAAAGAATTTTGGCACAGTCCTTACCACTGTACTAGTTGGAGTAGTTCCTTAAGCAAACTTTGGGTCATTATTGCTTCACGTCCAGCTCGATTGCTAGCACAATTATACAGTATAAGATTTTAAACCTGTGACCAGTAGGAAACACACATACACACAAACAAAAGGAATGACCGACTAGATGTTGGAGAAGAAAGTAGAATGTCTATATCAGGAGAAAATATGTATTTTTTTTTTTTGGGGAGAAGAAAGAAAGTTAGATAGGAGTAGGAGGTGCCATAATCAGCCCCTTTCAAGGAAAGGAGTATTACTGAGAACTGTTTTACATTAAAGGGAGGAAGACAGCTCCATCTCTAAGGGACAAAATCGAGTAATTATTTAACTGGAATAGTACCCACCTGCACCAATTAATCTCAAATGTGGGTATACAGTTCCACAATCATTCTAAGATTCTTTCCAGGAAATAGAATTCAATGTAAGGACATGCCAGTTGTCTCGAGTTAGCATTTTAGTGGTATGCCATAATTTGGTAATGACCTTCTTAGCAACCAATAAGAGCAAAGATATCTGTTTATGAGTACTCATGTTTACTGTCCCATTGTCCGAGGGAGTAGTAGTGAGTATATATGCTGGGGTTGAAAGGCCTGGACAAACAAAATGCTCTCCAAATCTTGGATGACATCCTGCCAGTATGAATTGATTAGTGGGAAGAACCACATAATATAGAGTTATCCACGAGGTGTGACCACAGCCATGCCAACAGTAGCCTGCCTGGGAGCCTAAGTGTTTGGCAACAATTGCAGGCGGAAATACCTGATCTGACTTCCATTAAGTATTCCTTCCAATACACAATAATAGAGAATTATAGGCAGAAAGAGCAAATTTGTTCCATTTGCTAAGTGGGATGTCAGAGGATAATTCTATGTTCCATCTGCTGGGGATTGCATCAGTAGATTTGAGTGATGTAGCCTGCAGAGCTTTGTAGAGGCTACTGATAAGGTGGTCCTACGTGGACACAAGTATTTAGGTTTTGTACATTATGAACTGGGGAGGGTTTCTCAGCAACTTGTGCTAAGGCATCCTCCTGTGGCTGTAAGTACAATCGCAGTCGCATGTATTTATGAAACTGCGTGCAGGAGGTATTATGATGCCTGAAGCATTACAAATGGGAGCAATCCCATAGGACCTAACTGAAATGCATATTTAATACCATACTGACTCCATTTCTGGAGAGCAACGTCTACTCTGTTTGGTGGGTATGCTGTGTTGTAGGGCAGGGCTTTAGAAACAGGCGCTCCATGGAGGTGAAAAAGTGTTTTGTACCGCTAAACATTGTCAAAAGGCTCTACTGTATATTGGGAATTTAGTGCATGGAGTGCAGGTAGGTGGATTACCAAAGAAATATGGTGTCAGATCATGAAGTTCAAGTTTTGTTTTCCCAAGTTCAAGTTTATTTCCAGGAAAACTCCATTGAGTAAGCTCATTTTCAAGGAAGTCCTGAGAGGCTCAAGACAATAGAAAACAGTAGCATGTCAAATACAAAAAGTCTGACATATAAATAAAACGAACATATCAAAACAGAAGGCTGAACAGTGAGAAGGAACTGTACAAATTTCATAGCCTAACAATGTGACAAATTTCATTGCCTAACAATGTGAGGAACTGTACAAATTTCACTGCATAACAATAAGGAGAAGAAGGTAAAATAAAATATAATAATTATGGACCTTGTCAATCAATCAATCAAAGTCTTTATTTAACCAGGTGATCACCGTTGAGCAAGCTCATTTCGAGGTGGACCTGGGTTTGTTAACAAGGAACAAGGGACAATAAACATGGGATGCAACACACAAGAAAATAGTAATAATACAAATAAAGTGTGATACAATAATACAGTATATACAAAGTATCAGCAGGTAGCATTGACAGTAGTATATGTTTGGAACAGAAGATACAGCTAGTTTTGGTACGACACAATTTTTCATAAAAGTAAAGAAATATACATATCAGGTACACTGAACACAAATAAAACCTAATATAAAAGATATATAGTGATACGGTATGGAGAATTTAGAGCTGGAACCAGGGTCAAAGGAATGTGGAAGGGACAGATAGGGGGTAGAAAAAGGGAGAGGAAGAGTCGATTATAGATGTGATCAGTCTTTTAACAGTAGTAATTAGAGTGTGCTTGGACTTATAGGAGTCACTATTTAGGCAGACAGGCACAGGACCTCTTATTATGATGTAGATATAGAGATTTAAAAGCTGCTAGGCTGATGGGGTGAGTTAATTTCAAAGTTTTTGCAGCTTGTTCCACAGTTGAGGGAGCACAAAGCTGATGGCTGCTCTGCCAATGAGATTTTGCTTTGTAAACATAAAGGTAGATATATGAGGTGCTTCTCAGGGCATACTTCCCCAGAGTGCACAAAGGTAAACAGACAGAGATATACTGGGGCAGTTTATTTGAGATAGCTTTGTATGTCCAAACCGCAGCATTTTTGTTGTCTTTAAGCTAGGGATAACCATCCCACCGTGTACAATGCACAGTGGTGGGTTAACCATGAAAGACTCGTGATAAATATTATGGCTCTGTGATAAAGTGTATCGAGTTTGGCTAGGGTACCTGCAGGTCCCTGACTATACAGAAAGTCTGTGTAATCCAATAGGGAAAGAAAGGTAGTTTGAACCAGTTTCAGTTCAGTCTCTTGTGAGGAGATTATTAATCCTAAAGAACAGACCAAGTCTTTGTCTAAGTTTATTTGCCAGTTCTTCTAAGTAATCTGTGAAAGTAAGTCTATAGTCTAACCAGACCTCCAGGTACTTGAACTTTGGTACGTAGTCCAGCCGCTCACCTAGAATGGTAGTGATCTGTGGGAGTGTCCCAGCAATTGCAGGATTTATGCATTTTGAAGGCGAGAGGAACATTGCTTTGGTTTTTTTGCATTTAAGAGCAGTTTCTGGTTTATAAGCTGATGTTGCAGCAGATTAAATTAATTTTGAAGAGCTTTACAGGCCACTTCAGGTGTGGGGCTATTAGCATAAGTACCATATCAGCCACGAATAGGTGTATTTGTGTGCTTCTTTGATGGAGGCATCTCGTTGTTAATACAAATAGTAACGAGCAAGGGACCAAGAATGGAACCTTAGGTACACCCAATAGGGGTTTTGGTGGAGAAACTTCCTTCTGCCTTTACTTATTGAAGTCGTCCTGAGAGGTTGTTGGAGAACCATTTATGGGATAGGGAATCCAAACCAATGTTCCAGAGGGACGACAGAAGCAGTCTGTGATCAATGGTATCGAACGCCTTGCTTAGGTCCAAGAAAACTGCACAAAGTTTTTTGTCTAATCTAGGCTGCCAGTCGTTTGTCACCTTGGTTAGAGCAGAGATTGTACTGTGCTGTGCCTTAAAACCGGATTGTAATGGGTTGAGCAATTTTTCTGATTCTGGGTACTTCCGAGCTGGGAGTTCACTATTTTCTCCAGCATCTTTGACAGGATTGGAAGTAGGGAGCTTGGCCTGTAGTTATTGAGGTCAGTAGGATCTCCTGACTTAAACAAAGGGACCACAAGTGCATTTCCAAATGGGTGGTAGGTCACCCTGGGACAAGGATAAATTGAAGAGATGAGTAATTGGGACTGCGAGGACACGGTAGCCGACCTTTAAGAAGCACGGGTCAATGAAGTCGGTCCCAGCACTTTTCCTAGTGTCCAGCTGAATGAAAAGATCTTCGACTTCTTTCAGGGCGGTATGCTACGGAGAGAAGGATGGACTGGGGATGGGATTTTCTTGTGTATCCAATCTAAGTTGTTGGCAGAGGATATTCGTGGGAGGGAAGTCAAAGGCTAGCCCTGCAGTGGCAAAATAATTATTGAGAGCATCAAGGATAGACAGTCTGTCGGAGATGACAGTATTGTCGATCAACAATTTAGTAGGTACGGAATTTACAGTGGTGTGACCTTCAATGTCTTTGATAGTCTTCCAGAATTTGGAGGCATTTTGAGAAGCTCTCCAGCTGAGAGCGGTAGAAATTAGCTTTGGCTTCTCTGACCATTTTGGTGCAGAGGTTCCTCGCCTCTGGAAAGAATTCAGTCATTTATTAAATTAGTTTTCCTAGCAGTTCTCCAGAGTACATCCCTACTCCACAGAGCATCTTTCAGGTCTTCTGTAAACCACCGACAGGATTTGTTTCTGGCACAGACTTTTACTATGGGATCATACTTGTTGAGAGCCCCTAGCACAATTTCTGAGAAAATATCATAAGTCGTAGTCAGGGACCTGGCTAGATAGAAGTCCTGCCATCGCATGGAGTCTCGGAGGTCTGATATATACCCATGGAGATCAGTGCATATGCACCTGTTAAAGGAGAATTTTGGTGCAGTTGTGATTTAAGAGTGGATCTTACACATGCGATGAAGCAATAGTCGCTAATATCAGAGAAAAAGATGCCAGCATGGGAAAATAAATGGGGTTTGTTAACTAAAATGATATCTAAGAGGTACTGTTATTAGAGTTGATCTTGTTAGGACGAGTAGATTTGTTTATTAGCTGTGACAACCCAAGGGAAACACAGAACATTTTAAGTGGGTGGATGCACTGGAGAGCCAGTCTAAGTTGAAGTCCCCTAGTATGATGCACTCTGAAGATGCAGACCAGGATGTTTCCAGATGTTTTAACAACTGTAGTCCAGCTGATCGGGGTCTGTAGCATTCTATTATACATAATGAGACACTGGTGGCAATTTCAATATTTAATGACAAGCTTTCGAATTCTTTTGGGACAGAGGCTGAGTCAATTATGGAGGCAGGGAATTTATCCTTGATTTAAATAGCTACCCACCACCTCTGGTTTGCCTGTTGGCTCTGAACAAAGAGTAGGAGGATGTTAATTTCGTTGTTCTGGTTGCTGGTCAGAGCCAGGACTCCTAATCACCAGAACATCTGGAGCAGTATGACATACCCAGGCCTGAACAGAAGTGATTTTTTTAATAGGCTACATATATTAACTTGCAAGAATGTAAGCCCTTTGAGGCTTGTAGCTCTGCTGAGGATTCCATGGGTGCCAGAGGCCTGGATTAAGCTCAACATTTCCTGAGCATAGTAAAAGCAGGAACAAGAGTTTCCTGCAGAGTCCTAGGAGAAGTGTGGGTGGCTGAGTCTTCTTTCAGTTACATGATTTGTCTGCAGCAGTATAGGGAGTTCTGAGGCTAGTTCCCAGTTTTCTGATGATGCATACAATAATACCCTGACCAGAGAGTCAATGGGAGTGGGGGGTATGCAGAAGGTGGTGTAGCCCTGTGGGCAGGCTCTAGGAGAGTTCCTGTATGCGGTGCAGGTGAAGGACCAGCAGTGGGCAAGGGAAGTTAGAGCACATACAAGTTCTTCTACTTGATAGGAAAAGTCCCGGTCAGACAATGTAAAAAGAGCCATTCTCCACTCTAGGAGTTATTTTTGATTCACGTTTGGGTCCAATACATGTAAGATGAGCACAGTCAAGCATAGAAGCAGGTAATATGCTCTCATTATGAGACTATCACCCAATGGGCACTACAAGTGCAGGCAAGAGAAGGGATTCTCAAGGAAGGAGAATTTCTTAATCCCTGCAGAATACTACTATAGGCAGTGGAGCCTGAAGCAGTAACCCATAAGTACAGCTCCTAGTCAGGCTAATAAGAAAAGAGTTCACCTGACTATAGAGTAGTACTAGGGCAGAGAGGCTTTGAAGCAAATTTCTTAGCTAGTACTCTGGAGCAGACTAAGTATTAGAGATCACCTGACCTAAATCAACTGCCTTAGCAAGACAGGATATACTAGTGAGCAATAAGCAAACCTGAAGTACCAAAATGGTATGCCTCAGCAAGACAGAATGAGAAAGCTGCTAGAAGGCTTAGTTGCAAAGGGGATGGGAGAATTGCAGTTGTTGACAGTAATAACCAATAAATTGAAACATCAGATAGGGTGGGCGGAGACTGTGTGCATTTAAAGGAGGCCTGGGAGGAGGGAATTGGGACGAAAAATCAAGGAAGTTTGCAGAGCTAGCACTGAATCAGTGCACATACAGTTGAGAGAAACTGCAGCAGGGGAAATGGTAAGTTACTTTATACAGGCCGAGCAGAACAGGCTAAATTAAAATATATAAATTAGGAGCAGTACAGGGATGCAGGCTTACATTAAGCCACACGTCTCGGGTGCTCCTGTCTCAGGTGAGTGAGACCAGCCAATCAAGGAGCTCTACACAGGCGTGGAGCCAATAGTGCTACTCTGAGAAGGTGCCAAAATTGAAACAGCAAATTGCAGGTGATGATCCGGTTCAGCGTTCACACAGCCCAGAGAAATCATGGCAATTTTCAAGCGTCGTACCTTATCTATCTCTTTGGGGGTGGGTGGATCAGGCTCCTTGCACCGTAGAGGTGCTATGGCTGGATCATGACCACTGCCTGTGGGGGCAAGTGGCATCTGTAAGGAAGGAGACAGCAGATTAAATAGGAGCAGATGGGGGTGTCTAAACAGAGACACACACAGAGAGCTGAGCACCAACTTGAAAGACAAAGTCAGGGGCAGTCTCAGAGAGAGGCAAACTCGGAATGCAAAACAAGCACAAAAGAACAGACTGATGGGGAGGGCAGGAGGGACAGAACAGAGACAGAGGAGGACAGGGGACAAAGGAAGATGATTAAGAATGAAAGTCAAGGGCAGAAGCCTTAGGCTCAAGATAGAGGCTACACAGATTTTACAGTTCACTGAATTTTCTAACTAAGGCCCCAGAAGTAAGCATGTAAACCCAGTACAGTCTTAAATAGGATTAAAATCCTAACCAGAGGTGATAGCTCATAAAGCTGTGGATAGTGGGGCAACAAAACCTGCTGCAAGGCCCAGAGCAAGAGGCTAGGGCTAAGAAACTGAGCTGGTTGAGCAAGGAGGTCATGGAAAAGGTAGAAGGAAAACAGCTGCCTTTAGGAAGTACAAGAAAACAGGGAGAGGGAGGACAGGGAGGAGTACTTGATGGAATCAAAGGAGGTGAAAAGGGCAGTAAGGGAAGCCAAGGCATCTATGGAACTCAGGCTGGCACAAGGCATTAAGAAGGGGAGAAAGACTTCTTTGGGTAAATCAGGAGAAAAGGAGCTGTAGGTCCACATAGTAAGGATTAGGAAGGGGGTGTTGGGTGGAAGCAGGGTCTGATAAGGCAGAAGCACTAAATGAGTACTCTGTCAATATTTACTAAAGAGAAGAGGGGTGACACCCAAGGGCAGAGAAATGGCAGAAGCGGGAGGGAGGGGATGACAGATGGAAATCATGCAGGTTAGAGTTGGGAGGGTTTGAAGGCACTGAGGGTGGATAAGGCGCCAGGCCCAGATGGCATCCACCCCAGGATACTGAAGGAGCTGGCAGAGGTCCTTGCAGGACCTTGGCAGACCTATTTAATGCCTCACTACATTCGGGTGTGCACCTCAGAATTAGAGGATGGCTCATGGTGCCCTCCACAAGAGTGGCCCCAAAGGATGAACCGGAAAACTACAGACCACTGAGCCTCACATCCATCGTGGGTAAGCTAATGGAGACTATCCTGAAGGAGACGCTGGTAGCCCTCTTAGAGGCCAAAGGACTACAGGACAGCAGACAGCATGGCTTCATACAGGGCAGATCCTGCCAAACCAACCTGGTGGAGTTCTATGACTGGGTAACTAGGCAACTGGACAGGGCCATGCAGTGGATGTCCTGTATCTGGACTTCAGTAAGGCATTCAACTCGGTGCCACATGGAAGGCTGGGAGTAAATTAGTAGGCACAGGGCAGGTGCAAAGCTGGTGAGATGGGTAGGAACTGGCTTAGGAAGGCAACAGAGGGTGGTGGTGGGTGGGGAGCTCTCACACCCAAGGGTAGTGACGGCGGTGTTCCATGGGGCTCGGTATTGGGGCCAGTGTTGTTTAGGATATTCATTGCAGACATATCATTGAACATCAAGAGCAAGATCAGTCTGTTTGCTGATGATACCAAGGTAGGAACGGTGGTGGATGACCTAGGGGTGGAAGAGGTTGCAGGATGATCTGGCAAAGCTTGAAACTGGTCAGACACCTGGCAACTGGGGTTTAATGCCAAAAGTGCAAGGTGCTGCATTTTGGGATGAACAACCCAAGGAGGAGTTGCCAGCTGGGGTTAGTGCAGCTAGCCCAGACAGAGGAGGAGAAGGATCTGGGGTGCTCATTACAGGGTCAATGAACAACTCAGCACAATGTAGGAAGGCAGCTGCAAAGGCCAACAAAATGCTGGGTTGTATTGCAAGGGTATATCCTCGAGGAGGGAGGAGGTGATTCTGCCACTGTACAGGTCATTAGTTAGACCGCACCTGGAGTACTCGTGCAGTACTGGTGCCCGTATCTGAGCGGGACATTAAGTTACTGGAGGGTGCAGCGCAGGGTGACAAAGATGATCAAGGGGCTGGGGACTTATCATATGAGAGGAGGCTGAGGAGTTGAACATGTACTCACTGGAGGAGAGGAGGGACGGGGGACATGATTGAAACCTTTAAGCATGAAAGGAATAAACAAGACAGGTACAGAGGGGCTGTTCAAAGTGAGAGGAGGGAGGGACACCAGAGGGCCATGATATGAGACTGGAGGGAGGAAGGTTCAGGAGGAGATGAGGAGACACTTTTTACAGAGAAGGTGGTGGCTGGCTGGAATCGTTACCTGCAGAAGTGGTATCTAGTAGAACAGTGGACTGCTTCAAAGGGATGGGACAGGACAAGGGGAGGGTCAATGAAGGGAAGGGTGGAAGGAGGCAGCTGCAGAACAGGGGTGCTAGCTGCACATTCGAGCAGACTTGATAGACCTCTCAGGCCTTTATCTGCTGGCAAATTTCATGATGTTCATATGTTAGTAAAAAAAAAAAAATATATTAACAAAGCTAGTAAAATTTTTTACAAACTCAGTTCAAGACAGTGTACAGAGTGAAAGCTTAATTGGGAAAAATCAAGGGAAGTTTGCAGAGCTAGCACTGAATCAGTGCACATACAGATTGGAGAGAAACTGCAGCGGGGAGAGTGGGAATTACTGCACAGGCCGAGCAGAACAGGCTAAATTAAAATATACAAATTAGGAGCTGAGTACAGGATGCAGGCTTACATTAAGCCACACGTCTCGGGTGCTCCTGTCTCAGGCGAGTGAGACCAGCCAATCAGGGAGCTCTACACAGGCATGGAGCCAACAGCCACCCTGAGAGGTGCCAAAATTGAAAACAGCAAATAGCAAGTGATGATCCGGTTCAGCGTTCACACACCTAGAGAAATCATGGCAATTTTTCAAGCATCGTACCTTATCTATCTCTTTGGGAGTGGGTGGATCAGGCTCCTTGCACCGTGGAGGTGCTATGGCTGGATTGTGACCACTGCCCGTAACCAGTGTGGTCCGTGTTGCACAGTTCAAAAACAATACAGACAACATAGAGTATAGGGATGGTAGGGAGACATGAAAGGGTAGAAGTAGGGGATGAAGATCACTTACAGTAGTTTCAATGAGCTTTCAGGGCATCTGGTATGTAGGCGCCATCCAGTACACTACGGTTCTCAGCTGGGATTTCTGGGCATAGTGATGCATGTTTGGTAGATTCACCTCCTTTGTCTAGTGCAAACTGGAGGACTGAGTATCGGATACTCACCGTAATTCTTGATCTTCTTGGACAAGTCTTCACCATTTATTCATACTGCTGGGTTACAAGCCAGAGTCGCTGGGACCTCACGGGGAGCCAGAAAATTTCAGAAGAGCCGGTGCCGGGTGGGACCATGCATGGGTGGCACCACAAGGCTGGCGCTGCGCCTGTGTGCTACCACAGCATCGACACTCCAATCACCTCAGTACCTTTTTACTCAGGAAGTGCAGCATAATATAACCAAAGAAACACCTAACCTAACAAGGGCATAAGATAGCCATTGACCTATATAAGAAGGATCAATTTAAACAATGTCTTCACAGCCCAAACCAAAATGAGTGAGTGAACACCAGGAACAGATTGAGTGAGCTCGGGGATGGTGGGGGGTGTATAAATAAATGGTGAGGACTTGTCCAAAAGATCAAGAATTACAGTGACTATGTAATTTTCATATCTTCCTGGGCTTTAAGTCTTTACCATTTATACATACTGCTGGGTTAGAGTACCAAGCTAAAACCAAATCCCTCGAGCAGGGTGGTAGGAGACGGAGCTCAGTCAGGACAGAAGTCCATTAAGGACTGTCCTGCCAAAGGAAGCATGCTGTCTGGCATGGACATCCAGAGCGTAGTGCTTATGAAAGTGTGCACTGAGCTCTAAGTAGCTGCTTTGCAAATGTCATCAATGGGAACAGAGCGGATCTCTGCCAAAGGCGCAGCAACCACTCTGGTAGGGTGGGCATACACTTAGCCCTCAACTTGATCTACACCACAGAATAACAACGGTGAAGGCATGCCACTACCCAAGCAGAGATAAATTTAATGGACACTGGCTGACCCAGCTGGGCCACGGAGAAGGACACAAAGAGTTGCATAGCCTGATGGATATCCCTGGTTCTATCAATGTAGAACTGTAGAGCTCTTTCAACATCCAGGGAATGAAGGGTTCATTCCCTTCATTCTGGAAGTTAGAGAAATAAGTGGGAAGAACAAAGGCTGGTTGAAGTGAAATCAAAACCACTTTGGGTAGGAACATAGGGTGAGCAGGAGGACCACCATGTCTTTATGGAAGGCGGCATATGGAGGGTTTGTGACCAAGGCACGTATTTCAGAGACCCTCACGAACAGAAGTGATGGCCACTAGAAGGGCAGCTTTCAGATTAGAAACATCAAATCACACATGGCTAGAGGCTCAAAGGGTTTACATGTGAACATGTCCAACACAAGATTAATATCCCAGGGGCAATTGGCTTCCTAACCTGGGGCCTCAAGTGAAGGATGCCTTTGAGGAATCTTTTGAACAGTGGTAATTGAGCCAGGGACATGTTTTGGACAGGCTCCTAATAGGAAGAAAGTGCTAAGAGGTGCACCTTTATAGATGAGTATTGTAGTCCTGCATCTGAAAGGTCTAATAGGTAACTCAACACTTTATCCAGAGGACACTGAAATGGATCTAAGTAGATCTTAGTACACCATTCTGAGAAACACTTACATTTAGCTGTGAAAGTCTTTCTGGTGGAAGGCTTATGAGCTGTCAAGAGGATCTGCGATATTCTCTGAGAAACTTAAACCTGGTTACTTCAGTCTCCTCAGGAGCCAAGGTGGAGATGAAGGGGCGCGAGGTTGGGATGGACCAGGGTCCCTATGTCAGGAGGTCATTCGAGAGGCAGTTGCCTCGGAGAGGCCTCTGTCAACTTGTTGATCAAAGGAAACCAGATCTGTCAAGGCCAGTATGATGCAATTAGAATCATTTTGTCCCCATGCAACTCCAGTCTGAGCAGCACCTCTAAATTAGTGGAAGAGGAGGAAATGCACAGAAAGCATTTTTCCACCACAGCCTGAATGCATCCTGACAGAAAACACCAGGTTCTGGATTTCTGGAGCAGAACAGAGGCAATTTTGAGTTGAGTGGGGATGCAAAGGTCCAGGCCTGGACTGCCCCACTCATTGAAAGCGATTGCATGACATCTGGTGCAAGTGACCACTCATCAAGGTCTGCTTCTGTCCTGCTTAGGTGGTCCGCCAGATTGTTTTGAGTCCCTGGCAGGTAAACTGCCTGAATCAGGACATCGTGGTTGAGGCACCACTCCCAAACCATCATGGCTTTTTGCAAAGAGGTAGGAGTGTGCCCCACCTTGTTTGTTGATGTAGTATATCACAGCCTTGTTTGCCTGAAGAATTACTTTGTGATTGACAATCTCTTCTAGGGCTCGGAGGGCATCAGGACTGCCCTTATCTCTAGAACATTGATGTGAAGATGAGACTCTTCCTGAGTCCACATTCCCTGCATGTAAAGGTCCTGGCAGTGAGCCCCCCAGCCGAGCAGACACATCCATGGTGATGAAGATCTGAGATTCTGGTAGGACGAAGGGAAGACCTTGTAGATGGTTGTCCTCTTGTATCCACCATACAAGCGACCAACACCAGGGTCTCTGTCACTTTGATGGGAGGATGTGTAGATGGGGACCACTGTGCTGAGCATCCACTGAGTGGTCCTCATATGCAATCAAGCTAGAGACAGTGTGAAATGGAAAAAGCCATGAGGCCTAACATCCGTTGCATGAAATGAGCTTGTACTGGGTTGTTCTCTCTGATGATGTGAGTGATCTGGAGAATGTCATTCCTCCTTTCCTCTGGGAGAAATGTCCTCACTTCTGTAGTGTCTAAAGGGCTCCTATGAAAGGAGCTGCTGGGAGGATTGAAGCTGTGGACTTCTCTAGGTTCAGCAGGACCCCATGGAGATAAGAAACAGAGATGCTGTGGATTTCATTTTCTGTATCTCCTGCCTTGACAGGTTTGCCAAAAGCCAATCATCTAGGTAGGGGAAGACTTGAACACCGAAGCCAAGGTGCAGAGGACTGCAAAACACTCGGTAATGACTCGAGGTGCTGAGGAGAGCCCAAAAGGCAGGACTGAATTGATAGTGTTGACCCAAGGCCACAAAGCGAAGGAACTTGTGGTGATCTGGGTGTCTTGCATGTCAAGGATGCCAGTCAGTCATGCTGAAGAAGTGGTAGGAACATCCATCCCTAAGGAGATCATTTGAACTTCTCCTGGAACAAGAACTTAATTAGCTTTCGGAGATCAAGAATGGGGCACATGCCACCTGTATTCTATGGAACCAGAAAGTAGTGGGAGTAGAAACCTGTGTTCCGCTCTACAAGGAACTACTTCCATTGCCCTGTTTTGAGAAGGCCCAGTATCTCTGAAGTGAGAAGGTCTGACTGAGCGGTTGACAGATTGCTGTCGCTGGGCGTAAGGTCTGGGGAATTCTGCAAAGTTGAGGTACCCTTCTCAAACAATCCTGAGGACCCACTTGTCTGTGGTGATAGACATCCATTGGTTGTAAAACTGAGTCAGACTACTTCCCATTGGCTTGGAAAAGCCCATCTCAGGCTGCTGAGATGAGGCTGGGAGCCAGACTTTCAGAGTGTGACACTGGGCACTTTTGGCCCTTGTGCCTTCTGCTGCATTTTCTTTTGCGACTGAGGAGACTGGTGCTTGTTTGGGGCTCCTGGGCCTCTTCCTAATCCTTGAAAGGGATGCCTGTTATGAAAAACAATAGTTCCTGCCTCTCTGAGGAGCTGAAGGACATCCTGGCTGCTTTAATGGCAGCCCTTGTCTCCTGAGAGGCCTCCAGGGCTTGTTCTACCTGTTGACCAAACAGATATGTACCATTAAAGCAGGCATTCATTACCTGCTGTTGAGCATCAGAGGAAAACCCCAATGTCCTAAGCCAGGAATGTCTTCTATACAGATTCCAACAGTGGCATACGGTGCTGTGTCATATCGTCCATGGAAGCTTTCAGCTGATGGCTATTACATTCTATTCCCTGGGTAACAGTCTGTAAAATCTCAAATTTAGGGTTAGACTGGGAGAGCTCACTAGAGATTTAAGAAAGTCCAGTAGCATATTTGTATTAGGGAAGTGCCCTTGACAGCTGGCAACACGCATGCCCAGAGTTGCGGCTGAGAAAGCCCTTTTCCCATGGTATCTATCTTACGAGATTCCTTATTGTTTATTTATTTGAATTTTGGTGACTGGGTAAACCCTCTGAGATGACATGTCCCTTTCAGGGTGACCTGGAATTAGCTACATACAGTAAATGACAGAAATGTATAGTATCATACAGGATTATATACATATATAGATATGTTAGATTAGTTACACATTATAGCTAAGAATACATACATACAGTTCTCATTCAAGGAATATGAATATTTACATACAGGAGTGCATACATACTATTGCCACTTCTTCAATAATTATGAACATATACAAACAGTTGTTGTTTGTCGGGGAAGTGATCTGTTAATTAGGAATGACAGTTTGAACTGGCTAGGGTCCATGTATTAGCAGTGCTGTAGGGGAGGGGTAGGGATATACAATTCAATGAAAATAGTTACAGGGAGCTGTAGTCCAGAAGAGGGATTTTAGTATCTTTTAAACTGTGCTAAGATAGGGCAGGCCAGGACCATGGGGGCAAGGAGTTCCACAGATTACTGTGCAGAGACAGAAGGACCTCCTTCAATTTCGAACCAAGTCTACGGACTTCCAACAGTGGGAGGGCTGCAGTTCTAAGAGCTCGGCAAACTGCTTGCATTGTATAATGCCATAGAGACTGGATGAGGAGGTGGATTGCAATAGCTTGAAGGTAAAGGCAATATAGGGGCAAGCGTAGCTAGTTTCAAAGGAATGACCATCCCAGGGTTGTTACCACTTTGCAATTGTGAATTTTGGAGTTATTGATAGGACATGCTGATACTGTTTGGAGAAGAACAGCTTTGCTTGGCCTCAGCAAGGACAACCAGCGCATCAAAATGGGTTGAGAGTCTAAAATGGGTCTCTCTAGGGAGGGACATATTTCCTATCTATGGACTTGCAGACAGAAGAAATAAGGGCAGGCCTTGCCACACAGCTTCAGACAAAGTCTTGAAGGGTGGAGGAACAGGTGGCGTGAGGTTCACTGGAATATGGAACATGAAGCCACTCCAGGCACAAAAGCCTACCTGGGTCTACAGAAGAAGTCTGAAGCCAGTGTTTCCCTCATATTCCTAAGTAAAGACTAGAGCAGAGGTCCTCCACTGATTTTCAGCTGGGACTGAGGGCTTACCATCCAGGCTGTAGAAAGAGTCTTCATCACATTCTTCAGAAATTATAAGGCTAGAATCAAACTCATCCTGCTCCATGTCCCCGAAGAGGAGTGGGCACAGCTCCTAATAGGCTGTGGCCTGGTTTATGAAATGGAAAAACAGGAGACACCATATCCAGCACCAGACCTGGCACTGCAGGTCCCAGCGCTGACCCACTGGGAGCCGGCACAGAGCGTGGTGCCCAAGACCCAACCCACACCTAAAGAAAAATAGGGGAAGGGATGGTACCTGTGCAGTCGCTGTGAGGAAATACAATGAGGGGGAAGGCACATGGAACCTGCAATGGCAGTGCCGGCACCAAACACTAAATCTGTCCCGAAGGACCCAACTGTGGCTCCAAGGCACCTAGGCCTGAAGGCCCTGGTACTGGATCTGTAGGAAGGGGCAAACAAGACAGACACTGTATCCCTACTCCATAGAGCAGCCCACTGATGAAACTGCCCACCAGAAACCTCACAAGAGGACAGAGGAGGGCTCCGGTGTGAGAATCAGAGCAATCATTAGCAGAAGCTGCCAGGGAAATGGATGGTGCCAGAGATGGCCTGCTACTCCCAACCACCGAAGACCTCTTGGCAGGCGTACCAGAGGGTGACCTCAAGTGGTACAACTTCCCCTTCCCACAGGAAGAGGAAGAACTCAAGGCAGAGCGGTGACAGGTCCCCGATCTGGACTGGGAATGGGCCCACTTCTTTTTGTGTTTACAGGAAGACCGTCTTCCCTCCTAAACACAGGACTGCTGTGGACGAACCCCCCAGAGAGACAGAGGGTGGTGGACCGGACACAGCCCAGCTGCCAGAGCAGTCTTCCAACGGAGAGTCCTACCATCACTGCCTGCATCCATGGTTGACTCCTTTAAGTGGTAGGGCTGAGAGGAAAAATAATAAAAAAAATCTTTTTAATACGAAAATAATAAATCAGACTAAAACTGAAAGACTAGATGCTGTTGTCGTACAGACATGAAAATCTGACTCCTGGTGGGTGAGTGACATTGTCACTGAAGCGCGCGCACAGTGGGGAAAAAAGGAACTGAGAGGGTTGGAGGGTTGGCTGAGGTAGCCTATACAGGCACAAGCCATCCTCTCTGTGCCTTGCATGCGTGGTCCTACCTCAGTGCCAGCTCTCCGAAGATTTTGGCTCCCAGGGTTCCAGCGCCCGGCTTGTAACTCAGCAGTATGAATAAATGGTGAAGACTTAAAGTCCAGGAAGATCAGAAAATAATACATTTGCCAACCATTTGGACTGGCACCGTTTTGAAACAGGTATGCCCGCTTTCCTAGGGCAAAGGAAACAAAGAGTTGCGAGGACCTTCTGCATCCTTTGTGCGTGACCATAATAATTGAGTAGCTCTACCTGTCTTTGCACCCCACCAGGATAGTGTGATCTCGGTCTTTAACAGCTGTCTAGTGAAATCCATGACTGGATGAAATCCAGTTGGCTGAAAATGAATTCTGAGAAAACTGAGGTGTTGGTGGTGGATCCGGGTCACTGGATAGAGAGAATCAGTAGCAGGTTCTCCCTCAGGTCTTTGGCTTGGGGTGCCCAGCTGCCTTCCTCTGAACAGGTGCGTGACCTGGGGATGGTTCTGATGATGGGCTGACACTGCATTCACAGGTGTCGGCAGCAGTCAAGTCATCCTTTTACCATCTTAGGAATATCGCCAGGATTAGGCACCTTGTTCCGTCTGGTGACCAAGCCTACATGGATCCACACCTTTGGCCCCTGCGCTTAGACTACAGCAACTCCCTGTACCTGGGGCTGTTGGGGTTGATATCCATTGCTTGCACTGGTGCAGAATGCTGCAGCATGGTTGTTGACAGGGACTCCTCGTTCGAGTCACATCACTCTCGTGCTGTGTGAACTGCACTGGCTGCCTGTACAGTGGCGGATCACCTTCAAGGTCGGACTCTTACCTTTAAGGCCCTGCACGGACTGGGTCCGAGCTTTCTGCAAGAGCTCCTGATTCACTATAGCCCTGGCCACCCTCTGCGCTCAACTGATGGGTTGTTAAAGGTTCCTCAGGTTCGCCTGAAAATGTCTGGGTCCCGGCTTTTATGCACAGTGCCCCCACCCTTTGAACTCTCTAACTCATCGGATTCAAGAGTCCAGGACCGTGGAGAGCTTTTAAGGCAGCCCTGAAAACTTATTTATTTAACCAAGCTTTCAATGACTATTTGATCTGATCTATTTGCACTCTGTATTATCACTTTGAATTGTTTATTTTGATATTTATATGTATTTGAACTACGTAAAGCACTCTGATTTTAGAATTGCGCTATAAAAATAAAGTATTGTTTTTATTGTAATACATCCAGTATATGGTGCAATGTTTCCACTGGATTGGCATGCCCTGAAAATAAACAGGAAGGTGGTATGGCTTGATTTAGAGTAAACTCAAACACCATCTTTCACAAAAAGTTAGGATTAGTACACAAAGACACTCTGTCCTCATGGTAAATCAAATGGGGCTGCTCATGCATGAGTGCCTGGAGCTCGGAAATCCTCCTAGCAGAGGTAATAGAAACTAAAAATAATGTTTTACATGACAGAAAGCGTAGCTTGCAAGTCACAGCAGGCTCAAAAGAAGCCAAAGTAAGTTTCTCCAAAACAAAATTTAAGTTCCAGACCAGGACTGGGTTACGGATAGAAGGCTTTAAGTGCAGTATGCCTCAGAAAGGACAGGCCATGTCCAACTGGGCTACCATACGACCTTCAATGGGCACATGGAAGGCTGATATGGCGGACAAGTGCACCTTTAGCAAAGACTACTTCAGGCCAGCATTAGATAAGGACAGCAAGTACTCTAAATCTGGTTCACCAGGCAGGTGAAGGGATCCAGATAATGGTAAGCTGCCCACAAAGAAAAGCGCTCCCCATTTCATGGAATAAGTCACCCTAGTGGAAGGCTTCCTGGTGGCCACCAGGACATCAGCCACTTTAGGTAAGACACCAAACCTGGCAATGGCTATGTCTTCTGTGGAGCGATGCATGCAGGTGAAGAGACCAGAGGCTCGGCTGGAGAAGGGTCCCTGCTCCTGGTGACAGCAAGCCCGGGCACAGAGGAAGGGGCACGGAGGTTTCCGCTAACTGTTGCAACAGTGGAAACCAAATCTACAGAGGCCAAAAGAGAGCCACCAGAATCAGGGTGGTGCCTTCCATCTGAAGCCTAATTAGCATTCTCTGAATCAGAGTAAAGAGAAGAAAGGCATAAAGGAACCTGCCTTTCCAAAAGAGGACAATGCGTCTCACCAGAAAACTCTGGGCCCTGGATCAAGCAAGCAGAGAAGTGGCAGTTTTGTGTTCAGTGGGGACACAAAAGGTCCAACTCTGGGTGACCCCACCTGTCAAACAGGTCTTCAACACTGAGGTAAGCAGGTCCCATTCATGCATTCTGGACTGCAATCAGCTTAGCTTGTCTGCCAGGACATTTTGGACACCTGGAACATGGATGGCCAACAGCTCTAGGCCGTGTTCAGAGCCCAGTACCAAACTCTCATTGTCACCTGCAACAGGGGTAGAATGGGTGCCCCCTGCTTCATGCAGTGAACTACACTGACATTGTCCATCTGCACTAGCAGGGGCCCAGGGACAGATGAGACTGGAAGGCCTGCAGGCCATAGAATACAGCTCTCATCTCAAGGACAGTAATGTAGAGTCGAGCCTCAGTGGAGTCCACATCCTCAGAGTCTGGCAAGGACCCAGGTGAGCACCCCAGCCCATCTCCAAGACATCCAAGCTGAGAATCTGCTGAAGGAGAAGTATGAGGAAAGGAACCCTGTTGAGCAAAAGGCTGGGTTCCATCCACCACAGGAGAACCTTCTTGACTGGGAAAGAGACCAGAACCATCTGCTCCAGATCATCAGTCCACTGATCCCAGTGTACCCTCAAAATCCATTGAGGAATGTGCATGTGTAGTCATGCCAAGGGAACCATGGTAATGGCCACAGCCATCAGCCCCAGGAGCCTGAGGTATATCCTGGCTTTGACATACCAGCTGTGATAAAGTTCCTGGGCCTGCACAATCAAGCATGCTGCCCTGTCCAGGGGCAGAAAGGTGGAGCCTGGGCTGTGTCAACTATGGCTCCTATGTACTGGAGTCTGTGGCCTAGAGTCGGTACAGACTTGGACAAATTGACTGTGATCCCCACTGACTGAACAACTGCAGGGTACACCCCAGGGTCAAGGACAGTTGCTCTTTGGACTTGACTTTGAGCAACCAGTCGTCCAGATAGGGAAGACGACAGACCCTACCTCCTGAGGGCTGCTGCCACCACAGCTAGGCATTTGGTAAAGACCAGAGGTGCCGATGATAAGCTGAAAGGAAGGTCTCTTGATCTGGTAGTGTTCCCCTTGAAACAGGAACCTGAGGTACTTCCTGTGGGGAAGGCAGACCTTGATGTGCAGATGCGGTCCTGCATATCCAGGTAGCAGATCCAATCTCCCTCCTGGAGCAAGGGCAACAGGACAGGGAGGGTAACCATTCTGAACTTCTTGTACTGGATGTAGTAGTTCAGGTTTCTCAAGTCCCTGTGGACATGAAAGAAGTGGGAGTAGAACCCCATGTTGCATTGATTCATTGGAACAGGTTCTATGGACCTTTTTGAAACAGCGTCTGGATCTCCTCCAGCAACATGAGAACATAATCTGGTTGAGAAATAAAAATCAGAAAGTTTGTGAAAAATGGTGGTTGACGAAGTGTGATGGTTGACAGTGGAAAAAGAACTAAGGAGGGTGTGGGGCCACCACAGCTATTTAAAGAATGTCAATGTGATAATGTGCTGTGGGTGGCCTCAGTTAGACTGCTAGCAAAAATGTGTCCATGTGGTTTTGGTGCCTGGCAGCTATAGCTCCCAAGGTGTGACCTGCTGCAAAAGATAATCCTCAAAGATCTTCCTAACCTGAGGGACACACTTTGCTGAGGCTACTGCAGTGCAAAATCACTTTATTGTAAAATGACTGTATACTCTAATTATGTAAGGATTATGTTATGTTTATATATACAGTTACTGTGTTCCTTATGAAGTACATTCTTGAGTTTTTGTGTGAAACAACTGTGAAGCGAAGCTTAGAAGTTCTGACACACAAAGTACTGGAAGAAACTCTTATAACCATAAAAGACACAGGAACTGTACAAATAAACATTATAAAATCATGTTAATGAACTTGTAAAAGAAAAATACTTGGGGCGCTGTTGAGCAGCCATGTGGGAGAAACACATTTTGAAGCTCTGTATATTTCTATTACTTTTCAATAATACTACTATTTATGAAGCTCTCTTTTGACCTTTTCCCGGAGATTGATACAGTCTTTGTCCAGAACATAATGGGAAAACTAAAGATCAGGGTAGTAAGTGAGGTAAACACCAAGATAGAGATGTCAATAGAGACGGCAGGGTAAATGGAGAAAATGACAAACACATTAAGGAGAGGGATGGGGCAAAAGGGTAAGGCCATCAAGAAATGGAGGGTAATGAGTACCAATGCCCATAGTCTGGGCAACAAGCTCCCAGAACTGGTGGCCTTGATGGAAGAGGGATGCCTGGATATCGTAGCAGTCACAGAAATATGGTACACAGAGAACCATGACTGGGATGTTAACATACCAGGGTACACAACCTACAGAGAGACAGGAGGGGAGAAGGGGAGTAGCTCTCTGTAAGGGAAGGGATAAAAGCAACTGAACAAAAAGGTAAACAGAGAGGAGATGAGGCACTGCGGGTCACCTTAGAGAGTGAAAATGGCACCAATCTGCACAGGGTTGTATACAGACCCCCATGTCAGGGGAGGGAATGGACAAGGATATGATAGAAGGCATCCTTAGGATGGCAGAGAAAGGAGAAATACTGTTGATGGGGACCTGAATATGCAGATGTTAACTGGAACACCCTGGCTGCAGTCACACCCAAAAGCAGGGCCATTCTCAATGCCCTTCAGGTGGCATGCCTCAGACAGCTAGTTTTGGAACCCACTCGTGAGGGAGCAATCTTAGACCTTGTACTCTCAAATGGGATGGTGAGAGGATCTCAGATCTAGAAGTGGGTAGCCATTTGGGAACCAGTGACCACCAAACAGTGGGGTTCACGATAATCTCAGCTACAGAGTCAAGCTATACAAAAGTGAGGGTTCTGGACTTCAGGAGGGCTGACTTTGGCAAGACGGAGAGCTTTAGGAAAGCACTAGCAAATAGGCTAGAAGGAGGGTGGAGCAACAATGGGAAACATCAAACTGCCATCACAGAGGCAACAAGCCTTGTGTGAAGCAAATAAACAAATCAAATGAAAGAAAAAGCCACTATAGTTCTCAAAAGAGGTGGCAGTGAAGGTTAGGGAGAAAAGATAGCATTTAGGAAGTATGAGGAAGCAGGAAGGAGCAGGACAGAGAACTGTACCAGTTAAGGCAGAAGGAAGCAGGAGGGTAGTCAGAATAGCAAGGCCCAAACTGAGGAAAAGATAGCCAACTCTGTTAAGAAGCCGGATACAATCTTTTATAGGTACATCAGGGAGCACAGAAAGATAAAGGGAAGGATAGTGAGGCTGAACAGAATGGATGGTGGGTGGACAGAGAGGGACAGTGAAAAAGCAGGGATACTGAACGAATACTTCTGCTCAGTATTCACAAAAGAAGAGGAGGGGAGGTGCCTAATCCAATTAACAGAAGCACTCTGGACAGGGAGTCGATCCCAGTCCTTTCACAGAAGAAAGGGTTCTGAAAGAACTCCTAAAACTGAAGGTGGGCAAAGCAATGGGGTCTGATGGAATTCACCCCAGAATTCTAAAAGAATTAAGAAGAGAACTAGTGACACCACTGATTACCCTATTTAACAAATCATGGGAGGATGGTGTAGTACCAGAGGACTGGAGGAAGGCAGATGTGATACCCCTTTACAAAAGGGAGAGCAAGACAGAGGCAGGAAAGTACGGACCTGTCAGTTTGACCTCTGTGGTAGGGAAAGTGATGGAATCACTTCTGAAGGAAAGAATTGTTGAGTACCTAGAGGCCAGTGGGGCACAGGATCCAAGGCAGCATGGGTTCAAAGCAGGAAGGTCATGTCAGACAAATCTAATTGATTTCTTTGACTGGGTGACCAAAGTAGTAGACCAGGGAGGGGCTGTGGACATGGCCTACCTAGACTTTATGAAGGCATTTGACACAGTCCCACAAAAAGATTAATAGTCAAATTAACTAGCCTGGGAGTGTGTCCCAGGGTGGTAGCTTGAGTAAAACATTAGCTGGACAACAGGACACAGAAGGTAATTGTAAATGGAATCCACCTGAAGAAAGAGAGGTTACAGTAGGGTACCATGAGGGTTCAGTACTGGGTCCAGTCCTTTTAATGTCTTTATAAGTGACATTGCAGAGGGACTGGAAGGAAAAGTATGCTGCTTTGCAGATAACACAAAGATCTGCAATAGGGTTGATACACAAGGAGGCGTGGAAAGGATAGGAAGGACTTGGCAAGGTTGGAGGAATGGTCAGAAGTATGGCAGCTTGGATTTAATGCAAAGAAGTGCAAAATAATGCATCTGGGAAACAAAAATCCAGGGAAGATTACACAATTTGGGGAAGTTTGTAACAACAACAAAATGGAAAGGGACCTGGGGTAATCATATCAGATGACCTTAAGGTAAGCAAGCAATGTGAGAAGGCAGTACGGAGGGCTGGGGATACTGGGATGTATAGGAGAGGCATCACCAGTAGAAAACAGGAAGTTGTTATCCCTCTGTACAGATAGATGGTGAGACCCCATCTGGAGTACTGCATCCAGTTCTGGACACCCCATCTCCGCAAGGATATAGACAGGATGGAGGCAGTCCGGAGGAGGGCAACTAAAATGGTGCAGGATCTGCAAGAGAAGCCATATGAGGAGAGACTAAAGGAGCTTAATATGTATACCCTTGAGGAAGGGGTACAATAGAAATTTTAAGTACCCCAGTGGAATCAACAAAGTCCAAGAGGTAGCATCTTTCAGAAAAAGAGTTGTGCAAGAACAAGGGGACACAATTTTAAGATAGAGGGGGATGGTTCAGGGGCAATGTGAGGAAGTATTTTTTCACAGAGATGGTGGTGAATGCATGGAACAAGCCTTCCTGAGGCAGTTGTGGGGTCTAAAACTGTGGAGAATTCAAGAATGCAAGGGACAGACATAAGGCAATTTTGTGGAGGATAGGAAGAAATAGGCTGTTGGTTAAATAGGATCTGCAGCTTATCCTGTAGGTAGGAAAATGGGCAGACTAGGTGGGCCAAGCGGTCCTTATCTGTCCAAAGTCTATGTTACTATGTTAAGGATTTATGGTTGCTCTGGCCGGATTTTTCACCCTAGAAGTAAAAGAGGTGGTGGGCCTTCCCAGAGCGGTGTGGCACAGGCCGAGGGTTCTGATGATCCTGAGGAGGTGTCTCTGGCAATGGTAAATTCAACACCCAGCAGCTGGTTCAAATGGTTCAAGATCTGGACCGTAAGTTCAATTTGCTGAACCCCAGAGTAGTGGCGTTGGAAACCAAGACGGAGCTCACTCAGCAGTCGGTGAATAAAATGGAGTGGAATTTGAATGAGACAATGAATGTCTTGACTAAACTAATTGGGGATACTACAGTGCTCTGGTGTTGGATCAAAGTGCTAGAAAATCAAGCATGGGAATGGAATATTCACATTCTGGGATTACTGGAGGCAGTGCAAGGGAGGACCCCTGGACTTCATTAGAACTTTTCTACCTGACTTGCATGGATTTGGCGAGGATGAACCGCTGTTCTTACTTAAATGGGCCTTCCGGAATCACCCCCAACAGAGCGCCATAGGGGCAGAACAGCCCCAGGACATTCATGATTATATGTTTTGGTGTGGGGACCGGACTGTATAATGGCAGCGGCAAGAAGGAGGAGATCTTTCAAATATGGAGATGCAACCCTCTCTATCTACCCGGATTTATCATATGAGACCAGCCAGCATCATAGATCCTTTGACGGCATTCATAGTTGTCTCAGACAGTTGAAACTCTCTCATCAGCTACTACATCCAGCCAGGCTGCGGGTTGAATGGAAGGGCAAAGTATATCTGTTTAATGACCCTTCAGAGGTGGAGATGGTGTTGAACCCATACAGCAGGAGGTATCCCAGGAGCCGGAGGAAACTGCATCAGAAGGACTTGTTGCAAACTGTAATGTATTGTACATTTGTAGCTGTTCATATACTCTGTGTATGCCATCAGTTTACATTGATAAATCTGTGGTTGTTCTGGGTCTCGGAGACTATCTGTTGAAGGTTCTGTATTCTTCAGGGGCTGGACAGTGTTTAATATTATATTCCTTCTTCCTTGTAGCTTGGTATAACTTAAATGAGAACTGGAACATATCCGGATCAGGATTAGGTATTGCAAATGTTTCTCAGCTTTATACAGCTGCCCATGGAATTGAATATTTCAGACGACAAGCTTTCTTTGGACTTGGTTAAGATGTGAGAGAGCCTGGAACTCCGAGCTCCTGAATATATTTCATGTTATAACTGTGGGCTGTACTGGGTTATAGTGAACCCGTTTTGACGTAGAAGAAACATAGCTTTTCCCTAAGTATATTGATGGGGTTACTGGGTATATTTACCTCTGTTAAGGTTAGCGGGATGTGGTAAACCTGGGGCGTTTGTAAATGTGGTTATGTTGCCCTACATGGGAGGTGTGGGCTGGCTGGCTAGCTCACGACTAGTGAGCCCATGGGCCGACTGGTGCTAATTCCTCTGAGGCTCTCCCTGTGCTGTAGGCTTTGGAGATAGATCTGTATAACAAGTGGCTAATTCCCCATGATGTTGTTCTTTAAGGGATGGGCAATGCTATGTATAGGAATGACTTTTGAATGTATAGTATTCTGAACCCACCTCGTTTGTCAGCTTCTTGTGAGTGTTATCTTGCATCAAAGCTTAATAAAAATACTATACAAAAAAAATACTTAATTTAAAATCAAAATGCTTTATTTAGCAGAATATTAGGAGAATCCTTCCATTTTCATAATCAGCCAGAAGTGAAAGTTTGAGTGATTGGTATATTGATGGTGCTACATTACTTAAAAGGTAATTGACAGGAAATGCAGATCAGATGGGAGAATATCCTACAGATCTGTTTTCAATTTTTATTTTGACTTAAATAGGAACACTACAGACTGGGCCCTGGTTCAAGTACAGAAGCCACACCATGCTGCTCCCCATGTGGTTCAAATAAATTGCAGCTGCATTATCCTAGCACTTAGCCCCACCCCACCCTATCTCAGTCCCATGCCTCATTCACATGTATCACCTACTCCCTGTGGCTCTCCTGTGCATCAACCCACTCGCCAGGTCTCCTCACCCCAGCAACCACTCCCTGTGGCTTTCAAAATTGTGATTTCATTTTGTAAAACAAAGGAAAAACTGCGTGTAAAAGAATGAATCTAAACCACCTATCCTGCTAAAAGAATTAATTTAAAATCCCTACCCTGCCCCTGTGATTTAAAAAACAAGAAAATGCTGCCATTCCAGAAGACAGACCTCCACACACGCACACACACACACACACTCTGCCTGAGCTCCTACGTGAAAAGCAAGATGTGTACACTTATTCGATCACATAGGATCGCCTGCTCTCCATGGCTTTTGTGCATCCTGAATTATCCCGCCCTCAGCCACCCCTATGAGCCATGATGAGCCATCACAAATGGTGGGGGCAGGGGTCACTAACTTTGTTGCAGCCAACGCTTTGGGTGGCTGGCAGTTTACATTAATAAAAAAATTATACAAACTGGGAGCCCTAGTGACTCACCAGAGTTGGAGATGCATGCCTTTGGATGGCTAGCTGATTGAACTGTGATATATCTATATCTATATAGTAGATATATATATATATATATATATGTATGTATGTATAGTGTCATCCCTCCCCAGCTTCTCAGTCATCCAATATATTTGCATCGGTCTCCTTTCCATGTCCAGTACTTTAGCTTGATGATGGCTCATAGAAACATAGATTTTGATAGCAGATAAGGACTGCTTGCCCCCCAGTCTGCCCATTTCCTACCTAATGGATAAGCTGCAGATCCTAGTTAACCAGCAGCCTACTTCCTCCTACCCCACCCCTAGAATTGCCTTATGACTGTCCCATGCATGCTCGAATTCCACCACTGTTTTGACTCCACAACCTCCTCCGAGGCCGTTCCATGCATCCAAAACCCTCTCTGTGAAAAATACTTCCTTAAATTACCTCTGAGCCGCCCCTTCTATCTTCAAATTGTACCCCTTGTTCTTGCACACCTCTTTTTGAAAGATGCTACCCTCTTGGACTTTGTTGATTCCCTTGAGGTACTTGAAAGTTTCTATCAAGTCCCCTCTCCCTCTTTTTCCTCGAGGCTATACATATTCAGCTCCTTAAGTCTCTCTTCCTTATATCTTCCGGTGCAGACCCTGCACCATTTTAGTGCCCCTCTGGACAGCCTCCATCCCGTCTATGTCTTTGCGGAGATTGGGTCTCCAGAACTGCACGCAGATACTCTAGATGGGGTCTCACCAACTGTCTGTACAGAGGGTTAATAACTTCCTGTTTTCTACTGGTGATGCCTCTCCCTATGCATCCCAGTATCCCCCCAGCCCTCCTTGCAGCCCTCTCACATTGCTTGCCCACCTTTAGGTCATCTGATATGACTACCCCTAGGTCCTTTCCATTTTGTTGTTGTTAGTATCTCACCCCCATTGTGTACTCTTCCCTGGGTTTTGTTTCCCAGGTGCATTACCTTGCACTTAGCATTGAATCTAAGCTGCCATACATTTGACCATTCCTCTAACCTTGCCAAGTCCCTTCTCATCCTGTCCACCCCACCTTGTGCATCAACTCTGTTGCAGATCTTTGTGTCATCTGCAAAGAGACATACTTTTCCTTCCAGTCCCTCTGCAATGTCGCTTATAAAGACATTGAAGAGGACAGTCAATACTGAACCTCACGTACCCCACTAGTAACTCCCCCTTTCTTCAGAGTGGACTCCATTTAATATTACTCTGTGTCCTATTCTCCAGCCAATTCTTTACACAGGCTGTCATCTTGGGACCCACTCCGGCTGGCTAACTTGTATATTAATCTTTGTGTTGGACTGTGTTAAATGCCTTGCTAAAGTCTAGGTAGGCCATGTCCACAGCCCTCCCTGATCTACTACTTTGGTCACCCAGTCAAAGAAATCTATCAGATTTGTCTGGCATGACCTTCCTGCTGTGAAACCATGCTGCCTTGGTCCTGAGCCCCTCTGGCCTCTAGATACTCAACAATTCTTTCCTTCAGAAGTGATTCCATCATTTTCCTACCACTGAGGTTAAACTAACAGGTCTGTAGTTTTCTGCTTCTGCCTTGCTCCCACTTTTGTGAAGGGGAATCACATCTGCCCTTCTCCAGTCCTCGGTACCACCCCATCCTCCCATGATTTGTTAAAGAGGGTAGTCAGTGGTGTCACTAGTTCTACCCTTAGTTCTTTTTAGAATTCTGGGATGAATCCCATCAGGCCCCTTTGCTTTGTCCACCTTTCAGTTTTAAGAGTTCTTTCAGAACCCTTTCTTCTGTAAATGGGCTGGTATCAACTTCTGTATCCAGAATGACAGAAAAGAAACTGGCATTGCTGTATGTATTCATTGGGCATTTGAGGCATTCCTGTCAAAGTGCAGTTGTAAAGAACCACGCCTTGAGAATAGTAAAGTGAAGCAGTTTTGGAGTTTGGGGATTCAAAAGGAGTTGGTGGCTCTACATAGCCCCAAGATGTGGTTCCATAGCCAGGCAGAATCTGTGTCGCCTGGTTAATTACTGGCCAGCAATGCTTTTAGAGTTTTCACAACAGCTGCCCATTGTAAGAGATCAATTCCTGCCCAGGAGTGGACCCTGACTATTATTTTTCTATTATTATGAAAGGTTTCAGAGTAAAAAAAAAAAATGGATCCATGTATATAATTGGGCTGTCTGCATTTCCTTAGCTGGCAAGTCCAACAATGCAAATCCTGCATGTGACATGCAATTTATTTTATTGGTTGGTTATAGTATTTTATTTGACACTATTACTGCCCAGAAAGTACAGTTATGTAAGAACTTACCATAACAGTAGATCTTTGAGGAGTGTCTCTTGCAGCAGGTAATACACTTGTGGTCGTCACCAGAGGTCGCTGTGGTGCATGGCAGCTCTTCTAGCAGTCTTTTCCAGGGGCCTCCCACATGACATCAGCTTCCTGTTTCTACATAAGTGTGGGCGGTCCCTGGTATACTCAGTTTCCCCGCTGGATTCAGCTCACTAAGCTAAGACCGAGGGGAAGCCGAGGTACCACAGGTATCCCACCCACACGACATTGGACCAGAGTTTGTTCTCCTAGAGAAAAAGGGATGAGGGCGGATCGCATTTGCTGCAACAGACACTCCTCAAAGATCTACTATTACAGTAAGGTCTTACGTAACTGTACTATCTTCCACAGAGTGGTCTCTTGTAGCATCAGAATACACCTGGGATGAATCCCAAGCAGTATATCCAAGAAGGGTGGAATTATGATAGAGGCCTTGTAGGACAGCTCAACCAAAGGCCGCCCCATGGTGTGAAGCAAAGTCTAAGCTGTAACGCCGTGAAAGTATGAATCATGGACCAGGTAGCTGCAATGCAGATATCTGTGATAGAGGCCCCTTTAAAGCAGGCATAGCTCTGTTAGAATGGGTTTGGAGAGGTCCAGGTAATGGCTTGTTGTATTTTGAATAACAAACTGTTATATGGTGTGCTAGCCAATTGGAGAGAGTCTGTTTAGTGACTGGAAACCATCCCTGCATGTGACGAAGGTAACAAATTGAGAAGCCTTCCTAATCGATTTAGTTCGATCAGTATCGTGAGTATATGATGGACGCCTAGAGTATGTAAGAGTTATTCACCTTGATTGAGTGTTCAGCATAATATACTGGTAACTCCAGGGACTGATTTAAAGTGTGTTCAGACACTACCTTAGGTAGGAAGGAAGGACTGGTATGAAGCGCCACTCTGTCTTTGTGAAAAATCAAGTAAGGCTCTCTGCATGTGATGGCATGAAGCTCAGAAATACGCCGAGCTGAAGTGACAGCCACTAAGAATAGTGTTTTCAAGAAAGAAAACGGAGGTCACAAGTGGCCACCGGTTCAAAGGTTTCAGAGGTTTCATAGGTTTATTCAAGCCGAGGATGGAAGTACCATCCTATAAGGCTCGCCATCCAGTTATTATTGACATAAAATTTACTATCTCTAAAAATAGGTCTATCCCATTCTTGGATTCCTTCATAGTTGTACTATTAACAGTTTCCTTTGGTAAGTTATTCCAGAATCCACAACTCTTAAACTATACCAATATTTCCGAAAATTATGTTCCCAAATTTGTTGGTACAGTTGTTTATTATGTTTCCTTAAACTAGTCTTCCTAATTTATATGTGAACCCTAGATCTTTTAATAACTTGTCATCCTCAATACTCTTGTATAGGAAGCATAGGTCACCTCTTGTTCTACGATAGTGTAATGAATAAAGATTTAGACTAACCAGTCTATTAAAATGTGTTTCATTTTCTAGTCCCTTTACTTTTTAGTAAATCTTCTCTGGACTCCTCGATATTTGATATGTCCTCTTTATTATAGGGTGACCAAACCCTTGCACAATATTCGAGGTGGGGCCTGACCAATGTAACATACAGGGGCATCAACACACTCTATCTCTACTGCTATGTATTAAGTATACAATTTAGAATCTGGTTCACTTTCCTCAGCTGATTTCTACAGTGAACTCTAAACTTCAAGTTTTGTAACTGTGATTCCCAGATCTTTTCCTCAGTTACAACCCCTAGTATAGTATTATCTATTTGGTAAGTTGCTTCTATGTTGTTTTTCCCAAATGCATGACCTTACATTTGGTTTTGTTTAGCTCTAACTTATTACTGATTGTCCAATCTTGTATTGTGTTCAGTAAGGCGATGAAGTACTAATATATGTTCATCTTTATTTGTGACCACACCCAATCTGCAATCATCAGCAAACTTTTGCATCCATATATTATTATTGCTGATCTTTAATGAGGAAATATGTATATTAAACAGACTGGGGCCCAACACAGATCCCTGAGGCACCCACCGTCACTACAGCCCAGTC
Organism: Neoceratodus forsteri; assembly: GCA_016271365.2. Classification (NCBI taxonomy): domain Eukaryota; kingdom Metazoa; phylum Chordata; order Ceratodontiformes; family Ceratodontidae; genus Neoceratodus; species Neoceratodus forsteri. The sequence goes on from CM057455.1 coordinate 1,532,645,205, forward strand.
AGAGTATTCCCGCTTATGACCACCCTCTGTCTTCTATCCCTCAGCCAGTCAGAAATCCACCTACATATGTTGTTTGGTAGTTTTACACTTTCTACACCAGCACACCCTCATGTGGGTAATTTATCAAAGTCTTGGCAAAATCAAGAAAGACCACATCCACAGGGTTCCCAATGTCCAATTCTCTATTAACTTTTCATAAAAGGACAACAAATTGGTCTGGCATGATCTATTCTTCACAAATCCGTCCTGTATAGGATCCCTCATGTCCTGTGCCTCCAAGTGTTCTTTTATAATGACTTTAATTATGTTCTCCATGAGTTTTCCCGGTATTGATGTCAAACTTATAGGCCGAAAGTTTTCTGGTCGAGTATTAGGTCCTTTTTAAGATGGGTATAATATTTGCTAACTTCCAGTCATAAGGGACAGAACCAGTATTAATAGATGTTTGAAATATATATGTCATAGGATGGGTCAATTCACATACCAACTCCTTTAGAATTCTGGGTGCAAACCATCTGGACCTGGAGATTTATTTGGATTAATTCCAACTAACTGTTTAAATATGTTGTCTGGGTTCAAACTTATTGTTTCTAGCTCAAGAGGTAGCTTTGTGTTGTATGTATCCATATCGCTTGAATTATAAACCGAACAAAATATTTGTTTTGAATATTCGCATTTGTTGATTAGAAGCTGTGGATCCTTCGTCAGTAGGAAAGGGACCTATACCATTTGAAGTCTTCTCCGATTGTTAATGTAAGAGAAGAAGGCTTTTTATTATCCTGCACTCTCTTAGCAAGATTGTACTCATATATGGTTTTAGCCTTCCTAATAATTTTGACCTTTTTGACATTCCTTATACTCTGTGTATAATTTATCCATTTTTAAACTTTTAGCTTCTTAAATAGTCTATTCTTTTATTTATTAATTTTTGTGGTGAGCCAGGCAGGTCTTATAGATCTGTCCTTATGGTATTTGGTAGTTACAGGAACAAATTTGGTAGTTAATTCCTCCAATTTAGCTTTGAGAGAATCCCACATACTTTGTATGGGTTTATTGTCAAATTCAAGTCCACTCCCAGCATTCCAATTTGGTTTTCATATTATGGAAATCAGCTTTCCTCATATTTAGTTTTACAGTAGTTCCCGTAGGTTTCTAGTTTCAGTTTCCTTTATATTAAATGATACAATATTATGGTCACTGCTACCTAATGGGGCACCAACTACCACAGAATTTACTATGCCTTCCACATTAGTAAAAATTAAATCAAGAATATTATTGCCCCTGTACCCTCTTGGACCATCTGGTCAAGACCCCTGTGATCCATTATATCAATATATTGCCTTTCTAGGTGACAAGTGCCCATGCCTTTTACCCAGTCAATATTTGTAAATTAAAATCACCAGTTATCAATAATCTAGTGTTTGGGTCCAATTTCTCAAAATATTCATTAAATTTCTGTCATCTTCACGTGACATAGATGGTGGTCTATAAAGTAATCCTAATATCATTTTGGTCTATTAGTAGTATTAATTGAACCCAAAGGAGTTCAATTTGACCTATGTCCCATTTTAGTTCTTCTGGTACAATATCTTTGTGAATATAAATTGCCAGACATCCCCTTTTCTATACTTTCTACAATAGGAATAGAGTTTATACCCTCAATTTCCTTATCCCATTCATCATTTTCATCCCACCATGTTTCAGTGACCAAGGCTATATGTACCTGATTACCGTGTAGAATTATTGTTAGCTCGTCATATTTATTCTGTAAGCCTGTGCATTAATCAGAATAGCATTCCACCCTTAATGTCTTCAAGGGAAGATGGGTTTTCGCTTAAGTTTTGTAGTCCATACCCCTTCCTATCCAGTTTAAATGGAAATTAACAACCTCCTGAATCTTTTACCCCAAATCCTGACTCCGCATAGTTTAGATGAACACCATCATTCCTATATAATGAATCTCTACTAAATGTTTTTCATTATCCATAAAACCTATCCCTTCTTCCACACAGTAATGTCTAAGTTTCCCATTAATGAATGATATCTGTTTATTTCAAAATTATTTATTTCCTTGCATTAGGATTATTCCAGAAATAATAATTTCCCACCATGGTTCCTTACTGCATTGACAATGATCTTGTAGTCCCTTTGCATGGAAATCCAATTTGTTTTGCTCTACATCGCTGGTCCCCACATGTAAAATAACTAGAGGGTGACTGTGTTTTCAAAAGGACCTTGTAGCATACCAACTATGTCATGTATTTTAACTCCAGGTAAGGAGCTAACTGTAGTATGTTCATTTTGATTATAACATACGTAGGTGTCTATGCCCTGACAACTGAATCCCTATTATCAAAATATCCCTTTCTGTCAGTTTATTTTGCCAGATAGTTTTCTCCAGCAAGACAGGTGGGGTTTTCCTGATTTATGTTACTACCTGATACCTCTTTGGTTCCTGTATACATTCTATATTATTAGATGTTATAATTTCACTTGATAAACTATTCCCAGTGTTAACAGAATCATCTTTGGCTAAACACTCAAATCTATTCAGTACATCAACTGTGATAAGTGAATGAGGCACCCACTAGTCTCATTCTTATCAATTATACTATCAAGATGAACTGAATTGTTCAAAGTCATCATTTGTCTACTACTAACATCACATACAGCCTCATCAATATATTCTTCTAATTTAGATATGTCTTTATAGGTCTGTATTCTAGCCTCAAGTTCAAGTACTTTCTTTTGCAATTCAAAGTTTATGGTACATTTAGCACATGTAAACTGGTGTTAGCATCATCATCCGTGTACATAAGGCATTCCCAGCATGATTTTTGCCTTTTTAATTTTTTTGCCTTGTGTAGGCCATTTTTTTTTTTTTTTAGTTCTTTAAGTTAAGTTTAAGAATCTTTTAACTGTTTAAATTTAGGCCATCTTACCACTTTCCCGTTTTTACTGAGCCTCTAGAGTTTGTCCCCAGTGGTTCCCAGTGTCCCCAGTGGACACAGCAGACACGCGACACGCATGTGTCTTGCGAGGCAGACCTGTGCTCCCACTCAGCCGGAGTGGCTATTTTATACGGTTTACAGACAGGAAGTAGCCCAAGAACCCCTCAGCAGTAAAATGCAGCTAAAGAGTTTAAGAGTTAATTTCTATATTAGAAAATTGAGATCCCACGAAGGAATGGGTCTTCTGATAGGTGGCTTATTATGTAACATTCCTCTTAGAAATATGTTGGCTAGATGATATTGACATAGTAATCTGCCATCCAGAGGTTCGTGGAGGCTGAAATAGAGGCCAAATGGACTTTGATGAAGGAATAGCTTAATCCTGTCTCAAAAATCGAGGCCAGGTAATCCAAGACTTTCGCCAGTGGACAGGAATAGGGATCCAATGACTGGGGAAGAGCCCAGATGGAAAGCATTTCCATTTGGCATTCTATGTTTCCTGGCCTCTGGTTTATGTGAGAACAGTAATATATTGGCAACAGGGAGGACACTTGTAAATGTGCTGTAAAGCATCCTCAAGCCAAGCGTGAAGGTGTAGTGCCTTCAGGTTGGGATGTAGAAGAGTCCCTTGATTCTGAGTCAAGAGATCTGGTCTGATTGGCAATGGAACAGGTTCCTCCACTGAGAACTGTTGAAGGAGGGGGAACCACACCTGCCGAGGGGCAATGAGAATCATAGCGCAGGTTCGAGTTGTAATTTCAGTAGAGCCCATTGCAGGAGTGGGACGGGGAAGCATATAAGAAGAGTCCTGTCCATGCTTGGGACAGGGCATCTATAGACTGTCCCTTTTGCTTGGGATAATGGAATAGTATCTGGGGAGACGGTGGTTGACTGGGAGGCAGACAGATCTAGTTGGGGTCCCCACTGATGAAAGATTTTCTAGAAGCACTTTGTGATGAAGTATCCATTCATTTGTGGATCACTGGCGCCTGAGAAGGTTGGCCAGGAGGTCCTGGTAGATGGATGGCTGTCTGTACAAGGTATTGCCGAATGGCCTCCTGCCAGACTGCAAGCGCCTCTTGCATTGAGTACAGGATTGCACCTCCTTGTTTGTTGAGGTAGAATATCTACTGTGGTGTTGTCTGACAGAATCAGCAACGGTCCCGGGACAAGTGAGGTTGAAAGACCTGGAGGGCTAACAAACTGCCCTCATCTCCAGGAGATTGATGTGGGGATAAGGGATAGAACTGGTCCACTTGCCTTGTGTCCTCTAAGGACCCAGGTGTGCACCCCACCTTCCAGGGATGCATCCGTAGTCAACATCTGCTGGGTGGGGGGCTAGAAGGGCGTACTCTTGACATAGGTTGAGCTCAGAGGGTCCACCATAATAGGTGGACTGCAACGTGGGAGTGACTCTGATTTTGTCTTCGAAATTTCCTTGTTCTTTAAGACCACTGGTTCTGGAGAACCCACTGGACTGGTCTCATATGAAGATGGGCAAAAGCACTGTGAGGGAAGAGACATAGCATGCATCTGGCTGTGACTACTTTCTGGGTTTTATCTGAAAAGCCAGAGATAGAGACTTGTCTTGTCTGTCAGTCTGTAGGCCAGCCCTGGTGGAGACAGTGTCTAGGACCACCCAGTATATTGGAGCGACATGTGGGGATCAGATTGGACTTCACCAATTGACTGTAATCCCTAGAGCTTGGAACAGAGTTAGGGTTGCTTCCAAGGAGAAAAGCAGAGGCGCTTTGGACTCTGCCTTGATGACCCAGTCATCCATATATGGGAAGACAAAGTGCCCGTCTGCTATAGGGCTACTGCTACTGCCGCTTAGGCACTTGGTAAACACTCTTGAGGCTGAATGGGAGTGCTCAAATTGGCAGTGTTGACTCAACAGGTGAAAATGAAGGAACCCGTGGTGGCAGGATGGATAGGATGTAGGTAGGCATCCTTCATATCTACAGCACATGGCCAATCCCCTTGTTTCAACATTGGCATGATGGAATTTAGGGTGACCATGTGGAACCTTTTGTACTGAATGTAAATGTTCAATTATCTGAGGTCTAGTATTGGTCTGAGATCTCCAATTGTTTGGGTACCAGGAAGAAATGGGAGTAAAACCCTTTTGGTGTTCTGCAGGGGCATGGTAAATGGCCTTCTTGATCAGAAGAGCATGCAGTTCCTCCTGGAGGATAGGAATATGGTCGAGTGGGTAATGGACAGAGCGGGGGATGAGGGGAGGCATGGAAAATAGCTCAGAGTGTGACCCTCTGAATGATCTGAAGTACCCACTCATCCGATGCAATAGTTGTCCAGGCCTCCAAATGCAGGGCAAAATTACCACCCACAGCTTCCAAGGCCTGGTTGAGGAAGTGTGAACAGAGCCCCAGTTGGTCACTTGAAGTGGGCTGACCAGCCCCACCAGGGGGTGGAAGGGAGCCCTTGGTGGCAGAGGTGTTGGTTCTGAGAGACTGGGAATGACCTTGAATCTGCCCCATGTGAGCCTCTGCATTTTCCATTTCTTTTAGAATAAAAGGAGGATTGAGGACGGTATGATGGCTGGGAGGTATGGTACTTGCCATGCACCGTGCGTGAGTTCTTCCTGAAGACTGCAGATCATCTATCAGTGTTTGGGTACCTGGACCGAACAGTTTGGACCCATTAAAGGGGCATCGACCATTCTATGCTGTACATCAGGTGTAAAACCTGGAGATGCGAAGCCAAGATGGCGATGCAAGGCAATGCCGTTGCTGACATGCGGCTGAAGTATCAACTGCATCATATCCTGAACAAAGTAGGTGTCAGGAAACGGAATTGCCAGTAGATATTGTAGCCAGTAATTGTTCCCTTCCTGTGAAGGAGGGAGTTTATTGACTAATTCAACGGCCAAGGACCAGAGTGTACACTGGTATTTGACCATATGTCCCATATAATTTAGGATTCTGAGATTCATGGTGCCTACTTGGAATACCTTTTTTCCCAGACAGTCTATCCTATGGGAATCTTTATCTGAAGGTAAGGAGCTCATGTGTTTCCGCCATTTAGTATGATCGTGTAGGCCAACAATCACCACTGAATCCGATCCAGTAGTGGATAGAAAAGGATGATCCAGAGGAGCCTGGTAGAGGCAATCTGCCTTATGGGAATAGCTGTAACAGTGGAAGGCTGGTTCCAGGCTGCAAGCATAGCATTTTGATAGGTTTGGATTAGTGGGGGTACCACTAAGACTGGATCCTCTAGTAACTCTAGATAGTCTGCCATATCGTTACGTTGTTTGTCCTGTTGTAGTGGAGAATCCCATGACTTTCTGAATTTGGACCATCATCTCATGGAAGGATGGGTCATCTGGAGGAGAGGCAGCCACCTGCCTGGATGAATCCTCATTTAGGAGGAAATCTCCGACAGGGGAGACTGGGGCTGGAATCCATGTCCTGGAATTCCTCATCCTCCAGATCTCCAGTAAAATCCACCAGAAATTCAGCCTCTTCTGGTAGGTAGTCATCCATATGAGGGAGATAACCAGGGTGGGGAAGGGTCTCTGTCACCCTGGAAGCATTTAGGTGGAGGAGCAGGGAACGGGATGGGTGGCTCAGCACTCCTGGATTTGAGGGCTGAGTATGCTATGGCATGCAAGACCCGCTGAACTACTGAAGTAACATCCAGTTGCAAACTGGGGGTTGGGGGTTTCTGGGAAACCAGTAGGATTGTGGAGGGATTAGACACATAGCCTGAGCAGGTCTTGCCCCTGGGTGGTAAAGTCCAGGTCCTGATCCCCATCTCCTGGCCACTGTGAGTATACACATGTGAGGGTGGAATGGTGGAATGCATGGCAAATGCAGTAGGTTTCCCATTGGAAAGTGGCTCCTCGTTGACGTAACTGCTGGGGAAACAGTATTATGAAGTGAGAATGACGTCCCCATCGACAGGAGAGGAGTTCCGATGGGACATCGAAGGAACCCACAAGAGGTTCATCGAAACTGCCATCAATGCACTAGAAGCGCCATCGACAGAGGGTATAACCTCCCATCGACAAGGAATTAGTCTGAAAAAGCATTGTCGATGGTGGGGCACCTGTAACAGGGGCCATCGACGAACGCCAGGCATGGAGGTTGAGGAGGGCTTCTCCTTCTCCTTTTGCGCTCCTTATGAGAATCAGTGGATTGGGAGCTCTTGGGAGGAGCCCCTGATTCTCCATGAGAGACAATTTCTACTCCATTAAATGTTTTTGATTTTCTGCAACCGTCATCTATGGGTTGGCTGGTTTGAAATCCAGGCAATGTATGCAGGAAGTGGTGTCGTATGTGTGGTCCCAGACACCTTACACAAGTAGTGTGGTTGTCAAAGTGGTAGATCTTTCTACCGCAATGGCAGGAATGAAATAGCTGTCTTGCTTGTAGATTCTTTGGACATTCATCGCTTGCTCCAATTCTCATCGATGACTGCTACTGAAGTTGTTCTAACTGCTGCATGCGAGCTGAAGATGGCGGAAATGAACTGAGGATACCGGGACCACCCACACTTATATAAGAAAAAGGAAGCTGATGTCATGTGGGCAGCCCTGAAAGACTGCTTGAAGAGTTGCCATGTGCCACAGCGACCTCTGGTGATGACTCACATGTATTACCTGTTGCAAGAGACCACTCCGTGGAAGATCTGCAGTCACCACCACTACACATTTAAAATGTCAGCTGCCAATGTCTCCTTTTAAAGGTGGGTGAATATACAACAGGGAGACATGGGCTCCAATCAAGATTATGTGTAAATGAAATGCCACGGCATTCATCAGTGAATGCCTCAATTACTTCCTATTATGTGCAAGGAGGGTCTGGAAATATTGAAAGTAATTTTGTATCAATTGCCTTATTCAGGAGTAATAGATTTGTATTTGTTTATTTATCTCAAGATTTGGACATCACCTTTGAGCAAAAGATCTTTTACAAAGGTTCCCGCCAGGTACAACAAAGTGTGAACAACTGAGAACAAGAAAACAAAGGAGGGTGGAGTCCCAGGGTAAGCAAATTACAAAGGTGAAACATTACTAGGAGACATAAACTATCTGGTAAGTGCAAAGAAACATGACAAGACCAAACATTGTCAGGTACACAGGTATAATTTACAACAGCCAACAGCTAGGCACAAAGGTATAATCTTCAGTAGCCATGGTTAGATCCATCTACTGTGGAGTGGAATTGATGTAGAGAGTTGGGGGGTGAGGGATCTCGGGATGGGGCAGTGGCCCTGTGGAGGCTTTGTTGAAAAGGGTGTGGGAGGTGACTTGATCCATGTTGGTTAGCCAGGCAATGTGTCTTCAGACTTGCAGGGCAGGGAATGCAATTACTGCCTACAGCAACAGGCCATGCTTCCAGAGAGGTACAGTTTAAGCTAGGCCTTAAAGGCAGGTAGGCTTGAGTTTGCCAGTAGGTGAGCCGGGATCTCTTTAAGCCACAGAGGGAACATGGTACGCAAACGACCATTGTCCCAGTGTCATTTTTCTGAAGGGACCGCTAGGGATCCCCGGGAGTGATCTCTGGTCTGGTACCCAGATCTACAGGCAGGCAGCAAGCCGCTGAGGAACGGAGCCACTTTGCCTAGTAGTGATTTCTTGCCCAACAGGCAAGTTCAATATTTATTCTGTTAGGTAGGTTAAGCCAATTGGTCTGCTTAAAGAGGAGACATGTGTGTGAAGGGTGGTTCTGCCCCAAGTATTAGCCTACACGCCTTGTTATAGCCGCTGCACGCGCATAAGTGCAGTATTGGAGGTGGTCACATACATCACAAGTCCATAGTTGATGACTGACAGAACTGAGGAGGAGACTGACAGATGAAGGGCTAATGGTATGAGGTATTGCCTGTGCCTATAGAGCACACTGAGCTTTGCATTTACTGCTTTTACCACATAGTCGATGTGCTGCACGAAGGAGAGGGTGTCGTCAATAATAACCCCTAGGTACTTGAAACAGTGTACCTGCTCCAGTGGGGCAGCCTTGCTATTGGTGATAGTAAGGGCAGGAAGGGTTTTCTTGTGCTGGGAACTGGAGATGATCATCATTTTTGTGATTGAGGAGCAGCTTTTTTTTTTCACAAAACCAATCCTCCAGCTCATTGAATGAGCTCTGAAGCTCTGCCTGCAGGGCCATATGCTGCTTGCTGCTGCACAGAACGAGGCGCCATCTGCATACAGGATGATCTTACTAACATACTAAAATGCCAGCAGAATAGGCCTAATGGTCTTTCGCATCTGCTCGCTTGGTCAGTCCATCCCTGGGAGCTGACCTTGTTGCCCCTCGCCTTCTCTGGCTTCTCCTTCCCAGTTCCGGATATTCTCGCTGCATTGGATTTTGCTTCCAGAACCCTTCCCCTGTACCTGTCCCACCCCTCTTGAAGCCCACCAATGCCTCTGCCTCCACCAGCCCCTAGGCAGTGCATTCCATGGCTCCACCACCTCTCAGTGAAGTAGCACCTCCTCCTTTCTCCCAGAATCTTCCCCTCCAGCTTCCACCCATGCCCTCTAGTGGCCCCTCCTCCTTCCTTTGAAGCACCCTGACTGTTCATCCCCTATTTACCACCTTCATGTACCTGAAGACCTCTATCATGTCCCCGGTCCCTTCTCTCTTCCAATGTGTACATATTTGGCTCTTCGAGCCTCTCCTCATAGGTCCTGTCCCCAAGCCCCAAATAATTTGGTTGCCCTCCTCTGGACCCTCTCCAGGGAGTTTAATGTTCTCTTTAAGTGTGGCCTCCAAAACTGCACGCAGTACCGAGGTGCGGCCTCACCAAGAAGTTATACAGAGGGAGCATCACTTCCTCCTTCTGGAGGTGATCCCAGCGATGCATCCCAGCAT